>OX387243.1:89051307-90301307 GCA_947561735.1 Cenchrus americanus
CCGGGTTCTTTGGGGAAGAATTTTTACCGGCTCCTATTCACTCCCCCCCCTCTCTAGTCGCCATCGATCCTTCGAAGTAGAGGCACTTGGTGTCGTTGTTGCGCCGGCGTTCTCGATGGAGAGGGCGTAGCACCCGAGCCTTTGGATGGGGTCTGCTTCGCGTCGTACTTGGTGATCCCCAAAGGCTTGAACTTGTCGGGGGAGGAGCAAGTTGCGAAGTCGAGGTGAGAAGGCGGGGAAGCCGTCGTTGTCGCCTGCGGTGGGCGACTTCTTCCGCCGCGGCTCCTCAATCTTCGGCGGGCGTCGTAGCCGCCCCGCGAGGCACGGAGGCGTGGTGCACGCGTGGTCTCGACCGTCGCGGTTGCGGACACCGCCGGCCCTCCTGTTGGCTCCGTGGTTGGAGCTCCCGTCGTCGCTGCCGCCGCCGTCAGGGTTACGGCCGCCGCCATCATGGGCGCGGTGAGGGACAACCTCGCGGTTGCTGTTGCCACCCTGTGGAGGTCCGCCGGCGTCTGAGCGAGTACGGTTGGGCTAAGCTTGAAGCTCAGCTCGAGTACGGTTGGGGCCGGGGTTGGCGCTGCGACTTGTAGCTTCATTGTCGTGGTTCCTGGCGGGAGGAGGCTGGTTGACCCTGTTGTCGACCCGCATGAAGTAGGCGTCTTCAGCGAGCTTGGCGATGACCTCCCCGGCGCGAATTCCCTGAGCCTGGCGTGCGATCGCTGTGATCGACATGAGGCATTGCTCAGGGGTAGTGTGTACTCTGCTCTCGACCGCCTCGAGAGCTTCCGCAAGGTTGCGGATGGGGAGGTTGTCTCTGAGCCGCCGGTGTCGTTCGTTGCGCTTCCTGTTACTCTCACGTCTAGCGTCTCTGTTGGCGGGGGTCTTGTCTGCAGGTGCGTCGGCAGACAGCTCGTCTGAGGAGATGTCTTCAAGGTACTTGTCTTGAGGCGTCCCTGAAGGTCCTGGAGTGTCGCCGGCAGCCATGAAGACTTGGCGATCAGGGGTGCCAAGGCTGGACTCAGAAACCGCCACCTCAGTTGGGGTGTTCGAGTCAGCTCGGGCAAGTGGTGTTCCCTCCTGGAACGGGAGTGAGTCGATGTAGGCGACGTAGCGTGAGTCTCCACTTATCAGGTCAGCGGGCTTGCGGTCTGGCCAGTAGACGAATCTCCCGGCCGGTGTGGACGTTATAACCAGCCCAGAGGCCGACCCTGATAAGGGATGCTCAGTAGAGTTGTCCTCGGACTCGGGATCCTCTAGGTCTGACCCGAAGTCGAACTCGTATGCGGAATCCCAGTAGAAACCGGGGAGGGGGTTGGAGTCCGAAGCGTGGCCGGGGGCGGTGTCGGAGTCCGAGTTGTACTCGGGTACGGGTTCCTTGCCGGCCCGACGCGAAGAGGGAGCCTCCGTGCGGGTCCGGCTGAGGATGCGGGGACCACACGTGGAGCGCTCATGGAGAGGTGGTACCACATGCGATGGCTGAGCAGCCGGCTCGCATGCGATAGCCCATGGAGACGTCGAGTTCGAGTTGGAAGCGGACTCGAGCTCGAAGTCAGCATGATGGTCGAAGAGCGAAATTTCGCCGAACTTGCCAGCGAGCTCGCCTGTGACAACTTCTGGAAGCGTCACGAAGCCGGTCTCCGGGTTGGGCGGCATGGTGAGGCAGCGCTGGAAGGACCCCGCGTCGTTTGCAGTGCAGACCCAAGCGCCGAAAACGAAGGTGTCGCCGCGGTTGAAGGCGACGGTTGGCTTGAAGTAGACAGGAGTCGTCGAGTTCGCCATGTGATCTCGGGCGAGATCCCCTACTTGGCGCGCCAGCTGTCGGTGTTTTAGACCGGCAACCTACTAAGGGGAGTACCTGAAGTAGATGAATGTGGCCTCGCCGAGATCGGTAACTCGAAGGAAGAGACACGTGGCACACAATTTAGACAGGTTCGGGCCGCGAGGTGCGTAATACCCTACGTCCTGTATGCCGCGTTGCTCTGGATTGATTGGGTACAATTACAAGATGGTGTAATTGTACGCCGTGAGATGAGATTGGATGCCTAAAGAGGGGTCCCTGCCTCGCCTTATATAGTCCGGGAGGCAGGGTTACAAGTCGGAGTAGGGAGAGAGTACTAGTCGAGTACGTCTAGGAGTCTTTCATACAGTGCGGGACATGTACAGCTTCCTAACCGAGTACTTCTCCCCTGTAGTCCTTGTGCTCCACGCCATCAGGTGCCGTGTAGCGCAAGCTGGGTAGTCCCATGGGCCCACCGAGTAGTCGGTCCTGGTACCCACCGAGGCAGTGGGCCCAGGGAGGTCCATACGACAAGCTCCACGCCGTAGTGATAGCACAGGGCCCGCATGAAGCGGCTCGCCAGCGCCGCGAAGCCGCGCTTGTGGAAACGAACGAGCTGACGACGTAGCCGAACGGTGGGTTGGGAACTCGGTCCCTCTCCGACGGCACGATCCACTCCGCAGGCTGCGCATCCGCATTCGCCGCCAGCTGGCCGCCGGTCACCAGCAGATTCAGAGACAGCGTCGTCGCCGTCGAGCGCTCCCATGCCGGCGGGTCGATGACGGTGATGGACTGCTGGGGAGCCATACGGACGGGTGAGGGAACGAAGAACGGGAAGCAAGAACGGCTCTAGAGCGGGAGCGCAAAGGCAAGAACAGCTCGGGGGCTGAAGCGCGAAAGGCATGGATGGCAAATGCTAAGTGCAAAGGTAAAAAACCACCCCTCCTCCGCCTATTGGATTTATAGACCACGGGGCATGCTCTCCGGAGCGCACACCCTGCGCACATTAACTGCAGATGAAATATTCCCTCACTGACGAGCGGGGCCCACCACGACCGCGGCGGCCGCACGTCTGCATGCGCGCCATCATCACGGCGCGGTAACCGGAGGGCCGCGGCAGGCGGTCACGTTCACCTGCCCACTCCGCCCACTACGCGCGCGTCCGCAGCGCATGACTATAGCCGTGACTGCGGGCATTAAATGGCCTAGTCCCTTACCAAGTAAGGAAGACCCTCGAGCGGCCCGAGCCCCAGGCTCAAATGAGACCGACCCTCGAAGGGTGCCAATACCGACCAGTGGCCTCGAAGCCCGTTCAAAGTAAACGGGCGCCACAGGTGCCCTCGATCTACAGAAATTACTGATCAGCGGTTCGAGGGCCGGCACGGCCAAGAACCCTTGAAACCCGCAGATGCGAAAAGACGGGAGCACTCCGCTGCTACCCCGCACGACCCTACTGATCAGGGGTTCAAAACCTGACCCTTGACAGTTTCGAACAGGTGCCCCAGATCACCAGAGTCAGGGACGACAAGGGCGCGCGCATTCGAGCCTTTCCTTGAGCCCGCCGGCTCGAGGGCGCCCCACATGTCGTGTTCGAGAGCCAGCGAGGGCAGCTAGCCGGGGGGATCCCACCGAGGGAGAGCTTCCGCGCCCTCGGTCCCTAGCGAACGGGACCGAGCCCCACCTAGCAAACCCGCGCAAGCGCTTTAAATGGACGAGTCTCCGGACCACGAGCCTACCCTTATCGAACGGGGCATGGGCATCCACTTGAACCGCCCGCTAACAGCTCAACGAGGAATCCGCAATCCGCGACCCGATCGATGGGGGTTGCGGAGACCTCACCCTCCGTCCCGCGGAGGGATGGCGAAGGCGCGTTTAAAACAAGACGAAGAGCTTGCCCCGATCGCCTCGAATGGGCCCGGGCTCGGGGGCTCAACGCACGGCTACACCTCCTGGGATGCGCCGAACACGAAAGATATCAGTTGTGCGTGCATCATCGAAGTCGGCTGAAACATCGCCGATGCCGGTTCAGACATGTACCATGCCCGCTGATAAAATTCCGCGAGAAAACCCCTGCAGGAGCACTCACGCTCCTGCAGGGCTTCAGGGGCTAGACTCGCGGGTCCGCTGACACGGCCCCACGGAAAGACATTTGCAACTGGGAGGGAAGAGCGTCCTATCAGTAGGCTCCAGCATCTGCGAGAACCTGACCAGTACACCCAGAGATGCTCGGGGGCTACTGTCGGGGACAGACACGAGGGTTCCCTAAAAAACCGGGGAGAATCCTGCTTAAAACCTTCAAAAAATACAAAACACAAACACACCTCGAACCTAACGCAAAACGTACGCACACAGCACAGCCCACGCCGCGATGGCCCCCGCGGCCCACCAGAGCGGCCCAACAAAGTGCCCCCCCTCGGGCGAGGTCTGCCTCGCTCGAGGGCTCACGCTCCCTCGAGCAGACTCCGCCTCGCTCGAGGGTCCACGCCACCCTCGAGTGGGCTCCGCCTCGCTCGAGGCTCCCTCACGAGCGCACTTGCTCCCGCACGCGGGTACGAGCATTTAATGCTCTGACACAACAGAGCCGCGCCATCACGCACCTGGGAATCACGCCCCGGCGCTGTTCCACCAACTCCCTAGGGGGAGCCCATCCCCGCCACTGTGGGGGACTGTGCGACGAGGCCGGCGTCAGCTCCGTGACACTGTGCCGCCCACTCTAGTACGGCTAACGCGCTGCGCCCTCGAAGGGGGGCCGGCCGCACCCTCGAACCCTCCTCTTGTTACTCTGCAGGGTCAAACTGTGACGTCAGGCCGGCGGGAGCGCCATCCCCGTTGCTGACGGTCCCGTGCGGCCATCCCCGCCCCTACAGCGCCACGCCGCGCACTGCTACAACTACTCCGACGCTGTTGATCACGTGGGGACGGGACGCCGCCACGCCTGCTACTGCACCCCGTACGGATCACCGTCAATGGCTCCCTCGAGCCCGCCTGGAGACACCCCGGTCAACCACTACGCCTCCACCCTCGAAGTCGCCCCTGTTCAGGCACAGGACACACCACGACACCGTAATTGGAGCAAGATTCGCCAGGACGGCCGCCAGCTCCGCGGCACTGTACACCATACCTCCACACATAGCTAAATAGGGCGGCATGCCTGTAAATCGCCCTCTCCTTGGTCTATAAAAGGGAGGCGATCCCCCCCCCCCCCCCCCCCCCGCCGCGGGGACAAGACACGAAACATCAGACACGGGACAACGGATAGCGATCGTTCACACGCTCTCCGTCTCCCCCCCCCCCCTATTGGCACTTGCCTCAATCACTTCTCTTGGGACTTGGGGGCCACGCCTCCTCTCCCACCTCGCTTGTAGCCGCCCCACTACAGGCACTCTAGTGCGAAGCAATATAGTGCCTCGAGCACACCCCTGCTGGACGTACGGCCCCGGCCGGAACCAGGATAAACCAAGCGTCCTCAGTTGCTTAGCACCGACCATCGAGAGGCAGATCTCAGCGCTTATTACTAGTTAGTGGTCGGGACTACATTCCATACCGACAAATAGAGCAACTGAGATATGCTATTAAAGAGTATAGTATGAAAAACAGAGTTGAGATAAAAATGCCAAGAAATGAGAGGAAGAGGATCAGTGCTCACTGTGCAGATGGTTGTCCTTTGGCACTCTATGCATCACATGATAGTAGAGTCAGGGCAGTCACGATCAAGACATATGTTGGACGACATAATTGTCAAAAGGAGTGGGTTCTAAAGAGGTGTACTGCAAATTGGTTGGCTGAAAAGTACTTGGATTCATTTAGAGCCAATGACAAGATGAGTATATCAAACTTTGCAAGAACAGTACAGAAAGATTGGAATTTGGCTCCTTCAAGAAGCAAGTTGGCAAGAGCTAGAAGAATAGCTATGATGAAAATTTTTGGAGATGAAAGTGAGCAATATAACCAACTTTGGGATTATGCACAAGAGCTTCGGAGAAGTAATCCAAGCACCTCATTCTTTCTGAACCTCTCAAAAGAGAATCTAGGCCATTTTCTACCTGTTACATGTCACTGGATCCTTGCAAACGAGGATTCCTTTATGGTTGTAGGCCATTGATATGTCTTGATGGCTGCCACATCAAGACCAAATTTGGAGGATAGATTCTTACTGCAGTGGGCATAGATCCCAATGATTGCATATACCCAATTGCTTTAGCTGTTGTTGAGGTTGAATCAAAAGCTTCACAGAAGTGGTTCTTGAAGACTCTGAAGCAAGATTTGGGCATTGTCAACACATTTCCTTGGACTGTCATGACTGACAAGCAGAAGGTACATATTATTGTTATATTTATGCTCATTTTTTATTTGAAGTTGACAGATAACAATGTTTAATTTCTATAATTCATGTGCACTTGTAGGGTTTGATTCCTGCAGTTCAGGAGATTTTCCCCGAGTCAGAACACTGGTTTTGTGTTAGACATCTCTACTCCAACTTCAAGGATGCAGGCTTTAAAGGTGAGGTCTTAAAGAACCAACTATGGACTTGTGCAAGGGCTAGTACAGTAGCCAAGTGGGAGTACCATATGGGCAAGATGAAGACATTAAACGAAGATGCATATAATTGGCTGCAAAGAATGCCTGCAAACACATGGGTAAGGGCATACTTTTCAGAATTTCCCAAGTCAGACATATTGTTGAATAATAGTTGTGAAGTATTCAACAAGTATATTTTGGAAGTAAGGGAAATGCCAATCCTAAGTATGTTTGAAAGGATCAAGCAACAACTCATGACATGATACAATAACAAGCAAAAAGAGCTAGCTGGGCAGTTTATAAGCAATATATGTCCAAAGATAAGGAAGAAAGTAGCCAAGAATGCTGAATTTGCTAATGTTTGTTATGCATTGCCTGCTGGTCAGGGGGTTTTCCAAGTACTTGAGAGTGATTTTCAGTATGTAGTCAATATCAATACCAAAGAATGTGTATGCAGGAAGTGGAATCTAACAGGTATTCCATGTCAACATGCCATCTCTTGCTTAAGGCATGAGAGGATTCCTCCAGAGAATATGGTCCATGCATGCTACTCCCTAGAAGCTTTCAACAAAGCATATGAAGGCAACATCATGCCATGCAGAGATAAGAGCACCTGGTTACATGTAGATGGCCCTATAGTGAGACCTCCTATTTATGAGAAGAAAGTAGGAAGGCCACCAAGGTGCAGGAGGAAGCAGCCATGTGAAATCCAAGGAACGAATGGTCCTAAACTATCCAAACATGGAGTGATAATTAGATGCAGGTATTGTAAACAGGATAATCACAATTCTAAAGGATGTTCTCTCGAGAAGATGGGCATTCGGCCTGAGGATTATGTACCTGATGTGGCTGAACATCAAGAACATGAGGATACAGAACCTGGAAATCAAGAACCACAAATGGTACCTCCAGTCCCAGAACAGGTATTACCTCCTTTATGCCTCTAAAACCTAATGCTCTAGAAATGCTTTTACCTCATGCATGTTTAATGTAGGATCTTCCAACTTCCCAGTGGTTTTCTCAAAATGCTCCTGTTCTAAGTTCTGTCATGATGTCACAACAATTTTCATCACCAACATACTCCCATATGATGTTACATCTTAGTTCCACGATGCTTCTTCAAATGATGGAACAAGTAAGCTCTTGATCTGTGTCTTCCTAAATTCTGGATGGTAATGTCAATTGTGTTGTTTAGCTCTACAATGACAACTAAATGTCACCAGGGATCACAATCAACATCTTTTTCTCAGCCTCCACGCCCACTTCCAGACTCTAGCTTCATCATCTCTAATATACCAGTTGATAGGCCTGTACATTTGACAACTGCAATAAAACAAGGCAAAGCTGCTGCAAAGAAGAGGAAGGTTGCACCTGCAAAGAAGAATGGAGAAGCTGCAAAGGAGGAAAAACCATCTGCATTGAATTAATTTGAACTCTTTTGCTCTTTTGAAGTGATATCTAATAAGTTAGCACCAACACAATGTTGGAGGCTACCACTATCAGCACTTGGATTTTGCAATATGAAAATGCTTTGCGTGCCATTATCTTTGATTGATGTAAGCAATTTCACCAATAATTGTCCTAGAAATTTCTATCTACATGTCAATCTTGTTTGGTGCTTCCTGTTCCTCCTCTGTTCTTGTGTGCTTCTTGTTCCCTTTCGGCATGAACATGTCAATCTTTTTGGTGATTTCTATCAACAACTCAGATGGATTCGACCAGTGTCCTGTACTAGCTAGCTGAAAACCAGAACATGTACACACGAGCTTTCCCCAGAGATTTCCCTTGGAAGCTATCTACTGCTCCTACGTGCAATAGAACAGAGCTGTGCGATTTGTTGCTTAGCTATCTGTGTGGTGTGTGCTCTAGTAGAGGTGCGATTTGTTGCTGCAATTGCTGCCCCACGACGCTCCCTTGCTCGCTGCGCCGCCCGTGCCAAGCCGTCGGGATCCACCACCGCCTTCGTCTAGTAGCTCGTGTAGCGGCCAGGACCATCACGAGCGCCACAGCGGCGAGCAGCGCCACGACGGAGAGCAACACACGTGTAGCATCATGGCGCGCGCCGAGTAGGGCCATGGCGGTGTGCTGCGCACATGCAGCGCGGCTCGGCGGCGACAGGATTGCCAGCTCCTGTGGACGGCCGATGAGGGGCGAGAAAAGGACTGGGGATAGAGATGGAATATCCATCCGACATCTAGAAGATTCAATGTATACGTGTCTGTACTAGAGGGGGTATGTGCAAAAGTTCACGCCTGGCGGACACGTGTAGTCCAGCGTGGCGTGCCCACGTCCGCTCGCGGGACTGGTCTGGGGTCCGTTTGGACGCGTGTTGAAGCCTAGGCCTAGATGTTGTACTGTATGGGCATTTTGGAAGTAGAGGGACCTAAATGACACTTGGTGCCAAGTTGATGTACCACTTGTGAATTTTACTCATACTTTAAATTTTGAAGTTTCATTTTAAATGTGTAAACTCACTTCTTTTCCATAAAAATTATCGTCAAATACTAATCAAAGTTCATGGATTCCATTTTACATGTTGGTCACACTTACATACAAAACTTTTCGTAAAAGAGTTTCAAAGTAGGATAATTGACACTATTTTTGGACTTAATATTTTTCAGTCTCCAACAAGCTTACTTTCAATTTTGAGGCTCCAATTTAAATATATAAACTCACTTCTCCATGATCAACAATTGTTGTAAAATGTTAACCAAGGTTTATTGTTTCTATTTAGCACGATCTTTGGCGTCGAGGTAAGGGTCTATTTTGCAAATACTTCTTCCTCATGGCGTTGTGAGAATGTTTCGAAAAAAGCTAAAAAAAAGTCGGTAAATTAAGCTCCTGCTCCGTATTTCTTTTTATTAACAATGACATCATGCTTCTGCTATGTTACTCGAGTTTCTTTACAACATTATATAATTTTGTTGAACCTGTCCTGAACCTAACAAATGAACAGAGCAAACCAACTCTCATACTGACATGTAGGACCCACCTATCACCCTTACCCCACTTGTCAGCCAGCGCAGCGACTTCGCCTGTCCCCTTATTTGGTCGCGGCCCGTGGACTGTAGTTCAGAGTGTGGCAACACAAACCAGATCTAGCAAAATCGCGTAGACCTCATCGGCGGCGGCGACGAGGAGGAGAGCGGATCGGTGATGGCGCCGAGCGGGTGGAGGAGGAGCGCGACGGCCCGGGCGGCCTGGCGCCCAGCCACGGTGTGCCTGTGGCTCGCGCTCGCCGCCACCACCCTGACGCTCGCCCAGGTTCTCATTATCCTCCTCGTTCGTCCCCTGCCCACCCGCCCATAGTTTGCACCCCATCCTTCTCCCCCCTCTGCGTGTTTGTTTCTGCGATATGATCTGATCTGATTAGTACGCGTTACTGCTCTAGCTGTTCGTCGATTTGATTATTGTGACGCTTGCGCTGGTGTCTGAATCTGTTATATGCAGATCCAAGTAGCTAACTGTCGTGTTTGGATTCTGATTTGTTTTTTCTGTATGGATATCGATATGGATGCATCATGAAAAAATTTTGGCTGTGTTTCAGGCGAAGGACTTGACGCAGGTCACCCACAAGGTCTACTTTGATATCGAGATCGACGGCAAGCCCACAGGTTTGTGGTGACTCCTCTCTCTTGTCCCACTGTCAGATCACCACCCGAGGCCATATCTAGGTGAAGTACAAGGACAGCTTTAGATGTCACCTTACCTAGCCATTTTGGTTCCATCACTGATTTTGCACTCCCACACATGGGTTGATGTCATCTGGTCTACCACCAATGCTTACAGCACAAAGTGATGTGCTTCAGTTCCATGCCATTCAGGGTGTTTACATCACTGATTTTTCATTCCCACACATGGGTTGATGTCATCTGGTCTACCACCAATGCTTACAGTACAAAGTGTGTGCTTCAGTTGCATGCCATTCAGGGTGATTACTGCTATTAGGATTATCAAATTTCTTTGGTCATATTTTTATTAAGGAGAAATGTCAATATGGTGTTTAATATTACCCCTCTACTTATTAACTGATGATTTACTCATTGGTGGTTAATGAACTTTAATAGGTCGGATTGTCATGGGACTTTTTGGGAAGACTGTTCCTAAAACAGCAGGTATTTTCTGCCTATAGTTCAGTGCATAGCTAGTTTCTTATCTTGCAATAAACACTAATGTTCCCTACATCTATTTTTTCCACAGAGAACTTCCGAGCGCTTTGCACAGGAGAGAAAGGAACTGGCAAGAGTGGCAAGCCTCTCCACTACAAGGGAAGCACGTTCCACAGAATTATCCCTAGCTTCATGCTCCAAGGAGGTGACTTCACTCTTGGTGATGGAAGGGGTGGTGAATCTATCTATGGCATGAAGTTCGCTGATGAGAACTTCAAGATCAAGCATACTGGACCAGGTGATCAAATATGTGATGTTGTTATTTTTTACTTGATTTGCCTGAGTGGGTTTCTAGGACCTTAACTAGCTGTTTTCTTGAAGAAAACCCCATTTATGCCTAATAATGTTTTAATTCAAGGACCTTAACTAGCTGTTTTCTTGTTACATCCATTAATTATTGGTTGACTGGTTGTTGGATCAGGCCTTCTGTCCATGGCCAATGCTGGGAGAGATACAAATGGATCCCAATTTTTCATCACCACTGTGACCACAAGCTGGTAAGTAATTTTTTCGCAGATCTTTGTTGTAGTGAACTTAATGTCTTCAATTTTGACTAAAGATTGTCTTAAACTGTTGAATTACTGTGTGCTAGGTTGGACGGGAAACATGTTGTGTTTGGCAAGGTGCTATCTGGAATGGATGTTGTCTACAAGGTTGAAGCTGAAGGCCGTCAGAGTGGGCAACCAAAGAGCAAGGTTGTCATAGCGGATAGCGGCGAGCTGCCACTGTGATGAGATGTACTAATCTTCTGATGGAAAATAAGATGTTGCTGTCGCATTTTGTCGTTCTGAAACTGCTATAGTGGTCTGTTTTTTTTTACTGAAATTGGCCTTGCCATTTTCTCTTTACTACAGCGACTTGTTTAAAGATGAACCAGCGAGTGGTCTGACGCTTCAGCATCGTTTTCAGTCTTATCTGCTGCTACGCCAATACGCCATCTTCAGACGCTATAATGCTTTCTTGCGTAGAGAATCGAATAATGCTTTCTTGCGTAGAGAATCGAATTAAATTGCCTGAAACAAGTCTTGTGAAAACTCCCTGGTATCAAAGAAGATTTTTTTTTTCAAAATGTCGGTGCGGAATGTAGTCCCGACGCTAACTAGTAGTAAGCGGTGAGGCCTGACACTAACTAGTAGTAAACGCTGAGGTCTGTCCCTCGATGGTCGGTGCTAAGCAACTAGAGACACTTGGTTTATCCTGGTTCCGGCCGGGGCTGTACGTCCAGCAGGGGTGTTCGAGACACTGTATTGCTTTGCACCGGGGTGCCTGTAGTGGGGCGGCTACAAGCGAGGCGGGAGAGGAGGCGTGGCCTCCAAGTCCCAAGTGAGTGATTGAGGCGAGTGCCAATATCGTGGGAGAGTTGAGGAGCGTGTGTGTCTGTCGTGATCTCTGCCCCCCCCCCCCCCGCCGAGGGGGATCACCTTCCTTTTATAGACCAAGGAGAGGGTGAATTACAAGCATGCCGCACTGTTTAGCTACATGTGGAGGTATGGCGTGCAGCGCCGCGGAGTTGGCAGTCGTCCTGGCGGTCCTTCCCCCGGTCTTGTCGTCGTGGCGCGTCCCGTTTGAACAGGGGCAACTTCGAGGGTGAAGGCGTAGTGGTTGGCTGGGGCGTCTTCAGATGGGCTCGAGGAAGCCGTTGACGGTGACCCGTACGGGGTACAGTGGCAGGAGTGGCGGCGTCCCGTCCCCGCGTGCTCAACAGCGTCGGAGTTGTTGTAGCAGTGCCCGCCGTGGTGCTGCGGGGGCGGGGACGGCCGCACAGGACCAACAGTGGCGGGGATGGCGCTCCCACCGGCCTGACGTCATGGTTTGACCCTGCAGATTCATGAGGGACGAGTTCGAGGGTGCAACCGGCCCCCTTCGAGGGCGCGACGCGTTAGCCGTACGGGAGTGGGCAGCACAGTGCCACGGGGTTGACACTGGCCATATCGCACAGTTCCCTGCAGTGGCGGGGATGGGTTTCCCCTAGGTAGTTGGCGGAACAGCGCCGGGGCGTGATTCCCAGGCGCGTGATGGCGCGACTCTGCTGTGTCAGAGCATTAAACGCCCGTACCAGCGTGCGGGAGCAGGTGCGCTTGTGAGGGAGCCTCGAGCGAGGCGGAGGCGTGAGCCCTCGAGCGAGGCGGAACCCGCTCGAGGGAGGCGTGAGCCCTCGAGCGAGGCGGAACCCGCTCGAGGGGGCCTTTGACCGGGCCACTCCGGTGGGCGGCGGGGGCCGCCGCGGCGTGGGCCGTGCCCTGTGCGTGTGTTTAAGTAAGATGTGTGTTTTGTTTTTGTTTTTTCAGGTTCTAAGCAGAATTCCCCTGTTTTTTTTACCCTCGGGGCTGTCCCCGACACAAAAATCAAAATTTTTGCATGGATTCAGCAGATTTCAAGAGCATACTGCATACAGAGTGGAAGGAAGTATCAGGCATACAGTAGGCAAGGTGCCAAGGCCAACACACGAAATATTTTTTCGTAAAAGGCCAAATATTTTATTTTTGACAGCATCTGTGTCTCGTACGATAAACAATTCCCGGTGTAGAGACACAACCCTGGGATTCCGGGCCCATACCATCAGGACCGCGAGTTCCAGATCCGACGGCGGATGGGTCACGGCCACCGCCGCGGGGAGGAGCCGTGGGCGCCCGCAGGAACCTAATAATTGGCAGCCCCGGTCCGTCCTCTCCCACCTCTCACACACCACCACCGCGAAGAACCCAAACGCAAGTAGGGTTAGGAAGGGCTCGGCGGCGGCGGCGGTCAGGGAGAAGGGAGGGAGCGGTTTCGGCGATGACGGGCAAGGCGAAGCCGAAGAAGCACACGGCGAAGGAGATCGCCGCGAAGATCGACGCGGCGACGACGAATCGTGGCGGCGGGAAGGCGGGCCAGGCAGACCGTCTGGGGCAGGAGAAGGGCGGTCACGCTAAGCTGGCGTGCCCCCTCTGCCGCACCCCGGCGCCCGACGTGAAGTCGATGCAGATCCACCACGAGGCGCGCCACCCCAAGCTCCCTTTCGAGCCCGAGAAGATCGTCAACCTCCACTCATCCACCCCCGCCGCCGCATCGGAGGCCACCACCTCCAAGCCCAAGCCCGGCGTCCGCGGCAGCCTCAAGAAGTAGCTTGCTTGATTGGGGTAACTCCCTTCAATTCCAATCCTATCCACCAACCCGATCTATAATCAATCAATCAAACGACCGCCTCTGGCCAACGTTGGCGGCCTGCCGCAGTCGGCCTGCGGTGTACTAGTGTGCTCCTGCTTTTCATTACTGCTGCTACATGTGTCATGTGAAAGACGTTATATTTAACTGTATCCGTGGCTATGGCTTCGCTGCTGTTTGTTTCAATCTCGTCGCGGGCAAATCGGCACGTTTTATTATGTGTTGGTTGGCTGTGATGCCGGCAACAGCTGATGCTACTGTTAATGTTGACCGGGTTCAGTGGTACAAATCTGTGGCTTGTTTATTTTCTCTTACTGGCAAGTAAAGTTGGTCAAGATATTGTTTTGGCAATTGCTGCGTGTTTGCTACCGTTATGGTTTCATAGTCAGATCTTATTTTGTCAGCTGTAAATAATTAAGTTTGTCAAGGCTAGCCATTTCTTCACTTGTTTTGCTTATTCCCTTGGACTCGAGAATAAATTGCCTCTGTAAACCCAAGGGATAATTGTTTGTATATTATACCTTAAAAAAAAACTCAACCTTTAACAAGTAGCAATGTTGTGACTAACTGAGGAGCAGTTGTCTAACTGTTTGATTGGTATGTAAGTCAATGGTCCAAGGACATTTCTTTGTTCATACAGTGACTGAGTTCCTCTACACATAAACAAAAGTTACTATTTTTGCATGGGTATTAGTTGTTTCCTAGATCCAACATGAATTTTTAGGCTGTGTGCTGAAAGGAATTTCATTTGAGATGAGTTGCTAGTGGATAACCATGATATTTTTTTACCTTGATTTGTATGCAATATTGACATCTGCACCATTATTTGGTGTAATTTATACTTCTCCTCCGAGGGGAACTGCTTGCTTACTAATAAGCAGTACCTCTGATAATATGCACCATTGGATTGTCATTTGAAGTTGGATATGTCATTTCAGCGATGTACAGATTTAAGGTCGTCCAAGTCCCAAGCTTACAATGGCCTTACAACGTAATTGAACATCTATTCATTTATTTTGGTAACTTGATTCCTTACTGTGATCATGGTTGCTTGTATTGCACACATTCATACCAGCAAACATACCCTCTTGTAAAGCTGATCATTAGTAAAAAAAAAGCAATGATGCCATATTATGATAAGTATGTTTGAAGCATTGGTGTGCGAGACAGTGAGAGCACTTTTGCCAATTGGCTTTTTTATGGCATGATTAGTTAACAATGCTTTTTGCTGCACCTGCTAGGCATTTTCTGAAAAGTAAAACACATGGACATGGTGAATCAATTTAACTATCCCTTATTACCTTTTCTTTAAACTTGGTGCCATGCACTGCACAACTAGGGATTACCATGTGATGAACTGTTGTGGCAGATGTGTTCACCTGCTTTGCTAGTTATTGATTTTTTCTAAGTAACAGCAGTATTGCGACTAGAAGAAAGGCAATTTTTACAGTTCTTTTTCATCTAGTGATTAGTGATTGTCCTGACTCCCGAGTTTGCTGTTTGGTCGAGCTTACAATTTTTGCTGACATGTCATAAGCCCAACATGATCCTTTAGCACACAAAGTCTCGGTGCTCTGAAAGGCATTCATGGAGAGATGAGTAGCATAGATTGTATCTTTTGTTTAAGTGTGTTTTTATAATACACTTCATTTATAATACACTTCACCTTGAATGCTTTTTTTGGGTCCAGGTGTGCAATCAGTATTGTCACCAGACTGCCATTTGAACCTGGATGTACTGATTCAACTTTCAACTTTGCAATGCCTCCTCAACTTATTTTAACTTTTTATCCAATTATATTTGGTACATTGAATACTGTGACCGGGTCCAGGGGCGACCTGTCTTGCACTGATTCGTACCTGCACAGATGCCATTTTTAAAGTTCGTCGTTTGGAAAACGGGCAATGCTTACATTTTACAAGTGATGCTCGAACCAGTTGGTGGTGTGAAATCCATTTTTCTTTTATTTTCTTTTTTGGATGCCCAAATGCCAAGCTGCAAGGCATGCAAGTTGAGTGACACTCGGTTGGATTCTTTTTCTTTCTTCACTCTTCAAAATGTTCCTCATTTGTATATAATAATCTGTTCAGCACTTCAGCAGCAGTTTAATGTAAAGGCATCGGCAACTTCATACTCCCTCGGTCCCAAAATATAAGGACTTGTTGACTTTTGTTGGTTACGTTTGTTGACTTTTGTTGGTTACGTTTGACCGCTCGTCTTATTCAAAAAATTTACGAAAATGCGAAAACAATTATGATATACTTTAAATATATATGATGAAAAAACATGTCGTAACAAAATAAATAATATTTTCACAAATTTTTTAAGTAAGACGAGCAGTCAAACGTGAGCGACAAAAGTTAACAAGTCCTTATATTTTGGTACTGAGGGAGTATATGGTAAAGTATACACAGTGTGTTCCCTAGTGAAAATAGAATTTTTATTATGTATATCTTACACTGTTATATGAAAATATACGTTTTAGCATACAATATCTTACAACATGCAACGGTACAAAGATTTTTAGATTGCCAGAGTCAGGGACGTGATTGGAAACAGAGGATAAAGACACGTAGATGTAAACCACAAACGCATAGGAAAGCAAGTTCAAAATATGATATTGACATTTCAAAAGGTATTTTTGATTTTCAAAATCTGATATTGCAATTTGTAGTAGTAGTTTGATTATCTTCTGAATGTACACAATGCATTGGATCCATCGTCACGGAAGAACGTTATTCTAGCCTGTCTGCCATGTTTCACTTACTGGTCAACAATACTTTTGTTTCAGAACAAATCAGTCACCAGCAAATAGGCTCTCCAATGCCTACGAACAATCTGACGCCGAAGGCAAATCATGTCTGCCATGTTCGTCTGACTTACCAGTCAACAATACTTTTGTCTCAGAACAAATCAGTCACCGGCAGATAAGCCCTCCCTTGCCGAACAATCTGACACGGAAGATAAATGCAAGTTAACAACTGCAGTAGTAACACGATGGGCAAACCAGCACGCATGAGGACTCAACGATCTTGTTATCTGCTTGAACATGAGGTCTGTATTTAAAGGTTATTGGGGATTGCTAAAATCACAATGTGTTAAGATCCCTCAATCCGATCAAAAAGCCAATACAAGCAATACCGCCAAACTAATAAACAACAAAGCACAATACCAATCTAGTTTATAAAGCAAATAAGCTCGAGCTTGAATTCAAAAGAAACATACTAACTGATACTAAATGATAAAGCAATTGCACACCAAAAGGTGATTGACCATGTTTTAGAGAGGAGAGAGAGAGAAGAAAACTACCCCCAAGTAAAGCAGGTGTTCCAGCAGCTTTCTGCATCTCCTCGCCCATTCACCCCGGAAGTTGGTTGCCGTGACCACGAGGAGGGGTAGAGAGAGGTCCGCGGGGCGAGCGGGTGTGCGGCGGAGCTCGAGCAGCTTGCCGCGCCACTGTACATGGGTCTTTGCGGGTGAGCATCTCGAGACGGAGGAGAGAAGGGAGGCAGCCGTGGAGGAGAGGGAGAGGCCGGGGCCCCTACTGCTCGCATCTTCCAGCTTGAGGTGGAGGAAAGGGAGAAGAGGAAGCGGGCACGCCGGATCCAGGCCAGGAGGGCGGTTCTCACACCCTGAAATTTCCAATTTCAGGATGTAAATAGAGAGAATAATTAAATAACAATTTTCTCACAATTTTAAAATTTTTCCCACATTTATTTTTCTTTACAGGGAATATAGTATAGGAAAAATCCATTGTTTGATTTTCTAAATTAAATAAAAAGTTATGTGTGTTGCATTCATGCCGATGCATCTAGTGGTTCTTGAGTGCAAAAAGGTTTTAAAAATGCGTTTAGGAGCTGTCCAAACTCTCCCGAGAATTTTCCGGATTTTTCTGCAATTTATTCTCCTTTTCCTTGAGCTATTTCTATTTATTAGAAGGCTCTAAATTTTTTTTCATGAGCTCCAAATGCTTTAATTGGATTGTTCATGTCCCAATCTGTCTCTAGGAATTTTCCTGGAATTTTTGTGATTTTTGGAGTATTTTTCGTGCCTTTAAAACAATTTCTGCAATTTCTGGAATTGTTTCTGGCATTAAAAATAAATTCGAAAAAAAAACTATTCTATCGGATTGGGTCGAGCCTGCGGCCCGACCCAACCCGCCCGCGCCCGCGCCGGCCGGCCGGCCGGTGCCCGCCAAGGCCCATCGGCCGAGGCGAGGCCATGGTTGTCGTTGCCGCCGGTCGGTTGACCTAGGCGTGCGCGCCGGCTCCGCCCGGCCGCCCCTATAAAGGCGAGGCCCCGGGACCCCTCGCGCGTGCCCCGGCTCCCGCCGCCCGCGCGCCCTAGCCGCCGCGCCGCCGCCTCCCGCGCCTCATCGCCTTGGAGCGCCGCCACCGCGCAGAACCAAGCCGTCGGCGTTGACTCGAGATTCCGGCCAATTCCGTCGATCTCCGCGCGTGGTAAGCACGTCCTCGAACTCCCCTTGATCTCCTCTACCCGTTCCTAGCCTGGCCCGAGCCCCTCAACGACCGGAGCGCTGGCGACCTTAGCGGCCAGACCCGCCGGCTCCATGTCCTCTGTTTGATCCAGGGAAGAAGATGGCGGATTTGTGAAAACCCCCCGAAGAATTCCATAATCCTTAGATTCAATCTTGTGTCTAGTTCCTTTTGAAAGAAACCCCCTAGATCTATTAGATCCCTGCAACCAGATCCATCCCAAGAACTTTTTCAGATCTAACCCTGAGTTTTGCCAGTTTCACGAGCACTGTTTCTTGTGTCTCGGGTTTCTGTTCAGCTACTCCCTGAAATCTATAGTTAATCGCGAACAGGTCCTTTTCATCTTGTTTTGCTCCTAGTTTCTTCGTTTTAGCTCCGATTTCATCCATTCAAGTTGTGTTAGGTCCATAATAATGCAAAGCACGCATTAGCGGAGTGTTTTCACCATGTTTTATTTTCTGAAAATAAAATTAATATTAATTTTGATTAATGTCTAGTTATACATGCCTTTTATAAATAAAAGTAATTTGCATTAGCGGAGTGTTTTCACCATGTTTTATTTTCTGAAAATAAAATTAATATTAATTTTGATTAATGTCTAGTTATACATGCCTTTTATAAATAAAAGTAATTTAGATCTATACATCGTTTTTCATAAGCAAATTTAATTTGATTAATGTTTCTATCACATGTTTTTGTACATAAAAGCTAATTAGATCTTTATCTCGGTTTTTGTGAACCAAATGTTAAATTGTTTAATAGTTAATTAATCTTTTCTAATTAAAATTTGATTAGGCTTTTACATCGGCTTTTACAATAAATATTAATTTGATTACCGTCAATACCATAATGTTTTAATAATAATATGATCTACTCGAATTACAAATTTCGTTTAGATTGTTCATATAGTTTAGTTTTTCTAAATTAAATGTTTAATCGGTTTAATCAATATATGAATCTTTATTAATAAAACTTGACTAGCTCTTTACACCGATTTCATAAATAAAGTTTAATATTGCATTAATGTCAACATAGGGTATTTTATTTCTGAAATATCCTTTATATTTGTTTCGTTAATTAAAATGAACCTAGCTCATAGCCTTGCTCTCTCATATATGCAAAACGTTCGTCAGACGTTCTTTTCTCAGCTCAATTTAAGTGTGATCTTTCCGGTTCTTGCTCAATTTTCCGCAACCATCTCCTTAAAGTTAACCAAGCCTTTCTTCCTCCAAGAACGGTTTGTGTGCTTTAGTGATCCATCTAATCGATCCTATCCTTTAGTGCGTTCTTTTAAAGCTTTCTTTTGATTTGTGCTTTGTTCTTAGTATGCATGTTTGTTTGCTTTGTGTATGTTTTGTGCCCGATGATTGATGCGTTTAGAGTGAACGCCGTTCGAGAAGTTTGGAAGAGCTAGACGTGAAAGATTCTGAGCAGCTACTCTTTGGTTAAAGGCAAGTGTGTCCTTGATCTTTTGTCCTAAGAATTATACTTAATCACTCATTGCATTGCTTGCATTAATTTTGATGGGTTCCTATTAAGGATTATGACTAGTTTCTTTTTACCATTGCCTTGCATAACTGGGTTGTTTAATTAATCTTGATGGTAGATCTTGCTTAGTTTGCTCAACTGGGTTGGCAATAAACAACATGGATACCCTTATACTTCATGTTTCAATGTGATGTGTGATGTTTAATACACAAGACCATATGTTTAATCGAAACATGGAGCGACCACCCAGGACAACAGTGCAACCACAAGACATATGGCTCTGTCTTGGCTGAATAACTAGAGAACCTGGTGTTAGGTATGCTTTACCTGATAAGGGTTGGGGGCTGACGGGTAGTGGCGTATGAACCTGCTCAGGCGTAGGTGTGGGCTTGGCTAAGACACGGTACTCGTCTGGGAGCTTTATACGTTGCACTGATCAGGTAACCTAGCGGGCAGCCTGCACTAGGGGATCTTCGTAAAGGCCTCGTAGCGTCCCTATGCAATCACACCTCGGTAGTGTGGTATGATGCTTGGCCGGCATCGCATGGTTGGGTCTAAAATTCTTCGGGACTTTTACGCGACTTGTGGGTAAAGATGTGCCACCTTTGCAGAGTGTAAAACTAATCGATTAGCCGTGCTCACGGTCAAGAGCGGCCTGGACCCTCACATGATAATCAAACTTGAAGATGGACTTAAATCGTGTTCATTGGCTATGCTGGCCATGTGCTTATGGCGTATCTTATCTATCTCTTTATGATAATTGTGGGTTGGTATAAACTTATACTTTATTAGTAACCAGGTGCTAATAAAACTTGACCAACTAAAATTTCTTAAATGCTTGTAGCCCAATCCACTATAAAGTCTTTGCATTCATACCTTTTTCCACATTTGCTGAGTATGACAAGTGCTCACCCTTGCTATAAACAATGTTGCTCAGAAGGAGGAAGCTGATCTGAAGCCTTGTGAAGATGTTGCTGGTGCTAGGCATACGCAACCCCCAGTCGACTGCCTGTGATGTTTGGTGCCTTCGTTTCCAGGATTAAGCGTAAATCTCTTGACCGGAGATGAAGGCTTATTTGCATCTCTTGATCATTATGACAACCCTACGGAAACTATCATCTATGGAGACAATGGTCAAGGAGATGTTGTTGGTTTAGGTAAAATTGCTATCTCAACAACAAATTCAATTGAAGATGTTTATCATGTTCAAGAGTTGGGGTACAACTTGTTGTCGGTTTCACAACTTTGTGAGAATGGCTACAATTGTCACTTTACTCATGAGGGTGTGACCGTCTCTAGAAGGGAGGATTCCTCTATTGTCTTTGCGGGTCATTTGCGGGGAAAGCTTTACTATGTGGATTTCACAAAAGTGAAGGTGGACCCTAAGGCTTGCTTAGTGGCAAAATCTGACTTGGGTTGGCTATGGCATCGCCGACTAGCCCACGTTGGCATGAGGAACTTGGCCAAACTTCAAAAGGACGAGCACATCCTAGGACTAACAAATGTTGTTTTTGAGAAAGATAGGTTACGTAGTGCTTGTCAAGCCGGGAAGCAAGTTGGAGCACATCATCCCGCCAAGAATATCCTATCCTCATCAAGACCATTGAAGCTATTACACATGGATTTATTTGGACCAATTGCCTACATAAGCATCAGTGGTAACAAATATGGTTTAGTAATTGTTGATGATTTTTCCCATTTCACTTGGGTATTATTTTTGCAAGATAAAAGTGAAGCAAAGGGAATTGTGAAGAAGTTCATTAGAAGAGTTCAAAATGAGTCCGAGCTCAAGGTCAAGAACATAAGAAATGACAACGGCTCGGAGTTTAGGAACACTCAAGTTGAAGAGTTCCTAGATGAAGAAGGCATCAAGCATGAACTCTCCGCTCCATACACTCCTCAACAAAATGACATTGTTGAGAGGAATAACCGGACATTGATCGAAGCGGCAAGGACAATGCTTGATGAATACAAGACTCCGGACTCATTTTGGGCGGAAGCCATCAACATCGCATGCCATGCCGCCAACCGCCTCTACCTCGACAAGTAATTGAACAAGACTCCCTATGAAATCATCACCGGTAAGAATCCTAGTATGCATTACTTTAGGGTCTTTGGGTGTAAGTGTTTCATACTTAACAAGAAACCCAAGGCCTCAAAGTTTGCATCCAAGGTTGATGAAGGTTTTCTACTTGGTTATGGAACTAACGAACATGCCTATCCTGTTTTCAACAAAACCACCAGTGTGTTGAAACCACGGTAGACGTGAAATTTGATGAAACCAACGGCTCTCAACGAGAGCAATTTAGTGAAAACCTTGTGGATGATGAAGAGCCCCCAAGCGTTTCTATCTTTAGAATGGGGACCGGTGAAGTGATGCCTCGTGAGGTTCAAGTACAAGCTTCGGTTGACACAAACAATCAAGATCCACCATCATCAACAAGAGTGGAACCACCAAGTTCTCAAGATCATCAAGATGAAAGTCAAGTCCATGGAGATGATCATGGACGGGGCTTTGATCAAGGGGGAGAACAAGGTAATGAAGCTCAAGACGAAGGTCCACAAGTTGAAGATGATGATGATGGACCTATTCAATGTCAATCTCAGGCACCTCACCCAAGAGTACATCAAATGGTTCAAAGAGATCATCCCGTGGACAACATTCTTGGAAGCATCCAAAGAGGGGTGACAACTCGCTCAAGGTTGACAAACTTTTGTGCATTCTACTCGTTTGTCTCCTCTTTGGAACCTCTTTGTGTGGAACAAGCTCTTGGGGACCCGGATTGGATTATTGCCATGGAGGAAGAATTGAACAACTTCAAGAGAAATGAAGTATGGGAGTTGGTACCAAGACCCAAGCAAAATGTGATCGGCACCAAATGGGTTTTTAGGAACAAGCAAGATGAATTTGCTGTTGTCGCAAAGAACAAGGCAAAGCTTGTTGGGAAGAGTTACACTCAAGTTGAAGGCTTGGACTTTGGAGAGACTTATGCTCCAGTATCAAGGCTTGAGTCAATTCATATCCTTTTGGCCTATGCTACTCATCATGATTTCAAGCTTCATCAAATGGATGTAAAGAGTGCATTCTTGAATGGACCCCTACAAGAAGTGTATGTTGAGCAACCACCGGGTTTTGAAGATTCAAGATTTCCCAACCATGTGTACAAGCTCCATAATGTGCTCTACGGGCTTAAGCAAGCTCCTAGAGCATGGTATGAATGCCTTAACATTTTTCTTCTCAAGAACGGTTTTGAGATAGGCAAAGCCGATTCTACTCTTTTCATTCAAAGAAACGGAAAAGAAATTTTTGTTTGTCAAATTTATGTTGATGATATTATCTTTAGGTCTACTAACGACATATTTTGTGAAGAATTTAGTAGGATCATGACTAAGAGATTCGAGATGTCTATGATGGGTGAATTGAAGTTCTTTCTTGGTTTTCAAATCAAGCAAATGAAGGAAGGGACTTTCTTGTGTCAATCCAAGTATGTAATAGATATGCTCAAGAGGTTTGATATGGCCGACTCTAAGCCCATCAAGACACCAATGGCACTTAATGGACATCTTGATCTCAATGAAGAAGGGAAGTCGGTCGACCAAAAGGTATTTCGTTCCAAAGGTATTTCGTTCCATGATTGGCTCCCTCCTTTATCTTTGTGCATCTAGGCCCGATATAATGCTTAGTGTATGTATGTGTGCAAGATTTCAAGCAAATACTAAGGAGTGTAATCTAATGGCTGTTAAGAGAATCTTTAGATATTTGTTTCACACTCCTAACCTAGGCTTGTGGTATCCCAAAGGCTCCACTTTTGATTTGCTTGGCTACTCCGATTCAGACTATGCCGGTTGCAAAGTAGATCGAAAGAGCACTACCGGGACTTGCCAATTTCTTGGTAGGTCTTTGGTGTCATGGAGTTCAAAGAAGCAAAACTCGGTTGCTTTATCCACGGCCGAAGCCGAATATGTGGCAGCCGGTGCTTGTTGTGCACAACTCTTGTGGATGAAGCAAACGTTGAGTGATTATGGTTGCAAGTTCAGTAAGATTCCACTCTTGTGTGACAATGAGAGTTCTATCAAACTAGCAAACAATCCAGTCCAACACTCTAGAACAAAGCACATAGACATTAGACATCACTTCTTAAGGGATCATGAGTCTAAGGGAGATATTGCTCTACGTCATGTGAGCATCGAGAGGCAACTTGCCGATATTTTCACTAAGCCTCTAGACGAGCAAAGGTTTTGTGCTTTGAGGAGTGAGCTAAACATCTTGGATTCTCGTAACTTGGCTTGATCTATTGCACACAAATTTGATTGTTGCCTAGATAGAAAACAAAATGTTTTATTTTCTTCCCTTTGTGTGTGTCTTACAAAAATTTTGGATCTTCACATAGTGGTTGGTGATTATAGCTTCGATTGATTGATTGTGACTGGTCACCAACCTCTAGGGTGCTCTACATGTCCATAGTTCTTCTACTCTAACCAATCTCTTTTAAGTTCTCAATCATCTCTCAAAATCTGCTAAATTGATGGTACAACTGACACAAGGTCCGAAGTATCGATAAGAGCTCACTGTTGGAATTTCTGTTGTTCAAGGTTGAACCAACGCAGTGTCGGTACTACCGACCACCTGTCGGTGTTTTAGACCGGCAAACCTACCAAGGGGGTACCCGAGGTAGTAGATTGTGCGGTGAGGATCGTGATCGGGAGACCGAGAACTCGAAGGTATGCGCAAGGACACGGGACACAAGATTTATACAGGTTCGGGCCGCCAAGGTGGCGAGCCCTACGTCCTGTTTGGGAGATCAAGTATGGCGCCCTGCGCTTGGTGTTGGGTTGTCCCCGGAGGGATTGGGGATCTGCGGCTAGGTACCCGTCCCTCCTTTATATAGTCCAGGGGGCGGGTTCCTAGTCGGTTACAAGGCAGGAGTCCTAGTAGGAGTACACAGAGCGAGTCCTAGTAGGAGTACAGGGGAATTCTACCAGAGTCCGTCTTCTACTATTCTTCCTTCCTTGCACGAGTACCGGGGTGTATGCCCGACAAGCCCCCGAGCACGTTGGAGTCGAGAGTAGTAGTTCGAGTAGTCTTGAAGCCTCTTCGAGTAGTTCTTGAGTGTCCTCGAGTACTGCTTGGAGAAGCCTTCAATAGTACTTGAACTGCCGCGAGGCTGGAAGGTGGTCCAGCTCATCAGTCTTGAAAAAATTTGAATGATGGGTGTAGCATAGCAGCCCCCGAGCCTTGAAATGATTAGGTAATCAATCCAAGGGTCTTCCGTGTTCGTGAAAGCCATCATCTGAGTACTCTTGCAGCATGTAGCCCCCGAGATAAGAGAGCCGTATGAGCCACGTCGAGTAGTGATTGGTGAGGAGCCCCCGAGCTTGAGAGCGAGCGAAGCATGCTGAAGTTATCTTCAAGTAGCCCCCGAGCTGGAGAGATTCCAAGTAGCAGTTTGGCGTCGAGCCGTGGAGCTTGAGAAGTAGTCGTGCCGTCAGAGCGGACTTTAGAATGCGACTTAAAAACCGAAGTCGACTTTGTGCCGCGCGGAGCGGACTTTGAGATGCGACTTGAAATCCGAAGTCGACTTTAGGTTGCCGCGTAAAGCGGACTTTAGATGCGACTGCAGTAGTCGACTTTGTGCCACGCGGGGTGGACTTAACATGCAAAAAAAACGAAAAGCACTTTTCGGAAAGCCAAAGCGAATAAAAATCAGAAAAAACGAGTAGTTTTGCCGCCGGAGCGGGCTTAAGATTGCGACCGGAGTCGGCTTGTGCCACCGGAGTGGGCTTAAGTACCTGAGCCATGGATTTCAGACCCAAGGTACAGTTGCCGCCGGAGCGGGCTTGAGTGCGACCGTTAGCGTCGACTTGTGCCACCGGAGTGGGCTTGAGTACCTGAGCCATGGATTTCAGACCCAAGGTACGATTGCCGCCGGAGCGGGCTTGTGCCACCGGAGTGGGCTTGAGTACCTGAGCCATGGATTTCAGACCCAAGGTATGGTTGCCACCGTAGTGGACTTGAAGGTGCGACCGGAGTCGACTTGCGTACCTGGGCCATGGATTTCAGACCCAAGGTACGGAGCGCGAGTACTTAGGGTACTTGGACCCATGGTACAGGGCGTGAAGACCACGTGCAGCTAGGTTCCATCGTCGCCAGGACCCGAGGGCCGCTTACAGCTAGGTTCCATCGAAGCTTACACACGTAGTATGCCACTGAAGCAGGCGAAGATGCGACCGGAGTCGACTTTAAGATGCCGCACGGAGCGGACTTTAGAATGCGACTTTAGAAGTCGACTTTAGATTGCCGCGCATAGCGGACTTTAGAAACTGCCTCCCAGGGATAGCCCCCGAGTTGATGAAGTAGACTCGCGGCGACTTGATTGATATGCCCCAAGAGTAGTCAGCAGAGTATAGCTCCCGTGAAAACCCGCCGAGAAGCATACACAAATGAGTAGTCGGCATGTAGTCCTACATGATGAGGAGAACAAGCCAAGAAAACGAGTAATCATTTAGATAAATGACTTAGCCGTTGTTTGCTCCCGGCGGACTTGTAGATGAAGCCGTGGCGATCGGCGATGGAGCCGCGACGGTTGTTGTTGAAGTCGACTAGTCAGAGTTGATTCCGACTAGTTGTTGGGGGCGTGACTGCCGTTCTCGACTAGTTTGGAAAACTAGTCAAGATGAAGGGTCGACGCGATGCGACCGGAAGACGACGTCGTGGCGGGCGCGCGGCATACTCGAAGCCGAGCCGTTGTTGCCGCAAGACAAGTAGTCACCACGTACGGTGTGGCTGAAGTAAAGCCAGTGTGGCCGCAAGACGAAGTCGCGGCGCACAGAGTAGTCGATGATGAGCCGTGTGACGGGCTGCGCGACGTGCCGAGGCACCTGGACGCGCGGCGTAGGTGGAGTAGTCGACGATGAGCCTGCGTGAGGCGAAGTAGTCGACGACGAGCGGCGCGACAAGCCGCGTGACGAGCCGCGCGACGTGCCGAGGCACCCGGACGCGTGGCGAAGACGAAGTAGTCGACGACGAGCCGGGCGAGGCGGAGTAGTCGACGCCGAGCGGCGCGACAAGCCGCGTGATGAGCCGCGCGACGTGCCAAGGCACCCCGACGCGCGGCGTAGGCGAAGTAGTCGACGACGACGAGCTCGCGCGAGGCGGAGTAGTCGACGACGAGCGAGCGACAAGCCGCGTGACGAGCCGCGCGATGTGCCGAGGCACCCCGGACGCGCGGCGAAGACGAAGTAGTCGACGACGAGCCCGGGCGAGGCGAGTAGTCGACGACGAGCGGCGCGACAAGCCGCGCGACGAGCCGCGCGACGTGCCGAGGCACCCGGACGCGCGGCGTAGGCGAAGTAGTCGACGATGACGAGCCTGCGCGAGGCGGAATAGTCGACGACGAGCGGCGCGATAAGCCGCGTGACGAGCCGCGCGACATACCGAGGCACCCGGACGCGTAGCGAAGACGAAGTAGTCGACGACGAGCCTGGGCGAGGCGGAGTAGTCGACGACGAGCGGCGCGATAAGCCGCGTGATGAGCCGCGCGACGTGCCAAGGCACCCGGACGCGTGGCGTAGGCGAAGTAGTCGACGACGAGCACGGAGTAGTCGATGATGAGCGGCGCGACGAGCCGCAAGACGAGCCGCACGACGTGCCGAGGCACCCAGACGCGCGGCGGAGGCAAAGTAGTCGACGATGACGAGCTCGCGCGAGGCGGAGTAGTCGACGACGAGCGGCGCGACGAGCCGCATGACGAGCCGCGCGACGTGCCGAGACACCCGGACGCGCGGCGTAGGCGAAGTAATCGACGACGACGAGCCTGCGCGAGGCGGAGTAGTCAAAGACGAGCGACGCGATAAGCCGTGTGACGAGACGCGCGACGTGCCGAGGCACCCGGACGCGCAGCGTATGCGAAGTAGTCGACGACGACGAGCCTGCGCGAGGCGGAGTAGTCGAAGAGCGGCGCGGCGAGCCGCGTGACGAGCCGTGCGACGTGCCGAGGCACCGGGACGCGCGGCGGAGGCAAAGTAGTCGACGACGAGCCCGGAGTAGTCGACGACGAGCGGCACGACAAGCCGCGTGGACGAGCCGCGCGACGTGCCGAGGCACCCCGGACGCGCGGCGTAGGCGAAGTAGTCGACGACGAGCCCGAGTAGTCGACGATGAGCGAGCGACGAGCCGCAAGACGAGCCGCCGCGCGACGTGCCGAGGCACCCGGCGCGCGCAGTCGGAGTAGTCGACGACGAGCACGGAGTAGTCGACGACGACGAGCCCGCACGAGGCGGAGTAGTCGACGACGAGCGGCGCGATAAGCCGCGCGGACGAGCCGCGCGACGTGCCGAGGCACCCCGGACGCGCGGCGTAGGCGAAGTAGTCGACGACGAGCTCGCGCGAGGCGGAGTAGTCGACGACGAGCGGCGCGATAAGCCGCGTGGACGAGCCGCGCGACGTGCCGAGGCACCCCGGACGCGCGCGGCGTAGGCGAAGTAGTCGACGACGAGCTCGCGCGAGGCGGAGTAGTCGACGACGAGCGGCGCGATAAGCCGCGTGACGAGCCGCGCGACGTGCCGAGGCACCCCGGGACGCGCGGCGTAGGCGAAGTGGTCGACGACGAGCTCGCGCGAGGCGGAGTAGTCGACGACGAGCGGCGCGACGAGCCGCGTGACGAGCCGCGCGACGTGCCGAGGCACCCGGACGCGCGGCGTAGGAAAATTGATTCCGCTTTGACAAGAGCAAGGAGACTTGCTTCAATGGATCTCGGCGAGTCGACGAGTAGATTGATCTTGTTGACGAGGGTCCTTCGAATTCGCCTGGTGGTGATGATTTCCCCTACCTGGCGCGCCAGCTGTCGGTGTTTTAGACCGGCAAACCTACCAAGGGTGTACCCGAGGTAGTAGATTGTGCGGTGAGGATCGTGATCGGGAGACCGAGAACTCGAAGGTATGCGCAAGGACACGGGACACAAGATTTATACAGGTTCGGGCCGCCAAGGTGGCGAGCCCTACGTCCTGTTTGGGAGATCAAGTATGGCGCCCTGCGCTTGGTGTTGGGTTGTCCCCGGAGGGATTGGGGATCTGCGGCTAGGTACCCGGCCCTCCTTTATATAGTCCAGGGGGCGGGTTCCTAGTCGGTTACAAGGCAGGAGTCCTAGTAGGAGTACACAGAGCGAGTCCTAGTAGGAGTACAGGGGAATTCTACCAGGAGTCCGTCTTCTACTATTCTTCCTTCCTTGCACGAGTACCCGGGGTGTATGCCCGACACCACCCTCGATAGAACCGGCTGTACGTCGGTACTACCGATAAGGACTCTCTGTCTCAATTTCCTCGACCCCTCGGTAGTACCGAGCCCGTGTCGGTACTACCGATAACCTTTGCTGGGGTATAAATACCCCCGAACCAGAACCTAGGGTTCTTATCTCCTTTTCAAACGTTGGTGCCTCCCCTCTCCTCCTCTCTCTCAAATCCGTGAGGAGATTTCCAAATCCAACCGTGCAAACTTCAAACTAGTCATTCCACTAGATTCTCCACCCTTCGGAACATCCGATCCTCGCCGGGAGTTCGTCAATTTGCGCGGGAAAAGCCTCAAGGTACTCATTCAAATCCATGTCGATCGATCTCTCAATGCAGTTATTTCTAGGGGAATGCTTTAGGGAATCATCGTTTTATCCATCCTAGAACTCCTACCAATGATCTCATAGAGTTTGATTGGCTAAATATGTTGTTCCATGAATTCTTACTCGGATTCGACCCCCATCGGTAGTACCGACCCTGTGTCGGTAGTACCGATGGGGTGCTGTCAACCGGGCATAAGTCCATGAATCAAGCCACCTCTTCTCACTTCCTACACATCCATCTTATGCAAACTTTCTCATTCTTCAGATGGGTCGTGCCAGCAAGCAAGTGATTAGAGAAGACTCCGATGAGGATGATGTCCCTCTCGCTCAAAGGAAGAGGAAGGTGGGTGCAAGTACTCAAGGTCCACGTGGGCATGGTCGCACTAATCCACCAGCTGCTCCTCGTCGCTCCACTGGCCAAGGTCACCATGCCCGCACCAAGCAAGCACATCAACCGGATGACCACTATGATGACTATGAAGACATCTCCTTGGACACTCTCTCTACCTTTGTCCTTAGGCCGTCAAAGCCTCCTCGTCCGACCACTATGATGGGCATTCTCAAGATGGTAGACTATACTCGTGGATCTCACAATGTGTACAAGGAGAGGTACACCGATTCCGCTCTTTGGCAAAAGGAATTTGATGCGGACATCCGGTTCTGGCTCAAGTTCAATGCGGATTGGTATGAGTCCGTGATTCTTAGCAAGGAAAACATGACAATTGACATGAAGTCCATCAATTGGGACACCCTAAGGTATGCCTGTTGTTTTTATCCATTATCCATATTCAAATCCACACCCACCTCAAATGCGGAGGGTATGGGTAGAAAATAATTATCCATTGAAGAAATGGGGAGGGTGCAAATAATCAATTGGGTATGTATACAATCTAGTACAAAATTAGTTATCCATTGGGTATGGGTGGGAATGGGGAGGGTAAGAAGTGGATAATAATTATTTGGATTTGGGTATGAACAAGAGTGGATTTGTCCATACCCTCCCCAGTGGCAGGCTTACCCTAAGGTCCCTTAACATTCCGGCGGTCAATGAAGCCATTGACATTTGTCATGCCAAGGGGATGACCAACATCATGGGAATCAACTATGATTGGAATGAAGAAGTTGTCACCCAGTTCTATGCAAATCTCTATATTCGTTGCGAGACAAAGACTTTCCATTGGCTCCTACAAGGCAAGCCCCTCTCCGTCTCCTATGAGCGCCTTTCCCAAATACTTGGTTTCGGTGAAGAGGATCTCGGTCGCCCCAAGCTTCATGGTGGAGAGTTTCCGCTTGATAGCGAGATGGCTTTCATGTATGACTCCATGTTTGGCAAGGTGGAGTTTGGTACTACTCATGGCATGAAACCGGTTTATAGGATGTTGAACCAACTTTTCCGCTATACCCTCACTCCTAAGATCGGTGACAACACCAACATCTCCAACGTAGCCAAGGAAATTCTTGTGAGGATGGCACCAAGGAAAGAAGCTTTTAGTATCTTTGATTTCATTTGGGAGGATATCATTGTGTGCTTCGTGTCCGCAAACAAGAGTTGTCAATATGCTCCTTGGATTTTCAAGATGATATGTGAGGTGACTGGAGTTGATATTCTCACTGATAAGCCTCACTCATGGTACAATCCAAACAAGGGCAACAATGAGCGTCTCCTCAGGTTGGGCAAGCATGCCCCTCCTCGTCCCGCCTCCATGGGTGGCACCTCCTCCGATGGCCCATCTACCTATGAGCCACCCACCTCTTCACTTGGACCATCCGCATCTAGAGGCACCGTTCCCCCAGGCAAGAAGAAGAGCATCTTCAACTTTCTATCTTAGGGCCTCTTCACTTGCTTCAATGTCGGAAAGCACAATGCACAAGAATTTCGTGCCCATTGGCAGCATGTTGATGAGCAGCTCATCAAGTTGGAGACTCGTCAGAAGGCCTTGCTCGCTCAACACAACATCGAGCACTCTCCGGTCTGCGAGCCTATGGACTTCCCTCCTCCACCGACCTTCTACAACCCTTGGGAGATCTACGACGAAACATCCATGATGTATGGATCTCCCCCGGCCGACATCGATGATGAGGACTTTGGTGGTGGTGAGACCGACGACGACGACTCTCCTCCGGCGGCCCACTCTCCACATGATTATGATGATTGAAGGGCCTCCTCCTTTTGGCGCTTGATGCCAAAGGGGGAGTGTGCTCACAATTTATCCATGTGGGGGTGGTGTGTATCTCCATGTTTATCTATCTATCTATTTTAGGATTGTGGGCATGTGTGGACTTATTTGTGCGGTGTGATGGTTGGTGAAGAACCTAGAACTTTTTAAATTTGTAAGACCTATTTGTGCTAGTGTGGAACCTCGTCTATCTACTTGTGATTCTTGATGCTTGTTATTTCTCACTTTGTTGGTTTCAATATCATATCATATGCATCACGGTTTATATATCACACATGCACTTGTGTATGCAATTTGAGATTAAAAAGACTTCTAAGTGTGTGATAGGCATTTGAGGCCTTCGTAAAAGTCCAAGCACACATTTAGAGGGAGTTTCATTTTAAAATTACTGGATACACACATCTTTTATAAAAACGAATTGTGGTTGTCATCAATCACCAAAAAGGGGGAGATTGAAAGTGCATCTTGGCCCCTAATTGTTTTGGTGATAGTGACAAGCACAATTTGTGGTACCGATATATCTTCACTGGCGAGTTTTAGCTAGGGGGTCGGTAGTACCGACCCAGTGTAGGAACTACCGATATGGCCTCACTGTTGGGTTTCTGGGAAACCCCTCGGTAGTACCGACACCGTGTCGGTAGTACCGAGGATACACGACTCAGCACAGTAACGGCTAGTTTTTGAGTTGTAGTATAAAACCCCCTTCTCCCTCCTCACTCATTGTTGACCAACCACGAGACAAACACATCTTTGAGCATTCACTCCACCTCTCCCCTCTCCTCTAGAGCCAATCTTTGATTCCCTTGAGCTAGAGTTTGAGTGGAGAAGTGATTCATAGTGAGTATTGCACAAGCTTTGAGAGCCCCATAGTTTCTCCCCTTCTCAAGAGCACTTGAAGCATCTCCGGGTCTTTCGATTCGCATTTGTTACTCTTGAATCTTGCTTCTAGACGGTTAGGCGTTGCCCGTTGAGTGCCCTCTTTATGTGGTGCACCCGAGATAGTTTGTATTACCCTCTCCTTGGTGGAGAATTCTTAGTGAGCACCAATCTTCGTTTGTGGGGGTTAGAAGAGGAAAAGAGGCTCTTGGTGGTAGCCCTCCCTTTGTGGGATCCTCAGCAGAGACGTAGCATCCTTTGTGGGTGTGAACTTCGGATAAAATCTTCGTGTCTCCTTTTGCTTGCTTGAATTCTTTGTTTCTTTCTAACCCTAGAACTTGTTTTAGCTCCATCTATAAATTGGTTGCCTTCCAACTCATCTCTGTGGTTGCAGGTGGTTCTTAGCCTCTAAACTAAGACTTTGATTCAAATAGAATTGCTAGAATCGCTGCTGAATTCAAATTTCATTTTAGTCAACTCAATTCTGTTGGTAGTACCGACCTGGTACCGGAAGTACCGACCCCGTCGGTAGTTCCGGCACCACGTCGGTAGTACTGACAGATCTTTTAACCGCTGCATTTGTTTCAGAAATTTGAAGTGATCATATTCACCCCCTCTAGGCATCACAAGGTCCTTTCAGGAAGATACGGCGTCGAGACTTCGATGAGGGAGACCTAGTCCTAAGGCTGCGCCAAGACAATCGAGGCCGCCACAAGCTATCGCCCCCATGGGAGGGACCCTATGTCGTTGTCGAAGTGCTCAAGCCCGGCACCTACAAGCTGGCCAACGAGGACGGCGAGGAACTCACCAACACTTGGAACATCCAACAGCTATGTCGCTTCTACCCTTAGAAAGGATTTCCAAGCTTCTTTTGTTATTTACATACCCAACACCCCAGTTGGCTGTACGAATGTAAATTTCCATCGAGTTAATATACTAAAGGGTGACTCGACTTTCCTCCGTAAACCAAGTCCCCATCGGGGGCTACTGCGGGGGGCATCCCCCCCCCAAAAAAATGGTCCCATTTCTTCGCAAATTTCGCTGCAAAAGTGCTAAGTACGCCTCGACCCACATTCTGGGTGAGCTTACGTGGGACGCAAGTAGCTAGAGGGCAAAGAAGCACGAGTCGTGGATAGCCTACGCCTCCAGCAGGATACGGCCCTTCCCCCTCGCCGCTTTGCCTACAAGCTACTCGTGCGAACGAAACTTCCCAGCTAAGGTTCACCTAAGAGAATGGGAAGGCAGAACAACACAATTGCCGAAAGTAAACAACGAGCATCTCTATTTACAAACATCAAAGTGTTTTAAACAAGCAACTGTTTATTACATAGCCACGCGACTCGAATGTCAACACTAAAAACATATAGGGCTCGAACGCCCAGCTACTTTCAGGCCTCGGGGCCGCCGACCGGAGCTGCATCGGGAAAGAGGAAGTCCATGAAGTCCTCGGTGAGGATGTCAGCGGCAGGAGTAGCAAGCGCATCCGCGCGGTTCATCGCCACCTCGTCGTCGACGCTGATGGGAACGGCGTAGCCTGTGGAAACGGCCTCGAGGTCGACCTGGTAGTCGGAGACCACCACGCCGAGGGCCTTCTAGACGCCCAAGTGAAGGGCGCGGCACAGGCGCTGGGTAACATGCCTGCCGAGGGTGCGAAGGCGACTCGCCATCGAGCTCCTGGCCTGCACATCGCCCTCTTCGACCTCCTAGCACGCCTCGAGGGTGGCGGCCTGGAGCTCCTCCAAGTCCTGTTGTGAGGAGTTGTAGGCCATCTGGAGGGACTCTGCATGGGTCGTCGAGTTCCCCAGAGCATTCCGCAGGCCTGAAAACCACGAACGAAAAACTCAAATTGGGAGCGGATCCCAAATAAAACAAACCAACAAGTGAAAGGCAGAAAGAGGCGACTCACCTTCGACCTGTTTCTTCTTCGAGTCAAGGTCCTTACGCGCGTCCTCAGACGCCTGCCACAGGCTAAGGACTGTGGCTTCCTGCTCCTCGAGGGACTGGCGCAGATCCTCGTGTGAGACGCTAAGTTGATTTAGCTCCCCGTCGAGCCGCGAGACTTCTTGGTCCCGCTGCTTGAGGGTTGCCTGCGCCCCCTCGAGTGCGGCACACTCTTACTAGAGTCGGCCCTGGGCCTCTTCCCGTGCCAGACACTCGCGCTCGAGGGCGGCCCGAGCCTCAGCAATGGCGGCCCGTTCCTGCTGGAGTTGAGCCTCCGCTTGATGGCACGCATCCTGCTCCTGCTGAAGCCGCTCTTCCGTCGAGGCGAGGGAGACAGCCTTGTCCGCAAGGCCGGTCCTCAACAGCTCGGCCTCCTTGGCCTTCTCCTCGGCCTCGCTCTACCAGGACTGTGCCCCCTCGAGGGTGGTGCGGTCTTGCTGGAGCTGAGCTCGAGCGGAAGCCAGCTCCCTCTCGAACTCCGCCGCCGCAACCCGCACAGCGGCCACATCCTCGCACGCCTTCCTCAGTGCCTCGTCCCGCTCCAGGAGCGCCGTCCTCACCTTCGCGACTGCGGAGGCATCTTCTGCAGCCTGAGCGTCCTACTCCAAAAGCTCATCCCGCACAACCTGCAGCCGGTACTCCAGCCACCCATTGTCGGTCTGCAGGGCTTCGACGAGAGCATCCAGGGCATCGTACTGGTCCCGGTACCAGCTGTGCTCAGAGCTCAGCTGATCGAGGCGGTTGTACCTCTTGCCTGGCCCTCGAGCTCCTGTCAATGACAAACAAGGCGCGGGAGAGGGCAAAGTCAGGGAACGTGCAGGCGCGAAAGCGACAAGGAAAAACCTTGAATTCAACGATGAAACACACGTAACTTGAAGATCTGCCACGCGGGACCAGCATGGATCCACAGGGCCTCGTTCAACGCATTGTTGAGCGAGCCCCCGTGGTCTTGAAACTCCTGCCACAACGCCTGCTTGGACTGGGCCTCGTTGAAGTGGGTCGGCGGCGCGCTGGAGGGTTCCCGCTCCTGCTCCAGGCGCGCTACGGTGGCATCTGGGGCGGGGAGGCCAGCGCGTGACGACGAGGCCTCGGCGTCGTGCGTCGGCCACCGCGGCATCACACAGCCGTCTTCTCGCATCACCAATACCCCCGTTGCGGGCTCGGGGGCTGGCGTGAGCCAGTTCTCCCACTGGCCCCACCCGGGTGGTAGGGCGTCGTGATCAGAGATCTCCACCACGGCCGCCTGATCGACCACGGTGAGGACGGGTGCCGGAGGAACCGCCGACGTGGCGGTCACCGCTACTGTGGCTGCCACCACAGCTGTCACGTCCTACCGCGACCCCGTGGCCACGGCCGCACCGCGCGGCGGATCGCTCGATCGCCGCCGCTGCGCTCTCTATCGCCCACGGCGCCCTCGACGAGTGCCGCCTTGTGGGCATGGACGCGTCCGACCTTAGCACCTTAGTGGGCACGAGGGCGGGGACGGTCGTGCCACCCTACGAACACGGAGATGAAACACTGAGCTCCAGCCCCTCGAAACTAGAACGTCTGAGTGAGGGACTGCTTACCTCAAGGAGGAAAAGCCTCGCTTCCTCTTCCTCGAGGGTTCGGCAGACGCTGCTGAGGCGCCCGCCGTCACCACTGCGGTGCTCCCAGACGCTTTCGCGGCGCGCGCGCGCGCCTCCGCGGTGCGTGCCGCCTCTTCCACGGACCGCTCGGCGGCGGGCGCTCCCGCGCCGCCACGGGCGCTCGCTCGTCTGCCGCCTCTGCGGCTCTTGGTGAGGGGGGCGAGGGATTCCACCTCTCATGTGGGCCTGCCCCCCATCACTCTCCTTTTCTTCCTCCTCTCCCGACGACGAGTTCTCTAGAGTCGCCGGGGGAGAAAGTCCCTGCTGCTCGCGCGGCCGGTACTCCACGTCCCGCTGTTCCCGGCGCTCCCGCCGCCGGATCCTCTTCTCCTTCTTGCGCGCCGCCCGCTCCTGCACCCGTCGCTGCTGGGCGGGTTAGACCGCGCGGTGTTTATGGCCACCCTCTGCTAAAAACGAATGTCAAAACTGCGTCGGTACGCTGCGAGGGAATGAGAAGGGAAGGAAGACCTACTCACCGCCGGGGCGTCGGGGAGCATAACGAACGACTAGAGGTCGTCATTGCCGTGCCTGACGGCCTTGAGGCTAATGGCGCGCCTCGCCCTCGTGGCTGGCGTATTCTTGAGGGAGGCGGGGGGGGAACCATGAGCGTGCCAACGGCGTCGGGTTGACCGCCTCGCTCATCTCGTGAATGCGGAGCTCCCTCTCCATGAGGGGGATGATCCGCTGGTGGTGAAGGTTTGCAAGGACCGAAGTCGTCCCCAACCCGGCGTCCGCCAGGTTCTTCAATGCGGTTAGGAGCGAATCCAGCCACACCTGGTGCGAGGAGGGGGCACGCCGTGGTGCCAGGAGTCAGCCTTCTCCATCAGCACCTTGCCGGTGTAGGGGGGAGGCCGGCGCCGTCGTTGCGGAAGTAGAACCACCCCCGCTCCCATTCGGCGTTGTTGGAGGTCATCGTGCAGGGGATGTAGAACTCCCTGCGCGAGTCCTGCAGCGAGATCGACAGGCCGCCGGTGCGCACCGCGCGGTGCACCCGTGGCTCGGGCATGGCGAGCGTGTGCAGCTCCGCGCGGAAGAGGTGGACCCAGAGATCCCAGTTCACTGGGATCCCCAAGAATCCCTCGCAGACGCCGACGAAGGTGGTTGCCTGCGAAATCACGTTGGGGGCGAAGTTGTGTAGTTCCACCCCGTAGTGGTAGCACAGCCCGCGCATGAAGCGGCTCTCCGGCGCGGCGAAGCCGCGCTCATGGTGTCGGATGAAGCTGACGATGTAGTCGTATGGCGGGTTGGGCTCCCGATCCGTCGCTGGGGGAACGATCCACGCCGGGGGCTGCCCATCCACGTTCAGCGCGAGCTGGCCGCCGTTCACGATCTCGCTCAGGGCAAACCTCGTCACCGTCGAGCGGCTCCACGGCAGCGGATCCAGCACCGTGATTGGCTGCGGGCGAGCCATTGCGGTTAGCGAAGGCGTACAAAGACGAAGTTGGCGGCGGGCGAAAACGAAAGGGCACGCGACGCTTTGAGGCGAACGCAAGGAGCCAAGGGCGGCGGATGCTAAGTGTTGAGGTAAGGGGCCCCCTTCTCCCTCCCCTTGGATTTATAGATCCAGGGGAGCCATGCTCCCCGAACCGCGTGCGTGCTGCACGCATTAACTGCAGGTAGCCGCATCTACCACTGACAAGCGGGCCCCACGTCGCCAAAACGGCCAAGTGCACGCGCACGCGCGATCATTACGGTGCGGCAACCGAAGGGTCGCGACGGCCCGTCACGTTCGCCCCCACGTCACCCACTACGCGCGCGGTTGCCCCGCCTGAAAAGGCGCGCTCGCGGTGCACGACTACAGCCACGACTGTGGGCATTTAATGGTCCGGTCCCTTACCAAGTAAGCGTGACCCTCGCGCGGCCCGAGCCCAGGGCTCGAAAAATCAGACCCTCGAAGGGTGCGATTACTTACTAGTGGTCTCGAGACCCGCTCAGTGAGAGCGGGCGCCACCGGTGCCCTCAATTCTGGAGGATTACTGATTAGCAGCTCGAGGGCCTGACTCGACCACGAGCCCACGAGTCCTGCAGATGCAATCAAGACGGGGGCACCTAGTTGCCACCCCGCAACGGCCCTACTGATAAGGGGTTCGAAGCCTGACCCTCGAAGGGTTCGAATAGGCGCCCCAGATCAACAGAGTCAGGGACGACAAGGGCGCGTGCATTCGAGCCTATCCTCGAGCTCACCAGCTCGTGGGCGCCCCACATGTCGTATTCAAGAGCCAACGAGGGCAGCTAGTCGAGGGATCTTATCGAGGGAGAGTTTCTGCGCCCTCGGTCCCCAGCGAACGGGACCGAGCCCTGCCTAACACACCCGCGTGATCGCTTTTTATGGGAGAGTCTCCGGACCACGAGCCAACCCTTATCGAACGGGGCATGGGCATCCACTTGAATCACCCGATAATAGCTCAATGAGCAATCCGCAATTCGCGACCCGCTCGATGGGAATTGCGGAAACCTCACCCTCTGTCCCACGGAGAGACGGTGAGGGAACGTACAAGACAAGTCGGAGAGACCGCCCCGATAACCTCGAATGGGCCCAGGCTCGGGGGCTCTACGCACGGCTACACCTCCTGGAGATGCACCGAATGCAGACAAATGCCAAATACGTGCGCATGGCACCGCCAAGGCCGGCTGAAATATTGCTGAGGCCGGCTGAAACTAACACCTCGCACACCGGCGGACTCTGTGAAAAAACCTTCCAGGAGCACCCACGCTCCTGCAAGGCTTCGGGGCTAGACCCGCGGGTCCGCTAGCGTAACCCCACGGAATAGCACAGCAACCAGGAGGGAAGAAAGTCCCATCAACAAGCGCTAGCATCTGCGGGATCCTAACAGATACACCCGCAGATGCTCGGGGGCTACTGTCGGGGACAACCATAAGGGTCCCCTAAACAACCAGGGAAACCCGCTTTATTTCACAAAAAACAAAATGCAAACGAACCTAAAACACGCTTAAGATAACTCATGGCCCAGCGGCCAGGACCATGGCCCTGGTGGCCCCAGCAGCCCACCAGACGGTCGGCCCAGCCACCCTCGGGCGGAACTTCGCTTTGCTCGAGGGCCACGGCACCACACTAGTAAACCTCTGCCTCACTCGAGGGCCGATCGCCCCCTCGGGTGAGGTTCCGCCTCGCTCAAGGGCCGGTCGCCCCCTCAGGTGAGGTTCCGCCCCGCTCGAGGGCTGGTCGCCCCCTCGGGTGAGGTTCTACCTCGATCGAGGACCTCACGGGCTCACCCCCCCCACACACACCTGCTCCCCTGACAGGGAAATTTAATGCTCTGACACTTGCAGGCACTCGGGTCAAAGACGAATCCACGCGGCGCCTCTGACACGCCTGGGAATCATGCCCCGACGTTGTTCCGCCAACTCCCCCGGTGAGGCCATCCCCGCCACTGTATGGCACTGTGCGCAAGGTCGGTGTCAGCTCCGCGACACTGTGCCGCCCACTCTCATACGGCCGATGCGCCACGCCCTCGAAAGAGGACGGCAAAACCCTCAAATGGGGGACGAACACCTGCTCCGTGCTCGCCCAGGATGACGCCGTGACGTCGGACCAGCGGGATGCGTCTCCTCCATCACCATCGGTCCTGTACGGCCATCCCTGCCATCACGACACCATCCCGGGCACTGCAACACCATCCCTGACGCTGTGGGGTTGTGGAGCGACAAGACGCCTCCACGCCGGCTGCTGTGCGCCCTACGGCCTCCCGTCAGCTGCACCCTCAAGTCTGCGTATGGACGACGACTCAATGAGAGATTTTGACACCACCACCCTCGAAGCCGCCCCTGGACGGACACAGGGCACGCCATGACGCTCCGCCGGAAGCCAGATTCGCCAGGACGGTTGTCCACTCCGTTGCACTGTCCGCCACACCATCACACGTAGCTAGGACAGTGCGGCATGCCTGTAAACTGCCTCTTCCTTGGCCTATAAAAGGAGGGGCAGTCCCCTGGCCGAGATCACTCATTCCCACGCTTTCTGCCTTCACCACGATATTGGCACTTGCCTCAATCAGAAAACCTCTGGGACTTGGAGGCCCAGCCTCCTCTCCCGCCTTGCTTGTAGCCCCTCTGCAAGCACTACGGTGCAACGCAATATAGTGCCCCGAGCACATCGCTGCTGGACGTACGACCCCGGCCGGAACTAGGATAAACCCAGTGTCACTAGTTGCTTAGCACCGGCCATCGAGAGATAGATCTCAATGCTCTTGCTAGTTAGTGTCGGGACTACTTTCTGCACCGACATAATCTGTGATATGTTGCTTCATTCTAGTCCAGGAAAATAGAGCTTTAATCTAATGGTAGGTGGCTGAAATTCCACTATGACCTCCCAATCCACTATCATGCAATGCAGCAAACACTGCCTGATGTGCTTCCAGGTGATTGCCCAACTAGATTCCCCCCTTGTATCTAATGAGCCCTGCCACTAATGAAAACCCTTTGTCATTGTGTACAGAGATGCTTAACTCAGCTAGTAATTCTTTAGTGTGCTCATCTTGTTGATATCCTTCAATTATAGTTTCCAACCATCTGGGTTTGGTGGATGAAAGTGCATGAACTTCATCATGGGATAACTTCCTTGATAAGGCATCAACAACCTTGTTTTCCTTGCCTTTTTTGTAAACCATTTTGTGTTGAAGGCCCAATAATTTCAGAAATGCCTTATGCTGGACTCCATCAGCTAGCTTTTGTTCACCCAAATGTACAAGACTACATTGATCAGGGGCAATTGTGAATGGCAAATGCTACAAATATGGCTTCGATTTGTCAATTGCAAGAATAATGGCAAGGCACTCCTTTTCATATGTCGATAAGGCTTGAGATTTCTTACCGAGAGCCTTGCTCAGGTAGGCTATAGGGCGCCTTGCTGCATCAACACTGCTCCAATGCCCTTGGCGGATGCATCAGTCTCAATGACAAACTCTTGCAAAATTGGGTAGACTGAGAACAGGTGTTGTGACTAGTGCTTTCTTTAGCTCTTCAAAGCTCTGTTGTAGTTGAGGAGTCCATAGGAATGTAGTGTTTTTCTTCAGAACATCAGTCAGAGGTCTGCTAATTAGCCCATAGTTCCTTATGAACTTCCTTAATACCCTGCTAACCCAAGGAAGGATCTAAGTTGCTTTGCATCTGTTGGTGGTTCCCAATTTTGCACTGCACTAATTTTATCTGGTGTTGTGGCCATTCCTTCACCACTAATGATGTGGCCCAGGTACTCTAACTCTTGTTGGCCAAATGAGCATTTGGATTGTTTCAATAGTAGTTTGTGTTGCTTAAGCAGATCAAACACTGCCTGGAGGTGATATTTGTGCGCTGCAAGTGTTGGACTATATACCAGGATGTCGTCCATGAATATCAAAACACACTTGTGCAGATAGGGCTCAAAGATCTGGTTCATCGCTACCTGAAATGTCACCGGTGCGTTAGTAAGCCCGAAGGGAATAACCTTGAACTCCCAATGTTTGTGATGCATTTTAAACGTTGTTTTGTGTTCATCCTCCAGCGTCACTCGAATTTGATGGAATCCCGATTTCATATCCAGTTTTGAGAACCATCTTGCGCTGTGTAGCTCATCCGGCAGCTCATCCACTATTGGGAGTGGGTATTTGTTCTTTACAGTTATCGCATTGAGATGACGATAATCAACACAGAACCGCCAACTCCTGTCTTTCTTCTTGACTAGCAGAACGGGACTTGCAAATGGACTGGAGCTTGGTTGAATCACACCATTGAGCAACATTTCCTTTACTTTCCTTTCGATTCATCCTTTTGGGTAGGGTTGTAGTGGTAGGGTTTCACATTGACCGACCGGACTCCTTTGAGTAATGGTATATTGTGGTCAAAGAGTCGTTGTGTGGAGGTAGGGTCTTTGGTTCTTGGAACAGATCTTCATGCTACTGAATCAATTCATCAATGTCAGGGTGCAATGCATTATCTCCAGTAGTTGGGGTTGCGGTTGTTAGCTCCACCAGTTGAGCTATTCTCCATTTCCTGATCATGCCTTGCAACTTGTTTTTCTTCACAAGTAGACAAGTGGCAGTACAATCCTTCACACCTATCAATGTTATCTTGGAGCCTTTGTAATTGAATCTCACCCTTTTACACTACCAGTGCACCCACATAGGGTTGAATTGCTCAAGCCAATCCATCCCTAATATCATATCATAAATTTCATAATAGCCCAATTCCAACACCTTGGCTTTGGATGTGAAACAATGGCCTTGAGTCCACCACTGTAACTCTTGTATAATTGTGTCTTGAATCAAATGTGTTGTTGTTGTAGCCAGCCCCAACTGCTTGACCACCTTGATGTTTATGAAAGTTCCTGAGCTACCAGAGTCAATGAGAATGAGTATATCGTGCCGGTGTACTGTTACCCTTAACCTCATTGTTTTCTTGCCTTGAATACCCATAGCAGCATAATAAGAAAGTGATAATATCTCTTTCTCACTTCCTTGACTACTGCTCTCACTTGTTGTATCTCCATTTAAGTCCAGGTAAAAGAGGTCTAGCACTTCCTCTAACACATGCAATGGTATTTGTTTTGGGCAGCGATGTTGGGGGCTATACTGCTCTCCACATTTCATACAGAGACCTTTTGCCCTCCTTGCTGCTCTCAATGTGGATAGTTTGTCATCCCACTTGGTTTTGGTCATAGCTTTGTCAGTTACATGTGAAGAAGCTGTAGCTCCAGTAGTTGGAGTCACTGCTTCCACTTGAGAAGGAGTAGACTTATAGTTGAAGGACCGATACGTGAACCAGAGAGGGGGGGAGTGAATGGGAGCCGATAAAAATTCTTCTCGAAGGAGATGGAAACTCCAACAAGATGAACACGGCTTCCAACACACGTCTCCGACTCACTACCCAAGTTGGCCAAGCCCACGTAGCCACTGGAGTGCCACTGGACCTAGGAACCAACACACAACCTTCCGACCCGAGAACGCAGCGGAACACCAAACCTTGAGTCCACTGACCAACACCGGTCAGACCGGTGAGCACCACCGGTCGAGCCGGTCCCCGTCGGTGAAACTTGGCGACTTCCACTAAGTGGCTCCACACCGGTCAGGCCGGTGCGACACACCGGTCAGACCGGTCACAGCCAGAAAGCCCCAAATCACCAAACAGGCCAACCGACCTCCAAACTGACCCAAACTCGAAACAGCCCCAACACAGGACAACAACAAACCCACCTAGATGTTCACCCGAGCAAAAACCCACCAAGGGTTGCACCGGTCAAGAGCACCGGTCAGACCGGTGTAGTCTGGGCAGCTCGGGATGAACAACACCCGCTGGTCAACTCCCCCAAATCCAAACCTCGATCTCCTGAATCGCTCCACGGACTTGAACAAGACTTTGGGGATAATAGGAACACCTCATGAGGAGTCCATAGCCAAGATTAATCCCACCAAAACTTGTCCAAAAAGGAGGAATCGAAGAATTCCCGCCAAGAACACCTCTAACCCTAGAACTCGGAAAACCCCAAAATCGAGCCCCTTTACTCACGGATTTGGGAGGGGAATCACAGCCCAAAGAACCACGAAGGGTTCCCACAAATTTCCCCCATTAAATCCCTAAGAGCAAGGTCTCGAAAACAACCCAAAGAAATCACCAAGAGAGGGCTCCGAAAATCACCACCAAGAACAACCAGGAACAACACATCCAAACCTTGAGGAACCACGCTGAATCATCTATACATGCCACAAAGGTTCATACAAGGTCTAGCTTGCCGCCCGATCATCCAACCCTCTCAACAAGATCTCACCATGAAGCTCTCAAGCTAGTCCCATGGAAATCCTAAGAAAATAGGAAGGGGAAATAGGAAAGCAAAATGAACTAGGGTTCACCGAGGTTGCTGCCATCCTCTCACCTCATGGGTTATATGGAGGCAACCGAAAGTCTAAAATACCCTTTCCTAATAACTAGGGATACAAGCCCCTCAAGGGTGGTTTTGGAAGTCTTCAAGCTTTCTCCATCGGACGGATGCCCGGCGACCGCAATCTGCTTAGCCTCGACGCAACCCTTGCGATCCCGACGCGTGTCCTCCGCTTCGAAGATTCCGGACTGCGTCATCACACACGGTCGAGCCGGTGCTCCTCACCGGCCGACCGGTACCCACCCGGTCGAGGCCGGTCGAGCCCACCGGTCGGACCGGTCTGGCGCTGCTGCAGCTCCGTCTTCGGTTCTTCGGTCTTGGCTTTGTGGATCAACCAAGGAACCCAGTGGTTTTCTGGTGAACCACCGGAAACCCCGCGAACTCGGTGTAGCCTCCGCCAATCGCCACTCATGACTCGGCTCCCACATAGTCCCGGCTCGACCTTAGTTTTGAGGCTCAACCAAAAAACCGTCCACGACTTCATCTTGCTGTTCATGCCACCATGCGGCCGCACTTGACCCCGCTGGCCACTGGGTCCCTCGAACGAAGCCTACTTGTCTTCTCCACACATGGAGGCCTCACCGGCGACGACCTTTCGCGCTTGTTCTTCACCTGCACCAACACCAGTCAAGCCGCAACCTACACCTGCAATACTTAGCCAAGAATCAGTCCACACAACGTTGTCAATCACTCATCACACAAGGAAGCGACCATCCACCGGTTCTCGAACCACACATGGTCCTCAATAGTTGGGTCTGCTTTCCCTTGGTCTTGAAGAGAATTTCTTTGAGGAAGCCTCCAAAATCTCCTCCTGCATCAAAATAAGTGATAACGCAACATCAACCGTTCTAGGTTTGTGCAATGAGATCACATTTCTTATGCTATACTTGAGACCATATAAAAAAATTTTGGACAAAAAACACCTCTCCCATGTCTTTGTTGTGAACTAAAACTCTATGCTTAGCCTTCTCAAACCTAGCAGCATATTCTAGGACATCCTCTGTTTGCCTAATAGACAGAAGGTCTCTCATGTAATTGTGGTAGAGATCCCTTCCAAACTTCTGCTCTACATCAACACATAACTCAGGCCAACTATCAATTGCATGCTGGGCTTCATAAGTTTGGAGCCAAAGTTCAACATTTTCTGTAAAATTGATAGTAGCAAAAGACACCCACACATGAACTGGGACATTAAACATTTGGAAATACTTTTCACACTTTTCCTTCCACACTCTAGGATGGTCTCCATTTAATTTAGGGAAATCAATCCTAGGCAACTTATACTCTCTATTGTCAAAACCAGGAGGAGTTCAGCTTCCTATTGCTATACTCTGGATATTCAGTACCCATGAAGGTAAACTAGTGCTCACCCATGACCAGGGTGTTCATGTTGGACGGAGACCCAACAATATTCACACCATGGTGTTGTTTGTCCTTGCGGAGGCTCTCGGCCCGTCCCTCTTCCTCGCGTAGCGGGGACTGGTGGCAGAGGGCAGATGTCGCCACTTCCAATGCCTTGATGTGTGACGTGAGATCTTTGATTAGCTCGTTCAACCCCGCTAAAAAATTGTTAGCGTTGTGACTCCATGTGTTGAGCCCATTCACCGTGGTGGTGAGCGTGAGTTGCCTCGTCTGCAGCACCTTCACTTCGGAGATGAGGAGATCGAGCTTCTCTTCGGCCGTCATCATGCGATAGGTTAGGGTAGGAGCTCTGGCCCATTTTGGTCGAAGGTGAGCTTGTGTGATGGCTAGGGCGAGCGGTGGAGGTGATTGTTGTGGTGGCTGCGGCGGAGGTGGTGGTGATTTGGTGGATGTTGTGGTGGTGGTTTTTAGCAGTGGAGGCGCCAGGTCGTCTCCTCCGGCGGGGCGGTGGAGTCGAGGCTCTAGATACCAAATGTCACAATACTGGATAGGATAGATCGCCGGTGACACACACGACAGGGTTGGCGGCACCGCCTCCGCGGAGAGGAAACCAGATAATAGTTTTAGGGTTTGTTGTTTGATGATTGTTCTTGTTCCCACCGTGACCTGGGGATACAATAGCCCACCTGGGGACTTACACAGGCTCTCGACCCAGTCGGCACACAGGCCCCTTAACGAAGGATAAAGGCCCATCTACATATAGTCCATAACAGAACTCTATCCTTGTCATCGTGCTCCTCCCACCTCCCGTGCGCACACCCGGCTCCACGGCGGCTTCCCAACCGGTCGCGATTCACCCAACTCTGCAAGCACGGTGACTGTGCGTGAGCCAGAGTAGGGATATATAGGCTCCGAAGCAAGAGAAGTTATCATGGCCAGAGCAGGTTGGAAGATCCCATTGTTGCATAAGAACAATGCCTTGGCAAAAGTACATGGCATTAGTTTCATAAAAATACAGTAGGATTTGATTGATATTTGAAAGCACCTTTATATGGTGCTGGTTTCATGACTACAAGCAATATTTTTAACAGAAGAACAGTATATATTATAGGGCATATAACCAGGTCAAAATGCGCTCTTTATTTCGAAAACCCCGTACCAAAGTCAGAGTGAGTTCAATTTTGTAACCTCATATTAATTTACATAGACAACATTCGAAACAGAGAAGATGGTGAACACATGTACAACAAAAAAAAAAGCACAATAAGAGTACTATAACAATCGATTGTTACAATTTACAAAATCTGATATCAGATCTTTAGAGTACTGACTCTGCCACAGAACAACAATTGTCTTCCTCTCGTGCATTGCAGTTTCAGTTTCCAGGCCTAAAAGAATATTCTGCTAGCGCATAAGATAAATTCAAGTTAGAAGTAATTTAGCAAAATCTGTGCAATACAAAAGACCCATGATACATGTTTTTGAATGTTGACATACAGGTGATATGCACAAAGCTAGCTTATTTAGATGATATAGAAATTGGATATATGGCATATAATGTTGATGACTTTGACATTGCCAAACTCATAAGACACCGACAAACAGGTCGTCAAGATAAGTACCTTTCATTGGTTAGGTTGTTCCAACTGTTGTTAACCTTGGGTCTGTAAAGACAACTATAGAAGCTGGAGGATTACTGCAAATTCCTGACCAAAGGTATCTTCTGCAAATGCTTGGTGCAGTGGTGATGCAGGATGACCAGCTTATGTTCAGGATATGATTTCTTTCATTATCCTGCGAAGTCTTCCTGAGGATGGAACTTCATTCAAATGTTTCAAATGGCAATAACATGCTTCTTAAAGCATAATATCTTGAAGATGACGACTCTAGGCAAGAACTGTATTAAGCTAACAACACGTGTGAAATAAATCTGAGGTTGCTGTCCTAGGAACAAACAATTAAGCCAATCCATCTACCCCTCTGGGGTCTAGGGATCAATGGAGCCACTGAAGGAACCTCCATCTGCCTTGGCGGTTGGTGGATCCTCCACAAGAAGAGGTCGCAAATAACTGGCTGTCAGGACTCTTTGAGCTTCATTGTAACGAGCCCAAGTAACCAGGTAAAGACCAGCAATGATGAAGAGTCCCCCGATAACACTGAAAGGGGTTGAAATGCATATGTAAACGAGGTCAGAAATTACAAGTTGGTAGATAATCTCACAAGGAGATAAGCAATATTACGTCATCATTCATCAAACACAACAACTAATATAATTTAGCTCAATGGAATCTCCAAATTAAAGGATCCAAAATCAGATAAATCGACATAACACAATGTTGAAACAGTGACTTGGCACAGTTATAGGGTGGACAGTTGGATCAAACCTTCCGACATAAACTGGAGTTCCAAGAAAAATAGTTGAAAGCAAGGTCGAACATGCTGGTTGGAGCGGATTGTACAGGGCAACTAGAGAGGGTCCAAGAATTTTGTTTGCCCAAGTCATAATCGCATAGTTCACACAAGATGCAATAATTCCCTGGTGGTACAAGCAAAAACTGTAGTTAGATAACCAGGAAGATTTCTAAAATATCAGGCTCTCAGCATTATCATACAAGTCAAAAAATGTAGTTAGATAACCAGGAAGATTTCTAAAATATCAGGCTCTCAGCATTATCATACAAGTCATGAAGTATAAGTCCAAAGTCCAGTTTATACTTACAGCATATAAGACAGCTATGGTCTCAGTTGTTGTCAGTGCCCACTCGTGGAGCCCATTGGTAGCAAGTGCCCCAGTCAACACCATAAACAAGGTGGCGAAAGAATAGGAGTAAGCAGTCAAGGATAAGCTTGCAGGATATTTTATCAGCACCGGAGCCTGGAGTTGACACAACAGAACAGAACACCAATTCATACAGTCATGATCATAAATGTAAACATTCCTATCCTTTCACATACTCAACCATGATAGTCAACAGCAAAATGAAAAGAATGCTACAGTAGATACTGAACCTGCTATCATGGTTGAGTATTAGAGCTCCAAAGTTTGTGTTACCTGAATGACTAGATAAGCACCCATCAGGAAGCAATTTCCAATAAGGCACACGACCCCAAGATGCCATGTCTCCACACCAAATCGGAGCATGGCTGTGGTCAACCACTGAGCAGAATAGGCATTGCTACTCCATGTGCCGGCCATAGCATTTCCATCCGCTGCAATGGTGCCTACCATCCCAATCAAAGATGGGCCTCTGTACAAGGCCATAAGGACCGCACCAGAGACGCACACGGCTGTGCCAAGAACTTTGATAAATCCGTCTTTCGTGAAGATGTTGATCACCTCAACACTGGAAAATATGCAGAATTTGCTTAGAATTCAGTTGACATTTGAGGCTGTGGCCATGTCAGAAGATGCTTCGATGATTACCCGACAATTGCGGCCAAGAGAAACGTGAACACAGGTATCGCCGGCTGGAAAGCCGCGGCGTAGGAGGCGTTGGTGAAGCTGAGACCAAGGAGGAAGAGGAGCTGGTTCCCAAAGATCCTGCAGGAATGTAGCAGGAAGAGAACCACATTCCCGTGTTAAGTGATGGGAAACAAAAAAGGAACTCAAGACATTGTTCAACGGGCAGATAAATTACCCTGTGAAGCCCAGGAGAGCAAACCACGCGAGGAGTTGACGGGTCACCGGGCGCCGCACGTTTCTGCAAGAACGGATAGCGAGATTAGGGGAAGAACAGTTCAACTCTCGAATTGAGTCTTCTCCTTCTAATTCGCTTTGCGGTTGAATCACCGGAAAGAGAAGAAATAAAAGATTTTCTCTTTTTTGGTTGTTTGAGGGAGGGGGAAATGAGCTGGAATTCGGTAGGTAGGAGAGAGGGCGAGGGGATTGGGGGAGCACCTCTCGCGGAGGAAGGCGACGGGGGCGAGGAGCGCGAGCGCGACGAGATCGCGGTAGACGCAGAAGACGACCTGGTTCATGCCGACGTTGAGGACGGACTTGGTGAGGACGTGGTAGCCGCCGTAGGAGACCTGGACGAAGGCCATCCCGGCGTGCGCAATCCACGCCTCGTCGCGCGCCCACGTCAGGCGGCCGCTCCCGCTCACGGCCCACACCGACGAGGACCACCGCTGCAGGAGCGTCGGCTTGACCTCCCCGGCGGCGGCGTCATCCTCCGCCTCCGCCCCGCGCCCCATCCTCCCGCCGACGACCATTTCGCGCGGGCAGGAACGCAGGAGGAACTTGGAAGAGGAAGGGGAGGGGGAGTTGCTGTACTGTAGCTTTTAGCTTGGCGTGCCGGCGTGCGCGTGCTTGCGTGGCAGGTTTTATAACGAAAAATTCGCCACGGTGGGACCGTTTCACTCACTCATCACTGAGGAAAAGATAATATAGCAAAAAGAAAAAGAAAAATATCTACCAGGCACGCAAGAGGCCTTGGCATTGCAGCATATGCATCGCACTGCAATTTTGCAGTAAAGTCTTCGTGTCCAAATTTTCAATGGTATTTTGCATCGCAACGCGCAGTGCTGCTGGGAGCCTGAACTGCTTCGGTTTGTTTTTGCCTCTTGTTTATAAGCCTGCCACTGGGGAGGGTATAGACAAATCCACTCTTGTGCACACCCAAATCCAAATAATTATTATCCACTTCTTACTCTCCCCATTCCCACCCATACCCAATGGATAACTAATTTTGTACTAGATTCTATACATACCCAATTGATTATTTGCACCCTCCCCATTTATTCAATGGATAATTATTTTCTATCCATACCCTCCCCATTTGAGGTGGGTGTGGATTTGAATATGGACAATGGATAAAAACAACAGGCATACTTGTTGATGCGTAGCATCACAGTCGTGACCAAGCGTGTTAGAGCATCTTCAAAAGACTCATGGTATCTTCTAAAGGTAGACATAGAGATTTTTGTGAAAAAATGTTTTCCAACAAACTTATGTAAATGGTCATTCAAATATGTATTTTTCGCTATTCAAATATAGAAGACGGGAATGACTCTCTAGACTGTGTGCATAAGAAATAGAAAAGTTGTGGAAAGTGAAAAAATATAAAAAACAATTTTCATGCAAATGACTCTCTAAATGACTATTTAGAGAGTAAAATTTAGAAATACTCTTGGAGATGCTCTTAGCCTATCCACACTCATCGTACTCCATTTTTCTACTCTAGAAGAGAATATTTTGCCCGGTCATCGAGATTCTCCAATCCGGTACCAATTTTTCTGCACCCGTCATCCCCTATATCTCGTACTCCATACCAACTAACGGTTGCGGGACCCACTTTCAGATTTTTTTATCCCTCCGTCGGCCTCTCTTCTCTCCCACTCTCTATCTCTCCCCTTCTCTCGCGAACTCCGTCCGCATCCCCTCCACCACAGCGCCTCCTCTCCTCTCTAGATTGCACAACCCTCAGGGCGGAGGTCGTCGGCATGGCTAGCGGTGGAGCTCGCAGGTGCGGCTGAATCGAGCGGCCCCGGAGGGCGGAGCCCGCCACGGCCTTGGCGGCAGGAGTCGGGGGCGGCGCGGCCACGACCTCCTCTCTCTCTCTCTCTCTCCGGCGACACCCGTGTCCTCTCCATCCACCTTGATGCGCCACTGCTATGTCCTCTTCCTCCCCGACGTAGCACCGTCCACACCCACTCCCTCCCTGGTGCGGAGAACGATCCATGGTCGACGTGCACCTCGATGGAGGCCTCGATTTGGCGGCGGTGGCACTCGAGGGAGGCCTCGATTCGTCACGTCAGCTGCCTCCTCGCGACAGAGCTCTAGCTCCTAGTCGCACCAGAGTAGGAAGCCGACGTCTAGTGAGGTCAGCGACGATGACGATGTGGAGCGGGTCGTGGAGCGATGACTGGAATGGTGTGGCACAGGATCACCATCCCGCCCTCTCTCTCACCGCGGAGCCATGCGGGGTCTCACCGCGAAACCCAGCGGGGTCTCGCCGCGAAGCACTACAGGATTGGTGGTTTTCATTGCGCTGCGACAGGAGTTTCCTACCGAAGCAACGTCGGAGCAGAGAGATCGACAACCGTGTGTGTGCAGCTTGTTGGTGTCTGCCCATGGTGGAGTTCTGGTAGCCTTTTCGGCTTGCAGTGGGTTGTGTCTTTGGTCGTGGCACAACGTTGGGGACGACGGCGTGGGGCAAGTGTAACGACTCGCCTCCCCGAGGCCGGGCCCGCCTACACCTGGCGGCTTTCTAGGACCCCAAGAATATCCCCACAGACCAACACATGTCTTTTCTGCGCACTTTGTCCTCACTCATGCGCACCCGGGAAGGACTTCTCGGTCGGTCACCCATTGCTCCAAGCCAAGCATGCTTAACTTTGGAGTTTTTTGTGATGGGCTTACGGAAAAGAAGTTGCAACTTATTTGTATGAGTATCCTTATCAATCCTATTAAGCCTTGGGCCGGGATGTCACATACACCCCCCTTAGAAGATCGACGTCCTCGTCGATCAAGCCCAAGCCAGAAACGTCCTCTCTTGGCCACGTCCGTGGGTCCAGTGCCAGCACATGTGCCATGCTGTGTGACCACTCAGGGCCCACACCAGCCATGCACACCATGCCTGTGCAACTGCGACCACACGCACCCGTGAAACCGCGAGAGTCGGCTCTGATACCATTTGTAACGACTCATCTCCCCGAGGCCGGGCCCGCCTACGCCTGGCAGCTTTCTAGGACCCCAAGAATATCCCCACAGACCAACACATGTCTTTTCTAGCACACTTTGTCCTCACTCATGCGCACCCGGGAAGGACTTCTTGGTCGGTCACCCATCGCTCCAAGCCAAGCACGCTTAACTTTGGAGTTTTTTGTGATGGGCTTCCAGAAAAGAAGTTGCAACTTATTTGTATGAGTATTCTTATTAATCCTATTAAGCCTTGGGCCGGGATGTCACAGCGAGGTGGCTTCTTTGACTTTTCTCCCAGGCGGTGGTGGTGTGGTGCTTTGTTGTGTGCGTTGTTCGGGTGTGGTGGCGTTAGCTTCGACTCGTGATGTACATTTGCTTCTTCTCCTTATATGACATGTCAGTGCTCCTGCTCTTATCTCTACTATAAAGAAATGAAAGAATTGAGACTGAAGCGGCCCCACCTTAGGCCCACCCACATACGCATAGAGTGGCCCACTTTTCAGGTCAAGACGACGAACAAAGAGGGGGGAGATTCATTTGGTCGTCGTCGACTGCCCTCCCACGCACTCCCATGTATGCCCGCGCCCTCCCTCCCAATCCCACATGCCAAACCTCCTATCTTTCCTTTCAATTGCTTTCATTAATCAATCACACGTAAACCGTTCCTTTTTTCCTTTCCTTCTGCGTTCGAATTTCCTTAATTAATCACGCTTAAATTGCTCATTGTTTTCCTTTCATTATGCGTTTAAATTTCCTTAATCAATCAAGTGTGAATTGTTCCTTATTTTTCTTTGCTTTGCGTTCGAATAATTTCCTTAATCAATCATGCGTAAATTTTTCCTTGTTTTTTCTTTTCCTTCTATATTTGAATTTCCTTAATCTATCACATGTATCAATCACGTGTAAATTGTTCCTTGTTTTTTTCTTTCCTTGTGTGTTTGAATTTCCTTATTCAATCACATGTCAATTATTCTTTATTTTTTCCTTTCAAACATTTTCCTTATGCCTACACCCGTTTGGTATAAAACCATAGCTAGGCTTTCACTTTTTGAGTATTGTGTATTCGTGGAGATCGATGTTGCCGACGGCGGCGACCAGCGGCGGCGGCCCACCTCCATGAGGTGCCCCCATCCTTTGCGTTGTGTCGGAGGAAGGAGTCTGTGGAGGCCTCCATCACGGGAGGCTGCGCTGGTGGATTTGTGGAGGTCACCATTTCCGTTTGTACTGAATTTCTGAAGCTTCTGCTTGTTGCTTGTGAAAAACAACCTTTTTTAATTTGCTGTCAGGTGATCCAAAAATTATCCATCACAACATCAAGGCGGCGAACATCCTTGTGGATTACAACTATGAGGCAAATGTAAATAATTAAGTTGTGAGTGTTCTTGGTGCCTTTTCGGATTGTAGTGTTAAAAATAACACATAATGACATTATTATGGTTTCCTTCTCATTTCATGTTGTGGGGTGAATTGCTTATGTACAGGTTGCGGATTTTGGGGTGGTCATACCAAGCATGCATATAATGGAAACTTTTGGGTAAATTTCTTAGTGTCTTTGTCACACCACACCCGGCAATTTGCCCCCAAGCATTATAAACTGCTGATGCATGAACCAGTGCATGTGGTGATGTAGACTGAATGTGTGTTGTCATTTCCTTCTGTCTTCATATATTTGGTGCAAACTACACTACCACAGGAAAAGTTACGACCGATCTGACATCTTCTCCTTCGGCGTGATGCTTGTTGAAGTGATCACCGGTAGGAAGGCTGTCAGATTATCAACATAAGACACTTCTTTCTCCTGGGTGAGTATCCTCTTTGGACTTGGACCCAATGTTGCCATTCCATATCGTTGCAACACTCAGTGCTTCATATGATCTGATAAAAAACTAACTTTAATTGTTCTACCGATGGTTACTCATGGTTTTTTTGTTCTGTTTACATGAAAATATCACTTGACATACTACTTCAAGCAAGAGATTGATGCTGTTAAGAGGTGCGCATACATGTTTATTGCTTGTTTGCTACTCAGATATTATGTGTCTCCATCAGCCCAATAAAAATGCATGTCGAAGCATGAGTTATCACAAACTGACGTTTGCATACTCTCAGGTCACTATAACAAATATGCAGCTTCACTTTATCACTCAGATTGATGTTGTTTTGCAGGAAAGTAAAATTAAGTCCATTCAGAAGGTAATGGATATTTATTTTGGGCTGATGCAAATCAATTTGTTGAAAGATTTTTTGCTCCCAGATGACTCGGGAAATAAAACTGCAAGAAAAAACCATATTGATAATTTTAGCAGCCAACAATGAAACTCTTTTAGGTGAAAATTTTTCTTCATATATTTATACTTGTAGATGTGCTAGTCAATATCATTGGTATTTTTAAATTTCCTTGTCTCTGCGATGTTAGCAGGTGCTTAATGTTAAATAAAGAGAATATTTTTAGTAGCATGACCAGCGGAAAGGCTAGGATATGAGCCGACATAAAAAATTGGTTTCTATGCCAAGGTGGCGTCTATATTTTTTTATTCTCAAATATATGTATATTTTTAGGGTTAATAGGTGTTGTACCCTGCTGGTTTCTAATAGTCAAATGACTGGAGATGGGCTTTTTTACCAAATTATTACACGTGAATATCCTAATAGTCAGTCAATATGTAACAAAGTGACTTCCTATTTTACTAAATACCTTGTTTCTTGAACCTAACATATCCAAATTGATACTCCTTCAATTTGAACATATTTTGCTCCAACACTGCCTACAATATTAGCTCTTGTGCATTAGGTTGTAAAGTGGAGGGAGAAGGCAGCAATGGAGACATGTGCACGAAGCCACAAGAAAACGTAATATGACCAGCATCTCCTTCAATGCGAGAATTCTACTTGAATTCATGTGGTGGGCAATGGCTGCTATTCTTTTTTGGTTTCTTAGAATCATATTTGATGTTGATGCTCAGTTTCATGATTTGTTTTTTCTACTACTGAGAGTAGACTACCTCACGGATATTGAGGTGAAGGCTCAAGAAGGTTGTATATAGAATTGTAAGCAATACTTAATATAACTGAACATCCTTCTAGATTGCTTTCCGTTAATAAATTTTGTCATGTGGCACCCTGGGATGGGCAATCGTGTCTCGCGCATGTGGCCAGATCCAGTGGTAGACCCGGTACAGTGCCCCTTCTGCACACGCCCAGCGGGGGCAGGCCACCGAAGTCTGGTGCTGCTGCGCTGAGGAGCAAGCCTAGCGGCAGCAGGCGGCAGCATTCGCCCCTTGCGATGGGAGGCACAACAGAGTGATGGAGCGAGGATGTAGATGTCAAAAGCATGTGCGTTCAAAGAAAAACTTTTTTTGAGGTTGGATCTTGATTTAACTATTGAAATGTAGAGCTTTTCAGTTTGTTCTTGGTAATGATAGACTCTATCCGTAAAGAGTGCTAATTCATGGTAGTTGATACGAGATGAGAATAAGTTAGTCGGCATTGTCTTTTATGAAGCCGTGATTAATCAATTTATCTCTTTAAGATTATTTATTTTACTTCACAACATTTTCAAATTTTAAACCTTTTAAAGCTTCACACCCTTAATTTAACTTCACGTTTGCTCCATCTTATGATATTGGACTATTGTTTCTAAGGCATTCTTTGGTCGTGTAGGGTTTTTACATGTAGGATGATGAGAATTATTAATAATTTATAATTAGGTTATTTGATATTTTTTACATCACGTGTGTCGCACGTGCACTTCCACTAGTTTTCAAGAAAAAACTTGCTACATAGCAGATCTTTGTTTCCTTTTGGCACTGCCCATCTCACTCGTCAACTTTGATTAAGATTATAGGAAAGACTACATATATTTATGATATAAATAAATATTGTTAGATTCATCACAAGATCTATGTTTATAATATATATATAATATTTCTTAATTATGATTTGATGTCATAAACATTGATACTTTTCTCTATAAATTTGGTCAAAATTGAAAAGTTTGACTTAACACGATCCTAAAACATCATTCTTTATTGGGACGGAGATAAAAAAAGGGGGCTTCTATCTAGCTCCTATGTGTTGACAAGCAACATGGTTTTAAAGCCTATTAAACTCAATTATTAGACTCAACTAAATTGAACATTTGAGAAAATACATTAAACATTTTATTAATAATAAATCAACATTTCGAAATACATTATTCAACATTCATCATTTTTTACGACATTCAACATTTCAACATACATAATTGAGAGAATTCCTTCCTTGGTCTAAAAATAATGGCATCTTCCTTTCTTGGCCCTAAAATTCGCTTTCTTCCTTCTATGACCTCAACTTCAACTTTCCTTCCCAATTTGACAATCTATTAGTTTTTCTGTCTGGGAACCGTGAAAAGCCATGTGAAAAGACCCATTTGCCCATGGGCCCACCACCCTTCTTCGTCCTTTCCTCCCTTTCTCCTTCTTGAGCCGTAGCTCGGTCTTGAGCGGCTTTTAACTCTCTCTCTCTTGAAATTCCCTGGCGGCTAGCTCTTGAGCGGTCATACCATCCCCATCTCGAGACATCTTGTGGTGCCTAGAGGGAGGGGGCTTGAATAGGATCACTTAAAATTTTCATGAAAAACTTGGCAGTGGATGCCAAATGTTAGGAGCTAGCTCTGAATGATCCGGGATTGCCGGATGATCTGGAGCTAGGGCCGGGTCATCCAGGAGAGGAAAAGCTTAAGTACAAAAGTCAAAAGCTACACACATTCTAGCAATTCTATATAATCAAAAGTTTAATAGAGATGCTAGGAACCTCCTGCTACCAAATATTTGTCAAGCAACCACACAAATACATAGATCAGGTCAAAATAAGCTTCTAGGATTAGATGAAAGAGATGAACTCGGAGAATGCAAGAGACAAGCAATTTTAATCCAAAGTTTACCTCAACAAAGGAAGCTATGTCTCTGTTGAGGTACCCACTAAGGGTGGGCTATCACAAAGAGCCACTTGCCTCACCCAATCCCTAAAAAGGAAGATTGGTGCTCACTAAGAGAACTCCGCAAAGTATAGGGTAATACAAACGTTCCCGGGTGCTCCACACAGAGAGGGCACTCAACGGGCGACGCCTAACCGTCTAGAAGCAAGCTTCAAGAGTAACAAACGCGAACCGATGAACCAAGCCCGCCACAAATGCTTCTTGAGATGAAACAATGGATGAACTCACTCAAAGGATTCAATCTCACACCTCAAAGTCTCTCTCACTCAAACCCTAAGTGAATCCTTGCAAAGAATGGCTTGAGAGGGATTTGAGCTCAAGGAGGTGTTGAAGGCGTGGAGGATGGAAGGTTGAAGAAGAGGGGGTGAAGGAGTATAAATACCTGAGCCCCCATAAACTAGTGGTTGGTCACCTATCGAACCAGTACTGGGTCACCTGGCCCTAGCGCCGGATCATCTGGCCTCAGGACGAACCTACCAGGTGAATCTGCTGGATGATCTGGCCCTAGGGCTGGATCATGTTAGATTTATGTTTGTTCGTGTGTGAAACTTGTGTCTCTCATGGGTAGTTAGTTCTCAAGATTAGAACCCTGACTCACTTGACTCATCAATAACATCCCCTTTATAGTACGATGTTTCCTATTACTCAAATTCAAACAAAAATATTTAAATAAAGTCATCCTTTGAGCTTAAACACCATGTTTGAAAACTAGGGGTATTCCTCTGCACAAATAATTCTTCTTTTCATTCTGTGCCTACACACACTCATTTAAACAAGTTAAATCCGCAAAATTGTGATTGTAATTATCACCAAAATATTTAGAGGCCTAGATGCACTTTCCCCCTCTCTGCGGCGGCCTGCTCGAGCCGCACGTCGGCCTCACCACTGGCGCTCACCTCCCACACCGCTCGCACCTCCACCTCCCGGAGTAACCCCTGGACGACAACGAGAGGGGCACAGAGCGCTGTGACCTCCTCCACGGCGGCACGAAGTGACGCCGCAAGGGTGGTCTGCACCATCGCACCATCAGCGACCGAGAGCATAGCGTCATTGGTGGAGAGCTCATTGAGACACGTCGTGAGCGCCACCACCTGGTCTCGTCGCTCCGTTGCCTCCTTGAGCAGCATGGTGTTGAGCACCTTCAACTGCTTCGCCTTTCGGTCCCACACGTCCTGCGCTGGCGCGTCCGCCTCGACCTTCGCCGGCGGCACCACCTCCGCGACGGCGGTGTGTTGCCATTCCTGTTGACCGACGATAGATTTCTGCTTGGCCATGGATGTGAGTCCACGGAAGGCCAACTACCGCATCTGCAGACGACGTTCTCTGCCTCTGGTCGGTCGATGCACCGACGCCCGCCGCATCTACCCATGCCGGTTCCCTTCCCCTCCGGCTAGACGATGTGCTGACCCCCTTGCCACATCTGCTCGCACTGGTGTCCTCCACCTTCGGTCGGCCGACACGTGGCCTTAGTCGCGCGCCGCCGCCAAGACCGTGATGATGGAGGGGGTCGGGGGAAGTGCGTCAAATGGAATGGAGAGGAGCGAGAAGGTGGTGGGGCACAGGGGAAAACATCCTCTCACATGGAGTTTGACGTTGCATGGATGGAAAAACCAATGGAAGGCCAAATAAGAAACCAAATTTGAATCTAGGGTCAAAGAAGAAACAAACAAATTTTTGAGTCAAGAAGGGAACCGGTGTTTTGTTTAGGACCAAGATTTTGTTTAGGGCCAAGAAGGGAATTATCTCTACATAATTCAATATTCGAGCAAACAAGATTTAACATTTGGATATAAAACATCTCTTCTTCCTCCGAAACAGGTGGTGGAGCTCGCTGTCGACGGCACCCAGGACTGGCGTGCGCAGGCCGTCGCGGTGCGAGGGGAGGCCGACAACGTGAGTAGAGATCAGCGCCCCACAGGTCCGACAGCGTCCACGAACGGCGGCGCTGCGCGGGGATTGCTGGCCGCGACGACGCTCGAATAGCCGCGACAGCGGCGCGATGGGAGGCTGGTGGCGCGCAGGAGCAGGTTGGCGGCGGGCGGCGGTAGCTACAGGAGAGAGAAAGAGAAGTTAGGGTTGAAGGAGAAAGAGCACATCTAACGGGTGAGGATGGATGCATGAATCTTGGGCTTCCGAAAGCCATATAGGATTTCCGTAAAAGAATACGACAATCTTTTGCCTCACATTGTTTTGGGCCTCTAATAAACTTCATCATTAATTTCAAAAAAAAATAAACTTCATCTTACTACTTGTTTATATACACGTTGAAGCCCACAATGGAAACAATTTTCGCATCCTAAGCTACACGGTGGATCATCATTTCGGCTAAATGTGATTGGACTTGCAGTCCATTGGTAAGACTGTCCAGTGGGACGCTACCCACCAGGGTTCAAATCTCGATGCTCGCACATTTCCTGGATTTTTCAGGATTTACCGGTGTTATGCGTTAAGTGGTAACCGGCGTTCCTGTCGACGACGAGGCGCTAATGGTGACTTCAAGAATCCCTGGTGCTCAATCGTTCGGGGGTGCTCGTAAGGCAGACTCGACCAATGAAACCAAACCGACACAATTTTTTTAGTCAAAGGAAGAATTTTATTATATCAAAGTTGATGATGAGGACATCACCACCAACGATACATCCACGCCTGCACAAGATCATGTTATTGCTGGCCCTATTACTCGTGCCCGTGCTCGTCAACTTAATAATCAAGTGAGTTCACTCTTGAGTTCATGTTCATCATATTTAGATTGTGGAGACACGTGCACTCTTGTTTTGATTAGGAATCATGGTCAAGACCGAAAGGGAGAAGGACTCGCGCAGGCTGGATTCGGACTGCAGAAAAGCACCATCTTGTGACGGACGCCACGGTCGCACATGGAGTCAGATTGGGGCGTTCAAATAGTTCCTAGAACCGTGATGGAGTCACCTTTCATATGGATCCGGACTCGTGTCCATATCTATTTTGAGGCGGCCGCAATCGTCGAAACATTGACCGGATGTCAATCTGTCCCAGGTGTTGCGCCACCTTATTTGGCCCAATGGGCCGTGTATCAAGTGGAGCCCCATAGGGGCGCGTCCTAGGGTTGTAGGACGACCCCCACCACGTCCAGGTCGTCCTCCACCCTCTCATATACCTCCATAGCCGCCACAAACTGATTGGGTTTTGTTTAGATCAAGTTTAGCCATTGCTACTTGCTTGTGCGAGCGCCGGTCGCCTCCTTTTCTACGGAACCCCACCGTTGTTGGATATTGAGTTTGAGAATTGAATCTTTCATTCCCATCTAGTAATTTCAGTACTTGTTTCATACTTGTTCTTGCTAGTTCTTCGATTGCTTGCAGGAATAGGTGCCCTAGTGGCCGGGTGACGCGCTCCACAAGATCGCGGCAGCCATAGGAGGTGGTGTATCGGTTGCTAAGGCGCATCCTTGGACAGGTTGTATTCGGGCCGTGAACGTCGTCTCCTTCAATCGAATTATCCCCACACCTCTCATCGAAAGATCGGGAACAAACCCTAGCGGGTTCATATCAGTTGGTAATCAGAGCGAGGTTCTTCAGTGAGAGTTCCAATCCTTTGCTGTTTTTAATTTCCTATAGTCCAGAAAAGCCCTGAAAAAAATAGTAGATTAGATTACCCGTTGTCCCATAAACCCTTTGAGCCTTTACTAGCACTGCATGGTTAGGGCTTGTTGAGTTTTTGATTGCATCGGTCGTGTCAAGTTGCTGGTCGTAGTGTCTATTCCTTTAGAGTTTTGAGTTCTATCACGTTTTAGTCACGAAATTCGCGTCACCATATACATCTCTGTTTCACTTTTGCCACCACGGATTCATATGATCTCCGATTGAGGTGTTTAAATACAATCTGGAAAGCTTACATTGTCTTCTTTCCAACGGATCTAACCTTGCCTCGAAATTCCATTTGAGCAATCTGCAATTGTCCACGAGATCTGCGATCTGCAATCTGTGTACTTTTCCTTTTGTGCTGATTTGGCTTGATATTGAGCAATAGAGTTTAGTTGTGTGAAAAAAAAAGTTGAAAGAAAAAGAGAGGAAGAAAAAAAATCAGAGAAGAAAAAAAAAGAGAGTAGAAAGAGAAGAACAAAAAAAAGAAGAGAAGAGAAGAGAAGAGAAAGAGAAGTAAGTTGAAACGGTTGTTTTTCTTGTGTTGTGCTAGTTGTTCTTTTTCAGTAACTACCTTTGTGCCTAGGCTCACGTCTCTAGCATGGTTTAGCCTAGGGCCAGCACAAGTACCACCGTTGAACAATTATTCGGTTTGCTTTTTAACTATTGTGGTGCTAGTCATTCCTTGTTTCAGCCCACCTATAGCTCCACATATTCGACTACAGCTTGACAGTTTTGTTGCTTTGCGGCACCGATACACTTCTTCCCGGTTTGCGGACTTGTTGGTAGTCGTCCCCTCCCGTCGAGCAAGGTAAGAATTGGTAAGAGCTTGTATAACGAAGTTGAGAGTGAGCGCCTTGCCGTAGCTACATCCTATTAGTCAGAGTTTTCTTATTTCTTCACTTGTTTTCTTGTTGTTTCTATTTATCTAACATGACAGAACGTACCGATGAAAGTGATGGATCCAAGAATACCATGCCACCGTCTCCTCGCACCAAGAGAATCATACAACACTTTGAAAAGAAGGTGAAGGAGCACAATGAAGGAATTGATAATGACTTGCGGGTGACAAATGAGAAGATTGGGCAATTAGAGGCCACACAAATCGACACCAACACCAAGGTTACGGGTTTGGAGGTGTCTATTACTCGTATAGACAAGAGTCTTGGTGCTCTTTTGCGCGAGGTTTGATGAGATGTATGCTAAGACCACTGAAGGGTATGATGAGAATAGCAAGAAAAAGGATGACAAGACGAAGGATGGCAAGGACGACGAGAGTTTGGATGATAATTGGGTTGCATATAGTGGTGACACTGAACAAGAAGACCAAGATCACCGACGACAACGTACTAACCGTAGAGGTCGGGGTGGTTTTCGCCGAAGACATGAGGTACATGGTAATAATGATGCTTTTAGTGAGATTAAATTTAAGATACCTCCTTTTGATGGTAAATATGATCCCGATGCTTACATTACTTGGGAGATTGCTGTTGATCAAAAGTTTGTATGCCATGAATTTCCTGAGAATACACGTGTTAGAGCTGCTACTAGTGAGTTTACCGATTTTGCTTCGTTTGGTGGATAGAATATGCTAAGAAAAATCCTAATAATGTACCACAAACATGGGATGCTTTAAAACGGGTCATGCGGGCTAGATTTGTTCCTTCTTACTATGCACGTGATCCGTTACATAAGTTGCAACAATTGAGGCGGGGTACTAAAAGCGTAGAAGAATATTATCGGGAATTACAAATGGGTATCTTGTGTTGTAACGTAGAGGAGGGCGAGGAACCTCGCTATTGCTAGATTTGTGGGTGGGTTAAATAGAGAAATTCGGGACATCCTTCAATATAAAGAGTATACTAAAATAACGGAATGCTTTCATTTTGCTTGTAAAGCCGAAAGGGAAGTGCGGGGACGATATGCTAGTGCAAGGTCTAACATTAATGCGGGGAGATCGGCATCATGGCAGCGAACAACTACTTCTTCGGGGCGTGTACATCCCCCGTCGGGTCGATCAGCACTTTCACCTCCCTCCAGCAACAAGACACGTGTTGCTCCCACAAATTCAGCAATGAAATCTGCTCCAAAACCAGCTGTTAGTACATCTTCCATGGCCTCTACAGGTAGAACAAGAGACCTTCAGTGCCATCGATGCAAGGGAATTGGACATGTGCAGCGTGATTGTCCAAACAAGAGAGTTATGGTGGTAACAAATGATGGTGAGTATTCCTCTGCTAGTGATTATGATGAAGATACACTTGCTTTGCTTGCTGCTGACGATGCAGGTAGAGAGGAGCCACCGGACGAACGGATTGGTACAGAGGATGCCGAACATTATGAGAGCCTCATTGTGCGGCGTGTGCTTAGTGCACAAATGGAGAAGGCGGAGCAAAATCAGCGGCATACATTGTTTCAAACCAAGTGTGTGATTAAAGAGCGTTCTTGCCGCTTGATCATTGATGGGGGTAGTCGCAACAACTTAGCTAGCGGCGACATGGTGGAGAAGCTTGCACTTACAACCAAACCGCACCCGCATCCATATTGCATTCGGTGGCTGAACAATAATGGTAAGGAAAAGGTAACAAGGCCGGGTACGAATCGGTTTTTCGATTGGCTCATATCATGATGTTGTTGAGTGTGATGTTGTGCCCATGGAAGCTTGTCATATTCTCGCTAGGTAGACCTTGGCAATTTGATACGGATTGTTTGCATCATGGTAGATCAAATCATTATTCTCTCAGATACAATGATAAAAAATTGCTTTGCTTCCTATGTCACCCGAGGCTATTGTGCGTGATGATATTGCTAAAGCCGCAAAGGCTAAAACCGAGAACAATAAAAATAGCAAATCGTTGGTAATAATGAAGATGGCATAAAATTGAAAGGACATTGCTTGCTTGCTTCAAAATCTGATATTAATGAATTAATTGCTTCAACTTCTATTGCCTACGCTTTGGTATGCAAGGATGCTTTGATTTCAATTCAAGATATGCAGCATTCTTTGCCTCCTGTTGTTGCTAACATTTTGCAGGAGTATTCGGATGTGTTTCCAAGCGAGATACCGGCGGGGCTGCCTCCTATACGAGGCATAGAGCACCAAATTGATCTTATTCCAGGTGCTTCTTTGCCCAACCGTGCGCCATATAGGACCAATCCAGAGGAAACAAAAGAAATTCAGCGGCAAGTGCAAGAACTACTCGACAAAGGTTATGTACGTGAGTCTCTTAGCCCTTGTCTTTGTTCCGGTTATTTTGGTGCCTAAGAAAGATGGAACATGGCGTATGTGTGTTGATTGTAGAGCTATTAATAATATCACTATTCGATATCGGCATCCTATTCCACGCCTAGATGATATGCTTGATGAATTGAGTGGTGCTACCGTGTTTTCTAAGGTTGATTTGCGTAGTGGGTACCACCGGATTCGTATGAAATTGGGAGATGAATGGAAAACTGCTTTCAAAACTAAGTTCGGTTTATATGAGTGGTTAGTCATGCCTTTTGGGTTAACTAATGCACCTAGCACTTTCATGAGATTAATGAACGAGGTTTTGCGTGCTTTCATTGGGAAATTTGTTGTAGTTTACTTTGATGATATATTAATCTACAAAGAAAACTATGGATGAACACTTGGATCATTTACGTGCTGTTTTTAATGCTTTGCGAGATGCACGTTTGTCCGGTAACCTTGAGAAGTGCACATTTTGCACCGATCGAGTGTCTTTTCTTGGCTATGTTGTGACTCCACGGGGAATTGAGGTTGATCAAGCCAAGGTAGAAGCTATACAGGGATGGCCCGTACCAAAGACCATCACACAAAGGTGCGGAGTTTCTTAGGACTTGCTTGGATTCTATCGCCGTTTTGTGAAGGATTTCAGCACCATTGCTGCACCATTGAATGAGCTTACAAAGAAGGGAGTACCTTTTAGTTGGGGTAATAAACAAGAGAATGCCTTCATCATGTTGAAAGATAAGTTGACACATGCACCTCTCCTTCAACTTCCAGATTTTAATAAGACCTTTGAGCTTGAGTGTGATGCTAGTGGGATTGGTTTGGGTGATGTTTTATTACAAGAAGGCAAACCGGTTGCATATTTTAGTGAAAAATTGAGCGGACCTCGTTCCGAATTATTCCACTTATGATAAAGAATTATATGCTCTTGTTCGAACTTTGGAAACATGCAAGCATTATTTATGGCCCAAAGAATTTGTTATTCATTCGATCATGAATCTTTGAAGCATATTCGTAGTCAAGGAAAACTGAATCGTAGACATGCTAAGTGGGTTGAATTTATTGAATCTTTTCCTTATGTTATTAAGCACAAAAAAGGGAAAGAAAATGTGATTGCTGATGCTTTGTCTAGGAGATATACTTTGCTGAACCAACTTGATTACAAGATCTTTGGATTAGAAACAATTAAAGACCAATATGTTAATGATCCTGATTTTAGAGATGTGTTGCTGCATTGTAAGGATGACAAAGGGTGGAACAAATTCATCGTTAGTGATGGGTTTGTTTTTAGAGCTAACAAGCTATGCATTCCAGCTAGCTCTGTTCGCTTGTTGTTGTTGCAGGAAGTGCATGGAGGTGGCTTGATGGGGCATATTGGAGTTAAAAAGACAGAAGACATACTTGCTGGTCACTTCTTTTGGCCAAAAATGAGAAGAGATGTGTAGAGATTTGTTGCACGTTGCACTACATGTCAAAAGGCTAAGTCAAGGTTAAATGCGCACGGTTTGTATTTGCCTTTACCCGTTCCTAGTGCTCCTTGGGAAGATATTTCTATGGATTTTGTGTTGGGTTTACCAAGGACTAGGAGGGGTCGTGATAGTGTGTTTGTGGTTGTTGATAGATTTTCAAAAATGGCACACTTTATACCATGTCATAAAACTGATGATGCTTCTCATATTGCCGATTTGTTCTTTCGGGAAATTGTTCGCTTGCATGGTGTGCCCAATACAATTGTTTCTGATCGTGATGTTAAATTCCTTAGCTATTTTTGGAAAACTTTGTGGGCTAAATTGGGGACTAAGCTTTTGTTTTCAACTACATGTCACCCCCAAACTGATGGTCAAACTGAAGTTGTGAATAGAACTTTGTCTACTATGTTAAGGGTTGTTTTAAAGACGAACATTAAGATGTGGGAAGATTGTTTGCCTCATATTGAATTTGCTTATAATCGTTCGATGCATTCTACTACCAAGATGTGCCCATTTCGGATTGTATATGGTTTCTTACCTCGTGCTCCTATTGATTTAATGCCCTTACCATCATCCGAGAATTTAAATTTTGATGCTACTAAACGTGCTTGAATTGATGTTAAAAGCCGCATGAAACAACTAAAGAGAACATTGAGCGCATGAATGCTAAATACAAGCTTGTTGGTGATAAAGGTAGAAAGGAAATAAAGTTTGAACCTGGAGATTTAGTTTGGTTGCACTTGAGAAAGGAGAGATTTCCGAATTACGCAAATCTAAATTATTGCCTAGGGCCGATGGACCTTTTAAAGTGTTAGAGAGAGTAAATGACAATGCATACAAACTAGAGCTTCCTGCAGATTTTGGGGTTAGTCCCACATTTAACATTGCAGATTTGAAGCCCTATTTGGGAGAAGAAGATGAGCTTGAGTCGAGGACAACTCAAATGCAAGAAGGGGAGGATGATGAGGACATCACCACCAACGATACATCCACGCCTGCACAAGATCATGTTATTGCTGGCCCTATTACTCGTGCCCGTGCTCGTCAACTTAATAATCAAGTGAGTTCACTCTTGAGTTCATGTTCATCATATTTAGATTGTGGAGACACGTGCACTCTTGTTTTGATTAGGAATCATGGTCAAGACCGAAAGGGAGAAGGACTCGCGCGAGTGGATTCGGACTGCAGAAAAGCACCATCTTGTGACGGACGCCACGGTCGCACACGGAGTCGGATTGGGGCGTTCAAATACTTCCTAGAACCGTGATGAAGTCACCTTTCATATGGATCCAGACTCATGTCCATATCTATTTTGAGGCGGCCGCAATCGTCGAAACATTGACCGGATGTCAATCTGTCCCAGGTGCTGCGCCACCTTATTTGGCTCAATGGGCCGTGTATCAAGTGGAGCCCCATAGGGGCGCGTCCTAGGGTTGTAGGACGACCCCCACCACGTCCAGGTCGTCCTCCACCCTCTCATATACCTCCATAGCCGCCACAAACTGATTGGTTTTTGTTTAGATCAAGTTTAGCCATTGCTACTTGCTTGTGAGAGCACCGGTCGCCTCCTTTTCTACGGAACCCCACCGTTGTTGGATATTGAGTTTGAGAATTGAATCTTTCATTCCCATCTAGTAATTTCAGTACTTGTTTCATACTTGTTCTTGCTAGTTCTTCGATTGCTTGCAGGAATAGGTGCCCTAGTGGCCGGGTGACGCGCTCCACAAGATCGCGGCAGCCATAGGAGGTGGTGTATCGGTTGCTAAGGCGCATCCTTGGACAGGTTGTAGTCGGGCCGTGAACGTCGTCTCCTTCAATCGAATTATCCCCACACCTCTCATCGAAAGATCGGGAACAAACCCTAGCGGGTTCATATCAGTTGACTACAACATCAAATGAACAACACTAACAGAGTACTCACGCTCTAAACAGCTCCAAATCTCAATCCCAAACTTATGTACATAGAATCCAGGAAGAGTGCAATTTGGCACCTTACCCAAACCCTCACAGTTTCGCGTCCTCCCAATCACATTACAGATGCTCTGTTCGTCTGACTTATCAACCAGCCAGCAATATTTTTCTCTCAGAACAAACCAACCACCAGTCAGTCGTACTTTTTTTCCTCAGCCAAAACAAACAGAGTGAGGACGTCTTAACTCTGAACTAAAGGGAGAACGCGCTGCTCGGTCGCCCCCGCCCGGGCGACTCGGGCGGCGCCCCTCCCCTCCTCCTTCTCCGAGCCCACCCTTCCTCCTCCGTGCCCGGCCGCCGCCCGAGGGGCTGCGCCGGGTTCCCCGCGCGGGACTCCATGACGGCGGCGGCGGGGGCGTCTCGGGCGACGGCGCCGTCTCTCGGGCGCGAGGCGCGACGCGCGTCGGCCCCGCCGGCCTTGGTGGTGGCGATGGCGCGAGGGGTGCGGATCCGGCACCCCCGGGACCGGATCCGGCCTTCCCCTTGCCGGATGCGCGGTGGGTGGCCCCCCCGGCGGTGTGCGGTCGCGGGGTGCGGCGGCGGCGCCTCCGGGCGGCGGACGACCGACGTCGACCTCGGCGGCGCGACGGCCGCGTGGTGTGCACGGCGTCGTGTCGTGCGTTCCCCCCCGATGGCGGGGGTGGCGTCATGGTGACGCGGCCCCGACCCCGGCGCGCGCGCGGTGGCGCGCGCGGCCGCCTATCTTGCGCGTGTGGTGTGGCGCCGCGGTGGCGCGCGCCCTGCTACGTCGGGGCGGACGGTGGGACGTGGAGGTGGCGTGCGGCGGCACCGGCGGCGGCGCCCGTGGGGTTGGCCGACCCAGCGAGGGCAAAGCGGTCTGTGTCGCTCGTGGGGGCTGCAGGGAAGTTGAGGTGTGGCAGCGTAGCGTACAGCTCGCGACGGAGGCGTCTCACGGCTGTGGTGTATGTGGTGGTGTTGCTGGTAGGCCGCATCGGGCAATTGCATTGGGGTCGGAAGCTCTGGGCGAAAGCCCTATGGCGGCGGCGTCTTCGGTCGTCGCTCTCTCCGTTGGGGTGCCATGTTGGAGCTACACCTCCTCCGCATCTTGGTCTCTGGGTGAAAACCCTGTCCTTCTTGGACGAGCAACGGCGGCGTCCTTGACGTCGTGCCCTCCCTGGAGGCGTTGTCTCTTGAGACCTGCTCTGGCTGCGATGCCTCCAGTCACTATCACGGTCGCTCCAACTGCTTCGTCAACTCGGTCATGCGACAGTCTGGCGGGGGGTTGCCCCCTCACGGCAGAGGAAGCGGCTTGCTTGTTGGTGGCTAGGGGTCGCCTTCTTGCTTTTGTTTCGTCCACTTGCAGCGGACCGCAGCGGCTGGCATTGATGCGATCGCCAGTGCGGTACGGGACTGCGTCGTTTGACGGCGCTTGTGGCGACAACAGCGGGCGGCGACTCGACTTGCAGCGGATCGTGGCGGGTTGCTCCAGCATGCCTGAAGCCTCCCGGTGCGGTACAACGTCGACTGACGGCGCTTGCGACATCCTTGGTCTACTGGCTCGACGGCAGCTACTCCTAGTGAGAGGAAGCAACGAGAGGAATTCGGTCTACAATGGAGGTTTCGGTGTTGATCTGAGCATGGGGTGTGGGGCTCTTTAGCTCTCTACCTTGGCGGCATCTTCGAGACGGGCCCGTAGTGTGAGCGTTGTGGCGGGCGTGGTGACCCCGTGCACGAGAGTGGAGGAGTCCAACGGCGGGCGAGGCGAGGCCCTCGCGCGTTGTGAGTTGCTCGGGCTCGGTACTTTTCTCCGTCGAGTGGTTTTGCTTTGTTGCAGCGGCGCTACGGCGAAGGGTCCTACACGGTGGCGATCTTTTCGGTGGGGCGGCGTCTACCCCTCTTTGCTTCTTTTCGGCACCGGGTCACGTTGTTGGCTCGATGTCTTTTAAGTGTGTGATGGTGGGCGTGCGCTGCGGTTGCGTCTTCTTCCCGGCGGCGGTGGTGTATAGTAGTGCGTCTTAGGGTGGTCGTGTCGAGGTCCCAGTCCGACCGGCCGTTGAGTGGTGCCCGTGTTGATGCCCCAATCCAACCGGGTGCGTTGTTTTTTCCTTTCCTTTTTGTTGCCTAGCTATGGCTTCCCAGAGTCGTAGTCTTGTATTTGTCTTCTATATCAATTAAACACGCACTATCTTGCGCGGTTCGTTAAAAAAAAACTCTGAACTAAAGGCTCATGGCGAATCTCTTTCTGGAAAACCTGACCTTTTACAGACCGAAAGAACACCCAAATGTCCATGGAAAGAAAGACTGCCCAGATCTTACCTACTACTAATCCCTCACACTGTTGAAAAGTTTGAAGCATGCACATGTTACACTACTACTAGAAAATAATAGCCACCAGTTCATTCCCCGGCGTTCACTGCGTACCGTGAACCATTAGGATTTGCTGCGTGCAGATCTGTCAACACCAGGAGGGCGGGTGCAAATGGAAAAATGGAAGTTTTGGACGGACGGGGCGACGGCCGAAAGCGACCGGACCCTCTGAATTCTGATCTCTCTGTTTTACTTTGCTTCAAAAAAATGTATGCCCCCCCCCCCCCCCCCCCATCGTCTCCGTCACGTGTGTCGCAGGAGATAGAAGTTCTCGCGGCGCCAATTGTACTCGTTCAATTCCTGTGAGCCTTCCGTCGCTGGGTTAGAAGACGGAAGAGCTCAGTCTGGACACGGATCTGCTGCCTACAGTACTCGCGAGTCGCGAGAGGAGCAGCAGGCCAGCAGGCAGCAGCTCACCACCTGAAACTGATGTAGGCTACACTGTGCCTACCACAATTGTGTGCTTGTGGCACAAGTGCCTTGCTTGTCCTGTCAGTTTGGCAGCCCGATTCGGAAAGCATGAATCTGCTGGCAGGAACTGGAGTAGCACAAATTCTGCAGGATTTTGTACTGTTCATTTTGGAAAAGGTGTCTTCTCCTGCTTCAAATACTAGAAAACAAAGACCTGTTCAATCGTTTGCGGCCGTGCTTGCACGTTTGTCTACTTGCCACATACTCCCACCATCCTTGTCTTTGCCGTTGCCGATGTGTTTTGCTGGCAGCAGATCCAACGCCAACAGCCGCCAGGCAAGCGCATGCCATGGCAGCTGCTTCTCTTTTTATATAGTGAAGGAAATTCAATGAAAATTGCCATTGCAACAACTTGAACCAATTTGTCTATTTGCGGGTAACTTAACAAACTGCGGCCGCGCCATCCAGATGCGAAGAATTCAGGTAACAATTGAGGACTTCGGGCCCAGATCAATACCAGAAGCTGTTTTCCGTGGTGTGCAATCAAGCACACGGGTTTGGGATTCCCTTTGCGATTAGTGCTCCTCATACCGCTGTCAAGGAAATCAGCTTACCAACCGAGTGCTGTCAACAGCAACACTGAAAATTAAGCACAGCACAGCAGTGGCTACCTAACACCTAAACCTCGTCGTTCTCTTGCGGGATGTCGCTCTCGCAACCGACGCACCGCGAGCTTTGGGACGACAGGTAATCCAGAAGCCCGAAAGGCATCTGGTTTTGTGACCAAAACTTGCTCCTGATAGAAGATCCTCAGTAGCACAGACACACACAAGCTAATTGGAAATTTCTCCATCCTGATGTAGTGATATCACAGCGGCAAGATTGCTCCTTTATTCACTTTTTTTCATCACCATATCACAAATTTCACAATGTCAATCTACCACATTTCCAAGATAAGCTTATTTTTTCCCCTATTCACCCAAAGAGGGGATCACTTGGAATGTAGTAGCAGAATTGACAAGGACTATGGGGTTCTTCTTCTTCCAGAGAGAAAGAGAGGAAGAACCCCTCTCAAATCTCAATTGGTATAGAATACAGATACAGACTGGTACAATGCAAATCAGCAAATGTATAGCTCGACCATCATAAGACGAGCAGCAAACACCGGCGCGCTGAATTACTAGCTTAACTGAGACGAATTCGCCATGGTTACTTGCGGACGTTGGTGGTGTTTGGGGCAGGCGCCGTGCCCTCGAAGAGCTGCTTCCGGAGCACGTCGTGGAGGCCGTCGAAGAGCTTCTTCTTGACGGAATCCATAGCCCATTCGAGGCGGTTGAGCAACTCAGTGGAGTTCTTGTTGTACATGAAGAGGCCATTGTAGAGGTCGAAGCTGTCGCTGCAGGTGTTGTCGACGAGCCGGAGCAGCGTCTCGTACCCCTTGGTGTTGATGGGCGTGGAGCGGAGCTCGAGCATGGCGAGCATCCGGCCGACGGTGTGGGTGAGGAACTGGGTCTCGGCGGCGTGCGCGTCGTGCTCGGCGCAGGACATCTCGACCATCCGGCATCCCTCGCGCTCGAAGATGTTGAGGAAGGCCTCGGCGCGGGCGCGGCGGGCGGGGCAGTCGCCGACGCGGACCTTGTCGAAGACGAAGGGGAGGCCGTCCCAGCCGTCGCGCGCGGACTCCGGGCCGAACATGGGGTGGGTGCAGATGACGTCGAAGTCAGCGGGGAGGGAGCTGAGGAGGAGGTTCTTGGGGAACTCCTTGACGGAGAGCACGTCAACGAAGAGCGTGTTGCGGCGGAGGCGGTGGACGGGGAGCGAGCGGAGGACGGCCTCGGCGGAGAGGATGGAGGTGGCGAGGAGCACCACGTCCGGGTGGCACTCGCAGAGGTCGTGCGGGTCGGTGAAGAAGGAGGCGCCCAGCGTGGCGGCGAGCGCCGAGTGGTCGGTCCGGGAGTGGGCGAGCAGCGTGTGGCCCTGCCGCGCGAACGTGCGCGCCAGGAACTGCCCGAAGTTGCCGAACCCGACGATGGCGATCTTCAGCCGCTGCCGCTCCTCCAGCAGCCCCGCCGCGCGGGATTCGTAGTCGAACGGCTGGGCGGCGTCCAGCGCCCGGATGCGCTGGGAACGCGACCGGAGCGGCGCCGCCGGGGGGTGCCCGCGCCACCGCTGGGAGAGGGCGAGGTGGGTAGCGCCCCCCGGCGGCCGCGGCCGGCGGCGGCGGGTGGCGGCGGAGGGGACGGGTCGGTTGGTGGAGGCGGAGGGGGGAGGTGGAAGACGACAGCATCTTGTTGGCTGGGGTGGGGTTGGGCTTCGGCTACCGCTGCAGCTGCTGCCTTCCGCTGCTCTCAGCTTTGGCTCTGGGGATGGGGGAGAATGCTAGTGAGTCACATCAATCGTGCAATTAGTAGGTGACAACATCTCTAACAGTAAAGACTCTTTTACTGGATGGATTCGAGTCTACTTTACCAGAGTTTTTTTCTAAAAAAACTTTACCATTAGCGTCTTCAGGAGTGTTTCTAAATTTTAATTTTTAGAGTCATTTGCATAAAAAATCATTTTTATATCTTTTGCAAACAACCGTTTTCCTATATCTTATGTACACTCAGTCATTCTCGTCTTTTATATTTGACTAGCCAAAAATTTGTAATAGGAAATGGTTATATTTGGATGCTCATTTAGTTAAGATTTTGGAAGGTAGTTTTTGGTCAAAATTATATTCTTAGCATTTAGAAAGGATATGAAAAGTCTGTTGGATATGCTCAGTAAAACTTTTAAAAAAACACATGTAAACTTTAGTACAGTGAGTCAAGCTAATCTTTCGTGTATGAAACGCATTTTGATTTTTGAAACAAGCCAGTTCTATTGTAAACTCCATTCTTTTGAAATCCAAAGTCATTTTTTCTAATACTGGTAGTAGGTAAAGCAGGAATGTAGAAACCAGAAACCGGGTAAGTCTGTCTCCAGCCGACTCCCGTGCTGCATCTGCATTATGCAGTAGGAGAGAGCACACTCCCGTGCGAAGGAGAAGGGACTCCAGCAGTTTCTCGTTCCCTTCGCGCAACCGGCGAGGCATTTGTGCTCCCGGCGTCCCGCGGGCGTTGGGATCGAGCGGAGGTCTCGCCGGATCCGAGCCAGAGGATGAGAGAGGGAACAGCACCGCCGCATGTGCCAAAGAAGGCCGCCGCGTTCTGGAGGAACAACAGCGTTGTGGTCGAGCCGCCTCCATCGAGCCCGCGTCTGCATCCAGAGGCGGAGGAGGCTATCGGCGCGACGTCCACTGGCCGGGGAAGGAGGCGGCCTCGCACCGTTCAGGAGGAGGTCGTCGCGGTAGCGAATCGAGGAGGATGCCGGCGAGATCCGCGGGCGCTAATCGAGCGCCTCCGAGCTCTACCGTCGTCGTCAATTCGCTCGTGGAGGAGGTCGTGGATCTCCGCCCCCGAGGAAGCGCATCGACGGGAAGAGGGAGAAGCGGAGGAGGGGGGCGCTGCTGCGCCGCCGTCGAAGAGATCCATAGCCTCCGAGCTCGGGGAGGAGGGCCCGTCGCCCTTGCTCTGAATCGAGGTGCGGCCGCCGGGGACGGAGGGAGGGGCAGACCCCGCGACGACGCGTGGCGAGCGGCGGGGCGGAGCAGGCTAGTCGGCGGCGGCGGGGTAGGGCGCACGGCGGCGGCGGGGCAGGGCGCACGGCGGCAGCGCGGGTCACAGCAGCGGCTCAGGTCACGCGGTGGGAGGGAGCAGAGAGAGGGAGGCGGGGGTGGATGGAGGAGCGGTTGTTACTGTGGTGATGGAGATATCCTAGGAATGCACTTCAGCTGAGGGCGATGCCCATTTTGCAGATGCAGTTGCAGATACCGCTGGAGGCGCTACAATAGAGTTTTTCTCCTCATTTTGCAAATGCGGCTGTCTTACAGTAGAGTTTTTCTCTTCATTTTGCAGATGCGGCTGCCTTCAAGGGAACTGCTGGAGACGGTCTAAACACGTTTGTGTGCTCAGTGTGACTGTGTCTACCGTCCTGCTCAGAAACCACAGCATGACAACTCATTTTGTCGAGTGGAGACAATTTCTCGTGTAGAAAAGATAGGAGTTGAGATGAATTTGTGTCAACCTACGCTTTAAGTACTACGCAATTCCCACGTTGCTTGCCTCACTGCTTTCGTAACAATTTCGTGTCAGTCGTGATAATCTTGCCTCACTGTACTACCAGAACCTGATGCTAGCAAAATAAACACGAAAGATAGATTTTCTGCGTAGCATTTGAGGGCCCAGTCACATTAAACAAGTTGGTGATGACACTGAGGGAGTAGGTAACTGAAATGGAAAAAGTCTACTTAACCTCCAACTTATGAGGGTTGGAACACATCACCCCCAATCTATGAAAATGAATTTTTTAACCCCTCAACTTTCTAAACCAGGACAAAACTTTCTAAAACAGGACAAATCATCCCCTGAAGCAATTTTGAAAAATCATAATAAATCACACAAAAAATCATAAAATGAAAAATTCAATTGTGTTGGATTCTAAATGAGTACATCTACACAATGAACATATAATATGGTATGTTTAATATATTTTTTTACAGTTATAGAGAAAAATGTAGATCTAAAGTTACAACAAAAAATATGTACTAAAACATTCCACATTGTATGTTCATTGTGTATAACTACTAATCTGAAGTCCAACACAATTTGATTTTTCATTTTATGATTTTCTGTGATTTATTATGATTTTTCAAAACTGCTTCGGGGGTGATTTGTCCTATTTTAAAAAGTTGAGGGGGTAAAAAAATCTATTTTCATAGGTTAGGGGTGATGTGTTCCAACCCTCATAGGTTGAGGGGTTAAGTAGACTTTTTCCTAACTGAAATCCTGGCGTTTGGAAAACATTCACGCAAAAAAGACATCATTAGTGAATTCCACAGAGCACCAGGAGGCAGGCAACCTGACGTACAAAATTAAATAACAACCAACATTGCAGAAGCCATACGAAATGCTACAACAACAGTACAACACAATCGTTAAGGAACAACTGCTGTTCTCCCAGCATGATGAAATTCGGTTATACAGTGTAAATTACTGTCACATCACATGCCGAGGTGGTCATCAAACACCAGGCTCAAGTGGATCCTGCTGATCTTCAGAAAGGGGCCAGGTAACCCTTAACATCCAAGGTGATCCCGTTTACATATGGTGCAGATCATTTTCTCCTATGATGATGTCGATGTTTATTGTGCCAATCAGAGTCTGAGTAATCAGAAACACTAGATTCAGAGTAGCGTCCCTTCTCCGCAGATCTCCTTGAATGTCTATTGCTTTCATAACGGCTCCATTCAGTGTAGTCTTGCTTACTGTTTGATCTCTTTGAATGCCTATCGATATGATCTGGGCTCAGATCAGTGTGGTGCTGCTTCTCCATCACTCTCCTCAGGCGCCTATTGGCATCAGGAGAACTCAACTCACTGCCATCTCTCTTTTTCCTCGATCTCCTTGAGTGTCGATGTCTTCGACCAGAACTCGAGTCGCTGTAATAATGATTCTCCTTCTGTTGTGGAGAATGCTTGTCACTCTCCGAACTCGATGAATAACTGTAGTGGCGCTTCTCCCTTGACCGCCTTGAATGCCTCTTGCTTTTTGTCTCCTCTGTCTTATAGAAGGACGATGGTAACTCCTCTCTTTTCTCCTTCCTGTGTTCTCGCTTCAGATGCCTCCTTGTATCATCACAAACCCCAACTTCTGAATCAGAAGACTCTGACAGGTGTTTCTTCTTATGCTTATGTTTTGACTTATGCTCGCCTTTTCTTGCATCCACCACGGAATCAGAATGTGATGATTCAGAACAATATTTTTTCTTTCTCTTGCTTCTCGATGTTTTGTTTCTCTTCTCATCTTCAGAGTCCGATGATAAATGGTAACTGCTTTCACGTCTACTGGATTCCTCATGAATAGCATATTCAACCTGCTTATGCTTGCTTTTTTTCTTGGAACGTTTCTTGGATTTGCTACCAGAAAAGTTGGAAATGAGAGCTGGAATATCACAATTACCCAGAAAACCTGAAAGACAAGAAGCCGGCATGGGCAGCAAAAATATCAAACCACGGAAGTTGTGAAGCACCAATGTTGCAAACGTGGATGTTGTTCGTGTTTCAGAGTTCAGGCTACTGATTATACCTCCATATTCATCAAAGATGTCTTCTGCCACAATCTGCTGATTAGGATCATCTGGGTCGAATCCACCACGAGGGGGGCTCATGCCTGGCTTTTGCTTAAGTTCCCATTTAAAAGGCTATCAAAGAATTCTTTGCGTTAAAATTGATATTTAAACCTATCTCAAAAAGTTTATAATATCCAGGTATGTGCTCTATTCCACCTAGCTACATGGTTTCAAGGAACAATGAAAGAAACAAGCAATACTGCATTTGTTTTAAAAAAAACTCAATTATTGATCAATGGAATAATATGCAGTGATAGGGAGCAGGGAAAAGGTCAAACAGGCTAAAAAACTGAGATATACAGGTTCCATATTCTAGGTAAGACTTGTTAGTTATATTATTAAAGTTGCAGGAAAATGTATTTTTCAAAGAAAGAAAATCTGACCTCACTTGAATCAGTCTGTGCCTTTATAGTTGTAAGTGGATCATCCCTTTTCAACCGACTCTCCTCATTAGGCATGATCACATCCTTCAAGGGGCACTCCCGGTCACCACTTTGGTGACCATAGTTTCCACACCTTAAACATCTAACATTACGAACTTCAACTCCAAATGGTTTAATCCGTGCAGGAGCACCTGTTTCCAACCTGGGAATAAGAGGGAACATGTAATAAATGTTAAGAAAAAGCTTGGTGATCTTGTTACAGGAAACTGCTACATTCAGAATTTCGGATATGTGAAATGGAGAAAACATAAAGATAACAGAAAGACAAAAAGAATGAAATGAAAATGAGGACAACTGTTTTGTTTTGTTACTCAATTTTCAAAAGAATGAACTAAAAGTAATCATAAAGAATGAGTGTGATGTACCTTGGAGCATTTTTTAGAACCTCGAATTCTTGTTCTGTTGGCAATGGTCGACCAAAAATATCTTTTGGCCTATTTTTCTTATCTGCGCCTGGTTGAGTCTTTTCAGGTCCCTTATCAGGCCTAAAATAAAGATAATGAACTGATGAAGGAGGCATTCTGGAGATACTATACAAAAAGAAATTGTGCACCCACTGCTGAAAGCTCCCACACAATGTGGGTGAGGGAAGGGAATGGACCCCCCACGAAAAAAAAATCAAACTCTACTTATTACGTCTGCATGCTAAACAGAACCCAAGCCTTTATTAGAACTCTGACAGTTGAAGAAAAATGGAAGGTACTCCCTCCGTCGCAAATTACTATTCATCTTGTTTTTTCTAAGTACATGGGAAAAACTATGTATCTAGAAATATTAATATAGTAAAAGCAATGTATCTACAAAAGCCATAGTAATTTGGGGCGAAGGGAGTACACTTATGAAACAACAAGAACAACATGTGGAAGCAAAAGAATAGATATCACTTACATTGACGAGGTACTTCCTGCTGCAGCACCTTGACCCATGTCACCTGGATCTGACTTCTTCTTCTCATCTTCAATTTCAGCAGCTTTTGCACTCTCTGCATTGTAGCCAGGTGGGCGCACGTACATAAAACTCACAGCTTTCATTACCTCCATCTGAACTTACAAAACAAATTGAATACAGATGACACCAATTATTCATGAGTGGTAACAGTAGGATGAACATCCAAGCATAAAGATAGTTGTTGTATTGCAGCTTAAAAACCACAGAGAATTCTTAAATCTCTCGAAACCAAGAATAGCTAGTAGGTTCAAAATTATTAGTTAAATGTCACATTCCAAGCCTGCAGAAAGCTTTCCCCATTTATTGTTTAACTTACTGAATTTATTCTTTGGCAACGCATTTTGTAAACCTAAGTTGTAGAGTAAATGACCTGTGCTTCCTGCTTCCTGGTCATGTACTTAAGGTCATCCCAACAGACTAATGAATCTGTAGGGCACTAATCCTATAATACGATACACTTAGTGCTGTTGTTAATGGGTAAATGAACTTTGTGTACATGGAGGATTAGCAGCCTGAGATAGATAAAGTTTCTATAAGGTTGGCTTGGTCAGAAATGTCCATTCTTTGCGTAGCGCCCAGTGACTATACAAAAAATAGAAGACTAACATCCAGCCATCCGCTTTATGTTTCTCTTTTGAGTCTGTAACAGTTCAGATTTGGTGCATAGAAATTGGGATTGAAAAAATATCAGCAATGTGTCACTGACTCACTGTACAGTTCTAAACACAGACTTGTGCATCAGGGATCGAAGCTATTTATCTAGGCTTCACGGAGGCTATTATCGGATAAGATTTTAGCATCATATAGTACAATTACCAGCACAACAAGTGCAACCTAACCCATGTTGTTATTTCACCTACAGCACACGTGCTAAATTTCAAATGACTAAAGCATACAGCACGGTCAGTATCCCATATGATAATTCACGATTCAGAGAAGCATCTGTTTAAGCTAATGGCTACAAGCTGTAGAATCAAGGGTAATACCTTCTCCTTGTCCTTCTTGGAGAAGAGCGCTGTTTGCCGGAAGAACTCCTGCTCCTGCGCGAACTCCCGCTGCACCTCCTCCTGGCGTCGCGCGTGGTTGGCGTGCATCTGCTCGGCGATCCACTTGCGGCGCTGGTTCGGGTAGGAGAGCGGATGCCATGGCTTCTGGTTCAGGTACGAGTGGCTCCACGCCGTCCCCGCCTTCTCCTTCAGCTCCACCTCTCCCGCCGCCAGCTTCCGCCCAATCCGCCCGCCGCTCCCCGTCACCTCCTCCTCCATCGCCCTCGCCGGCCTCCGCCTCTCCCGATCGCCGCCGGTCGGACGAATCTCCCTCTCCTCCCAACTCGCCAAATTACCGAAAAGCCCCTGACCCCGTCACCCGTGACTGACTGGATCAAATATTATTATGGGCCACCATCGTGGCCTAATTCGAATTTGAGCGGTTTTGCCACTCATGGGCCGAGATAATAAACATGGCCGGCCCATTAAGTAATGTAACCTAGGTCACACTCTCACAGTCACTCACGCAGCCGTCGTCGTCCCTCATCTGCCTTTTTCTTTCTTCTCTAGAGACTAGAGAAAAAATAATAAGATCGCCGCCGTTTCGTTTCGTCGCCCACCCAGAGGAGTCAATGGCGGCGTCATCCTCCGTCCGCCTCCACCACCAGCCATCCCCCTGCCGCCGACTGCCCAGCCCCACCAACCATCAGTTCCTCGCAGCGAAATGCCGGTGGCGGGGGCATCCCGGCGGCGCGGCGGCTCCTCCCCTCCGCCTCCGCGCCACGGGCGCCGTGCAGCCGTTTGATAGCAGCGAGTCGCCGCCCCGCGCGGTTGAGCTGGAGATAAAGGAGGAGGATCAGCAGCAGCCGCCGTCGCCGCGCCTCAAGATCGCCGTGGTTGGGTTCGGCAACTACGGCCAGTTCCTGGCGCGTACGCTGGTGGCGCAGGGCCACACCGTCCTGGCCCACTCCCGCTCCGACTACTCCGCCGCCGCCGCGGCCCTCGGCGCGCGCTTCTTCCCCGACCCGCACGACCTCTGCGAATGCCACCCGGACGTGGTGCTCCTCGCCACCTCCATCCTCTCCGCCGAATCCGTCGTCCGGTCGCTCCCCGTGCACCGCCTCCGCCGCGACACCCTCTTCGCCGACGTCCTCTCCGTCAAGGAGTTCCCCAAGAACCTCCTCCTCGGCGCGCTCCCGGAGGAGTTCGACATCATCTGCACGCACCCCATGTTCGGCCCGGAGTCGGCGCGCGACGGCTGGGCCGGCCTCCCCTTCGTCTTCGACGAGGTGCGAGTCGGCGACGACCCCGCTCGCCGCACCCGCGCCGACGCCTTCCTCAGCGTGTTCGCGCGCGAGGGGTGCCGGATGGTGGAGATGCCCTGCGCGGAGCACGACGCGCACGCCGCCGGGACGCAGTTCCTGACGCACACCGTGGGGCGGACGCTCGCCATGCTCGAGCTCCGGCCGACGCCGATCGACACCAGGGGGTACGAGACGCTGCTCCGGCTGGTGGACAACACCTGCAGCGACAGCTTCGACCTCTACAACGGCCTCTTCATGTACAACAAGAACTCCACCGAGCTGCTCAACCGGCTCGAGTGGGCCATGGACACCGTCAAGAAGAGGCTCTTCGACGGCCTGCACGACGTGCTCCGGAGGCAGCTATTCGACTTCGAGGGCTCGCCGGCGGATCCCGCCGAGCTGCTGCTGGTGGGTGGCGATCTGGACGCCCACGACGAGGAGGATGACGCGGACGCCGGCGACGGCGACGAGTCGGGGTCGTGAGGGTAATGATTGATCGATCTCATGCGGTCCCCAGCTTGCATGTTGGATCTTATCCTCGCGGACAATGTGGACAGATGATCGATCTCTTTCTTGTTCTTGCTGTATCCAAAGATTGTCGTCGAAATGAAATCTTTCGTGTCCCGTTTTCAGTGAAATAATTGTGAGTTTGTGACACCGTGGAAACAAATTGTCGCACATGGAATCGTTCATTTCACTTCAGACTTCTTTCATTGGTTTCTGGTACACCGAGGATCATTTTTTATACACACATATCATATTTTCGAAATACAGTACACGTGACGAGCTCACAAAACGAACTCAAAACATGGAACACATGTCCCCAGGAGAGCCAGGCATGTGGTTGGCTCATGTGCACCGTGCACGAACCGACAGCATCATCAGTAATGTAGTACATTGGGCTAGAGTTAGTGTTGGTGGAAATCGGGCCCGAAGGGTGGACGCCGACACAACAGCCCTCTGGACTCACTCCCTTCCTTCGCTCTCTCTTGCGAGGTTCCTACTTCTCCTTCTACTTGAGCGAGGAAAGGAAACACAGAAACTTACGAAGACGGAACAAGGAAAATACTCTGCAAACCGAAGACCGAAGAACTGGCAAAGGCCTTCGGTGCTCTCTTCTTATTACAGGGTGTCCGTTTCATTACAAGGGGTTCACTATTTATAGGAGACCCCTGGGTATAGTCATTTGCCTCAATTACACCTTTTCCGTTCCTGACAAACCGCTTTAAACACTTTACAAGGGTATAACAGTAAGTCCCTGCGTCGTACAGGTCTCCAGCGTGTCTTCGTACGGCCGAAACGCCTTTACACGCGGCCGCCCTTGTCTCTGCCCCGACCGGAGCCCACTTTACACGTCGGCAGTGGCCACGTGTCCAGGATCGTCGGCCCCTTCGGTGCCGAAGTAGCGACCCTGGGCCGGGGGCGTCGGGCCTCTTCGGACGCTTCGTCGCGCGCCGCCGGCCGGCCCCGGACGCGACGTCCTGGGCCAGCGCTCTCAGCCCCTGTTTCCCTTGGGCCTTCATTACCGTAGCACCGCCGCTAGCACCTTCGGCGCCGAAGGTGGGCGCAGCGATAATGGGTCTTCCCTGCACAGCAAAACTTATAAGGCATAAGCGGCATCAGTGTTTCGTTAGTGCTCGTGCAGCGAAGGGTCTTCTCGCGAGACCGAAACCGTATGCACGCCGAAGGTTTCCAGCGTGGGCGGACAAGGGCGATGCTTCCGAAGACCGACTTCCCCAACAGTAGCCCCTCGTCAGTGAGGGCCGTCCCCGGCTCGCGCGCGGGCCGAACTTACGATCGACCTTAAACCGGTGAAGACCGGTCTTCGGAACTCCCCCCGACGGCCCACGCCGACATGGCTTCCCGAAAAGACGTGCGCTGCCCTTGGACAATTTTACCGTTCAGAGGGGCCGTCAGTGGGTAAAAAGGTAATTTTGATCGAGGCCGGTGCGATTATCGGAACTCGTTACTATATAAGGGGGGGGGCGTCCTTTGGGTTACCCCACCCAGCGGCTTCAGCCCAGAACTTACGACGCGCGAGAGCTCCGAAGGCCTACTATAAGACTTGTTCCAGCCCCCTTGCTTCTGCTTTTGCTTCGTGCATAGTTAGTGTTGATGGCGCCGAAGCGTAGACGCGATGCTGTCGCGAGGGAGATCGCGAAGACCTATACGTTCGGTCGAAGCCAAATCGACAAGACCGACGTGGAGGCGTTGGTGAAGAACCGCATGGTCGGGGCCGCCCGCCGAGCCCCCCGCCGTGAGACCGTGCCGCGACCACGGGACAACGAGGTTGTCATCTTCCGAGATCTTCTGTACGCGGGGCTTCGGTTTCGCTTCACCCCCGCCGTCGTCGACATCTGCGGTACTTCGACATCTACCTTCATCGCCTTACCCCTAATGCCATCCTCCCATTGTCGGTATATATGTGGATATGCCGGACGACGAAGATCAAACCCTCCGCCGAAGGCTTCGCCTCGGCGCATCAGATGCATCACCAGCGGCGGACGGTATTCGAGGAAGAAGGGGACCGGTCCGTGGAGAAGGACCGCCGGTTCGCGGTGTCTCAATTTCTCCTACAAGACGGGTGTGGTGAGCCCGTTACCGCGTACAGGGAACAAGTGGCCTTCGGACCGGCGGCGGCATTGGTTCTACTACGGCCTTGAGCCCCCCTTCTTCCGGAGGCACCCACCCGTTAGCGACGAAGGAACTCCCCGCCCCCGCACGAGTCCTACGCGAAGAACCCTTCGTGCCGGAGGGGGGGACGAATTTGTGATGATGCTTCGTCGGTTCGCGCGGAGGTACGGTACTCGCGACATTGTGGAAGAGTACCGCAGCATTCCCGTGTGCCCGCTGGTCGACGGTTGGTCCGTGGCCGAAGACGAGTGGGCGGAGGACATCGGAGGCATCCCCTGCCCCGACTGGACAAGGGTCTTCGGCTTTACGGCCGATTGTAAGTTGCTCTGCACCCTTCGGGTGGTCGTGTTTTGTCACGTTGTTAGTAATCACAGTGCTGACGAACTCGGCCGTCTTTCTGCAGTGTTGAGGAGAAGGAAGGTGGAAGCGCACGGGGACTTCATCCTCGGCCCCGTTTCACCGAAGGAATACAAGGACACCGTTGCGGAGCTGAACGGGTCCCGGACCAATCGTGTATTTGAGTTTTTCAAGATCGCGCCGCCCGAGCGCGTCGGTTTTGCCAAGCACCGCGAAGCAGCCGAGAAGAAGGCCGCGGCGGTCGCAGCCGCCGAAGCGGACGTGGAGGAGACAGCGACTTCGCCTCGCGCTGCTCCACAAAAAACGAGCAGGAGGAGCGCGCCTGCCGCGGCTACTGCGGCCGCCGAAGGGAAGGCCCGGAAGAAACGGGGCGGGCGACCGGCGGACTCGCCCCCTTCTCCCAAGAGAACTCGTGTCGTCGACGTGGAGACAGGCGTCGTCGAAGATGTTATAGCCGCCGTCCCACTGCGTGCGGCCGCACCTTCGGACATGCCCGCGGCGACGGCGGGGGCGGGGGGTGCCGGGACCGTTGTCGGTCCCGCTCGGTCCACAAGAAAAGGATAGTGACGAAGACGGCGATGTCCGCATAGTGTCTTCCGTCGGGGACGCGCCACGCAAGCCGAGCCCCCGTCATCGTCGGCGCCGAAGCCCCCCAAGAGAAAGATGACTCCGGCTCCACCTCCGGCGGCTCGTCGACACCTCCTCCGAAGGTACCGAGCGCTCGGCCTCCCCTTCGCCCCCGCCTCCGAGAGAAACGACATCGTTCCCGAAGCGGAGGAGGAGGAGGACGAAGGACCCGAAAGCGGCGGCTATCGGGTGACGCCGAAGAGCCCCGGCCGCCGCCGTTCGTCTTCACGTTCCCCGCCGAAGCCGGGCCGATTGGCGGGAAGACAATCCGCTTCTTGGGGCTGACGAGCGGTGGTCATGAGCGCCAGTTCCTGGAGGAAGCCGGGGCAAGCTTCTCCATCCCTCATGAAGAGGAATACTATGGGAAGCTGACCGCGGCTGAACTGACGACGGCGTGCGGAGACTTGTCGCTGAAAGCCTTTATTGCGTCGCGATGTCTTGCCCGAAGGTTGGAGCGGGAGAGCAAGGAGACCAAGGAGAGATCGGTGGGCGCTTGTCGCCTCGCTTGAAAACCGAGTGACGGAGCCGGGAGGGTCGGCCGGCCGCGGAGCAAGAGCGCTCCCGAAGGCTGCGGCAGAGGAGAAAGAAAAATCGGCGAAAGACTCGAAGCCGCCCACGGCAAACCGCGCCACGACGTTGAGACCCCGGCGGCGCTAAGGAAAACTTGCGGTCTCGGCTTGCCGACGGGAGGCAAAGTTGACCGAAGCGCGGAGAGAGCGAGCGAGCGCGAGTGGGACGCTGGAGCGGTATCGCACAGAGCACCTTCGGAGCGCAGAGGCCCTTCGTAACGACATACTGCAGGTGCTGGAGCAGTGCAATCTGGAAGCACCACCTATCAGATTCCCCCGGTGCAGCGTCGGGGCATACTACGAGTGGGTGAACGCGTGCTTCGATCTGATCACGATGAATACAAAGATCTTCGGAGAGCTTGCTGCTGCGGTGGGAGTCCGCACGCTGGCCTATTCAGTGTGCTCGCTGGTGCCTCCGGATCGCCCATCATCGGAGAAGACGATTAGCAAGGGGGATCTTCGTCGTCTGACGAAGGACAACTTCGCATGGCCCAGCGACGCGGACTTGGACGTCAGCCAACTCCCAGTGCTCCCCAAAAATCTCGCAAAGAACTTTATGAACACCTTCTTCGCTCAGCGCGGGTATCAACTCACCTTGGACGAGTCCGCTCGACTCAGTGCCCAGGTGCGTCGAAGCTACTTCCTCCCTATGCTTAAGATTGCACGAAAAGCGCCCTTTCGTAACTAACTTGACGTACTGCCCACATTGTTTTGTAGATCAAGCCTCGACTGCAGGATCGCGTGTACGACCGTCTCCGGGTTCGGTTTGGCGGCACTCCGCCCTTGCCCCAGTTCATGACGGAGGGGGATTGGATCGCCATGCCCCGGCGTCCCCCTCATCACCGCCGAGGGCTCCGGAGGCCGCAGCACCGCAAGGGGGCGAAGCCGCCGGCGTTCCCGAGGACGGAGCGCGCGCGCCGAGGACACCACGGCACGCACCACCGAAGAGGGGCACGGGGATGACGCGCGGGGGCCGCGCCCGAAGAAGAGGAGGCCGAAGCGGCCGCGGGGACCGCCCCTTCGGCACCCACCGGCCTCGGCGGCACGCCACCGAGGAAGAGATCACACTTGCTCCTGTTGAAGCTGCGGCGACCGAGGCCCCTACGAGGAAGAGAACACGGCGGCGGATGCGCCGGACGCGGCACACGCGGCGGAACTTGAAGCCGCACCGCCGGGCGCCGCGCTCTCCCGACGGCGAGGAACCCGCGGAGGCAACAGTCGCCGCAACTGTCGCATCGGTAGGAGCCACCGAAGCTAGCGCCGTGCTGGACGAGGGCCCCGTCGTCGCCGAAGGTGCCGAGGTGTGAAACGCTTCGGGCTAACGTTTGTAAAGGCGTGAACCAGTCTCCCCTTGAAGGGACGAAATTTTTGTAATGTTAACTGATGCCCGGTATCTCTGCGCAGGTTCCTTCCGTGGCTCCTGCGCAGAGGGCCGAAGGTTCAAGCAATTCAACTTTGCCCCTTAATTCACTTTTTGTCGCGCCGAACGTGTGGACGAAGTTTAGCATCCGTCATCCTGATGTTTCGTATGCGGAGTTCTCGTCGTACCGAGCGGAGCGCTACCGTCTTCACAACGAAGCGGCTAAACGCTTTTTCGCTGAGTTTTCAAGGGATCCCGCGCGTCGGGATGCTGTTCTTAGAGATCGGGCCGCCCGTAGGGCGGCCAAGCGTAAGTTAGTGGACCCCTTCGTGGCCGAAGGGGTCGTTCCAAAAACGGAGCCGATTGAAGAGGGGGTCCTTGGACCGCCCGAGTATGTATACTTAATTCCTGATACCTCGTCGGAAAGCTTCGCAGCGGTGAAGGTGGAGACGGAGGGATCCCCTTCGTATGGACTCTGACACTGACTTCGGCGCAGGGAGGATGCCTACCGACAGCGAGCTTCGGGAGATGGCTTTGGAGATCATAGACATGGCATATCTTCGGTTGATTGACGACATCTGTGATGATGTACTGAACGAGGATTGATCGTTATTTGTGGCCACGGGCTGGCGCGAAGACTTGAAGCGCAAGACTTCGGAACTCCCCCCCGGAAGTGTTCGCGGCAGGCCCGAAGCGGGTGTCTGACTACGACTTTGTACATTTATTGTGCGAGGCAGTATGTGTTGTAACTACACTGTTATTTGATTTGTAAAGTTGTATTGTTTTGACGATGGTCGTTGTGAATTGGAGGTGTGGATGAGAGGTGTTTTTGCCTGTCGTTTCCGTGCTGCATGCTTGACCATGAAAAGACCCTAGGTTTGTTGGGACGAAGCGGCATCGCGCTTCGCCTTTGGAGTTAACGTGCGATGGTTTGCCTTTGAGTGTGCGCTCACTTCGGCCCAGACATGGCCTCGTTTTGTACGATTTGTTTTTTTCCTGTGGAGAAAAAACAGGACCAACGCGCCGCCGCAAACGTGCGTTGTCTCTGGCCACATTGTGGACGTGGTCCGCACTAAGCGGTTTTCTCTTCGGTCAACCCACGACCGACGCATCGCTCCAGGCGTGCGCTTACTTCGGCCGAATCATGGCCCTGCCCCGCGTCAAGCGGTTTTCTCTTCGGTCAACTCGAGACCGACGGTCAACTCAAGACCGACGCATCGCTCCAGGCGTGCGCTTACTTCGGCCGAATCATGGCCCTGCCCCGCGTCGAGCGGTTTTCTCTTCGGTCAACTCGAGACCGACGGTCAACTCAAGACCGACGCATCGCTCCAGGCGTGCGCTTACTTCGGCCGAATCATGGCCCTGCCCCGCGTCGAGCGGTTTTCTCTTCGGTCACGTCAATAAGTGACGGGCTTGGTGTGCGTGCCCCTAAGGCAATCCGCGCCAAGGCTGTTACTTACCGCGCCGAAGGCCACTTCGGAGACTAGGCCCCCCCGGAGGCGGTGGCCTAGCTTCGATAGAGTGGCGGGAGCATTCTTTAAAAAGGAAAGGTAAACTGCACACGAAGGAAATGGGGGAGAACTGACTTATATTACATGTCAGGAATCGAAGGGATACAAAGGGCCGCCTCGTTAAAAACCTCACACTTCGAGGATCCAGAGGGGAACCACGAAGCTTCCCCCGTGAGGAAAAGAGTACGTCCCCCACTACTTTAATGTACATAGGATAAAAAGTCGGCATCTCGACCTAAAGGAGAGAGAAACTATTGAAACTCAAAGACTATGTTAAGAACCCGCAGCTGCTTCAGACGAAGTACTTCTGAAGCATATCCACATTCCAGGTGTATGGCTCTTCGTCGCCGTCAGCCGACGTAGCTTGAAAGCTGCTTCGTTTGCGGTAGCCGTTGCTATGAACGGGCCTTCCCATTTCCCGTGCATCTTACCCTTCAATTTACCCTTCGGCACCTTTCGTAGCACTAGGTCCCCTGACCGAATGAGCTTTGGTTTGATCTTCTTGTTTTTCCACCTTCGTGTTTCGTCTTGGTAGGCCAAGAGGTTTTCGTTACTCGTAAGCGGACCTCCTCGATGTTCGGACCGAGGCCTTGAGGTCTTCGTCACGGAGGGAGTATTCCTCCGGTGCCCGGGCACAATTCTTCGGGAAGCATGGCTTCCTCCCCGTATAACAGTTTGAAAGGGGAGAACTGGGTAGTTCGGATGTGGTGGTGTTGTGGGACCGGATTACCCTTGGTAGTTCTTCGGCCCACTTGCTCTTGGGCAAGTCGGTGATGTTCCTCTTGATGCCGGCGAAGATGATTCCGTTGGCTCGCTCGACCGCCCCGTTGGACCGTGGGTGGTAGACCGAAGCGGCCACGGCTTCGTTCCCAAGTATGCGCGAGAATTCCTTGAACTCGTGTCTGTCAAATTGCTTGCCATTGTCCACCTTGTGACCTCGTGAGGGACACCGAAGCGGCACACTATGTTCTCGCCGAAGAACTTCGAATGGTCGCCGAAGTGATGCTCAGCAACGGCTTCGCTTCAACCCACTTGGAGAAATATTCAACCGCCACAACTGCGTGAGTGTAGTTTCCAGGTGCCGTGGGTAGCGGGCCGACGATGTCAACACCCCACCGGGCGAAGGGCCACACTGGCGGTAGCAACTGTATCTCGTTGGAAGCAAACTTGCTGTAGGGCGCGTGGCGCTGGCACTCTGGACAGTGGCGCACAATGTCGTGGGCGTCTGCCACTGCCGAAGGCCAGTAGAAACCTTGGCGGAAAGCTTTCTGCACCAAAGCTCTGGTGCCGAGGTGATGTGAGCACATGCCGCTGTGGATTTCGTGCAGTAACTGTTTCCCCTCGGTGACTGATATGCACTTTAATAATGGAGCGCACACCCCTCTTCGGTACAAGTTGTCGTCGACCAGGTGATAGTTCCTCGCCCTGATTGCCACCCTCTTGGCGGTGACTCCATCTTCGGCCTCATAATATCCTTTGAGCGCCGCCACTATTGGGGCACGCCAGTCCTCGCTCTGAATTGCGTTCACAAACTTGGGGGGTGCTGCTTCGTCGGCTGCGGACCTCGAGGTGGTTGTTTCATAAAAAACATCTGGTGGCAAGGTCTCAAGCAGTGCAGCTGCCTTCGCAATAGCATCGGCCTCCTTGTTGTGATTTCTGGGGAAACTTCGCACTGTGATGCCGATGAAGAATTTTTCCATGCTTCGGACGGCTTGTAGGTACTTCATCATGTCTGGGTTCTTTGCCTTGTAGGTTTTCCCAATATGGCAAGCGACAAGCTCAGAATCCGTCAGGATGACGAGCCTCCTGGCACCTACAGCCCTGGCCTTCCGAAGGGCGAGCAACAGGCCTTCATACTCTGCTACATTGTTTGTACAGTTGTCGTAGTTGAGCCGCAGAGCATATCGGAGTTTGATGCCCGAAGGGGATTTTAAGACTGCTGCGGCCGCCGAACCGAGGTGGCGATGCGCGCCGTCACACCGTACTTCCCCATATTGGCTCTGTGACTACTGCTTCCCCCTTCGGCGCCGAAGGCGTCCAATCAGCTACAAAGTCAGCGAGGACTTGAGATTTTATTGCGGCTGCGGCGACGAAGCTTATGACGTGCTCCGCCAATTCCGAGGCCCACTTGCCCATCTCCGCTCGTTGACTCCTTGTTCTCGAACATGTCCCGAGGGGGAAAGCCGTGGGTACCGAGACGTTGTGGCTCGGAAGTAGTGCCGAAGCTTCCTTTTTGCCATCACAACCGCATATGCCATCTTTTCCATTTCGGAGTAGAGCGGCTTTGAGCCGCTCGAGCTTCGGAGACATAGTATATTGGAAATTGCCTCGGGACATCCGCCTCCTGCGCTCTTCCACAAGCACCGCACTAATCTTCTTGTGTCGGTTGCTGCAATGTACAACAACGGGTCGGCCTTCGGTGACGGCTTGGTCATGATTGCGGCATCTTCAAGGTATTTCTTGAGTTCATCGAAGGCTTGCTTCTTCGCTCCGGGCCCCATTGGAAAGCCGAGTTTGCTCGGAGGACCTTGAAAAAGGGCGAGGCTTCGCTCTGCGGCTCTTGAGATAAACCGGTTCAACGAGGCGATTCTCGCCGATGAGCCTTTGGACTTCCTTTCGAGTGGGCGGGGGCCGCATCCTTCGTAGGGCCTCGATTTTTTGGGGGTTCGCCCGGATGCCCCGCTTGGAGACCATGCGGCCCAACGGTTGCCCTCTCCGAATGCCGAAGATGCATTTCTCCGGGTTAAGCTTGAGGCCATTTTGCCTCATGTTGTCGAAGGTTTCGGTTAGATCCGCAATGTGATCTTGCTCTTTCTCGCTCATGATGACGATGTCGTCGACGTACGCCGAGGCGTTGCGCCCCCGGTCGCCGCCGGGATCGGCTTCATCATGCGGTTGAAGGTGGACCCGGCGTTGCGCAAGCCTTCGGGCATTCTGACGAAGCAGAAGACACCGAAGGGGGTTGTAAATCCGGTTTTTGCTTCGTCCTCCCTTCGCATCCACACTTGGTGATAGCCGGAGAAGCAATCTAGGAGGCTCAACATGTCGCAGCCGGTAGCTTGATCAATGATGACGTCGATCCTTGGCAGTGGAAAGGGGTCCTTCGGGCATGCCTTGTTGAGTTCAGTGAAGTCAATGCACATTCTCATGTTGCCGTTCTTCTTCGGTACCATGACCACGTTTGCCACCCAGATGGGGTATTGGACTTCTCTGATAATTCTTGCGTCGAGCAGCTTTTGCACTTCGGCCTCGCGGACCTCGACTCTATCCGCCGACATGGGCCGCCTCTCGCAACTTCGGTTTGACTCTTGGGTCGGTATTGAGTGCATGCTCTATGACCGAGCGGTGAACGCCCTGTCGGGGTCGGACTTGGACCATGCGAAGACATCTTGGTTGTTACGAAGGAACTGCAAGAGTCGGCCTTCGTCTTCTGCGCTGATCTCAGCGCCTATCATCACGGTTCTGCTTGGCACATCCGCGCATAAGGGGACTGTCTTTGTGACGTCGACAGCCTTCATGCGTTCGGCTTCGGCCCCCTTCATGGACTGCCTCATTTGGGCTTCGGCCTTGTGCTCTTCGGCCACTGCAGCTTCGTTGCTCTCGTCTTCATTGATGACATGGACTTGTCTGTTGTGGACCGAAGTGTTGCGCTCGGCTCTTCGGGCCTCCTCCTGGCTGCCGTAGACTGATATTACTCCTGCCGCCGTCGGTATCTTCATTAGCAGATACCCTTGGTGGATAACCGCGGCGAACTTGTTGATGGTGTTGCGACCGAAAATGGCGTTGTACGGGTACGCGAAGTCCACAACATCAAATGTTATGATCTCAGTTCTCATGGTGGCGTCTTGGCCGAAGGATACATTGACATCAATTTTGCCCAGGGCTTCGATTTTTTTTATTGCCGAAGCCGTACGGCGGGTGCTCGCCTTCTTCGGTCTTCCTTCTTGAACCCCATCTTTGGTGAAACATTGCCGGGTCAAGATGTCCGCCGAGTCGCCGTTATCGACGAGGATCCTCCCTACGTCGTTGCCGAAGTAGTACTTCGTGTTCTTGCCGATGTTGGCTCTTATGACGAGCGGATCGTTGTGGGGGTAGTCTTTGCAACCGGATGTCGAGCGCCGTAAAGGTTATGGGGATATGGGACCATGGCGGTGAAAATACTTGCGGAGCAAATGTGTGATACGCTTCGGTAGTAGTCTTGGCGCTGCCTCTTTGTCTCATGGGTCGGCTCATTTGATCCGCCGGAGATCGCATTAATGATGTTGAGCATGCCCGTCATCCCCGAGCTGCTTGAGTCAGGGACCTCTTGCTTTGGCGGTGGCGGGGGTGGCGGTTGGGTGTGGGTGTAATGCACTTGGTGGTGGGTAGGTGGGTTCGGCCACGACGGCACGAACACCGAAGGTTGTTGCGCGAGCGGGGAGGAGGTGGAAGCGGTCGCGGCGCGGAAGGTGCGTATGGGCGTGGTGGGTGGAAAGCATGCGCCGGTGCCGAAGGTTGGTAGGGGCCGGTGGCGGTAGGGTGGTGGCGGGGGTCTTGAACCGACCCGCATTTTGGTACTTCATGACATGGTTCACGGCCATGCTGCTCGCCTTCGCCTTCTCCTCCGCCTCCCACTCCATCTTCATCTTGACCGCCGAAGGGCACCGGTGCGTGTGGTGCCGGGCGTCAATCCCGTGGAGCCGGCGGAAAAAACGCTCGCCTCGGCCCTCTGCTCGGTTATCTTTGTGCGGCTTCGGCCCCTTGCTATGTTTGTATCCGCCCTTGTGCCCGCCGCCCCTGCTCGGTTTTGGTCGGGGGGGTGCGGACACGTTGTTGATCCGGCGGTTCGCACCTTCCCGGCGGCCGGTTTTGCCATCCCTTCGGCTAGTCCCACCGGCCCCGTTGTTTCGATTTTTTGCCGCGTTTGCCGGGCGAGCCTTCGGCGGCGGCCTTTGTCGGACTTGCGGTATTCTTGCATGACTTCAAATAATTCTTGCACGGACTTCGGCTTGACCTCGTCGAGCACATCTTGGCGAGTTTCCAACCCTCGGGCCACCGACGATGGCGTCGATGATGCTTGCTTTCGGACACGTTGGGCGCGCGTCTTTGTTAGTTTGACAACCCCGTGCATGTACTCTTGCGGTGATTCACGGTCCCCTTGGACACACATGTTGACGAGGTCGTTGGAGTCCGGCTCTTCGACCCGCATGCCTTTGAAGCTGGACAGCAGCTTGTTCCGCAGCTGGAACCATGATGTAATGTACCCCTTCGGTATGTTGGCATACCAGTACTGGACTTCTCCCTTGAGCGCGAGCACGAGGGCCTTTGCCTTTGTCGTGGCGTCACCTCCGTTGGACTCAACTGCCGCTTCAAACTTCATTAAAAACTCCTTGGGATCGTAGTCCCCGTCGTACTGGGGCAAGGTGTTGGCGTTGAACCTACGAGGCCACGGCGCGCTCTCCAGCTCAACCGAGAGCGGGGACACCGGGACCACGTTGCGAAGTGGAGCGTCGTCGGGAGCGAAGTGCTCGTGCACCTGCCCCCTGTCTTGGCGATCTGGACGCCCACGACGAGGAGGATGACGCGGACGCCGGCGACGGCGACGAGTCGGGTCGTGAGGGTAATGATTGATCGATCTCCTGCGGTCCCCAGCTTGCATGTTGGATCTTATCCTCGCGGACAATGTGGACAGATGATCGATCTCTTTCTTGTTCTTGCTGTATCCAAAGATTGTCGTCGAAATGAAATCTTTCGTGTCCCGTTTTCAGTGAAATAATTGTGAGTTTGTGACACCGTGGAAACAAATTGTCGCACATGGAATCGTTCATTTCACTTCAGACTTCTTTCATTGGTTTACGGTACACCGAGGATCATTTTTTATACACACATATCATATTTTCGAAATACAGTACACGTGACGAGCTCACAAAACGAACTCAAAACATGGAACACATGTCCCCAGGAGAGCCAGGCATGTGGTTGGCTCATGTGCACCGTGCACGAACCGACAGCATCATCAGTAATGTAGTACATTGGGCTAGAGTTAGTGTTGGTGGAAATCGGGCCCGAAGGGTGGACGCCGACACAACAGCCCTCTGGACTCACTCCCTTCCTTCGCTCTCTCTTGCGAGGTTCCTACTTCTACTTCTACTTGAGCGAGGAAAGGAAACACAGAAACTTACGAAGACGGAACAAGGAAAATACTCTGCAAACCGAAGACCGAAGAACTGGCAAAGGCCTTCGGTGCTCTCTTCTTATTACAGGGTGTCCGTTTCATTACAAGGGGTTCACTATTTATAGGAGACCCCTGGGTATAGTCATTTGCCTCAATTACACCTTTTCCGTTCCTGACAAACCGCTTTAAACACTTTACAAGGGTATAACAGTAAGTCCCTGCGTCGTACAGGTCTCCAGCGTGTCTTCGTACGGCCGAAACGCCTTTACACGCGGCCGCCCTTGTCTCTGCCCCGACCGGAGCCCACTTTACACGTCGGCAGTGGCCACGTGTCCAGGATCGTCGGCCCCTTCGGTGCCGAAGTAGCGACCCTGGGCCGGGGGCGTCGGGCCTCTTCGGACGCTTCGTCTGCGCTGCCGCTGGCCCCGGACGCGACGTCCTGGGCCAGCGCTCTCGCCCCCTGTTTCCCTTGGGCCTTCATTACCGGAGCACCGCCGCTAGCACCTTCGGCGCCGAAGGTGGGCGCAGCGATAATGGGTCTTCCCTGCACAGCAAAACTTATAAGGCATAAGCGGCATCAGTGTTTCGTTAGTGCTCGTGCAGCGAAGGGTCTTCTCGCGAGACCGAAACCGTATGCACGCCGAAGGTTTCCAGCGTGGGCGGACAAGGGCGATGCTTCCGAAGACCGACTTCCCCAACAGTTAGTTTTGGTTAGTTGGAGCTCAACTAGCCACAAAGCATCCAAATATGAGGGCTAGATTGAGCTAGTTTGCATCTAATGCACCCCAAAAACTATCCCACCCAAGACGTGCTTAGAGCATGGTTTATGGTTTCGTCGGCTGCCGGCGACTCACGGCTCCGGTCCCGAGCTGTGATGGTGGGCCCTGCAGGTTGCTCAATCGGTGGAAGTGAATGATTGGAGGAGCTGTGACTCGTTTTTCTTGCGCCCGCTTCCGCCGGCGACTGCCGAGTCGCCCACTCCCCTCTCTCTCCTCGTTTCTCTCTCTTGCCTATTGGATGTCGCCTGCTCAAAGCTGCCCATAATACTTGCTCTTATTGGGGCTAGTTCATGTTGGGTCCATCAAAAAGTGATTTTTCCCTCTCCCTCCACCCACACCTAATAATTGAAAAAGTACATTTAATGTAATTCTAACCCTTTCATCCAAACACCTCTAAAGCTAGAGATAGTTTAGGGTTAGAGCTATAGTTAGAAACTAGCTCTAACTCTAACTCTGCTGGAGTATCAAACAGGACCATTGTACATCACAGATTGCACTATTGCCGCACCTCGCCGGCAAGCGGCAACGCCGCAATTTTTCTGCACCGACGAACTTCTTGTTTTTCTCATTCTCTCCTCGCGCAGTGTCGCCAGTGAAGAAATGACTCGGCCCAACCTAATGTATAATGGGCGCCTGAAGCCACCATGACGTTCGGCGTTGTCAGATGATGATGCTACGGGCCAGGCTTGAGATTCGGCCCACCAACCCGCGTTCTGGTGGCTCACGCGTTCGGCATCCTCCCAACCGCACCGATATCTTCCTCTGCTAGGGTAAGGGAAGAGCGGCGATCCGTCGGCGGTGGCGAGGCGGAGGCGGTGGAGGAGCATGGCCAACGTGCAGGGCGACGAGGCGGGTCTGGAGGACGACCTTTCCCCCGAGGAAGGGCCTGTGGATCCGGAAGATGGAGTTGAAGCCGATGTCGACGGCGGAGGCGACGAGGATGAGGAGGAGGACGTCGACGGCCTCGCTAGCTTCCTCGAGTCGGAGATACTGTCCGGATCCAGCGCGGAGGATACTATTGACGTGAGTGCTTTCTGTCTCTCCTCTCCCTTTGATTGTCGCGGGCGAATCGAATCTGTTCGTTGTTGGGTTGACAAGAACGAATTTTTTGCGGCAGAAGCAACAGGAGGAGGAGGAGGGTGATGCGGCGAAGAATAAGCGGAAGCAAGAGTCCGGATCGGACGGAGATGGTGGTAACGGCAGCGGCAGCGACGGGGAGCAGAACAAGAGGGCGAGGAGGGAGGAGAGAAGGCAGGCCAAAGGGAAAGCTGTGGCGGTGGCGCCTCAGATCGACACGGGCATGTTCAGCAGTGTCCCACCGGAGCTGTTCCTGCAGATCTTCAAATTCCTCTCCTCCGAGGACCTCATCTCCTGCGCACTAGTTTGCCGCTTCATGAATGCTGCTGCATCCGACGAGACCCTCTGGCGTCGCCTGTAAGTTCGCTGATGAAGAGGCTGTGCCTATCGATTTAATCCAAACTCAATACTTGCATATCATGTGCCTTTTCTTCTTCTTGTTCCAGGTATTGCATGAGGTGGGGACTGGCCTCCAATGCCAAATTCAGGGAGTGTGCTTGGAAGAACCTCTACATACAGGTAATTTCATCTGTTCATCATCACTACTCTGATTCAATGTAGTCAGGGACATTAAAGATGACACTTTTATTTAGTTTAGCGCACAATTTGCACACTAGGGGTGTGTTTGGATAGGTACCCGTGCCTACCCAGCCAAATTTTGGCCGCTGACTATGGATGAGGTGGCTGTTTGTATGCTGGCCAAGATTTGGCAGGCTGCCGATTTGCTAGTTCGTTCGTACACATTTGCCTGCCATATCAGAGTGACCAATTCTTCACCCGAAATTTGACCACGGCCATGCTTTGGCATGGCTAGCGTTGGACAGAATTTAAATGCACCCTAGGTGCATGCTGTTAACGTGAGCCAATGATTAGGTCCATGCTGTTGAAGTGCAAAGATTGGTTCTTTTGTAACCATGCCCGCAGAACAAAAATTCTTCCTTACCATTTTCGTTGCTTAACATTTTTGTTTGATTATCCAGTTGTAGTGATTAACTAATGTTTTATGTTTTTCTTAACCCCAGCGAGATAGAGAGGATATGGTTGATTTTGTGAGGGATACCCCTACAGAGTTCAGGGAGTACTATATTCAGATGCAGGCATCTAAAAGGAGTCAAGCTCCCCTTCCTTCAGAAGTAAATACTAAATTCAGGCTGCTGTTTAATCTTTTCTTACATGTCTATCTTCTAGTTTCTCCACAATCCAACAAAACTGTCTTATGTCAACAGAGCTTAACTGTCTTATGAATTTGCAGGTCAACGACGACAAGGTTATCCTTGATAAAACGGTAGCTGATCAGGTGTCTACTTGGAAAAGCAGCAGAGGGCTTACTGATGAATCAGTCAAGGGGCACTCTTGTTCTGGAAATACATGCTCTTACACCCAGATTGGTGATGCTTACATTTGTGAGAAGACTGGTCGTGTCCATGGTAATATATATTTCCATTTTCCTCTCACTATGTATACACAAATAATTTGCACAGTCCTGAAATATTTGGTTTTTACCGTTTTCAGTTTGTGATGATGCTTGCCGTGAATTCGTCTATGACCAGTCTAGTGGGATGCTTCTTTGTACGATATCTGGGCACTGCTTTGAGAGGTGGCTGTGTCCTGATGATGAATGGGATGTTGATGATACTGTAAGTCCCATACAAAATGTGTTGCTTTCCTTTTATCTATTTACTTATGTACGTGGCATGGGAAATATCATGCATAGCCTGCATTATGCGATCCATTATTATTTCACCAGTTCAGCTAACTTATTAGCAAATGCTACTGATATTCTTTCTGGTTTTGTCCTCGTTAAAAAGATTTGATTATTTGGAATTTTCAGGATCAGCAACAAGGTGGTGTAGCTGATGAACCAGAGCCGTTCATGGGATCTGGACGATTCGGTGAGTCAATTTTTCTTGTTTGATTGAAAATGAGAGACATATATCCCTCATTTGTATTGTTTTTTTATCCTAGCACCATGGGACAATTAGAAATTATGAACAGTACAGATTGTATTGTTTGGTTTGAGGAATGAGGTGATCCATCGTCATCTCACTCATGTTCTTGTTTGCTTAGGAATGGTGGGTGGATTCATCATATACACATAATTAGTATAGGTTGGAAACATGGAATCATCCCACCAAAAACCAGTTTCAACGGTGGGTAAGTCCGTAAGTGGTTACTGGGCGTTGGTCCTGTCGTTTTGAAAGCAACCGCCTTGCACTGTAACCTTATACGGACTTATCATTGTAATTTGCTTTTTTCTGAGCATTGATTTCTTGTAATGAATTTTATAGAAGGCTGCCGACATTTTTTCCAGTATACTCCCTCCGTTTCATAGTACTTCTTGTTTTGGCTTTTCTGGATACATTTCTTTTATTATGTATATCGAGACATATATATATATATATATCTAGTGCATATCAAAAGGAATGTATCTAAAGCTAAAACGACAAGTATTATGAAACGAGAGAGTATTTCATTATACTGAGTTACTGACCCAGTATCATGTTTTGTTGTCCTGAACAGCACGAGCGATTATGTTGGGTTACAACTGCAGTGATGAGAAGGAACTCGAGCATGCTTTGCGTTTCTGTTGATATGCCTTGCATCTTTGTTGGAATGTCCTCCCCTCTTAGGCATGAGGTCAGAGACTTCTAAGCAGAATGCAGCTCTGTGCTGTGTGTTATCTTCATCCTCCATAATGTATCTAAGAATGGAACTCATGCGCTAGTACCAATACCTGTTGAGCTAGATTGCCGATCTGTTTTGATCAGCTGAGGGAGCTGTAATGTTGTATAGTTTCCTTTTCCTAAGCTATCGAGGTGTATGTCTAATAAATTAATGTCTGCAATAATGTGCCTTTTGTATTTGTATGATACTGGTATGTTGGTAAATGCATGAAGCCTACTGGTGCTTCAATTTAACCTCCGAACATAGTACTGATTTAGTGATTTACATCCTATTCTTCTGGCTTATCAACCACCAACCAACAGTATTTTTCTCTCAGGCTTGTTGGGAATTAGTGGAATGAACGGGAATGAAGGGGATTGGGATGGAGGAATTTCCACTATAACAAAATTTTCCAAAATCCCCTTCATTTGAATCCTCCATTTCCCAGACTAAGCCCTCAGTAGTATTTTTCTCTCTCAGCGAATTACCAAGAATATGTGGAGCACGCGCATCAGACATCCCGATTGACCCTCCGCTTGCTTCCGCGCCCTCAAGAGCCCGATTGACCCTGATTTCAACGGAGGAATATCTGGAGAAATTAAGGATGGAATGTAATTTCAAAACCTCCTAACAAGAGGATCGGAACCATTCCAATCGAGAAATGAGAGGAGCAGCCGAGCAGATGCGCGTACACGTTGGCCGTCGTCGGCTTCCTATTAGCAGAGCGCGGCCCCTTCCAGGGAACCCTTCATTCGCCGGCGTTCCGCGCAGGCCACCGGCTGCCGCCGCCTGGAACAGCTGCCTGTCCGCCCTCGCATGGACACGGCGGCGCCGCCCCCATGGCACGCCCCCTGGCGAGCAGCAGTTGGTATTCTGTCCTGAGGTTAAAGATGACCCATCATGGGACCAGCGGTGGGGAGTGGATAAGGGTAGAGGTAAAATCGTTGTTCACATGGTTTTGGAGAAACAAAAGCAAAAATAAAATCCGAAATCGAAGAGTCAAAATCCTCCAAATCGAAGAACTTCGTGTGCTCTTTCAAAAGTCTTGCAAATTTTGAAATTTCTCGCAGGGCGAACGAAACGTGCGATTTCTTTGATTCGGGCCGGCCGTCGTTGATTTTGGAAAAGGTCTGGAAGCCAATTTCGTGGCTTTTCCTAGGCCCAAAATGATGCTAATTAAGCTCGACCTAGCTAGCTATGTAATTCGAGGCTGTACGGCCGCCGGCGCACGCCGAAACCCCCGAAAAAAATCCAGCTGGAAGATCGACGATATGCCGGACGGGAAGACGAAGAAGAAGCTGGGGAAGAAGAGCGTGATGGGGGAGGAAGCGGCGGCAACCGGTGCTGACTACGCTCCCGCCTCCTCTCTTGAGATGAAAGCGAAGAAGAAGAAGGAGAAGAAGAAGAACACAACGATTGCAAGGGCGGGTAACTATGATTCTGGCGCCCCCTCTAAGAAGAAGACGAAGAAGGAATCGGAGGAGAAGGCGGCAGCGGCGGCGGCCGCGGCTGTCTCTTCTTCTCCCTCCCTCCTCCGTAAGAAAAAAGACGAGGAAGAAGGAGAGTGAGATCAAGGAGATTCCCGACGGCGGCGAGGTCCAATCCCCGTCACTTTACCTGGTGGTACGGCACGCATTCGAGTGGCCAGCATACTCCCTGTACAGATCAAGCAGTCGCAGCTCGTGACTCCTGATCCTGACCATCTCCCCGTCCCCTACCGCGCGTCAAGCCCCCCCGGCCCCGTCAAGTACTTGGACTCGGATCACGCCACGAGCTTCGCCGCCGTGTGAGTTCGCAGCGCGCTCGTGGATCGTCGGCGTCGGGGGATTCCTTGACCATCATCGGCGACAGGATGGCCGGGGAGAGACCATCGTGTTCGACTGCAAGACGGGTCTCGTTGCCAATGGCCCGCGCCCCACCACGGCCAAGTCTGAACCGGTCCTCTTCGTCGTCGGTGAGAAGATCTACGCCCTCGCTCGCATGCCCAGTGTCTGGAAGCAGCCTGACTTCCCACCATGGTTTGAGGTCCTCGATGTCTCCGACGCCTCCTGCATTGATGGGCAACTTACTGGTTGCGCCTGGTTCCCTCTGCCATGTCCGCCATTGTTCCCCATCTTGAACACGGAGGGGAAGCGGATTGACAGCAGGCCTGCGATTCTGAAGGTTGAGTCCTACGCAGTGGTCGGCCATTATTACATAGTGTTCTCTATTATGGTAGATCCTTTCACGAAACGAGAAGCTGGCACAGTGGCGTTCGACACAACTACACATAAATGGCACTTTGTGCATCGACAGAAAATGTAACAGCCCAAAATGTAATTTTAATGTTAGTCTTGCATCATGAGCATAATGGTTTTGTTAAGATAAAATTCTTAGGTTTGTCCAAATGACCTTGTATTTTTAATTAATTTATTGAATGAAGTGAATATGCATTCTTGAGAACCAACTTAGATTTTGATCATAAAACCTATGTGTGGTGACTTGATTAATAAGTACTTCTTCCAACATGAATTTAGGTATCTTTTTCTGAATTTTTAAGATCATCTTGATGCCAAACAGTTTACTTGAAAAACTCAAAATATCATTCCGGGAAGATTTTTCATTTTAAATATGCAATGACTATGATGCAAGATCAGCAAAATGGGTTAATTATGATTTATAGAATCTACCTAAAAAGTTTCATGATTTTTAACCATACCTAAATGTGTTGTTTTGATTTTACAAAATTGATTTTACAAAATTACTGGAGACCCAAGACAACTTTAAGAACCCAGACAAACTTCTTCACAAAATTGCTGGGCACCCCAGACATGTCTGCCCTCTCCAGCAATTTCGCCCCCCCCCTTGGCCCCCTCGCACCCCCTCACGTCGCCGCCTGCCTCGCGAGTCCCGCAGGGACGGACCCCACCGAACAAAACAAGTCGAGCCCCTCCCTTCTCTCCCGTTCCTTCTCCTCCCTGTCGTTCCAGGGAGAGGAGCAGCCCGGCCAGGCCTGACCACCAAGGGTGAGCTCCTCCTTCTCCACTCCATGGTTTCCTTCCTCTCCTCAAGGATTACTTCAATCAGACTGATTTTCGCAGTTTTTCTCCAACTCCGGTGAACCAAAAATCGAGCCCGATCTCCTCCATTGTTGAGTTCCCTCAACTTCTAAGCCTCTGAATCGTCTTTCCCCATCCTAGGTGAGCTCCTCCTGTGGTTTTCCCCTCCTCTCTCAAGCTTTGGAAGCTTCTCCATTAGGCTCCAATGGAGGTTCAACTCCATTGTTGATGCATGTCATCTAAACCTATGTGCATGTCGTTTCTTTAGCTTAAAATTGAATCTCCATCACCTAAAGAAGCTCTAGGATCAAATCCCATTGCAATCGGTCGCCGAAATCATCGGCAATCGCATTTTCGGGATCTTGACGACAAATTTACAGTTCCGCCATTGAATAAAAAACGTGAATAATACTGTCTTTTGTGTAGGAATTAGATGCTTTACCATGTATTAGATATTTTTAGTCGATGTGCTTGTGTGATAAAAAATAGTACACATTCTTTTGTATATTCATAGTATTATGAAACTTGCATTGCTATGCATGAGATGTTTAAACATGACTAATTCTCTAAATATTAGTTTAGCATTGGTAAAAAATATTGTTGCTCCAAAATTATTGATTTAGTCTCTAGTTTAATCCAATACTTGCTTACCTTGTTGTTTGCATAACATCAATTGATAACATTCATGAAGTAGTCATGCATTCATATGGTTTGCAAGTCCCTAAATAAATGTTGGTTGGTTTGTGACATGATCAATTAATTCGTAGCACTTCAAAAATCATGAAATAAATCTTTTTAGCTACATATACCATGATGTGTTGTCCTTAATTAATTACCTATCATGACAAGGCCATATTATGGCACAAATCGGGTATCCTAGTTTTAGGTATAGGTGCTTGCAATGCTTAGTAAATCAATTGTACTCATGTGACATGTAAGCTTCCCTTGCTAAATTAAAATAAATATGCTATGTTTCTTATGATTTGAAACCACCATGTTATAAATTAGAATAATGATGTTTGTCTTAACTTATCATATACATAAGTCTAGCTAACTCTAAACTAGATAATAAATCTACTAATCTTATTTAAGATGTGACGTGTCACTTCCCAATTAATTATTAAATTGCTAATGATGATTAACTAGTGTGACTACCTAACTTACTTAAGTATGATCAATTATTTAATTTTGATAACCATCGTGATATAACTCTCAAGGTTAAAGCCTTATGTTATAACAATCTAATTATGTGATAGTTTATATGAGAACTAAAAATAGCACAACTAATATTGATTTAATTCTTATGCCATAACTTGTCTTGGAATGATAAGTGCACTTTTGCGAATATTGTTTGCACACTTCCACCTATGCAATTGCTTGTGCACCTTAATTCTAAATCCTCGATTGCTTGCTTGATGGCCTTGCATCATGCTGTCATTTATTCCTCAAAAGTCATTGCATCTCATATGCATATACATTCATGTCATCCTTTTTAATTTATGCATTCATCTAATCTCGTAGATGACGTTCCGGAGTGTTATGTTCTTGGAGCACCGATCTCAGGCAGGCACCGATATATCTCACTCTATTTTCTGAATGTGAATTGCTATTACTTAATAATGATTATGCATGGGCTTAGCTCTATCTAGACATATGCAATGTGTAGAACCTATTAGACATATCAACTCTTGGAATTAGCTCAACTTATTTAGTGAAAGTATGTATGTTAGAAATATCGTTATAATTGCTTAGTCATGCTTAGTTCTCGGTAGAAGTCGAGAGGTGGCAAGGTCACCACCACTCGCGAGTTATAGTATGCTTTATTAATTAATACTTGAGTAGTCATTAATGGATAAAATTTGAGCCCTATGAATATGATTCGAGACTTGAGCAAGTGTGCTAGGGCCATGTTGGGAGTGAATCCAAGTGGTATAGGCTTGCTTGAGTCGATTAAGGCCTGATCGTTATCGCTGTGATACTTGAGCACTATTCCATACAAACCACATGCTCATAATGGGTTGGTAAGCTAAGTAGCATAAGTCGCACCGTTGAAAGGATCGAGGCAATGTGGCCTAGAGGGGGGGTGAATAGGCCTGCACACAGAATTTAAACTTTTTCTGCGAAAACAAGAATGTCGGACCTCGGAACCTCCGAGATTATTCTCGGAACCTCCGAACGAGGCGACCTCCGAGAATAAACTCGGAACTTCCGACAATGTTGTTAGAACGAGCACAACTAACAAGAATCCGCAAGAAACTTGATGGAAACCGCATCTACTAAATTCTAAGAGGTACTTAGGACCTAGCAAGAGGATTTCTAAGCAAAGTACAAGCTAGCTAGGTACCTCAAAGTAGATCGGGAGCAAACCCTAATAGATCTAGTCAAGCACAAGCATGAACAAGTAAGCAAATGAGAACACGCATGAGACAAAGATTTATCCCGTGGTTCAGCTCGCCACAAAGGCTTGCTTACGTCCACGTTGTTGAGGAGGCCACCAAAGGCTCGGACCACAAAGGTCAACTCCTCTCTCACACCTATCACTTTGGGTAATAGGTGGAGGCTTTCCACTAGAATCACAAGGGGTAATACAAACACCTTGGAGCTTCCACAAATCGGTTTGGAGAGCTTCCAAGAACCTCTATCCGTCTAGGAGCAAGGCTCCAAGAGTAATAGATCCACCAAGCTTGCTAGGGTTCTTTCAAGTGCTCAAGTTTCAAGGGAGAAGGGATTGGTTCACTAACTCACTTCAAGAATCCACTCTCAATCAATGCTAGGCAAGGATTTGGAAGAGAGTAGGTTGGGAGTGAATGCTAGGTGAGAGAAAACGGTAGCAACGGCGTTACGAGCCGGAGGAGGAAGAAGATAACCGTTGGGGGACCGTGGGGTATAAATACCCCCGCATCCGGTAACGATAACGGCTATATTCCGGAGTTCGGAACCTCCGAGAAAAATCTCGGAACCTCCGACTTTTGAAAACTCGCGGATCGTAGCCCGTACGGTCGGAACCTCCGAGAAAAACTTCGGAACCTCCGAACGACAAACGACAGAAGCGAAACAATGTTCGTAGGTTACTTCCCTTGGGGTGAGGATTAGGGTTTAGGAAAGATGGATCATGAGCACTTGAAAACCACCCTAACTCACCATTAGTATCCCTCTTGATAGTACGGATTGTCCTATACTCAAATTCAAAAGATAAAATAAATAAACTCCTTCAAGTAGCATAGGCAATCTTCTTTGTAACAAGTTGAGGGGTCTCCAATCAATCTTTTGCACCCGTGATAATAACTTTATGCTTTTGCACAACAAACTCAAATGCTCATTAGTTCTTTAATTGTGTGGTCAACATCACCAAAACCCTCATAGGGCTTGATTGCACTTACAATCTCCCCCTTTTTGGTAAATGTTGACAACCCAATTAAAGTTTACAATTTAATTTGAAAGATTGAGCTTTTGATGATTTGAGTACAAGTCTCCCCCTCAATGTATGCATGTGCCTTTTGAATAGGAAAAATGTCATGACCGACAATTAAATTGCATACATTGTGAGTAAAAGTGTCAAGAAAGTTATACTCAAGCCATCGAGGGGTGCAAAAGAGGTGTAGCAGATAATACGTGATGCATATGCCATGTGAAAACACTCAGAGAGTTATCCCGTAGCGAGTTCGGAACCTCCGAGAAAGTTTCCGGAACCTCCAAGGGTTGGAGCCTCCGGAAAAATTCTCGGAACCTCCGAGGTCCCGCAACGGATACTCCAACGGATAACAATAGCACACGAGCAAAAATAACGGTTAAGACCGGAAAATAGCAAACTAGATAAGGATAACGACATTCAACACATCTAGCCCTATTACATCCATCACATAGTTTTAAAGTTTTGCAAATCCCTTACAATCATGACCGGATCCCCGCTTGCCAACGAGGGCAAGCTAAATGTTTTACGACGAGTTCAACAAATTTCCACCGGGAGTTTATGAGAGAAGTTAGCACTCTCATCTCACCAAAAGAACAAAAGAATGTTTCGAGGTTAGCGGCCATCGAAGGAGCTCCGGGTCTTCGGATGCTTCTCAATCTTCATCTCTCCCCCTTTGTCAACGAGTTTAACAAAAAGGAAAGAAAAGAAGAGAGGAAGTGGGAACGAAACCTAGAGAAGTCACTCCTCATCACCGAAGTCGAGTCCTCCTCTTCGCTCGGGGACGATCTTGTCGGAGCCAAGGTCGGATCCGGATGACGGATCTATGGGCCTTCGACGGGCCTCCCGGCGGCGCCCTTTCTCCCGAGTCTTGCACCGGATGAGGAAGACCCCATTGCCTTCTTACCGGCGGCCTCTTTCCTCGGCTGGCCATTTTTGCACCAAGTGGTTCTTCATCTTCTTCATCCGCGCAAAGTGGGCGGCGGGGAGTATCCTCGGCCATGGGAGTAGCGGGCTCCCCGCTCACCCTCATCCTCACTGGTGGTGTACTCTGGAAAATCAGGGAAGAGGGGAGGAGGGTGGTGCATGGCATCAAAGGACAGTCCCTGGTGCTTTAGCAATCTGTTCATGTCTTCCCTAAGCTCAAAAAGCTGATGGGAAGTCCATCTGCAGTACCTCCAGGTGTCCCTAACCATCCCTCTCGGCTTGTGCGGACCCGGCGAGGCATGGGAGCCTTGCTGGATCCTTCTTCTCCTACTGCCGGGACCGGATCTGGATGGCTTGGTGCTGGCCTTCTTAAGGATGTGCTCCTCCACGATGTGCTGCTTCTTCTGATGCTGCCACTGCTTGACTTGATAGGAAGCATGCTCAACATCTTTCTTGTAGCTTACCCCTGAAACCATCTCTATCATGTACATAAGATAAGGGGCATAGGGCAGGTTACACTTCCCACTCTCTGTCACTTCTACCAAGTTGTACCAAATAAATCTGCTCACAGAGAATGGCCTGGCTCCAGGCAGCAGCCTAGCCAACAGGTTTGGTGCAAACCTCCTAAGACTTGTTGAGTCACTGCCCCCTTTTGGGTAAATGGTTTCCCTGAACATGTTGTTGAGCACATAGAACACTGATTTCAGAGCAGTGGTGGAGCCATCAGCCAGCTCCTCATACTCATAAGCTGCAGCAATTTTGTTGGGGTTCATGTGGGCCTCAAAATGGATAATATCAGCCTCTCTGTCCTCCTTGCTGAACCCAAACAACCTAGCAAAAGTGAGAAAATCTATTTTGTAATGCACTCCCTCTGTCATCCAGTGGATGGTCTCCTTGTTATCCTCATGGAAGAATGTGGCATGAAACTGAGCTAAAACCTCTATGTTCCAATCATACTTGAAACTCATGATGTCCCTCATCCTATACTTATCAACCAAATCCAGCACCTCCTCCTTGACAGGTTCCTCTGCTGCCTCCAGATGAGTGAAGTCTATCCACTTCATCTTGATTAGCTTCATCTTGGTATTAAGGACAGTCTCATAGAACTTAAAGTGAAAGACGGACCAAAACCCGTAATCAATGGCCGCCATCTTCGGGTTCACATAAGGATTTTCTTCTCTTGCTTTCTTGACCGGAAACCAGGCTCCATCATAGTTGGTGTGCTCAATATACACTGAGTTGTCATATTTGGTTGGAGGATGTCTTTTGAGTAGCCCCTTGTGGTACTTGAGATAGGTTGAGTCTATCTCTCCTAGGGGCATGTCATCTTCTAGCTCTATTGGAATGGTTTTGCCTTCAGTCCCTCCATTATCATCCACATGAGCAGCAGATCCTGAACCTCTGCCTCCTGACAAGCTGCCACCTCTGCCCCTCCTAGGAGTGGCCTTTCCTCTCGCTACCACCTGTCCCCCGCTTGCTGCTCTTCTTGCTAACTTGAAGGCTCTCTCACCGGCGGGTGTCTCAAAAGGAGGCCTCTGCCTCTTGGTGTAGGTCTTGTCCACAGGAGTGCCAGACATCTGAAGAGAGACAAGTGAACGAGCGGATAAGAGTGGGATCAGGGCTGATAAGGATAGAGGAACAAGATAAGCATGATGTTCAATTGATTACTTTTCAGTGGAATTTTGAATCACAATCTGTCACTTGTCAGTACAGACATCGGAACCTCCGAGAAAGTTTCGGAACCTCCGGAGGTTGGAGCTTCGGAAAAATTCTCGAGAACCTCCGAAGTCGGTGTGCGACAGAGGACGATTCTCTTGATTCAACTTTCAACTGAACTCTGATCAATAAAGCAATCATGACTCAAATTAGCTAGGACAGGTGGAAAAAGAATGTTACAGGTCAAGTGAAGTTCAGTGGAACTTTGAATCAAGGTCAGCCTACAGTGGGTCACAGGGTTCGGAACCTCCGAGAATTTTCTCAGAACCTCCGAGCCTCTGACAACCTTACTGCATTCTCACATTTGATTCAACTTTCAACTAAACCTAGCCTTTACTTGCAACACAGGCATTTAGGAACAGGATAGATAGGCAACAATCAGCAGATTTCAAGATTTGGAACCCTAACAGCATGCAGATCTAGGAATCTAGGGTTAGGGTTGGAAAATGGCCCCTGAGTACCTTGATTTGGATCAAGGAGAAGGTCGATGCAGATCTTCAACACTTGTGCACGCCAGAGAATCAGCACGAACGGGTGCGGATTGGAGCCTTCTTCTTCCTCTCCGTAAGGGATCCGAGCGATCCCTCCCTTGGCACTCTCCAGCAGCGACCCACGAACGAGGGAGGCGTCTCAGCTTCGCGCGGGTAGCCCGCAAAAGGTGAGGTCACCGGCGGCGAGGGAAGCGGCGGCGGTGAGGCGGTGAGGCGGTGGAGAGTACGGTGCGGTTTCGCGTCGAGAGAGAGAGAGAGGGAGGCGGTGAAATTAGATCTGAGTGGGTTGACCGCGGTGAAAAGGGAAAGGTTGGTTTTACCCTAGGTAAAGAATATTCCGCGAAGATGCTTTATTCCCTTTTGACTCCCCTTCGGTTGAGACTGAGAGCTAAGTCTATAAAGATTGGAGCTTCCGAAGATTTTCTCAGAACTTCTGAGGCCCGGAGCCTCCAAGGATTTTCTCGGAGCTTCCGAAAACTTAAATTCCAGAGACAGCTAGCTTCTATTCCTTTTGAGATTTTGAACTTTCTATCAACTGAGAAACTTAGGTCATGGTACCCTTGACTCAAGTGGCTAGAAAACAAGCAATCACACACACAACAATAGCCACTTAAGACAAGTTAGGGATAAGCAAATAGATTTTGAAGAACCCTTAAGATAGAGTTTTCATACACATTTTTCAAACAAAATTTTCAGATGAAACTAACAGATTGAAGCAAACAAATATGGCATGCTAGAGATCAAACCACGCAACGAGAATCAAGAATATTTAGTTCATTCCTTAAACTACAAAACCTTGACTCATCGAGAGGTTTAGTGAAGATATCGGCTAGTTGCTTGTCGGTGCTCACATGACTTAAAACGATATCTCCTTTGGCTTCGTGGTCTCTCAAGAAGTGATGACGGATGTCTATATGTTTTGTGCGAGAATGGCTTACGGGGTTGTTTGCAAGCTTTATGGCACTTTCATTGTCACACAAAAGTGGGATATGGGAAAAGTGACATCCGTAATCTTTTAAGGTTTGCTTCATCCAAAGTAGTTGAGCACAACATGCGCCGCTGCAACATACTCGGCCTCGGCGGTGGAAAGGGCTACTGAGTTTTGCTTTTTAGAGCTCCAAGACACTAGAGACCTACCAAGGAATTGGCAAGTCCCCGATGTGCTCTTTCTATCTACTTTACAACCGGCATAGTCGGAATCCGAATAGCCAAGTAGATCGAAAGTGGAGCCCTTAGGATACCACAAGCCAAGGTTAGGGGTATGCACTAGATATCTCAAGATTCTCTTTACGGCCATGAGATGGCACTCTTTCGGGTTAGCTTGAAATCTAGCACACATGCACACACTAAGCATAATATCCGGCCTAGATGCACATAAGTAAAGAAGAGAGCCGATCATGGAGCGATATACCTTTTGATCCACGGATTTCCCTTCTTCATTGAGGTCCATGTGTCCATTAGTAGGCATTGGAGTCTTGATGGGCTTTGCCTTATCCATGTCAAACTTCTTTAACATATCCCTTGTATACTTGGTTTGACATATGAACGTCCCTTCTTTAGCTTGTTTGATTTGAAATCCAAGAAAGAACTTGAGCTCACCCATCATGGACATCTCAAACCTCTTTGTCATCACCCTACTAAACTCTTCACAAAAAGTTTCATTAGTACTACCAAATATTATGTCATCGACATATATTTGGCACACAAAAATATGACCATCAACTTTTCTAGTAAAGAGAGTAGCATCGGCTTTGCCTATCTCAAAGCCTTGCTTAAGCAAGAAATCCTTAAGGCATTCATACCATGCTCTTGGTGCTTGCTTTAGCCCATAGAGCGCCTTATGGAGTTTGTAGACATGATTAGGACGCTTGGGATCTTCAAAACCCGGTGGTTGCTTAACATATACTTCTTCGGAGAGTGGTCCATTGAGAAATGCACTCTTGACATCCATTTGGTAGAGCTTGAAGTCATGATGGGCGGCGAAAGCTAGTAAAAACCGAATTGCTTCAAGTCTTGCTACCGGTGCATATGTTTCTCCAAAGTCTAGCCCTTCAACTTGGGTGTATCCTTGAGCAACCAATCTTGCTTTGTTCCTAGTCACAACACCAAACTCATCTTGCTTGTTCCGAAAGACCCATTTGGTGCCAATGATGTTTGTATTTGGTCTTTCCACCAACTCCCACACTTGGTTTCTTTCAAAGTTGTTCAACTCCTCTTGCATGACCACCACCCAATCCGGATCTTCGAGAGCTTGCTCTACCTTGGTTGGTTCAAGAGAGGAAACAAACGAGTAAAATGCACAAAAATTTTTAAGACGAGATCGCGTTGTTACCCCTCTCCTAATGCTCCCAAGGATATTGTCAACGGGATGATCCCGTTGAATGACTTGATGTACACGAGGATGTGATGGTCCAAGAGGTTGGTGTAGAGGTTGATCTTCATCATCTTCATCAGCTTGGGGCTCAGATGTACTTGCTTGAACATCCCCTTGCCGATCGATCGGTCCGTCGGTTCGGGATGTCTTGTTGTGTTGAACCTCCGGACCCGGAACCTCCGGAGAATTTCTCGGAGGTTGGATTCCGATGTCGGTTCCGGAACCTCCGAGGAAATTCTCGGAACCTCCGAAGTCCGCACCGCTCCCCGAACCGGTGGCTTCGGCCCTTCGAGTGGTGTTGAGGCTTGTGCTTGGTTTTCATCTTCCTCTTGTGCCTCAACTGGTCTAACATCACCTATGGCCAATTGCTTGATTGCTTCACAAGATGGCTTCTCTTTACCTACAACATTTAAATCAACTTGCTCCACTTGAGAGCCATTAGATTCATCAAAGGTCAAATCTACCGTGACTTCAATCCTCCCGGTGGTTAGATTGAAGACTCGATAAGCATGCTCATTAGGACCATAACCAAGAAGAAATCCTTCGTCAACCTTTGGTGCAAACTTAGAGGTTCGGGGCCTCTTGTTTAGAATGAAACATTTGCACCCAAACACTCTAAAGTAAGACACCTTGGGCTTTTTACCGGTAATAAGCTCATAGGAGGTCTTCTTGTGAAACTTGTGAAGATAGAGGCGGTTGATTGCATGGCAAGCCGTGTTGATAGCTTCGGCCCAAAAGATGTCTTGAGTCTTGTACTCATCCAACATGGTTCTTGCCATCTCGATAAGAGTTCGATTCTTCCTCTCAACCACCCCATTTTGTTGAGGGGTATAAGGTGCTTGAAAACTCATGCTTGATGCCCTCTTCATCAAGAAATTCTTCAACATAGGTGTTCGGAACTCCGAGCCATTATCACTTCTCACTTTCTTGATTGGTAGCCCGAATTCCCTTTGTGCTCTTCTAATGAAGGTCTTCACTTTTCCTTGCACTTCACTCTTGTCAAACACAAAGAACACCCACGTGAAGCGAGAATAATCATCAACAATAACCAAGCCATATTTGTTACCGCCAATACTTATGTAGGCCACCGGTCCAAATAGATCCATGTGGATGAGCTCCAATGGGCTTGAAGTAGTGAGGATGCTATTTGGTGGGTGAGGTGCTCCTACTTGCTTTCCGGCTTGGCATGCTTTGCAAATCCTATCTTTCTCAAAATGTACATTTGTTAGTCCAAGGATGTGTTCATCTTTCAAAAGTTTGGCCAAGTTCCTCATGCCAACATGGGCTAGACGGCGATGCCAAAGCCAACCCATGCTAGATTTTGCCATTAGACAAGTCTTGGGAGAAACTTTACTTTTGTTGAGATCAACTAGGTAAAGCCTCCCCCTCAAGCGACCCGTGAGGACAATAGAGGAATCCTCCCTTTTTATGATGGACACATCCTTATCCGTGAAGTGACAATCAAAACCAATCTCACTAAGTTGTGAAACCGATAATAGATTGTAACCCAACGGATCAACATGAAGAACATTTGTAATTGAGTAATTTTGAGATATAGGGATATCACCTACACCGATGACTTCTCCTTTAGTATCCCCTCCATATGCAATGGTTTCCCTTGGTCCTTCCAAATGAAGATAGGAAGAGAACATACTCTTTTCTCCGGTCATATGATGTGTACATCCGCTGTCAAGCACCCAACTTGAACCACCAGAGGAGTATGCCTACAAAACAATTTAGTTCCTTCTTTTAGGTCCCCAATTTGACTTGGGGCCTTCCACGTTAGCAACCAAAACTTTTGGAACCCATAGTGATCTTTTCACATATATGTTGGACTCATTTCCAACATACGTGGCAACAACTTTACCAACATTGTTGCGTCTCAACACATAGCTAGGAGGTATGTCTCTAGATGCATGGCCTTTGCTTTTGTTGGGACTCAAGTTTCTTCTAGGCACCATTGGATGATTTTCAACCCTGCATACAAGTGTTAGAGGCCACGGAACCATGCTTTGCTTTTGAGTTTTACTCCTTTTCTTTGTCCTGTCTTTGCGAGTTCCGGAACCTCCGAGAATTTTCTCGGAACCTCCGAGTTGGACTGTCCGAGCCGCACCGGGGCTTCCGGACTCGGAACCTCCGGCTTGGAGGTCGGAACCTCCGGGTCCGGGAGAACGAAATCCGGAACTCTTGAATTCAAGGCATTCTTTTTCCTTGATGATTTTTCTTTCATTGGTCTTGCCACCTTCAATGTATCCAAAGCCCGGATTCTTGCTCTTCTCTAACACTTTCTTCTTGGTGAATCTCGGCCTTTTGTTTTCTTCACCCATGCATCCTCTAGCTATGATTGAGTTCAACCTAGCAACTTCTTTCTTTAAAGCTTCCATGTTAGCAAGGTTAGTGGCATAAGATTCAACATCAATATTATGACATCTATCACGGCCCTTGCTAGTAGAAGCACTAGAGTCGCCTTTTACCTTCGAGGGATGTGAGGTGCTACTCCAAAGGAGGCTATATTGCTCCTCAAGCTCTTCATTCCTCAACTTGAGAGAATCACATTGAGCTTGAGTGACAAGAAGGTCCTCCTTGAGAGTAGCTATGACACTCTTTGCTTGGTTGATTTCCAAACGCAAAGTCTCAATCTCACTTCTATCGGAGATAATGGTGTCTTGGCTTTTCTCTAGTTCAACTATTAACTTAGCCATAAAGTCCCTAGATTGCTCATCCATTTTACGAACAAGTTGGTTAGCTTCTTCGTCACTAGTATCATCACTAGAGTCCATTTCCGACTCATCACTAGGTTGAGGAAAGGGTTTTGGGGCAGTTTTTACCTTCTCACCCTTGGCCATGAGACAATGAATGGAAGTGCTCTCTTCATCATCGGTCAAATTGTTGAACAATCTTGAGGTGGAGGGAAGCTTCTTGATAGCCACGGTTGCAACTTTCTTCCCTTCCTCTTCACTAGAGCTTTCATCCCCGGAGTTCCATTCATGACCAATGTGGGCTTCACCACCATAGTGTCTTCTCTTGTAATGTGGCTTTTGATCTTTCTTGTAGCTCCCTTTACCCTTGTCATTTCGTTTTCTTTCTTCTCATTAGGGCGATCGGCAATAAAGTGCTCGGTACTCCCACAATTGTAACAAGTTCTCTTTTTCTTGCTAGGAAACTTCCTCTTGGCAAACTTGTACCCTTGCTTCTTCAACCCTCTCTTGTAGGTCTTCATGAACAAGGCCATGTCCCCAATCTCAACATGACAACCTTCATCTTCATCTTCACTTGAATCACTTGTGGAGCTCACTACTTCCACCCTATTGGACTTTGACTTGAGAGGCTTGGAAGAAGTGGTGTGCTTGGATGAGGATGAGGGTTTGCTTGACTTGTGAGAGTGGAGAGCCACCTCTTTAACCTTCAAGTTGTTTAACTTAGCCTCCAACTCCCCAATCTTCTTTCTATGTTGAATTTCCTTGTCCATGAGCTCATGTGTGAGAATTCTTCCAAGAACATCATTTGGAGAAAGTTCCTCAAACCTTTTCTTCTCTCTAATCAAGGTGACTAGAGTAGGATTTCTTGGTGCAAAGGCTTCCAACATTACTTTCACTACAAAGTGGTCATCTAACTCATCACCACCTAGACCTCTTATCTTTCCAACAATAACCATCATCCTATCAAACATCTCTTGTGGCCCCTCTCCATCAAAGATAGTAAATCTATTGAGCTCGGCCATCAATATATTGATCTTGGATTTCTTGACCTTGTCAACACCCTCATGTGCAATGTGGAGAATGTCCCAAATCTCCTTGGCAATCTCAAGTCCACTAACACGGTTATACTCTTGAGCATTCAAGGCACTAAGGAGGATGCTTGTAGCTTGACCATTCCTTCTTATGTTGCGTCGGTCAATTGGAGTGAGGTTCCTAAAGTCTTTGGGGTCTTCAAAACCTACACACACAATATTCCACAATTCCAAGCTTAAGCCAATTAAATAAGCTTTCATCATATGCTTCCATTTGGCAAAATTAGTCCCATCGAATTGGGGTAATTTGCCAAGGGGAATAGTCACTTCATCCTTGGATTTGACATCCAAAGAATCATAGTTAAAGGATACGCTTTTGTAGTCGTTCTTTGCTTTAGACTTTGACTTTGGCTTGATGGTTCGCTTGGGAATTCTTGTGCCGTAGTACTCATCATCATCATCTCCATTCTCACTAGATGAGGACGACGATGAGGATGATGAGGATGGTGATGGAGATGGTGAAGGTGTTCTTTTTTCTTCTTTTCTTCTCTTCTTTCTTTCTCCTCTTCTTCTTTTCTTGCTTCTTGTCTTCTTTCTTCTTTTCTTCTTCTTCTTCTTTCTTCTTGTTCTCTTTCTTGCTTTTCTTGCTTCCTTCCTTGGAGCCTTCCTTCACGACCTTCTTGAGCTTTTCAAACTTCTCTTGAGCTGATGTATCGCCCACTTCCGAGGCATCACTTTCGGCCTCGCTTGGTATGTCTTCAAACTCCTCTTCTTCGTGCTTGTCATCATCACTTGCCATATCCTCACACGGTTAGGTGTTTACGAGGATGACCTCGCTCTGATACCAATTGAAAGGATCGAGGCAATGTGGCCTAGAGGGGGGGTGAATAGGCCTGCACACAGAATTTAAACTTTTTCTGCGAAAACAGTGTCAGACCTCGGAACCTCCGAGATTATTCTCGGAACCTCCGAACGAGGCAGCCTCCGAGAATAAACTCAGAACTTCCGACAGCTGTTAGAACAGAGCACAACTAACAAGAATCTGCAAGAAACTTGATGGAAACCAGATCTACTAAATTCTAAGAGGTACTTAGGACCTAGCAAGAGGATTTCTAAGCAAAGTACAAGCTAGCTAGGTACCTCAAAGTAGATCGGGAGCAAACCCTAATAGATCTAGTCAAGCACAAGCATGAACAAGTAAGCAAATGAGAACACGCATGAGACAAAGATTTATCCCGTGGTTCAGCTCGCCACAAAGGCTTGCTTACGTCCACGTTGTTGAGGAGGCCACCAAAGGCTCGGACCACAAAGGTCAACTCCTCTCTCACACCTATCACTTTGGGTAATAGGTGGAGGCTTTCCACTAGAATCACAAGGGGTAATACAAACACCTTGGAGCTTCCACAAATCGGTTTGGAGAGCTTCCAAGAACCTCTATCCGTCTAGGAGCAAGGCTCCAAGAGTAATAGATCCACCAAGCTTGCTAGGGTTCTTCCAAGTGCTCAAGTTTCAAGGGAGAAGGGATTGGTTCACTAACTCACTTCAAGAATCCACTCTCAATCAATGCTAGGCAAGGATTTGGAAGAGAGTAGGTTGGGAGTGAATGCTAGGTGAGAGAAAACAGTAGCAACAGCGTTCTGAGCCAGAGGAGGAAGAAGATAACCGTTGGGGGACTGTGGGGTATAAATACCCCCAGATCCAGAACAGTAACGGCTATATTCCAGAGTTCGGAACCTCCGAGAAAAATCTCGGAACCTCCGACTTTTGAAAACTCTGCAGACTGTAGCCCGTACGGTCGGAACCTCCGAGAAAAACTTCGGAACCTCCGAACGACAAACGACGAGAAGCGAACAAATTCGTAGGTTACTTCCCTTGGGGTGAGGATTAGGGTTTAGGAAAGATGGATCATGAGCACTTGAAAACCACCCTAACTCACCATTAGTATCCCTCTTGATAGTACGGATTGTCCTATACTCAAATTCAAAAGATAAAATAAATAAACTCCTTCAAGTAGCATAGGCAATCTTCTTTGTAACAAGTTGAGGGGTCTCCAATCAATCTTTTGCACCTGTGATAATAACTTTATGCTGCACAACAAACTCAAATGCTCATTAGTTCTTTAATTGTGTGGTCAACATCACCAAAACCCTCATAGGGCTTGATTGCACTTACAACCGTACCTTGACCGGATTCGGCACGGGGTGGGATGAGGTGTGATCGGCCGTGTCCGGTACATCTATACACTTCCGGCCGTTCGCTCATAGTAGGGTGCGGGTATGTGAAAGGTCGAGGGCATGAATTAACACTTATCCTAGGCCGAGGATATGGTCGTTGATCTTGCGTCTCGTGTGGGAAAATTTGTACACCCCTGCAGGGTTATAATCTATTGCAATAGCCTCGCTCCAGGTCACGGAGCACGCTCATGTACTTGGACTTTAACATAGAGTTTCATGAAGGGCTTATGGAAGATTGAGCTCGTGAACACTTGATCACTTTATTTATGCAATTGTATTAATGCTTGATATAGAAAATAGGTGCTATGTCTTTTGCTTATTCACTTGATAAATTTATGCTCGCATTTTATTATCAAATGTTAAAACTTGACAAGCCTCATGCATCCACCAAATATATAGTATTGTGGATAAGTCCTGCAAGTACGCAATGTGCTTACGGTGCTTTGCCGTTAAGTTGTTTTGCGGGTTTCCTTCTTGTGGGTGATTGTCACATTCATCCCGCCAGAGTTGGCAATGTGGATGTATGGTGGAAGTTGCTCCAAGCTAGTGCAGGTGGTGTCTTATGGGCAAGGACATCATCGTTGCACCATATACCTTTATTTTTTCGCTGCGATTTAACTCTCAACCTAGGAAAAACATGTTAGGATATCCACCTAGACTTAGGTTACATCTAGGATGGTTAATTATTCTCTTATAAACAATGAAACTCTGATATTCTAGGTGCTTATATTTTATAGTTATGATTTTTTTAAAATTTCTGTAATATGATCAAGACTTGTAAACTAAAGTTTAAAATTTTCTCTCACATGTATCCTTGTGATGGTTGCCATGATGTAAATACGGTATGCGTGTTGTTCCTGGGCGATGCTCGAGACGCGTACCGGGGACTACCGGGGTTATCTCGATTAAGCCGGGTGGATCATTGGATGATAACTCGGTTTAGTCGAGGTAATTTGGGCGGTTCCTTACAGAAAAACTTGCCTTTCATTGGCGAAGCTGTCCCATGGCATATACCTCGGCTATAGATGGGCATTCGTGCCGCTCGGCCCGGCCCCAGCCCCGACACGGAGCGGCCCGCTCATTTACGGGCCGGGCTAGCCCGACCCTTATCTTGACCGTGCCGTGTCGTCCCCGCCCACGGGTTGTGGCAACGGCCCAAGCACGGGCCCAGCGGGCCATTTCGTGTCGGGCCAGCCCGGGATACACGGGCACGAACGAGATGTTGGGCCAGCCCGCAGCCTGTGGAAGCAGCCACCACTTCACATTCGCCAAATTTCACAAAGAACACAAAAATTCACAAATCACCATGCATAAACATATAGGCAGATAGCAAAGAAGTGAATAAGAAAAGGAACAAACACACTAAGTTTCTAAATTCTAACTAAAGTTCACCACTTCATATAGGTGATGAAACAAATTGTAGATCTGTTTACAAAATTACACTTGATCATTATGATCAAGTGTGGCTGCCTCATTAAAAACCTTCCTAGGTAAAACTCACCCTTGTGAGAAACCCTAGGAAGGGAAAAAAGAGAGTACAGCCACAAATTTACAATTTTAAGTTCAATTGTTCATTACATGACAATGTTACAAGAATAGAGCACAAATGCATCACAAAAGTTCCAGACTTGCACATACCACAGCTAACAGGCTAACACTAACAGCCCACAGCTTGCTGCATGCACTCTTGATTCTTGCTTCCAAAAGTTAAAAGCCCCAAAATTTGCCTTCTCTTCACTTCACACAATAGGTGCAGACCCAGTGACAGACCCACTGGCAGTGAGCCACCAGTACTCCTACCAATTAGCAAACAAATCAAAGTATCATTAGTATGTAAACATGCCAGTAAATCAGTAATGACTAATGTACAATGTTCAAGTACTTTGCTAGTATGTAATAATGTAAACATGGCATGAACAGATGAACTTACTCATTTTCTGGTGGCCCTTCCCCTTCTGCTTCCACTAACCCATCTCCTTTCAGCTCCACCATGCCCTTCTCAACCTCATGTTGTGCCCTTGCATCTCCAAATTCCCAGTCCTTGACGCATGTCAGCATCTCCAACGTAAGAGGTTGCAACCGCCGACGCCGCTCCTCAATCACCCTGCCAGTTAAACTAAATCAAGACTCCGAAGAGACTGTAGAAACTAGAACAACCATTATATCTCTTGCCATTATAGAAAGAATAGGAAATGTAAGTTTGTGCTCATGCCACCAATTCATAAGATTGAACTCATCATCAAAACAGGTGACAGTGTCGTTGTCCAAGTAAGAAGCCAACTCAGAAACAACAGCTATAGCAGGGGCAAATGAAGGTGTAGATGAAAGAGTTGAAGAACTAGGAGGAGCAGCAGGAGCCCCATATATCTTACCCCATGCAGCAAATTTCTTACCAGTAGATGTTGCTGCTTGATTTCTTTGACCCCTAACTGCACCAAACTTGGTCTCATACTTGTTATACAGTTTATATAATTCATTTCTTACCTCATTGTAGTAATTGGAATAATCAAAACCAATAGTCTGAGAGAGAATCTGGAGAACATTATGAAAACCTCTCATCTTGGCTCTAGGATCCAAAACAAATGCAAATGAATACAAGAGAGGTATGTTGTGCCAGTACTTAAGAAACTTTAGTTTCATAGGACTCACAATGTTCATAAGTAATGCATTATTCTCTTGAGCATACAAATGAGCAGCAATCTCAATTATATGATGAAGAATCATAGGACTGGTAGGATAGTAAACACCAGATAAAGCAACAATTGACTCATAAAACAATTCAAGAAACTCCAGAATTTTTTGAGCAACAACCCAATGCCCCTCACTAAGTAGAGGCTCACCATTAACCAAACCATAATTAGCACCAATAAATGTAGAGAATATCTCTTTATAAGGTAAAAGGTGCTTAAGCATCAGATAAGTTGAATTCCATCTCACATCCATATCCAAACCAAATTTACGAGGCCAAGACCCATTCAAAAGGCAAAAGTTATGAAACTGAGCAATGCGTTGGTTAGAGGAATTCAAAAAAGAAATTGCAGTTCTGAAAGCCTCAAGATAGACCTCGATCCTTTTCAAACCAGACTTGACAATGAGATTTATAATGTGGCATGCACAGCGCTGGTGCAAGAGGCCACGCAAGTTACCATTATCAGTGTCAATTGGTTCAGGATCAGGACCAAGATAACCAAGAAATTTAGGTATGAGCTTAGACATGGCAGAAGCATTTGAAGAAGCATTATCAAGTGTGACAGAGAAAACCTTATCTATCAAACCAAATTGAGAAACTACTTCCTCAACACGATCAGCAATGTTAACACCAGTATGTGCACAATCAATGAGCTTAAAACCAATTACTCTCTTCTCTAATTCCCAATCAGCAGATACATAATGAACAACCACACTAAGGTAATCTTCCTTAGCATTGCCAGACCAAATGTCAGATGTCAAACAAACAGATGAAACAGATTTAAATTTATCAATCAGTTCATTTCTACGACCAAGCCAATACCTATGAAAATCTCTAGTTGTTGTTCTCCTAGTGTGACGCCCCAGGTTTTCGGCCGGGTTAATTAACCCTGATGATCCGGTCAACAGTGTTGACTTTGGTCAAACAATGGTCCACATGGGCCATCACCTCGAAAACATCACCGACAATCCCTAATGACACCCCTTGGTCAACCCATGGTCAAGGTTTGGTCAAACCCCTTGAACACCCCTTTGACCACCAGTGTCAACCGGTACTTTTGCCGCGTTCTCCAAATTTCACCTAAACACTTCAAATTCTCCCAATACAAAAGTTGTGTGTTTTGTTGAGGGACACAACTTTCATGTTGAGTGGCATTGCTGGTTTGGAGTGGAAATGTGTGAAAAATGAAGGTCAACGCCTGTAGGCACTATTCACCGGAGCCGAGTTTTCTGCAATGTTCCACTGGATTTTATGCCAAATCCATTGATCAAAACCCTATACGACCTTTGTAAAAGTGGTAGAGGGTCAGATGATCTACAACTTTGGTATCGAATGTTTGTAGCACTTTAGTTCAAAAATCGTGAGTAAATGGCAGTTAAACAGGGGTATGTTGCACAATTTTGTGCCTGAGCGCCGGAACGCGCGCCCCACACCACGCCGCGCTCGCCAACCGCGATTTCCCCTAGACCGGACGCCGAGGCAGCCTACCACCCGCTGGTCCGTGCGTCGTGGGGTCGCCCGCGTCGAACCGCCATCCCGACCCTCTCCCCGTGCGCCACGTGCTCACGCCCGCCGCGCCGGCCACCCAACGGCGTCGCCGCCGTACGCGCGCAGCGCCGCCCCTGGTTGGCAATTGGCCGTCACGCCTCGCCGCCCATCCTCGCCCATACCACGACCCTTCCACGACTACTTGCCTTGGTGTGCAAGGAAGCACTCAACCGCCTCGAGCGGGCTATAAAGCCGGCTGGTCTTCTCTTCCGCGCGCGACCGGCCAGAGCCACCGCGCCCCGCCATTGAAGGTGCACGGCGAGCTCCCCGCTCTGGCCACTTGCACGACCCACACGTGTTGCTCCAGCGTGCCCTAGGACTCCTTGTAGCCTCCCCTCTCGCGTGTTGTCCAGGCCAAGCCGCCAGCACGCCGGAGTGACTCCTCCATCGGCCGCCGCCACCGGTCTCCGCCGTGGCTGCTCGCTGGCACCGATTCCGCCGCAGGTGAGCGCTCCAATCGAGCCTAGGCGAACCCTAGACCTCTTTCCCCCACGTACCCGGCCATCTCCGCCGCCGGCCTCGCCGGAGTCCGGCAAGACGCACCGCCCCGCGCCCCCTTGGACCACATTGCAAAGTCTCAAGAAGTTCCAGGGAGTTTGGTGCAAACCGGGGGCCTCTCTGTGATCTTTTGAAAACTTCCAGGGGGCTAAGAGTAAAAAGATTCTATCCCCTTTTCATGTGTTGGCTGAACCTTGTAAAATCGATTAAAAATCGTAGAAAAGTCCAAAAATAGCAAACTCAATTTTGCTGTTCTCAGTATAACAATAACTACAACTTTCTCCAAATATGTATATACTTTTGAGCTACAGGTTTTGCTTAAAAATAGAAATGTAAAATACCTAGATCTGTGATTTTGTAAAATATACAACTGATCTTGAGCTGATGTTTGGATATGTTGTGAGTACTAGTGTGTGTAGGTCCTGTGCCAAAAATTGCACAAAGTTACTGAAGGAATCGTTTTATAAAAATCATTTGGTGAAATTGATAAATCTGCCTAGATGATTTTTGTAGCTTAAAATATAATTATTTTTGAACCCAACTTCTGGCTACTGTCATGATGTATCAAAATGAATCCTTGGTGAATTTACCATGATTTTATCTCTGTTATAAATATTATTTCCTCAATTATGCTTGTTTTTAATCATAAATATGTGTAGCATGTTTCATAAAGGCTATAGGCGTGTTTCTTGGTTCTTTGGGCTTGTTTTGGACCAAAGCCTGTGTAGGAGAAAGCTTGGACTCAATTCTGTTATATTTATTTTAATATGGGTTCATCCTCTAATTGCTAGCTAGTAATGTCTTTAATTCTTGTATATTAAATTCAGTGGTGCATAAATCATTTCCTTGCTGTCCAAGAGAGTGCTCCTAGTCATTAGAACCAGTGGGTGCTGCCGGATCAGTTTGATCTGGATTTAATTGTTTAAAAGAGTGCAAACTGGATTAATCTAGGGAGGGGAAAGATAGGAAAAATTCATCCTCATGTGCATAAGTTAAATAAATGAGTTAGGAAAGTAAACTTGAGGAAACAAAAGTAAGGTTTCCTTGCTGTTGGTATTTAATTAAGATATTCTTTAATAGATGTGCACTCAATCACATTAAAGGAAAGGCTAAAAGAGCTTTTTAATTATCCTTAACAGGAGAAATGTTTAAATCCATTTCTTAAGGTGAATATGACCAACCCTATGCCACTTGTAGCTGTTGCTACTGTTTATTATGTGAAGCATCAATTTATTTATATATATATATATATGTACACGGTCACTATTAAAAAGTCTAGATAATAAAGCAGTGCATATTGTCCCTTTTTAGGAAGAGTATGTTGAATGTATTTATTATCTAGGCGAATGTGATCAAACATGCACCCCATGGTTGTCACAAATTGTTTTGGGATTAATTAAATCAATCGGTCAATTAAATCTTGTATTGCATCCTCCGTGTAGAAGTTCCCGACGGTAGTTACACGCTCGTGCCAGAGGACGTGAACGAGGGAGCTGGAGGAGACGTGCACTACGTCACTGTAGAGCAAGACCCGGGCCAAAGTCCGGAAGATCGCTTAACTGCTTGTGCCAACGAAGGCAAGCCCCGGTTTCATCATTAATCCATGTTTTAATTCAATCTATGCAACTATCTTTGTTATTCTATGTGCATTTATGTTCATGAATTGAATGAAACCCTAGTTGCATGATTCCTAGGTGCCTATGTTCTTTTACTAGTATGCTAGGTCGTAGATGCTATGCTCTAAGGAACCGATAAAAGTCGAGTGATGTTCGTCACTCGCGAGAATAGGATTTCCTTTATGGAACCCCCATATGTATGAACGGATTGCTCATGTGGTAAGAGCATGGGATTGGGCTCCGGTCCAGTGGCTTCGTGGGCTAAGCTTTTGAACGTACTAAGCACTTGTAGGGAATGGGACCGGTAAGCTTAGTACCTTAATGAGACGGTACGGGATTTTACTACTACCACTCTCGATTCGTCTCCTGCCCGGCTTGCAACCGGGAGGAGGGTACATGTGTGAGGCTGGGTGTACTAGGTGGGGCACGCCAGATAGCCTTGTACCCGGGACTGTAGGCTATCATACCAACCCGAGGATTTTTGGGAACCGTTTGGTCGGTGTCAGCTCTGTGGGGCACCGCTCCGTGTGTTTAGGTTTACCTTGCAAGGGTTTATAAATCAATCGATTGTCGGCCTCTCACCGTTATCCGAGACTGCTTAATCAGCTGGCCATGATATCCCTTAATGATGGAACTATGTGAAATCTTCTGCGTGAAATCATTGTATGGTACAAATCTTGATTGTATTAGTTGCTCATCATAGTAATGATAATATCACTAGAATATGAGCTAAAATATTGAAAGTAAGGATCCATGATCCTAGTTGCTTTTTTGGAAAAACAAACCCACCGGCCAAAAGCCTACATGTCTAGAGGTAACCCTTGTCGGGTAAGTCTTGCTGAGTATTAGTATACTCAGCCTTGCTATAATTGTTGTTTTCAGGTGAAGTTGTTTGGCCTGGTGAGATTCCACCCGGCTGGGAGCTGGAATGGGTGGATAAGGACGATGAGTAATGGCATCACAGATGGCCTCTTGTGATGTCGTAACATATCGTTATTAGTACTTCTGCTGTTTTAACAAAAACTCTGAATGATTACTTTTATGTCAAGAATAATGGTTTGTAATAATTGGTATTAATATGTAAGGTGCTCTGGACTCTCCTTCGTGGGAGTTTAATGCATACGTTCGATCCTCTCTGTGTTCCCAAGTGATTTACCGGGTGTAAACCCAGCTACACTCAACGGGATGGTTCTTTATTATCGCTTAATGACCGAATGGAGTGGTTTAGGCGATAGTACGGAATTATCTCGGATGGGGTTGTCACAGCTAGATACAGAAGTAAAACGAGGGTTGTGAGCACGCTGAATGTACTCCTCAAATGCATATTCATAACCAAAACCAAGATGCAAATCAAGTCTAGCAATCAAACGACACAATTCTTTACGAGCAACATCAGGCTTATAGTCCCAGGTAGTAATAGTACCATCAATTTTCAATTGCAGACGGGACTGAACAAGAGCAGCATGTTTGGTTTTAGCAACACATACCTTCTGGAGCCGGAGCAAGTGTCCAGTACCAGCAGAAGAACGCCCAGAAAGAACTTGAGCACAATGCTTGCACTTGGCACCAATTCTTACCTTCTTCCCAGTGGGCAAAGTATCAAAGATCTCGTCGAAGTCGTTCCAGGCAAGAGACCGGACACGCTTCAGCCGAATGCCATTAGTAGTATTGACAAATTGTGTCGAGGAAGGCATCACGGGCTGGACAGGAGGAGGAGCACCAGCACCTGCAGCTCCAGCACTTGCATCATCACCGCCATCAACATTGATCGGAGCAGCAGCAGCAGCACCGCTACTGCTACCGAATAATGCCTCGCCGCCGGACGGCAGGTCGTCCTCGTCGTCACCAAGGAGCCCACAAGCCCTAAGGTCATCGTTGATGGTGTACTCCTCCATGTCGTCCATCACGACGACGACCTTGTCTGGCCGCGGCTCCGTTCCTCAATGACGCGCGGCCCCGTGCATCATCTGCAGGAGACCTACACGCAACAAGGAAGAAACAGTCAGAACTCAGAAGGTTAGGGTTAGGGTTAGCCGGTTAGGATTAGGGACTTAGGGTCGAGGCTAGATCTAGGGATTAGGTGAAGAAACTTACCTGCGCAACCGGAGCCCGGAGCCGAGGGAGACGGCGAAGAGCCAAAGACGACCGGCAACCGCGGCGAGATGCGTGTATGCGGCAGACTGGAGACGATGGAGGGTTGGAGGTGGGGGGAGCGGGGAGCCGGGGAGGCAACGAGGAGGAGCCTAGGAGTCGCGACGGCAAGGCGCAGATCTATGGCATCTTCTACTCACGGGAGATGGGGAGGGAAGGTGGGGGCCGGCGTGCCGGCGGCGGATCTGAGGGTTGACCGGAGAGGAGGGGGCGAGGCGAATGGGCGATTCGAGATATGAACTGAAGAGGCGGCGAGGCGCTGCGAGCGGCGGGGAAAAATGAGTTAGGGTTTGGGCGTGGGGGGTCGGGCGCCGTCGCCAGGTATTTATATGGAGGCGGGGTCGGCAGCCGACCGTTGATGTTGGGCTGGGCTGTGGCCTGTGGTGTTGGGGGGTGTGGTGGTAGGCTGGTAGCGGGCCTTAGCGGGCCAACACTGTTCTGGTCGTGCGGGCCGGGCCGCCCGACGTCTTTGGGGGTGGCGGCCCATGCACGGGCACGGCTAACGGGCCGGGTCAGCCCGGGCACGGAGCTTCGCGGGCCGGGCCGTGCTTGGGACAGGCCAAAATGTCGTGCTTCCGTGCGGGCCGCCGGCCCACAGGCCGAATGCCCATCTATAACCTCGGCAAGTCCAAGAGCAAAGAAGACAATGATCTTACTGCATACTACATCAGCATGACAGAGTCCAAGAAGGGCACCACTCCAAACCTATCCATTGCGGAGGTCCCTGTTACAATTGCAATGACAAACGAGACAGTGACGTCCGGCCAATTCTTCTCTTCCTTGGGGAATGGGGTCATCTGCGAAGTAGGTTGTTGCACCGAGAATTGGACCTGTAATGAAATGACATCTGCACCAATGTCCACAGGCGCGTTGATGTGGAGGAGGAATCAAAAACACAATGGCCTGAAAAGATCGTGCTATCCAACAACCCTGAAATGTATGCCTTCAGTGTTGAGGAACCGATTTACCAGCTCATTGCCCCACCACTTGTCGCTGCTCTGCGCATCCATATGTAGCATGTGAACAATTCGTAAGTAATTGCTATAATTCATGTTGTGAATCATAATTATCTCTTGCAATAGGCTACCAAAATGTGTTTTGTGAATTTTTATAGAGATACATTTTTTCTTCAAATTTAGGTGCTTTGAATTTCTCTAATCTACAGTACTCTTTTTTTAGCAAGATTTACTAGGGAGCGGCACTTTTGGTTATCTTGTGGTGTGTTCTCAATTTCTTGTTGAAGCTTGAGTTTCGGTTATGAAACAAAGCTGACTTATTTGCATTCTGGAGTGGATCATCGTTATATGTTCTAGTTATTATTCTGGCAGCCTTGTGACAATCAGCCTGCATATTGATTATTGAGTCATAACTTTATAAGGGATTGAACTAATCTCTGCAAACATGTCCAGTGACTTGGTGAGCATAACATACTCCCTCCGTCTCATAAAAGAGTGCAATTTTAGTTTTCTAGACAGATTAGTGGGGGAATGGAAGACTCTAATACCCTCATTTATTTGCCAAATGCAGTAAGATTTGCCATGCAAATCAAATCTGACCACTTAATTAGGAAGGTAATTAGATCTATTTTCTAGAATTGCATTCTTTGTGGGATTTTTTTTCAAAAAGCTAGTATTGCACTTTTTTATAGGACGGGGGGAGTATATATTAGCTAGAACCCACTTGCTCTGCTGCGGCGAGACAAACTAGTGATGAGCAAATAAAAAGAACATTATTGCCTATGTTTCTTAAATTGCCAATAAGGATTTGATGTTATATTAATAATGTATGCTAATCAGTGACATTATGGACTGATGTGATTAATTTTGCTGTGCATATGCATATTAGCTGATATAAAACGATGTCATTGTTGTTTCACATATAGGAAAATGTTAGAAACGAAGAGTGGTATAATGGAAATGTGTTACTACTGTTTTATGTGGAACACACATTTATGCATTAATTTCATTGACAAATTGAAATACAACGTCGAATAAGTGATGTTCATACACTAAACTATGCTTTCCTATTTACATACTCCCTCTATCTCGTGAAGAATGCAATCCTAGCATTTGAAAAAAAAATCCACAAGGAGTGCAATCCTAGAAAATAGATCTAATTACTTGCCTAACTAAGTAATCATATCTGCATGTCAAAACTTATTGTATGTGGCTAAGAAATAGGGGTAGTAGAGCCTTTTCGCGCCACCACTAATCTGTCTTAGAAAAATTAGAAATGCACTTTTTATAGGACGAGGTAGTACATAGTATAGGACATGAATAATGGAAGCAATTATTTTACCTACTTGGCAGACCTTCAATTTGATCCTGATGAAGTAGATTCAGTGTGACTGTTTATAGTCCTATATATATTATGTTTACTCTTCTTTAAAATGTTTAGCAATTCATATAAAGATCATCAACTGGGCCACACTATTTATATGAGCTATGACATTACCATTTTTAAACAAGTGTCATTTGATCCTCGAAAATCATAACCAACTAAGTGGAAATTAGTTCTTGAAGTTTGGATGCTGGGGCATGAATTTTCACATAGTATGGTCTTGACGACTAACTTTGGCTCCAGCAAAAAATAAATAAATAACACTAAATGTTGTCAGTCAATCTACATTCAATATATAAGTCATAATAATATAATATAACTTTCAAGATAACTTGTTTCTTCTTCACTCACGATTAACTGGGAAGTACTTAACTTCAAACATAAACTAAATGACATTCTTTAATTTTTATATGAAAAAATCCACATAAGCTAGTCTGCCATGCAGATCAAAAATGAATAGTATGAATAATCTTAAAGTGCATATGCATCTTAAAAGAGACATATATTGTAATTTATTTTAAAAATATATATGGCACGCTCCCTAAAGGTATTATGTTTACTTCTATATAACAAAATGAAGGGAAAACCAAAAGAAATGGTCAACAAATATCTGGTTAGCATTTTGAATTCCAGACAGGACAATCAAAGAGGGTTTGCTGGTTGTAGTTGGTCACTGTAGTGCAAACTAGATGATGTCACAACGAAGAGGTACTTCTATGTACGAATTCTATCGCGTGCCTCTGTTTTCAAGAATACAAAACTTTCAAGATGATGTAGATGGAGATCGTGCGATCCACGATTGATGCATCATGCCTCATAAAGCATAGTACATACGAGCAAGCTTTATAAAACTGATGGATAAGAGATAGCCCACAGTGAAGTAAAGCTGCACACATCGATCTTTCAGGTGCGATCAAGCAAAATATCTGAATTCTCAAAGTTGAAAAGGTTTATCAGATTCGTAAGAAATGAACCCCAGATTTATGCCATGTTACCCAATGCCATCGATCCAGTGATAGAACACTGCTCCTCCATTCATTTCGTGTTACCAAAGATTGCAATAATAGTAAAATAAATGTGCGAAACAGAAACAGATATAACGATATGAAATTAAAGTATGCCACAAGCTGAAAAGTATATACAGATCATATGATAAGATTAATTTTGACATTTAGTGTATATATATGTTGGAGGTGAAAGTGTCTCTATTAATATAAGCCAATCCTGCCCCATTTTAAAAGCGTAAAAAAAACTTTTTTTCGAAAATAGTGGCAGGAGCATTGCCTTGTCATAAAAAAAACTTTAGTACACTCATTTTAATACTAAATGACATATTTGAGGATTAATATTTTTTAATTTAAGAGTTTTTAAAGTCTTGTCATTCCAAAACTTTGACACAATCTTTCTGCATTCAATATATAATTCATAATAATATAACATACTTCCTCCGTTCCAAATTACTTGTCGTTTTGATTTTTCTAGATACACTCATTTTATTATGAACCTAGATATATATTTTTCTAGATACATAGCAAAAGGAATGTATCTACAAAAGCAAAAACAACAAATAATTTGGGACAGAGGAAGTAGCTTTCAAGACAAACTTGTTTCTTCACCCGTCATAATTAACTGGGAAAGACTTTAGCTTCAAACATAAACTAAATGACACTATTTATTTTTTTATATATAAGAAATCCACCCATATAATCTAGACTACTTGCAGATCAAAAAATGAGAACTAGTATGAATAATCTTGAAATGCATATGCATCTTAAAAGAGACATAGTAATCCATTTTAAATATATATACGGCATGCTCTTCAAAGGTGTTATGTTTACTTGTATATATAACAAAAAGAAAGGAAACCAAAAGAAATGCCCCACAGATAGCTGGCTAGCATTTTGAATTCCAGACAGGACAATCAAAGATGGTGTGCTTGGTTTTGTAGTGGTCACTGTAGTGCAAACAAGATGATGTCACAACTAAGAGGTACTTATATGTAGGAATTCTAATGCATGCCTCTGTTTTGAAGAATATTAAACTCTCAAGATGATGTAGATGGAGATCATGCGATCCACGATTGATGCATCATGCCTCATAAAGCATAATACATACGAACAAGCTTATTAAACTGATGGATAAGATAGCCCACACAGTGAGGTAAAGCTGCACACATTGATCTTTTCAGGTGTGGTCAAGCCAAATATCTGAATCCTCAAAGTTGAAAAAGGTTTGTCAGAATTGTTAGTCATGAACTCCAAATCTCTGCCATGTTACTCAATGACATCGATCCAATGATAAAACACTGATATATACTATCCCTTTCATTTCATGTTACCAGTGATTGCATTAGTAAAAGAAATGTGCAAAACAGATATATATATATATATATATAATGATATGAAAATAAAGTATGCCACTGGAATTCTATACTGGTAACATCATATAATAGGATTAATTTTAACACTTTGTGTATATGTTAGTGGTCAAAGTTTGTCTATTAATATAAGCCAATCAGAGATAGATTCTGCCCATTTTATAAAAGCTTAAAAAAACTTGAGTGCACCCATTTTAAAATTAAATGGCATATTTTAAGATGAAAAGAATTTTTAAATTTGAGAGTTTTTAAAGTCTTGTCATTCCAAAACAAAATCTACTTAAAAATTGAGAGAATATTTAATAGCATGTACTTGATGAACTTCTCTGGCCTAGCTACATACTTGCGAGTTCAGCATGCACACAGAGATGTGCAGCAGCAAAAAAAAAAAGTAGCTTTATATGAGACAGCAGGCTAGCTAACTTTGTTGCCACACTAAGCCTGTATTATATGGCTGAATGCAAGTTAGTGGTGCTTACTTCACACACTTGCGAAACAATAATATATCGCTGCTTAGCAGCATACCGCATTTGGATAAGAGCTCTGTCAAGCACTAGCTGCTGCTGGTCAAGTTTTGGAAACCACGAGGTTTTCTTTGTTGTAAAGGAGATGCATTGCGGCATTAGGGTTGAGATGCTGACTCATGTGTGTGTACGTGCAGATGCTCTATTGTTTTTGTCGGTTTTACCTGAGGTTGTCACTCACCTAAAGCTGGAGAGTGATGGTGAAAACGTGTCGCTGCTGATTGGAGTTAACGGTAAAAACATATGCATGCAACGACATTTTAAAAGTATTTTATTAAACACGTCTACTGAATCACGTAATCACTATATATATTCTAGCCTTCTAAAAAAACACAATAACTCGTTAGCCTAAAATTTGTGCAATTACATTCATTTACGATCAAATTACTCTGTTTAAATAATTAGGTATATATATGTAGTTGATCGATGACCATCGTTACCAGAAAATGCATATACATAGTTATATTATCATCAGGACATGTAGCATTGGTTTGTTTAGCAATGCATACTAAAAGGATATATGTATGTATGGAATGATATGTGGCAAGTGGCATCGTTATTCGGTTGTCATGTGTCGAGCAAACCTTAGAGCATTTCATGCAGTCGCTAAAGAAATAAAAGCATAATATGGCCTCACCTTCACATAAGCTAGCTAGCTAATATATACATCAAGACAAACAGCACTAGAACCTTTATTTATTATCAATCTGTACCTTTTCAAATTTTCATGAAATCAGCTAGGATGGCCATCCGGCCCGATACTTTTATCATTTCCTTGGTACACATTACACACTGCATGACTTTCTAATACTAAAGTTATTACTTCTTTTCCATTTTTACATGGCACAAACACACAGTTAATGGACATCATATTCCTATCATCAGTCAAGAAAACATTAAACAACAAACGAGATGCGGTAAAGATAACCAATCACAACTCCTACATGCCTTGATGCGGAAATATCTTTATCGGTCACTACCAACTGCCGGTCAATTTTTAGAAGCAAACAAGTAGGTTTTCTTTCTCAAAAGGAGATGCATTAACATGAACGCAGTTGCTAGTTTGCTACCTAGGACGACGGCGGTGCGATTTGTTTGTAGGCTCTAGGACCAAGCGACCACTGGTGTGTGGTGGTGTGCACGCACACTGCCTCCCTAGCTGTACGTCTTGATATTTTATCATCGCCTAGTACAACTCCTACCGCATGCATGATTTGCTTTGCTTTATTTGGCACTCACATAGATGTCGCTGCGTGGTACGTACGGATCATCTCTGGACAGCACGTCGTCATTTAGGAGATCGATACGGTCTTTTATGCCAATCTATTTTTTTTACAATGGCGTTGATGTATTTTTTTAGTAACCTTATCGTATTACTTTCATGTGTAGTAGTTGGTAGTACTTCCTCCATCTTAAAATAAGTGCAATTTTAACTATGCATGTGAACAAACACTCACACTCGCCCTGTTCGTTTGTCTTATCACCCACCAACCAATGATAGCAAGATTTTTTATCTCGTAACGAACCAACCACCGCCCACCAAGAACCAACCAACCGGCCAGTATTTCTCTCGTAACAAATCGGCACCGGTCGACTTTGTCTAGGTAGTACATAGTAAACCATTTTGAACAATCTTGTTCCACCTGTCTCATGAAAGAATACAACAGTCTCATGCTTCACATACTCAATGAAATATATAGCACTAGCCACTATCTTGTGGCGGTGTTGGTCCAAAAAGGAATTCAACAAAAGCAAGTTGGAAAACAAACATATCGCTCAAAGACTCAATGAGCAAATAAACAAAGAACACGGAAGGAGAGAGGCGATGCCCCCCGACTCCGCGCCGCCCCACCCCCGCCGCCCGGCGCGCGCCCGGCCCGGCGCCGTCGCCCGAGCTCCTCCGCCGCCAGCAGTTCGCCTCCCCCAAATCCTCTGCGCCACGCTCCTTCGCCACCAGCCAGCCTTCACTGCAGCACCTGCGCCTCCCCACCCCGACAGCCGTAGATCCAGATCCAGCCGGCCTCTGGCTGGATTCCCCCCGCCGCCGCCGCCAAGATCCCTTCACGCAGACCCGCTGGAGGTCCTAGTGGTGCCCGCCACACCGGACTTCGACGGGATCCCCCCCTCCTACGCCGACATCGTCCGCCGGCCGCCTCCTGTTTCGTCACCGCGCACCGCGTCGCCACCTCGTCAGCTCCCCCGCCGCCAGCTCAGCTCCACCATTAATGTGCCTCCAGGAAGCACCTACTACGCCGCCCGCCCCCCTCCTCGCTTCAATGCGCGACGGGATGGACCTCAGCACCGTACCTCGACCCCTGCGCAACCGCGTCACCCGCCGCTGTCCTCCACTCCGGCCGCTGGTGAGCAGGGTTGGACTCGCGTCAGGGAGCGCCATTGGCGAAGGAAGGACCGGTCGGGAGCGCCATATCCTGCAAAAGATTCGCATTCAAGCCCTCCTGCAGCGGCCGGACCTCAGCATTCACGCCGCCCCCCACCGGCCGGCCCTGCCTTCAATTCGGCTGTTTCCTCCAAGGCCGCGTTCCTCCGCAAGACTCAGGGGCGTTGCTTCCGGTGCCTGGCTCGTGACCACCGTGCTAGTAACTGCAGGGACCCCATCCGCTGCCTCCTCTGCTTCCACTCCGGCCATAAGCAGAGCCGTTGTCGCTCCACCAGCAACAAGACTCAGCACACCCGCCCTGCTCCCCAATCAAGCAGACGCGGTCCTCCTCCGTGCTCCGGCAGGCGGTGGGCTCATCGTGCCCCCCCTCCACCGCCAATCCATTCGCCACCACCTCCTGCCGACATGTCGCGCTCTTCTGCGTCAAGGGGGGCCCGGGTGGGGGACCCTGTGCTCCGTCCATCTGAAGATCACCTCCACATCCCCACCTCCTTTGAAGTGGAACGCGAGCTGCGCGACTGGGAAGGATGCGCGCTCGTTACCTGGGCCATGCGCGTCCCGCCCAGTACCACGGCCAGGAACTTGGAGGATGCCATCATCGAGCAGTTCAGGCTGCAGCCAAGCGACGTCTCCGTCACCCGTCACCGCCCGGAGGCTTTCCTCATCCGCTTCCAGAACCGACGCCATTGCGAGGATGTGTACGCCAGAGGGAAGTTCCAGTACCGCGGTGCTGATGTCTGTGTTAAACCGTGGCGCAGCCTCACCGGCGCTCTTGCTGCTACCCTCTTCTACCGCGTCCGCATCGTCCTCGACGGTGTGCCTCGGCACGCCTGGCTACCGGACATCGTCGAACGCCTGGTGGGGCGTACATGTGCTCTACAATGCATCGACACCAACCTCCTCCACCCCACCGACACCCGTGGCATTGAGCTCTGGGCCTGGACGGCCAACCCAAGCTCCATTCCCAAGGTGATGTGGCTTACGTTCACCACGGGCTCCATGGATGGTTCCTCCTCCTCTTGGCAGGTCTCCGAGGCTCCTCCGGCACGCTGGCAGCGCGGTATCCGGCACCGCGTCTGCGTTCACCTGTGGGAGATCCACAACTACGCCAACGTCGCTACCGACCCCAACGACCCGGACGTCGCTATCAGCGAACCAGAGAAGCGTCGCCTTCCCTGGTTCTGGGGCGTCCAGGACGGCGACCGGCCGCCGACGCCCGCGTTCCCACCCTTCCCGGTGCCCTCCTCCGCCGCGTGTGGTGGAACGCAGGGACGAGCGCGCCGAGGAGGACCGCCGCGACCGCGAAAGGAGGGACCGCGTCGAAGCTGAACTTCGCGAACGTGAGGAGGCTGATCGCCGGCGGTACGACGACGACCACCCGGACTTCCACGACGCGCTCCGGAACCACCACGACGACCACGACGATGACTCCGACCGCCGGCCCCGCGAGCACCGCGCCCGGCCGGGCCGCAACGACAACCTCCGGATCACCCGCCGCGGCGACGGCGCCGCGCCCGCTCCCGCTCCCCCGCGCCGACATGGTGGGCGGCGCACCCTCGGGCGGCCGTAGAAGGATCTCTTCCCCGGCGGGCGGCACTCAACCACGCTCGCCGCGCCGGGATGGTGCATCTCCAGCGGGCAGCCCACGGCGTTCCCGCTCGCGCTCACGCTCGCCGCGTCGACAGGCATCCAGCGACAGGGGGCGCTCCCGCTCACGTTCCAGCTCGCCACGACAAACCGAACGCCATCGCCAACAGAACCTCCTGCTTATGTTCCAGCTCAAGGTCGCCACTATGCAGGAGGCTTCAAGCAAGATTCTGAACGTGCAGCCCCACACAGTGCAAGCTTCTCCCCGTTCACCACTCCAGCTCGTTAACAACTTCGCAAACCTCGTGGACGATCAAGGGGCCGATGCCTGCACCTCCGATGCTCCGCCCAACCTCGAGGTGCTCCCTGCACACAACCCGCATCTCATTCCTGTTAGCTTCGTTTTTCATCGGCTCAAGAGGGACCTGTCTTCTACCCCTCCTTCCTTGCAACAGGTCGACGATGCTCGACCAACCTCATGGAGGATTTGGCCCCGCCGAGCAAGGGCAACGCCACACCCCCACTTGTGGCCCTACGGGGGTACTCGCCAACCGAACGACTTCGGCCCGGCCCCCCGACCACCCCCGTCGGCGCCGGCAACAACGGGCGGGCCGCACGGTCGGCTTCTCTACTGTTGCTGCAGCTTCTCCCAACTCTGGCCCCCCTTGTGGCGTTGCCGATCTCTTCGTCACCCCACCGCGAGGACTCCTTCGGCCGAAGCAACCTCCTGCTTTTCCTAAGCGCGGTCGTCGCGTCAACAAGCCGTTCACCACGGCGGTCAGCCTCCGCCGCAGCAAGAGACGGTCGTCGGCGGACTCAAGCACCTCTCGGTGGAGCAGAGGGCTAACGTCGTTCTCTGTCGTCGCCTCGGATACATCAAGGACGACGACCTCTCGCTCGCCGAACAAGCCATTCAAGAGTTCGTCGCCTCCTTCAAAGGTCCCATGCCACCGTCCATCGTGGCCGGCCTGACGGCCCTCTTCCACCTCGACGACGAGGAAGCGTGCAGCGCGACTGACTCCCTGATCAGGATGGGTGCCACCGACGTGGACGATCCTCTGCCAAATGCTTAAGTTGCTGCATCTTCATGTTTTATTGGGCGCTTCAACCGCCATGTATCAGTTCGAACCTTGGTTTCGTGTTCACGTTTCGTGTAGGCCTCTGGTCCAGTTCGTGCACTGGTGCCGCCCCCTGTGTGGGACCCCCAGCACCACTGTTTCGTCATTTCTTCGGACTCCATGTAACCCCTGCATTTTAGATTTGAGCTGCTCCTTTGGACGCCGCACCTTCTGGGATCCTGTTCCCCTCCGCGTACTGCTGGGTTCGCCCGATGAATAGTCACAATTTAGACGTCCTGTGCTGGAATGTGAGAGGCCTCAACTGCGGGGCCGGACGCTCAACCGTGCGGCAAACGCTTGCCTCTACCTCGTGTCATATTGCCTCGCCTACGGGAGACAAAATTAAGTCTTGTTGATGATCGCCTAGTCCAGCAACTCGGAGGCTACGGTCGAAAAGCTTTGCTTACTTGCCAGCTTCTGGGCCTTCAGGCACTCGCGGTGGTATTCTCGCTCCGTGGAATGATAATTGCATTGATGCGCAACAGATTTGCATTCGCACCTACTCCGTCTCGGTGATCATAACACTTAAAGAATCCGGCCTCTCCTTCCTTCTAACCTCAGTTTACGGCCCAACACGAGCAAATGAAAAATCAAATTTCTTAGCTGAAATCCGCGGCATTAAGCCGACATCAACTCGCTCGGTGGCTACTTCTCGGTGACTTCAACCTCATTTACAAAGCTCGCGACAAGAATAACTCAAACCTCAACCTGCGCCACATGACAACTTTCCGATCAACTCTCAACACTTGCAACTTGAAGGAAGTTCACTTGCAAAACAGGAAGTTCACGTGGAGCAACGAGAGACGGAATCCAACCCTTGTGCGCCTCGACCGATTTTTCTGCAATGACGCTTGGGATCTTTCCTTCCTTCGCACGTTCTCCAGGCGTTGTCTACCTCGCTTTCGGATCACTGTCCGCTGCTCCTCTCCAATCAGGAGAGCCCGCCGAGACCTCGTCCCTTTCGGTTTGAAAACTTCTGGACGTCAATGCCTGGTTTCCTTCAGGTCGTTCAGCAAGCCTGGGCGTTGCCGAATACCCACACCAACCCGGTTCATCGCCTAAACTTTCGTCTGGCTGCAACGGCAAAGGCGCTTAGAAAATGGAGCAAAACTCTTTTCTCCGAAGCGCAGCTTCAGTTCCACATGGCTAATTCAGTCATTCTACGATCGGACTTAGCTCAAGAAGAGAGAGTTCTTTCTGAAGAGGAGTTCAACTTACGGACTAAACTTAAAAAACGGGTTTTGGGACTGGCGGTCTTGGAACGCCTGCGGAAACGGCAATGCTCGCGCATAACTAACCTGAAACTCGGTGATGCCAACACTCGGTTTTTTCACCTGAGGGTCAACTCCAGAAGGCGTAAGAACTTCATTTCAAAGCTCAAATCCGTTGTTGGGTGGGCGACCAACCACGAGGAAAAAGCCTCTATCGCTCAGGCTCACTTCGAAAACGTCTTAGGACCGCCGCCGAGTCGCGACCTTGACTTCAATTGGAGCATCCTCCAGCGGCCGCCGCACAATTTATCTTCCCTTGATGCTGACTTCACTGAGGAGGAGGTCACACGTGCTATCAAGCTGATGCCGAAAGATAAAGCTCCGGGGCCTGACGGATTCACGTTAAATTTCTTCAGCAAATGTTGGGATACGATTAAAGGCGACCTCATGAGTCTCATTCACTCATTTCACTGCCAGAGGCACAACTTCTTCGACATCCTAAACACAGCAAACATAATTCTTTTACCTAAGAAAGAGGGTGGCGATATGATTTCTGACTTCCGTCCAATCAGCCTAATTCACGCCATAGCGAAAATTATAACCAAAATGTTGGCTCTCCGGCTGCAACCGCACATGAATGACCTTGTATCCAACAGCCAAAGCGCTTTCATAAAGAGCAGGGCCATCCACGAAAACTTCATGTTTGTCCGCAACCTGGCGCGGCGGTTCCACACTTCAAGAACTCCGACACTGCTTCTAAAGCTTGACATCTCTAAGGCCTTTGACTCTGTCCGCTGGGACTATCTGTTGGACCTCCTTCAACGTCGGGGTTTTCCACCGAGATGGAGAGGTTGGATCTCGACCCTTTTACGCTCGGCCTCCTCGCGGGTTCTCCTCAATGGAGCACCCGGGACGACATCCAACATAGAAGAGGGTTACGGCAAGGCGACCCCCTTTCGCCTCTGCTGTTCGTCCTGGCTATTGACCCGCTTCATGACCTGCTTCGAATCGCGACAGAACAAAAGGTGCTCTCCAAGCTCCGAGGCAAATGTGCCCGTCTAAGATTGTCCCTTTACGCAGACGATGCAGCTATCTTCATCAACCCAACTGTAACAGACGTCAATAACATCAAAGAGATACTTGTCAACTTCGGTCGGGTCACGGGTTTAACCACCAACGTCCAGAAAAGCTCTGTTTCTCCTATTAGATGCGATGGTCTGGATCTGACATCAATCTTAGCCGCTTTTCCGGCTTCGCGTGCTGCTTTCCCAATCTTCTACCTTGGCCTGCCTTTGTCACTAGGGAGGCTCAAAAGAGTTGATTTTCAACCACTGGTTGATAAGGCGAGTTCTAAGCTTGCAAATTGGATGGGAAAATTCTTCACGACTGCGGGAAGGGCAACCTTGGTCAAAGCGGTGCTCTCTTCCCAGCCGGTTTACTACCTGTCTGCTCTTAATGCCCCAGCTGAAACTATTGAGGATATCGACAGACGACGCAAAAGGTTCCTTTGGACCGGCACCGACCAAATCGCAGGCGGAAAATGCAAGGTTGCCTGGCCGAAGGCTTGCCGACCGACTCGTCTAGGAGGCCTGGGGATCCTCGACCTCAAAAAATTTGCGCGCGCTTTACGTCTACGTTGGTTATGGCAGGAGTGGAAGTCTCCGGGCAAGCCTTGGGTTGGTATGCCCATTCCTTGCACAGATGAAGACCGACGCCTTTTTAATTCCGCCACCACCATCACTGTCGGAAATGGGGAACTGGCAAGATTCTGGGATTCTGCTTGGCTGCAAGGACTCGCACCGAAACAGATCGCGCCATCCATCTATGCTATCTCCAAAAAGAGAGGGAGAACTGTTGCCAACGCTACACTCAACGACGCGTGGGTCCTCGACATTGACATTTCGCGCTTACGTTCTGCATCACAAATTCATGAGTTTAGCTTTCTTTGGGAACGTCTGAGAGGGTTTCAGCTTTCCCCGGAACTGCCCGATTCTATTGTCTGGAAGCTCACTAAACACGGTCAGTACACGGCGGCCTCAGCTTACGAGGCCCAGTTTACAGATGTGCCAAGCTCTCCCATGGAGCACCTCATTTGGCGCGTCTGGGCTCCGCCGAAATGCAAATTCTTCTCTTGGCTTGCGTTCCAAAACAGGTTGTGGACTGCCGACCGACTAATGAAGCGCAGACGACCAAACCAGAAAATCTCGCATGCTCGCCGCTCCGTCGACGAAACCGGCTTGCACATGTTCACCCAATGCCGTTATAGTCTGTCTGTCTGGCAAGATATATTCAACTGGGTTTCGCCGCATGTGCCGCCGAGAACTGACTGGTCCACGTTCACATCATTGGAAGAATGGTGGTCAGCCATTGGAAGCATGCCTGGAGCTCCTCTCAAGGGTTGGCGCTCACTCTTAATTCCGGTGTGCCTGGGAGTTGTGGAAGGAGAGAAACGCTAGAATTTTTCGGAGAACCTTTATTCACGGGGGGCAACGGTGCTAAAAATCAAGGAGGAAGCAAGATCTTGGATCTTGGCCGGAGCAAAGCATTTGAGAGATATTACCAATTTTGAGGAGTAATTGTACAGCTTTTTCTGTTTTTCGTTAGGCTTAGGCCTTGTTTCATCTTCTCTATTAATTAATACAAAGTCGGCAATCTCGCCGAGTTTACGTTCAAAAAAAAAAAAAAAAAAAACAAACATATCTCTTCTTTTCGTGCGGATATCAGCAACTCTAAGGAGTAAGGACGAAGGCAAAACATGTCCAAGAATACAACAGTCTCATGCTTTACATACTCAATGAAATATACATGACCAAGAGATTGTTGTGCAGATATCAGCAACTTTGGAGAACATGCATGGAGGCTGATGCCACTAACTCTAAGGAGTAAGGACGAAGGCATAACATAACGTGGCATACCGCGCATAGATCGGGGAAAAAAGGCATATACTGACCTGTAAATCGGTTTAGGTGTTCCCCTGTTTAAAATTGCACAAATTGCGTGTTTATTGAAACGAAGGATACACAAAGATGGATCATATATATTTTTTCGTACAGATATATACAAGCGGAGCTATTTCAACTATATGCCAGTAAGTGGAGAAACCGACTCATATGTACTTAGTGACATCTTCAAACCACATCACTGTGGCAGGAAAACTTTAAACAAGGTCAGGTTACAGTACACATCCTCATGAAGTTTACAGCATCCAGTAACAACTTTCAATGGCTACAGCCTACAGACCCGTGCAGCTCCACCGGTGACAATGTTTAGTACAAGTCTTTCACACAAGAGTGGCAAAACGAAGCATGCATGACAGCATGCATCAAGTTTCACTGGTGATATAAATCTAAAAGGAAGTGAACAAAAACTCCGCTAGCCTCCATCACATGTCTTATGCCGTTCAATTTTCAACAAACACATATAATCCTCAAGAAAACACCAAAAAAGCTTCAGATACTTGGGGTACAAATTTAACATACAGATGACGGTGCGTAGCAAGCAGCAGATCATTTCAATTTGGAGGACTGTTATGGCCAATGCTGGGACTATGACCTGGAGTGGTAGAATCAGTCTGAGTATCAGGCGCTTGCAGAACACTCCTTCCGGTGCATGAAGAACGCACGCTGATGATAGGTGCCCTTACTTGCATCTTCCTTGCATGAGTTGGCGCAGAGAGCTGCACCAAGAAGATCGAGCTGAAAAGCAACATGATCAGAGCAATGCTTTTCACTGAAATGGCCATGATGTTTACAAGGAAAAAAGATGGTAGTGGCTAGTTTGGAGTGGGAAGAGGATGAGAACCCGGTACACAAGTTACTCAGAGCTAACATGGCTCACCGCTTGAGCCAGCTCCCTTCTTTATATATGCAGATTGTATCACTAATTTAGTTCAAAAGGTGTACTTTTAAAGGAGTTGAGTAATGGGAGGACCACAGCAATCGCCAGCCAAATGTTTAGCATTTGCATGTCTCAGTATCTTTTTTATTTACAAATCCTATGCCAAAGGAAACACCTTTGCCTAATCCAGTTTTATTCTATGAAACATCTAAGATTTACCTGCCTGAATATATACTTTGTACAGTGAGAGTTATAATATAAAATAAATACCATGGGAATATGCCTCAAGAATGGGCGAACCCAGTGACAGCCTGACAGATATGCTTTCACGTAAATTCATTATGCTCAGTTTCTCACAAGCATGATTATATTGTAGTTTTCTCCACCATCGATTTATCAACCAAACTGCTCTACCCTAAATTACTGATAATTACCAAGGACTAGAGATGCAGTTTTGGACACTGCTAATTATGAGAACCAGTTATTCTACTAAAATATCTGCTCGACACACTAGTACTAAAGTTAGCATTAATACTCAATGGTCCCAAATTTGCTGTGAGAATTTAGCAGGTGCTAAATATAGCACGGAAGTCTCATTCAAGTATGAAAGTTGCAAACTGAAGCATGCAACTATGCAAGTTGCAAACTAGATATATAAAGTGCAACCCTTTAGATACACTTGCACTAAAATTAGCAAATAACAATCAACCATCCACATTTCAGCAGCACAAAGTTAACAAGGAATGATATGGTGGAAGCCTCATTAAGCATGCAAGTTGCAAACTTGAAATATTGCCATAATTTTCATGTTCCAATCTCTTCACGTGACTGCGACCTATCAGAACTTATCAGACCATTAGGTGGAGGAAGCAACAGCAAGTTGGAGCTTCTAATTCTGTTGCTCCTCACTGCATATGGAAAAGAGTCTGTAACAGCTAATGTTCAAAGCAGAAAAATTATATGTAATGCATTGAGCCACCAAATATTGTTCCATTTTGGTGGGGTCCTGTTTTTCTAGGATTCCTGGAACTTTGATTTTGATTTGGAAAAAGGCACTTTGAAGTCTCTTTTTGTTTTGGAACATTGCCTCCCACTGGTTGGCTGGAACTCATCAACATTACTTATTTGAGGTCACATCATCCTTTGTGGCACAATACAACTAATCTATGTTTATTCCTGTCCTTTAATTCAATCACCCCAAAAGCAAAAAAAAAAAGGGTTGTAAACTTGACCGAAGCTCACGTAGCACAAAGTTTTCATCATTCTGCCACAACAGTCTAGTTCCTCAGTGATTTTACTTTTTGATTGAAAGGTAACTTCTAAATACGCAGTCTTGTTGGGGTTGGACAAAACGTACAAACAGAGTCTTCAGAGAAAATATTGGTGCACCTTAACTAGAAATTATTGGATGGTCATAAAAGCTGTAAATATATGAAACCGGAGGTAGTACTTGAGATCAGAAACATACCTCAAAAGCAAGCATTCAGCACCCATATATAACAGAACTTGGTCAGAAAGAAGTTGCAGAACTGGATCATCAGCTGGAATAGTAGTTTCTCATCAAACTGTAATTAAAAATATTATTACCGAGCAAACAAATCTAGGCCCCATAATATTATTTACTGTAAGAATCTACACAGCCGTACTTTGTAAAGTTGTCTTAAATACAGGCGCGAATTTATCACTTAAAAATGAAATGGTTAGCAATTAGCATGTACCATAAGATTCTGTGTGTTCATCCTCAAGCTAGCTGCTGCACAAGAAACCTCATGTACTACAATCAGGCTTGCCATATTGACAAGGTTTAACTAGGGCATGTGCTTAAATTACTACCTACTCTGTACCAGAGGATGATGTACGAGAATTTCTATATCCCCAAATTAATAGAAATGGAAAAAATGGGAAATATATGATACCTGCCAAATGGTTTGTAAATTAAAGCAACAAGAATGAGAAGTTAATTGCATAGAATCTGTATATAAAACAGATCAGAAGTTACACATATATATTAAGTAGTGAAGCCCTCTTCAAAGCATTCGTACTAAAGATGAAAATACGAAATTATGGCAACACTATTAATCAGTTCATTGCAGAAAATGGCAGTTATTGATTGCATATACGCCGAGTTACATACACATGACGATACCATCTCATTATCCTACTATGTAGATTGGTCATGCCTCACTGCAACTGTCGACCCATACATGGGAAATATTCATCTCCCCACTCCCTAATCATTTGAGTGTGCAAACATAACCTGAGGTGTTGCTCAGCAACAGAACAGACCTATCACTTATATACAAAGGCACTTCTTTCAGCAAAGGCACTTCTTTCAGGCCTGACTTCCTCCTTTTTTTCAGGCCTGGCTCCCTCCTTTGGTGTTACTGAGCCTGGAAAGTAGGTAGAGGCAACCTGAGGAAAGCAATATCGATGCAGCGAAGCAAAGGAGGTCAGTACAGGATGTGATGGTCACTCTCCAGCTCTTCTCAAAGATGCCAACCAGTAGAACCATGACAATGACATGTCCCAGCTTTGTCTTAAGATCATTAACCGAGTCGATTACCAGCCACTTGGGTCGTCCCTACAGACAGAACCAGAGATGTCAAGAAACTGAAACCTACTGTGATGCTTTGCTAACGAGGACTGCTGAGAGGGGCTTGTGGACCAACCGGAAGATTGAACAAGCCAAACAAGTTGGAGCCATAAGACATGTCCATGTTACTGATGAACAGCTCGTACAAGCCCGTCCCGAGTACAAACATGACCGTTCCGATGAGAAACATGTCTGCAGGTGAAAGAGGTAATGCACAATGGCAAGCCATCACTAACGATTTGAACATGTAGAGATGATATCATGTTGAATCTTACTTATGCGACACGAATTTGAATATCAAAAGTTCAAAACGGTTGATTCTGGAACAAGCATGAGGAGGGTCTGTTTGGTTACCAATGGCTTTGAGCAGCATTAGGATGAGCATTCCACCGCCGTGCAGGTAGTACTCGACGAAGGCGTCCATCACATAAACGCATCCCTGCAGAATCCCATGCTCCAGTCACAAATTGGGAGGAAATAAAGCCCTGAATCTTTGGCGAACCAATCAATGAAACGAGTGAATGAGCGAGCACCGTGAGGAAGCAGGGGATGCAGCCGGCGAGCAAGCCGCCGATGGCGAGGAAGGTCACGAAGCGGCAGGCGTAGACGACCTTCTCGATCCGCTCCTCCAGCTCCGCCCCCAATGTCTTCGTCCCGGTGGGCAGCTCCACCGGGCCGGACGGCACCCCACGCGTGCCGTGCCCGTGGTGTCCCTCCGAATGCACCGCACCCGCCGACGCTAACGCGTGGGGAGTCTTGGGCGACACCCCCTCTGACCGCACGCGCAGCCTCGGCCTCCACGCCCACCCGGCGGCGCACCCCGCCGCCACGCAAGTGAGAGGCCTGGGCTTCATTGCCTTAGCTAGATGATTCGACCCGCTTCCTCCGCCAGTAACTTTTAGTCGCCGCTTTGCTCCCGCGCACTCCGCTCCTCTCCCCGCCGCACGCGGCCGGGGTGTGGTTAAGTAGCCGACGCACGGCGGGAGGGAGCGTCGCAAGTGGCGCGCCACGTTCGATGCACCCCCGAGGAAGAGGACGACGGGCCCGGCGTCGCGTTGCGGGTTGGCGGGGAGTCCACGTCGGCGGAGGAGACCGGAGGAGGCGAGGGGGCGCACATAGAGGCAGCTGACCGCGCCAAGTGTGGCGCTTTCCAACGGCCGGAGGATGGCGACGGAGATAATTGCACGGCGGATGGCGATGGTCTGGGGTCGCGCCGGCCACCGCTTCGCCGCCGTGTGCCGGCCATTCTTTCCGGCCTCCCAGAGCCACACACGAACGCCTGCGGAAGACGACGACCGCCGGGGTCCGTGCGTGCGTGGGAGTCGTGTGAAGTCTGCACTGATTAATTGGTTGACTGGGCTTGGCATCTTCCCAAGTTGATATGGTGGACCGTCGTGCGTGGTGGATTGTTATTGAAATTGGGCTTTCGTTATTGAAATGAATGAATGTTGGAAGAAACCTGGCCCAGCCCAATGGCGGCAGATAGGAGCAGGAGAGGCCGAGTTCCCTCCAACGAGAACGCAGAACAGAGAGAGAGCGCTGTCAGCAGAGTCATTGGCCGCCGTGGCAAAACTTGAGCAATGTCTTAGCAAACTTCGACTCCCCATTATTGGATTATCACCACAGTGACGCTCGCGAAATTATAGTATAATTTTGGAGCTTGTTCCTGATCTACCGAGATTTTTACGCCCTGTTTGCTTGGCTTATCAGCCACCTGCCAAATAAAAGATTTTTCTCTCACAACAAACCAGTAAATCCACCATCAACCAAAGTAGCCCCTCTTCTCTCAAAACAAACCAAAGACCAGCCATCGCCACCGCCCAACCGAACCGGCGCCGGCCCCGGGGGGGGGGGGGGGGGGGGGGGGGAGGTGCGGCCGCCCGTGGCCCCCGATCGGCGGGGGCCCCGCTCCGGTTCCCATATCTACTACATACGTACTGCGAATACAAGTCGAAGGGGGAAAAAACATAGTACGAACAAGGGAAACAATTGAGGAGATGCTCGCGGTGCATGCAAAATCGCAATGGATCCCGTCGTGAGAGGCCGAGACCTCTCACTGGCTGGCCTTGTGTCTTCTTTTTTTATCTTTGCGAATTTCAAATTGAACTTTCTAATCCAGTCACTCGCACGATATCGTCAAGCGGTCAAGACTCGCACCAGCCTCCACCCTCCGGGCTCCAGGGTCAGGCTTCCGCGAAACGCATCACATCTTCATTGTTGACTGCTCCAACCCCGTTTTAAGTTTTGCCCCGGGCCCGAAAATCTCAGGACCGCCACTGAACCGAACAGGCTGTTAATCCACCCATTGCAGTTCAGTAATTCACAACTCGATATCACTGAACTGGACTAATTCAACAGTAAATGGAAAGAAGGGGGAAAAGAATGAATTACAGATTACAAATGTGTGCGTATGTGTTCCTGCACTGCAGCACTGGGGATTATATGTACCAGCATTATTCGCCTGTACAAGTATGGCGCATTGGCGTATGTATCTGCCATTTTGTTGCTATGGAACGAACGAACGAACGAACGAATGTCACGATGGAGAGAGCAGTCGATCGACATTGGAGCTAGGGCGACTTGGATCGGCAATCGAGGGGCATGGCGGTGCCGTTGCCGGGGTAGTTGAAGAGGAAGCGGCAGGAGATGCGCGTCCAGAACTGGAGCGAGGCGAAGATGCCCACCTTCCACGTCGTGCGCGCCTTGCCGAAGAGGTCGAGCGGCACGACGCCGGCCTTGAGCGCGCCGTCCATGTACTGCATCCCCTCGGGGCTGAGCTGCCTCCCCACCGAGAGGATCTGGTACCGCAGCGGCACGGCGCTCCGGCGCGCGACGGCGAAGGTCCCGGCCCGCAGGAACGCGACGTCGGCGCCGTGGAAGCCGACGGCGAGGTTGACGCCGGAGAAGGTGGCGTCGGTCTTGGAGTTGGTGTTCTCGGCCAGGATGGTGAGCGCCAGCTGCAGGTCCAGGATGGTCCCGGACTGGCCGTACTCGAGGCGCTCCAGCCGGGCGTCGGAGACGAGCAGGTACGGCATCTTGGGCTTGTACAGCAGGTACACGGCGAACACGGTGGCGCCGGCGACGATGACGGCGATGGCCAGCAGCGTGCACAGGATCACCAGCACCCACACAAGCCCGGAGCTCTCGCGCCGCTCCCACTCCCGGTCCCGGATCTGCGGCACCCGCCGCCCCTTGTGCCTGTGCTGCCGCTGCCCGTGGCCGCGGGCCGCCTCCACCTCGCCGCCGGCGCCGGCGCCGCTGGGAGCAGCGCCTTGGTAGTGGGGTTCCGCCTCTCTGTCCATGGTTCCTCCCTCCGGCTATCGGCTGTCCGTGCCGGCGGGGACGGAATCGGAGGGAGGGATTAATACATTAGTGGAGGAGTGGCATTGGGGCAAAGCAGAGGAGGGAATGAGGGAAGCATGGCGTTAAGGTTGGGGACGAGGAGGGTTTGGTATCTCTCGCCTCATTCCTTGCTCTCATCCCCAGCTTCTTCTCCTTCCTTTTCGGTTGGTAATCTGCAACCTCGATCAAGGTGCCTCCTTGCTTGCCTGCTGCTGCTTCTGCTTGCTTTTACAACTTCTTCATTCATTCATCCATATACATGGCCAAACGGGCCGTGCCGGCCTGGCACCGCACTAGCACTATCCGGCACAGCACTAAGCAGCACGACACTATGTCGTGCTCGTGCCTAACCGTGCCGTGCCACTTCGGGCTCCCGCGCCAAGGTTGAGACACTAGCACGGCCCTACGAGATCTCAGGCGTGCCGTGCCGTGCCGACGGCACTACGAGGCACTATCGTGCTACAAGAGAATGGAGCAAATGAAGATGCAAATGTAAACAAAAACATCACACAAATCATTAAAAATTCAACATATAAATCAAATCGATTAATCCATCAAAAATGCCATCTCGAGGGTGGACGGGATGCTCCGGTCCCGACGACGGCGTGATGCGCTGCTAAAAATATCAAGTTTATAGGAATTATCGTGCCACCATCGTGCCGGCTCATTAGTCGTGTCGTGCCCGTGCTAGTGCCGCGTCTCGGGACTCGCGGCCGAGGCACCATCTAGCATCTAGATCGTGCCTCGTGCCGGCACTAGCACTATGTTGTCGTGCCCGTGCCGTGCTTTTTCGGGCTGTGCCCGTCTGGCCCATCGAGCCTGGCCCATTTGGCCATCTATATTCATCCGGTCCCTCTCTCGTGTGGCAGTATTTTAAATTCTAATTCCACATCGGATCCGGGCCCTTTTCGGTGTCGGAAATGAAAGACATGGGCTGGCATTTGCATTTTTTGCACTTGCAAAGCCCAGCTAGCTACACTGCCATAGTGTCATCTGATCGAGCATGTTACCGTATGTACTAAGACTTTCACATTTTATTTTATTTTATTTGAGAAAAAAAGCAGTGGAAAAATTAGCTACCAGTGCCCACACTGACATCACATGGAAAGGAGAGGAGAAGAAAAGAAAAACTGGAACGGTGTGCGTGGAAAAAGGAAAAGGCGGCGGCAAAGGCGCGGACCAGGTGTATCGATCAGGCGATCACTCTACTTTGATCGCAGCATTCGTGCCACGACCCCACCATGCATGCGTCCGGTACTCCAATCGCTGAAAATTATCAGGTCAAGTTCCCGGTCCAAATTAGTAAAGGAATCATGACTCATGGGGTCAAACCCAAAACGGTCAGCTTGTTCGCCGTGGACCCTTCCACTGCCAGTCCGTGAGCTGGCACCCGTTCGAATCTGCATGACGAATGGACGATAGATCACTCAAGAAAGCACTCTCATAATGGCATTTGGCCGCATACACTTAGCACCAGCATGGTATAACAGCACGACATCATGACCCGTGGCGCCGTGCTATTACACAACGACCTACGTCGTGCAGCCTGTTCGTTTGGCTGGTGGCTGATGGCTGGTGCTGGTTTGTTCTGAGAGAAAAGTATTGTTGGCTGGTTCTTGATGGGACGGTTTGTTCGAGAGAAAATCTTGCTATTTGTTGGTGGTGATAAAGCCAAACGAACAGGGCGGTGATCGTCAGCTCGATGGGAGTTGGGAAAGGAGGACGCGTGAATCTTGATGTAACTAAGGCTGCCAATGGTTTGGTTTTAAACCGGTTTCAATAGTTTGGTTTTCCTAATTGGTGTTGGTTGGTTTGGTGAATAATGTGGTGACATGCATAATAGTTTGGTTTGGTTCGGTTTAGCAATCTAAATAGTTTGGATCGGTTTGAATTTGAAATGGTTTGGATTGGTTGTATGTATCACTAGATTAAAAGTTGAATTCTAAAACTAAAAACTCGCGTTCACATCTTAAAATTTCAGCGAATTTGACTAGAATTTGTTCGAGATGTCTTCGAGTGACAGTTCGCTACTTTCTGCAAATTATCATACCTAGATCCACACGTGGGCCCCACGTCGAGAGCCGGACCCTGAAACTAAAAGCTCGCGTTCACACCTTAAAATTTCAACGAAATTGTCTGAAATTTGTTGGAGATGTCTTAGAATGACAGTCCGCTACTTTGTGCAAATTATCATACCTAGATCCACATGTGGGCCCCACGTCAAGAGCCGAACCCTAAAACTAAAAGTTCGCATTCACACTTCAAAATTTTCAACGAATTTGACTGAAATTTGTTGGAGATGTCTTAGAATGACAGTCCGCTACTTTGTGCAAATTATCATACCTAGATGTACATGTGGGCCCCACGTCGAGAGCCGGACCCTAAAACTAAAAGCTCACGTTCACACCTTAAAATTTCAACGAATTTGATTGAAATTTGTTGGAGATATCTTAAAATGGCAGTCCGGTACTTTGTGCAAATTATCATACCTAGATCCACATGTGGGCCCGACGTCGAGAGCCGGACCCTGAAACTAAAAGCTCGCGTTCACACCTTAAAATTTCAACGAATCTGTCTGAAATTTGTTGGAAATGTTTTAGAATGTCAGTCCGCTATTTTGTACAATTTGGTACATCTAGATCCACACATATGATGCATATGAAAAATGGATTTTATGTGATATAGAACTGGTTCGAGATATAAGTTTGGTTTGGTTTGTGGTATTTTACACCACTTAGTTAGTTTGGTTTGGATACATAAGAGAAATTGGTTGGATAGTGTGACTTCAAATTATTTTTCTTTTATGTATGATTTGGTTTGGTTTTGGGGCGGTTCTCAAACGACGTAACACTGGCCGCTCGATAGGTAATGCGGCTGCATGCGTTTTTGGGAAATCCAGGTTGCTAGATCACCGGCGGGGCGCGCTCTGAAGGGCCCACCTGGCAGAGCCGCGCGCAGAGGCCGGCCGGGCCGCGCATCATCAAACCAGCTTGTGACGATGAGTACTGCGCGGTGGCGGGCTGTGCTTCTCTCGATCGGCCGCCGCCGTTCGTCGTTGGGGGCATAAATTGGGCCGGCAGCCGCGGCGAGTTGAAAGGACGGCGGCCGTCATGCACTACGCCGGCCCGCCGGTCAGATCAAAGATGTGCCTGCTGCCTACCCACATCGGATGAACGATAACTTCATGCATGGCTTCATTCATGGTCGCGTTGCACTTGCACTTCATGATCATCGATTGGTCCCGCGGGTCGTGCTTGGTTTAGAGCCAGTCCCGTCGACGTCGTGTGCCGGCCGGCCCGCGCTCCCGTTGGTTGACCGGAGCACGCACGTGGAACGGCAAACGACCAGACGTGTGCAGCAGAAGCGCACGGTGAGGATCGGAGCAGTGTTAAACTTACAACACACGGCCGATGTGCACGCCTAGCCTAGTGTAACGATGAGGACTTACAACACACGATGGTCGCCGGCTAATAATTCGCCGTGGAAAATAATTAATGCATCCATGCATTGTGAAATGGGATACCTCTCAACGCGGTGTTGATTTCCCCAACGTACTCATGCGCGGGGAAAAAGCATTCTTTTCTACAACTAATTTTACAGGAAACAATTCTACCCTTGCAAAGGAAAAAAAAAGGTCCAATTTATGAAGAATGTACAAAGTATAACGTTAGGGGGAAAGTCTTCCGTCCCTGATGAACTGGATTCTGGAACTTGGTGTCATACTGCCATCGCAGGGCGCGCGCGCCAAATCCACTTGTGACTTGTCTCTGCCAAACCCACTGGGCGGAGCGGGCGCTGCCTACGTGGACTTGGATGACCAATGCATGTGTATAGCCTGCTGATGTGTGCATGCATGCATGCCACGATGGCTGATACCAATCAACCAAGTGAACTGTTGAACAATGTAATGGAACAGTACAAAGTGAAGTAGGAAAAGTGATTCACTTTATTGATGAACATGATTTACATATATATAGTACATGCCCAAGGAGCAGTTTGTAGGATGTAAAGGCACTTGGTAACTGCCATTGGCAGTTGCTAATCATCCCTTCATTATCTTATAATTGATCATTAGAATATTAAGAATATTCTCAACACTCCCCCCCCGATCAATTATCTTCCGGAATCTCCAATGTTCATCATAGTTATTAATTCTTGAAAAACCCTGTGGGAAAAACTTAAATATGCATTGATATATCAGGATAAAACTCCTTAAAACCCAATGGGAAAATATAGGAGAAAACACCATGATAATCATGTGTATGCCCGTACAATATCATCTCTAAAAAAACCCCTGTGGGGAAAAACAAGATGATATGACATACATAATGCTGATATTGCCTCGTTAAAAACTTCATATGAGAAACCATCAAAGTAAAACTCATATAAAGAAAAGAGTACAATACGATGCACAAAGAATTTATTTATTCAAATTTACTCCCCCGGATTTACGCAAGTCTCTCATACCTATTCTTTCAACACATTTATGAAATGATGAATATGGTAGAGATTTTGTGAATAAATCGGCAAGATTATCACATGACACGGTTTGCGGAATCTTTATCCCCCATCTTGTTATAACTCATGGGGATAAGATAACTTGGGAGTAATATACTCGGTCAAGTTACACTTGATGTAACATGATTTCATTTGTGCAACACAAGCAGCATTATCTTCAAAGATAATTGTTAGTGCATCAAATGCACCAATTCCACATGATTTGAATATGTGGTCAATCATTCTGCGAAGTCAAACACACTAATGTGATGCTTCATACTATGCAATGATCTCGGAATGGTTAGTGAAGTGGATATTAAAATCGCTTGGATGACTTCCAAGAGACAAAGCGGTTCCACCATTCATAAAGATAAAGCATGTCCGAGATTTGCTATTATGGGGATCGGATAGGTAGCTCGCATCCGCATAGCCTAAAAGATTATGATTTGGATTTCTTTGATAGAACAATCCAAGATCTCTAGTGCCGTTAAGATACTCGAATACGATCTTAACTCCGACTCAATGTCGTTTCGTAGGAGTCGTACCGTGTCTTGCTAGTAGATTCACTTTGCAAATGCAATGTCCAAAGGTACTATTAGCAAGATACATCAATGCTCCAATGGCACTTAGATAAGGAACCTCGAGGTCCCAAAATCTTTTCACCACCATCCTATGGTCCGAAAGGATCTTTCTTAATATCCAAAGATCTCACTACCATAGGAGTCTACACAAGTAGGCTTCATCCATGTTGAATTTCTCCAACATTCTCTCGAATATAAGCACCTTGGTATACAAATATCCCAGATGGTAAATGTTCAAGGCGTATGCCTAAACAAAATTTGGTTTCACCCAAATCTTTCATTTCAAACTCCGTCGATGATGACGAGCTTCATTTATGTCATGTATTTTACCAATGATATTAATATCATCAACATAGACAGACACAATGCTAATATACAATGTAGTTCTCTTGATGAAACCACATAGACAATCATCATTGATTATGTATCCCTTATGCTTAAGGAATACTCAACCGATTGTACCACATTCGGCTTGATTGCTTTAAGTCATATCATGACTTCGCAACTTAACACAAACATGTTGCTATTTGCCTTAGGATTTGATATACCTATTCCATCGGGAACATTCATGTATATCTTAGAATCCAATGACCCATACAAATATGTGGTCACTACGTCCATCAAGCTGCATAGATAGACGATTTTGTACGCCAAAGATATTAAGTATCTAAATGTTATGCCACTCATAATCGGAGAATAAATTTTGTTGAAAATCAACATTAGGCCTTTGCGTAAAGCCTTTGCAACTAGCCTTGCATTATATCTCACCACTTCATCGTTTTCATTCCGTTTCCGGACAAAACAAATTTATATCCAATAGTATGGACACTAGGAGGTGTTGGCTTAACGCCGGAAAACACTTCCCTTAGTGAGCAAGGCTATCTCTCGTTTCTATTGCATCCTTTCCGTGTGTTCCGGTCCGAGCGCATCGGGCACTCTACCATGGATTTAGACCCGGATCACTTTGAAGGATTTCAGCAATTTATCGAGAGAAATAACTGTCGACAATGATAATAAGACTCTCCGGTCTCTATGTAATTAATGGCGAACCCTTAATAGATCATCATGATTTCCCAAAACAATCGATCTAGGGTCTTTAGATTTCCCGAGTCTCATAATTTATGCGCATATGTGAGCCGGGTAACAATCAAATCTCTCTCAAAAGAATTGATTACTAAAAGATTTATATCAACAAAAGTTGATCTTCGTTTACCACTTTCTTTTATTTCTCATCTTGCATCTTAGAATTGCCTCTCCCCCTCTTGCGTCCAAGAGAGATTATTCGAGTGATTATCTTTAGGATCTTTCACTCTTCCAGGCATGTTCCTTGCAAGATAAAAGGGTTTAACAACACCTTTGTAATTGGTAAACAAATCTGGCAGATTGTTTGCAACATTTGCAAACCTATAAGTCTCTAAACATAAAGTTTAGTATCCATAGTACGTGGATCATAAAGGACATGCTTCTCGCATTCCAAAAGACATGCTTCTTGCATGACAATCAATTTCCGGCATTCAAATTTATGGTACAATTCTCCCCCTTAATGCCGGAAAATGATCCTTATTAAAAATACAATCAGCGAAACGGGCCGTACATAGATCACCTGTCATAGGTTCTATATACTTAATAATCGGCCGAGATTTAAATCCCGTAAAGATCCCCAAATTTCTTAATGGCCCCATTGTTGCCGCCGATGTGGTGAGATGGGTACATAAACAACTTACCTAAACTTACGCAAATGGGAAATACTTGGTTAATTTCCACGTACCAATTGTAAGGGGGGATATAATAATATGCGCTTAGTCATGGTTGGGTTGATTCGGCGAGTGTGCGATACTACTTGATCCCAACACGATGTAGGCAACTTGCAATTCCTCAATATTGGTCCTGATACGAGTTTAAAACTCTTTAATCAATGGCTTAGGCAAGCCATTTTAATGTGGATATATCGTACAAAATGCTAAACCCAAATTTCCGACAGGAAATTCAAGAAGATTGTACATTCGAATCGATTGATTTCGATGTTCAGAATAATGAGTCCCCAACTTCATTAGCTGAGACAATATTTTAGCTAGCTTTATGCATGGTTTCATGTCTAAAACAGACACATAATATCATCTTATAGATGCATCTATACCATGATTTATCTGAACAATCCACTGTCATGCTGAATCAATCTACAAATATCACCTTGAATTCCTTCAAGTAATTTGTTTTGGTTCAGCATTCAATTTCCCTTTAGCACATGTAGTGCATACAAATCCAAAGATTGTGGGAACTTTGCTTTATGCAAATCAAGACCAATGGAATTGCCAATAATCTTCCTCATCATTCCAACCGTAGGATGACTTAGACTATCATGCCATGCTTGGAATAAATTTGCATTTCGGAAGATTACCTTATATGCAACAAAAATATAGGTTTTATGTATGTATAGTGCAATCCATATTCAAGGGATGTAATTTTCATAAATTTGCTTGTCATAGCCCGTAAGATTAGTGAAGTAAATTAATTCTTCTTTTCCATCTACATGTATTTCCACATGAAGACCATTCTTACGGATATCTTTATAGCATAGGGTACAAGTTAATCCTGGATACAATAAGGTATCCTCTCTCATTAATTGAGCACTCTTAGGGAGAGTAATAGTGGTTCAAACTGAACCAACGATTGAAGCATCATACATTGATAATCTTTCCTTCTCTTTTCTCAAGAGTCCGGAAAGATTCAACTCCCAAAGAATATATTTTCAAGTACCACTATTAACAATATATAATTTCATCCTAAATGGATTGACATCAAATGTATTCTATAGTCTAATAATAATGCATACTAAAGAGAACTTCTTATTAAACATATAGAAAAACATACATAATCACACAAATGTATTATAATATCCAACATATGAGTATGACATTACAATACAAATGTACTCACAATACATCCATCACTAGCAAGTTTGCAATGCAACTCTTCAAATCACATAGAGTTTGCACAATATAAATTATTACAACAATTCAACAATCCCACACTATAATGAAATAGATAGTAGCTTCGGCTTGAGACAATTTATTCTAAGTCTCCAAACATGTCATTTGAGGTGAACTCCATGAGCATGTCATTAGTACTTGGAAGCTTCTTCGTCATGAGATCTAGGTTGTCATTGTTGTCCGAGCAACCCACTTCCTTAGTCACGGCGGGAGCAAGATTGAAATGTGCTTCATATCTTGGCGATTTGTCCTTGATTTGATTTGCATCCTTTAAGGACTTTTGGTAGAGAGCTACCAAATGCTTTGGAGTACGGCAATCTTTAGCAAAGTGATTGGAAGTGCCACATCTATGACATTTATAGTCATTTTTGGCCTTAGCATCACAACCTCGCTTACCCTTGTGTTTGGTCTTTGCCTTTTGTTGAAATTTTGATTCTCGAGCTTGTTCTTTGGGTCACCGAATTGGATCCCTTGAACTTTCTCTTACCCCGCACACTATGAGCCTCGTGTAGAGGTGCTTCGCACCAATCGGGTGCTTATGATGGTTCTTCATTAGAAGCTCATCATGTTTCTCAGCCTGAGTCAATGTGTGGATAAGTTGGGAATACTGAGTGTATTTATTAGCCCGATATTGTTGTTGTAAGACTCGATCCGCGGGAAGCATGGTAGAAAGAGTTTTCTCAATCTTATCGGCATTCGTTGGTTCTTTCTCACAAAATTTCAACTTAGAGCAAATCTTATGAATAGCATGATTGTAGTCTGCAACAGACTTGAAGTCCTGCAAACGCAAATGGTTCCACTCATGATTAGCCTCCGGCCAAATGAGTTCCTTCTGTTGATCATAACGCTCTTTTAGCGCAAGCCACAAAACATGAGGATTCATCTCCATAAGGTACTCTTGTTTTAGATCCTTATGGATGTAAAACCTTAATAGCATTAAGGCACCATACTTCTTTTGTTCATCCAAAACGACACCTGCAGTAGGCTCGCTAAGGTATGGCAAAAGTCCGCGGGATGCAAAGCTAATCTTTATATCCGAAGCCCAAGTGGGATAATTGTGGCCATCAATGGCAAGTTCATCGAACTCTTTTGCCATGGCCATAGCCTACGAAGTAGGACCACATGATTCAATAATTCATTCATGAAATATAATCAAGTGGCTACACAATGTTGTAATAAATGCAAATTAATTCGAATATCATAACTCTTCAAGGATTAAGAAAGGTACAAGGTAAACAAATAGCATGTAAACCCTCAATTTTTAATCTCATCAACGTGTATACATGGTAGATAGTCTCAAATGCCATAGGACATAGAGAAGATCAAAATGATAGGCAAATAAATTGCTACCAAAGCGCGGTTTCAAGCAAGTAATTCATCTTGAATTAAATGCAACCTTTGCTAAGGTCTCTATCACACCACATGTATACTCAAGGTAATGATTGAGCATTTAATTTGGTAATCACTACAATAGTGTTAGCCAAAATTCTCAATGGTAATGAACACTGTAACAGTGTAATCCATTGTAATATTTTGATATTTAATCCTTGTTTTGGGAAAATTGTATAGCTAATCATCAATCTTCAAAATGAGCATGATGTAGACCTTTAGTAATAGACCGTCAAAATCCATATACATGGATATGATCTCTATCACCTAATGTTTGTATCCCAAAATTTTGAGAGAAATGCATAAATTAATTGCAAAGATCACTAGTAATATTTTACTAGTGAGTAAAATCACATCGTTGAGATGGTGTATGTGATAAAAATTATTGCAATGACGAAATTGAGTATGAAAGTGCACATAAAATGACACAAACATACTTGCATTCTATAATAGAATTCGAAATTGTTTGTGTACAAATATAGTAAAACATTTGTACGAATCAATCATCACATGATAGATCTAAACTTAAACGAGTAGCAAGACTAAACGGTGATAAACGGCAGGTAATTAACATAGACTAATATCTATTGATTGGAGTATATACTGACTGGAAATTTCTAAATGAAATAAGTAAAAGAAACGGGGCAACGAGCCCGGGATGCATGGCCTCATGGTCCGGCCCGGACATGCTTGCATTGCCATGGCCCGCGTCGGCGCCGGCGGCCGGTGCCGCCGCCCGGCTCATCCGGCCCGTGCGGGCGCGCCCCGGCCGGCGGGGCCCGGTGGGCGTTTTTGATGCGCGGCCGGTCCAACAAAGCCGGCCTTGCCGCCCGGCCCCGGCGGCCGGTGCGGTCGCCGAGGCCCGGCCGCTCGCGCCGTGCCCGGCCCGGCTAGAGGCCCGGCCGGGCCGCGCGATCGCCCGACCCGGCCCGGAGGCCCGGCCGGGCCGCATATAAGAGGGGCGGTTAGGGTTTCCAACCCTAACCGCCTCCTCCCCAACCCGCGGCGCGGCCGGGCATGGCCGCCGGCGCCGCCGCCGACGGCCGCCCCCCCCGCCTCGCCGCAAATCCCCCCGTCGTCCAACCATCGCCGGCGCCATCCCCCGCACGGATCAAGGGAGGTGGCCGCCACGAGCCCTCGGATCTCGGTCGCCGTCGACCATTTCCGGCCGGCGGTCCCCCCCCTTTCGCTCCGGTCCTCGTTGAGAGGCCAAGGGAGGAGCGCGCCTCCACCGCGCGCGGTCGCCCCCGCAACGCGCGCGGGTCGTCATCGCCGCGCGCGGCCATCGACGACGCCGGTCCCGGCGCCGGATCCGTGAGCTCGCGCGTGACCGTTAGGGGGCGCCGTGCTCGCCGTTCCGGCGTGATTGTTGGCCGTCCACGTGCCGCTTCGCCGCGCCGCCGCTTTGGCTCGCGCGCGTCGCCGCCGATCCACCGACGAGCTCTCTGCCACCGGCCGTCAAGGCCGGCGCAGATCGAGGAAGGAGCCACCACGAGGCCCCATGGCTCGGTCGCAGTTGACGAGTCATGGCTGGTGTTTCCCCTTCCCTCAACGGTCGCCGCTCAAGCAGTAGGAGGGTCACGCCTCCCCCGGGAAGGAGAAGCGCCACCGCTGCTCTCGTGCTCGGGCTGCCGTGGCCGTCTTCCCGCGGATGCGCGATGGTTCGCCAACGCGCGCGGGGACGGTGCAGAGATCGTGGACGAGGGGGGTGGATGCGATGGAGTCCGCAGTGACCACGAACATGAGTTGAAGAACAGAGCGTCGATGAAGGAACATACTGAATCGAAGGCATGATTCTACCTTGCACTTGCGTGTTCCTTCTCCAGTGAGCAACTCCGACAAACTTCTTCACGGACGGACACCAATGATCGACACCGGCGATCTACTCCGGTCACGGATGAACTCCACAGCGACTGTTCCTGGCCTCAGCCCAGCGGTAGAACGCTGATAACGTGTTGAACAATGTAGTGGAACAGTACAAAGTGAAGTAGGAAAAGTGATTAACTTTATTGATGAACATGGTTTACATATATATAGTACATGCCCAAGGGGCAGTTTGTAGGATGTAAAGGCACTTGGTAACTGCCATTGGCAGTTGCTAATCATCCCTTCATTATCTTATAATTGATCATTAGAATATTAAGAATATTCTCAACATGAACCAACCAACCACGAGCGGCCAGCTATAAAACCAACCCAAAACGCAACCGATCAACCCACAACACTCCTCACCGCGCCACCACAACGAGCCCGCGCTTGTACGCGCCGACGAGCTCGCATTAATTCAATCAACGTAACCCCGCGCTCGCAGATGGCGTCGTTGCTGCCGGCGTTCACCGTGCGCCGGCCCGCGGAGCCGGTGCTGGTCGTTCCGGCGGCGCCGACGCCGCGGGAGACGAAGCCGCTCTCGGACATCGACGACGCCGAGGGCATGCGGTTCTACAGCTCGGGGATCCACCTGTACCGCGCCGACCCGGCCATGGCGGGCCGGGACCCGGCCAGGGTCGTCCGGGAGGCGCTGGCAAGGGCGCTCGTCCCGTACTACCCGCTCGCGGGGCGCCTCCGCGAGGAGGGAGGCAGGAAGCTCGTCGTCGACTGCGCCGCGCAGGGCGTCATGTTCGCCGAGGCCGACGCCGACCTCACCACCGACGACTTCGGGGACGTCAAGTGCCCGCCGTTCCCGTGCTTCGAGCGGTTCATCCTCGAGAGCACCACCGTCGCCGGCGTCGAGCCCGTCGTCGACCGGCCCCTGTTGTACGTTCAGGTACTAACAAGTAACGGCAGCGGTGTCTTGCCGGCTTGCCGTACATGTGGTGTCACGCATTACGGCATTAACGCTTACTGATGTGAACTTAGCACGGCAACTAATGATGTGCAGGTGACACGGCTCAAGTGTGGCGGCTTCATCTTCGGGCGGCGGATCTGCCACTGCCTAGTGGACGCGCCAGGAGCCATGCAGTTCGAGAAGGCCGTCTGCGAGTTAGCGCGGGGAGCCTCCGCGCCGTCGCTGGCGCCGGCGTGGGGCAGGGAGACGTTCATGGCGCGGCAGCCCCCGCGGCCGTCGTACCCGCACGTCGAGTACCGGGAGCCGGCGGGCGGACCCGACAGGATGATGACGACGCCTCCCGGCGACATGGTGCGCGTCCCCTTCTTCTTCGGGCCGCGGGAGATCGCCGGGCTGCGCCACCGCGCGCCGCCGGGCATGCGCGGGACCTGCTCCCGGTTCGAGCTCGTCGCCGCCTGCATCTGGCGCAGCCGCACGGCGGCGCTCGGGTACGCGCCGGACGAGGAGGTGCGCCTGTCCTTCATCGTGAACGCGCGTGGCCGCGCCGGCATCCCGCTTCCGGAGGGCTTCTACGGGAACGCGTTCGCCTACTCCGTCGCGGCGACCACCGCCGGGGAGCTCTGCGGGAAGGACCTCGGGTACGCGCTGGAGCTGGTGAAGAAGGCTAAGGCGGCGGTGACGTACGACTACCTGCTGTCGGTGGCGGACCTGATGGTGCTCGAGGGACGGCCGCTGTTCGTGCTGTCGCGGACGTACATCGTGTCCGACGTGAGCCACGCCGGGTTCAAGAGCGTCGACTTCGGCTGGGGGGAGGCCGTCTACGGCGGGCCGGCCAAGGGCGGCGAAGGGCCGTTTCCCGGCGTCACCAACTACTTCTCGCGGGCCAAGAACGGCAAGGGGCAGGAGTTCACGGTGGTGCCCATCTGCCTGCCCAGGGACGCCATGGAGAAGTTCCAGCTCGAGGTCCAAGGCCTCACCGCCGAGCTCTAGCTCCGGAGTGTGCAGGATTGCAGGTCATAACAATGGCAGAACTAGTTAATCGTCACATGCAACGTAGTATAAATGCATTGTCGATCTAGTCTATCCGTACTTCAATATATGATATCTCAAATTATCATTCGTTATGTCTTTTCTACAAACGTTTTAATATATGAATCTATGATACATCATAGATGTATGTTTAGTAGACTCTCCATTTTAAATTATAGATTGCTTGATTTATTTAACAAGTTTGACAGCTCGTTTGATTCAAAAAAGTGTGCCAACATAGTCAAATTTCACTCAATTTTAAATATTTTTATTAATAAAGGAAGCCACAACAAAAAAAAATTATCTTGCATAATTCTTGAAGGCAAAATAGGTATTTTAGTTCCTCAACTTTGCTTCACTGTCAAGTAGTTCATCCTCAAACTTTTCAATCGGACAATCTGGTCCCTAAACTTTTTATTTTTTGGCCAAATTCGTCCTTGTGTTGATGTGAGGCTTCCTATTAGTACGAGACTGATGCAAAGAGTCACTTTTACCCTTGAATCCTTCCCTCAAAATATTATCATTTGTGCTGGACGGGTCCAAAAAATGAATTGAGTGTATGTCAACTATTTTTTATAATCTTCATCATCATCCCTAATGGTAAATCAAACCAATTCATGGTAATGAAATGGTGCAGGTTAATTTCAGCTTTAAAATTAGTCATGGGGCAAGATTAGGTTTAATTTTACTCAGTGATTATTTTGCCCAAACACGCATACATTATATTGTGGGGTTATTTGGATGTAAGTCGTTGCAATTTTCAACTTTGGAGATACACCATTACAACTCGTCTATTTTGAAATTTGCTATTATAATTCTTCTTTTACACGATCCTTACCATTTTCTACATCATTCAGCCGTATAGGCCCACACACCAGACGATATATGTGTACGAATGACCGTATTTGGACAAAAACACCTCTACTATTTTTTCTCCAACTCACTGACATGTGGCCCCGTATGTCAGCATCTCCTTCAACCTTCAGCCGCGAGCAACAACAGCAACACGTCGGACGGTCGGAGTAGTAGCAGTAGGGTTGTGAGCTCCTCGCCAGCTGCGTGCTCCGCACACCACCTGGGCTGCGAGCCCCGCGCCGCCTGGGCCACTAGCTCCTGGCCAGCCTAGGTCGCAAGCAATGCGCCGCCCAAGCCGCGAACTCCGCCCGTCGACCGTGGCGGCCGCAAGCATGGCGGAGCTCAACCGTGGTGGTGCACGAGCGCAAGGTTGGGCTCGCCCGCAGCGGCTGCGCGCGAGGCGGAGTTGTTGAGGGAGAGAAGATGGGAGGAGAAAGAAGAAGTTGACAAATGGAGCCCACACATCATTGACAGAAAAGTGCAAATGTCATATGATGTATGTCTTTGTATACGCTTTATGTGACTCAAGTCATCTTCGTACGTATTCCGTGGCGTATTTGAAGGAAACCAAAAATTGCAATAGTTGTGAGACATGGGTACCCTTGGGTCCCCACCGACCAGGCTCACGGCCGTCCCCGACAAGTGGGTTCGGGCTACTAGAAGACCCGCCAACCTGTCACTGGGCCCAACTGACCTAGTTGGTAGCCCATATGACCTCTTGAAGACCTTCTAGAAGATTCCCCATACGACCTAATCCATCACGACCTCAAGACTCGGCGTACAAGACAAGACCTCGGTGGACTTCGCCCAAAGCAGATCGACGGGATATGACAAGATGTGTAACGTAGACTTAGGTCTCTTGGTCGTAACCGACCAGGAGTCTGGGAACCGACCTTGTCCGCTGGCCAATATAAGGCGGACGAGGCGATCCCTCATAACATTCGCAATCCTCAAGCAATCTACACCGACAACTGGACTTAGGGTATTACTCTCCGGAGGCCCGAACTAGTATAAACTCGTCGTGTTCTCTGTGTTCCGCGTACTCGTGTGTGTGACCTTCGAGTTCTTAGCCTTAGACTCCTCCCCGCCGAACAACTAAACCACATGGATTAACCCCCCTTCCCCCCGTGGGCTGTCCAGATCTTAGAAGCGGGAACGCGGAACGTGGGCATGTTCCGCGTTCCGGAACTTCGTTCGAACGAGGAACGGGAACGACCGGGAACGGCGTCCCAAAATGGTATGGAACGTTGATCCGATGCCATCGGAACATGAAGATGAGGCGAAGAAGATTTAAATCGGGGTCAAACCCGAAGGGCGTCGAGCGGGGTCGGTCCGGCCGGGCGGCCGGCACCGCCGCTAAGGGCTCTAGACTCCGCAACGTGATAGCACAAGGCTCGCGGCCCTCGCTCCACTCCCGGCACTTGTGCCTCGGCCCTCGGTCGTCCACCATCATTGGCTCGTCGCTTGCCGCCATTGTCGTCTCGCAGCCCCGCGCGCGGTCGTGGAGCGCATGACGGCTCAATGAGAAGCACGACTCGCCCTTGCCCACGACCCGCTCGACCTTGGCGCCTCAACCTCGCCGGCGCGGCGGCCCGGCCGCCATGGAGTGCCGTCCCCGACGGCGGACGGGGAAGAAGAGGATAGGATTTTTTTGAGCACAAGAGGATAGGTATTATGAGTAACCGACGGCCCATGTAAAAGACTAGGAACCGACGGCCCACTTGAAAGACCGATCGAAACATGCCGGCAAACATAAATAGCAAAAGGATTTGAACCCACACGACACAAGCACTTCGGGGTCTAAAGATGAATGTTCTCTTTCCCAACCAACGTTCCGGAACGTCGTTCCCATTGCGGTAGGAACGTGTTCCATCTTTGATTGGAACATACGAAATAGGTATACCCTCTTCGTACCATGATTTCACAAATCGATGTTCCACGTTCCACGTTCTCGTACCACGTTCCCAATGTTGCGGAACATGGCTTCTAAGGTCCGGATCTCACCATCCGACGCTTGTCACACCGTAGGTAGGGGCTGAGTCAAGATTCTTCGTGCAACTCGATGGCTTCGACTGACGGTGTCATCTTCCCGGAGAGCATGGCGGACATCCTCGCCAACCCCGTCGACATCTGCTTTGTCTCGATGTCGGCGACATCCACCGCTCCAGCCGCCTGCCTCGTCATCGAAGGCAACACGGTCACCACCAACCAACAGATCGAAACGGATCTGTCGACAGAAACCCACCCACCCACTCCTAGCGACCTGATCGCCGGGATCGATCGTGTCGAGGGCATGCTCTCTGACACAATCAAAGTCTGTGAGCACGTCAAACGCCCTCGCACGACCCCTTCGCCCTCTAACATTCTTATGGGCTTGCGCAACACTGCTCACATAGCATCACTCTACATGAAACACAAGATCCAGATTGAATATGGAGTCAACTCTCAAGATCGTGGAAGCCGCAAGAATCACCTCGATGAACCTTGCCCTGTCCACGAGAAGTCAAAACACATCGCGCGCCAGTGTCATGTCCTCAAGAAGCTTCGCCGACCTCTCACCACGGCCCACCGCCGTCGGATGAACCAAGAGTCGTCTCCGGACCGCCTTGCGTTCCAGGTCGCCCACACAACGATCTCCCCCAACTATCCGGGAGAAGAGATTGAGACCCTAGATCGCCAGATCTTGGTCGTCTCTACGGTGTCAGATGGTGAGATCTGGACAGCCCACGGGGGGTGTTAATCCCTGTGGTTTATTTGTTCAGCGGGGAGGAGTCTAAGGCTAAGAACTCGAAGGTCGCACACGAGTACGCGGAACACAGAGAACACGGTGAGTTTATACTGGTTCGGGCCTCCGGAGAGTAATACCCTACGTCCAGTTGTCGGTGTAGATTGCTTGAGGATTGCATATGTTACAAGGGGTCACATCGTCCACCTTATATTGGCTAGTGGATGAGGTCGGTTCACAGACTCCTGGTCGGTTACGACCAGGAGACCTAAGTCTATGTTACACATCTTGCCATATCCCGTTGATCTGCTTTGGGCGAAATCCACTGAGGTCTTTGTCTTGTACGCCAAGTCTTGAAGTCGTAATGGATTAGGTTGTCTGGGGAATCTTCTGGAAGGTCTTCAGGAGGTCGTGTGGGCCGCCAACTAGGTCAGTTAGGCCCACTGACAGGTCGGTGGGTCTTCTAGTAGGCCGGACCCACTTGTCGGGGATGGCCATGAGCCTGGTCGGTGGGGACCCAGGGGTACCCATGTCTCACAAGCCCCCGAGTGAGGTGTATGCGCAGCAACCTTAGAAGGTCATGACGAAGTCGTAGAGCTATCGACAGGTCGAATAGCATGCACGTCGGTCCAAAAGAAAACAAAGCCAGCTTAGCAGCCAACCTGTTTGTAATCTTGACAAACGAAGAGAGGTCGAGTGATGACCTATAGGAAGCAGGCTTCCAATAGATTGAAACGACGATGAAAAAATTCAGAGGGCATCGAAGATGCACTCATGAGTAGTATCCGAGCATTGTGGCGGGCAGGATGGCCGGTATGATGGTCCAAAAAAGAAGAGAATAGAGTAGGTCGAGTAACAACATGATGAGAAACGGGTTTCTCAACAGGTCGGTACGACGAGGAAAACAAGAGGGCGTCGAAGACGCACTCGTAGAGTAGTCCCCGAGCATTGAAGCAGACAGCATGGCTGGTTTGTTGCTCCAAAAAGAGAACAAAACTGAGTCATGGTCTTAGATCAAACGAAGTGTAGAGACACCCAAATCTCCTAGCATAGCTGCAAGGAGTCTGGCAGGGCCGACCTCGAGGAGGCCTTGTAGGCGTGCCGACCTCGAAGAGGCCTCAAATCAATAATGCCTAGTATCCGAGGATATCCAGCAAGGTCTTGAAAGGGTGCATCGAGTGAAGAAGTTGTCGATTACGTCGTAGATGAAGTTGTGATGTCCAGAACCGTTGCTGACGAAGTCATGAAGATTTGTAGATTTTGAACGAATGGAGTGTAGAGACACCCAGATATCTTGCATAGCTGCAAGAGTCTGGAAGAGCCACTCGAGGCATGCCGACCTCAGGAAGGTCTCAAATCAAGAGCGCCCAAGCACCCAGAGATACTTGGCAAGGCCATTAGGCACGCACCCCACAGGGAGGCCTTCATTCCCGACGTATAATCCTGGATGTCCAGAGTAGGCTAGCAGGGCTACAAGAGCACACCGACCTCGAAAGGTCACACATCCGAGGTGCCCAACTAGGTTGGCAGAGTCGTAGGAATACCGAGGTATTGAAAGACCTTGGGGAGGCCACTTTGGTGTCCAGATGACTAACATAGCTACTGAGCCATTGTACTAAGGTATTGGCAACCTCAGCGATAGGCACACCAACCACGGGGGCCCGACGAAAATTGTAGATCTCCGTGATGCTTCTGATCTCCATGGTACTTGTAAATCTCCAGGCGCCCAGACGGATCTGGCAGAACAGCGAGGCACGCCTACCCCGAAAGGTCTTAAATTGAACCTACGACCATTCTGCTTAGGAAACAGAAATATAGATTGATTGGAATAGGTCCGTTTATGTGCAGAGCCATAGCGGGTGCACCGGGACGCAGAGCCTAGCGGGTGCAAATAAAGGTCATCGGGTCGTAGAGGGGGCCATGAAGTCGTAAAGTCGTCGTCGAAAGAGGGGGCTAAGTTAGGCACAGAGCGATCTGGCACAGGGTCAGGTTTTGTCGTGTAGCGTAGACGTAGGGTCACGGGTCAGCAGTGGTCGGAGGTTCTCTTGCCACCCAGAAAATGACAAACTGCCCACTGATCGAGGGGGTTATTGTAGCCATGTGACCTTTGCGGCGGGAGCTCAGGCATCATTGATGCACAAACGACAAAGATGTCGTGAGTCAGAAGAAATAATGTCGTCGCTTTAATCATGCTGTTGACGGTTAATAGTTGTATCAAAGTTCGTTTAGACTTGCAAGCGGACAAGTCTCCCGTTGTAGTCAAGGGACCCTTCTTCCCTCGAGTGGTGAACCCAAGGTATCGAATCCGTGGAACAATGTGCAATGCAAGGATTCAATCTAGTAAAGCAAGGAAAGTTATCTTATGAAGAACTAAGTTGCATCTAATCTACTAACTCTTAAAGAAAACACATCTAATCTAATCTACTAAAGAGGTAGCAAGAGAAAGCAAGAGATAACCGATCTAGAGAGTCTAGATCATGCTTATGTTGTAGCTCCAAACAAGATAGATGAAGATAGAAAAGCGAATCTCATTAAAAGCATCTTTAAACCGTGGCCTCCGGTCCGATTCCGAAAACGCCTGCCTTTCGAAACCCCCGTTCTGTCACAACGTATTCCTATTCATGCGGGTAGCCTAGGGCGAGTTCGATAAGAACAAGTTGAAATCACTTGGTCGGTCCAATATGCACCTCTAGCCACCGCGGCTACAAGAGCACCCTAAGCAATCTATCTTATGTATAGATTGGGGAAGAAGCAAAACCAAGAAGAAAACAAAATCATCGAGAAGGCACTTGATCACTAGAAATCAGATTCACTATAAAAACTTCACCATGAATGAGTACATGAACAAGATCACCACCGGGATCCTACCTCAATCTTGATCCTTGCTCCGGAGCTCCGACGTGGTCTTCCATGCAAGGTTCCCACGTCGGCTAGGGAGACCCTAGACAACTAGCACGACCCTCATCTCCGAGATGGTGTCCCTCAAGCTTCTCTGCTCCTCGGCGGCGGATGACGAATTAGTTGATCCGTGGCTCTCGGTCAGGGGGCTATAAATAGCCCGAGATGCATCTAGGTCAAAGGGGGGCCGACTGGGCCTCGAAACAGGCTGGGCCGGCCGGCCTGGGCCCATCTCGGCCCAGTCCGTGTCCTCCTTCATCTGGTATTGCTTCCCGAGTCTTCTAGATCCTCTCCCCTTTTGCATGTGGGCCCTTGTCGTCAGTTTCTCTTTGAATTGGACAAAGCTCCTTGACTTGCAAGATTCAACACTTTTCTGGCTAGTTCCTCGGAGTTTTCCATCTTCTCGGGCTTGGTCCTTGGGCTCTTGGAGTCATGTTCACTTCATTGTTTGACTTGTACCGGGCTTCAAGGTCTTGTCATGAGGTGCTTAATGAACTTATCCCGGAAGTCTTGCTTTCAACGCTAAAACCCTGCATAAACACTAAACCCCAAAACCGACACGCACAAGTGAACTTGTTATACCACAGGGGTTAGTACCAATGGATAAGATACAAAAGTCATGTCAACACCGAAGGTAAACTCATGGCTAGGTTGACGGAATTTCACCGTCAACACATGCACAGGCTTACAGGTCCCAGTATCATGTGGTGACAGTGTCATCACTTCGCCAGCTGCCCAGGGCGCGGCTTTGGCTATAAATAGCATCGTTGAAGTTGAAGGAGGCAAGCTCCGAGCACCGTTGAGCCATGAAGCTGCAGAGTAGTAATCCCGTCATGCCATGGGCATGTGTTCGTCCACAAGATTGTAGGTTCTTGTAGATGCTTGGAGCTAGGAGAATTCTCGCGAAGTGTAGGCAACATCTCCATCATCTGAGCCCAACCTCTGCGAGGTACCAGGTAGAGTTTGGAGGTGTTTCTGTCCGAGCTGGAGCTATAGCATGACGTCTCTGGTGAGCACCGGGAGCTCACTAGGGCTTGGTTTTCAACGCCGAAGAGCAAGCTCGTGTCTCTATTCCATTAGTTGGAGCCGAGCGTGCCTTAGATTACGTGTCGTCCTGCAGTTGTCTCTTGCAAGGCCGCCATCAAGGTCCTGGTGCTAGGAGAAGTCTCGCGACGTGCTCTGCTTCGGCAAAGTAGGTTGTGGTGACTGCTCTGGGTGGATCTGACCATGTAGTATGTTTATCTTGTGCGTTGGGTTCTGAATCCAATGAGGTCGCAGGAGACTTGTGTACCTCCGGGTTCTGGATCCAGTGAGGTCGTAGGCAGCTTGCATACCTTCAGATGTCCATGTAATGTTCGCTCTCTTCTGTCATGTACTTGGTCGATTTGGCAAAATGATTTGTCAAAGACCTAAATTATCGTGATATGGGGGCTTGCAAAATGTTTTGCCATCAGGACAACCTGATGTTATCTTCTTGTTTGGCTAATGACCTAAACTCAGATTTAGGTCGTAGCTGTAGTCTATTGGCGAAAAATCCGCCTTAATCTTCTCGCGATTTTCTCAGGATAGAGCCGTTGAGGTGTATTGTACGGTGGAAGGAGCCGCAACAGATAGGTTCGGTGGACCCCCTATAAATAGAGCGACCCGAGGCGGGGTTGACCCCATTCCCCTTTGTCTTCCTCCCGTCGCTCTCACTTTCACTGTGGTTTCTTTCTCTCTCTTGCCGCACCGTAGCGATCTTGCGACCGCCGTGCTTCCTCGCCCGCCCGTCTAGCTTCCAGCTCCAGCCAACTGCGTGCTAGCGCCGCCGCTCCGCGCCGTGCTCCTCTTGCGCATGCACGTTGTAATGCCCGTGTTTTTAGCTCCTAATAAATCACCTACTAAATCACGCGTGTTTTCAAAACTTTCCCGCTGAACTCAATTATCCCCTTTGAAACCCCGGTCATCTTCTCCCTCTCTCACCCTCGGCACGCGTGCCGCAAATCCCGCTGGCACCGCCCACCACCGCTCGGGCCACCGCCGCTCCAACGCCGCGGTCGGCCACCTTGCCGGGAATCCCGAACTTGCCGCGGTCCCGCCGGCCGGCCCGCCTCACCATCACCGCCGTCCCGGAATTAACGCCGGAATCTGAGAAACCCAGAAAAACCCACAAAAATCCCTTTCCCCTCACTTATAATTTTCCTAGGATTTCTCCTAATTTTCTAAATCTCCTTTTCCCTTCCTTTTTCTATTTTTCTTTTCCTATTTTCTTTTCTCTTTTTCAGTTTTCCTTTTCTTCCTTTCCTTTTTCCCTTCCTTCTTTTCCTCTTCCTTTCTTCTTCCTACGGCCGGCACCTCTGCCTCAGCCTGTGCCCGACCGCGCCTGGCCCTCCTCCTCCTCCTCCTCCTCCTCAACACGCCACGCCGGCCCCTGCCCCACGCGGCACTGCATGGCCCCGCAACGCGACACGTCGCCGTCGCTCAACGCCGGGCCCGCCATTACTCCGCCCGGCGAGCCGTCACTTCACCTCGAGACCGGTCGCCGCGGCCCCGCCCTCGCCGAGCCGCCGCCGGGGAGATATCCCCCCTCCACGGCCTCTCGCTCGAACCATCCCGCCGCTTGGTCGTGCCTTGTCCCCATCGCCGCCCGAGCCATGCTGTCGCTGTGCAACCGGGATTCCGGCCGGCCACCACGACCCCGCCAGAGCGCCGGTGAGCACAAATATCTCCCCCCGAACCGCCTTACTCCGGCTATAAATAGCCCCGCGCCGGTCTCGCCGCACCACCGAGCCATCACCGCCCCTCCATTGCCTCACCACATTGCCACATCGAGCCACTACCACGAGCCCCATCCCCACCGCTGCCTCCTCACGCGGAGCCGCCCCACGAACCACCTCAGCCCAAGGTAAGCCGGGGCTGAGATCCCCTCGGCCTCCTCTCCATTTTGCCCCATTCCCCGGCCGCCGCCGTGCACGGGACCGCCGCCCCCCTCTGTGTTCTGAATCGAAGGAGGGAGGAAGAAGATGGTTGTTTAGTAGAAGACCCCCTAGACTTCTCCTTTTCCCCCCACCGAACCCCCCTTCTCTATTTCTCTCTCTCCCTTTTTCAAATAAACCCTACCCCTTTAAGCCGTACCACAAAACAACCCTGCCCCTTTACAAACAGGCCCTTAGGCTATTATAATTAAACCCTCACCCCATCTAAATATTATGATTAGGCCCTTCAAACCTAATTACTAATAGGACCTTAACTTCATAATTAGTCCTAAACACCCCTTTAACCCATCATTTCATGCGCAATTTTAATTCAAATCCTGCCCAAAATTCATCACACCCGTCCCGGGTATACCTCTACCAATCCATCATCCAAACCCCCTGCATGACATTTATTCCTTCATTTTATCTAATTACTTTTCCTCGAGCTCAGTAGGTAAGATTGTGTGTGCTTGTATTGATTGCATGCTGCTTGTGTGCGCTATAGCTGACGGAGTGAATGAAGGAGGGTACCACGAGCCGAAGCTTGGAACCGAGTACTACGAACAGGAGCCCGAGATCCCGAACCCCGAGCCGGAACTCCCCGAGGACTTCGAAGACGGCAAGTTCAATCTCATCCTTTGATGCATGCTTTGGTCCCAGTTTTATAAAACGCAACCCTATGACCCATTTTATAAATTGCATATTGTTTTACTGCAAAAACATGGTAGGATAGCCACCCTTGATTGCTATGATTGACCTTTGTTTGGCCTAAATGATTGCTTTAAAAATGTGTGAGTGCTTTAAAAATGGGAATGAGATATTTTGGAAAATGAGTAAAGAACTGGGTAGACGGGATGGACGTGTGTGTCAGGAGTATGGGTGAGCTCGTTCCTGTGTGGTTGAGCATGTTGGGAGATGTCCATCTTGTCGTTAAGGACCGGGTGGCGTGACATCTCACCTGGCCCAATTTATCGTACAACCACTCGGCCGTTGTATGTGGCAACGGCTTAGCATAAATCCCACTAGTTAATCTACTTGCCGTCAGGGGTGCGGGTGAGCAGCGGGAGACCAAGGAGTAGGGGTACGATCTGTGTGAGGTACGCCCTGGTTATGTGAGATAACCCCTTGGTTACTTCCGTGGTGGCTTGTAGGGTTAGCTAAGGTGGGTAATGGCTTTGATAGGATCTGCGCCGACACTAAGGTGTTCGTGTGGCGGCACCCTACTTGTGGGTAAAGATGTACAACCTTTGCACAGTGTAAAACCTATTTGAATAGCCGTGTCCACGGTATTGGACGAGTCATGGTGTGGTCACAAAACTAGTGTTTGGGTTTGGGATGTTTCCATGGCGTGAGTTGTTTTCTGGAGGAGTGTGTGGCTGTGGGCCTGGGCTACTGCGGATGGGGAGTCCGGTAGTCCCTAATTGGTTTATCCCAAAACAACTTGGTTACTTGGGTTATTGTCGGTGTTTTAGACCGGCAAACCTACCAAGGCCGGAAGGTGGTCCAGCTCATCAGTCTTGAAGTCGAGATTATATGGAAGTGCGATTGCAAAATCGCACTCCATATGGAGTAGCCCTCGAGCCTTAGGTTGAGTTGCAGACTCTAGCTGAGGGTCAATGTTGAACCTGTGCGGCCGGGTGGCGAGTAGTCGCGGTGCACGGTGAAGTTGAAGCAGAGCCGGTGCGACCGGGACGAGTAGACGCGATGCACAGCGTAGTTGAAGTAGCGCTGGTGCAGCCACAGTTGGTGTAGTCCCGCGTTCACCTCTTGTGTGTGTGAAGCATTAATATATCTTGGAGCTTCCTGTTAGCTTCTCCATGTGCGTGTAGAAAATTTCCAGTAAATTGAATTCACTGCCCACATGCCGGCCGCAGCAAGCAGTAGCTTCCCGTCCAACTAGAGAGGCGCGGCCAGCTTGGCTTCGAATCGAAGAGGAGTACTGTGATCGTCACGTGCCAATAGGGGTAGGAGCGAATAGCTGCGCGAATTTGACTCAGAACCCGGGGAGGCAGAAGCTAGGAGCGTGCATACTCGACGACTTGGATCCGAGGCCAAAACGGATTTGGCATTGGTGCTCAACACAGACACAGGAGTCTTGATTTTGGTGCTATGCACGGACACGTCCTGTTGACATGGCGCGAATCTCGAGGCACTGCCCGAACCTAGCAAGTCGGCCTGGCATGGACATGACACCGCCGAAGCCGTCTCGCGATGAGGAGATTGATGTTGTTGATAAAGGTCCTCCGAGCTCGTCGGTGGTGATGATCACCCCTACCTGGCGCACCAGCTGTCGATGTTTTAGACCAGCAAACCTACCAAGGGGGTACCCGAGGTAGTAGATTGTGCGGTGAGGATCGTGATCGGGAGACTGAGAACTCGAAGGTATGCACAAGGACACGGGACACAAGATTTATACAGGTTCGGGCTGCCAAGGTGGCGAACCCTACGTCCTGTTTTGGGGATCAAGTATGGCGCCCTGCGCTTGGTGTTGGGTTGAGATCCGGTGCCCGGCTAGGTACCCGACCCTCCTTTATATAGTCTAGGGGGCGGGTTCCTAGTTGGTTACAAGGAAGGAGTCCTAGTAGGTTTACACGGTACAAGTCCTAGTAGGATTACAGGGGAATTCTAGTAGGAGTCCGTCTTCATTCTTCCTTGCATGGGTCCCCGGGGAGTATGCCCGACATTTATAAAAATTGTTTGCAAAAACTTTTTCAAAATTAAACCCCTGCATGAGTAAATGTGCTTACAAATAAACCTTAACCTGATCCTTGATATATCATGTGCATGATCTGCTTATAAGCCCTCCGTGGGTGGGGTTGAACTTGTGGAGTACGTTTGTGCTCACCCTTGCTCAACTAACTGTTTTTCAGAGGAGGATCCCGATTTCGTTCCCGAAGACGTCGAGTAGGTCGCTGCCCTACACCCAACCGTGCCTGTGGAGTCAGAGTCTCCTCAGAGAGCTTCCATGGCGTGGTACTCTGATGAGGCTTTAGAAGCCTTTGCTATTGTAGTTTGGTCTTTAGCTTTTGTGTTGTTTCTCGTGGCAGTGGCGCTCCCGTGCCCACTATGCCGCCGTGATGTAAGGGACTGAACCACCTGTTGTAACAAATGTGTTGCCAGCCTCCTGAGACTAGTATTTGTGTCACATTTAGTCACCTCTGATGAGGGGACGCTTCACACATCAAGACCTTGTGCCACATTAGATCCAACTCGAACCCTAGCAGTGAGATGGCGGCGGAAGCGGCTTCCATCTCGGACCCGCAGGCGGTGTGGGTCCGGTCGACGATGGGTGAGGCCAAGATCCAGGCGCTGGTGGATCGTAGACTCCTCCGGCCGAAAGCAGAGGTGGAGTGGAGGGCTGTCGCCAGGGAGCAGTTTCCGAGCGAAGACGTCAAGGAGCAGGTCGTATTCTCCTCCTTCTTCGAGCGCAGCTTCAACCTCCCGGCGAGAGACTTCTTTTGTGGGCTGTTGTACTACTATGGATTGGAGCTGGTACATCTTGTTCCCAACTCCATTACCATAGTATCGACGTTTATTCACTTCTGTGAGGCGTATCTGGGGATATCACCTCACTTCCTGTTGTGGAGATATTTCTTCTGTGTGAAGAGCACTGGCAAGAGGTCAGGGCCAGTGGGGGCTGTAATGTTTAATTTGATGTCGGGCCTCAAGGCGGAGTGGATAGACACCGACCTCCCCGACAACACTGCTGGGTGGAGCTCGGAGTGGTTTTATATAGCAGATCAAATTTCTGGTCTTCCACATTGGATTGTACATAAGCCAGTGAAGATAAACAAGTGGGATTTAGGTCTGTCATCCTGGGATCTCAAGGAGCTCGAGCCGGTGCTGGAGCTCGTCAACCAGCTAAAGAAAAAGGGAGTGACAGGAGCAGTAGTGGCGAGGTCGTTCTGTCGGCGGATGATCCAACTGATCAAGGATCGGGTCCACCCGGCATACGAGTACTGGGGGCAGTCGGACCCCACGCGCGAGATCAACCGCAAGGTCTCCAAGGAGGAGATGGCGGCTAGAGTTTCCCAAATGTATTCTGGGAAAGTGAAGGTGAAGAAGTGCCCTAAGGCACACTCGTTGAAGAGGCCGGTAGACCCGGTAAGATCCTGAGATCTACCTTTAGGTTGTTTCACTTCGCTTGTTAGTTTGTTAGGTCGTATAACGTCCTTGTCTTCTATTTGCAGGAGGGCGAGCTTCAGATGTGGTGCCCAGCACCTCTCCCTGAGAGTGAGCAGCACCGAAGGAAGCTTAGGTCGGACAAGTACAAGCCTCCAGCAGGTCGTCTGCTAGAGTTTTATGAATCAGACTCGTCGGTGGAGGCCGACGAGGATACTGGCGATAAGGCTGGAGGTGGCGATGCCGAGGCGACCCCGGATGCTGGTGGCACTGCGAAGGCGCGGCGCCGGACCAGGTCGGCGGTGGGGAAGCAGTCAGCTTCGGCTGCTGCTGCTGCTATTTCTGCGGTCAAGGCCGCAGAAAAGAAGTAGAAGAGGAAGAGGAGGGCGGCCTCCCCTCCGGTGGTGATCATTCCATCGATTCCGACGCCTCGCTCGCGGGAGGTCGAGTTGGAAGAGGAGGAGGAGGAATCAGAGAAGGAGAAGGAGAAGGATGAGGCGATCGAGGAGTTGCCAGTCACTGAAGATTGATCGGCAAAGAGGTTGGAGAGTCCTGCTGCCAAGAGGCAGCGGGAGCTAGTGCAGAAGACGTCGGAGGATGCCCTCCGACGTGGATTGGAGGCGCAACGTACTGCTGCAGCGGTGCAGGCAAGGATGCCTACAACGATTAAGCCTCGGATATTTTGGCCAAAGGCTCGGATCCCGGCCGTGACGAGGTAAAGTCTTGAGGGTTGGTTCTATCTTTTGCTAACTATCTTGCTGATTTGTGTCTTTACGAGGTGTTTTCCCATGTAGGCAGGTGACGAGGCCACAAGGGGGGCAAGGGGCCCCATCTTCCCCCTCCCGCACGAGGTCATCTGAGCCACAGGTCGTGAGGGAGGCGCTTGTTGACGACACGCGCACTGCTACTCCGCCATGGGGAGCAGCTGAGGGCAAGGTGACCTCACCGCCCGTGGCTGGCGCAGTGGTGAACACTCCCCCGCGCGCTGCTGATGCTGGAGGAGCTTCCGCTGGGGACGTCGGGGCGACGACCTCCCCGGCGGTTATTGGCGTCAACCCCATCAGTGTTGTGCCTGGTGGGGATGAGGATCTGGTCAGGGACCAGCTTCAGATCGACCTGGCGCCAGGAGGTCCAGAAACATCTGGCGCACAGGTACCTCATCTTTGTCTTCGAGCCCAAGGTTGCCACGGTGCACAATTAATTGGAATCACACCCCTTAGCAGGAGGACTGGTTTTAAAACAACAAGGACATGCAGGCCTTGCGAACCAGCATCATCACCATCAACACCGCGCTGACAGTGAGTGTGTTGTTGTTGCTTGATCATACATTATCGAAGTGTTGCTGATGATCTTGTTGTGTTGTGGCAGTCGCTAGTAGAGAGGGCCAAAGGCCGAGCCGACCTGCTGAAGAATGCGACGGAGAAGGAGTAGCAGATTGTCGACCTTGAGCGAGAGCTCAAGGAAGTCTGCGAGGCGGCAGCCGCCGAGAAGAAGAGGCTCGAGGACGAGCTCGCCGAGGAGAAGCGCAAGGCTGTGGAGGCTACCGCACAGTTCAATACCATGGCTACGGGTAGGTCGAATCTTTATCCCTTTTGAGAAGAAGGTCGTTAGCCGTGTGCTAACTGTTGTATCTTGCAGATTTCCGTAACCGTGAGGAGGAGCTGAAGAACGCCCTGGCGACCTCCCGGAGCAAGGTTCGGCACCTGGAGATAAAGGTCTGGGAGATCGAGGCTGGAGGCCTGGAACTCAAACAGGCGATGAAAGAAGCTACTGATAGTTAGTATGATGTATCTCAAAAGCTGACTTATGAGACAGCAGCTCGTCAGGGCCTTGAAGCCGAGTTCGAAGTTGTTTTGAAGTCATTGCAGAGTGACCAAATCACCATTGCAGGGTATGAGGTGGAGCTGAACGACCTCAAAGGTGCTGCCAACTATGCAATGTCTTGCATAGTTGTTCCAGAAGAAGGGAAGCAGCAGAGGTCCATTGTTGATCGCCTGGTTGATACTCCTAACAAGCTTTTGACTTTGCTAAGGTGACGAGCTTGGCGGCTGCGACCGATGCGTTGGTGAGAGTTAAGTCTCACTATCCTAACATCGACATGGCCAAGATCAGGGGAGGTGCGGACACCATTAAGGACCTTCAGGCCCTGGAGCTTGAAGATGAAGAAGCCGCCAATGAAGTGATGGAGAACATCGACTTTGAAGGCGATGGTGGTGACGGTGGCGATCAGTAGTCTTAAGTTAGGAGTTGTAACTCCTTCTCCTCTCATAACTTGTAAATAATGCTTCAGGAGTATGTTGGAGAAAACTTTAATGAAGTACTTGTCTTTTCCTGCACGAGCTTGGTTGATCTTGTAGATGACGATGTCTTATGTTCTTTACTCGCTAACCACTACTCACGGAGAGGCTGGCTTACCGACCTCCACGGCTCAGCGTGGAGGCTTACGAGAGGTCGGCGCGCGAGGGAGGAGCCTAGGGCTCAGGTCTGGCGACCTTTCCAACCAAGCATGCTCGTAGCGGCAAGAGGCTTCATACTCGTTAGGAATGGTGTCCTTAGGTCGGATGACCCTTAGGTTGGCTTTGTGTCAAGCCCCTGAGCATGTCGAGGGGAAGGAATAAGATGGACTCAGAACCCCAGGTTTTGCAACCCATATGTTGGCTTTAGCCAAGCCCCCGAGCATATCGAGGGGGAGGGTTTATTGTATGAGGGAGGAGAGGGTAGTGCTCGACTCATAGTAGATGACCGCTTGAAATATTTATTTACTTAATCTGAAAAAAGGTACAAGAAAAGGAAGTACATAGGTTAAATTAAAAACTATTCTACGGATAGAATCATCGTAGATGCTCCACGTTCTAGGGGTTGGATACTCCTTGCCCGTCGCCCCACTGGAGTCGGTGTGTAGACGGGCTGATAACTTCCGTGACGATGAAGGGTCCCTCCCAAGGGGCAGAGAGCTTGTGCATGTCGTCGGTCTTCTGGATGCGTCTAAGGACGAGGTCGGCAACGTTGAAGGAAGTTTCCCTAACGTTGCAATCATGATAATGGCGTAGCTGTTGGTCATGACGAGCTTGTCTCATGACGGCAGCGAGTCTTTGTTCTTCGAGGCTGTCGAGGTCGATGCGTTGTGTTTGCTCGGCCTCTCCTTCCTCGAAGAACTGAATCCGTGGAGCTCTGAAAGCAACGTCGGTAGGAAATACAGCTTCTGATCCGTAGACCAGAAAGAAGGGCGAAAAGCCTGTGGCAGAGCTGACTTGAGTCCTGAGACCCCAAATTGGCAGCTCGGCTAACCACCGGGTGGCATAGTTGGAGGCGTCGTCGTAGATACGGTCCTTGAGAGCTTGGAGCACCATGCCATTGGCTCTTTCGACCTGGCCGTTGCAACGTGGGTGGGCGACCGAGGAGTAGTAGACGTCGATAAGGTTATCTTGGCAAAAGTCCCAGAAGACCGAGCCAGTAAAAGCTGCACCTAGGTCCGTGATGATCCTGTTAGGCACGCCGAAGCGATGTTTGATGTCGCCGATGAATTTAACTGCTTCTTCCGACATTACTTTCGCAACAGGTTGGACTTCAATCCACTTGGTGAATTTGTCTACGGCAACCAGGATATGTTTGTAGCCGCCCGGGGTGGTACGAAACGGTCATACAGCGTCGAGACCCCACATAGTGAAGGGCCATGACGGAGGGATAGTGCGCATGACCTGAGATGGCAGGTGCTGCTGTTTAGCAAAGAATTGGCATCATTTGCACCTCTTTGTGAGGTCTTTAGCATTGGTTACGGCCATGGGCCAATAGAATTCAGATCGATAAGCTTTGCCGACCAAGTTGGTGGATGCCGCGTGGCAACCACACTCGCCGCTGTGAATCTCAGCTTAGAGTTGCAGACCCTCTGATCGTAGGATACACTTCATTAAGATGCCAGTGGAGGTAGCTTCCTGTATAGGTCGGAACCAATCACGACGTAGTTAGCACTTCGTCGCATGATACGTTCTCGCTCTGCTTTGTCATCAGGGACAAGTTGGCCGAGTATGTAGTCTATGGTCTATGAAGGGCTTGCGCCAATCATCCTCTATTCGGAGCCCGTGGATCAGGGCTTCGTATTCTGCACTGTTGTTGGAGGCCTTGTAGTGGATTTGTAGGACGTACTTGAGCTGTTCTCCCTGGGGGAGATGAGCAATATGTCTGCGCCCGCCCCTTCGAGGTTAAGGGCACCGTCGAAGTACATTATCCAGTGCTCAGGCCGCTCCTTGGGAGGGGGCATCTAGATCTCTGTCCATTCAAACACAAAGTCTACGAGGATCTGCGACTTGATCGCTTTCCCGGGGGTAGAACTCGATTTCGAACTCTCCAAGCTCGACTGACCACTTGACGATGCGGCCATTGGCGTCACGATTGCAGATGATCTCTCCTAGGGGGAACGAAGATGGAACCACGATCTTGTGAGCTTGGAATTAATGTCGAAGCTTTCTCGACGTAATCAGGAGCGCATAGAGCAGCTTCTGAGGTTGTGTGTAACGTGTCTTAGCGTCGGCCAGGACCTCACTCACGTAATACACAGGTCGTTGAACAGGATAGGTCTGCCCTTCTTCTTCTGCTTGGCGACGAGAACTGTGGTGACCACATTAGTGGTGGCAGAGATGTAGAGTAGGAGTGTTTCCTTCGGAATTGGAGGTGTCATAATTGGTGGTGTCGTTAAGGATTCTTTCAGAGCCTCGAACGCTTTTTGGGCTTCATCGTCCCATACGAACTTGTCGGCCTTCTTTAATAGCTTGAAGAAGGGTAAGCCTTTTTCACCAAGCTTGATGATGAAACGACCTAGAGCCGCCATCATGCCAGTGAGCTTCATGATGTCTTTCTTGTTGGATGGCTTGACCATCTTGCGTATAGCGTCGACCTTCGCTGGGTTGGCTTCAATGCCTCGGTGCCTGACCATGAAGCCCAGGAGCGGTCCGGAGGGGACACCGAAGACACACTTTGTTGGGTTGAGCTTCCACTTGAACTCTCGCAGATAGGCGAAGGTTTCGGTGAGGTCAGCGATGAGCTTGTCTTCCTCTGTGGTCTTGACGACCACATCGTCTACATAAGCTTCGACGTTCTTCCCGATTTGGGACTTCAAGCACTTCTGGATTGTCTTCTGGTATGTTGCTCCAGTGTTTTTCAGGCCAAAGGTCATGACCTTGTAGCAATAAATGTCGTGGGGCGTTATGAACGCCGTTTTGTCTCTGTCGTCAGGATGCAGGGCTATCTGATGATACCCTGAGTAGCAGTCGAGGAAGTAAAGCAGGACGCTACCAGCCGTGGAGTCCACGACCTGGTCAATACGAGGAAGAGGGAAAGGGTCCTTTGGGTAGTGCTTGTTAAGGTCGGTGTAATCGATACACATCCTTAATCCACCAGTTTTCTTTGGTACAAGAACCGGGTTTGCAAGCCAAATCGGGTGTTGACATTCTCTAATAAAACCTGCAGCTAAGAGCTTACAGACTTCTACTTCTATAGCTTGTTTTCTATCGTTTGCAAATCGCCAGAGCTTTTGCTTGATAGGTCGTGCAATCTTATTGACTTCAAGTCTGTGCTCAGCCAGCTCCCTGGGGACACCAGGCATATCGGATGGACTCCACGCGAAGATGTCAGCGTTGTACCTGAGGAAGCTGGTGAGTGTGAGTTCCTATTTGGGGTCGAGGTCGGCCCGATGACGACTTCCTTGGATGCGTCGGGCAGGCCGAGGCAAACCTTCTTGACAGCTGGACTTGGGTCCAAAGCCGTGCTTGTACGCTTCTGCTCTGGTACCTGTAGGGTAGTTTGGTCGATCTTGGCTGCCTGGGTGACCATGACCGTTGCTGCGGCTTTGATTGCTGAATCTTTGGAGAGCTCGACAGTGGAACTTTCACAGTTGTAGGAGACCATGATGTCCCTGAGGACGGAAAGGATTCCGTTTGGTGCCGGTATCTTCATGATAAGGTAGGTGTGATGCGGTATAGCCATGAACTTGGCGAGCATAGGTCAACCGAAGATGGTGTGGTATGATGAGCGGAAGTTCGCGACCTCAAACGTCAGGTACTCTGTACAGAAGTTCTCCTCTGTGCCAAAGGTGACCGGAAGGCATACACGACCTATGGGGTACGCAACCTTTCCGGGCACGACCCCGTAGAAGGGTTCATCGCAAGCGGTCATCTTGCTGAAGTCGAACTCCATCTTGCGCAGCGTCTCTGTGACGATGATGTTTAGGCTGCTACCTCCGTCGATGAGGGTCTTAGGCAGCCAAGCCCCGTTGACTATGGGGTTGACGACCAGCGGATAGGTCTCGGGATCAGGGATGTGGACCCAATGATCTTTCCTGGAGAAAGTGATTGGGAATTTAGACCACCGCAGAGGTCGCGGGTTTTCGGTGTTGACGTGCCCGATCTCCCTGGCGTTTGATCGAGTCTGTCGGTTGCTTTTGATCGCTTGGCGACCTCCGATGATGAAGTTGATCTCGCGGTTAGCCTTCTGGAATGCACCATTGGGGTTGCCCCCTTTGGGCGGTGGTGGAGGTGTCCGCTCCTTCCGGCTGCTGTCCTGGCGATTGTGGTCGTCCTAGCAACATCGATCTGTTGGTTGGTGGCACTAGGAGTGGGTGGGTGGGTTTTTGTCGACAGATCTATTTCGATCTGTTGGTTAGTGGTGACTGCGTTGCCTTCGATGACGAGGCAGGCGACTGGAGCGGTGTTGACGGTTAATAGTTGTATCAAAGTTCATATGGATTTGCAAGCGGACAAATCCCCCGTCGTAGTCAAGGGACCCTTCTTCCCTCGAGTGGTGAACCCAAGGTATCGAATCCGTGGAACAATGTGCAATGCAAGGATGCAATCTAGTAAAGCAAGGAAAGCTATCTAATGAAGAACCAAATTGCATCTAATCCACTAACTCATAAGAAAGCACATCTAATCTAATCTACTAAAGAGGTAGCAAGAGAAAGCAAAAGAGAACCAATCTAGAGAGTCTAGATCATGCTTATGTTGTAGCTCCCAACAAGATAGATGAAGATATAAAAGCAAATCTCATTAAAAGCATCTTTAAATCGTGGCCTCCGGTCCGACTCCGAAAACGCCCGCCTTCCAGAACCCCCGTTCTGTCACAACGTATCCCTACTCATGCGGGTAGTCTAGGGCGAGTTCGATAAGAACAAGTTGAAATCACTTGGTCGGTCCGGTATGCACCTCTAGCCACCGCGGCTACAAGAGCACCCTAAGCAATCTATCTTAAGTATAGATTGGGGAAAAAGCAAAACCAAGACGAAAACAAAATCATCGAGAAGGCACTTGGTCGCTAGAAATCGGATTCACTTAAAGACGTCACCATGAATGATTACATGAACAAGATCACCACCGGGATCCTACCTCGATCTTGATCCTTGCTCCGGAGCTCCGACGTGGTCTTCTATGCATGGTTCCCACGTCGGCTAGGGAGATCCTAGATAACTAGCACGACCCTCGTCTCCGAGATGGTGTCCCTCAAGCTTCTCTGCTCCTCGGCGGCGGATGACGAATTGATTGATGCGTGGCTCTCGGTCAGCGGGCTATAAATAGCCCGAGATGCATCTAGGTCAAAGGGGGGGCCGACTGGGCCTCGAAACAGGCTGGGCCGGCCGGCCTGGGCCGACCGGCTGGGCCCATCTCGGCCCGGTCCGTGGCCTCCTTCGCCCGTGTTGCTTCCCGAGTCTTCTAGATCCCTTCCCCTTTTGCATGTGGGCCCTTGTCGTCAGTTTCTCTCCGAATTGGAAGAAGCTCCTTGTCTCGCAAGATTCAGCACTTTTCTGGCTAGGTCCTCGGAGTTTTCCATCTTCTCAGGTTGGATCCTTGGGCTTCTTGGAGTCGTGTTCACAGATCACTTCATTGCTTGACTTGTACCGGGCTTCAAGGTCTTGTCATGAACTTATCCCGGAAGTCTTGCTTTCAACGTTAAAACCCTGCGTAAACACTAAACTCCAAAACCGACATGCACAAGTGAACTTTTTATACCACGGGGATTAGCACCAATGGATAAGATATAAAACTCATGCCAACACCGAAGGTAAACTCATGGCTAGGTTGATGGAATTTCACCGTCAACAAGCGGTGGATGTCGCAGGCATCGAGCCAAAGCAGATGTCGACGGGGTTGGCAAGGATGTCCGCCATGCTCTCTGGGAAGATGACATCGTTGGTCGAAGCCATCGAGTTGCACGAAGAACCTTGACTCAGCCCCTACCTAGCGCGCCAACTGTCAGATGGTGAGATCTAGACAGCTCACGGGGGTTGTTCATCCATGTGGTTTATTTGTTCAGCGGGGAGGAGTCTAAGGCTAAGAACTCTAAGGTCGCACACGAGTACGCGGAACACAGAGAACACGACGAGTTTATATTGGTTCGGGCCTCCGGAGAGTAGTACCCTACGTCCAGTTGTCGGTGTAGATTGCTTGAGGATTGCATATGTTACAAGGGGTCGCCTCGTCCGCCTTATATTGGCCAGCGGATGAGGTCGGTTACGACCAGGAGACCTAAGTCTACATTTCACATCTTGCCATATCCCGTTGATCTGCTTTGGGCGAAGTCCACTGAGGTCTTTGTCTTGTACGCCAAGTCTTGAAGTTGTAATGGATTAGGTCGTCCGGGGGAATCTTCTGGAAGGTCTTCAGGAGGTCGTGTGGGCTGCCAACTAGGTCGGTTGGGCCCACTGACAGGTTGGCGAGTCTTATAGTAGGCCAGACCCACTTGTCGGGGACGGTCGTGAGCCTGGTCGGTGGGGACCCAGGGGTACCCATGTCTCACAAGCCCTCGAGCGATGTGTAGGCACAATGACCTTATGAGTACATCTTCGACCCCATGATGCTAAGATACTACTCATGAGTGCATCTTCGATGCCCTCTGAATTTTTCATCGTCGTTTCGATCTATTGGAAGCCTGCTTCCTATAGGTCGTTACTCGACCACCCTTCGTTCAGCAAGACTTCAAACAGGTCGGCTGCTAAGCTGATTTGTTCTTCTTTTTTTGGACCGACCTATATGCTATTCGACCTGTTGATAGCTCTACGACTTCGTCATGATCTTTCTAAGGTTGCTGCACCTGCACATCGCTCGGGGGCTTGTGAGACATGAGTACCCCTGGGTCCCCACCGACCAGGCTCACGACCGTCCCCGAAAAGTGGGTCTGGCCTACCAGAAGACTCGCCGACCTGTCAGTGAGCCCAACCGACCTAGTCGGTGGCCCACACGACCTCCCGAAGACCTTCTAGAAGATTCCCGAGATGACCTAATCCAACACGACCTCAAGACTTGGCGTACAAGACAAGACCGAGGTGGACTTCGCCTAAAGCAGATCGACAGGATATGGCAAGAGTTGTAATCAACTAGACTTAGGTTTCTTGTTGTAACCAATTTGGACTCCGGTCCACCGACCTTGCCCGTCGCCCAATATAAGGCGGGCAAGGGCGTCCTCCCGGGGACAACCAGCAGACCATCGACAGGTCACCATGTAATCTCGTCACGCCAGCAATGCAAACCGAAGAACTGGACGTAGTGTTTTACTCTCCAGAGGCCCGAACCAATATAAAATTGCCTTGTCCTTGTGTCTCGTCGTAATTTATGTGTGTTGCACTAGCATAACCATCGCGTTTTTAGCTCCTGATCTCCCCGCCAAACAACTAAATCATAGGGATTAACACCCCCATGGGCTGTCCAGATCTCACCGTCTGACAGTTTGTGAGACATGGGTACCCCTGGGTCCCCACCGACCAGGCTCACGACCGTCCCCGACAAGTGGGTCCGGCCTACCAGAAGACCCGCCGACCTGTCAGTGGGCCCAACCGACCTAGTTGGTGGCCCACACGACCTCCCGAAGACCTTCTAGAAGATTCCCCAGACGACCTAATCCAACACGACCTCAAGACTTGGCGTACTAGACAAGACCTCGGTGGATTTCGCCTAAAGCAGATCGACAGGATATGGCAAGAGCTGTAATCAACTAGACTTAGGTTTCTTGTTTTAACCACTTTGGACTCCGGTCCACCGACCTTGTCCGTCGCCCAATATAAGGCTGGCAAGGGTGTCCTCCCGGGGACAACCAGCACACCATCGACAGGTCGCCATGTAATCTCGTCATGCCAGCAATGCAAACCGAAGAACTAGACGTAGGGTTTTACTCTCCAGAGGACCGGACCAGTATAAAATCGCCTTGTCCTTGTGTCTCGTCGTAATTTCTGTGTGCTGCACTAGCATAACCATTGCGTTCTTAGCTCCAGATCTCCCCGCCGAACAACTAAACCATAGAGATTAACACCCCCGTGGGCTGTCCAGATCTCACCATCTGATAGTTGGCGCGCCAAGTAGGGGTGATCGCGAGCTCTTCGTGCAGCGTGATGGCAGTTCACTCCGGCGACCTCTTCGGCGACGACATGAAGGATATCTCCATAGCGACCTGCTCGTTGCCACCCTCCAATCTAATCGCGAGGTCGGCGTCTTCGTTCTGTAGATGGCACGTCAATTTTTTTTATGCGCCACTCGCCAAACCCTTCAACCAGATCGCCAGATCATGATGACATCATCAACATAGATTATCACCAACACGTCTGCCGTGTTCAGTTAGTTCTCGATGGTGAGTTATTGCAGCTCGGCTATTTATCTTGGAGTACACGACATGCGGCTGGAATCCGTTTCCAAGCAGCAGCAAAAAAAGAGTCAAGCCCTTGCTGCTACGTGTGCTTGAAAGGATCTATTGCTCACGGCAATTTACAAGATTAATTCCTTTTGTGTTGTTTCATCAATGTGCGAGGTGCATACCTGCCCCTCGTTTGCATGTGGTGGCCGTAACGAACTCAGCGATGAGTACCACGACTCAGCATCGAGCATGGCTCTAGGTCAGCTTGACGTCTCGCCGTCCTTAGTATGACTCCAAGAGTCCAAGACGTGTCCCTGGCTACCTCAACGAGATCGGCACGGCTTCAACTCGACTGCGACCACAACGACCTCCTCTGACCTAAGTATTATTTTCAATTATATATTTTTACGATTTCAATTTATTTTGCCAACCTGTTCCACACGTCTGTTCTGCTCTTCTGACCCCTCCCCCTCGACATACTCAGGGGTTTGGCCTTGCCAACGCGTAGGTCGCCAGACCTGAGGGTTCAAATTTTTTATCTTGTGTTATGTTCCCCTCCCCCTCGACATGCTCGGGGGCTTGGCCTTGCCAATCTAAGGGTCGCCAGACCAGTGGGGTTCTACTTCTCATGTGCATTCTTTCTTTAACTGCTTAGACTCGTTATCAGTATTCGATGTTGTGTGGTTGCAAAACCTGGGTCTTAGGCCCCTCCCCGTGCGTCCGCTACATCTAAGTCTCCCTACTGAGCATTATAGAGGGGTGAAATACTTTGCAACTTCAGAGGTTTTGAGTCGGAATAATGCGTGTTTGGCACGATAAGTGGAATGCTTTCTTCAAAAAATGAAACATAGCACAAGAATGTTCAGCTCCGACTAGCATTACATTATTCAACTTCGGCATACCTAGCTCAGGCTATGTTTTTATTTATATTCGACAGGTTGATACACCGACTTGATGTTTATTTTATTTCGCAGGACCAGCTCCTTCCTCCGGCTTCGTCGTCATCTTCGTTAGGTCTATGGACCTCTCGGCGTTTCCGTCGTCATCGTCGTCTTCAGGTCGGCGAACCACGCTGCGGCTTTGTCGTCACCCTCGTTAGGTCGCGAGACCTCCTTGTGGCTCCATTGTTGTCCTCGACAGGTCGCTAGACCTTCCTCCAGTTCCATCGTCGTCTTCGACAGGTCGCTAGACCTTCCTCCGGTTCCGTCGTCGTCTTCGTCAGGTCGCTAGACCTTCCTCCGGCTTCGTCGTCGTCATCGTCAGGTTGCTAGACCTTCCTCCGGCTTCGTCGTCGTCATCATCAGGTCGCTAGACCTCCCTCCGGCTTCATCGTCGTCTTCGTCAGCTCCTTCATCACGCTCGTCAGGTCGCTAGACCTCCCTCCGACTTCATCGTCATCTTCGTCAGCTCCGTCGTCGCGCTCGTCAGGTCGCTAAACCTCCCTCTGGCTTCGTCGTCACTTTCGTCAGGTCGCCAAACCTTCGTTCGGCTTCGTCGTCGTCATCGTCAGGCCGCTAGACCTCCCTCCGGCTTCATCGTCGTCTTCGTCAGCTCTGTCTTCACGCTCGTCAGGTCACTAGACCTTCCTCCGGCTTCATCGTGGTCTTCGTCAGCTCCGTCGTCGCGCTCGTCAGGTCGCTAGACCTCTCTCCGGCTTCGTCATCGCTTTCGTCAGGTCGCCAAACCTTCCTCGCGTCTCCGTCGTCGTCATCGTCAGGTCGCCAGACCTTCCTCTGGCTCTGTCGTCGTCTTTGTCAGGCCGCTAGACCTTCCTTCAGCTCCGTCGTCACGCTCGTCAGGTCGCTAGACCTCCCTCCGGCTTCGTCGTCGCTCTCTTCAGGTCGCCAGACCTTCCTCTGGCTTTGTCGTCGTCTTTGTCAAGTCGCTCGACCTTCCTCCGGCTTCATCGTCGTCTTCGTCAGGTCGCTCGACCTCCCTCCGGCTCCGTCATCGTCTTCGTCAGGTCGCTAGACCTCGCTACGGTTCCATCGTCGCTCTCTTCAGGTCGTTAGACCTCCCTGCGGCTCCATTGTCGTCTTCGTCAGGTCGCTCGACCTTCCTCCGGCTTCGTTGTTGTCTTCGTCAGGTCGCTCGACCTCCCTCCGGCTCCGTCGTCGTATTCGTCAGGTCGCTCGACCTTCCTCCGGCTTCGTCGTCGTCTTTCTCAGGTCGCTCGACCTTCCTCCGGCTCCATCACCATCGTCGTCAGGTCACTAGACCTTCCTCCGGCTCCTCGTCGTCCTCGTCAGGTCGCTAGACCTCCTTACAGCTCCGTCATTGCTTTCGCCAGTTCGGAAGACCCCTCCCAGAATCTTACATCAAGAATGAATGCCTCCCTGTGGGGTGTGCGCCTGATGGCCCTGCTAAGTGCTTCTGGGTGCTTGGGCGCTTTTGATTTGAGACCATCCCGAGGTCAGCATGCCTCGAGTGGCCCCGCCAGACTCTTTGCAGCTATGCAGGATATCTGGATGTCTTTGCACTCCACACGTTCAAGATCAATGGATTCACGACTTCATCATCGACCAACCCCGGACATCGCAACTTCAGCTACGACATCGCTGACGCCTTCTTCATTAGACGCACTTTCCAATACCTTGCTGGGTATCCTCAGATACTAGGTATTGTTGATTTGAGGCCTCTTTCGAGGTCGGCACGCCTATAAGGCCTCCTCGAGGTCGGCCCTGCCAGACTCCTTGCAGCTATGCTCGGAGATCTAGGTGTCTCTACACTTCGTTTGATCAAAACCATGACTCAGTTTTCTTGAGCATCAAACCAGCCATGCTGCCTACTTCAATGCTCGGGGACTACTCTACGAGTGCGTCTTCGACACCCTCTTGTTTTCCTCGTCATACCGACCTGTTGAGAAACCTGTTTCTCATCACGTCATTACTCGACCTACTATCTTTCTTCTCTCCTTTTTTGGGACCATCATACTGGCCATTTTGCCCGCCATGATTCTCGGATACTACTCATGAGTGCATCTTCGATGCCCTCTGAATTTTTTCATCGTCGTTTCGACCTATTGGAAGCCTGCTTCCTATAGGTCGTCACCCGACTTCTCTTTGTTCGGCAAGACTTCAAACAGGTCAGATGCTAAGCTGATTTGTTCTTTTTTCTTTTTTGACCAATGTGCATGCTATTCGACCTGTCAATAGCTCTACAACTTCGTCATGACCTTTCTAAGGTCACTACGCATACACCTCGCTCGGGGCTTGTGAGACATGGGTACCCTTGGGTCCCCACCGACCAGGCTCACGACCGTCCCCGACAAGTGGGTCTGGCCTACTAGAAGACCCACCGACCAGTCAGTGGGCCCAACCGACCTAGTTGGTAGCCCACACGACCTCTTGAAGACCTTCCAGAAGATTCCCCAGACGACCTAATCCATCACGACCTCAAGACTCGGCGTACAAGAAAAGACCTCGGTGGACTTCGCCCAAAGCAGATCGACGGGATATGGCAAGATATGTAACGTAGACTTAGGTCTCCTGGTCGTAACCGACTAGGAGTCTGGGAACCGACCTTGTCCGCTGGCCAATATAAGGCGGACGAGGTGACCTCTTGTAACATACGCAATCCTCAAGCAATCTACACCGACAACTGGACGTAGGGTATTACTCTCTGGAGGCTCGAACCAGTATAAACTCACCGTGTTCTCTGTGTTCCGCGTACTCATGTGCGACCTTCAAGTTCTAAACCACAGGGATTAACACACCCCGTGGGCTGTCCAGATCTCACCATCTGACAATAGCATGGTTCAAAATAAACGAATAGTAATGGTGTTTGTCCAAACTTCAAAAGTTGCAATGGCCTAGATCCAAATAACCCTTTATTGTGACCCACCATTATTATACATGGAGCATTGGTCCATATACTAACAATCCCAAAATTGTTTGTGCAAGGACACTAACATGCTTAAACTTCTTGATTAGAGCTAAAACAACAGCTAAAGAAGGATGAGAAGAAGAAGGTATTGATGGTTGAAATGCGTAACGAACTTTGATCCACAAGCGTACGGACCACTTGTAGCCTTTTTCACCACAGGGTGATTTCCTAGGTTCTTGTCAATCCATGGAGCAACGAGATTACTAGCGTTTGATTAAGCACTAATCTAGTTAACTAAGCAAACCTTTAACTAAAGATTAAACCCTAAAAGTAAAGCAAACTACTCTACACTGAGGGGTGTGAGGTGCACAAGATATGAAGGACACTTGCCCATAAGGTCTATGTATACTTGAACATACAACCACCAATAGATACGAAACCAAATCTAACCTATCAGAGGGTACCATGGTTTCACCCTTTCCCTTCTCTCGTACTGTCAATACGCGAAGGTAATCATGGCAAAACCTATGAGTGATCATGGTATGTTGAAGGGGTCTACGGGAGTAGTGAGATCTATACGCCTGAAAAGCATGGTAGCTAGCCTCAATCATCAAAGCATCATCAACATGAAACCAATAGATTGAAACCATATAGGAGTCGGTGATTACATGACAAGTTCCTTTACAACCCCATGGACAAATGAGAAGATTATTGTTGATCATGGTAGACACTTCAAACGATGTCTTCCTTCAACTCCGGGGCACTATGGTAGGGCCTCGACGTCCTCCTTCTCTTGTGTTCGCCTCCTTGGACTAGACAAATTTATCTCGCGAATTATCTCTTCAATTCTCTCCTGGTCCAACCTCTTTGCCTTGTGGACAGCTTCAGGGGTTCTTAACTTTGTCAATTCTAAATGGCAGCGCTCGCAACAACTTAGGGTTGAAGCATATTCACGCTCAAGAAACGGAAGGCCGAACCGACATAGGAAATGGGTGGGCTGACCGCTTGGGTCGACCAGGCTGGGCCCACTTTGGCTTGGTTTGGTCGCTCCTTCCTCTGTGTGGGTCCTCTCGTCATTTTGGATTTAATCCCCTTTAGTTGTGTCATTTTGGTGTCGTCATCTCCGCGATCAAAATAGGGGGTCTTCTCGTATGAAGTTCAATCTTTAGGTCTTGGTCCTCAGGATGATCTATTGTAGCACCTTGGTCCTTGCCACCTTTGGAAGTGAATTCGTCTTGCACTTGAACATGAACGAAACTCCTTATTTGCTCCTTAATTTGAACTCGTTGTGACTTCGTCCCTTTAGTCCATATTTTCCTGCAAAAACACTACACTTCTAAATGCACATACAAAGTTGAACTTGTTATATCATTAGTGTGCCGAGTGGCGGGTTAGTTCCTTAATTGAGCTCAAACCAAAGTGTAACGATCACGCTTGGAGCACCAAAATTCACCGTCAAGAGAAGGCAAGGGTAAAATGGTATTTTGCATTTGTCTTAGGTTAGCATAGAGTGCCACATAAGTGAAAAGATGACTTGATATAAAAACAAAAGTTGAGGATTAGATTGGTCGATCTGAAAGTTGAGTGACCAATATGAAAGTTGAGTAGCCTAGGTGGAAGTTGATGCACCGATCCAGCTACAGATACGCATGATCCGCCCCCCCCCCTCCCACAAATCCGGCTCCAGTTACGCACGACCTAGCCCCTATAAATCTGGCTTCAGACACACACACGACCTAACCCCCGCGATTCCAGCTACAGGCACATACGCTCTGGCCCCCGTAATTCGGCCCACCCCTCATCAAGGAAAAGGCCCAATCGCCCCAAAAGACTAGTCCAAGAGGGGAAGAGTGGCTTCCTCCTCGCAAGCTAATCAAGGTAGGATTATGAGGCTCACACGATCGCCGCCCGAACTGGGACACTCAGCCCATTTTGTTGGGTCTTTGCCAACAGGTAATAGTGGAGGAAGATGTTCTCATCATTCTCCCCTTCTTAACAAGATCCCAGCTGACCCAAGTGGATTCTCGATGCACCGGTCCAGCTATAGATACGCACGATCTGACCCCCGCAAATCTAGCTACAGACACGTACACTCTAGCCCTCATTATCCAGCGCACCCCTCATCAGCGAAAGGCCCAATCACCCCAAAAGACTAGTCCAATAGGGGAAGGGTGGCTCTCCCTTTTAAGGACGCTTCCTCCTCCCAAACTAAGCAAGGTGAGATTATGAGGCTCACACAGTCATCGCCCGACTACAACTGGGTCACTCGGCCCATTTTGTTGCGTCTTTGCCAACAGGTAATAGGGAAGGAAGATGTCCTCATCACCTGAGGTAAAGTTGAGGAATCGAATGTCTAATTTACCTTTTCTGAATATAAGATGAGACTGATCAAGTTTGAAGTAAAAAAAAGTGGAACAAACTATAATTTGGAACCGAGGGGTACTTAGGCAGCATCTCTAGTTACAATTTGATGCCTTCTAGCTCATTGAGGCACACAAACTGCTACCATCACATTCAACCAGAGCATAATTCTTACTATTCTATAGTGATGAGTTGTAACCAAGAAGCACCAACAACCAAGTATAATTAGTGACCATCGATAGACTAGTGTTCTTCATTGTGCATATGTATTAATTTATTTCCCTATTTCGCTTTTAGTTTATTCCATGTGCAGCCTGCCTCTTGCATAAACTCCACTCGCTACCTGGCAATGATATAAGAAGCACTGCAGCTGCTACCACAACCAGCAACAAGCATTACAAATAGGTGAAGAGAAACCATCTGATGAGCGGAAGAGCTAGCAAAGAGCTCAGTTATTCAGTAAGGATGTGAAGCATCGGAAAAGAATTCACAAATAGGTGGAGAGAAAAGAGTTCACACTTGGAAAAATACAGCAAAAGGAGAGCATATGCATTTACATTTGGGTGCTGTGTTTGCCGACCAAAATCGATACGGTGTTTGTTGGTTTTCCGGAACAGACAAATATGCCGGTTTGAGCTCAGGTAGGACTGCATAGATAGAGAATGAGGGACAAATGCGAGATGCATCTCCCATTCACCACAGGGCCTGCAACGAAGTGGTGACTGGTGAAGCTTCATCAGAGTCTCTTTTTTCTCATCCATGATGCCACGACGACGTACGGTTTGACACAAACAGATTGCGTACATAGTTGATGCATTTGCTGACTGGTATGTATGGAATACTCTTACGTACTTGTCGTAGCAAAGGTAGATGGGTATCGTTATTATTAATTCATTTGAGAGCAGTGTGTGGCCGTGATTAGTAGAACACGTGTGGTTGGATCAGTCGTCTCGTGGGCATTCTACTCCTGCTTCCTCAACCACTATGGATGGAGCTCGGTATAAACTAAACAATAGTAGTTATGGTCAACTTTTGTTCAGTATGGGATCCGTCTCTAATAATTGAGATTTACCGACCTGGCGACCTCTCAATAATTATTGTGAATTGTGATCGTTTCTCTCTTCCTCATCCCGCAACACTGTGCCATCGCCTTTGTCTCCCCATCACTTCCAACGCTGTCGGGCTCCGACACCCCCCACCACCACCACCACTGAACAGTCTCTTTCTTCTTCCTCATCCCCCCACCGCTCCTAGCACTGCTCCTACCGACAGCTTTCACCGCTTTCGCCACCGCCGACGAACCACAACCGACGTTAACTCTTTGGAGCTTGGCACCCTGCCAGGCTGCCACCTGAACTGTCCAACCAGGAGGGGTCCCTCGCTGCTCAGCTCAAACAGCGCCTACATCGCCTCCGCTCTGCCGCCATCTTGATCACCACTGTTGCCGACTGACGAGCCGCCCTGAATTCTCCTGTAGGTTCGAAGATCACATGGCTTGCCGAAGCATTGCCGGAGTTGGGGAATAAGAGATGGCAACAATGATTGAGGCACCAAAGCATTGTCGAAATTGGGAAGAAGAGAGATGAAAACATAATTGAGAAAAACTCAAATGTCAAACATTTGAGTATGAGCAAACTAGCAAGTTGGCCTGCGCTAATAGCGCGGCTAGATTTGATAAAGTTATCCTTATATATGACTCGTTATTCATCCTTTTGAAATCATTAACACTCAACCTTCATGTAGATATTGGTGCCTTGATTTCGAAATTAGTATCGGTACACCTGAATTTTGTTGTTTGGGTGGTCTTGGATTGGTGGATGGAAATCCAATAGCGAATGACACAATCAACGCTTCACTGGACCCTTGCATATATTGCAAGATATGCAGCTTTGTATATTGGATTGAAATCGTAAATCACCCTCTTTGGCATCTCTCGGTCCCTCCACGAATCTCTCTCTCCGCCTATCTCTTTCTTATTTTTGTCGAGTGAACTATGTCTTTCTAATGTTGCGGCTTCTGAGTCCGACTTAGGCATTGACATTGTGTAAGTCTTGATGCTCCACCTCACAATGTGTGGATCTAACTCCTCTTAGCTACTTCGTCATACCTGGCAACGATGCCAATTGCTGGCGTAGGCGATCTTGAAGGTTCCTTTCGATCTAGGGATATGCTAGTGTAGCGGTGGCACGGGTCCCTTCATCCCTCCTCTCTTTGCGCGCGCGCACACACACACACTCTCTCTCTCTCTCTCTCCACCTGACAATGTCTTTTTCTCCCGTACTTTTGTCGTGCAAACTCTGCTTCTCTAATTATGGGTCTTTCTAGTCTGACTCAAGCATTGTTCTTGTGTAGAGTTTCAATGCTTCACCCCTCAATGCGTGGATTCAACTCCTTCCGGCGAGCTCGTTGTACATAGCTATGATGCCAGTTGTTGGCGTAGGCAACTTTGAAGGTTCCTTTTAATCTAGGTACTGGCTCATGCAATAGTTGCATAGGTCCCTTCGATCCCCCTCATCTTCCTCTCCACCCTGACAACACCTCCTTCTCAGTTTCTCTCCTATTTTTGTCAGGCGAACTATGCCTCTCTCATTTCGCGACTATTGAGTCCGACTCAGACGTTAACCTTGTGCAGAATCTCAAGTGCTTCACCTCCAAACACGTGGATCTAACTCCTCTGGGCCAATTCGTCATACCAGGTGTCGATGGCAGTTTCTAGGATAGGCAATATTGAAGGGATTTTTGTCAGGCGAACTATGCCTCTCTCATTTCGAGGCTTTTGAGTCTGACTAGGCGTTAACCTTGTGCAAAATCTCAAGTGCTTCACCTCCAAACACGTGGATCTAACTCCTCTGGGCCAATTCGTCATACCAGGTGTCGATGGCAGTTTCTAGGATAAGCAATATTGAAGGGACAGACTCATTTAGCGGTGGCACAAGACCTCTCTCTCTCTCTTAGTGTTTCCCTTACTTTTGTTGGGTGAACTCCACGACTTTTGAGTCTCCGGCGTTGACATTGTGTAGAGTCTCGGTACTCCACCTCCCAGCGTGAGGATCCAACACCTCTCAGCGAGCTTGTTGTACCTCGCGACAATGCCAGTTGCTAGCTCTGATCCTCTCGTGTGTTGGGTGTTGTTCGTCTGATTGCAAACAACTGCTAATTGAATTTGACTATTTACCTTTTTCTATAAAAATATATTATATCATCGTATTCGAATTTAGATATTAACTAATCATATTGTAAATGAGATGTTTATTAAATGAGTGTTCTAATATAGGCTCGTAAAATCACAACATATTAAAGATAGAGAAGGAATTAAGGACATATCAAATACTTGTAGCCTATTTGTGGTGGTCAAGCATATTATTTATAAGCACAATATTGACTTTCGTTATTTTTTATAACAAATTTAGTTATTTATTAATTGTATTTAGTATGGACTATTTTATTTAACTATTTCTCTTCTCAGTTCGTATAAAAATCTGCTTCTAATTTTCTTGTTTTTAAAATCTTGAATTTGTATATATATTTATTAGTTATATTAGATATGGATTCTTTGGATTAATCTAGACCGTCAGACCAGTGGTGACTTCATCTATCTCGATTCTCGAGGATTTGTCAGCTCATTCATTCGGAAATGCTCATAGAGGGAGGGGCGAGTGTGCGTTGTATGTGAGCATCGCGTCTATACCATGTGATTAAAAAACTTGCTTTCATGTAATTTGTAGAGTCGTATTAATCTATATCTCTCTTTTAATTTCAAGTATGTGCATACTCCACGATCCATTAAGAGGAAGCCTCAAAAAGCTTACCAAAGTTTGTTAGGAAATTAAAAAAAGTTGGTATTCAAGTCTGGCACCTAATGTTAGGCAATAAAAATATTTCATATGTATTCAATTACGGAGTGCCATAAGGGAAAAATATTTCATTTTTTAGAATAATTTGAATCGTTAGATCTTCATAAAATCCACGGTCCAAACTCTTCTCTTTTTAATTAACTACTACTATTTTTATTATTTTTAATTTCAATTTTATGTATTTATTAATTGTATTTGTATTGATATGGACTCTTTGGATTTCCTTATTTGTATTATTTCGATTAATCCTAGACATTCAGATCTTCATAGAATCTAACGGTGTATATTCTTCTCTTTTTTGGATTAACGTAGAAATTTCTAGACCCTCTCCGCGAACGTGGTGGCTTCTTTTGACACATAGATAACGTGGGAATTTCTAGACCCTCTCGGCGAACGTGGTGGCTTCTTTTAACACTCAAGTATAAAGATAATAGATAAATCCGTTAGGTAAAAAAAACTACACTTGCACATATGGGATACTTGGTCTGTGTTAAACCACGTGCAAACAAGATCACAACATCACCACCGAACTTCCTTGCGCACACGTACGTCCGTTTGTGGGAAGTATTTTTCGCTACTGTCCAGTGAAATATATTCACCCGCTATATCCACGAGACGAGCTTCATGAACATTATGTGTCATGAACGCATTTATGGTGTACGTGTACGACGTACGTGACGTTTTACTAGTTGTGATTAATTGCGCCATTGACACAACGCTAAAGCCCTAGAGCTCGGCGGTGAGTCCTTGGACCTCGAGGGTGAACTTCTCCATGGCGTCCTTGGGCAGGCAGATGGGCACCACCGTGCCCTCCTCCCCCTTGCCGTTCTTGGCCCGCGAGAAGTAGTTGGTCACGCCGGGGAGCGGCCCTTCGCCTCCCTTCGCCGGCCCGCCGTAGACGGCCTCCCCCCACCCGAAGTCGACGCTCTTGAACCCGGCGTGGCTCACGTCGGACACGATGTACGTCCTCGACAGCGCGAACAGCGGCCGCCCCTCGAGCACCATCAGGTCCGCCACCGACAGCAGGTAGTCGTACGTCACCGCCGCCTTGGCCTTCTTCACCAGCTCCAGCGCGTACCCGAGGTCCTTCCCGCAGAGCTCCCCGGCGGTAGTCGCCGCCACGGAGTAGGCGAACGCGTTCCCGTAGAAGCCCTCGGGAAGCGGGATCTCGGCGCGGCCGCGCGCGTTCACGATGAAGGACAGGCGCACCTCGTCGCCCGGAGCGTACCCGAGCGCCGCCGCGCGGCTGCGCCAGATGCAGGCGGCGACGAGCTCGAACCGGGAGCAGCGCATGCCCGGCGGCGCGCGCTGGCGCAGCCCGGTGACCTCCCGTGGCCCGAAGAAGAAGGGGACGCGCGCCATGTCGCTGGGCGGCGTCGACAGCATCCTGTCGTGCCCGCCCGCCGGTTCCCGGTACTCGAGGTGCGGGTACGACGGCCGCGGGGACCGCCGCGCCATGAACATCTCCCTGCCCCACGCCGGCGCGACCGACGGCGCGGCGGCGCCGCACGCGAGCTCGCAGACGGCCTTCTCGAACTGCATCCCGCCCGGCGCGTCCACGACGCAGTGGCAGAACCGCTGGCCGAAGATGAAGCCGCCGCACCTGAGCCGCGTCACCTGGATGTAGAGTAGCGGGCGGTCCACGACCGGCTCGACGCCGGCGACGGTGGTGCTCTCGAGGATGAAGCGCTCGAAGCACGGGAACGGCGGGCTCTGCACGTCCCCGAAGTCGTCGGCGGTCAGGTCGGCGTCGGCCTCGGCGAACATGACGCCCTGCGCGGCGCAGTCGACGACGAGCTTCCTCCCTTCCTCCTCGCGGAGCCGGCCCGCGAGCGGGTAGTAAGGGACGAGCGCCCTGGCCAGCGCGTCCCGGATGACCTTGGCGGGGTCCTGCCCGGCCTTGTCCGGGTTGGCGCGGTACAGGTGGATTCCCGAGCTGTAGAACCGCATGCCCTCGCCGTCGTCGATGTCCGACAGCGGCTTCGTCTCCCGCGGCGTGGGCTCCGACGGCGCCACCAGCACCGGCTCGCCGCGCCGCACCGTGAACGCCGGCAGACACGACGCCATTGTTTGTTGCTAGTGACGATGATCAGGTATTCAGATGCAGCTGCGAGTGCGAGCTCTGGTGTTCGTGGCGCGGTGCGGTGGAGTGGAGTGGAGTGGGTTGGGAGGTTTTGGTTCGTTTTATACTAGCGCGGGAAAGCTGGGCGAGCCGGGGGTTGGTGCCGTTGCCATTGCCATGGTGGCGCTGATGCTTTCGGTCAGCAAAGTCCAAGCGGCGCACAGGTGGGTGTGTGCCGGTGGGTACGGTACTTGGAAATTCTTGCTTGCAGAGGACACGGCCGGGCATGAGCATGAACAAAGTGGTTTTGGGTATGGCCAGAGATGCAGACGTGCAGTCAGCAAGAGTACATGATCCACATATTCGGTGGCTAAGCAGCCTAAGCTTTTCTCGTTTCACATTTGCCTTCTTGAATCACCTTTAATTTTCCCATGGTCAAATAATTATTAACGAGATCATGTAATGGAAAAAGGATGCCGTTTTCTCACTGCTGCACTCAAGATCACCAGGAGGCACTCCAGTCTCCAGTAGGCAGCAGTGGGGTTTGGTGGCGAGAGCTCTGAAACTTGATGATGAACTGAGCCGGTAGCCCTCGGCCGGTTCAGTTCAGTTCAGATACGCAAAATCGGAGGCCCCTTTTGACCATGGCAAGAGAGAGTGATGCGCGGTCGCTGTTTCCCACGTTGTAAAATTTCTAGTGTCCTGCGCGAGCGCGACGTCGCCGTCGTGGGCGCAAGCAGACGACGACGCATCATTCCGGGGTGAGGTCGATCGAATCGACGCGATCGAGGTAGTAGTGATGAGTGGTGAGACTCAGCCTGTCAGTCAAGACCATGGCCAGTGACCTATGAGCGTGAATTAACCGAAGCTGCTTTAACGCTTGTTACGCCTCACTAGTGTTTAGGGATGCGCTCGAATTCAAAAGCAGGTGGGGTGTTAGGGATAAGCTTAGTGGTTGCACCAATACCTTGAGAGCATCCTCAACAAACCCTCCTCCCGTTGGAACGCATGCAGGAGCAGCTATAGCTAGCTAGCTTAGTAGTAGTAGTGGTAGGCGTGCACGTCCCTTGTTGCTCGCACACCGTCGTCGAGTCGTCGACATGACATGGCCACCGGATCATCACAATACAGTTGCAGTATCCTTTTTGGAAACAACAATATATAACTGAGTTTTCAGTGTGAAGTAATGCATTCCGGTGGAGCAGAGATAGATACAACGGCGGCAAGCCAATGATCCGAGCGAGGCCGCCGCCGCATGCTCGCGCGCCGTCGTTCGCGCGCATTATTCCGGCCGGTCGTCGTCCGGCAGGCAGGTAGGTGCACCAACTCCTGGATCGCTACATACTTGATACTTGCTTGGCACACGCTTGCTTGGACCTTGCAGTTCACACGTGTCTGCCATAGCAAACTCCAACTAGCTAGCCCTGCAGCGATGCACAGTACTACTTGTCAATCTAGCGATAGGGTTTATTAGCTTGACCTGTTTATGTATACTATTGGGCGGGGCGTATGCTGGAATTATTAGGATGTATACGTAGTATGGTACAACTATACATATGTATAGTGATGGACCAACCGAATGCATGGGCGTGTACCTATAACTGTATATACAAAGACTGTCACAGATTGGTCGCTAATACATGACATGCCATCCAAATAAACGTTAAAAACGGTCATTGGTCGCTGATACGATCGATACAATGCAGAAAAGTGGCTTGTACATTCGGAACTCCTACGGTGCATGCACAATTGCAAAGATACCATTACGACTTGACTATGAATCAAAGACGTTGGCAGGGGCAGCAGTCTTCTTTCGGAACGGGAAACCATTACGAAGTTGTACCTCCGACTGTACGACGCACATTTGCGAAAATGGTATTTGTACTGACTACTGACTTTATAGGACTAGACTATCAAGTTATCTCAAGCTCCCAGTCGTATTACTTGAGCGAGATGATTAAATTAGGCCCTGCTTAATTATGGCCGTATCTTAAAAAAATGGTGGCCATATCTTTCTCCACATTGGGAAGGTGGGTTGGTCGCTAATATATAAAGGACGACCGAATATATTGAGTGAGCCAAAGCCATTGACTGATATTACAAGTCATAAAGTAAAACTCTAAGAGTGCATGCACAATGAGGAGTAGAAAAATTGATGAGTATTTTATATGGTAGAATTTAATCAATTAGCTTGATTTGTAGAGTTTGAGTGACTAACGCGGAAAAAATCCAGTGGGCGCAGTGCGTACGGGGCGCTGGGTGTGCGCCCCGCGCCTGCCGGTCGATGGCGATCGGACGCCCGCCCCGCGATGCCCCGCGCCTGCTTGCGACTCGGCTCGCCCCCGGGCCCCGCGCGCTTCGCCTCACCTGCAACTCGGCTCGCTCGGCTGCGCCTTACGAAGACACGCGGGAGGTCTGCAAGAGGCGGAGAGTTACTGTTATACCCTTGTAAAGAGTGTAAAGCTGTTTGTCAGGAACGGAAAAGGTGTAATTAGGGTATTTGATCATACCCAGGGCCTCCTATAAATAGAGGCTCCCTTGTAATCGAACGGACACACATTAATGAGAAGAGAGTTCCGAAGGTCCAGCTCAATTGCCTAACTTTCGGTTCTGTTTATTTCGCTTTCTTTGGTAGTGGTAGAAGTAATAGTAGAAGTAGAAGTAATCTAGCCGTGAAGTAGTGTGAACGGCTCGGCGAAGATTGAGCTAGTCTTCGAGCGTTACCTTCGTCTCCGAGGGGGCCTTGGGCCGTGACCCCTTCGGAGGAGGGCGGATAATTAAGGGAACTGTTGTGTCGGCATCCACCTTCGGGCCCGATCTCCACCAACAGAAATCTATGAACATTTGTGAACTTGTACACTCAACTGTTAGACTAGATGTTGGAGTTAAATAATTTTAATGAAGCTCAAAAATTGATTCACTGCATAACCGCGTCCGTTTTATTCATGCGCGAGCTGTGAGGGAGCCACTGCAAGCCGAGCAGACGGGGCCGCGGACACTCCGTCCAATCCCGCGGCGCCACGAGGGGGCGCGCACCAGGGCCGCGGTGCGCGCGGCGCCCACCAGATTATTTTCCCCGGTAGCAGTATTTTTTGTTTCTGCACCATAGAACGGGCATGCATGCTCCAACTACCAAATAATTAATCAAGACATTGGGTTATTTTCGAGTAACTTTTCCGAACGAGAAACCGTTGGGAAGTTGTAGTGCTTAGGCCCCGTTTGGTTCCTATAAGAGGGTGACTTAAAGTGCAAAAAGTGCAAAATAAGTTACCTGTGAAACCAAACAGCCCTGACTTAAAGTGCTACAACTTATAAGTTGCATAAAAGTTGCATAAGTAGCTCCAGTGGCGGAGCCGGGATTAAAATTCACCTATGGCGAACTAAATTATGGCTAAAATCCACACGGGACTACTTATATTTGTATACCTTTTGTTTGCGGTTGCGGTGCATTCTCAGTTTGTGCTTCTTGTACAGGCTCTTCAATTTCATTTTCTTCTCCCCCTTCTGGAATAGCATTGGTCTGTTCTTGCCCAGATAGAGGGCTAAAAAAACTCTTTATGCCTACAACTGAAAACATTGAATTAAACATATATCAACATTTGCAAATATGGTATAGCGACATGTACAAGTACGGTTGAATTAAATTTTTCCTAGATGACCAATTCTCACCTTTCAATTTTTTCCTAATCGTGCCGGCATCTGAATTTGAGCATCGCCGACGGCTAGTAGTCGTAGCGCCATCCGGTCTTGAGGAGCCGGAGGATTAGACACCTGCGGCTCCGTTTCACCAAGACCGAGGGCGAGGCGGCGGCGGTTCGTGCTCGTGTCCCGGCCGTCCGCCGCCATCGCGCGTCACCGACTCACCGCGTCAAATCTCTCGCGGAGGTAGAGTGGCCGGCCGGCAGCTCGCACGGCCGCACGTCACGACGACCGGGCGACGAGAAGATGAGGTCCGACCGATGGGGCGACGGGCGACGGCGCCTTGCCTCCGACGATTCGTATGATCGTCTGATCGATTGATGTATCTGAGTATCTGACTGTGAACCGATCTGCTATCGCTATTTTAGTTGGGCCGCAGCCGGTGCGGTTATGGATAGTGGGCCGATTCAAAGGCCCAAAGCCTCGCCGGACTCTATTTTACCGAACAGTTACCTTCTTCTATCTCCCGACGAGCGAGTCCCGGCGGCCATGGCGCCGACGCGAGACCGAGGACCGCTCGGTCCGCGGGGATTGGCTGGTAGGGGTAGGGGGGTTCGTCGGCGGGGAAGGTCCGGCGGCCGCCATGGCTCGCCAGATAGGTGGCTCCGCCACTGAGTAGCTCCACCCCTACTTAAAGTGACTTATTTCCACTTTTTCCTCTACCATCCTGTGTGGAGCCCACTGACTTATAAGTCACTGCAACCAAACAGGACCGACTTAAAGTGGTGTGACTTATAAGTCGGGTGACTTATAAGTCACCCTACTTATGAGAACCAAACAGGGCTTTAACGAGTGCGACTTTGTAGACTTGTACAGTAGTACTCACTACTGGCCTGTGTACGTGTGGTGATGCCAAAGCCTTTCCTTTTCCTGGTCACGCGCGTCAAATTATTACTGACTAGAAACAAAGTTCAGTACGTGTCTCTAGTTTGATTGATGGTGAAGTTCTTTGAAAAAACAAGTAACTAGTACACTTGCTTGGTTGGTGGAAATTAAACTCGTCGTGTCATTTGGAATGGACATGATTTGAGCCAGGGTCAATCGTCTAACCTACTCATCACACAGGGTTTGGTTTTTGCTTCCTACATACAACTATATACAAGGCTCTGCTCGCTATAGACTGGCGTCGTCTCTGCGTCATCGTGAATCGGTGAACATGTGTTGCGTCCATGACCATGAGTCCATCTCTCTCTCTCTCCTGTCTAGTCAATGTGGCGGCTGATACAGCAGGTCATCGGGTTACCATTCGTCAAACCAATCAGACAGTGTAATTTGACCATGGTTGGACAGATGATGCTGCTGCTGCTGCGAAAGCATGGCGTCGGATCCACGTCATCGTACACGCAGGCACGGTAATCGGCAGCTCGCTTTGGAGAAACTCCGACAGGCTAGTTATCTTGACTTAATTAGCTAAAAAATAGGAAATTTGTTTAAAAACTCGATCCAACAGATTAATTAAAAGCTCGCTACGCTTATCCTCCACTAGCTAAACCGGGCTTCGCTATTATCTTTAGCGAAAGGTCCGCTTAGCTATCCTCTTGTACATGAGTATGACAGGCGGGACCCACTAGTGATGGAGTATATGAAGAGTTGATTTTAGCTAGTGCTTCTACTGTTCAGCATTCCACAGAAAGCAAAGGCTTCAAGCCTTCGTCCGCAACGGATACGCCTATCCAGTCGAGTAGCGTATTTTTTAAAATACGTCTTCGGAGTTCGTTTGCCGCTCTCGCTGCCCACTCCCCCACACCGGCCCCACCGCTTCTCTTCCGCTTCCACCTCCGGCAAATCCCAATTCCCAACCACACCGCGTGAGCGCGCGCGCTCTGCTCCATCACTCCATGGACGCCCACGGCCTCGTCCGCCGCCACCTGCCACCGCCTTTCCACCTCCCGCCCTTCTCGCACGCAACTCTCGGGTACCGCCGCCGCGTCCCCACCGCGGTGGTCTGCTGCAGCTCCCCCACCGCGGGGGACGACCACCAGCACCAGCACCAGGAGCGGCCGTGGGAGTCCTACGACCGCGACATCCAGTCCCACGCCGCCGGCTCCGACCTGTCCCGCTCCCTGGGTCTCCTCGCCGACATGCAGGCGTCCGGGGCGCGCCCCAGCGGGGCCGCGTACGCGCGCCTCATCCGCGCGCTGTCCCGCGCGGGCCGCACGCTCGAGGCCGAGGCGCTCCTCCTCGAGATGCGCCGCCTCGGCCCGCGCCCGGGCGCCGCGCACTACAACGCGCTCCTCGAGGGGCTGCTCGCCAGGGCGCACCTCGGCCTCGCCGACCGCCTCCTCCTACAGATGGCCGACGACGGCGTCGCGCGTAACCGGCGCACCTACACGCTCCTGCTCGACGCGTACGCGCGCGCGGGCCGGCTCGAGGACTCGTGGTGGGTTCTGGGTGAGATGAGGCGCCGGGGGATACGGCTTGACACCGCCGGCTACAGCATGCTGGTGCGGCTTTACCGGGACAATGGCATGTGGAAGAAGGCCATCGACCTCGTTATGGAGATGCAGGAGGTGGGGGTCGAGCTCGATGTTAAGATCTACAACGGTTTGATCGATACTTTCGGCAAGTATGGGCAGCTGGCGGACGCGCGCAGGGTGTTCGACAAAATGCGCGCCGAAGGCATCAAGCCGGACATTTCGACTTGGAATGCTCTGATTCGATGGCATTGTCGGATCGGGAACATGAAACGTGCTTTGCGATTCTTGACCGCAATGCAGGAGGAAGGGATGTATCCGGACCCCAAGATTTTCGTTATGATCATTGGCCGGTTGGGGGAGCAGGGGAAGTGGGATGAGATCAAGAAGCTCTTTGACGGCATGAAGAATCGAGGTTTCAAGGAGAGTGGCGCGGTGTATGCTGTATTGGTTGACATTTACGGGCAGTATGGCCATTTTCGTGATGCGCGTGAGTGTGTAGCTGCTCTTAAAGCTGAAAATACGCAGCTTTCAGCTCGCATCTTTTGTGTCCTCGCCAATGCTTATGCTCAACAGGTCAGTCTAACTGGTTCAATTTTTTCTTTTGGTATGATATTCCCCCATCTTGAACTAAATAGTGAATACAGTTGCAAATGTCTTTGGTTGCAGTCTAATACTTCATGTAATCATGTTTCAGTAATGCTATAGACTTAACAATGACCCAGTTCTGTTATTTGTGATAACAAGAAAGAACATTTCCAGGTTTAGGAAAATGATCTTTTAGGACCCTCAGCATCTTGTGTACCTGTTATTTTAGATACCTAATGTAGATTCACAATTTTGGTCATTTTTATGAAAGATAGACCATTTCTGGTTGTTGAAATATGATATTCTGTAAATATTACCATTGGATCTCCAACATTGTCCTGTTCAATGCAATACCTTATGTAGGCTTACAATTTCTTTCTTTCCAAGAAGTTAGACTGGTCTTGTGTAACTAATTTCACTGTTTATCCAACATCTTTGTTTATCTGTTCAGTACAGCACCTGTCCACCTGATATTACTAAATCTTGATCTATAGTTGATAGCCCTCCCCACTGAGAAAGAATACACTACTATCATGGAAAACAGTGTTGCATTTGTCTAGGCAGAAGTGATATGACTTAAAAGATGTATTTCTGCATCTGTTTTGAACCAGGATTCTAAGTGTAATAAGTTTGAGATTATTTGGCATTGGGATTTTGTTGAATGTAAGAAGTCAGCTTGTCTCACTGCTGTATGTCAATCTGTATAATCTTCAACTATTTTCTGCATTTGACTTTTTCTTAGGGAAAAAAGTTTATTCATCAGTAGAACATCGATATCTGCCTGTCTATGTGCACTTTTCAGTCTGTGTGAATCATGCTGCCTGCTTGCTTAAGGTGTTCCTAATCTGTAATCTCTTTTCAGGGGTTGTGTGAACAAACTGTAAATGTACTTCAGTTAATGGAAGAAGAAGGATTTGAGCCAAACCTTGTTATGCTGAATTTGTTAATCAACGCTTTTGGCACTGCTGGAAGGCATTTAGAGGCACTGGCTGTATTCCAGCATATCAAGGATAGTGTATGTACCTTATCCTGAAATGGGAAGAAAATGAGGGTTTCTTTTTGTTGATTATTGTTTACAGTTTTATGGTGCTTTGCTTTCTTTACACTCCTGATTACCTGCCTTTTTTTCTTAGGGTATGAGCCCAGATGTTGTGACATACACTACACTTATGAAAACATTCATGAGAGCAAAGAAATTTGAAAAGGTCTGCCACTTTATCTTTATTTTTGTTAATGAAATTAAAAGAGCCACTTGTGGCAACTTGCACACAATTTCAGTTGTCAGTAAAAATTGTGAGATTTCTTGTTTTCATCGAGTATGGCCTTATTTTTTTCATTTTCTTTATTGCGATGTAGATAGAAACAGATTGCCCAATGCTATTGAACTTGTGAAGGGTCACAGAATTCTATGTACTTGATTATTCTGAAAAGGTTCAAATTATTCTGATCTTGGCTTGGATAGGTATCTGAAGCCTACAAGGAAATGGAACGTGCTGGATGTACTCCAGACAGAAAAGCCCGGGAAATGTTACATGATGCCTCTGTTATATTGGAGCAAAGAGGATGTGAGTATTTCATTTTTCAGCTGACTTGCTGCACTTTATGGATGAGTGGTTGAGTGATGAACTGATGATGTATGTGAAATGCATTGACAGGTATCTATTGAAATTGGAATGCTTGTTATTCTAAAATGGCCCAGGGCCTAGCCTCCTAGGAATGTTGCGAGAGAGGAATGTTTGTAATGTCTGGGGCACCATCTCCCTTATTGCTTAGACATGCATGGTGGAGAAATCATTCAGAAGCAAACACAAGGTAGGTGATTACTATTACACCTTAAGTTGTATATTGACATACTCTCGCATATCTAGTTTGCCTATTCTGGAAACACTATAAGATAAATTTCTCTCTTTGCATTAAGCTGTTCCATGTAGGTATTTCAGTATGTATTATCAGTTTTATATGCTGCTCACAATCCAACAAAATTGTAAATATTGTTCCAAGTAACTAATCCATCAAGTAGGGGTATTAATTAGTGATATCAGTTTCATCTACTACTGATAATCCAACAAAATTGCATTAACGAATTTATCTACTGCTAAAGCAACATTTTTGTTAGATTATGTAAGTTTGGTCATCAATTTCTATGGTATAATAACTATGTATATATAAGTGTTGCTTTGCCATATGTCCATGTGCATATCACCATCTGCATTTCAACTTTGAACTTAGCCTGTTCGGTTGGCTGGTGGCTGGTGCTGGTTTGTTCTGAGAGAAGAGTAGTGCTGGCTGGTTGCTGGTGGCTGGTTTGTTCTGAGAGAAAAGTACTACTGGCTGGTGGCTGATAAGCCGAGCGAACAGGCTGGCACACTTAATTTACTTTCAACATATCAGTTATGATGATCATGCTGATAAATTCCAATACATGCGTGCAAAGATTGGGACGGAACAGTACAACTCTGTCCAAGGCTCCTAAATGTCATGTTTGACAGAAAGGTGCAGAAAGGTATGTGGTTTACTGATGCAGGTTTGCACTTAAGCGGTTAAATCAGGCGTTACTTACATTCAGTTTACTGCCACACCACAGGATATACTGGCATACATACTTTGAACTTGAGTGCAAATGCCAGTCAAGATTTATGGTCTAAGTAGCGCTATCAAGCATAAAAAAAGGAGGAATCAGAAGGCGGAAGAATCATTAGCAACGAGAAGGATATAGACATCTGTGGAGATGAGGTGCATCTATCTATAATGTGGAAGTTCCTTACATTGCTTTCATTCTGAGTCATACCTTAGGAACTTGTTGCAATAAAGAACCGTAGAAAAATATTAGGTGTGCTAATTTTTGACTTTGTGACTAGATTCAGCTAACTACATGGTTAGCTTATGTAATCAGCCATCATGTGGCGTCCAAGCATATATTTGTTTTGAGCCATCATCTGTTACTAATCAAAATGCCATCTTATGTAATCAACCATCACCTGTGACTAATCAAAATGCCAACTATTTGTTTCTGTATTTTCTCTGCCATATACCATGCTGCTTAAATCTTATACTTAGTAACAGACTGTAAATCAGAAGCAGGATGAATCAATTGTGATTCATGCATCACTATTTATGAATTTATTTGTGTAAACACATGGTGTACAACTAATATTGGAATTGCCTTTGGTTGATGCTATTTTGGTTACTGAATTAACCTCTGCACTGAATAGTGTGCTGACATTATTGATTTTTTGTAGGCTTCATGGCCCCATGGGCAACGAATTTAAAATTAAAGAACAAATTGAGCAGACATTTTCACAGTAGTAGCTCTTCTTTCTTATAATATCACCCAAGGCCTCCTTACATATTGATATAGTTTGATACTTCTTCCTCCATCTAACACACACAAAGAAAAACAACATATTTTCATCTTCCCTGAAACCTCAACTCATATGCGAACTCTGCTATATATATAGTAGTGCCATAAGCATTTGATATACTATTTGTTACCAAGGCAGTGGAACTACTGATAGAGAAGGCAGGCAGAGCAGGCAAAGTAATGGAGGTTCTGGTCACTTGAGCTCATCATCGTCATCGCAGTCACTGAGCAGGTCGTCAATGGCCGCGGTATGCGTCATGCGCGCAGACGCCTGCTTGACCCATGTGGCCATCTTGGCGGTCTCCCTGCTGACCTTCACCTGCTCCTCGAGAGCCTTCTTGAGCTTGCGCTGCTGCTCCTTGAGCTCGGTGACCATCCTCCGGTTCTCGTCGCCCCACTCGCCGGCGTCGACGCCGAGGACGTCGCCATCTCCTGAGCCGTGGACCTTTTTGCCCTTTGTCGGCGTCCTCTGCAGGGGCTTCCTGGGTGAGAACCCGAAGCAGCACGCCTGGCGCGGCGGCGGCGGCGAGGGAGAGTCGTCGTCCCGACCCCTGTTCCGCTCCCGCAGCGTCGGCCGACCCCGCCGTCCTGACCCGAACAGCTGCTCCAGGTCCTCATCGTCGTCGTGAGCAGCGGGGACGGTGGCCGGAGGAGGCGCCTGCTTCGGCGGCGGTGGCGGCGAGGAGGGCTCAGCCGCCGCCGCGTCTCCCGGTGTCTGCTCGTCTTGGGCCGGCGCGGACGGCTGCTCGGGCGGAGGAGGGCTCGGCCGCGGCGGGGCGGGTAGGGTGGGGTGCGGCGCGGTGACGCTGCGGCCGAGGGTCTTGACGGGTGCGGCGGCCGCGGAGGGGGCGGCGGCGGGGAGGGATTTGAGCTTGCGGAAGCGGGACTCGAGGCTGGAGGGGAGGGCGGAGTCGTCGGCGAGGTGGGCGGTGTTGAGCCTGGCGATCTCCTCGAGCGCGATCAGGTCCGCCGCCTCGGCGAGGATGGCGTCCACGGCGGACATCTTGCCGCCGCCGCCGCCGCCGCCGCCCGAGTAGGCCATGGTAGGCTGCGCCGGTTGCGTGGAGGGATCGGGATGCCGAGGGCGGCGAGATGAGAGGGAAGGGGGAAGAGAAAGAGAGTGAGCTCTAGTGTGAAGCGTGCGGCGCCGTTGAGGTCAGTGGCTGGGACTGGTAGCTGGGACTCTGGGAGGGGGAGAGCGTGGGGTGCGGAGCTGCCGTTTCTTTCTTGTCCGGCGCGTGGTGGTGTGGCGGTGAAGCCTGGTGGGGTGGGTGGGGTCCGCGTGGGGCAGCGTCGGATTCCTGCGCTTTTGACCGTTGCCGAGCGCCCTGGCGAACCGGGTCGGCCAGTCGCGCGGCGCCGCGCGGCTTCTCCGGTGTGCCGGCTGACCGTGGCCGCGGAACAGGCTGCTGGTTTGGTTGGCCGTGACGGGACTCTCCGGTGAGCGTAGGCGCGATGGACGGAGATCACGCGGCGATACGGTTTTACTGCCTTCGCTGAAGACGTTTAGGACGGGGACACGATCTTCAAAGTGCAACTTTGACTTCGTATTTTTACAAAAATAATTATTGAAAACTAACATGTGTATACTTTTTATGAAAGTATTTTACAAGACAAATCTACTCATGTAGTTTTCACATTTCCAAATTCAACAGCTTAAAAGTTATTCATGATTTATATTCCTAGTGTTTAACTCAAATCTTGTCCAAAACGTCTTCTTTTACCAAACCAGAGGGAGTATCTCATGGTGAATGGTGCTGGCAAGCACGGGATCCAGCGGAGCTCAGACCTGGGAAATTATAAAAGTGAATATATAGTACATAATAATGGCAGCATGACACTACACATGGAGGTAGATCGCGGCGGATGATGATACATGATACTACTCGTTGATGGAGACGAGCGTAGAATGGCAACGGGCAGCACGCCAGCACAGCACCTTCTGACGGGAAAAAGTTGTTAGGCTGGTGATTAATGGCTGATGCCTTTGTTGGATGTTTGGCGTCGAAGTTTACGAGCACAGGAGGCCCAACAAGCTGCTATATAATTCGTGATTGTTGGGCTTGTTGTAGGCCGATATGAAGTGGGCTTTTGGCCCCTTAAGTGGGCTGGCTGCGTGGGCTGCTTTACGAGCCCGACTCTACCGAGTTTCCTTTCCGTTCCTTTCCACCACGACAGGAAGTTGCATGGCATCAAACACACACACAAACAACAAACAAATCGTCGCCTTTTCCTGTCCGTTGTACTACACATACAGTTCCGTGCGTAATCGCGTTCTCGCCCCGGCTAGCTGTTGGAGCCGCACGCGAGTGCCATAGTGCCAAGGCCTTGCCGATCGCGCGTTGCTGCTCCGAACTGCACGACGGGTCGGTCGATCCGCAATGTCCAGCATGGCGCTGCGCTGCTGTCTACTACCCCGACGGATTCCCGCCCCCCTCCTCCAGCCCCGTCGCGTCCAGTCGCCGCCGGCCTCTCGGTCCATCCAAGCATCCACTAGTGATAAGATGGGGAAAGAATGTGTTGACGCCGCAACAAGCAGGCGTAGCTTGGACGTCGACGACCTGCGAAGAGTTGGCTACGCAGGCGCCGCCGCCCTCGCTGGCTTCACTCTGCTCGTAGCCACGATGACCGAGTACCACAACCGCCGTAGCATGATCTCATCCCGTCCCTAAGCGTGTACGGTTTGCTTGTGTACATAGAAGTTGGCTACTTTCTCTCCACTAGCTAGTGCAAAAAATATAATGCAGTCGTCATTTGTCGTGGTTTTCGTCGATTGTCGTTATCGTCCCAAATATTTCATTCTAGTACAATTTTTTTTTAAAAAAAATCTTTCATTGTATAGTACAATATATGTATGGCTGATGGTATACAAGCAGCCTTCTGCTGCAGCTTGCGTTGAGATGGTCTGCGGCTGCGCCTATCTATACTTCCTAGTACTCTGGATGTGGCGAGGCCCCTCCATGCAGTGAGGCCACGATCAATGGTTGCCCCTGGAACCGAGATGAGATTGTTTGCTGAAGCTTATCGGGAGCACTGGGATCGGCGAGCTCGGACAGGACATCCGGCGGCCGCCCATCCGTCGGACGGTTCCGTGCGCCCAGCAGCTAACAAAAATATCTTGATGTCTACTGCTTCCTTTCTATCTCATCCACCCATTTTTCTCTCGTTCCTCTCGACGCCTTCCCGAGCCGAGCAGCACCGCGCCGCCGCCGCAGCCCTCCAGGATTCCAAATCCAGCACCCTGCTAGGAGTACTCCGACGCCGATGAGCTGCTGACCTCCGGCCCCGATTCCAACGCCGGTGAGTCGTTCTCCTCCACCTCCGTTTCCAGTTGCTGCTCCCTCCCCGCGGCCAGGCACCAGGTCGTCGTGCCCTCCATGGCAGAGGTTTGTGTTGAAGTGTTAAGGTGTGTATTTTGTGATGTTGTATGAAGTGATTTGAGATGTTTCGTCGGTGCGGAATATGGTCCCGACACTAACCAGTAGATAACGCCTAGGTCTATCCCTCAATGGTCGATGCCAAGCAACAAATGACACAAGGTTTTATCCTGGTTCCGGCCGAGGGGGCCGTACATCCAGCAGGGGCGTGCTCGTGGCACTATATTGCTCGGCACCGGGGGTGCTTGTAGTGGGGCAAGTACAAGCAAGGCGGGAGAGGAAGCGTGGCTCCCAAGTCCCTGGTGGAGTGGTTGAAGATGTTGTGGGAGAATAAGAGAGTGAGTGCACGGAGTGTTGTGTCGAATTGAACTCGTTCGTTTCTTCTCAACTTGTCCCCCCCGCGGCTGGGGGCTCGCCTCCCCCTTTTATAGGTCAAGGGGGCGACGGGTTACATGCACGCCGCGCTACCTAGCTACGTGAGGGAGCACGTCGTGCTACGGCGTAGAGTGGGCGGCCGTCCGGACGATCTTCGCTGCGATCCGGCCATGATGGCCTACCCCGTACCCGAACAGTGTCGATTCGAGGGTAGGAAGGCGGCAGATGGCGGTGGTGTCCTCTGATAGGCTTCGAGGGAGGTGCTGATGATGGCTGGTACGGGGAACAGGCGCGGGCAGAACGGCGTTCCTTCCCAATGCGCTCCGCGGCAGCGGAGTGGTTGCTGCAGTGTTCGGGCGTGCGCCGGTGGTGCCGGGCGTGCGCCTGCACGCGTGGGTACGGCAACCGCACCGGTACAGTGACCGGGATGGCCATCCACCGCCCGGCGCCCCTCACCTAACTGCGGGGTCACGGGAAAGTGGAATCGAGGGTGCGCCGGCCCCCTTTCGAGGGTCGGGCGCGTTAGCCGTCTTTGTAGTGGGCGCGCGGTGTCACGGGGCCGACACCGGCCGTACCGCACGGTCCATCCCACGGTGGCGGGGATGGGCTCCTCCCCCGGGGAGTTGGTGCGGCGGCACCGGGCGTGAGCCCGTGGCGCATGATGGCGCCGTCTCGCGGCGTCGGGGCGTTAAATGCCCAAGTACGGGGCCGGCGCACGCGTGCGCGCGCGCCCGTGAGCGTGGCGGGCCCCGGCCGAGGGCGGAGCGAACCCTCGAGCGAGTCGAGACCTCGCTCGAGGGGGGGGGGGGCGATCCCTCGAGCGGGGGCGGGACCGCTCGAGGGAAAGGGTTGCCCCTCGAACGGGGCGGAGCCCGCCCGAGGGGGAGCGCGTCCTCGAGCGAGGCGGAGCCTCGCTCGAGGGGTCATCTCGGCGGGCCGTCTCGGTGGGCCGTCGGGATCCGGCGTGGGCCGTGTCCCGCATGGTTAGTTACCCGCATGGTTAGGATTAGCGTGTTTTGACACGGGATTAAGTGAGGATTCCCCCGTTGTTTAAGGGGACCCCTAGGGTCGTCCCCGACGGTAGCCCCCGAGCATGCCGGGTTTGCCATTGAGGCTCCCGCGGATGCGGAACCTACCGATAGGACGTTCTTCCCTCCTTGTTTGGGAACGCTTTCCGGTGGGGCCGCGTCGGCGGACCCGCGGGTCTAGCCCCCGAAGCCTCGCGGGAGTGTGGGTTCTCTGCGGGGGTTAACCGTGAGAACTGCGGTCGAAAGGCGTGGCACATATGCCAACCGGCATCGGCGGTGTTTCAGCCGGCTTCGGGGGTGCACGCTCCCCTGTCACTGTCTCCGGCGGGTGCAATTTCAAGGAGGTGTAGCCGTGCGTCAAGCCCCCCGAGCCTTAGCCCGTTCGAGGCGATCGGGTCGAGCCTGACGACTTGTTTTTTAACGCGCCCTCGCCGTCCCTCCGCGGGACGGAGGGTGAGGTTTCCGCGACTCCCATCGAGCGGGTCGCGAATCGCGGATTCCTCGTCGAGCCGCTAGCGGGTGGTTCAAGTGGACGTCCATGCCCCGTTCGATAAGGGTAGGCCGCGCGGTCGGAGACACGTCCATGGAAGCGCTTGCGTGGGTTTGCTAGGTGGGGCTCGGTCCCGTTCGCTAGGGACCGAGGGCGCGGAAGCTCTCCCTCGGTGGGATCCCCCGGCTAGCCGCCCTCGCCGGCTCTCGAACACGACATGTGGGGCACCCTCGAGCCGACGGGCTCGAGGAACGGCTCGAATGCGCGTGCCCTCGTCGTCCCTAACTCGTGATCCGGGGCGCCCTCGTTCGAACCCGTCGAGGGTCGGGCTTCGAACCTCCGATCGCAAGGCCGTGCGGGGCCGTGCCTTGGCCGGCCCGTCTTTTCACGTTTGCGGCCGTCGAGGGGTCTGGGCGTGCCGACCCTCGAGGTGCTGGTTGGTGGCACGGCGCGGCATGAGTGCTTTCGGTGCCGCTCTATTTCAAGCGTGACCTGGGCGATCCTCTTACGCGCGTGCCTTCTTTTAGAGGGTTGACATTGTCTCGAGCCGGAGGGTCATGCCGCTCGAGGGCTTCACGTGGCATGGGTGCCCGCGGTTGCCTGTTCTACACCGAGCAGGTCCCGGGCGACCTTCTCACGCTGATATCCCATCGAGGGTCGCCTCTGTTTCGAGCCGAGGGTCATGCCGCTCGAGGGTTTCACGTGGCATGGGTGCCCGCGGTTGCCTGCTCTACATCGAGCAGGTCCCGGGCGACCTTCTCACGCTGACATCCCATCGAGGGTCGCCTTTGTTTCGAGCCGAGGGTTCGCCTCGCTCGAGGGCTCTCCTTGCTTGGCAAGGGGCCCGGGCATTTAATTGCCTTGCGGTCGTGGCCGCGGTTTTGCAGCGCGGGCGCGCCTTTTTAGGCGCGCGCGCGCGCGCGCGCGTAGTGGGCGGCGCGGCGGCGGACGTGACGGTTTTGCCTCGGTCGCGGCCGGTCCTTGCCGTAATGATGACCCGCCCGCGGTGTTAGAGCCGCCGCGGTCGTGGTGGGGCCCACCCGTCGACGCGATGGGAAGATTCCCCGCCGAGTTAATGCCGGTCGGGGCGTCCGCTCCGAGAGCTCGCCCGTCGCCTATAAACCGCGGGGAGGAAGGGACGGCGGTTTTTTACCTTAGCTTCTCACCGTTCTCGGTCCCTCGCCCCTTCGCCTTTGTCCTGCTCTTGCCATCGCGCGGGCTCGCTGTTTAGAGCTTTTTCCTCGTTTCCTTGTCCTCCGCCTTCGCATTCGTTCGTCCCCCCTCATGGCGCCCCCTCAGCTTCCCGTTAGGATCCTGGAGCCGTATGCTTGGGAGAAGTCGACGGTGACTCGGCTCGCCCTTGGCGAGCTGGTCGCCGCCGGCCAGCTGTCGGCCAACGAAGAAGGGCGCCCGGCGGAGTGGATCGTGCCGCCGGCGACGCACCACGAGCCCAACCCGCCGGAGGGCTACGTGGTGAGCTTCCTCCGCTACCACGAGCGCGGCTTCAACGCGCCGGCGAGCACCTTCATGCGGGCAATGTGCTACTACTACGTGGTGGAGCCGCACAACTTCGCCCCCAACGCGATCTCGCAGGCGGCCACGTTCGTGGGCGTCTGCGAAGGGTACCTGGGGATCCCGCTCAACCGGGACCTCCGGGTTCACCTTTTCCGCGGGGAGCTCATCACGCGGCCCACATCGGAGCCGAGGACCCGCCGCGCGGTGCGCGCCGGCGGGATGTCGGCCGGCCCCGCGGGGGCGGCTCAAGGATTTCTACATCCCCCGCACCATGGCGACGAACAACGCCGGGCCGGGAGCGGGGATGGTTCTACTCGCGTAACGCCGAGCCCGGCCTTCCTCCTTACACCGGCCGGGTGTTCAAGAAGAGGCCGGACTCCTGGGGCTACGGGGTATCTACGGCCCAGCATCGGGCGCGGCAAGAGTCCGTCCTCGCCGCCTGCGGCGGGCCGGGCGAAGCACGGGGCCGAACGCGATGAGCGTCCTCGCCTTCCTCCACCACCGGCGGGTTGTGCCCGCGATGCGAGAGGCCACTCGCATCTTTGAGATGACGGAGGCGGCCAACCCCCGTCGACCCGGCGAGGTCGCGGATGCTCCCGACGCCGCCGGAGCGGCCGTACGCGCTCACCCGGCGCGGAACGCCGTCGACACCCGGACGCCGCCGCCGCGGGTCGGACCCCCGTGGGACATCGAGATGCTCCCCCACGGGCCCGTTGGTGAGTGTGATTCTTGATTTTGTTGTAGTTCTTGGTCTTGTTTTTTTTTGTTTCTCGACGCGCCATTGATGCTCCCGTGCGCGGTCGGTGAAGTTCAACATCGCCAAGTCCGTTCCACCCACCCCCGACTCCCCGCGCGCTTGGCGGGCGGCGCGGCGGGAGCAGCGGGGAGCGAGCGGCGCGCAAGAGGGAGCACGCGAGGCGGCGCCAAGCGCGCCGCGACCAACGGTCCGCGGAGTACGGCGGCGGGAGGAGGGCCGGGGCTCTCCTCCCCGGATATCGAGGAGCCCTCGTCCTCGGAGCGAGGACGAGGAGGAAGAGTCCGAGGGGGAGGGCCCCTCGCACGGTGGCGACTGCGCCCCCGTCGTCGGAACCCGTGCGGCGTCGGGGGCGGCTTCGCTGGGGGCGGGCGCAGCCGGCGCCCGCCGCCGGGCAATCATTGTCGGGGAGCGGCACGCGCGCGCGGGGGTGTCGGCTCGTGCCACGGAGGCACGCGCGGCGGACACGCCCGCGCGCGCGTCAAGCGTGCCCGCGCGCGGGGGAGCGTGCCGCGCGCGCGGCGTCATCGTCAAGGGGCGCGTCGGCGGGCGTGCCCGCGCGCGGGCGAGCGTGCCCCCGCGCGCGGTGGCGTCTTCGGGGGGTGCGGCATCGGGCGCGCCCGCGCACGGGCGGGCGTGCCCGTGCGTGCGGCGGCGCCGCGTCGGGGGGGGCGCCACGGCGGGCGTGGCGGCTGCACCGGCCTCGTCCGCGGAGGCCTCGAGGAAAAGGAAGCGGGCCTTTTCCTCCGCGAGGTAAGGCGCCTGTCCTTTTTCGTTTGGTTTGGTTTGCTGGTGATTAGGTGTTCTAACCCTCTGTTCGTGCCTGCGCAGGGCGGTGCCAACCGTTCCTCCTCTTGCACCGGCCAAGGTGCTGAGGACGGACGCATCGATCCCCACCCGGCGGCGTTCGTCGAGGGGGTCGCGCCCGGGGACAAGCGCGGCGGCGGGCATGAGCTCGCAAGGCCGGGCCGGGGCCTCGAGGCCCCGGCCGGCGGATCGGCCCGCCGCGCGCGCGGGCCGGAGGGTCGCCGGGGGGCGGCCGGCGCCGGTCGCCGCGGAGACGCGGGTTGCGGCGGCGGCCACGGTGGAGGTGCCGCCGCGGTGGCGGCCACCCTGCGGAGGAGGCGGAGCGGGCGCAACCGCGGGAGCGCCCGTGGATGCGGCGGTACGGCGGGGAGGTGGCGGCCACGGCGGCGCGGCGGGCGCCCGGTGGCCGCGGAGGCGCGGGTGGAGGTGCGGCGGAGGCGGCGCGGGCGGCGCCGCGCCCGCCGGCGATCTGCGGGCGGAGGTGGTGGAGCTCTCGGACGACTCCCCGCCGCCCGGTTGGAATCGGTGGGCCGGGCGCCTACGAACTCCCCCGAGCCCCGGGGAGGGGGGCCCTCGTGAGGCGGCGCGAGGGTCACATGGTGGTGGGGGGCCGAGGGCACGGTGCCGAGGCCTCGTCCTCCCACGCCGGCCGCCCCGCCCAGGTGGGGGGGGCCGTGGAGGATCCCCCCGCGTTCGCCGACGCCGGGGGGGAGCAGGAGCTCCGGGGCGAGCTCGGAGCCACGGCGCCACGCTCAACCGCGCGTTGAACGAGGCGGCGCGGGTCCACGGCGGCCGGCCCGGCTCGTCTTCCGGGTGAGCCATGGTTGCTCGTCTCTCTTCCTTTTTCGTTTTCGTGTGCTGCATTCAAGCCTTGGCACTTACGAGATTTGATGCGTGGATGCCAGGAGCTCGAGCGCCGCGCCCATGACAAGTATGACGCGTTCGACCGGGTGAACGCCGAAGTTCACCAGCTCCGGGAGCGGTGCAGCGCCTTCGACGCGCTTGCGGATGCTCTCAGGACACCGGACGGCTGGCTAGCGTACCGGGCGATGGCGTGGTGCGACGAGCTCCCGGAGAGCTCAGGGCAGGACGCGGCGCGCCGGTCGAGCCTCGAGCGGATCCGCGCGGCCCCTCGTCGATCGTGACGAGGCGCGCGCGTAATGCGCGCGCGGACATAGAGAAGACGCGGACGGCGGCCGCCAACTGGGAGGCGGAGGTGGCCACCGCTCGCGCCGAAACTCGGGAGCTCCGCACGTCGCTTGAGGGGGCGCAGACGCAACAACGCCAGGCCGAGGAGCGGGCGCGCGGGTTGGAGCGAGCGCGCCAAGGAGGCCGACGACCCGGGGGCCGCCCTCGACGCCAAGGCCGCGGCCCTCGTCGCCGGCGAGGAGCGGCTCCGGCGGGGAGCGCATCGCCCGCCGGGGGCCGAGGGGCGGCTCCGGCGGAGAGCAGGGCGCCCTTGGCGACGCCCGAACGGCGCTAGAGCGGGAACGCGTCGCGCGTGAGGCGGCGGAGAAGTCGCTGGAGGAGCGGAACGCCGCATTCTCCAAGGTTGAGGACGAGGCGCTCGTGCTCAGCATCAGCAATGCCAACCAGGAGCTGGCCCTCCGCGAGCAGGGCGAGACCGTCCAGCGTCTCGAGTTGGCGCTCGAGTCCGCGCGCCGCGACCTCGATTTGGAGAGGAAGCAAGTCGAGGGTGAGTCACTTTTTGACTCTGTTTGTTGGTTTTTTGCTTTAGAGGGTCCGTTTCTCCCTTTCTGATTTCTTGTCGCCTTGTTGATTCCAGGCTTGCGCACTGCCTTGGGGCACGGCTCGCCGGCGGGCCGAGGCCTGCGCAGCTTCCTACAACTCCTCGAGCGGGAGGCGGCAGGGAGGCTGCGTGACGCGGCCCTCGAGACTGCCGCGTCGTCGAGGAAGGCGAGGCCCGGGCCGGCGGCTCGGCGGCCGGCCGCTGCGCGCCCTCGGCGGCCACGTCACGGAGCGGATGCGCCGGGCGTTGCACCTAGGCGCCGGGAAGGCCCTCGGAGTGGTGCGATCCCACTACGAGGTCAACCTCGAGGCGGCGGCGGAGGGCTACATCGTGCCCGAGGGCGTCGAGGACGAGGTGGCCATGGAGCGCGCGGATGCGCTCGGCTGCCGACGCCGCCGGGTCGCTCGCCGAGGCCTTCGAAGAATTCCTCTTCCGGACGCCGCCGATCTTCGCTCCTCCTCTGCTCGAAAGCGAGTTGGGCGCTAGGCCCATTTTTTGTTTACGTGTATCGGAGTCGGCCCCGTGGCCTTTTGTAAATAAACAAATTGTCTTGTGAACATGAGCGATTCTTTGTGAATGAAGTTGCTTGTTCATTACGCTTTTTGTTCCTCCTTCTTCCTGAGTAGATTCTAGTTAGGGGAGTTCGATTTTCGCAGGGGGGCCGCTGGGTTGGAGGCGAGAGAGAAGGGCCATAGCCACGCGGCGTAGGCTATCTCTGGCTCGCACGCTCCTTCCGCTGTGCCGCCTACGCCCTGTTCGAATCATGGCTCGAGGTTGAAGTAGGAAACAAACTTAGCGCGTGTTGTTATGTTTTTTGCGCGAAAAAAAATGGGACCATTTGGGGGGGGTGCCCCCCCGCAGTAGCCCCCGAGGGTAACTTGGGTTTCAGGGGAAAGCCAAGTTGCCCTTTTATTAGACTTGGAGTACTTACATAGGTGACACCAACTGGGGCGTTGGCCATGCGTTTTTACAACAGGAAATACTTGGAAATCCTAGCTAAGGGTAGAAGCGACGTAGCTGTTGGATGTTCCAGGCGTTGGTGAGTTCTTCGCCGTCCTCGTTGGCCAGCTTGTACGTGCCCGGCTTGAGCACCTTCACCACGACGTAGGGTCCCTCCCATGGGGGCGATAGCTTGTGGCGCCCTCGGTTGTCTTGGCGTAGCCTTAGGACCGCATCCCCTTCGTCGAAATCCCTCCGACGTATCTTGCGTGCTTGGTAACGTCGTAGGGACCGTTGATACCTTGCGGAGTGCATCAACGCCACGAGGCGTACTTCGTCTAGGCCGGTCCAGCGAGTCCTCGCGGGCTCGGCCGGTTAGCATCTTCGTCGTACCCTCGAACCCCCGGGCGACCCATATTCCGGGTCCGCGGGGAGGACGGCCTCTCGCGCCATGGACTAGGAAAAACGGGGTGAACCCGGTGGCTCCGCTTGGGGTGGTCCTTAGGCTCCACACGACCGCCGGTAGTTCTTGGAGCCATTTTCGGCCGGATTTGTTGAGCCGGTCAAAAATTACGGGCTTGAGGCCTTGCGGAATCATGCCGTTGGCACGCTCCACTTGGCCGTTGGTCTGTGGGTGTGCCACAGCTGCCCAATCCACTCGGATGTGGAACTTGTCACAGAACTCCAAGAACTTCCGGCCCGTGAACTGGGACCCATTGTCTGTGATGATGGAGTTTGGCACTCCAAAGCGGTAGACGATGTCGGTGAAGAACGTGACCGCCTGCTCAGCCCTTAAATTCGTAATGGGGCGTACCTCCACCCACTTGGAGAATTTGTCGATCGCGACTAGTAGGTGGGTGAAGCCCCCGGGCGCCTTCCGCAGGGGCCCGACGATGTCCAACCCCCACACGGCGAACGGCCATGTCACGGGGATCGTTTGCAGGGCGTGAGCGGGCAAGTTGGACTTGCGGGCGTAGAACTGGCACCCTTCGCAGGTGCGCACGATCTCGCTGGCGTCCGCGACCGCAGTAGGCCAATAGAAGCCCTGGCGGAACGCGTTGCCAACGAGGGTGCGCGGCGCAGCGTGGTGGCCACGGACCCCTCGCGTGGATGTCCCGTAGGAGCTCGCGCCCCTCGGGAATGGGTATACACCGCTGGAGGATGCCCGACGCGGCGCGCTTGTACAGCTCGCCGTCGACGAGGGTGAATGACTTGGCCATCCTGGCGATGCGCCTAGCCGTGGCCCGGTCTGCGGGGAGTTCCCCTCGAGCGATCCAGGCGGTGTACTTTTCCCGCCAATCCGCTTGGACAGGAGCCGTCTCTACATCCATCGCATCGACCTCGTGGGAGCCGTACCCCTCGAGAAGGGAGAGTACGTACGCCTCGTTCGAGGGGTCCTCTTCCATGGGTTCCGCACCCGCTGGATTCGAGGGAGCCCCCGAGGGTCCGCCGTCGCTCAAGGGGTAGGGCTCGAAGGCGACCGAGGGCTGCGCGATGTCGCGCGCAAAAACGTTCGGGGGAACGGTGATCCGCCCGGACGCTATTTTTGCCCGGCTCGTACGCTTCCTCGTTGTACCGGCGGGGTACATGATTAAGCTCGATGCTTTGTAGAACTTGTCTTCGAGGGCCCGCACGGCTTTACGGTAGGCCTCCATCTTGTCGTCGTGGCAGCTCGCGTTCTTCATGACTTGATCGATCATGAGTCGCGAGTCCCCTCGTACGTCGAGGCGCTTGATGCCCAACTCAATGGCGATTTTGAGGCCGCAGAGAAGGGCCTCGTATTCCGCCATATTGTTGGACGCGGGGAAGTGGAGGCGCACTGCGTAGCGCATGTGCTCTCCGAGGGGTGACACGAAAAGCAGGCCCGCGCCCGCTCCTGTCTTCATCACCGAGCCGTCGAAGAATAAAGTCCAGCATTCCGCTTGGATTTGTGGGGGCGGCAGCTGCGTGTCCGTCCACTCAGCGACGAAATCGGCTAAGATTTGCGATTTGATAGCTTTGCGCGGAGCGTAGGCGAGCGTCTCGCCCATCAACTCCACGGACCACTTGGCAATCCTGCCGGCCGCGTCGGGGTTGCGTATGATCTCTCCTAGCGGGAAGGAAGAGACCACCGTTACCGGGTGGGCCTCGAAGTAGTGGCGGAGCTTGCGCCGTGCGAGGACTACTGCGTACAACAGCCTTCGGACACGAGGGGTAGCGCGTCTTCGTGTCCGACAGGACTTTGCTGATGTAGTAGACCGGCCTCTGCACGGGCAAGGCGTGCCCTTCCTCCGTGCGCTCCACGACGATCACGGCGCTGACCACTTGGGTGGTTGCGGCCACGTAGAGCTGTAGGGGTTCGCCGTCTCGTGGCGGCGTAAGGATTGGGGCGTGCGTCAGAGACGCCTTCAGCTTGTCGAGCGCTTCCTGGGCCTCGGCGGTCCAAGAGAAGCGCTCGTGCTTCTTGAGCAGCCGGTAGAGGGGCAGGCCCTTCTCACCGAGCCTCGAAACAAAGCGGCTTAAGGCGGCGAGGCACCCCAACACCTTCTGCACCCCTTTGAGGTCTCGAATTGGACCCATTCGCTCGAGGGCTGCGACCTTTTCAGGGTTGGCCTCGATTCCCCGTCGGGAGACGATGTATCCTAGGAGCATGCCCCGCGGCACTCCAAAGACACATTTTTCGGGGTTCGGCTTGACCACGTTGGCCCGAAGGCGGTGAACGCGACGCCAAGGTCGTTAACCAGGTCGTCCGCCTTCCTGGTCTTGACGACGATGTCGTCCACGTAGGCCTCGACCGTCCGCCCGATGTGGTCCCCAAAAACGTGCTGCATGCAGCGCTGATACGTCGCGCCCGCGTTTCTGAGGCCAAAAGGCATTGTGACGTAACAGAACGTCCCGAACGGTGTGATGAACGAAGTCGCGAGCTGGTCGGACTCCTTCATTTTTATTTGGTGATAGCCCGAATAGGCATCAAGGAAACAAAGTAGTTCACACCCAGCCGTTGAATCGACGATTTGATCTATACGTGGCAAAGGAAAAGGAACTTTTGGACATGCTTTATTGAGACTGGTGTAGTCTATACACATCCTCCACTTCCCATTTTTCTTTTTTACAAGCACGGGATTAGCTAGCCACGTAGGGTGGAACACTTCCTTGATGAATCCGGCCTCGAGGAGCTTCCGCGGCCTCCGCTCCGATCGCCCGTCGCCGCTCCTCGTCGAAGCGGCGCGCGCCGGCTGCACGGCGCGAGCATTAGGCAGGATATCAAGGGAGTGCTCGGCGACCTCCCTCGGGATGCCTGGCATGTCCGAGGGACTCCACGCGAAGACGTCGGCGTTGGCGCGGAGGAAGTCGACGAGCACTGCTTCCTATTTAGGATCGAGGGTCGAGCTGACCCTCAATGCCTTGCCCTCGGGGGCCGATGGGTCGAGGGGGACCCCTTTGGTTTGCTCGGCGGCCTCGAAGGTGCCGATGTGCTTGGCGGCGGAGCTGAGGTCGTCGTTGACCATCTTCTCCAGTGTGTTTACCAGCGCTTCATCCAGCGCTAGTGCCTCTGCATGTTCCACACATTCGACGTCGCAGTCGAATGCGTGCTCGATCGACGACCCGACGGTGATGACGCCGTTTGGACCCGGCATCTTCATCTTCAGGTACGTGTAGTTGGGGACCGCCATGAATTTGGCATAGCATGGTCGCCCAAGTATGGCATGGTAGGCCCCCTTGAATCCCACCACCTCGAAGGTGAGGGTTTCCTTGCGGAAATTCTTGGGGGTCCCAAACCAGACCGAGCGGATCGATGCGCCCGAGTGGTTGAACACCGCTTGCCGGGCGCGATGCGGTGAAACGGCTTCGTGCTTCGGGCCGCGGCTGGGTCCGGCCCGATCCCCATTAGGCGCAAAGTATGCGCGAAGAGGATATTGAGGCTACGCCTCCGTCCATAAGGACCTTCGAAAACCGGGCGTTCCCAATGATGGGATCGACCACCGGCGGTACCTGGCCCGGTTCGGGATGCGGTTTGGGTGGTCATCCCGGCTAAAGGTGATGGCATCCTTCGACCGGTTGAGAAAGGCGGAGGTGCCCTCTGCGGCGAGGACTTCGTGCGCTCCTTCTTGCGTTGCGGGTCGACATGTCGACGGTGGGTCCCCCAAAGATGAGGAACACATTTTCGACAGCGGGGAAACCACCCGCGTCGCCATCGCCCCCATCCTTCTTGGCCTCTGCCTCCTTCGCGGCGGCGCGGCCATAGAACTTCTTGAGCATGTCGCACTGCTCAAGAGTGTGGTTCACGGGGGTCTTGTGGTAGGGGCACGGCTTCTTCATCATGTCATCAAATACCCCCGGGCCTCGAGGGGCCGGTCGAGGGCCCCGTCGGGCGGGTCAACGAGCGAGGGCCTCGGCGTTGCCGCCGTTGCGCCCCTCGCTCGCGCGCCTCGCGGCGCGGCTTCTTCCCCCTTCTTGCCCCGCTTGTCGTTGCGGCGCGGCTCTTTGGACCCGCCGCCCTCCGCGGGCGTGTCCTCGACGCGCTTGCCCTTCTTGCCGTCGAAGATTGCCCCCACGGCCTCCTCTCCCGAGGCGAAGGGGCGGTGGCGATGTCGAACGGCTCGTTCGAGTCCGTGGGCGGGCTGCGTCCCGGCTCGCGCACAAGGTCCCGGCACGTGGTGCCCTCGAGGAACGCGTGCACGATCTCGGACCGTGCCACGCCGGGGAGCTCCGTGCGGCGCTTGGAGAAGCGCCGTATGAAGTCCGCCGGCGGTCGCACGGCTTCGCGTGCGGGGAGCGCGGATCCCGGGAGTTCCCGGGGCGCACGTATGTGCCCCGGAAGTTGCCCACGAAGGTGTGGACTAGATCGTCCCGGTTATGGATGCGGGCCGGCGGGCAAGTGCTCGAGCCATGTCGGGCCGCGTCGCCCGGATGCGGGGGCAAGTTGCGGATGATCACTTCGTCGTTGGTGGCCCCGCCCGGTCGACGAGCCGGGCGGTAATCGTTGAGCCGGACACGAGGGTCCGTCTCCCCGTTGTATTTGACGATCGTCGAGGGCCGACGGAAGCGGCGGGGAACGCCGCCGTGCGGATCTCCCGGCCGAACACACGGGTGCCGGGGGGCTCGGTGTCGGGGAGCGATCCTCACCGGCCGTCGTAGCGTCCACCCCTTCGAGGGTGGTAGCCCCTGGCCGCTCGTGCGTCCGCCTTGCTGGTGCGCCTGGCGTTGATGACGTTGCGGGCGTCTCCATCCAGCGCCCTGCGTGTGTCAAGGAGCCGCTCCTTGGCCGGCGTGCGTCCCTGGTCAGCAGGTTGACCCACGTGCACCGAGGGCTCGCCTCCTGGTGCGGGATCGTCACCCCGCGCGTCCCCCTGTTGGCGGATGCGTGAGGCCGAGCTCTCGGCCTGCTGGACGGCCGCTTGCTCAAGGAGGGTCTGCACCTCGCGGTGCATATCTCGAGCCTCGGGGGTCGAGGGTGCCGGCATGGCGCGTAGCAACGTCGCGGCGGCGATGAGCTTTTGGCTCGCCCGCGGCGGAGTGTCTACATTGTCGACGTTGGGAGCGGGGTTGATGCGGTCACGGAACTGTCGGCCTAGCTCCCGCGCGCGTTCGCCGCGCGCGGAGGCCTCCCCTGCCATCGAGGCGCGGAGCGGCCGCGCGCGTCGTATTCCTCCGCCGGCTTGGCCTCGAGCTCGCGGGCTTGGGCCGGTGGGGCGTCGACGTCGGCCCCGGCGGGGAGCGCTTGGCCCCGCGGCCGGGCGCGTGGCGATCCCCGGGGCGGGCGTGACTTCCCCGTCTCCGGCACCCGCCGCACCGGCGGCGTTGGCGGGTCGTTGGTGATGACGGCGCAACACTCCCGCGTGGGATCGTAGCTCCCGGTCGGAGTCGTCGGAGCGACCAAACCGGTAGTCCGTGGCGTCGAGGAAGCGCTCCGAACGCGGCCCCGGGTCCGGCACACTGGAGAAGTCCCACTCCGCGTACCCATGGCGGTTGGCGGGTGGCATTGTGTCGACGGAGCCCAGGGATGACTCGTCTGCTGCTGAGGTGCCAGGATCCCTGGCAACGAAGACGTGGCGGCCAGGTGGAACCCGGCGCATCGTCGTGTTCACGTTGGCGTTATGGGCCGTCGTGGCGCCACGCAGCCCGATGGGAATGCGTGGTCGGAGACCGCACGTGGTCCCGCCGGGGGGCGGTGGCGGCCGTCGTGACGGTGGGCGCACCGCGTTGGGCGGCGGCGCGCTCACCCTCGCCGCCGCTCGGTCCGCGCCCGGCGCGAGCGTAGCCCGGAGCGACGGCGGCGTCGCGGCGTCGACGGACCCGCGGCATCCGTACTGCGGGCGTCCGCGCCGGTGTCGTGCGTGCGGCGGAGACCGGAGCGGACACGGGCTCGCGGCCGCGCGCGAAGCTCCTCACGATTAGTGAGGCGCATGAGATAGCCGTTCCCTGTGGCCTGGAAGTTCAAGTCCCCGAAGCGGATCTCGAACCCGGCCGGGAGAGGGTCCGAGCTACCCATGTTGTAGCGCGTAGCACGGTACTCAGTGCGGATCACCATGGAGGGAGTCGGTGAAGTGACCTTAGGCGCTCGTGTGCCCCACGGTGGGCGCCAACTGTCGGTGCGGAATATGGTCCCGACACTAACCAGTAGATAACGCCTAGGTCTATCCCTCAATGGTCGATGCCAAGCAACAAATGACACAAGGTTTTATCCTGGTTCCGGCCGAGGGGGCCGTACATCCGACGAGGGCGTGCTCGTGGCACTATATTGCTCGGCGGACGGGGTGCTTGTAGTGGGGCAAGTACAAGCAAGGCGGGAGAGGAAGCGTGGCTCCCAAGTCCCCGGTGGAGTGGGCGAAGATGTTGTGGGAGAATAAGAGAGTGAGTGCACGGAGTGTTGTGTCGAATTGAACTCGTTCGTTTCTTCTCAACTTGTCCCCCCCCCCCCCGGCTGGGGGCTCGCCTCCCCCCTTTTATAGGTCAAGGGGGCGACGGGTTACATGCACGCCGCGCTACCTAGCTACGTGAGGGAGCACGTCGTGCTACGGCGTAGAGTGGGCGGCCGTCCGGACGATCTTCGGCGCGATCCGGCCATGATGGCCTACCCCGTACCCGAACAGTGTCGATTCGAGGGTAGGAAGGCGGCAGATGGCGGTGGTGTCCTCTGATAGGCTTCGAGGGAGGTGCGATGATGGGCGGTACGGGGGAACGAGGCGCGGGCGAACGGCGTTCCTTCCCAATGCGCTCCGCGGCGGCGGAGTGGTTCTTGCGGTGTTCGGGCGTGCGCCGGTGGTGCGGGCGTGCGCACGCACGCGTGGGTACGGCAACGCACCGGTACGGTGACCGGGATGGCCATCCACCGGCACCGGCGCCCCCCACCTAACTGCGGGGTCACGGGAAAGTGGAATCGAGGGTGCGCCGGCCCCCTTTCGAGGGTCGGGCGCGTTAGCCGTGCGCGTAGTGGGCGCGCGGTGTCACGGGACCGACACCGGCCGTACCGCACGGTCCATCCCACGGTGGCGGGGATGGGCTCCTCCCCGGGGAGTTGGTGCGGCGGCACGGGGCGTGAGCCCGGGCGCATGATGGCGCCGTCTGCGCGGCGTCGGGGCGTTAAATGCCCAAGTACGGGGCCGGCGCACGCGTGCGGGCGCGCCCGTGAGCGTGGCGGGCCCCGGCCGAGGGCGGAGCGAACCCTCGAGCGAGTCGAGACCCCGCTCGAGGGGGGGGGCGATCCCTCGAGCGGGGCGGGACCGCTCGAGGGAAAGGGTTGCCCCTCGAACGGGCGGAGCCCGCTCGAGGGGGAGCGCGCCCTCGAGCGAGGCGGAGCCTGCTCGAGGGGTCTTCTAAGCGGGCCGTCTCGGTGGGCCATCGGGATCCCGGCGTGGGCCGTGTCCTGCATGGTTAGTTGCCTGCATGGTTTGGTTTAGCGTGTTTTGACACCGGGATTAAGTGAGGATTCCCCGTTGTTTAAGGGGTCCCCTAGGGCTGTCCCCGACAGTTTCAATCGTTATTGTTCGATGTTTCATCTTTGTTTTCTTGATGTTGCATTTTTGTAGTTGCTGTATATGTGATGTTGCAATTGTAGTTGTCGAGACGAGGTTGAGACACGAGGGGCCGTCACTCTCCCGTGGTCTGAGAGCGAGTCCTGCCGGCCAACGTCCGTCGCCTGCAACGCGTAATAGGGTTGTAGCTCGGCGGCGGCACGGTCAGGCCGCGGCACCTCCCCCATGCAGGTCGCGGGCCACGGTTTCCCGGCGAGAAGAGGCCACGACGGCAATAAGCTCGTAGCAGCCATGGCCGCGACAGGGAGGATCGGCGACTGTCTTGGACGGGAGAAACAACATGTTTAAGTGTTTGTTGCAATGCTATGTTTTGGGTGTTCCAGAGGTTTCGAAGGAATGTTGCAAGTGTTTCACGTGGTTGTTGCAAAAGCAGATCTCGATGTTGCAATGTTGTAAAATTAGATCTCGATGTTGCAGATGTTATTTTTTAATGTTGCAGATGTTGTTTTGAATGTTGTGAAATTCTACTCCATGTTGCACGTAGCATGAGTTGATGTTGCGCCATGATTTTTCCATGTTGTAATGTTGCAAAGTAGATCTCATTGCTGCTGGAGTTATTTTTTTAATGTTGCGGATGTTGCTTTTGAATGTTGTGATTTTCCTTCACCATGTTGCATGCAATATGGTCTGATGTTGCGATGGATTTTTTTTCTACTTTACTTTTTTAGTGTTACAGTGGCACATCTGACGCCCACAGTTGATCTGACGGCTCTGTGCCCGTCCGGAGGCCCGCGTCCCTCTAGACGTCCGCGCGCTAGCAACTCCGTTTTTGATATGGCGGTCGTATGTGCTATAGTACTCATGAGTCACGACGAGTTACTATTCACAACTTGATATCATACGGCGGTTGTAACCATAACACCTCCAACCACGTATCATATGAAGGAGGAGCCCAACCATAACTCATGAAGTTGTGATTTTTTTACGTGGCAATCTAAAAAAATATTTGTGTATAGAATCTAAAAAGGCCACATAGTATCGTGTAATGTTTTTCATATGTCTTGTCAGTTGTCACCACTCATGTCACACTTTCATCATTGAAGGAACGCGTTAAACGCAACATTTTTTTCATAATATTTTCTTTGTAAAATTATGAAGTTTTACAATCCTGAAAATATATTGAAGTGAATAAAGAAGTCGTCTATACCCAAGAGTTTATAATAATCCATCCCTAAAATATATAATGCAATTTACATATAAGGAATCATACTATTTCAACACGAGAAATATGGAGTGTCTGGACCTTCATGTTGTTATCAGCTGGTAGAGTTACCCCAAGTCATCGGCAACTTGGAGAAGCTTCATGTTTTGAGCCTCAAAGGTTGTACAAAATTGGGAGGCATGCCTACAGGCATCGGACGACTCAGTCAACTACAGAAGCTTGGCTTATTTGTTGTGGGTGAGGGGGAAAAGTTTGCAAGAATCTCAGAGCTTGCAAATACAAGGACCGGAGAGGAACTAACTATAAGATGTATTTCCATGAGATGGATCCGAACAATGTGCACATTGCATGCTTGAAAGAGAAGACAAACTTACAGAGGTTGGACCTACAGTGGAGGAAGTATGATGGGGGTGCGGGTAAAAGTAGGTTGGAGGGTAGGGTGTGGGGAGGGTACAAATAATCGATTGGGTATGTATAAAATCTAGTACAAAACTAATTATCCATTGGGTTTGGGTGAGATTGGGGAGGGTAAGAAGTGGATAATAATTATTTGGATTTGGGTATGAATAAGAGTGGATTTGTACATACCCTCCCCGATGGCGAGCTTAATATGCACTATGGATGAACGATCTAGCTGTTTGCAAAGTACGGGGTCTCCCTTACTTCTCATTATTGAGAGAGATGAGGCTGTATGATTTACCAAACTTGAATAATTATGGAGTTAAATAATTGTTATTTTGTTCCTAGTTTGAGTCGAAACATTTTATCTCCTTCATGTTTGATGAAGGATGGTTATTCATATGCGAGTGAAAACAATGGTTGTGTGATCTCTAAGGATAATATGTTTGTGGTTTGTGCTTCCATTGTGAATGGCTTATTTGTTTTAAATCTTGACGATTCACCTATCTATAACATAAGTGCTAAAAGGTCTCGACCTAACGATTTGAGTCCTACCTACATATGGCGGTCGTTTGGGTCACATCGGTGAAAAGCACATGAAGAAGCTCCATAACGATGGATTTTTAACTTCGTTTGATTTTGAATCCTATGAGACATGTGAAGCTTGTTTGCTAGGCAAAATGACCAAGATGTTGTTCTCGGAGTTTTCCCGAGAGAGCCTCGAACTTACTAGATCTCATACATACGGATGTGTGCGAACCAATGAGTACGACGGCTAGAGGTGGATACCAATACTTCATAACGTCCACTACTTTGATTTAAGTAGATACGGTTATGTCTATTTAATGAAGCAAAATTATGAAACTTTTGAAAAGTTCAAAGAATTTCAAAGTGAAGTAGAAAATCAACGTGGCAAGAAAATCAAAACCTTGCGATCGATCATGGAGGTGAGTATTTGAGCCATGAGTTTAGCGATCATCTAAAGAGTTGCGGAATTGTTCCACAACTTACGCCACCGGAACACCTCGAGAGAACGGTGTATCTGAGCAATGATGAGCCAGTCGAACCTACCATTATCATTTTGGGGTTATGCTCTAGAAACCACAGCTTTCACTTTAAATAGGGTACCTTCTAAGTCTGTAGTTAAGACACCATATGAGATGTGGACTGGTAAGACTCCCAGTTTGTCTTTTCTGAAAATTTGGGGTTGTGAAGTTTATGTGAAGAAACTTCAATAAGATAAATTAACACCCAAATCGGATAAGTGCATATTCGTGGGATACCCAAACGAAACCTTGGGGTATTATTTCTACAACGGTCAGAAGGCAAAGTGTTTGTCGCCTGGAATGGTGTTTTCTTAAAGAAAGAGCTTCTTGAAAAAGAGAAATGTAGACATAAGGTGTATCTTGAAGAAGTTCAAGATGAGCCGCTTGGGAAAGATTTCACAAGTGATGCTAATGTAGCTGAACGAGTTGAGATGCCCATGGCAAGAGAAGAACCACCATAACCATGAAGGTCTGAAAGGGCACATCGCGCAACTGATAAGCTCAATCTCATGATCACGGGAGAGCGCGACATTTTGGTGTTAGACAATGATGAACCTATGACACATGCAGAAGCAATAATGGACCCATATTCTGAGAAATGCCAAAGTGCCATGAGATCCGAAATAGATTCCATGGGTGACAGTCAAGTTTGGAACTTGGTTGACCCGCCAGATGGTGTTAAACCCATAGAGTGCAAATGGATCTATAAGAAGAAGAGAGACATAGATAGAAATGTTCACATCTATAAAGCTCGACTTGTAGCAAAAGTTTTTCGACAAGTTCAAGGAGTTGACTATGGCGAGACATTCTCTCCCGTAGCAATGCTTAAATCTATTTGAATCATTTTAGCTATAGTTGCATATTTCGATTATGAGAAATGGTAGATGGATGTCAAAATAGTTTTTCTAAATGGGAATCTGACTGAGGATGTATATATGACACAACCTGAGGGATTTGTTGATCCAACCAATACTTGAAAGGTGTGCAAACTTTAAAAATCCATTTATGGATTGAAGCAGACATCTCAGAGTTGGAACATTCGCTTTGATAAAGTAGTCAAAGGGTTTGGCTTTACGCAAAGTGAAGAAGAGCCTTGTGTTTACAAGAAGGCAAGTGGGAGCTTTGTAGTATTTCTAATCTTGTATGCAGATGACATATTGCCGATTGGAAATGACATTCCTATGCTTGAGGCAGCTAAGACCTCATTGAGAAATAGTTTTTCGATGAAGGACTTAGGTGAGGAGGCATACATTTTGGGCATCAAAATCTATAAAGATAGATAAAAAAGGCTTATAGGATTAAGCCAAGATACTTACATTAATAAAGTGTTGAAAAGGTTCAACATGGAAGAGGCGAAGAAAGGGTTCTTACCTATGTCACATGGCATACATCTAAGCAAGACTCAGTGTCCTTCGACTACCGATGAACGAGAACGCATGAGTAGAATATCGTATGCTTTGGCCATTAGATCTATTATGTATGCAATGATATGTATACGTCCAGATATTTCGTATGCGCACAGTGTTACAAGCATATACCAATCTAATCCAAGTGAGGGTCACTGGCAGCGGTTAAAAATGTTTTTAAGTACTTAAGAAGGATTAAAGACATGTTCCTAGTCTATGGTGGTGAGGAGGAGCTCGTTGTAACAGGTTACACCGATGCTAGATTCCAAACTGACCAAGACGATTCAAAGTCGCAATCATGATACGTATTTACGATAAATGGTGGTGCTGTGAGCTGGAAGAGTTCCAAGCAGGAGGCAGTGGATGATTCTATAACAGAAGCTGAGTACATTGCGGCTTCGGAAGCTGCAAAGGAGGGTGTTTGGATAAGGAGATTCCTTTATGAACTTGGTGTTTCCGAGTGTCTCTAGCCCATTGGATCTTTATTGTGACAACAATAGGGCTATTGCGCAAGCAAAGGAACCAAGGAACCACCAAAAGAATAAACATGTACTCCGGAAATTTCATCTGACACGAGAGATCGTTAGACGAGGTGATATCAAGATATGCAAAGTACATACAAATTTGAATGTTGTAGATACTTTGACAAAACCCCTTCCACAGCCTAAGCATGAGGCGCACATGAGAGCTATGGGTATTAGATAATTCTAGATTAGCTCAAGTGCAAAAATGTTAGAAATATGTATTATAAGGAATCATAGAGATGATAATATTTCATTGTATCCATGACACTTTGTTCTTTTATCGAATATCCATGAAAGATGACTTGTATTTGATTGGAAATTATGTGAATTGTTTGTGAAACTCTTTTACTTGTATGGTTATTCAAAAGTTGTCCCTAGTATGAGTTAATAACTAGCACATGTATTAGTTGATGACTATGTTTCACAAGTCATGAACATGGAGATGTATAACTAATAATGTGGGCACATGTATGACATGGGGCTGGACTGACCTAATTTGAGACTTTGTTATGTAGTTCTCTGTTTACACAACGTGTACGCTATGTCCTTAGACTTGAGATTGTCGCATGTGCTCAAGATGTGAATTGACCTACTTAGGGGCTATCAACTGCTATTCCGTAACTGGGTGGTTATAAAGGTGGCTTTCAGGTTTGTCAGGAAGCATTTTGTAACCGTGAGGCATGGTCAATCAAGATGGGATTTGCTCCTCTCTACTTGAGAGAGATATCTCTGGGCCCCTCGAGTGACCAGATCAAGAAATGCATGGCCGTGCTGGGTTAAGAGTTAACCCTTTTAAAGGATCCGAATCACGGTATCGAGAAAGAGAGGTCAACATGGAGCTAGACAAAATATCATGAGGCAAAGGGAATAGCATGTGAAACAATGTGATGGTTCATGTGATAAGATCTTTACGTATACATAGGAATTGACACATCTTGCTAGAGGCCACTATAAATTATTGGTTGAGTAGGAGTACTCGGGTCATGTCTATGTGTACGTGAACCTATAGGGTCACACACTTAAGGGGTTGGAAGCCGAATGAGGATGTATATACTTGCATAGTTGACTCTAGTGCAAGTGGGAGACTGTTGGAAATATGCCCTAGAGCCAACATGATTTGATCCACTAGTGGGCTCAAATGGATTTGATCCATTATGGTGTAAAAGTCCTAATGGGCCACAAATATTGTAAAGCCCTTTAGCGTTGGAAGGGGTACACCATCTATTAGTCCCGTATTGCTAATAGACGATGTTGTGGGGGTTTTCTCCCAATAAATATGGACCACACCCCTCCTGAAAAGGACAACTCTGAAGCAGCTAGGCCTGGGCATTCGGTTTTACCGATCAGTTCGGTTCGGTTTTACAGTTTTAAAAAAATCATTGTTTCAGTCTTTGTCAACAGATCGGTTTTCTAGGAAACCAAAAACCCACCTGTTCGGGATTGGTTTTTTCGGTTCGGTTTTTCGGTAAAACCGAACAAAACCGAACATCCTAGAAGCAGACATACATACAGATACAGTCAGTCAGTCATACAGAATTACATATGACAGATCAACACCAAATATATTATTCAAAGTTTCAAACATGCAAATAAAAGGTTCACAAGTCACAAATGTGAACTGCCAGTCTGCCACCACCCTCCAGTTCACCACACGTTCAGTTTCTCACAAATCACAATACACAATTACACAAGTTCAAATTTCAAATCTCAAATGAAGTCTGCAAATAGCAAGATAAATATAGCTTGAGAACAGATAGTCCAGGACTTCATGTGTAGCACACTAGCATTGCAGCAACTGCAGCAACCCAGGGCAGCAGACAACAAGTTGGAAAAAGAAAATTACTCATGCTCAGCCTGAAGAACTCAACCCTCAGGTGTCAGGTGTGCTCTCCTTCTCCTTGTCCTTGGAAGAAGAAATGTTCAGCCCACATAGCTCTACAAAACAAAACATACAAGACAAGTAGACAACAATGTTAGTAGTACAAAAGGTAGAACAGAAAATAATATATTGAGATATAATCATAAGGATCACAAAGTGATTTACCGTCTTCAAGCTTGGCAATTTCTTCGGTGTTCTCTTCAACACTAACATACTCAGACCCTCGAATCTAGTCACTTGCACAAATGAGTCGCGGTCGCCTGTCACCCGATGTGCCCCGCGCGGTCGCCCCACACGGCCACACCGGACCTAGGTAGCTGCGTCGCCGGCTCGTCGTGTGGGAGAAGAGATGCCGCGTAGTCGTGTAGAGCCGTCGGCCCGCCGCGGCGCCACCACCGATCCGCCGCCGTCACCGATTTGGAGAGACGAGAGGATGAGGGGTGGATAGGGTTAGGGTTGCTAGCGATTTGATAAGCGACGACTCTTTTACTTGCCGGCGGTTGGGCCCGGACGCCCGATGGGCTGGTCACTCTTGTTGGCGTGGGGCGGTAGCGGGGTCTGCGACTGCGAGTCTGGGGGTGGGCCAGTGGGGGTTCGCTTATGTTCTGTATGTGTGGTTCTTCGGTTCGGTATACAACGAAAACCGAAGCCGGTGTATAGGATCGGTTTTGACACATCAAAAACCGAGGCCGAACCGAACAACCGAAAAACCGACAATTCGGTTCGGTTTTAGGTTTTCATTAAAAAAGTGCCCAGGCCTAGAAGCAGCAGCCGCGCCGCCCACACTCTCTCCTCGTCGCACTCGCGGACCTAGCAGTCCGGCGCGCGACACTTCCTTCTCCGTACGTGTGGATACCTTGGAGGTGCTGCATTTGAAGTCACTTCCTTCTCCGTACGTGTGGATACCTTGGAGGTGCTGCATCTGGAGCACTTGGATCGGACGAGCTACACATGAAAGACAAGAAGGACGTGAGCAACTGCACTGTCTGCTACCCTCGACGAGTTTGTCTACATTGAGACGGTTCCGCTGCATCTGCGCATCTAGTGGTAATCCCGTGATCTATAACAACAGTGGTTACTGGTTTACGGGGTAGAAAAATTTTGTTTTGCGCTAACAAAGCCACCCATATCCCTTCAGTATCCTTATTATTGAATTGCTGAAGTCTTCCCCGATCCATGTGCCGGCTCACCTCCCTTGAACAATTTATGATCAGCAACTGTCAAGGCATAAAATCTTTGCCGGAGGGGATAAAGGGCCTCACCACCCTACGGAGGTTGTCGATAGTTGGCTGCCCTCATCTGGCAAGGCAGTGTGAGAGACGAAAAGGGGAGGACTGGCACCTCATCTCCCACATCCCTTGTTTGAGGATTTTCTAAGGGACTGCCTGCTAGCGCTTCATCAGGTGAGTTCGTTATACTATTTTAACCTCTAGTCATGAACCCCATTTCCCTTGTGTAATTCACCTGATAATCTACCTCTGATTCTTTTTTACCCTTTCCAAATGTCTCCAGGTCCATGCGCACTTGCAATTATGATCCTGCAGTCTGTTCAGGGCGTACTAATACAATCGTACTAGCGAGAATCCAAATTCCAATGGATTGACACCAGTTGGAAAGTCTCAGCATTGATCAGCACATCATTTACGTTAAAATATGATTCGAACTCTAGTCTAATACTAGTTGTTTTTTACTATAATGCACATGGGTGCATTCTGTATAGAGAATGCACCACACTGATCGTATTTTTTTCTTAGTTGCAACGGGACTTACTATGTTTGCAATTGGATGATCTAATTGCAATTGTTCGATCCAGTTGCAACCGACCAGATCTGTTGTAATTAGTTCATTCGAGTTGCAATTAGTATGGTGTCATGGTGCAATTGGTCTAGTCTCACGGTTACAATTAGTTTACACATACAGTGAGCGCCATGTTGCAACGGGTCTAATTGCACTTGATTCGCATCCAATTAAAATTGGTCTGTCTAGTTGCAATTATTGCAGTTGCACATTCGTAACTACGGAAGTCTGTGCATTTGTTGTACAAAATACATTTCCGTCGAGTTGCACTTGGTATGGTGGTACATTTGCAATTGCTTTAGTCACCTGTTGCAATTGGTTGAAACCGTAAGATATGTACATTTGCTATACAAAATGCACCTTATTGCATTTTAGTCTCGCAGTTGTTTAGTATCCTACTCGAGTTCCCTCCTCGGCGCGCCCCACCGCTCGTGCGACACGAGCCTCCCATCTCCTAGCGCAGCGGGTATTTTCCCCCACGCACAGGCGCACAATTGCCACCCCGCACAATCCATGTGTGCGTGCATTCTGGGGATTGGAGATACGCACGCATGGTCAATTCAGTATTGACACTTTGAGAGTGCATACAAGGCATGTACATTTTTCTTTGTGTATTAAAATATGTGTTCTCATTTTTTAAAAAGAGAATATATTTCAATATTCCAACCTCTACATAAAACTATGTATGTAGCTATTTTTTTATTACAAACGCTGACGTGACAAAAGTGTAGAACAAAAAGCTCGGTCTCTAGAATATAACTCAAAGATTGTCTTAAAAACAATTCTGTTACTAAAAGAAAATTCATTGGAGGCAAAGATCTCCAACAATGTGGTCTTAAGTACATAAAACCCCCAAATAATATGAGGTCACTCCTCTTTCCGCAACAACACTCAAAAACAGTTCCAGTGAGTCCTTTAGAAGATAACTTAATAGGAGTACCAACTCGAGTATTGTTAAAAAACCATGTCATTTCTACTTAACCAAATTGGCTAACAAAAAGCAGATGCTTCAACCAGGATTTTGTACATAAACTTCTTGTTAATCCTATTTAGCCACACACTAATCATACGCACAATGCTCTCAAGTGGTTTTATATAAAAGAAACTTGTACGACCCTCCACAAAATTCTAGACATTTGACAATCAAAGAAAATGTGTTGAATGGTTTCCTCCGGATTACAGAAACTATATTTTAAACTTTCCTTCCATTGTCGACAAGGTAAAGTATCTTTAGTTAGAATTACTTCTTCCTATAAGTACCAGATAAAAATATTAACGTTTAAGGGCAATTTTAACTTCTATATCACATTTTTGCGTGGCGCGGATAACTGAGCAATGAGCAAATTATACATGGATCGAATAGTAAATTGGCCATTTTGTTTTAGAGACCAAACAAAATTGTCTCTCTGATCTGTTAATGGGACATTCACAAGTTTAGAAAGTAAATAGTACCAAGCCTGTAAATATTGCCAACTAAAGATCTCCTAAAGGCTACATCTAAAGGGTTTGATCTAAGAACCTTGAATTTACCCATCCTCAATAGGTTATTTTTTATCTTCATAAGACCTGACCAAAAGTGAGGATCTTCTGGCATGTATTCAACTTGAGTGATGGTTTTTTTGTCTCAAATACTTGTTCCTAAAGAGTTTTTGCCAAATGACATCCTCATTAATGAGTTTAAATACTCATTTAGTAAGTAGACATCTATTATGTAAATTTAGGTCTATGATTCCTAACCCACTTTGGTCCTTCGGTGAACAAAGTACATCCCATTTTGTTTTTCTTATGTTCACGTTTTCTTATGTTCATCGCTCTACCAAGATAATAATCCCTCCAATTCGTTTTACTTAACATTTCGAACAGGTTTGTAGAAATTAAGAATCAAGTATAATTACCCTTGTCCCTGTGAAACAGGGGCATTGTCTAGCTAGCTAGTTCCGCTTGCTGCGCACGTAGACGGTTCCTGCCGGCTTCTTTCTTTGACTATGGTGACAAATATGCTGACTCCTTTTGTTTTGAACCATCAACGACGAATAAAATGATATGGATGGAGTATAGATTTTGTTTTGAACCATCAGCGACGAATAAAATGATATGGATGGAGTATAGATCTATAGCGATCTAATATTTTAATCTTTTAAGAACACCACGAGGAACATAAACATTGACAAATTGCTAAAAACAGAGTTAATAAGAATAACGGACCCCAACAGAATTATAGGTTTATTATATTATTCTATATACGTTGGCATATGATTCCTTACGCCTAAAAATTACTGGCCGGTCATAAACATGGAAAAAGTAGCCTTTCATCATTAGCTCTTCATAATTTCATGACATCCTTCACTATTACGTCAAATATTTGGTGGCCGTGGTCCTGAGAGTCCACCTTTAGTTAGCAGGATATTATATAAATTGAATTGCTATTTCCGCTCCAAGGTACAAGTCTTATGATGATTGTAGGATATATTAGGTACTGCAAATGCTATTTACACTCGAAGATCTCACTCTTTATGATTTCAGGATTACAATCAATGCCTTTTTCCGCTTGAGAAGCCAATTTTATGATTTGATTTGAACTTACAAAGACCACCAAAATTCCCAACCAATCAACTAATTAAAAAAGCTGATTATATGAACAAATAAAAAAGGATTAGCATCAAGAAAAACTGGACAAAATTTTAGTATTATGATATGTTTGGTGCAGTGACTGATTGGCATACAAATGAATGAAAGTAACATATGCATACACCGAACTTCATGAACATATGTTTTCTTTGGAATCCATCATCACGCCATGAGAAAGGTTAGGCAGGATCACATTACAGACATACAGATGGATGTCTAGGAAAGACATGGACCATCAAGCTAACATGAATTTTCTATAGTTCCCTAGAGATATTCAGCCTTCACCATCATCTGAACTTGTTTGAATGTCTTTCATAAAACAAACAAATGTCAAGCTTTTTTGTTCTGATCAATCTGCTCTAGTGTGAGCATAGAGCTGCAGGCAGATGTCAATAGTTAGGAACAGCACATAGTAGCTAGCAATTTGTCCAAATGGTCACACATGACCATTTTGAGCATACTAATGCAGGTTCAGGGTTGAGGTACCAAAACTATACTGATTTTCTCCAATCCAGCATACTATCCATCTATGCTTTAATTTTTCCAGACCATTTAGGGCGCGTTTGTGAGGGCGGCCCACGGGCTCGGCTGCGCTCGTGGGCTGCAACTCGCCGTGTTTGTGGCCTTGGCCCGCTCGGCCGGCCGGGCTCGCGAGAGCCAAAAGAGCACTCTCGGCCGGCCGCGGGGAAACGCCGGAAACCCTCGTTTCCCCGCGGCCGAGCTCGTGGCGGCGCGTGCTGGCGATTTTGGGCGGCGGCGGGGTGGCTCGCGCGGGCTCTGGCGGGAGGGTGAAACCTCCTTCGCGCGCGATGGAGCTCGGGCGGGAGGGTGAAACCTGCTTCGCGCCATGGCTTCCGTCTCCCTTTATAAGGGTCGCCACTCCCCTCTGCTGTTCTTCTTCCTCTTCTTGCTTCCTCTTCCACCCTGCTCGTGAGAAACCGGCGGTGAGTGCTGGTGCGTGGCGGCGTCCCTTCTCCGCCCCGAGGTTCGTGGCGGCGTCCCTGCTCCGGGCTGCTGCTGGGACTCCGTGGCGGAGATCCGCTTCCTCTTCGTCTCGATCCGTGTCCTCTACTCCCGGCTACGCTTCCTCTTCTTCTCGATCCGCGTCCGCTACCCCCGGATCGCTTCCTCTTCGTTCGTTTGACCCCGAGGCAAGGTGAAATCGACCCCCTTTCTCATGATTTGCGTTAGGGTTTGTTAGAGATGTGTTGGTTCTTCGCTTGCCGATGATGCGTTAGGGTTTGTTGTACTATGTTGTTGTTGGTGTGATAGGTTTACTACCCATGTTCTTGATTTGGTTCGGTTTCTTGTGTGTACATGTTCTTGATGTATTAGGTTTACTACCCATGTTCTTGATCCGTTTATTTTTGTTGTCCCGTATTGTTCTCGATCTGTTTTGTGTTGTTCCGCCATATTGTTTTCGATCTCGTTAGTTGAACTCGCCTATGTTGTTCATTTGTTTCGTTTCTTGTATCATGTTGTTCTTATTTTTGTTCATTGTTCGATGATGTGGTCCAAAGATAGCACCGGGAGGCATCACGGTACTAGATGCGGCCGTGCTTTTCATATGCATTCATTTCTCATTCATGTTGATGCCTAGTGAACGGGGGGGATAGTAAAGCAAGCGAAGTGCTTCCTACCAAGCACATCCGTTGCGGCTCTAAGAGGAAGAGAGGGAACTTCTCCGAGGATGAGATGCTCATGTTGACTAACATGAGTGATGCTGTGAACAATGTAGCAAAAGCTCTTAAGGAGATTGGACTGCCCATGTTGATGGTAATCTCTACCTTCTTTGTGATGGAGATGCTGGATTCACCGAGGAGGCACTAATTGTTGCTTACACCTTCCTTCTTGACAACAAGGCCCAAGGTACGGGCTTTGTGAACATGAGTGATGCACATAGGACCCTTTGGCTTAGGACCTTCTGGGCCAAAAACTACTATGGTTAGTTTCCTGCACTGTGGTCTTGCTGCACAGGAGGGGGTTGAATGTTGAGCAGTATAGATGTGCTCCACCCCCCTTAACCACACTCTCCTCTTTGGATGGGTTCTTTTGATGATGACCTTTTGTGCATTCTAGGTTGATCTTGTCACACCTGACCTTTTGTTGATCCTAGTTTAGGAGGGTGACTAACTATTTGAGCCCTTGGCTGTTGGGCTGGAACTAATGCATGTAAGAACTTATTTGTGGTGCCTCTGTTGGTTACCCATGCTCAGCCCTTACCTGGGTTCTTTGGTTAAGACATTATCCGTGGTGCAATGCTTTACTTGATACTTGGATTGCTCTATTCACGCTTGTTTTTACTTGTGGTGGTACTAGTGGGATTTGAGGCCTATGATGCTACAACATACATGAGTTGGATGCCGTTTTCCTTTGTTTGCAATTAATCATGTGTTTCTATTTGCTTGCATCCGAGGTGCCCGCATCTCGCAATGTTCTTTTCTATTTGCTTTCTTTCTTGTTTGCAAGGCATCCAACATTGACCGAAATTAACAAATCCACCACAACATACAAGCCGAGGCCAATGTTTACTTTCTACCTAACTCGTCTATGATGATAATCATGTTTGCTCATTGCATTGATGAACTTGAACACCATATGGGACTGGAGTTGTTGGTCATCCGTTCCTTTTTGCCTATGAACATGTTTTTTCTGCTCTATTATTCATGTCTGTCTTCAAACCATGCGACACGTCGATTCCCCGGACAATCTGTCATGACCGGGATCGACGTGTCCCATGGTTCCATGCTCGCCATGAGAAACTCTTTCTTTCTTGCTTTCTATCCTTAAGCTCCAAGTTCAAGTTCAAATGATATGCAAACTTATCCGAGGCCGATGTTCGATTTCTTCCTTTGCTCCTATTTTGCCTATGATGATGATGAGATGTATATAACTTTGTCATGGCACTCATCAAACCATGGGAGACATCCATGCCCATGTTTTTCAAATACTTGGTGGATGTGTCCCATGGTTCCATGGTTGCCATGAACCATTTGTTCTTGCTTCTAATATCAAATCATCCGAGGCCAATTTGTTTTTGCCATGGTTGCCAATGATGATTCAATTTGTTTGCCAATTAATTGATGAACTTCAACTTGTGAGGGACCGGAGCCGTGAAACTTCACTTGTTCTTTTCCTCATGTCCGTCATCAAACCGTGGGACACGTCGATTCCCGGACAACTGGCCATGACCGGGATCGACGTGTCCCACGGTTCCATGCTCGCCATGAGAACCTCTTTCATGTTGCTTTCTATCCTTAAGCTCCAAGTTCAAGTTCATATGAAATGCAAACTTATCCGAGGGCCGATGTTGTATGTTCTTCCTTTCCTCCTCTCTTGCCTATGATGATGATCACATGTATATAACTTCTCATGGCAATCATCAAACCGTGAGACACATCCATGCCCATGTTCTTCATATACTTGGGGGTGGATTTGTCTCACGGTTCCATGGTTGCCATGAACCATTTGTCACGGTTTCATCCGAGGCCAATTTGTTCTTGCCATGGTTGCCTATGATGATTCAATTTGATCATGCATAGAGGGATGACCTTGATCCGTGTGTTGTATCCTTCTCATGTCTCCCATCAAAACGTCAAACTCATCCATGCCCAATGTTTTCTACCTTGGGCCGGATGTGTTTGACGTTTCCATGGTTGCCATATGTTGTATGCATTTTATCCTTGTTGTATGATCAAGGTCGGCCTCATCTATGACGATAAAAAAGTTTACGAGGCAATGATGTAAATGATATGATGTTAATTATATTTTTTTAATTATACAATGATGTAAAATATATGATATTATTGATGTTAATGATGTTGTAAGCGTAATGTACACTTCTCCCTCTATTGATTAAGATGTAATTTGTGTATGTTTATCTTGGGCGGGCTCACCTAAGCCACCCCGCCAAACATGTTCTTGGCTCGGCGATTGGTGACGGTTGGCCCCTCGGCCGAGCTCGGCGGTGGGTCGCAAACAAGAGCTCGGTCGAGCACGGCTTACCCGTGCGAGCACGCAAACAACCGAGGGTGGCCGCCCATGGCCGGGCCCGACAAGGCCCGGCCGGTTAGGCTAGCCGAGCCGGCGCGGCCACCCTCACAAACGAGGCCCTTAATCAACTATCCTTATATTCCATAAGTCATGCCAATTTATACCAGCCAATCTTTCCATCTATATATGAATCATGCTCACACTTGTATATAGGGACTCAATATTATCAGTAGTAATGAAGACTAGTGGCAACTAGATCCCAGAGAAACAGACTTGGATGTGGCAACATAGAGTGGCAAATTTCTTTCCTTGAATGACCTTGGAAAAACTAGTTCATAACCACAATTATTTATGACTTCTGAGAAGAAAACGAAAACCCAAATATTTTACTTAAGCTAATCAGACCCGGACTAGTCGCAGGGAATTGTGGTATAAGAAAAGGTGCAAAACAACAAATGCTGGTTCACCATAACATCATGAAGAACTTGACTAAATTTACACCAAAATCTATAATTATTGCGCATAATCACACATGACACTAATAAAACTTTGAGATGGTGAGGCAAAAGAAAGTGACCTTTATTGAGCCGTATTGGTGCCCTAATTCTTCAATGCTAGGGATATTTGCATTGCCAAAAATATAAACTATCAGCTGCACCACAAGGAACTTCGATCTGCATATGAGAAATCATAAAAATGGACAACTCAATTGCAATCAACAAACAAATAAATGGGAGAACCCAAGAACAAGATCATAACCCAAAGTTCAATTCAATGAATAGCTTCATATACTACATTGTGTGGAAATGCTTGTTAAAATGATAGATAAATTTACAACCAGGAACGCAGTACTACAATAGACAGTTTCAGAGCAGCTGCACCACATATTCATTAGGGAATTCAACCATAAATTTCAGTATGCTAACATCATCTGAACAACTAAAACGGAGTGCCAAGTTGCAGGTAAGAAAGAAACAAAGAGTTCTCAGATTATAGTAGAAAAAAAATCAAACCATGCATTGAACCCATCTCCGATCTGCAGGCATACGGAAGAAAAATATGAGATTGAGTATTTAATATATTATTGACCAGATCATCAGCATCTATGAACCCACATTTCATTTGTAAGATTTAAAAAAGACAAATCAATTTCTGTTTTTTCTACATTAAAATAAAAGAAATACAGTTTCTATGTTACTAGGAGATTCATCAGAGCATTGCGATTGGACTTGCGAGGATGTGTATAAGTAAACATCTAGTTTGTATCAGTAGCAGCAACACAGAATATCTAGATTTAACAAATAATTCAGACAAAGAAAAGTAGAGTTTCAAAACCAAATTCTCGGACTAGCTCAATTGGCTTCATCTCATCTTATACAATCAAGAAACCAATCATCTAGATCACAATACAAGATATTGGCACCAACCCATGGTGCAGACTCTCAGGGGACCAACACAATTCAGCAATGTAGAATATGGTTTTGACCAAACGAATTTCCACTGAACCACACATATGTATGCAGTCCAATTTAAAGATGTAACTGTCACAGAGAAAAAACAGGGGACCGGAACAGTCCTCACCAGATCCACGCGAGGTCCAGTTGTGGATCTACATGATGGTGCTCCACCGTCCACCGTGCCCATGCACGAGAGGAGATGGAAGATGGAACAGCACCTGGTATCTATGGACTAGGGAAGCTCTGGACGGCTTGAGACCCTCTTTGGGAGTGGACGACGATGCCAAATATGGAGCCATGGTGTCGCCGCCGAGTTGTCACCGTCCATCACTCGCCAGTAGAGGTGCTCAGGGACGGAGTAGGGAGCGAGCCGACGAGTGAAGCCCGGGGTAGATCTAGCATCAGGGAACAAGCTCCAACTGATGTCGAGCCTGAATCGCTTGCTGGCCACACCAGATCGCAGCGCTGGCAGCCGCCACATCTAGACGCCTCTTCTGCGTCGTGGCTGAAGGAAAGTGGATGGGATTGGACTCGCGACGACCGAGCTCCCTCGGGCAGCAGCTGCGGCCGGAGCAGGGCGTCGGTCGCCTCGCGAGCAGTGGAACGAAGCGGGGGAAGAGTGCAGAAGGAACTGAAACGGACAGCAGGGTCAGCAGTGGAGACGATGCGGATGTGCCTGCCTGGGGCAGTTGAGTGTCCAAAGGTTCTGGACAATTTTTTTTCAGGTGGTGTTCGATGGAATGCGCGAAAGTGGTGGAGGAAGGTAGGGCTGCAGACCTGCAGTATGACAAGGGCATATTGTATGTTCATTGTGTAGATGTACTCATTTAGAATCCAACACAATTGGATTTTCTATTTTATGATTTTCTGTGATTTACTATGATTTTTCAAAACTGCTTTAGGGGGTGATTTGTCCTGTTTTAGAAAGTTCGGAGGGTAAAAATTCATTTTCATAGGTTGGGGGGTGATGTGTTCCAACCCCCATAGGTTGGGGGGTGAAGTAGACTTTTTCCAAATTAAATATGTGCCACCAGCTCCACATACAAAGCAAGTTAGTCACAAAAATATTGGTTCAAACATATAGTGCATTAGTGGTATATATGCCTAGCATGTGAAATATCTCTAAAACTACAACAGATAATTATACAGGCAGTAAGGATAAAATTGATAATGAAGAGTTTCACAAGGATGTTCACTGATAAACTATAAGCAAAATAAAGACATATATTTTTTTTGTGAGATAACAAGAGGTGTACTTAAGATCTAACATGTGCAGCTGCTCTTATGGTAAGCCTCTGTAAGAGTAACAGTGTGATAAACTGACAATTTTCTGTAGCTTGTTACCATATAGATATGAATTAAAGTTGAAAAATGTACACAATACACACTACATGATCATAATTCATAGTTCATACAACTTATTCTAGAGGGCCTATAAAAAGATATGTATGATGCGTAATAAGCGTTCATTACCTCCCAGGCTAATAAAGCAAGATTTATTCATCTCTGTCATCTATGCCCGCAATGTTGCAACTTAAGAATCAAATAACAAAGAGATAGTAATCAGTTAGCAGAACCGATTATTCCATATTCACATTACTTATATTAAGCAGCTGGAATTTGCTTCAACACTAGGGGGAAATGACTAATTACTCAGTGATAAACTGATAATAGAGTGAAGCAAAATATGTCATGTCAACCTAATTCTTCATTGTTTTAATTTTACTAATAGCTTGACCTATGGAAGAATTACAAAGATCTGTGAGAAGCTGAAAAGATCAAATATAATAGTATCATGGATAGCATAGATATATGAAGTTACTAACTCTTGAATTAAATGGCAAAATAGTCATATTCATCACATAGACCAAAGAGATTGATACGAAGAGTTAGCCTGTTCTTAGAAAAGTAACAAAGTTCAACAACAGTCCATGTATCCACCAAAGATATCAGAACAATCAGTTTTTGCAGACAAGTACCTGGAGTGTAGAAGCTTGCATAGGGATAAATGGCAGAGCCACTTGCTTGAAGCACTTTACGGAGCTGCATTGACCTAATATTGATCATGAAGATGCCACTTTCTGCCTGCACGAAAAGCTCACCACTATCCCTAGCAAACTCAACTACAGATGACCACAAGAACACATCTCCAGTCGGCACACCAGACAGAATGAGCATGTCCATATCTATGATCCTGAGCAATGCCCATCCCGCCACACCTTCAGAGTCAATCCTCCTTGACCAAAGATGGATACTTCACGCCAGCAAAAGCAATGACACCATCTTCTGCCGGCACAATGTGAATATCTGACATGTAGTTTTCCCTGACCCTTCTGGCAACTCAATCAAACCCCATCTTTGGCTATGCGGCTCAAACTCAAGAATGTGATTGCTGTCTTCTTCGCCAAAATCGATCTTCCAGTACACTGAATTGCCCACAAGGGCGGTCGAGTCCGAGCTAACAAGAGATGGGATTGTAATTGCAGCCCAACTACTCCAGGCTTCAGTTTCAGAGGAGTAGACGCAAGCATGATGCCCAGAATTTATCGTCCTCCCCGATACACCCGTGGCCGCCGCAAGCCGCCGTCGACGTGAGTTGCATCCAAGAGACGAGAGATTCGACGGGGAAGGGCAGGGAACCCCGAACCCCAAGACGGTTTGTCTATTTCCTTTTCGGATTAATCATAATCCATACGGACTTGCGGGGCCGTAGCATATAGCTAGCCGGCACACCACCGGCCCCACACACGGGTCCACACGACAGACTCAAAGTTGAAAACGCTTAATATAGTACGAAAACGTATTACAACATTACGCCTTTAACTGGGTCATGACAATGTCCCCCCCTTCAGATCATGCTGGTCCTCCAGCATGGAACCCTGGAAATCGCTTCAACAGCACATACCAATCCTCCCAGGTGGCTGCCTCCTCTGGTAGATTAGCCCATTTGATCTTCGCTTGAGGAATGGCCTTGCCTCCTTTCTTGACCAGTCTTCGTGCCAGGACAGCTTCAGGAAACACCTCGCCTTGGTCGAGTGCCGGCACCACTGGTAACTCAGAGAAGATAGGTGTGAAATCAGAACGAAATGACTTCAACTGTGAGACATGAAACACTGGGTGAATCAGCGCATCCGCAGGCAGTTTTAACTTATACGCCGCCTTGCCAATACGTTCCAGCACCTCATACGGGCCATAGTATTTAAAAGCCAGCTTAGGGTATGGTCGATTCACCAATGATGACTGAGCATATGGCTGAAGCTTCAACAGCACTCGCTCTCCCACTTGATATTCCTGATGAGTTCTGTGTTTGTCAGCAGTGACCTTCATTTTGTTCTGAGCTCGAGCTAAATGTTCCTTGAGAACCACTGCCTGCTCTTGTATCTCCTTAATTACTGCTGCCACTGATGCATCTGTGGTCTGGGAAATGCTGGGTACAATCCCCACATTAGGATCTGAGCCATACAAAGCCTTGAAGGGAGAACAACCCAATGAAGAATGATGTGATGAATTATACCAAAACTCGCCCGTGCTAGCCAAGACTTCCACTGCTTAGGTGTCGTATGGACCTCCCCGGGCCCACTACCTCGGTGGGTACCGGGACCAACTACTCGGTGGGCCCCTGGGACTACCCGGCTTGCGCTACACGACACCTGAAGGCGTGGAGCACAAGGACTACACAGGAGTAGTACTCGGTTAGGGAGCTGTACATGTTCCGCACTGTATAGAGGATTCCTAGACGTACTCGACTAGTACTCTCTCCCTACTCCGACTTGTAACCCTGCCTCCCGGACTATATAAGGCGAGGCGGGGACCGATCCCCTCATCCAATCTCTTCTCATACAACTCACGGCGCACCATTGCACCATCTTGTAATCGTGCCCTATCAATCCAGAGCTACGCAGCATACAGGACATAGGGTATTACGCACCTCGCGGCCCGAACCTGTCTAAATTGTGTGCCACGTGTCTCTTCCTTCGAGTTACCGATCTCGGCGAGTCACAATCATCTACTTCGGGTACTCCCCGTAGTAGGTTCTTCGGTCTAAAACACCGACAGCTGGCGCGCCAGGTAGGGGCTCTCGCTCGAGATCGTATGGCGAACTCGACGGCTTCCGTCTACTTCAAGCCAACCGTCGCCTTCAGCGCGGCGACACCTTCGTCTTCGGCGCACCGGGTCCGCACCGCCGATGGCGCGGGCTCCTTCCGGCGTCGCCGATCATGCGGCCCGACTCGAAGACGAGCCCTTGTGACGCTTCCCCGAAGTTGTCACGGGCGAACTCGCCGCAAGTTCGGCGAAATTTCGCTCTTCAACCGCCACGGCGACTTCGAGCTCGAGTCCGTCTCCAACTCGAACCCGACGTCGCCATGGGCCATCGCATGCGAGCGGGCCGTTCGGCCATCGCGGGCGGCCACCTCGCCACTCGAGCCCTCTCGCATGCGGCCCCTGCACCCTCGGCCGGGCCCGCACGGGGGCTCCCACTTCGCGCGCGGGCCGGCAAGGAGCCCGTACCCGAGTACAACTCGGACTCCGACGCCGTCCCCCGACCGCGCCTCGGACTCCGACGCCGTCCCCAACCGCGCTTCGGACTCCAACCCTTTCTCCGAGTTCTACTCGAACCCGGACTACGAGTTCGACTTCGGGTCGGACCCTGAGGAGCCCGAGTCCGAAGACGACTCCACTGAGCTTCCCTTGTCAGGGCCAGCCTCGGGGGCCGGTTATTAAATCCACGCCGGCCGGGAGATACGTCCTGCGGCCGGACCGCAAGCCCGCCGACTCGGCAAAGGTGGACTCACGCTACGTCGCCTACATCGACTCGCTACCGTTCCGGAGGGAACACCGTTAGCCCGGCCGACTCAAACACACCAACGCGAGGTGGCACCCTCTGAGTCCAGCCTTGGCACCCCTGATCGACAAGTCTTCATGGCTGCTGGCGACACCCCGGACCTTCGAGGCACGGCCGAAGACAAATACCTAGAGGACATCTCCGCGGACGAGCCGTCCGCAATGCACCCGCGACGAGACCGTCGCCAATAGGGACGCTTGACGCGAACGCAACAGGAAGCGCGACGAACGACGTCGGCGGCTCGGGACAACCTCCCCATCCGCAACCTTGCGGAAGCTCTCGAGGCGGTCGAGAGCGAGTACACACCACCCCCGAGCGTGCCTCATGTCGATCACAACGATCGCACGCCGGGCTCGGGGGCATACGCGCGGAGAGGTCATCGCCAAGCTCGGCCCGAAGAAGCCTACTTCATGCGGGTCGACAACGAGTCAACCAACCTCCTCCGGCCAAACCCCGCGACAACAAAGCTACTAGTCGCGGCGCCAACACCGGCCCCAACCGTACTCGAGCCGACCTTCCGGTCGAGCCAAACCGCCGCCGCTCCAACGCGGCGGACCTTCACGAAAGAAGACCAAGGCAACCGAGAAGTTGCTCCCCACCGCGCTCCGGCCGGTGGCGGCGGCAACGACCCCGACCCGGCGGCGGCGGCGGCGGCGGCGGCTCCAACCACGGGGCCAACAGAGAGCCGGAGGTGGCGGCGGTCGCGGCGGCCGAGGCCACGCGAACGACCACGCCTCCGGCGCCTCGCACGGCGGGTACGACGCTCGCCGAAGATTGAGGAGGCGCGGTGGAAGAAGTCGACCACTTGCGGCCGAGGGTGACGGCTTCCCCGCCTTCTCACCTCGACTTCGCAACCTTGCTCCTCCCCGACAAATTCAAGCCTTTGGGGATCACCAAGTACGACGCGAAGCAGATCCTATCCGGTGGCTCCGATGCTACGCCCTCTCCATCGAGAACGGCGGCGGCAACGGCGACACCAAATGCCTCTACTTCCCCTTCGTCCGGACCAAGCACCACTCACATGGCTCGAGTCGGCCGGACAAGCACTCGATCGACAAGTGGGACCGAGTCGAAGGAGCGGTCACGAGTAACTTCGCGGGCGCCATGGGCCGTTCGGGTACTCGCATGGACCCGGCCATGATCAAGCGAGAACGGGGCGAGACCCTCCGCAAGTACATGCGTCGCTTCTTCGACAAGCGCGCTACCGTCGTCGACGTCACCGACAAGGAGGTCATCGACCTCTTCCGGACGGCCTCTACCACCGCCGCACCTTCGAGGACTTCGGTCGTCGCCGCCCCCGAGTCCATCCCCCACCTCAAGGACATGATCACGTCCCGGGCGGATGAAGAGGACAAGGCCAATGCCAAGTACGACGCCATCCGCGGCAAGTCCAAGCGAGAACCGGGCGGCGGCGGCGCAGGCAATGCAAACCAAGGCGGCCGCAACAACAACAACAAGCAACTACTCGGGTCCCAACCGCAAGCGCAAGCCGACAACACCGTCGCGGCTATCCGGCGCCCCGCGAAAGGGAACTCGAAGAAGAACTACGGCGGGTTCAAAGACCCGCCGAAGGAGAAGTGCCCGTGGCATCCAAACGGCAACCACACTACCGAGCGGTGCTACCGGCTCGGACACGCACTCAAGGATACGCCGAGCCACCGCACCCTCACGACCAAAAGGGCAAGAAGAAGGACGGCGACAACAACGACTTCCAAGAACCCGAGAAGACCGTCAACGTCCTCTTCGGCGGAGCGCCCGGCGGGCGGGAGCGAGAAGGCTACCCGTCGCGAAGTGATGTCCATTGAGCCGGCGGTTCCGACCCCCTCTCGGGTGGTCGGAGGTACCCATCACCTTCTCCCGCGCGGACCAATGGACCGGCTTCTCGAACCAGACGGTTCCCCCTCGTACCGAAGCCAACGGTGGCGGGCTCCAAGCTCAACAAGGTGCTCATCGACGGTGGAAGCGGGCTCAACGTCCTCTTCACCAAAACCTTGAAGAAAATGAAGCTCGACGTCACCCCCATGCTCACCAAGAGCAGCACGCCCTTCTACGGCATCGTCCCAGGCAACGCGGCTATCCCACTGGGCTCAGTGGTACTGCCAGTTACCTTCGGGGCGTCTCGGGACAACTACCGCACCGAGTACATCAAATTCGAGGTCGCGGATTTTGAGACCTCTTACCACGCCATCCTCGGCAGACCGGCCATCGCCAAGTTCATGGCGGTGCCCCACTACACCTACTTGGTACTCAAGATGCCAAGTCCAGCCGGTGTACTCTCCCTCCAAGGGGACTTGAAGATCTCCCACGACTGCGACACGAGAGGCCGTGGTGATCGCCGCCACGAACCAAGTACCCAACGCAATGATGGAGGTCTACGCCGCGTCGAAGAAGCTTGCCACAAGCGAACTCGACATCCCGAGAGAAGTCGACGGCGCCAACAAGCCTCGGCCACCCGAGGAGGTACTCGTCGGGACGGTCGACCTCGGAACGGGCGACCCCCGGCAAGACCACCACCATCGGGGCCGGCCTCGACCCCAAATAGGAAGACGCGCTCATCGGCTTTCTTCGGGCTAACCGCGACATCTTCGCGTGGAAGCCGACGGACATGCCGGGAGTGCCCGGGGAGCCGATTGAGCACTTTGCCTTAACGTCGACCCAAAGGCCACCCCTAGCGACAACACCTCCCGAGCGTTTCGCCGACGACGGACGGGACGCCATCAAGAAGGAGCTCGCCAAGCTACTCGCACCGGCTTCATCGGAGAAGTCTTCCATCTCGAGTGGCTCGCCAACCCCGTCCTCGTCCACAAGAAGAACTCGAACGAGTGGAGGATGTGCGTCGACTACACCGACCTCAACAAGCACGCCCCCAAGGACCCCTTCGGGTTGCCGCGGATTGATCAAGTCATCGACTCCACGGCGGGGCTGCGACTGCTCTGCTTCCTCGGCGCTACTCCGGGTACCACCGGATCGCAATCAAGGAGGAAGACCGGGGAAAAGACCGCGTTCATCACCCCGTTTGGCGCGTCTTGCTACACGACCATGTCATTCGGGTTGAAGAACGCCGGCGCTACCTACCAACGGGCCATCCGGGCTCGCTTCAAGCGGCAACTCAACAAGAACGTCGAGGCTTACGTGGATGACGTGGTTGTCAAAACCGGGGACTCCGGTACCCTCATCGACGACCTTGAAGAGACCTTCGCATCGCTACGCGAGTACCGCCGGAAGCTCAACCCGAACAAGTGCGTCTTCGGCGTTCCTTCGGGCAAACTACTCGGCTTCATCATCGACCCGGCGCGGCATCGAAGCCAACCCCGAGAAGATCTCCGCCATCACCGGCATGAAAGCCCCCACGAGCATCAAAGACGTCCGAGAAGCCGACGGGGTGCATGGCGGCACCGAACGCATTCATCTCGAGGCTAGGAGAACGGGGCCTCCCCTTCTTCAAACTACTCAAGCATCACGAAAAGTTCGTGTGGACTCCGAGAGGCGGATCAAGCCCTTGCCCGGCTCAAGGACTTCTGTCAAAGCCTCCAATCCTCACGGCTCCTCACAAGGGCGAACGCTCTTGCTCTACCTAGGCGCGACTACTCACGTGGTCGATCTGCCATCGTTGTCGAGCGGCAAGAAGACGGCCACGCTTACCGGTCCCGGCGCCCGGTCTACTTCGTCGGCGAGGTTCTATCGAGTCCAAGGCTCGCTACCCGGCCGTGCGAGAAGCTCCCCGTACGCTCTACTCATCACCTCGCGGAAGCTACGACACTACTTCCGGGAGTACTCGGTCTCCGTCGTCACCGACTACCCGCTCGGCGACATCCCGAGGAACCAAGACGCCCCCTTGGAAGAATCTCCAAGTGGGGCTGTCGAGCTCGGCGCCCTCACCATCGACTTCAAGCCACGCACGGCCATCAAGTCGCAAGCACTAGTCGACTTCATGGCGAGTGGTGGGAGAACCGAGCTACCTACTCCCACCGTGCGACCGAGCATTGGGTGATGTACTTTGACGGCTCACTCAACCTCGAGGGCGCGGGCGCGGGGGTACTCCCGATCTCTCCAACGGGCGAACAACTCAAGTACGTCCCGCGGATCTTCCGGAAGGTCTCAAACAACGAAGCCGAGTACGAAGCCCTCCTACATGGGCTCCGCCTCACGGCTTCACTTGGCATCAAGCGGCTACTAGTCTACGACGACTCCGCGGTGGTGTAGGATCTAGGATACCGACTAGAGGGGGGGGTGAATAGGCGGTTTAAAAAACTAAAACCACAACACTAGAGAAATTTGATTAGAACCACAAGAGGGAATAAATCTCTACCTACTCTATTCCTATGTTGGGGGTTTTGCGGCCTAAGGTGACAAGATAAACAAAAACCTCTAGAAAAAGAATGCTCAAAGTAAAGTGCTAGAAAGGAGATTGAGTAAAGGGATAACCAAGCACAAGAGACGAATTTTATCCCGTGGTATCGATGACTTGCGGTCACCCCTAATCCACGTTGAGGTGGATTCAATGTTCAACCGCTCCTCTATCAAGATACCACTTGATCTTGAGCCGGTTAGAACAAGAGAACCACTCCACACCTCGATTCCACTAGAGTTGCTCTTTACCGCTCGGTGAGGTGAGCACAATACCTCTCACAACATGAAATCCGGAGCCACGCACAATCTTCTTGCGAGCTTCAACGGATTCTTCCACCACCAAGCCGTCTAGGAAGCGGCAACTTCCAAGAGTAACAAATCAACCACTTGCTTGATGATTCCCTAGTGCCACAAAGATCAAAAACCTTGATGCAATGCACTAGAAACTCTCAATCTCACAAAGAATACCACCACTAAGTCAAGTGAGTGAGAGAGAAGGGAGAGAGAGCTCTACAAGGGAGTATGAACCTTTAAAAGTGCCAAGAGAGACTCTCCAACCCCGGGCTTGGAGTATAAATACTCCCCCTTTCCGATACTAGCCGTTAGGCACAAAACGCGTGCCTCGCGGACTGTCCGCGATGCCCTCGCGGACGGTCCGCGTTTGAATTCCAACGGTAAAATCGTTAGGTCAACGGGCCGAGGCGGGCGTGCGCCGGGCGGGCGGGCCGTCCGCCGGGGCTACGCGGAGTCGTCCGCCCCGCCCACGCGGATCGTCCGCGGGGCCGGCCGCGACCGTCCGCCACGGACCCCGAGCGACACCTCGTTCTGTTGCAAATAACGGACCGTCCGCGGTACCTCGCGGACCGTCCGCCTGGTCCGTGCGGACTGTCCGCCTGGTCCCCGCGGACCGTCCGCCCTGAAGCGCATTTTCTCGAAATCTTTTGCCAAAAACTCAGTTATAAAATAAAAACCAGCCGCCCACGGACTGTCCGCCCGAAGGGCCCGGACTGTCCGCCAGATGCCAGAAAACTTGTTTTTCTTTTGATTTTCAATGAAAACCTTTTACCAAGAGAAACCACCACTCATCTAAATGCAATGCATGCAAACTTTTGATCCAAGTGGCACTATGGAAAGTCAAGCCAATGAAATTGATCCCTCTTGATAGTACGGCTATCTATCCTATTAACCCGGTCATATAACATCCTCTAATCACCTTATGACCGGTAAAAGCAAAACCCTAACTTTTACCTTTGCCTTGAGCCCTTTCCAACATAAGTCAACCAAGACCTTCTCATGTTCCCCACATGATCTCATCGTTTCACCGGACTAACCTATTCTTATAACTCAAATAAAATTGTTAGTCCATAATGATTGTCATTAATTACCAAAACACGAATTAGGGGCCTAGATGCCTTCAATCTCCCCCTTTTTGGTAATTGATGACAACCATTTAAAGTAGTGATATAATAAAGGTTTTGTGTCTTGGAATCACTTACTCTTCTCAAATAAATTCAATAAGTATATAGAGTAATTGTCTCCAAAAACAAGAAAATAGAGATAACTCCCCCTACATATGTGCATGTAATTTCCATTTGATTTTCACATAAATGCAGAAATATGATAAATTTTGACGGAGTTTCCCTACAAAATAGAGATCAAAGCAACAACCACAAGGATATATCCAAAGGAATTAAGGGTTAGCATCAAAAACTACTATAGGAACTAGAACAAAGCAAGATCATAATTAAAGATCCTCACAAGATAGCCACAAGTTCTAGTTCTCAAATACATCACACAACAAAACGTAAGTCTCACAAAAAATATTACAAGCCACACGAAGTTCATGCAAGACCGAAATTAAACATGTAAATGCAATGCAAAGAGTTCCAAATCCATGCAAGCAAAGTGAGCTCCCCCTAGAAATCACACACTCCTCCAAATCTCTCTCCCCCTTTGGCATCAAATACCAAAAGGGCCTAGTCATCCTGTGGCGGCGGCGGAGGAGGATAGAATGGCGGAGGGGGACGGAACTACGGTGGTGGAGCGGGAGCCGGATAGTAATGATAAAAATGATCTCCGAAATCTCCAAAAGGCGTGTTCGGGGCATGGACATCGTCTTGCGAAGCTGTGTGTCTGCCGATCATGTAACTGCCGATACTTGCTCGGAGGTGGACATCCGAGAGAATCTATCATTGAGGGCACCGAGATCATTCGAAGATCGATGCATTTCACCCAACCGTCGCATCATGGGATCATGCATAGTATTATAGACATGATGACCAAAGGTGTCTAGACTAGTATCAATCGATGCTTGAAAATTCTCGCCGCATAGTCCGGAAGGTGTCAGTCATCTGCTGTCCATATGCCTCAAAGTGAGATTGAAACCCCGACTGCATTTGCTGAAACTGAGAATTCATTGATTGTTGAATATTAGCAAAATAGGGATCAAAGTATCCGGCAGGAGGCTCCCACTGTGGCTGCATAGGAGGAACTGGAGGAGGAGGCATATCATAAGGACCCTCATCAACATTAACATTTCCCAAGTTTCCAACATTTGCATTTTCATCATCACCACCATGAGCCTCAATGTTTTCTGCAATATTGTGAGCTTCTGCTTCCTGTCCATAGGGTGTCAATGGCTTGTTCAAAAAGGCTTTAGCATTGTAAAATGGGCGATAAAGTTCATGCTTCACATCACATAGCCCATTGAACCCTGTCTTTATCTTGATCAATGACATAATATAGGGGGCAAAATAAATACTATCTCGAACAAGACGTTTCTTGCAAATCATTTGATCAAGAATAAGTTTCACAACATCAAATCTAGTTCCATTCATAACATAATCAATCACATTCCAATAATGTTCCCGGACTTTATCTTTATTACCACTTTTAGGCATAAAAGTGTGCCTAATGATGTTGTTGATGGCTGCTGGATGGTGTCTAAGTCCTGATGACAGGCAGTTCATTATGGTTGCATTAAGAGTGCCAGGCTCATAAAATACAGCTGTATCTTCAAGAATATCCTCGTTATAAACATCAATACCCTCACTAAAATACTCATAGTTAAGATGATTAGCAGCGGCAAATTCTGCAAATGTGGCTTCATACTCACTTTTACCAGTCATCCATTTCATTTTCTTCCCTATGAAATCCATTTCATAAGTTGCATAGAATTGTCTAACTATTGTATCATTCCAGTCACATCTATGCTGAAGAAATGGTTTTAACCGCAAATTCTCAAATTTTGTTGCCACCCCAGCAAGGACAGTTTTGGATTCAAGATAATCAAAGTCAACCCTTTGATGAGAGAAAACCGTGCACTCCATCAAACTACTGAAAAATGCTTGTTCTTGCACAAGAGTGTGGAAGAATAAATTGTGGGTGTCACGGGGTTGATTATAAGCATTTTCATTTCTAGCAATAGCAAACTCTCTTTGGGTCCACTTGCCTTCTAGGTCTTGTGTAATTAACCACATCAATGATTTCAACATTGTTACCTCCCCCTTGACTTATCTCATCTTCATCCATCATGAATGAGGCACTTGCCGCTTCATCGGCGGATTGAAATCGCTGTCATTTGGATTGTCAGGTTCCTCTTCTTCCTCAGAGGTATCATCTTTTCTCCGCCTCTTCGATGTCCCAACATCCTTGCCCTTCTTCTTTGATGTGACCTTTTTGGTCACCTTTTTAGTGAGAGAAGCTATAGCCTTGCGAGCACTGTCAAAACCATACATTTCAATGAGTATTAACTTTAGGAAGCAATTTGAATTGATAATGAACCCCATTCGAGAGGGCACTTGTGCATGGGAGCGACGGCCGGGGCCGCGCGGACCGTCCGCGAGGAGGCGGCGGACGGTCCGCCCGGTCCGTGACGGCAGGCGCCCCATGAACAGTGACACCGATCCTTTCCAACCTCATATCTTCGTCAAAAACCGACATTTCTTTACCAAAATTTTGCCACAGCACTACATTGATACCCCAAACACATTCACCGAGCCAAAATCTTGAAATCATGGACGAATTTTAGATCACACCTCCAAACCCTAACCACCTCCTTGCTCAAAATCCAAGAGATAGACAGAGAGATTCGAAAAAGTACCGGATGACATGGTGGAGAACTTCGCGGAGAGTCCGGGGATGTGCTCGGACTGTCCGGGGAGGGCCCTAATCAAAATCCCTAAGAGGGGGCTCTTTTCTTTGAGAGAGGGCAAGAGGAAGAAGATAGGAAGCCAAAGCCTTCGGTGGAGGAAAGGGAGAAGATGGCTGGGTCAAAACCATCCCGCGGCCTGGGACCCACCCGTGCGCGACACGGGCGGACAGTCCGCGACACCCACGCGGACGGTCCGCGAGGCGCGCGGACGGTCGGGCCCCGGGCGCGGACGGTCCGTTAAAGCTTCCGTAACCTCCCGGAGCCGCACCGTTGCCCCACGAACCACGCGGACGGTCCGCGCTGCCCTGGCGGACAGTCCGCCAGGAGCAGCCGGACGGTCCGCCAAGTTGAGACGGACGGTCCGACCTCCTTTTTTTATTTCAGCGTGAATTAACTTTAAGAAGCGATATTTTAAGGATTTCTTTTGGGATCATTGCTCAAGAATAAGAAGAGAAATTTATTTAAAGATGCAATGTGCTGAGTAATGCTAAAGAAAATATGCACAAACAAACTTTACGAAACTAAAAGACAAGAGATAAGTTAGAAATTAATAAGAGAGAAAAGCAAAAACATATGGATAAACACATGTGCTAGTTCTCAAGCCACATTTGAAATGTCAATCACATTTAGCTCATTTCTCAATTTGCAAAACCGAGACTCATCCAAAGGCTTGGTAAATATATCCGCCAATTGATCATCCGTGCTTACTCCATCAATCTTGATATCTCCTTTACTCACATGATCTCTAAGAAAATGGTGCGGATGTCAATATGCTTGGTTCTAGAATGTTGAACCGGATTGTTTGCAATCTTGATAGCACTTTCATTGTCACATAAAAGAGGAATTTCCTTGAATTTCACACCATAGTCAAGAAGTGTTTGCTTCATCCATAGTAATTGAGCACAACAACTCCCCGCCGAGATATATTCCGCTTCGGCGGTTGAAAGAGCCACTGAATTTTGCTTCTTAGATGACCAAGAAACAAGTGACCGTCCAAGCAATTGGCAACCTCCGGAAGTGCTTTTCCTATCAACCTTGCAACCGCATAATCCGAGTCCGAAAACCCTACTAATTCAAATTGAGCACCCTTTGGATACCAAAGACCAATGTTAGGAGAATACTTCAAATATCTCAAGATACGCTTTACGGCGGTCAAATGACATTCTTTAGGAGCGGCTTGAAATCTAGCACACATGCACACACTAAACATGATATCGGGCCTAGATGCGGTAAGATAAAGCAAACTACCAATCATGGACCTATAAAGCTTAAGATCAACCGGTTTACCTCCCTCATCAAGATCAAGATGTCCATTAGTAGCCATAGGAGTTTTGATGGGTTTTGCATCTTCCATGCCAAATTTCTTTAAGATGTCTCTCACATATTTAGATTGGCAAACAAAAGTGCCTTCCTTCAATTGTTTGATTTGAAGACCAAGGAAGAAACTTAATTCACCAATCATAGACATTTCAAATTCCCTAGACATCATTTCTCCAAATTCTTTACAAAAATCTTCATTAGTTGAACCGAAAATGATATCATCAACATAAATTTGACAAATAAAGATGTCGTTTCCAATTTTCTTGGTGAACAATGTAGTGTCAACCTTTCCAATTTTAAAGCCATTTGAAAGAAGAAAGTCCCGAAGCCTTTCATACCAAGCACGAGGGGCTTGTTTCAACCCATATAATGCCTTAGAGAGCTTGTACACATGATTAGGCTTTGTAGGATCTTCAAAACCGGAGGTTGCTCAACATATACTAGTTCACTAATTTTCCCATTTAAGAAAGCACTTTTGACATCCATTTGATATAACTTGATGTTGCGGGAACAAGCATAAGCAAGCAAGATTCTTATGGCCTCAAGTCTAGCTACGGGAGCAAAAGTTTCATCAAAATCCAATCCCTCTACTTGAGTATAACCTTGAGCAACTAATCTTGACTTGTTCTTTACAACAATACCATCTTCATTTTCTTTGTTACGGAAGACCCATTTAGTACCAATAACATTATGATTCTTGGGTCTTTCAACTAACTCCCAAACTTCATTTCTAGTGAAATTATTTAATTCTTCTTGCATGGAAATAACCCAATCCGGATCATTAAGTGCTTCATCTACACGCTTAGGCTCATGGAAAGAGACAAAAGAATAATGTTGACAAAAAGAAGCAACACGAGATCGAGTTTGAACACCCTTACTAATGTCACCCATGATTTGATCAATGGGGTGATCTTTGGCGACTTGATGATGAATTCTTGGTTGATCAATTTGTTCTTGAGTTGATGGAGAAGGTGTGGTTATATGAGCTATTTGATTATCTTCTTGAGATGAGTCATTATTGCTTGAGTTACCATCTTGTTCAACATGATCATTTGTTGTGGAAGTGGATGGGTTAGCTTCAATAGATACCAATGGATCTTCATCATCATCTTCTTCTCTAGGCATGATATCCCCAATTGCCATAGTCTTCATTGCTTTGCTTAATTTTTCGCCTCTCACATCATCTAAATTCTCTTTTTCATCTTGAGAGCCCAAAGTTTCATCAAATTGCACATCATATGCTTCCTCAACAAATCCTTTAGACTTGTTGTATACTCTATAGGCTTTGGAATTTGAAGAATATCCAAGAAGAAATCCCTCATCACATTTACTTTTTAGACAATCGAGATCCTTTCCTCAAGATATAGCACTTGCAACCAAAGACCCGAAAATATGAGATATTTGGCTTTCTTCCATTTAGAAGTTCATAAGGTGTTTTATTAAAGAATCTATGACAATATAACCTATTAGAGGCATGGCAAGCTGTGTTGATAGCTTCGGCCCAAAAAGAATCCGAAACTTTGTACTCATCTAGCATTGATCTTGCCATCTCAATTAAGGTTCTATTTTTCCTCTCAACAACACCATTTTGTTCCGGTGTATATGTAGTTGAAAACTCATGCTTGATTCCTTTCTCATCACAAAACTCTTCAACATTGGTGTTCTTGAATTCACTACCATTGTCACTTCTAACTTTCTTCAATTTTAGCTCAAATTCATTTTCGGCTCTTCTCACAAATGACTTGAAAATATCACATGTAATAGCTTTGTCATGAAGAAAGAATACCCATGTGTATCTTGAATAATCATCCACGATTACAAGACAATAGGTATTGCCACCAATGCTTCTATAGGTAGTAGGACCAAATAAATCCATATGTAGTAATTCCAATGGTCTTGAGGTTGACATAGTACTCTTGCTAGGATGTGAGTTGGCAACTTGCTTTCCGGCTTGACAAGCACTACATAATTTATCTTTCTCAAATTTCACATCTTTCAAGCCAAGAACTAAGTCATGTTTCACCAATCGGTTGAGTTGTTTCATACCAACATGTCCAAGTCTTCTATGCCATAACCATCCCATAGAGGCCTTTGAGAATAAGCAAGTAGTCAAATTTGCCTTTTTCGATGAGAAATCCACTAGATATAAGCTCTCATGACGAAAACCCTTAAAAATAGAATCTTTCCCATCAAGTGAGGTTACTTCAAAATCATTACTAGTGAAAGTACATTTATAGCCATTATCACAAAGTTGAGCAATAGATAGCAAGTTGAAATTAAGAGAATCAACTAACAAGACATTAGAGAGATTATAATCTTTAGAGATAGGTATTTCACCAATGCCTTTTATGCCTCCTTTGCTATCATCTCCAAAAGTGATGTTATCAAAATCGGAAATGTCTTCATCAAGATGAGAGAATATTTTCCTTTCACCGGTCATGTGGTTTGTACAACCACTATCAATTACCCAATGTCTTCCTCCGGCTTTATAGTTTACCTACAAAAGAAATTACTTTGTTTTAGGTACCCAAATTTTCTTGGGTCCTTCAATGTTAGTGACCAAAATTTTAGGCACCCAAATAGATTTCTTTTTACTACTACCAAGAGAGCGACCAACATAATGAGCACAAACAACACCCTTTGAATCTTTCTTAAGAATATAGGAAGGATCAAAGGATACGGTCTTCTTGCTCTTGCATTGGTGATTCACATCAACCTTAGTCTTACACTTATGACACGTCTTCATCTTTTCTTCTTCCTCAAATGACACACTTGAATTAATAAAGACACTTTTCTTAGACATGAAAGCCTCTTTTCCTTTCTTGGGCAAGTAACCAAGTGCATCTTTATTTAAGGTGAATTTTTGATTTGTCCAAATATGATTAAACCGTACATGACTTCCAAAATATCGTGCAAGATCATTAGATAAGCACTCAATCTCTTTTTTTAAAGATTCATTCTCCAATAATAGAGAGTCATAAGACATATCCTCACTAATGCAAGAGCTAGTGCTTGTGCTACAAGATGGGTTAGATGAACAAGGAGGAGCATTCAATATATTACATTCAACACCCATACTCATTTTTCCTTTGACATCTTGTGCAAGGAGAGAGTTGTGAGCTTCCTTAAGCTTTTCATGCTCATCTTTTAGAGTTTCCCAAGAAATGTTAAGTGTTTCATGGGAAGTCTTTAGATTTTCATGAGTAGTCTTTAGCTCCTCAAAAGAATTTTGAAGTGAAATATTTTTCAACTCCAAATCCTTCAACTTTGATCTCTCCAAGCGCAATTTGTCATCGGACTTGATAATCATGGCGACAAGATCATCATAAGATAAAGCATTATCATCATTATCACTATCACAATCATCATCGTCATCGTCGATTATTACCTTAGATTCACCTTTTGCCATGAGACAATATGGCTTAGAGAAGAGTGACGGCGCTTCCTTAATAGCAACCCCGGCAAGTCCTCTTGAAGGCTTGTCATCATCTTCTTCATCGGAGCTTGCATCGGAATCCCACTCAACAAAATATGCTTGACCATTCTTCTCCTTCTTATAATATTTCTTCCTTTTAGGTACACTCTTCTTGTCTTTCTTCTTACCATATTTGTCTTCTTTCTTGTTTGGACAATTAATTGATATATGTCCAATTTCACCACAATTGAAGCAATCTTTTCCTTCAAAAGGATTCTTCTTTGAAGATTGCCCCATCTTGCCAAACTTCTTCTTCTTCATGATTCTTTTAAGTCCTTTTACAATAAGAGCCATTTCTTCATCGGAGTCAATATCTTGGTTCTCATCATCATTTTCCTCTTGAATAGCCTTGGCCTTGAGAGCAATATTTTTCTTCTCTTCATTGATTGATTGGCCTTGAACTTCCTTTTGTGATTGCTTGAATAGATCATGAGTTTGCACTTCACCAAGCACCTCCGTAGGAGTCATCTTACTCAAATCACTCCTCACAAGCAAGGTCACAATTGTCTCATATTTTGCGGAAGGCACCTAAGGAACTTGTGAGAAAAATCTTTGTTTTATACATCAAAATCAAGACACTTGAGTTCATTCACTATATCATTCAACCGGTTGAACATAGTTGAAACATCTTCATCCTTCTTCATGGTGAACTCATTGAACTTTCCCTTATACACATAAAGTTTTGCCTCCTTAACCGTAGATGTTCCCTCATAAATTTCCATAAGTTTCTCCCATATCTCATTTGCCTTCTCAAGTCCCTTCACTCTATTGAATTCACTAAGAGCAAGAGCATTGTAAAGTACACTCAAAGCTCTATCATTGAGTTTTTCATTTTTATCATCTTGATCCGTCTTATTCTTAGAATCCAAAATGACATATCCTTCCATTACAATCTTCCATAATTCTCTTCCCAAGGCCTTAAAGTGAACCTCCATTCTTTTCTTCCAATAGTCATAATTGTTCCCATCAAAGACCGGTGGCTTCCCAACATGAAACTTATCCTCCTCACCCATTTATCCTACTCCGAGATGGTTAAATCTCTCAAATAAGGAGTCCTCGGCTCTGATACCACTTGTAGGATCTAGGATACCGACTAGAGGGGGGTGAATAGGCGGTTTAAAAAACTAAAACCACAACACTAGAGAAATTTGATTAGAACCACAAGAGGGAATAAATCTCTACCTACTCTATTCCTATGTTGGGGGTTTTGCGGCCTAAGGTGACAAGATAAACAAAAACCTCTAGAAAAAGAATGCTCAAAGTAAAGTGCTAGAAAGGAGATTGAGTAAAGAGATAACCAAGCACAAGAGACGAATTTTATCCCGTGGTATCGATGACTTGCCGGTCACCCCTAATCCACGTTGAGGTGGATTCAATGTTCAACCGCTCCTCTATCAAGATACCACTTGATCTTGAGCCGGTTAGAACAAGAGAACCACTCCACACCTCGATTCCACTAGAGTTGCTCTTTACCGCTCCGGTGAGGTGAGCACAATACCTCTCACAACATGAAATCCGGAGCCACGCACAATCTTCTTGCGAGCTTCAACGGATTCTTCCACCACCAAGCCGTCTAGGAAGCGGCAACTTCCAAGAGTAACAAATCAACCACTTGCTTGATGATTCCCTAGTGCCACAAAGATCAAAAACCTTGATGCAATGCACTAGAAACTCTCAATCTCACAAAGAATACCACCAATAAGTCAAGTGAGTGAGAGAGAAGGGAGAGAGAGCTCTACAAGGGAGTATGAACCTTTAAAAGTGCCAAGAGAGGCTCTCCAACCCGGGCTTGGAGTATAAATACTCCCCCTTTCCGATACTAGCCGTTAGACACAAAACGCGTGCCTCGCGGACCGTCCGCGATGCCCTCGCGGACGGTCGCGTTTGTATTCCAACGGTAAAATCGTTAGGTCAACGGGCCGAGGCGGCCGTGCGGCCGGGCGGGCGGGCCGTCCGCCGGGGCTACGCGGACCGTCCGCCCGGCCCACGCGCGATCGTCCGCGGGCCGGCCGCGGACCGTCCGCCCTGGACCCCGAGCAGCACCTCGTTCTGTTGCAAATAACGGACCGTCCGCGGTACCTTGCGGACCGTCACTTTGCCGGTCCGTGCGGACTGTCCGTCTGGTCCCCGCGGACCGTCCGCCCTGAAGCGCATTTTCTCGAAATCTTTTGCCAAAAACTCAGTTATAAAATAAAAACCAGCCGCCCACGGACTGTCCGCCCGAAGGGCCCGGACTGTCCGCCAGATGCCAGAAAACTTGTTTTTCTTTTGATTTTCAATGAAAACCTTTTACCAAGAGAAACCACCACTCATCTAAATGCAATGCATGCAAACTTTTGATCCAAGTGGCACTATGGAAAGTCAAGCCAATGAAATTGATCCCTCTTGATAGTACGGCTATCTATCCTATTAAACCGGTCATATAACATCCTCTAATCACCTTATGACCAGGTAAAAGCAAAACCCTAACTTTTACCTTTGCCTTGAGCCCTTTCCAACATAAGTCAACCAAGACCTTCTCATGTTCCCCACATGATCTCATCGTTTCACCGGACTAACCTATTCTTATAACTCAAATAAAATTGTTAGTCCATAATGATTGTCATTAATTACCAAAACACGAATTAGGGGCCTAGATGCCTTCAAGTGGTCATCAACCAAGTCAACAAGTCCCGGGACCGCAACAAGGAGAACATGGACGCCTACTGCCTAGAAGTCCGCAAGCTCGAGAACAAATTCTATGGTCTCGAGTTCCATCACATCGTCCGCGACAACAACGTTGCGGCGGACGTCCTTTCGAAGCTCGGATCCACCCACGCTCAAGTACCCGCGGGCGTCTTCGTCCATGAGCTTCACGCGCCATCCATCCGGAGCCGACGCCACCGACCACGCCCCCGGCCCATCCACCGGCGCCGGGCGAGGAGGTCATGATGATCGACGTGGTCGGAGGCAACCCTTCATCGACTACCTCGGCGAGCGAAGGTCCCCTCCGAGCAAGAACGCAGCCGAACAACTCGTCCGCCGCGCCAAGTCTTACGTCCTCGTCGGAGACAAGCTCTACAAGAGGGGCGCATCTTCTGGAGTACTCATGAAGTGCGTCCCTCGCGAAGAAGGCAAGGACATCTCGGAGGAGATCCACAAGGGCGTCTGCGGCAACCACGCGTCTTCACGTACGCTGGTTAGCAAGGCCTTCCGGCGAGCTTTCTGCGGCCCACGGCCACGGGCGACGCCGAAGAACTCGTCGAAGGTGCCAAGGATGTCGGTACTTCGCCAAGCGACAATATGTCCCGGCCTACAAGCTAGTCACCATACCGCCAACCCGGCCCTTTGCCTGCCGGGGGCTCGACATGATTGGGCCCCCGCCAACTGCGCCGGGAGGATTCAACGGGGTGCGGTGGCTATCGACAAGTTCACCAAGTGGATCGAGGTCAAGCCGGTCATATGCCCCAAGGGCGACAAAGTACTCGACTTCCTGGATGAACTCGTGCACCGCTATGGGCTACCCCACCGCATCATCACAGACCTGGGGTCCAACTTCAACAACCACCGGTTCCGGGGAGTACTTGCGAGAACGGCGGAATCGACGTCCGATACGTCTCAGTCGCCCATCCACGGGCCAACGGACAAGTCGAGCGCGCCAACGGGATGGTGCTCGACGCCCTCAAGAAGCGGCTACATGACGCTGCTAACTCCAAAGGGGGCAAGTGGATCAAGGAACTACCCAACGCACTCTGGGGGCTGCGGACTCAACCATCCAAGTCAACGGGGCAATCCCCCTACTTCTGGTCTACGGCTCTGAAGCCATCCTCCCTGCCGACGTCATATGGAACTCACCGGCAGTGGAGCACTACGACGAAGGCGTCTCAGAAGACGACGGACGAGTCGACATCGACAGCCTCGAAGAAGCTCGCTGCGCTGCCCTCGTCCAATCAGCTAGGTACCTGGAGGGTATCCGACGCTACCATGATCGCAACGTCAAGGAACGCTCCTTCAACGTTGGAGATCTTGTCCTCCGCCGTATCCAGAACACGGAAGGACTTCACAAGCTCAGCTCCCCACGGGAAGGCCCCTTCACCGTGGCTAAGGTGACCGGGCCGGGCTCCTACCGCCTCCAAACACTTGAAGGCGAAGACGTCAACAACTCGTGGAACGTCGACCAACTCTGTCGATTCTACGCCTAGTCTACACGACTACTCCGGGGTTCAAGTCTAATCGACTACACCAACGCCCCTGGCCGTAAGCGACCCTCCGGGTCCTGGCTCCAGTCTCCGGACTACTCTCCTCCAGGGTCCAGCCCGTGCGGCTACCTACGGACCATGGGCTGCGACGAGCGTCAAGGACTCTAGCAGCGGTCTACCAAGAGACCACACTCCAAGATCCGACTGCGCGGCCTACTTACGGATCTACGATCCGGCCTACACGGCTACCTACGGATCACTTTACGCAAGAGGCTACCCGCTCCCGGCGCCACTTAGGCGTAAGCGGCCTCCGGGTCCGGGCGACTACTTTGTAACTACGGCCCCGGCCACCCGGGTGTGTACTTCTTCGGTAATAAAGATTGATCGTTCATCAACTCATTCTATTGCCTACTCCCTACGACGGGGCTACCGAAGTCGAGTACTACTACTCGCACCTACTCCACGATGGGCGCTCCGCACTGCGAGATCGCGACTACGAGTACTCATTGCTTTGGAAAATTTCATTTCATTGATACTTGAACAATTCATTACAATTGTCTTCTGTACAACTATGGCTACTAGCTACCTATTACGGGGCTACGGAGGTTTAGCTTCTCGGCTACCCCTCCGCGATGGGAGCCATGCTGCCCGGCGGCTACGCATACTTGCTCATCGGAGCAGTTGGCGGCTACCCCGCCGGCGACCACCTCCACTGGAGCCTTCGGGAAGTACGACTTCATGAAGGCCAAGACTTGTCTTGGGATCGACTTGGCCATATGCTTGACGTAGGCGGCCAGCCGGCTTGGTGCTTCACGGAGTCGATCCACCAGAGGAGCGATCTTGGGGCCGCCCGGGTGCGGCACCAGGAGCCTCGCGATCGGGAGAGCGGCTTCTTCAAGATCCTTCAGCTGGGCCCGCAGCGCCTCGCAATCTTCATTCAACTTCTGCAAAGATTTGTAGCAGTTGACGAGATCTCTGTCAGAGGCAATCCGCAGCTCCATGTGCTTCTCGCACTCGAAGGCGAGTTCCTTGTAGTCGAGCTCGAGTACCTGGCGGGCTTCCTGCTCCCGGTAGAAGAGGTTCTTCATGCTCACCTCCGAGGCCTTCAGCTGCTCCACCTGGCCCTCAAGCTCTGCAACACAGCAACGCAACAGCGGGTCAGACGCTTCTCGGCTTTCAACAAGTACTCGACAAGTCGAAGGATGTACCTTTATTCTTGTTGCGGAGGCCCTTGTTCTTCCGCACCAAGTCGTCGCCTTTCGCCTGCAGCTCCATGACGTCATTGTGGTACTTGGCGAAGGCGGCGTCGAGCTTTGATTGCATGGCGGCCGCGTGTTTCCGCGACTTCACGAGCTGCTCCTCCAGGGCCTCGGCACGGAGCACGGTGTCGCCGTAACCCTGCAGCAGGTTCGACTTCTCGCGGGATCGCTCCGCGACGTCCTGCACAAGACAACTCAAGTCAAGAAGAGTACTCAACGGCAAAGGATTGACTACTCGGGAGGCTACGGCTACGTACCTTCATCCATTGCTCGGCTTGACGGATCGCCTCCAGGTGCTTGGCTACCGTCGCCGGCTCGACGAGATCGTCCGCCAGAAGTTCTATCCCGCCGCGGCTACTCGAGGTAGCCTCCGTCATCGGCGCAGAGCGGATGGGCTCCGCGTCTTGGATCTCAGGGGAGCGGATAGCCACCTCCAGAGCAATCTCTGGCGACGTGGTGACCGCCTCTCCCCCGGCGGATTTCTCGACGACCTCCCCCACGGGCTCGGGGGCTCCTTCTGCAGCCTCTGGGGCCTCTGGTGTCAACTCCTGCATTGGCACCCCCGCAGGGATGTCACCACCTTCAGCGCCTGGCAACAAAACAACACGCGCATCAGTGCCTACGACTACTCCTCCTGGAGCTCCGCAGCTTCACGAAGGGTACTCACCTTCGACTACACTCGCCTCCCGGCCGCGGCGCCCGAGATAGCCGGGGGCTCAGTCGCGGCTTGGGCATCGGGAGCGGCCTCCTCGACGGGCGGCGCGACTTCTTCCGCCACCGCTGATGAGGGCTCGTCCCCATCCCAGCTCAGATCTGTGGATTTTCTGCAGAAATATTCACAGAGGGTCGTCAGACAAAGATCGACTACTGCAGCAAGTACTACTCGTGAGGATATGGTACTTACAAATTCGACCGGACGATGGTCACGGCCGGAGCACCGAGGATGCTGGCAATATCAACCAGTCCACCCTCGGCGGGCGTCTCTTCCTCCGCTCCTCGCGGCCATCGCCTCATCCACGGCGGCGGCGGTCGGCGCGAGCGTCTCCTCGCACTCCCCGAGGCCACCGCCTCTCCGACGGCGGTGGCCACGGGTCCTCTCGCTCTCTTCGGAGCGAGGGGGCGGCGCTCCCGACCTGCGCCGGGAGTTCTTCAACGGTGGGGGGCGGGACTACGACCTCCGGCCGGTTCCCCCACCGGGTCCCACACGCCCTCGTCGCCCTCTTCAACGGGCTCGGTTGGCGGCACCTCCCGCACACAAGGAAGACTACTCGTCAGCAATGTACTCGAACAACGGGTACTCGACTACTCTGCTCAAGACGACTTACCTCTCCGAGGCGTGGTCTCCGAGACCTTTAGCTTCTTCGTCACCCGCTTCCTGGCGGGGTTGCGCGGCTTCCGTGGCGGCGCAGCAAGGCTAGCCTCCAGGCTAGCCGGAGGGTCTTGAACCAGTGGAACATGAGGTAAGCCCGGGCGGCTAAACCTCGACCGCAGCTGGAAGCGGTCCTGCAGCGTCTCTTCGTCTTCGTCGTCGTCGTCGGAGGAATCTTCCACGATGACGGTCTCGTCGCCTTCACCGACTTCGCGGCGCTCCTTCACCTGCCCCTCCACCGGGATCTCGATCCCGCTCGGTGGCGGCTGCGGCTCGGAGACGAACCGCTTCACATCATCCTGCGCAAAGACACAAGACGTCGGCAACTCTACTACAAGTACTCACTACTCGACGAGGGGGAGTACGACTACTCACCTCCTTGGGCGGGCGCGCGGCGGAGTACTCCTCGACTGGGCACGCCGTGTATGGCGGCATGTCCTTGAAGATCCGCGACAACCTCTCGACGATGTCGTTGTCGTCCAGCTCGCCCCCCGGCATCCGCGATGTGTCGTCGTCGCCGGCGTACTCGAAGCCCAGGGTCTCTCGAGCCATCAGCGGCTGGATCCTGCGCTTCATGAAACTGAAGGCCACGTGCTCGGCCCTCAGTCCCGCATCCCTGAGCACCTTGATGCGTGCTAGCAGCTCGGGGAGCTGGATCCCTTCTTGCATGGTGGGCTCCGTGTTCCACCAATCACGGTGCCTGGGCTGCCGTCCGCTCGGCTTCGGCAGGCCAGGGTGGTGGTTCGTGATGTAGAACCATCTGGTCTTCCAGTCCGTGTTGGAGTCCACGAGCTTGTACGCCAGGTACTGCTCCGCGGCGTCCTCCCTCAGCTGGATGCCGGCCCCTCCGACTACTCTGGGGTTGGAGGCACTGGGCTGCGGCTTGACGCGGAAGAACTTCCGGAAGAGCACCCAGTGCGGCTTGATTCCGAGGAAGGCTTCGCAGAAGTGGACGAAGACCGACGTGTGGAAGATGCCGTTGGGGTTCAGGTTCAGGTACTCGATCCCGTAGTACCCGAGCAGCCCCTTGAAGAAGTCGGCCGGCCGGGAGCGCAAGACCGCGCTCCACGAACCGCGAGAACATCGGGATCTCGTCTTCGGCCTTCTCCATCGGATACGGATCTCTGCGGCGAATCTCCACATGTCGACTTCCTTCTCCCCGATGAACCCACCGTTCGGCGGGGTCGGCGAGTCCTCCGTCTTCACCTTCGATTTCTTCCACTCGCGGCTCGGATCGGCGCGCGGTGGAGACATGGGCGGCGCCGCTCCGGTGGCGGCCGCGGCGGCCTCTCGCACGGCTCCTCTTCTTCCCGGCGGCCTTGGACGTCTTGGACGGCGACGGCTTCATCCTCCAAGTGCAAGGCGTCTTCACTCGCATCCGCTCGGGGGCTACCCTAAAGGTCTCGGGTGGCGATGCGCTCGGATCTACTACGGCGGCAGCAGGCGCTGGGAGTGGTTTCGCTTCAAGATTCAAATGGAATGACTGCGGCTCGAATTGGTGAAAACCCTAAGGGTTTTGTCTTCTATTTATAAGCCAAAACGGCTCTCGCGCGCGGGCGGTCGGATAAGTCCACACGCGGGCGATTCGGCGGGCCGCGCGTGACTCTTCGTATTCTACTAGTCGACGCGCCTCACCTAAGGGGCTCGGCTACTTCTACTCGACTACCTGGGAAGCGGCTAGTCTCAAGAGCATCTCAGGACACATTCTCCAAGAAGACCCTTCAATTCGAGAGGAAGTACTCGACTCAAGGCTCGGGGGCTCCGTGCCACGTGTCCTTCGGTTTTTTCTCTCCGGATTCTTCGGGATTTTCTTGCTAAGATTTCAGATGGACCCTCAGCCAGAGCCCGCGGCTCGAGGCTCGAGGGCTACTCCATGTGGAGTGCGGTTTTGCAAATCGCACCTCCATGACAGCTCCGGCTTCAAGATAAGACAGGCATTTTTTGAAGACCTTCGAAGGCAGTTTTCAAGGACGCTTGGGACTACTCGAGAAGACTTCAAGATTGCTCAAACATCAGCTGGAGTACATTCCAGCCTCGAGATGCTTCGACTACTCTTGAGGACCTTTGACTTGTAGCACTCAGGGACGCTTGAGGACTACTCGTTAAAGCCGTCAAGACTACTTGAAGCTATCCTTCTCGACTACAAAGTACTCGAGGGCTTGTCGTATGGACCTCCCTGGGCCCACTACCTCGGTGGGTACCGGGACCGACTACTCGGTGGGGCCACAGGGACTACCGGCTTGCGCTACACGGCACACGAAGGCGTGGAGCACAAGGACTACACGGGGGTAGTACTCGGTTAGGGAGCCGTACATGTTCCGCACCGTATAGAGGATTCCTAGACGTACTCGACTAGTACTCTCTCCCTACTCCGACTTGTAACCCTGCCTCCCGGACTATATAAGGCGAGGCAGGGACCGATCCCCTCATCCAATCTCTTCTCATACAACTCACGGCGCACCATTGCACCATCTTGTAATCGTGCCCTATCAATCCAGAGCTACGCAGCATACAGGACGTAGGGTATTACGCACCTCGCGGCCCGAACCTGTCTAAATTGTGTGCCACGTGTCTCTTCCTTCGAGTTACCGATCTCGGCGAGTCACAATCATCTACTTCGGGTACTCCCCGTAGTAGGTTTCCGGTCTAAAACACCGACATTAGGGTCATCATGCACTGCACACCTCAAATACATCTCCAAACATTGGTTAACCCTCTCAGTTTGTCCATCAGTCTGTGGATGGTAAGCAGAGCTCATAATCAACTTAGTGCCCATCAAACTGAACAACTCTTTCCAAAATGTACTGGTAAAGATCTTGTCTCTGTCAGACACAATAGTATGTGGGATGCCATGGAGTTTGATCACATTGTCAAATACAGCCTTTGCAATCATCTTGGCTGTAAATGGATGTTTGACTGGTATAAAATGGGCATATTTGGTGAACCTATCCACCACCACCAGAATGACATTGAATCCCTCTGACTTAGGAAGGCCTTCAATAAAATCCATGGACAAGTCGTGCCAGGCACCAGCTGGTATAGGCAGAGGCTGCAGCAGTCCTGCTGGTGCTGTATTGACATGCTTAGCTTGCTGGCACACCCCACACTGTTTCACAAAATCTTCCACATCCTGGCGCAATCCCTTCCATGCAAACAACTTGGCAATTCTCTGGTAAGTTGCCTGTATTCCAGAATGTCCGCCAAGAGCACTAGAATGTAGAACAGCAATCAACTTGGTTCTGAGTGCGGAATTTTGAGCCACCCATAACTTCCCTTTGTGTCTGATTACACCCTTGTCCAGGGAGAAACCCTTGTCATCAGGACTGTTTATAGCCAGCTGATTTAGCAATTCTTGTGCCTTGGTGTCTGTAGTATAAGAGTTGAGTAACTCTTGCAGCCATGCTGGTTGTGTAGTTGACACGGCTTGAATAGCAAACAAGTGAGGCATCCTTGACGAGCATCGGCCACTATGTTCTCCTTGCCCTTCCTATATACCGAGTTTAAATTGAAGCCCCATCATCCTGCTCATGGCCTTCCTCTGCATGTCTGAGTGTAAATTTTGCTCCTGCAGATATGCTAAACTCCGATGATCTGTTCTTATCAGAAACTCTTGATTCTGCAAATATTGCCTCCATTTATCCACTGCCATTATCAATGCAAGAAACTCCTTCTCATAAATGGACAGGTGTTTGTGCTTATCTGTCAAAGCTTTACTTAAAAAAGCTATTGGTTGATCACCCTGTATCAACACTGCACCAATACCTTGATCACATGCATCAGTTTCTATGATGAAAGGTTTATTGAAATCAGGCAAGGCTAAAAGAGGAGTACTAGCCATAGCTGTTTTAAGGTTGTCAAAAGCCTCTTGTGCTTGCTGAGACCACCCAAACTGATTCTTTTTGAGCAACTGAGTTAGAGGCTTGGCAATAACACCATAGTTTCTAACAAACTTCCTGTAATAGCCAGTTAAGCCTAGAAAACCTTGCAATTCAGTGACAGTAGTTGGTTGAGGCCATTTCAGCATATCCTCGAAATGATGTGCCCCAAGTATTCCGAGTTTTTGTTGAGCAAATGAACATTTGCTTTGCTTCATAAACAGTTGGTGTTCCCTCAATTTTTCCAGCACCAGTGCCACATGTTGAATATGATCCTCAAAGGTAGGACTATATATGAGAATATCATCCAAAAAAACCATCACAAACTTCCTAAGAAATGGAGCCAGTACTTCATTCATAATGCACTGAAAAGTTGCAGGAGCATTGGTAAGCCCAAAAGGCATAACCTTAAACTGATAGTGGCCTTGGTGAGTTTTGAAGGTCTGTCTTGTACTCATCTTGACCTTCATTTTGATTTGGTAGTAGCCGACCTCATATCCAACTTTGTGAAATACTGAGTTCCATCTAATTCATCAAGTATTTCATCAATTAAGGGCATAGGAAAACTGTTCTTAATTGTTAGAGCATTTAATCTCCTATAATCCACACAAAATCTCCAAGTACCATCTTTTTTTAAAACCAACAGCACTGGACTTGCAAAGGGACTAGTACTGTGAGTAATAAGACCACTAGACAAGAGCTCCTTGACTTGCTTTTCTATCTCATTTTTGTGTTGTGGAGAATACTTGTAAGGTTTGGCATTCACTGGGATGGCCCCTGGCACTAAGGGTATATGATGATCATAAAACCTACTAGGTGGCAGAGTCTTAGGTTCCTCAAACACATCCCTGTAAGATTCCAACACTTGCTCTAACTGTGGTTGTATATGTTGAACTGCTTGTGCAGGTACTTTTTCCACTATAGCCAGTGCCCAAATGTCATTGCCTTTGGCCCACTTCCATATCTGTTCAGCAGACATCACCTGAGGTTGAATGCTTGAGACTGATACTCCTTGCAGAGTGATCAACTGCCCTTGGTTTGTAAACTCCATGGTTCTTCTTTCCCAATGGCACTGCATAGGACTATGAAGTTTGAGCCAGTCATAGCCTAGTATGGCATCATAAACACCCAGGTCCAACACTTTCATGTCTGACTTCAGAGTATGGCCAGATGTCCACCACTCCATTTGTGGTACCCATTGATCAGTCAACATGGTTGTCCCATTGGCCAATTTCACTTGTCTTGCCCTTGTAGGTAGTGGAGTGATGCCCACGGTTTGCAGAAAAGTGGCACTCACAAAACTATGAGAACTACCACTGTCGACTAATATCAACATCACCTTGTTGTTCACCAAAGCTCTGAGTTTCATGCACTCCCCAGTGTCAGTACCAGATATGGCATTTAGGGATAAATTACAAAAATCTTCGGCGAGCACATCTTCCATGGCCAATTGATTAAGGACTTCTTCAGTCAAATCCAGATCCAAACTGTTGAGGACCAGAGCGTTGGCTTGGACAGTTTGTGGTCTTTTTGCACACACATTCTTGTGGTTTGCATCATAAGGCTCAGCACAAAAGTAGCATAGATTGTTTGCTCTTCTATAATCTCTGGTTTGCCTCTCTCTCCATAGCGAACTGGTTGGCACATTTTGTTTGCCCTCATTCTTTGTCATTGCTCCTGCAGTCACCCGCTGAACTGGGCCAGATCTGCCCCATTTCATCTTGCTCTTATCAAGAACTTGCTGCTGGATTCGGGCCAGTAAAATAGCCCGATCCACAGTTTCCGGTACTTGGGCTTGCACCACTCCACCGATGTCAGGTTTCAGACCTCTAACAAACTGCGTCACAAAGAACAGGTCCCCCAAACTACTATTATGCATGGCCAACTGATACTGAAGGTCTTCGAAAGATGCAATGTAGTCCTCTAATGTGTCAGACTGTTGTAGTTCCAATATCTGATTCAAGCCATCTCTGTAATCATTCCCTCCAAATTTGTTCTCCACAGCTGCAATGAAGGTTCTCTAGTCTCCCAAACCATGGTTGAGTTTATACACCTTCAACCACCTAGCTGCTTTATCTTCCATGTTCATAGATGCTAATGTACTCCACATTCCGGGAGGTATTTCAAAGAGACTGAAATAGTCTTGACACTTGTCCTTCCAAATACAAGGATCGGTGCCATCAAATTTGGGAAATGTCATCTTGGGCACCATGTGTTTGAGTGAAAATTTATCTTCTCCCGGACCTTTTTGTTTGACCATAGCCCCCCTTGCTTGTGCCTTCACTCTTCGATTGATGAACCGATAGAAATCATTCTCAAACGAAGTGTCGAAGAAGTGGGGCTTGCGGAGCATCCCGTTTGCTATTCATCGATTGATGGTCAATTTAGCCACTTGCTTGTCCCGTGACTTCAATTTGCTTTGTCGGTAATTGTTGGTCCTTCAACATTTGTTCAAGAACCTTTGTCGAAATCTCAACCTTAGTGTCCGGTTTCTTTGTTTCCCCTCTATTTCGGACATCTTCTTCGAACGAGAATATCCATGTTATCCGCCATCCGCTCCCATCGACTATCCTCCTTGGCGCAAATTCCTCCATACGGTGCGGCAAAATCGAGTACGAACGGATGGCTTAGGTGGAGCCGTGGTGATCGCGCCCTAAGTCAAACAACCGACGGAGCAATTTTGGAGAAAACCTCGAGAAGAGGTACGCCTTGCGATCGCTCAAAACCGAGGGAGTATTGCAATCACTCACCCACTTCACCGACGGTCGTCGGGGATGATCGACGCCGCGCCTCTGTTTGACTTCGTCTACCGCCGCCCGCGCCCTCGAACTCCGGTGCTTCCACGCCTCCGGAATCCCACGGACTCAGATCTACCGCCACCACACGCCACCAACAAAAAAAACTTTCCCAACGAACTCAACTCCGACGCCACCAGATCAGAAATACCCACGAGTGACGAAATGCACCTTGATACGAAAGAGCTGTGGCGTCCTGGTGCCAAATCTCCCGCAAATCGACCAGCGTGCTGGGAATTACAGGGAAATCAAGAGCTATGACCAAATTCACGGTACACGGCCCGATCTCACCCTACCGTAGCGTTGCTAGGTCAACCGACGGATTCCCGAGATCACGGCGGCCGCGCGCGAGGATACACCGAATGCGATACCACTTGATACACCCGTGGCCGCCGCAAGCCGCCGTCGACGTGAGTTGCATCCAAGAGACGAGAGATTCGACGGGGAAGGGTAGGGAACCCCGAACCCCAAGACGGTTTGTCTATTTCCTTTTCGGATTAATCATGATCCTTACGGACTTGCGGCCGTAGCATATAGCTAGCCGCACACCACCGGCCCCACACACGGGTCCACACGACGGACTCAAAGTTGAAACGCTTAATATAGTACGAAAACGTATTACAACATTATGCCTTTAAGCGGGTCATGACACCTCCTTGCGGTCCAAGAAGATCACCGTGCCCAGCTGCGCAGACTAGAGCGGCGGCGACGTCCACACCGACCAGACCCGGGGGCGCGCTCACGTAATGCGTGCCGCCGGTGATGGAGTCCCAGACAACGAGCTCGTCGTCAGAAATAGCTGTAGAGGAGGACGCGGCCATGCCAGCAGTCAAGCACCCAGCCATGGGACGACAGTGGGGACGAAGCGGACGCTCCAGCCTGGGGGGTAGCCAAGCGCCTAAAGGTTCTGGAAGAAGCCAAGGACGGGAGGTGTTCGATGGAATGCGCGAAAGCGGTGGAGGAAGGCGGGTCTGCGGATTAGACGCCGCCAGCGCCTGCAGACGAGCGAAGCAGCATGGAGGAAGCTAGGAACCGGCGGGAGGCGGAGGAAGAGCTTCTGAAAGACGTCGTCCGGCGGGAGATCCGCCGGCGGCGGCGAGCAGCAGGCAGAGGACATCTCTCACGCGGCGGCGAGCAGTAGGAAGCAGAGAGAATACTGTTGTATGTAGTTCTGGGCTTGGGGCAACTGATACTGGTGGTGGGCTTTAGAGGCCCATTGGGCCCCCCGATCTGGGCTTGCGCCAGTCGTGGGCTTCTAGGCCCATCCACCAGATACCGACGTCGTGGCTGGCAGCCTCGGAGGGCTGGGGATACGTTGTATATGTCGTCGCTACGGGTCTAGGGCATACATACAGCCATAAATAATACGAGATCTCGTACGTGTACACCTCCCCGTCCCAAAGCGCCGACGCAATCTTTCTTTCCAGCTTCCCGCGGAAACTTGCTGCTGGCTCGCGTCCTCTGCCGTTTCGGCGGAATCGATTTCTTTTTCCGGCGGATTCGAGCTCCGTAAGATTTCTGGCTCTCATCTCGTCGTTTTCGATCGATCTCCTCGTTTCCTCAGCTCGCTTCCCCATGGCCTCCCCTGCCATGGCCGCCGCTTCGATCGCCGCCGCCGCGGCTGCTCCGCCGCTGTTCCCCAACTCGCCGACTGCCGCTTCCCCCGCTTTGCTCCCCACCCCGACGTCTCCTTCGCTCGTGCCGTCCATCCACCGCTTCGCTCCCTCGCCCGCATCGCCCGCACCATGGATCCGCCGCGCCGCCGCCGCGCCGCCGGTCGCGCGTCCGCCGGCCGAGAGCCGGGTCCGCGATAAGGTGGCCCGCGCCGGTCTCGCGCCGATGGAGAGTTCGACCGGGAGCAAGGTCTCCGGCCGCGCCTCGCTCAGCACCAGTTGGGTGCGCGACAAGCTCGTCGGCACCAAGCCTTCCTACACGCCGCCGCCGGCGACCAGGAGCTGCGCCAAGCGCATCTTGACGCCATCCTCATCTCCAGATTGGAACGGTAAGAAGCAAAGGTATGACTCCCCTGCCCCAACCCCTGCATCTGACTCCGAGGACTCGGGCTCTGATTCCGAGCTCGAGTACTACGCCGGGCCAGCGTTCTTGAATGCTGCTCCCCACCCGAGTGCTATACTGAAGCCTCGGTTGCATATGCTCCGCAACCCCAAGCTCTATACCCTTTCTTGCTATTAGTTTGATAGTGCGTTTTCCTTTTACATATCTGCCTTAGGTTGTTAAATTTGATTTGCAGTGTGCAATTTTATAAAGTTGATTGATTGAAATATTTTATTAAGATATTTTCACATGCCCCTTGAATTAACTCGTTCGTGGAATTTCATTTTTGTTAAAGTTCAGTTCTTTTTACGCTGGAATGACGTAATTGTGAAATGGTTGGTTTAAAGCTTTTATTCTTCAATTTTGATGCTTATGGTTTGCTGCATAATGTAATGATGAAATTTCGTTTAAATATTTTGGTATTCAAATCAGATTTTTCCTTCTTTGACTGCATTTATTTTCACATGTTCTTCAATTAACTGATTCGTGCGATTTGAACTTTATTAAAGTTCAGTTCTTTCTAGTCTGGAATTGAATATCGTAATTGTGAAAGGATTGGTTTAAAGCTTTTATTCCTCAATATTGACCGAAGAAGGAAAATTCTGACCGAATACCAAAGCATCTAAACAGCAAGTATGATATATAGCAAGATTTGAAATTGAAGGTAGCGTCCAAAGCAACTATTCCTGATGAACATGTTAATTAAACAATAACACATACTCCCTCCGTATCGCATTTAGATGTGCATTCAGCGCTATACATTCCTCTTATACATTCAGCGCTATGGGTGCAGTGACATGTGTGGAATTGATGAGGTTAGTAACATGCTTGTTAAATAACAGTGTGATTTGTTTTTATTTTACAAAATATACTTGTGCCTTTAAATGCAGGAACAAATTTTACGTTATCGTAAGCAGCTTGCTTATGAGCTCAAGCACGAATCCAATGATCATCCTTCCACATCAACCCTGCACATTGATGAATCATCCATACATGTGTATTCAAGACCCCCTGCGCATTCAGCAAGATACCCATCAGTAAGCTCCGAAGTAACAATATCTGACAAGAACGATGCTGACGAAGGGGACACTTCGGACAGTAGCCGGATGTCTAATGCTCAGCAAGAGGGGATGTTTAATGCTCAGCAAGAGGACACTTCGGACAGTAGCCTGATACCTAATGCTCAGCAAGTGGACACTCGGAGAAAAAGAAAAAGGAAGGAAAAGACTGCGGTTAAAACACCAGTTGTGCCAGAACGCCAACACACTGAAACTGGACCCTTGATATGCGATCTTGTCTTAAAAGCTGACCCTAGGGTTGAAAAGTAAATCATTCAGGCTCTATGCTTGGTGCCGAGCTCAGAGCATACCTTTCAACCCTAGAGTCAGCTTTTAAGACAAGATCGCATATCAAGGGTCCAGTTTCAGTGTGTTGGCGTTCTGGCACAACTGGTGTTTTAACCGCAGTCTTTTCCTTCCTTTTTCTTTTTCTCCGAGTGTCCACTTGCTGAGCATTAGGTATCAGGCTACTGTCCGAAGTGTCCTCTTGCTGAGCATTAGACATCCCCTCTTGCTGAGCATTAGACATCCGGCTACTGTCCGAAGTGTCCCTTTCGTCAGCATCGTTCTTGTCAGGTATTGTTACTTCGGAGCTTACTGATGGGTATCTTGCTGAATGCGCAGGGGGTCTTGAATACACATGTATGGATGATTCATCAATGTGCAGGGTTGATGTGGAAGGATGATCATTGGATTCGTGCTTGAGCTCATAAGCAAGCTGCTTACGGTAACGTAAAATTTGTTCCTGCATTTAAAGGCACAAGTATATTTTGTAAAATAAAAACAAATCACACTGTTACTTAACAAGCATGTTACTAACCTCATCAATTCCACATATGTCACTGCACCCATAGCGCTGAATGTATAAGAGGAATGTATAGCGCTGAATGCACATCTAAATGCGATACGGAGGGAGTATGTGTTATTGTTTAATTAACATGTTCATCAGGAATAGTTGCTTTGGACGCTACCTTCAATTTCAAATCTTGCTATATATCATAATTGCTGTTTAGATGCTTTGGTAATGATGAAATTTTGTTTAGATGCTTTGGTATTCGGTCAGAATTTTCCTTCTTCGGCATAGTACAACCATTTATTTAAAATATTGCATATTGTTTCTTGGAACTAGTTCTATTAGTTGCAGGTGTTTCTTTTTGGCGCTGCCTAGGAGATGAAGCAGGCTGATGTCCCGCAGCCAAATCAGGGAAGAGAGGGAGAGATGGAGGGTTGGAGAAGAAAGTAAGTAACAGCTCCCTTCTTCATCCCAACTGCATCTGTTGCTGATTTGCAGTTGCTGATTGCAAATCAGAACTAATGGTCTCTGTTGCTGACAGTGAATTTGGAAAGAGAAGAAGGAAGATGGAAGAAGAGATGGGAGGGACCGAGAAGAGACTAAGAGGGCAGAAGGCCATGCAACAACAGCCTTCTTATCCTAACTGGCTCTGGTGCTGACGCTAAATCAGGAAGAGGCAAGAGGTGGAGAGATGGAGAAGAGAATAAGTGGAAGGCCATGCACCAGCTGCTTCCTCCATCCATCCGGTGCTGATGAGTGCTGCCAATTTGCAATCAGCTGCAGTGGCGGTTGTTTTGGAAGAGGGAGGTGTTACATTACATCCGGAAGGCATAGTTGATTTAATGCCGACAAAGGCTTCTATATGCACTTTTAAGTGCACTAGTTTTGTCACTGTATAAATGAATTAGCAGATAACAGGCTCTTGCAAAAATTAGCAGAGCATCGAATGTTGTTCAGGTTTGCTTAAGTAGGTCCCTATGCTAGTCTGAACCATCACTTGTAATGGATATCTGGGATCACTAATGTTTTTCCTGTTCTCTTTGAATAGAATTGTACACTTATTTGATTCATGGAGTCCTCCTTCCATTATTGCTTTGCGTACTTTTCCAATTATGGAATTGATAACAGAGCTCGATAACAATCAAACATTTGTGGTACCAATGGTTAAAACATGTACAATTGCTGGGTAGAAACTGAGGACTGGAGTCGACGAGTTGGGCATGTAGCATGCCAGTAATTTTGTTTCTATCCAGTATGCTTACTATGTTGAATTACCCTCATTTGTGTCTACTATCTCTGGAGGACTGGTGCTGATTGGAGTCAGGTGAGATATTTGTGTCGATCCGGTATGCTTACTCTACTGTCTTTTCTATTTTAGAGTTTGAATTGCTTATATTGTTAATCTTTAATGCCAAATAATGTAAAAATTGACTTCAATTTCACCCATCTTTCATTTATATCGCAACTCTACTGCTGGTTTGATGCTTCTCAACATTAAATTTCTGTTATCTGAAATTTTTCGTGAAATTTGCATTTCCAAGCTCTTATTTGATTCATTGTTGCTGATATATCTTTTTTGCCCAGCTACATCTTGCTTGCTTAGAAATGTTGTGATAACCAAGAACTTTTTGTACCATGCAGATCCAATGTTTCTTAGGCATTGCATGTGGGAACCAAGAACTATGGTTATTTCTCATCAGTAAGTGAAAATGTGAAATTATCTCCCCGTTATGCATTAGTTATATATTTAAGCCCCCGAATAATACTATTATGAACTATAGGAAGGAGCGCTACCAGTTTAAATCTATTGAAGAATCTTGCGGCCAGGGTCCCTTTTGTGGCCTGCATGCCAAAGTGCTGAAAAGAATGCCTAAATGCAAGGTGAAGATTTTGAGAAAACAAATCTTCATAATGTCAACATTATTTTTTCTCAAAGAGCGAATGTTTCGTCGTGATTTCCCCCCTATGAGTTGTAATAAAATTATTATATGTCTTTGTCTCACATTACTTGTTAGTTTGAAAAGGTAAGACCACCTTCTGTTGAAGATGGCATTGGCTGCTGTGGATAGATTGGGCGGAGCGGTTTCGCTGTGCAGTCAGTGGAGCAACTCCATTGTATTTGTAGCTCTGGCCCGTAGCTTTTTCTTTGGACCTCTTGGTCAATCGACTAACACCTGTTTTACTGAACTTGGTGTCTATAAATCAGAGTACCTTCATCAGAGGACAAAATATCCATGATAACTTCTTTTTCATCCAGGAGATGGTGAGGTCTTTGCATAAGACAAAAGAGCCCCACACCCTCCTCAAGTTAGACATTTTGAATGCTTTTGGTTCTGTGTCATGGACATTTTCCCCAAGGTTCTCCAACATTTGGGTTTCCCTCAATGATGGCGTGGTCTTCCCTGCCTACTGTTATCCACCTCTTCTACCCAGGTTTTAGTAAATGGTGAACTGGGTGACACAGTTTCATCATAGGTGACTTCGCCAAGGCGATCCCCTATCACCAATGTTGCTTACTTTACTTGCAACATGCACGACATGTGTGACACACACGTGTTGTAAAAATTCTAGTTTGCAATATTTTGCATTTATATAAATGTAGATGGCAATTTGAACAGTTGAACTGATTGATGAAGCAGTGACATCAATAATTGCAGCTGCATTCAGCATATTACATCCAAAAACCATCCCCTAAGAATCGAACTGTTCCTTTTAGAGATGTCATTAGAACTCCTAATCGGCTAATCCTCAGTAAGTGAATAGGCTATCTATCAAATGTTCCACTTAGGGAGGTTTCTGCTGACCGCTTCCCTAACTGCATTCTCTGAACAAAGCCAAGGGCTCCTTACAAAGTTGAGAACTTTTGGGTGCAGCTTCCATTCTGAATCAATGAATTGCCATTGTGATTGAAACTTATTCAAGAGTTTGGCTAGTGGTCAACCATCCTATTGTGAGATTTATCCTTCCAGAATCTATCCCACTTAAGATAATTTCCACAATCCTCTACCTCAGTTGCATCTCTATTCACTGCATCTCCTAAACAATTTTAAAATGGCAGATTAGCCAGCTTCATGTTCTGAACTAATTGAGAACCAAATGAAGGAAAGGCATTTAACCACAATGGTATTTTTCTAGCTGTTAAAAAGAAGTACCATTTGTGTTTTGTCAACTAAAGTTCAGGACTACAACTACAACCACCAATCTGTGTCTTGAATGAACTAGAAGCCTAGAATAAAAACAAGCATATAGGTTAGAAATTTCAGATTAGCAGTATAAATGCGTATCCAGTATCTGCAACCACTACAATTTTTCTTATCTACTAACTACTACATATCTCCTTGATCTGCATTATAATGAACTATGATTAAAGGCTGTCAAAAGGGGATGTTCTGCAATATTAGAGGCCACATAAATAATACTTCTATGTTGCTGTTGTCCGTGCTACATAGTTCAAGCATATGTTACCTCATCTTGCTAGCAAGCAAAAAAGATGCTGCCTCATTTCTCTAATTCTTTCATCCCTAGCTATCAAAGCAAAATAATTTAGTACATTAGTCAAAAATTAAATAAGATATGAATTAGAAGAAAAGAAATTACAGACATCCGTGTTCAGTGCACATCCGCATTTGCAATTCCAACCTTTTGTTTATTCCAGAATATCTACTGCTGACTCATTTTTTTCAAAACATCTAGTGCTGACTCAATTCCTTCTCTTCTATTGAAATTTTCAGGTATTACAGCTAGAGGTACCAGACCAGCACCATTGGAAGCTCACTCAGTCAGGTTCCTACACGAGCAAATCAGCTTATATTGCCTTCTTTGTTCATTGGGACAATAAAATTCTCTCCCTGGAAAAGGATCTGGAAAAGTTGGGCTCCCTTGTGTTGCTAGTTCTTCATTTGGTTAGCGATCAACAACCGATGTTGAATTTGGGCTCCCTTTGCATGCGAATTGTGTGGCATATCTCATCTTTCATCTGTAGATCCTTTCTTTAATTCATATTCATATTTTTTGAGGCTTCTGTTGATTATAGTCCCATCTTGAAGGACTTTTCTCCATTTGTAACATCCAGACTATAAGACTTATTTATTCAGCTTTGGCATCTGGTATTATGTGTCTGTTTAATTATAATGATCCTTAATTCCTTATCAACTACCTGAATGTGTCTTCTGTGTTTAGATCGTACTTTGACATTACTATAGATCCTTTTTTCTATGTGTCTTTGTGCCCATTGGATTAGTGGCATATTAACTAACTCTTTGGGGGCATTTACACGGTATATTAAAGAATAAATTTGTTGTACAAGGTAAAGTATTTTTATTCGATTTTCAATCCTTTCCACTTATACTTGATAAATGTGTAGGTCCTAAATGCAGTGGATCATGCTTATGCAACTACTTTGACCTAAATTCTGAATGCCTGCTAAGTTCTAAATAAAATTAACTTTGTTTGTCAAACTATCCAGATGCTCAAGAATGCTGGTTTCAGCCATGTCATTGCTGAAGACCGAATAGATAAGGTTTGCCCCTTTGGTTACGTGTCGTGTGCATGCTCATGCTCTTTTCCACTAGGATCGTTTCGATCCGGTTTCAATTATACTCATCAGTGCTCTGTGTTGTATTCCAGTTCCTCGGAATTTTACAGAAGGAGCTGGATAAATTTAAAAGGAACAAAGAAGGCTTCCTGTCCAGATTTTAGCCAGGTGAATTCAACAATGAATTGGTCAGCAGTTCAGAAGCCTGCATTCTTCCGCTGTTGCTCTTTAACTTCTATTTAAGCTCATCATTCATTCCCGGGGGACTGTCGACATTGTGAACAGATGGAAGGCAAAGGTGCAGAGGAGCTCAGCTGGAGAGCAGAAATGGGGCCTGTTCATCACGACCAAGTGAGGGTCCTGATGCCCGTGTGGCCTTATTGCAAATAAAGTGGCTTTTTTTGTTTCCGACAATCAAATAAAGCGGTTTTCACCAGAATAAATAAATAAACACAAAATAAAATGGCCTTTGCATCTGAATTGTTTTTTTCTTTTTCTGAACTCATGAGCGACTGTTGGTGCATAACTGCCTATCCTGTTTGTTTGGGCTGGGTTGCGGTGATGTGAATTTGTTGCGTATCTTGATAGGGCAGCAGGAAGAGCTCTATCATCAGATGATTTCAGAACGCGGGCATGTCAATTTCAAGACTTGCAGACATCATAATGAAATGAATTATCCCTTTTACCACATCCCATTCGCTCTTTCCTTTGTATACTATGAGAGTGGAAATTTCATTTGAATTAATTTTTTTGTGATATTCATTTTTAGTTGACATGGTCAATTTAGTATCCTGCCCACTGACAGTTTCATTCACTGGCAGATGTAGAAATACATCCTGATATAAAGAAAAATTTCTGGGATCTGGAGAATTGGCCAAAATATGTCCTTGTTTAGATATACGTGGTATAAATTTTATCTGCCCTTTTTCTGAATGTTTATAAATGTAAGCTTCTGCAGGAGCCTTTGTCAACTTTGAAGAAAGTCGTAACACTTGAATTCCTATTTTCAATTTTTGTTCAGGGAAGAGCAGTCAGAGATAGATGTTGGTGGAGGGTTTTACATGTTATTTGGATCTGGTGAGTTCATTCATTAATTCATATAGCTTTTGTGTTGGTGTGAGCTTATCTTATCCTATGAATAACTGACCAAACAATTTATGATATCATTTGTTCTGATATATGCATAAATTTGTCGTATTCTATTTACGTGCAGGCCTTGTTCTGTCCTTCATCCTCGCAATCTATGTCCTACAGTCATCTCAAAAAAAGTTGACAAGTAAGTTCTACGTATTTAATATGTTTATGGGATTCTAGGGTGAATAATAATTGATTCTCTTAAAAATTGATAATCTTTGGGATTTGGTCCAGAACTTCTCTATCCATATAGGACCATATGGTAAAACCACTCTTTAAGAGTCTGCATCTGTAATTCTGGGAATTATAGCTTCTCAAGATAGTGAGGTTGAAAAAATTAGCAAGATTAGTTAACATCACCACCACTGCAATCTTTCATATTTACCATTTCACATGAGCTAATCAGCCATACTGTCGGGCAAAGCAGCTTGTTGAAAACGTGTTGATGCCACATCATTTTGCTTTGCAGGTTTGTGCAAGAAGCAGTTGCAGATAAACACCAACAAGCTCAAATAGCCAGTTTTCTTGGTTATACTAGAACCGCAAACATCTGAAGATCCAGTAGATTATTTCTTGTGCATCGTCTGAAGTGAACTTCAGTGTATACAAGAAAAGTGGAGAAAGATGAAACATAGGATCCTCAACATTGCATTTTGACCAGACTAGAGTTTTGGTGCTTACTATCAGTTTGGGAGTGGATAATTTTATTTTATTTTTTTGGTTTATGTGGGTCCTTTTAGAATATGTAATGGGAAATATTGAAACTGCTGCCCAGACGTGTACGATTTACCTTTCTGCCCTTCAATCAAGATATTTTTATTTTCACAAAATACCAAAGTGACCTCGACACTGTAATGACCATTTAAGAAAAAATCTTTTGAAGCATTGCATCAGCAGTGACACTTTTGTATGGATAGTCGTCACCATTTGCTTTCAAGTAATTATTTAAGTTGTAATCAGACAACTCGTTTCAATGACAGATAATTTACTTCTCTTACTACCACACGAGACAAGAAGGCACACAGACCTTTTAAAAATTAAAGCTTGTGCAACTATCTAATTAATATTATTACTTTTATTTTACACAAAACATAATGTTCTAAACACCAATACATTTTATTATAAATGACCATGGTTTTTAAATTAAAAATTAGCCGCACCTATTGGCGTGCCGGTGGCGCGCAGCAGTCTCTAGTTTATTTTTAAGTTAAATACACCAATAGCCCTTATACTTGTTCGGATGTGCCAATCAGTTTCACAAACTCTCAAAATCGAAATTTGCTGGTTGCCACCCCAAAGCTTGCTAAGTGATTCACAAGAGGTTCATACCTCTCCAAATTCTTGTGGCATGCTAACTGGGCAAAGCCTCTCTCATTCCCAATATACATACGATGTTTATGTGTAAACTTTCATATATAAAATCAATAGTGTAAGAATTTTTCTTTCAATTTCAGGGTCATTTGATAAAAATAATTCATAGCTAACAGGCTAAGGCCATGCCGGTCTCTTTGCGTTGCATTGTGCATCACCGCCGTCGGCTTCTGATCTGGGCAACAAACTACCGATGACAGGGGGATAAACCAGAGATAATTAACTTAGCCCCTGACCCCAAATCTACACGACCAAGAAGGCCACCACAACCACTACGCCTCGCATCAACTCCAAGAAGGCCGACCCAAAGCCTCGCACAAGCGAGATGTCAAGGGATCATCATCGCCCAACATGAATCCCGTGTCGCCCAGAGGCCTGACTCCAACTTAAGTGGTCGTCCCGTGCAACTTAAGGAGGTGACCCGACCTAACGGCTACCCCGAGGGAAGACTCCGCCTCGCACGACCTAAGGCCTCGCCTCCCTCGACCAAGTGCCGCCCCCCCCTCGACAGGAACCGCAATGTGACAGGAGCAGCTCTGCTCCGCGCGCGGGCGTGCTAGGGTCAAATGGTAGGAGGATCCCTGCTCTCAGGTGATGATGAGATTTCCCCGGCATGGGAGGACCACTGAGGATACGTCATGTCACTTAAGAGCGCTAGACCAGGGACAGGCGGATCCTTCGCGGATAAGCCATCGGATGGCGCGTTCCGACCAAGCAATCACCTGAGGTAAGGTTGGTGCTTGCACGAGAAGCTCTCGACCTACCAAGTGCACAGGGTGACAAGTCGAGGGCAGCCGCCTCGGGGCAGGGGTTCGCCGCCTACACCGCCCTACGCAGAGACTATGGCAACTAGCGAGCGTACGACGCCAATCGAAGACGAAGACCCGCACCACGAGTCCACAACCCTGTTTTTGACAACTGTTCAACACTGTTGAGGCACTGTTGCAGAGCACGATTTTACCCTTCTACCCTTTGTAAACTTGCATCCCTTGAACTATAAAAGGAGGAACATGGACCCTCAACTGGGGGAGAACAAACAAGAAAACAAAAATCCAAGTACCAAACAACACACTCACACACAACCACGAAAGCCAAGAGCACCGCACGCTCACCACCCCCCGGGAGACTTAGGACCAGGTCACTCTCTCGACCTAAGCTTGTATCCCCTATTACAAGCCTCCTGGGCATATAGAACACTTTCGCAGACTGGACGTAGGGACCCCGTTGTGCTTGAGAAGGTATAAACTCTTGCGTCTCTAGTCCCAACCGTGCGGATCCGACGCATGAATGTATTGAAATTTACTTGCCAACGGTATCAAACCCCAACAACTAGAGCAAGCAACTAAGTGCCCATTATACCTCCTGTTGAATCAAGCAATTTGCAACTCAAATCGAGACCCCCTCGCTTCAATTGGGTTGTACCTTGTACGTCCCCATAATGTCACATTTTTTTACTTTGTATGATGTTTCTTTGTGAATTGTTTTGAACTTCGTAAGCCTGATGTATGTATAAATTCAAATTATGAGCGATATATAGGTAACTCTTGTGGTGTGTTTGTTTTTTACCTCATCATTTGTTGTTAAAATCAGGTTTTAGTATTATATTATCTTTATTTCATAATTATAGATCATTTTAACTTTGAAAAATACGCAGATTTTACGACTTCAAATATATTTATATGCATATCAAAAATTGTCTTGTAGAAAAGTCAAAACAGAGACGGAGGAAGTAGTTTGTTTCTGTTCTTGTGGGTGTTGACATTTCTTAACGCAACTTCCAAAGAATAGATCTAGAATCCATTCTAAGCAATGGCGCAAGAAATGTTGGTTGGTATAAGATGAGTCTACAGAAATATTATGGTACATAATCCGTAAGCGCACGGATACCTGTGAGGATTTCACCCGGGGTGATGGATTTTAAAATATCGTATCCACAGGGAAGATGGATAGATGTAACAACAGACATAGGGATGACAATAGGCTACTTTATGGACTTTGATAGAATGACACATGCTTTAACAGGGGTAAGCCAAATGATAAGTAATGATAAATCAGAAAGGCAGAGGCGCATGTGGAGCATAGAACATACTATTCCTAGTCTAGATTAGAATTGGATTTTCTTAAGAGGCACAATTCTTTATAGCATACAAACACTGAGTTATTTATCTATTCTAATGTAGCATATCATCAAATATAGCATAGTCATGGATAAATGTGAACACCCCGAAGATTACCCAAGAAGATCAAGAACGAAACTTGATCCTCCCAAGAATCATTGTTCGACTAGTCTTATACTCGGGGGTGGACTGCAAAGGACTTAATAGGCCTGTCACGCCCACAATCTACCACACGACCCGGAGTATAAGGTGAATCCGCAAGTAAATTATATCTAAGCACCATGCTTACATACTTTCTACTACCTAGCATACGCGTGTAATATACTAGGAGCTCTACGAATAAGTGCGTAGACTTATCATTAATCATGACTATATCAAATATACTACTAAAATAAAGTAAGAACTTAGAAATTGCACATATAACATTGAAATAGCATAAAGTCATTGAGAAACAATGTAAGAACTGAATCTTGATAACTTACAGATCTGGAACTGAAGCAAAGCTCAACTCTATTCGAATCTGACTCTCTATCCAGAACTAGGTTCTTGATCTAGAAATTAGATCTTGAACTATGAAGTAGCTATCCTATCTTTGATGTATCCTCTTCTTCTCCTGTCTTGGCCTGATGATGATGATGATCTTTTGAGAGATGCATACCATGCCCTAGGGGGGTCTGGGTTGCTTATATAGCCCGTAGGGATAATCCGTCGCCGTAGGATCAAACCGACCTAACCAAGTGGTTTAGATTAACCCTAAGAGGTGGTGAAGGAACCTTCCCGAAGCAGGGCCTAGTCGGGGCCAGGGGGAGCCCGATCGGCCTCCCCACAGGGCCGATCGGCCTGGGCTGGGCCCCAGCTGGGCTCCGCCTTCGCGTGTGGGCCTCTTGTCCCTTCTAGATGCATATTTTCTTGGAGCCCACTTTGGTTGAGTTCGGGAGTCTTCTGGAGCCTTCTAGAATTCATTCTTTTCGCATTTTCCTGAATAGTCCCTGAAAATATATAATTCACCAAAACTCGTGGAATTCATTAGTCCAAGGCCCTATACTACTGTTGATTTATCTTTTTGGTCCCTTTTCATGTATTGTTGATGCATAAAATAAGAGTTAGTGAGCATCAACAAACTCCCCCAAGCTTACCTCTTGCTAGTCTCTTAGTAAGACTCAGTGTTACCACAATAAATTCTTTTCCAAGGTAAGATGAAAAGGTTAGACTTTTAAAATGTGCTTATATCTGCTTGTAGCTCGGGGCACGAAAAACCGAAAACCGAAACCGAACCGAAAAAAACCGAAGACCGAACCGAATAATACCGAAACCGAATAATTCGGTTCTGTTCGGTTCCCGAGTTCGGGGAACCGAATTTACCGAGGTAAATTCGGTTTTTTACCTCGGTTTACCGAATACCTGTTCTGGTACCGAATTTGGCCCATGATACGAAGTAAATCCATCAACATACAATAGCCCATCAAGAGCCCACCAAAAAAACCCTAGCACACTTCACTACGCCCGCACAGACGCACTCACTCCCCTCCCGGCTCGGCCGCGGCCGCCCGACGCCACTTCGCGACTTCGCCTCCCCGCGCCGGATCCCGACCGCGACCGGCGAGTCGGCGACCGCGCCGGCGCCGGCGAGTCGGCGACCGCGACCGCGCCGGCACCCGGCGAGCCGCGTCCTCGCCTTGCGCCCTCGTCCGGCGAGCCGGCCGGCCGCGCCCTCGCCTCGCGCCCTCACCGCTCGTCGTCCGCCGGTCCCCGGTCCCCGTCGCCGCCTCGTCGGTCACCGGTCCCCGGTCCCCGGCCGCGCCGCCGTCGTCCCGTCGTCCCCACGCGGTCACGCCGTCGGCCGCCACGGCGACTTCCGTCGGTTCCTCCCCCAAGGTAAGGACCTCCCCCACGGTGACTTGAGTGAATGGTGTTTGATTTGACCTCTACTCCTCTAGAGTTGATGAAGCAATTTCATTAACAGATGTCTGACGAAGATATAGATCGACAAGTTCTTGATTGGTCACTCGACCGGAAACGGAGAAGGATCTTTGCTGCTGGGAATAAATGTGTATCGAGTATGATTTGGACCATTTGGCATTGTTGGAATCATGTTGAACTTCCGTCAAAATTTGCTATTTAATTTGATATTACCTCGTTGTTTTTGCTGTTCGGTATTTTTCGGTATTTACCGATACCGAACCGAAAATACCGAAACCGAATTACCTCGGTACCGAATTTTTTTTGGAACCGATCGGTACCGATATTGTCCGGAACCGAATTTACCCCGGCACCGAAGTACCGAACCGATCGGTTCGGTAATACCGAACGCCTAGAGTGATGCGCGAGAACATGGGGCTTTTATCTGTACTTGGGTCTTGAGCAGTTGAAAGATATCGCAATTAAGTCAAGCACCATGTCTCAAGTTCTTGATTTCACTAAAATTCTGGAGTTTTGCAAAAGATGTTCAAGTTAAAGCTCAGAGTACTCCTGTATGACAACTTGATATGATAAAACATAAAAACTTTCAACTTTAGCTTGTCTTTGCTTCTTTTGTTTCTGAAATATATCTCTCTTTCTAGCAATTATCTTAAGAGAACCTTGGGTTACATGACATTAGGAGAGGTGGGCCCTACTCACACCGGACTTTTGTCCATTTTTCTCTCTCCTTAGGGATGTGGGCTCTTCTCGCCCTCGGACTTATGTCCATTATTTATCTCTAATTTATTCTTTTTAGGGAGGTAGGCCCTTCTCGCTATTGACATTGCTAATGTCATCGACTAGAAACGGATATAAGATCCATCTCTATCGACAGCACCAGAAATGCAAAGGTATATCTTAACTTGATGCTAAGTGTATATCAGATGTTGCTTTCAGATTAAACTAAAAGGTGAACTCCGATACGATTCATAGCACAACTCGATATAGGTTGTCAGCCCTGATAGGTGTGCCAGAAAACGCATGGATATGATACTCTTACATATGCCTTGGATCTCTAGAAAAGAAGATATATGTAAACAGGGACTCCGCAAGCGCACATATATGAATATATCATTGTAGCATTTTAACCAGGAGTAAAACTAGGTATCGTATTTATATTTTACCACAGGGAAAGAAGTCTTTCTAATCCATAATAGCTAATACATGCTCATATCTCAGTTTTATAATGTAGAGTGACCAAAATATATCAATTGCTATAAACAGGGGTAAGTCACATAAAGATAAAGATATTGATAGCATTGTTCAAGTCATAACATCATGAGCAGCTAGAAAGTGTCATTATAGCAAGAGAAACATAGCAAAGTCTAGTTAGAGAGGATACTCCTCGGTAACTCTAAACTATATGTCAATGCAAACTATGATTAGTGCAAACATTTAACAATCATGGAAGAAGAACTATTATATTAATGCATGGGGAACTATTATATTAGTGCAAACTTGAAACAACCCAAACAGTATAAGGCTCCACTAGTCCTATACACGGGGGGTGGACTTCGAAGGACTCAATAGTGTTGTCACCACCACGATCTACCACACGACCCGGCATATAGGGTGCAATCGCAGATAAATACAATATAAGCACCACGCTTACACTGTCTTTACTGTTCACCCATGTTAACAAATGATATAGGTGAGGGCTATACGACTCCATACATGAATATAAAGGCAAATCAACTATGCTAAACATGTAATCATAATAAACACCAGAGCATATAATGTCGAATATAATCATTGATAAGAACATATGTCTGTATAACAAATGTAAGGAACTATATAAGAACTTACAAGAGCGAAGCTAGATCAGTATCTCGATCAGCCTCTAGATGGTCAGGAGCCAAGTAGACGCCTTGCCTCCTCCTAGATCTAGACTAGCTAGCTACTCTGCTATATGGTGTTTCTAGGGTGTAGTATATCTGACTTGATGATTTGATCTGGTGTATGCAAACTCAGGTTTCCAAATGCCTCTGCCAGGGGGCAGGGGGCTGCTTATATAGCCCTGAGGGGTAGACGTGCGTTGTTTGATCAAACTGACCTAACGAGTGGTTTAGATTGATCGTCATAGGCGGTGGAAGAACCTTCCGGAAGCAGGGCTGAGGTGGTGCCCGGGGGTGGCCGACCGGCCCCACCACCAGGCCGATCGGGCTGGAGTGGGCCCCCCTCGGTGCCCACTTCGGCCAGGTGGTCCGTCGCTTCTTCTATATGCTTCTTTCTTGGGTGCCAAGTCACGTTGAGTTCCGGAGCCTTTTGGAGTCTTCTAGATTTGATTCGTTTAGCACTTTTCCCGAATGGTTCCTGGATTTATATAATTTACCAAATCTCCAGAAAAAATGTTAGTGGCACCCTATTCTAAGTTGATATTAACATTTATGCCCTTTTCTCATGTTTAGTTGACTTATAAATATAAGGGATAAGATGCGTCACACTCACATAGTAGAACACTTGTTCATTTCTTTTCTTCTCTCATCTCACTTTTTCCTCTCTTTTCTTTTTTTTTCTTGTTTTTTCATGTCATGCCCAAGTCTCTTTGAAGGCATAGAGAGATATAAAACTGGAACATTCTGAGCAAATTTTCAACAAGGCTTTTTTTTAATAGGACATAAAGTCTTGTGTCATACAGGAGACTTGTTACATATGAATTTTATGATTAAAAAGTGAATCTCCAGAATTTAGTGTTACTTTGAACAAGATAAATAGCAGCTCAACTTAGTCATGTCAATCAATCAATCAATCACCTAGACTTAGATCAAGAAATTGCTCCCACAAGAATCTCACGCTCAAAGCATGTTTCAAAATCTAAACAATTGTATCCATGTCTTGGGAGAACTTCAAAAGATGGTAAGCTAGGCATTTGCAGCAATGAAGAGCATTTGTTTATCATGTCCATTTAGCATACTTCTCTAGTTCTTTATTTATTCTAAACAAGGGAAATTTTTATTTTATTTTATTATTATATCAAACTTATCAAACTAAACAAAACTTAAAATAAAAATATATAAATAGATAGTTGATACTTACCTTGGGGGCTTCTCCCCCAAGCTGCTTGATTCTACATCCCCCACTAGCGAAATCTACTTGCCAGTAGTTCAGCGTTTGCGTCTGCGGTTTCTTGTATATTTTCTAATCGTTGTCGTGTCTGGTCCATCCACTGTTGTTGTTGGTGTAGCATGCTGGTGTGGGTATCCTGAGTGCTCATTTGCGTCCTCATGTTGTCATGGACACCTTGGCGGAACGTCGCAAAATACTGATGGTCGAATCCTGAAAAGAGTTATGGGCAGGTACAAAATTCGAAGATGATGCGTAAAACCTGCCACTTCCAAACTCCTGTCTCCCGAGGTTGTTCGGTCCTTGCGATGGTAAATCTCCTCCTTGGTACGCGCGGCGAGGGTATGTTGGCACGAAGTTTTCATATGATCGATACGCGACGTCTTCAGCTGGTTTGTCTGCTCCGGCGTAGTTTGACGATGAGGTTCGAGCTGACGTTCGTGGAGGTTGCTGCTGGACCGGTTGTGCCTGCTCATTGATCAGAAAAGATTGCACGGAATATATACCCAATCCCGGGTTAGGTAACAGGATTGCGCTCTTATTGTGGATATAGTACAATTTTTCTTGAATTTTCGTAACCCATCTTCCTTGGCGGAAGTAATCGTAGCCGATGATCTCAGAGGAGTATCAATGCTGATGATAGTAGCATCTCCAAGGATGCCCAAGTCATTGGCTATCCGGGTGATCAGAGAGGTGCAGCTTACATCTCCGACTAGGTTGGGGAACGAGAGCCAGTGCTCTACTAGCATCTCAACAGGGGACACAACTTTTCTTTTCAGAGCAGCATAAATCAACTGCATGTTCCCTACTCTCACGTTGATATTATCATTGTGTGGAAAAAGAACAAGGCTTATCCACTTGTGAAAGAAACGGAGAGTGGGATGTTGAATATCATTAGTGTGTGTCTTGTGTGCGTTCTCTTTCCCTGTAACGTCTGTCCAGAGGTGTAGCCTATCAAAATCTTCAAGAGACGAGTCTAAATCTAAGGCACATCCTTCTACAAACCCTAAGGCGTTACTCGGCCTTCTCCAATATAGAGTATGCTCTTGACGGAACAACCGAAAGGTTACCCCATCGTTAGAGGATTTCAAAGTGCAAAGAAACTCTAAAGTGAGGAGACGACAACCCCTTTCAGAAGTGTGATAAAAAGAGGTCCACCCTAGCAGAGCAAAAATCTGGCTGAACTCAGAGTTCAAGCCTGCTTCTTGCATGAACTCTTCACTAAACATGGGTGTAAGGACAAAAGAACGTTTCTTCAGTTTCTCATACCTTTCCTTCTCTTCTCTTCTCCTCTCCTGATGTGTAAATGCACATCATTGGTTAGGATCTTTCCTTGTGATTGCGATGCCGGAGGAGAGGGGTTAGAGACCGATGAGGGAGACTCTTGAGAGTCTACACTCATCGACCACTGGGAGTTGGCTCTGGAGCTAGTGCGTCTAAGGATTCTCCCAAGCATGGTGTCTAAGGCTTTCAAGGGTGTAAGAGAAAAGTTTAGAGCTAGGCTACCCTTGGATTTCTTCTCCACTCTTTTCCTAAGCTTCCTTTCTCTTGAGGCGATACTGCAAAAGCTCGAAGGTGAGGTTTTCTGGGTTGGTGTATGTGCGAAGAACTGGGTAGGAGGTGGCTATTTATATAGGCCCAAGGGGGGTGGGCGGCCGGCCTGGTGGTGGGGCCGGTCGGCCCCACCTGGCCTACACTTGGGTGCCCTCTCCTCCATCCATTTCCTGCTGTTTTCCAATGCTAGAAAAAGTGCCTTGTGAGTGGGAAAAGAAGGTGCTGGTGGATGAAGTGATAAGATTAGGTAGGTACAGACTTGATGTGTATCTCTATGACATGTGGGTCCCATGCGTAAGGGTAAAGGCAAATATAACAACAAAAATATAGTAGTAAAATATTTTTATGCCACCACAAAAAATCATTATACGGGTTTTGACACACCGTAAAATTATTTACCATGGGGCGTGAAAAAGTTATTACTGTAGTAAATATGAAATTCAGAAATATTTTTGTGTTTTTACCGGTTACCTTTGACGAGGGTTTGGGACTTCCGAGTCTTCTAATATTCAGGTGCATCCTCCGTCTTCAGAGATAATGGTCCTTCTGATGATGTCTTTTCTTGATCGATCATGTTCGCGTTGATGCTGAGCTCTGGTCTGGGTCTGAAGGCAAACTTCTCCTTCTTTCCATTGATCTCAAATGTGATCTCCCCTCTGCCTACATTGATGTGTGCATTGGCGGTGCTCAAGAATGGTCGCCCAAGAATTAGTGAAACCCTGGAGTCTGGGTGCATATCCAATACCACGAAATCAACTGGCACCAAGAACTCTCGGATTTTCACTGGAACATTCTCGGTGATTCTGATGAGTAGCGAACTGATTGATCTGCTAGTTGTAGACATATTGATGTTGGAACCAAGGTAGGGTGCTTGAGCTTGTCGAAGACAACCTTGGGCATCACACTAACACTTGCTCCAAGATCACATAGTGCATTGTTGAAGTATTGATTTCCAATGGAGCACTCTACAGTGGGTCATCCTGGATCCTTTTTCTTGATGAGCGATGAGTTCAGGATTGTCGCACTACATTCTTCGGTCAACTTGATGATATTCGTAGTTGGCAAAGGTTTCTTCCTATTCAGGATGTCTCGGATGTACTTGGCATATGTCGGGACTTGCATGGCATCCAATAGAGGTATGTTGACATAAAGCTTCTGGATGACTTCGATGAACTTCCCGAATTGATCATCAACATAAGGTTTTCTCACTCTCCTTGGATATGGTATGAAGTTGGTGTCGTGGAAATCTTATCTTGCTGAGTCTTGTTCTTCTTGCACGACTTCTTCTACGTCATTATCCTTCTCTGGAGCTTCGCCTGGTGCTACAGGTACTGCAGATGTTGCAGGTGTTGTAGGTGTTCTAGCCGGTGGTCTTGCTGTGCCCTTGGGGTATGGTGGATCTGTTGTTTGCTTGCCACCTCTTGTTCGGACATTAAATACCTGCTCAGGGTTAGTGGCAACAGGTGCAACAACAGACAATTTTGATAATTTTGATTCTAGTTCAGCATTAAAGATAGCTTGATCTTTTAAGATTGTAGAAAATTTATCCATCTTAACATTTATGTCTTCTAGCAACAAGCTTCTTAGAGAAATTATTGGTTATTTTAGCTTGTTCTTCAATTAACTCTCATAGTGAAGGTCGCTTGGAATTATTACTTGTATATTTACCTGCGTAAGTCAGTTGTGGTTGTAGGTCTTTTTCTTGGGTTGGTGCTGACTTGTGGACCACCAAGCTTGAATTTCTTGAAGTGTTTATCGAATCTTGTAAAGCTTGTCGATCCTTCTTGAAGTTGGCTCGTTCCTCAAGCCTGTTCAACAGCACGTCCATACTAGTTGATAGTTCTTTCAACTCTTCACCTTCTTGTACTTCTTCACTCTGACGACAGTGTTAAGTGCTCTTTTGGGTCCAACCTTGATTTTCAGATATCTTCTGCATAAGTGTATTGGCTTGTCTTGTAGTGAGTGATAAGAATGATCCCTTAGCAGCTGCATCTAGATGCTCAGACGCTTTTTGATTTTATCCATGGTAAAAGCTTTGTAAGAGCATCCATTCTTTTATTCCATGGTGAGAGCAATCTGATATATATTCTTGCAAACGTTCCCATGCATCTGGAATTGACTCACCTTTCTGCTACTGGAAATTGGTGATTTTTCCACGTAAAGCATTGGTTTTTCCTGTGGGGAAAAACTTTGATAGGAAGGTTGTAGAACATTCGTCCCATGTGTTGATTTCATTGGAGTAGAACCATTGTCTCGCCCTTCCCTTTAGTGAAAATGGGAATAAGCGGAGTAGGATCGTTTCCTTGGAATGTCCTTGATGGAGATGGTGGTGCCTTTCTCCAAAAAGTTTTGGAGATGAGCGCTTGCATCTTCATTTACCTTTCCACTGAATAGATCAGCTTGCACCATGTTGATGAGGCTAGACTTAAGCTCGAATTCATGATCGATTATTGGTCCAATGCGAATGTTATTGATGTTTGGAGCAGAGAATCCCAACAACGTCTTCTCAGGTATGGCTTCAAAACTTGGTGTAAAGCTTTCTTGGTTGATTTGACTCAAATAATTGAAGTGTGGTGAATCACTATCAAACCTATTAATATCCTTCAAATAAGATAGACAAAAACAAACAAGGGTAATTCTGTTTAAGCAGAGGTGCCAAATTACAAAGTCTCATTAAAGTATCTAGCCATCGATTTTCAAAAGGTAGCCATCCAATCTTCCTCGGCAACAGTGCCAGAAATGCTTGTTGACATTTCTTAACACAACTTCCAAAGAATAGATCTAGAATCCATTCTAAGCAATGACGCAAGAAATGTTGGATGGTATAAGATAAGCCTACAGAATATTATGGTAGATAATCCGCAAGCGCATGGATACCGGTGAGCATTTCATCCAGGGTGATGGGTTTTAAAATATCGTATCCACATGGAAGATGGATGGATGTAACAACAAACATAGGGATGACAAAAGACTACTTTATGGACTTTGATAGAATGGAACATACTTTAACAGGGGTAAGCCAAATGATAAGTAATGATAAATCAGACGGGCAAAGGCACATGTGGAGGATAGAACATATTGTTCCCAGTCTAGGTTAGAATTGGATTTACTTAAGAGGCACAATTTTATATAGCATTCAAAGACTGAGTTATGCATCTATTCTAATGTAGCATATCATCACATATAGCATAGTCATGGATAAATGTGAACACCTCGAAGATTACCCAAGAAGATCAAGAACGAAACTTGATCCTCCCAAGAATCATTGTTCGACTAGCCTTATACTCAGGAGGTGGACTGCAAAGGACTCAATAGGCTTGTCACGCCCACGATCTACCACACGACCCGGAGTATAAGGTGAATCCGTAAGTAAATTATATCTAAGCACCATGCTTACATACTTTATATTACCTAGCATACACGCGTAATATACTAGGAGCTCTACGAATAAGTGCATAGACTTATCATTAATCATGACGATATCAAATATACTACTAGAATAAAGTAAGAACTTAGCAATTGCACACATAACATTGAAATAGCATAAAGTCATTGAGAAACAATATAAGAACTGAATCTTGATAACTTACAGATCTGGAACTGGAGCAATGCTCAACTCTACTCGAATCTGACTCTCTATCTAGAACTAGGTTCTTGATCTAGAAATTAGATCTTGAACTATGAAGTAGCTATCCTATCTTTGATGTATCCTCTTCTTCTCCTGTCTTGGCCTGATGATGATGATCTTCTAAGAGATGCATACCATGTCGTAGGGCGGTCTGGGGTTGCTTATATAGCCCGGAGGGATAATCCATCACCGTAGGATCAAACCGACCTAAACAAGTGGTTTAGATTAACCCTAGGAGGTGGTGGAGGAACCTTCCCGAAGTAGGGCCTGATCGGGGCCAGGGGGAGCCCGATTGGCCTCCCCACAGGGCCGGTCAGCCTGGGATGGGCCCCGGCTGGGCTCCGCCTTCGCGTGTGGGCCTCTTGTCCCTTATAGATGCATATTTTCTTGGAGCCCACTTTGGTTGAGTTCGGGAGTCTTCTGGAGCTTTCTAGAATTCATTCTTTTCGCATTTTCCTGAATAGTTCTTGAAAATATATAATTCACCAAAACTCGTGGAGTTCATTAGTCCAAGGCCCTATACTACTGTTGATTTATCTTTTTGGTCCTTTTTCATGTATTGTTGATGCATAAAAATAAGAGTTAGTGAGCATCAATAGTGGGTCAAATAAAATGGAAAATGTAACTGATATTTTTTTATCTATACTGTAAGAGAGGAGAAAATTGAAAACAATTCTCACCACGAGTTTAGTCTACCCACCTCTCACAAAGTGGCCCGCATGTCATGTGTGACCCACCTGTTAATCCTCAGATATGGAAGGAAAATGATGACAAAACCTTAAATATGGAAGGGAGGGGGTGTCTCTCCCCCTTTCATCGTCGTTCCCCCAAACTTTTTTCACCCAAAGTGTACGCGCCCGTGGGCCAGTGTTCACGTCAGTTGGCGCACACTATATGCCACGGTTCACGTACTCAAACTTTCTAATACTATACACACGACGCCAATCCCACTCACCAATCACGAACACACCTAAATTTATTTCCCCTTTGTTTCTCCTTTCCAAATAGGATCAAACCGTGTGTGTCGGTTTCCTTTCATTCACACGAAACCTTCCTTCCCTCATTCCTTTTCTAATTTAAATTAAATCTCGCCCAACATTCACGATCACGCCTAAATTTATTTCCCCTTTGTTTATCCTTTTCAAATAGAACCAAATTGTTTCATTCACAGGAAATCTTCCTTCCCTCATTTGTTCCCTAATTTAAATTAAATCCTGCCCACCAATCACGGTCATGCCCAAATTTATTTCCCCTCTGTTTCTCCTTCCCAAATAGAACCAAACCATGTGTATGTTTCCTTTCAATCACAGGAAACCTTCCTTCCCTCATTCCTTCCCTAATTTAAATTAAATGTCATACAAATATTTTTATTTCCTTTTAAAATTGTTTACATGACGTGACAGTTTTGGTATGGGTGATTTGATTGTTGCGATTTTGGGATGGCCCTGATTGATTCCCCCAATGTTGCCTTAATTTATCACAAACCCAGCAATCCTTTATAGTCGTCCCATTGTTGCTTGCTTCTTCTCGCGCGTGTTTTCTTTCTGCTTGTGCAACGGGCTACTGCTTTCTCGTCGATAGCCATCCCCGTGAGCTGCCAGCTCTCCAGTTAATCCCCGGATGATAATTTTCTTCTGGGGAGCTTTCGCAGGGGTGCGGGTGCGCGACGATGAGGTTGCCAACTACACATCAACAAGGTTATCATCCGGCGAGGTCTCCATGTATCGTGCATTAGGGCGGCGATGACGGGGCTATGCACTGCTCCATCAATCGTCCATCTCTGATCCGGTTTGTTCAATTGTTGCCCTTCAGTCTGCGAATTGTGATATGTACCCATCTCCCATCTCTAAATCCCTGATTCGGTGCTAAGACAGTGGTGAGGGCCTATATCTGGTTTTTGCAACGAGTCAACACACCCCCTTTAGTGATATTACAAGCACAGGATCTTGTCGTGCCTCTCGCGGCTCGAAGAGGACAAATGATCAATTGAGCAATACTTCTGAAGGCGGTGAGTTCCTTCTTTGATGAATCCACAGTGTTTTAACCTCCTTTTGTTATACCAATGCATTTCCATTTTTTATCAAACCTGTTACAGTCAACAAGAAACGTCGTGAGAGCTATGCAAGTTTACCAGCTGAAGTCAAGGAACAGAGGAATGCAAAGTGGAGACAATATTATCAGCGAAAGAAGGTTGAGAAAGAGGCTTCCACGGCAGTAGCAACTCAACAAAGTCAAGAGGTCACACCGGTTTGTTAGCGTAAAGGGGATGGTAACCTGGTAGCAGTGGCATAACATACACAAGAGTTCACACCGAATCCGTGTCAATTAATCCAACACCTAAATTAGGTTTTACAACATTTCAAGCTTGATTTTTGTTATTTTGTATTTTGCACTGATTGTGTGTCCAGGGCGTCCCATTATTTTGGTTCTTTTGATGGTTGACAAGAACTTGCATCTTATACCGGTTGCCTATCTAATCATAGAATTGATTTGAGTACACTTGCATCATGTGTGTTTCTTTCTAAATTAATTCAATATAGTAGTTGTACATTTTTTTGACGTGTTGACATTAACATTTTCATGCGAATTGGTTTTCCACGGTTATGGATTTATTACTGGCCATCAAGGGTTTCCATCTTATACCTTTGGGCATGGAATTGATTTGAGTAGACCAGCATCAGGTATGTTTCTTTTGCAATGGAAAATAAAATGTAGTACCTTGATTCTTTTTTTACGCACTGACATGTAAATTTTCATGATGATATGTGAAGCGATTTCCCACTATCATGGATCTGTTAGTGGTCAACAAGGGTTTGTCTCATATTCTGGTTAGCTAGTTATTTTACTTATAGTGTGTTGATAATTATTACAAATTACATAATCAACACAGTTTTTTGACAAAAATCAAGGGATGAAATTATTACTTATAGCATGTTTATTTTGCTAGCAATGTTAAAGGATGCAATTAACGACAATGACAATCAAGATGTGGCTTCATCGGAACAATAATTTTTCACGTGACCGAATTGTAAATGAAGATGTTGCTGGTGATGAATCCACCTTGTTGGAAATTCCATTGTCTTTGTATCACTGATGTTGTTGGTGATGAATCCACCTTGCTAGAAATCCCATTGTCTAAACGTACATATTTTTTCTTGATTAGTAGGTGCCCTTGGTGAGACGTAGAGTTGTGGTTTTCAGTAACTAATTTAGTTTGCTCTTTTAATTTGTCAGCCATATTAGAGGGAGGAATTGATCATGATGTTAATCAAGAAGAGTGACTCCATCGGAACAATAATTTTGCACGCGATAGAATTGTAAATGTAGCAATGTTGGTGATGATGAGCCCAACAGGCTGGAGATTCCATTGTCTCAAATAGGTAAATATCCACATCAGTAATGCGGAGTACAACTGTAGATTAAATTGATTTTTATTTAATTGGTTAAAGGACGTGCCTATTTTTTTTCCTAGATTAGTAGGTCTAGGGCATCTCATTACGACTAAAGAACGTCATCAAGAAAAGGACCGTGAGAAAAAAGGGGAAATACAATCTGTTACCACCAGACGAAAGAGCCGCAAAGTCTGCCAAACGGTGTGAAGATCGGCGTCATAAAAAACAACAGTGTGAAAATGGTGACCTTCAAATAACTGGTACATATGTTACAACATACTTTCATGGCAATTTGTTATATCCTTCAACCATGATTTTACCAAGGGGGTTTACAGCATAGAATAAAATTTTTGGGTTCCTATGCTACACACCGATGGAAGTCTGTAGCATTGATATGTAAATGTTTGTTGGTGCAGGAAATCATGATGAGGGAAACTCATCTTTTATATGGGACCAGATAATCCTGATCATGGTGTCGAAGGTATATTGCTTGGTTTTGCGGATAGCATGGTTTATGTTTTAATCTAATATAACTAAATATATTGCCTTCTGAATAATGTTTTAGAAAATGATTTAGATTGTGTGGCTCCTCCTGATATTGTTGATATTTATGAAGATGATGAAGTGAGAGTATATTATCATGAAGGTATTTTAGTATTATAAAAGTATTATACAAGCCTGCACAAAGTTTATGCATACCTGTTTAATTTATTGATTATATACTTGTCATGTACCCATTATGATTATATAAGGGGTCCTGAGTTTGCATCCAACATACCAAATTCATTTGATGCAATGTACAAGGACCTCCCTAAGAAACATCACATTTTGAGGAAGGTCAAAACGTGTGAATTTTGCCATGCGAAGAGATTTTCAGGTGAAGGTCTAGCTTTCTGTTGCAGGAAAGGAAAGGTCCACATATATATTTCAGAAGTGTGGCAGGTTGTTTGCGAGCCAAAGGGATAAGGATGCAAAATATTTCAGAAAACATATATGGTACTTCAACTCACACTTCTCCTTTACTAGCTTTGGTGTGTCTATTGATAAGAGTTTGGCAAACCCAAAGGGATCTTGTGTGTATGTCTTTAAGCCACACAGACAGCTTTACCATAAACGGGCACTCAAGCCGAGTGGTGAAGGACCACGACATATGTAGTTGTACTTTAATGATATCGATGATAGTGTTGCCCATCGTTTAAAGATATCACTTGGGCTCGATGAGAATTTGATCCGCTATGTAAGAGGATTTAAATGATTGAATCCATATGTGCAAGTTTTCACATATCTAGATAATGTCCAAAATTTTGAGTACACAATTGAGCTCAACACCAGCATTGATGTCGATCAGAGGAGGTACAATGCACCTGCAATGGATCACGTCGTAGCTATCTGGTTAGATGGGAATGATCCGAAAAAAAGGTTTGACCATAGCATTGTTATATATGGTAAATCAATGGCTCCACACTATATCATGGCATATCATGGTTTCTATGATCCATTAGCACATCCCTTGTTTTTTTCCTGGTGGTGAGACTGGTTGGGAAGACAAGCAGATAGAGTATAGAGTACCACCCTCAAAGCCGAAAAGGAAGTATACAAAGCGCAAGAGAAAAGGTTAGTGTACTTGTGTGTGTTCATATATAATTAAAGATGCATGTTGAACGTGTAGTGATATTCTTTTCTTTTGAAATTATGATTACATATGATGAGGAAAAGCATACTGTAAAGCAAATCAAGGTATAATTATTTTATTCTGCAACATTTTTATTTTGGGCGTATTCAAAAATATAATTAGCAATTCTCTGCATATCCTGTTAGACATTGATGGAAAACCTATCCTTGGCGATGATAATGATAATGTTAATGCAAATAGAGGTACAATTATTCTTAACCCATCTAGAGTTATTTTATCCAGACACAATTAGAAATTTTCCATATCGTCAATGATCACTCATTATGAAGTCAATTTTTGATATTTCTCATAGATTCTGACAATGACAGTGATCAAGATGAAAATGTGTATGGTGATGCCGAAGGTTTAGGTAAAAAATTTGTATCTTGACTATCTGTTGATAGGGTAAAAGAAAATAATATTTAATATACTATTTTAACGGTTAACCATAACATTGTTGTAGATACTGGTGGATCACGACAATGGGTCATTGTCAGAGAATACAAATGTTACAAGCTTCAGATATGGGATGTGGAATTTAATGTGTTATTTCATGATGGCCGTCTGTCTCAGCAACTGCTTGTTGATTGGTATGTTAAGGTCAAGTCTATGCGATTGGACTGGTACTCGAAGCCGGCACACCAAGCCATCATTCGTGCAAATTTGTATCATGTATGCAGTTGTTACCTTTTTTATTAATAGATCTCGAAAATATAGTAAATACTGATTGTTGATATTTTGTGTTGAGTAGGGACTTCTTGACACTCTCGCTGTTGGTGAGGCCGATGCTTCCAAAGCGGGTCTTAGAATTGTCCTCAGTAAACACTTCCCGGGTAGTGATCGTGATGTACAGTCTCGCTTCATGGATGCAATGACTTTGGTACAACGCTATGGCAAACCTGATTATTTTGTGACTATGACATGCAATCCTTATTGGGATGAGATCACTGTAGAGTTGTTGCCTAGGCAGATGCCACAAGACCGTCCTGATATGGTGGCACGTGTGTACCATGATAATCTATTGGATATGCATTATTTCTTGATGAAAAAGGGACATATTGGTACTGTTGCAGCTTGGGCGCACGTGACAGAGTTTTAGAAGAGGGGTCTACCACATGAGCACTTTCTATTGGTTATGGAGTCTGTGAGCAAGTTGAAGAGTCTTGATGACTATGATAAGTATATGTCAGCAGAGATCCTTGATCCCAATAAATATCCGCGGTTGCATGATATTGTTATTAAGCACATGATGCACAGACTTTGTGGTGTCCTCAACAGAGAGTGCCCATGCATGGTTGATGGTGCGTGTCATTTCCGCTATCCTCGACAATTTAGTGAGACGGCACAGCAAGGGAAGGACACATACCCGATTTATAGAAGAAGGCAAGATGGGCAGAAAGTTGAGGTTAGAGGGGAGGAATTTGAAAGGATCTTGATGTCGCCTAGAGGGGGGGTGAATAGGCGAGTCCTGAAAATCACCATTTAAAACAAATTTATCAGTGAAACCCGGATACTCCGGACTTTTCTCCGGAATCTCTGGAAAGTCCGGAGTCTCTGGAAAAATCTCCGGAGTCTCTGGACTGGCGCCTTCGCAGCGGAATGAACACACTGCCCAAAACCGGTGCCACCGGTTTTGCAAATCCGGTGCCACCGGGTTTGCCTGGCAGTGACTCCCCTCTTCTTCTCCTTCTTGTTTGCTTGTTTGGCTTGAACTTAAATTTGATGAATAGCTTAAGAATCAGTTATTGGATGAATATGGAGTGCCTGCACTTCACAAACACTAACAACCAAGTAGCTCCACCAATATGACAAAGGCAAGCAAGAATAGATATAACAATGTAAATGCGAGGTAACCAACAGGGGACACAAGGATTTGTTTTACCGAAGTTCGGATTCACCACCGTGTGAATCCTAGTCTCCGTTGGGTGCTTCTCCTACCGAAGCCGGGTTGCATTCAACCCTTTTCCCGATCCACTAGATAGCTTCTTCCCTTTCGGAGGCGAAGCAAGACCTTCACAAACTGTCCCACAGCTCACCACACCTTGGGAGCTTATGGGCGACGCCTAGCCGTCTAGGAGGCAATCCTCCAAGAGTAACAAACGCTTCACACAAGCTTGACGACGTCCAACAGTGCTCAAGGGATACAAGTGCTCTTGTGTTGCTCACAAAGGTTTCTCTCTACCACCCAACTCACTAGATCTAGCAAAGATCAAACAACCTCACAAAGAGGGGTTGGGGAGAGCTAGAATGGCTTTGGCTTAGCAAGGAATAGCAAGGAAGCACTCTAGCAACCTCAGGAACAGCAGCTTGCAACAGTAGAGGTTGAAGGGTATAAATACCCGACTCTCCAAAAACTAGCCGTTGGAGTTAAAACCCGGAGTCTCTGGGAAAAACCCCGGATACTCCGGACTCCTCAAAACTAGCCATTGCAAACTCCGGTGAAAACCGGTGCCACCGAGTTCCTAAACCTGGTGCCACCGAGTTTTCAAAAAACTAGCCGTTGGGTCGGCTGACACAAAACCGGTGCCACCGGTTTCCCAAAACCGGTGCCACCGGGTTTGACACAGGGTCAAACCCAAAGACGTGTACGTGTGGTTTTTGTGTCTCTCTCAACTCACATGGGTTACTTGAGCACTGAGACATTATCAAAACTCCTTGTGATGCACCCCTCTTGATAGTACGGCGTACCTATACTCAAGATCAAATATAAATGCAATAAAAGAACTCTTGAGCTTCTTCTTCAAGAATAGCCATACTTGATCCATATATCCTCGTGAGAGATCCATCCATCAATGTCTCATTGGTTTGAGCACTTCTACCTTGAGCTAGTGACTTTAATCTTTGTATAAGAATGAAACCCAATTCTTGATTAAGTCACCCTTCACATGACTCAATGAATATGTAATGCTTCTTCATTGCTTCACTCGGTTAGGCTCCACTTGATACCTCGAAACTTTCCAAGCTATAGCCACTTCACCCTAGCCAAGCACATGGTCCAAGTCACTACTCGGCCAACCTTAGCTTAGTACCTCGTTGCTAATCCCTTGCTTGATTTCTTCATCCATTCGTTGCCAATTTGAGTTAAGCTTTGATTCAACATCAAGAGTGAAATTCTATTGAGATCATGCCTTCTTTTAATTTAAATATCCCTTTTTATTATAACAAGCTTTGTCCTTCAATAAGAGACCATCCAATGTTCCAAAATCAATATACCTCTTTCTTATTCTTCATTAGCTTGCCATATACCATCTATATGCTTCATGGGATCATACATATCAAATATTATGACATTCACCATTGAGTCAAGCCATTTCACAATATGGGGCTAAAACCATGCCTCAACTTATCTTGTATACACATAGCTTGTTTTCACCATGTAGATAACCAATGTCATATATTATGCCTTGTCATTTATATGTTACAACCTGCTCACATACTTAACAAGGACATTAGATCTTTAATCTAGTTGTCAATCAATACACCAAAACCCACTTAGGGCCTAGATGTCTTTCAGAATTAGATAATAGGTGGGTGGTACCTTACAATCCAGTTCTTCTGATGAGGTATAATTACCATATCAATGTTGAGGTCTGTAGCAGCATCAAGTCAGTAAAATATTTGTGTAAGTACATATATAACGGTCATGATCGAACTTCATTCTCTGTTGATGCAAAGGGAAATGAGACTAGGGTAATCAATGAGATCAAGAAGTATCGCGATGCAAGAATGATTACTGCTATTGAAGCTATGTATAGGTTGTATGGATTTAAATTGTTTTCTATGTGACCTCCTGTTCTCCAGATGCAGGTTCACCTACCTGGTATGCACATGGTCGCATACAATGCCACAAATGATCTCCAAGATGTTGTCGCCCAGGAAAAATCTCAAAAGTCCATGCTGACAGAGTATTTCAAGATGAATGCACAAAGTGCCAAGGCGCGTCAATTTTTATACATAGAGTTTCCCGAACATTACACATGGAACAAGTCTGCAAAGGTATGGAAACCTAGAGTTACCAAAAAATAGGCTAGCAATTGGTAGATTGGCCTATGTTAGTCCTAGCGAAGGTGACAGATTCGACCTTCGAGTTTGCCTTAACCATACCAGGGGAGCAAAATCATTTGAGGACCTCCGGACATGGCAAGGTGTTACATATGTGGACTTTCAGGCAGCCGCTCAAGCCATGAGTTTTGTGGCCACTAATAAATCATTGGATGACTGTCTCACTGATTGTGCCATGGTTAGATTTCCATGTTCCCTTTGTAGGTTGTTTGCTACTATAATGGTTTTCTATGAGTGTGCAGACATAAGAAAACTATGGGACAAACATTATTAATCAATGGCCGAGGATTTCCAGCGGTGCAATGATAGTAAAAGTAACATCGAACAGTTGGTCCTCCAAGATATATCGCGCCATCTAAGGTCAATGGGGAAGGAGATTAAAAAATATGGACTTCCAGACTTGATTGTGACAGATCAGTTTGCTTTGGTTATTGACTTAATTAATAATTTAGTCCTCATGTTCTTTTTTAATTTATTGAACATGTTGTCGGCTGGTTGTGCTAAAGCTTTATACAACATGTGTCGTTCTATATGTGTAGTGACAAATCATTATTGTATAAATTCATAATTAAATAGTGTTAAAGCTCTAATATCATGTTGAATATTAATATTGTCAAGTTGTTTGGGACTAAAAGGCTCCATTGTTGTTGTATTGGTACTTTACACCATCCGCGAATCTTTATACGGCGCATTTGTTCATGATTTATTGATTCTAAACAATAAGTGAGATTTAATGCAGAAAAGCACAATGAGTTTGTTGCTGCCACCATTGTATTCCAAATCTCATGCCTCATTTATAGATAAAGATAATGCAATTTTAATAATTAAAAATTTAATTTGTTGTGTTTTCATAGTTAATATTATTTACATTTTAACTAATTCAATGGTTTGTGCAGATGAAATGCGCACAAGGGATCGCTATAGAGAATTGACAGAAGAGCAGAATCTTGGTTGTGAGGAGGAACACTTGGCAATCATTGTTACACTAAATGCAGAGCAGAGTGCTGCCTTCAATGAGATATTGTCATGTCATCAAGGGTAAGGGTCGAGTCTTCTTTTGTTGATGGTCCTGGTGGAACTGGAAAGACATATCTATATAAAGCCTTGCTTGCAAAGGTACAATCCATAGATCTTGTAGCTATTACTGGTATAGCCGCGTCCATCTTCCTGATGGATGCACAACCCACTCTAGATTTAAAATACCAATCAAGATGAACGATACCCGTTTGTGTGGTTTCTCAAAGCAGAGTAGGGCAGCCGAACTGCTTAAGAGAGCATCTCTTATTATTTGGGATGAGGTAGCGATGACCAAGCAACAATGTGTCGAGATACTAGATAGGTCATTACAGGATATAATGGTAGTACTTTGCCTTTTAGGGGGAATGTCATGTTGTTTGGGGGCGACTTTAGGCAGGTCCTTCCCATCGATGCTCAGGGTACAAGAGCACATATAACCAATGCTACTTTGTTTCGATCGTACATATGGCAAACTGTTCGGCACATTCATTTGACCCAGATGATGAGAGCGCAGTCTGACTCGTGGTTTGCAGAAAATTTGTTGAGAATTGGTAATGGTACTAAGGAAACAATAGCCGATGACTATGTTCTTCTCCCTGATGATATCCTTATCGACAACCCTTCTGAGAAGAATTGTATTGATTTGCTTATCGAGCGTGTGTTCCCTGACCTACAAGACGATTTTAGATCAGCGGCGTACATGTGTGAATGTGCTATCCTTTCAATTAGGAATGAGCATGTCGATGCTGTCAATGCACTTATGAATGGTAGATTTTCGGGTGATAAGCATGTGTATTACAGATATGATGAGGTAGAAGATGACACACAAAATAATTATCCCTTAGATTTTCTCAATTCTTTAACACCTAATGGGTTGCGTGCACATGAGCTTACCATTAAAAAGAGTTGTCCTATCATCTTGCTACGGAATCTAGAGCCTCACAATGGATTGTGTAATGACACCCGTCTGATCGTCAGAGGACTCGTGAGGAGTTGTATTGATGCTGAGATTGTTAACGGGAAGCATGCTGGAACAAGGGTCTTCATACCACGGATACCAATGTCACCTACTGAGGATCTGACGCTTCGTTTCAAGTTGAAGCGCAAACAGTTTCCCATCCGATTGAGCTTTGCCATGACCATTACCAAAGCATAGGGGCAGGCGATCCCAAATGTAGGTGTATGCCTCCCAGAACCTGTATCTCCACATGGACAACTATATGTGACACTATCTAGAGGTATCTCCTGTGCAACTACGTGGGTTCTTGCTACAAAGAACAAAAACATAGATCCCACCGGAAAAGGCACAAATTTCATTGTGTATGGGGATGTCTTGGAAGCATGAGGTACGTTGTATTATTTGAGCATTCTTATTTATCAAATATCTATGCAGCGTAGACGAGTGGAAAGGGCACAAAGAATGTTATATTGATGTCATTTGTATGAAGGATATATATTTATTAAAGTGAGTTATTTAAATTGATAATTGTTACTGATAAAAAATGTTGTGTTTTTTTCACGGGACATTGTAATATAAACTGACACCTGATTAATTTAGAAAAAATTCTGATCCAAGACTTGATGAATTTCGGCTTTCAAGCAAGAAAGGAAAATAACCAATCTGGTCTTACTAGTTTATTTTGTCTCTCATATTTCCATGCAGGATACACACACATACTTTTAGCATCTATTTAATTTTATGTGGCTCCATCGTGTCATTGGTGTGCCTTGCATTCCTCCTTACCAACACGTTCTCTCTACCGTTCTCGTAATAAATTATGAATTCGAGATTAGTAATAATTACTATTATGATAATATAATGTATCCTTGCTTTCGTAAACATAATTTTTATTTATAATTTTTTATATCACGTGCGTGTCGCACGTACGTGTACTTCCACTAGAACCGGTAAGATGAGGAAAGATGTGTTAACGCTGCAAGAAGCAGGCGTAGCTTGGACGTCGACGACCTGCGAAGAGTTGGCTACGCAGGCGCTGCAGCACCTGTCGTAAAAATATAATGCACTCGTCATTTGTCGTGGTTTTCGTCGATTGTCGTTATCGTTCCAAATCTTTCATTGTATAGTACTATATATGTATGGCTGATGGTATACAAGCAGCCTGCTGCAGCTTGCGTTGAGATGGTCTGCGGCTGCGGCTATCTATCTATACTTCCTAGTACTCTCTTCAATTGTCAGTCCACGACCGATTTGGTTTGTTTCGTCGTCTATTTCTGTTTTGCAATGCTGCTCTGGCTGGCGCCCTCTGCTTTGCTTGCTTTTCTCGTGACTTCTAAAGTGGGATTGGGCCAATTTATGTGAGAGGGGAAAAAGCTGGTAATTGGGCATTTGAAATCAGTTTTGAGACTCAAATAATTCACATACTATTTAGATCTGAATACAAAGTTGTATATCTTGTCGAAAACTTATCTTTATCTAAGTTCATAAAATAAATTACGATTTTTTTTTAAACGGACTGACCCTAGGGGCGAAGCCACGTTGGGGCGGCACCAGGGTAAGAAATCTTTATCCACTACTTATGCTCAAAATTACCATATAATCTAGCAAATTTATGCAAATTAGTGCACCATGGTCAATTTAGGCCTAGCTTCGCCCCTGACCCTACCACTGTTTGATATGACAGTTGTATGTGCTACGATACTCGCGACAAGTTACTATTCACAACTGTTGTTTCATACGGCAGTCGTAATTGTAGCACCTCCAACCACGTATCATATGAAGGAGCCCAGGAATATGTGTGATTTTTTACGTGGCATCTAAAAAAATATTTGTGTATCTTTATCTTTACCTACCAAACTTGTCCAATATCGCGGCCTGCTATCCACGTCGCACGCAGCTCGGCCCTCGAATCGGACGCATGAACGGTCTGGATCGACCAAGTAGCGGTTTTCTTGTAAAGAAGTTCCCGATCTTTCCCAAAATCATCCTACAGTCCAAGGAAAGGGCGATCTTTCCCAAAATCATCCTACAGTCCAAGGAAAGGGCTCGGGCCCGAGCAAAGCTACCCGAGCTGCAGCGCGGCACCCGAGCAACATCGGAGCACCGCAGCAGGTGCCGGATCTGGAGCCACCATCCGCAAAAGGGAGAAGAAAAGAGGTCAGAAGAGAAAGAGGCGGCAGCAACGAGCAGATCGAGGAGCCCCAAAAGGGAGGAGAAATGGCGCCACCAGATAGCAGCGGCCAGAAAAACCACCGAGCCACCACTGCGCACCTGAGCCCACCACGCCGCCCCATGAGCCACTGCTGCGCCAACCTCCTGGTCCTGGGCCACCGCCGCGCGCACCCAGTCGGCGCGGCCGGCACACCCCAAGCGACCGGTGCGACAACCACAACCAGCTTGGCGCACAGGCCAGCAAGAAGGCAGCCCGCTGCCGGCGACCTAGGATTTGGCCATCGAGGAGCCGTGCGCCGCTGAAAAGGGGAGGAAGGGAGCAGTCTGACATAGGTAAGGGAATAGTAAGAGATAAGGTTAATAACTTTTGCAAACAAACCCTTGATAAAGAATAAAATTCTATCCAAAGATTACTTCGAAAGAAATATTGCGTAAACACCCTGATTAAATCACCTCCTATTTTTGAAAAAAAAGTGAAACACATCGTTCAGTAGTTTAATTCCCTTCTACTTGGAACTATCCATTAGGTGCACCAAAATTCATTCCATGATTACTCTCATAACCATATTACTTTCTTTTGACAAGTTCCATATGTAAAGTATTCCAAAAACATGACAAGGGCTGATAATTATATATGAGAAAAATTATATGAATGGGCTACAACATAAGCACATGAATCACACAAGGCGAATCAGATGCAGCGCTTATGGTAATTAGAGTTCACCTGCTTTTATGATCAGCACAACATTTTCTAAGTGAGCCCGAATCAATAACCACTATGCTCCTTACTCAAATCCTCAAATACAATTTCCCTGGGAGCAGGAGCGTAGCCAGGATTGCAACATTGGAGGGGCCAATCAGCTATAAGGGGGGCAAACAACCAATTTTCAAGTCAAAATAGACTACTTTTTAAGATTTTTCACTGATTTTTTTGATTTTATCAATGGTAGATTAGTGTTTATTGGAGCATTAGGGGGGCCAGGCCCCTGCCCGCCCCCCTGTGGCTCCGCCCCTGCCTGGGAGCATACAACCATATATATATATGACCAATCCTATTAAGTGGCACAAAACTAAAATAATCTTCACAACACGGAACTAATTCATGAAAAAAAACATGCCACACCCGGAAGCAACACAGATCAAAACATGAAATTTACCTACACATGCAACAAAACTACAATATAATTGAACTCAAAAAATAAAAACAGTTGCCAGTGTTCGAGAAAAAATAAAAACAGTTGCCACAAGGTTTTCTAGTATAATCTGAAAAGGCCACACAGTATCGTGCCAGTGCCACGCTTTCCACATGCCTTGTCAGTTGTCACCACTCACGTCACACTTTCATCCTCGGAGGAACGCGTGATACGCAATATTTTTTTCATAATATTTTCTTTCTAAAATTACGAAGTTTTACAACTTCTGAAAATATATTGAAATGAATAAATAAGTCTATCACCAAATATATATAGTCTCTTAAACATTTGCATCCTTAACCTTTCGAAAATCACGTAACTTTACGTGCAAAAGGCTGGTTGCCCCCCCCACCCCCCACCCAAAAAAAAATCTAAAAGATTGGAAGGATGGATTGTGAGCTGTTGGAGAGATAAAAAAAAATTAAGGATTGGGAAAGGATTTAACGACACAATCCTACATTCCTATATTGTTGCCCAACGCTGCAGATCCAACGGCTACAATAGCTGGTCATAATTCCGCTTCATTGCTTACCTTTACCTCCACCCATTTCCATTCATTGCTTAGACTAAACCAGTTGACGATGTCTCGTCCGGGCAGCTGGACAGGACGACACGCACAAATGGCAACAATTTACACTGTTACAGCCGTTGGTCCGGTGCGATCGGCTGGCTGTCCGAGTTACAGCGCGGCATCATGATCAAGCAAACGCTGCTGCTGCGAGCCATGGGCAACGTGCCAACGTTCGCCACCAAACAGATTCCCCTCGGAGCAGCTTTTTACTACCACTCCTACTATCTTCAAGCCCCGTTTAGTTCTATAAGTAAGGTGAGCTTAAAGTCGCGAAAAGTGTAAAATAAGCTCACATTTGAAATCAAACAATGCTCGACTTAAAGTCTTTCCAACTTATAAGTTCGCATAAGTAGCTCTACCTCTACTTAAAGTGACTTATTTCCACTTTTTCCTCTACCACCCGTGTGCCCCCACCGACTTATAAGTCACCACAACCAAACAGACCGACTTACAAGTGGCGTGAGCACTAAGTCGGGTGACTTACCGACTTATAAGCTCACCCTACTTATGGGAACCAAACGGGGCCTCGGAAGCCTCCGGTCACATATGCACGTCGCTGTTGCGGTGGAAAAGGCAACTGCATTTCTTCGCGCGAGCATGTGGTGCCATTTAAGCCGTGCGTGCGCGATCAGCAGCAAGCACTCGTGTCCAAGCGTACGTTGCCACGTGAGTGGGAGTGTCCGTCGTGTGACTGTCATCGCCTGCCATATTCACCACGTTTCGCTTTCAGCGACTTTGCTCTCCATCTCCCGCGCCACTTTTCTGGTACCACGATGTTGTTGGAGAGAAAGGAATGAAAGCAAAGCGCCCTTAATCTCCCATTCTAGATGATGGTGAAAACCATAATCTCAATTGGGCAGGGGGAGAGCTTACAGTTGAAGCTGTATTAGAAAGTTTCCCGAACCCTGTTTCTGAAGTCTCTAAGCTGGAAGCTGAAGTCCAAATTTCTGGATGGAAAAAAATCGTTTTTTTCAATACGTCTGCATGCCAAAATTTTAGTCAATGTGTACATTGGCGGGTACAAACGCAAGGCGACATGGCGAAAAGTCGAAAAAAGCACGGGGAGGGGGGAGGGTGGAACTTGGAAATGGACGCACGCGCGGACGCGGGGGGCTTGGCATCCATCCATCAGATTGGACCGACCCGCCGCACACCCCTTCCTCTTCCTCCAGCCACCCGGCCCGCCGCTACGACTTGGAACTTGGACCCCTTCACCCCTTCCTTCGCTTCCATTCCATTTCCTTCCCGGCTCGCACACCTCAATTCTCCAGCAGGCACCACCGCGGACCTCCCGTTCCGATTTCTCCACCACCCACCCTAGCCACCCACCCATCCATCTTTCTTTCTTTCTTCCGTTCCGTTCCGTGAGTGGCGCGGCATCTCCTCCCCCGCCGAGTACAAGAGTCTCTGCGGATTCTCGCGAGTCAACCTAGACTCTCTCTCGTTCTCTGGTCAGGTTTGCTGGCTGTGCCTGCCGCTGACCCGGAGGAGGAGGAGGAGGCGGAGCCAGGAGGGAAGAGCGCGCGGCGGCCGCCGGCGATGGACGCCGGAGGAGGGGTCCAGGCGCAGGGTGTCAACCCGGACTGCCCAAACGCCGCCAACCCCTTCCACCGCTGCGCCGAGTACTGCCCCGTCCCGGCTCCCAGGGCCGCCCCCAAGACGTCCCCGCCTCGTTCCCGCCCGGCGCAGAACGGGACCAGGAACGGGGACGGCGGGAAGCGGGTTGTCCCCGCCGACGGCTCGGAGGAGGAGCGGGCGGTGAACCCGGACTGCCCCAACGCCTCCGACCGCTTCCACACCTGCGCTGAGTACTGCCCCGCCCCGCCCCCGCGAGCGGCGGCCAAGTCGCCCTCGCCGCCGCCGCCGCCGGGGCCGGGCTACGCGGCGCAGAATGGGACCGCGCACCGCGACGTGGAGGAATGCGAGATTACGGCCGCCGACGACTCGGATGAGGCGGGGGAGAGCGTCGAGGAGTCTCCGGAGCTTGGCGGGGCGAGGAGGAGCGCGCGGCCGCCGGCGAAGGACGAGGTGGCCCGAGGAGAGAGGCAGTGGCAGGGGGTCAACCCGGACTGCCCCAACGCCGTCAACCCGTTCCACCGCTGCGCCGAGTACTGCCCCGTCCCGCCGCCCAGAGCCGCGGCAAAGCACCTGGCGGCGGGGCGGGGAGACGACGGGAGCACGCACAGCGACCCTGGCGGGCTGCATCCCAGGCCGCGCCGCCGCGACAAGGGTGGCGGCTCCGGTGGCCTCCCCCTCTACGTTTTTCGTAAGCGACTCTTTCGTCTTCCTGCAACGCCGGCGTCTGTCGCGGCGACCCCGCAGGCAAACTTCCATCTTTACGCGTTCAGTGCTGAAAATTCTCATCCTAGTGCATGTCATCGCAGTTCGCGAAGGTTCAGATGGCGACGGCAAGAAGGTGGATCCTCGGTGCCCCAACGCACCCAACCCGTTCCACGTCTGCACCGACCATTGCCTCGCCAAGATGGCTGAGGCCGGTCGCTCGTCGGAGGGCGCCAAGTCGCCATTATCCCTCTTCTCTCGCCACTCACGCCGCTCCTCGTCATCCTCCGAAGGTTATTGCTTCATCATCCTTAATGTTAGTCTGTCTCTTACTCCTAAGAGCTAACGTCTTGGCCAGCTGGAGTAGCAGCTTATTGGCAATTGCACTGATAAATTTTGGTGTCTTTGGTTGTTGGTTGGGTCAGACGGTAGCGTGAAGTCGGCTGGAAGTAGGAAGGTGGATCCCAAGTGTCCCAATGCTGGCAATCCGTTCCATGAATGTGGTGAGCATTGTGCTGCCAAGATGCAGCAGGTGGAGCAGCACAGGGGGACCAAAATGCAGTCCCCGCGAAAGAAAGGTAGGGCATTGCGTATTGATGTGCTTTCTTATTGATGTGGAGTTCATATGCTTATTAGTTCATGGCATTGAAATGGTGTGATGGATCTCCTGCCAACTGTTTGACTATTTTGGTGGTTCTCATCAAATAAATTCATGAACCATTAGATATTTTATATGTTGCCGTTTCATTGTAGAGGGAAACTATGTCTGTCTGTATTTGCTTGCAGTCTGTAAATATGTTACCTGCGGGTTTCCTTCTGTTATTTTAAATTTGCATTGCTGTAACCATATTGGTTAATGTTGCAGGGGGGAAGGATGTTACTGTGATTCCAAATTGGAAGGTTGATCCAAGGTGCCCTAACGCATCCAATCCATTCCATATGTGTGCCCAGTATTGCTTTGATAATTTGAATGAAGCAACACAGACAAGTGCAACCAAGTCAGGTGTGTTCTTTAGGGTCTCTCTGAAACTACAAGCAGTACATATGGGATACACAGCATTGCTGTAAGGGTCGACGGACTCTCTCTGGCTGATATATTTATGTTTGCAATTTATCTGTTTATTTTCAGACAAGAAAAAGGGCAAGGCTGTTCCTAAACAAGTAGAAAGAGAAATTAATCCTGATTGTGCCAACGCATCCAACCCCTACCACAAGTGTGGTGAAAATTGTAAGAGAAAAGGGTGATAGATGAGGAAGGTAATTTGCGCTCACTAATTCCCTACTCTTTATGAATCATGGGGTCAATTGATGATAACTTAAGAAAGCATTCTTAAATTTTGGTAGCTGTCAAACTAAAGCTAGGTGGTTTTGAATTTCAACTTGCTAGGCCCTTTTGGACCGAGTTCACCCTCATTATGATCACGACCTCGCCCGGATAAAATTTTGTATCGTAATTTGTATACTACAGCTAGCAAAATTCCTCGACTGATTCCATCACTCATTTAAACATAGCAGTTATATTTTAGTCAATTGCTAAATTAATGTTGGTAACACGGAAAGTGGAGAACTTCTGCATGTTTATGTCCCTGTCAGGCTTGTATTGTCCATTGTTCACCATTGTCTTTGGTATTGCGTAGAAATATGTAACACACAAAGGTTTTCTATCTTTTCCTTGTGCATGTAACTGTAGAGCAAAACTTAGCCTTTCACCCTCTTTAATTTATTTTCCCGGGTCAATCTTCGAATCTTGGGATGCCAATCGCCTATGTCGCAGATTGCAATTTTTTCTTTAATAGAAAAAACGGAAAGCCTAGCCATTGCGGTAGTTGGATTTGTATACAGAAAGATATGAAAAAAGATACTGAACATATGTATCACATGGCCTTCTTTATTGAGGCGGTTTCCTTCTTTATTGGGGACTTTGACAGTACCTTCTTTTTTCTTTTGCTGAATAGGCTGTTGAGACAAGCTTCTTCGGATGACCCCGATGATGGCGAAAAATAAGCAAATCCCATCTACAATAGTCTTTCAGTAGAGGCTGTGTTTCTGTCAGCTCCATTTTGTAGAGTGGCTGCAGCTGTTTCAATCTTTGCAGTGTGTGTGGTTCCATATGCATATATATATTTTTTCATTTGTCCCATTTACACCATGACACATATATAGCCCCCCACCATGTAATGGTATTCCCTGAAGGTTGTACAAATAGAAGCTTCCTATTTGTTGTTTCTTTTTTGGCACTTATATATAAATGAAGCAGGTCTTCCATCCCATCATTCATTCATTCATCAGTGTCTTCCTTCATCGTCATCATCTTTATTATTCGAAGGAAAAAAATGGAGGGATGCGCATTAATCGTCGGCGGAGCTTATGTTCGTTAGCAAACCAAGATTTGTGGCCATTTAATTTTCCCCTTTCTTTTCTCTTTTTCATTTTGTCATCGACGAACAAAGAGGCGGCTCATAATGGGGCCACCACCCTGTTTGACAAGTACAGTATACACTCATGCTGCTTTTTTTCTGGTTGGAAGGAGAGCTTCTAGAAGCTGATGTGGCGCCGTGCAGTTGCGAGTCATGAGGTCAGCATCAGCTTATTAGCATAGCAAGGCCCTTTGCTAATGACACAGGACAGAAATTGCTGGACCATGGAGCAACTGCAATTCTGAATTTTTCTGGTTTCTGAAAACGGCTGTTTGAGCTGTCGAGTTCAGGCTCTGGGGTCTATTTTTTTGACCGCGAGACCGACGGAGAGGATCGATGGGGCGGCCCCCGGTTGCTTTGGTTGCGCTGTGCTGTGAAAGCCGTCGATTTCAGGTTCGCGTTCTCGTTTTTTGACTACTACTAAGACGACTGCGAGAGAAGGGTTGGTCGTTGCGCTTGCGCACGGCTGGCCGGCCGTGGCCGGGCGGGCCGGCGGTTGCGTGGCTTTTTTATTCATGGTTCACACACGTACGCGGCGTGAGGACGAACGGAAACGGAAGACAAGTCGCGCCATGCGACCTCTCTCTGGTTGGTAGGTACGAGCAGGTCGTGCAACAACTGCCGCGCGCCGTATCTTCCTTTCCCCCTTCTAGACGAGATGCTCGTCTCCGTGCGACCGTGCTGCTGACAGCTCTTCATCCTTCTTCTTCGTATCCATACAAAGCTTAACTGCTGCTGAGTGCAGCAACGTCGATCAAGTCACCGTGGATCAGGGTCTGCTGACTTACTGTGCATGTATCGTTGCAGGCTTGCAGCTGCTGTGGTAGGGTGCACGCTGACTTTTCAAATACAGTTTTTTATTCAACGGACCAAAAAGTGACCAACCACCAAGGCAACGTACACAGTTCTACTAATGGGCCAAGTGGGCTAGTTAGTGTACGTGCATTTGAGGAAGAAGGAAAACGCCGACGCTCGGAAAAGTCGAAACCCAAACGAAAAACAAAGCCCAACCCAACACGGCCTCACCGCCGCCGCCGCGTCTCCTCTCGTCCGTCTCGTCTCCCCCAATCCGCCCCGAGCGAGCGAGCAGGTCTTCTCCGACCGAATCGACCCTTACCCTAACCTAGGGTTCCGTCGACCCTCCCCGATCCGGGGCGCGCCGATGGGGAAGGACGACGTCGTGGCGGGGCCGGCGGCGGAGGGGAAGTCGCAGCCGGCGTGCATCAACTCCTCCAACCCGTACCACGAGTGCTCCGACTACTGCCTCCGCAAGATCGCCGAGGCCAGGCAGCGCCTCGACGACGAGCTGCCGGACTCGTGGAACCGCCCGCCCGAGCACCGCACCGTCCACCCGGACTGCATCAACGCGTCCAACCCGTACCACGACTGCTCCGAGTACTGCTTCAAGCGAATCGCCGACGCCAAATCAGGTGGTGCGACCGACCCCTCCCCGTTCGTAATTTCGTTTCTTTTTTTTGGGGGGGGGGGGGTCAATTTAGTTTAATTTGTCGGCGAGGTTTTTGAGAGGTCAATTCGAGTCGTCATGAAGTTGCGGATTGCTTATCGTCTGCTTGATTCACATTGTTATTAGGGTTGGAGCGTGGGGAGCCACAACCGCCTTCTGTTGGTGCTGGCACGTCTGACGCTGCTGAGCAGCAACCTGATGCTGAGAACCAGGAGGACGCTGGTGCCGACGATGGTTACCCGCAGATGACGGAAAAGCAGAAGAAGCTGTTCGAGCTGCGCCTTAAAATGGTATGGTGAATCAGTGATTCCTTTGATCTTTATTATCTAGTGTATGTATTGTATTATTGCCCTGCTCAGTACGTCCACTCATTTCCTCCATGTTTGGTTCCCTTCAGAACGAAGCGAGGAAGGCGAACCAGCAGGCGATCGTTGCTGAGAAGAAGAGGATGGAGCCTCGTGGTGAGAGTAGAGGTGTTTCTAAGCAGAAGTGGCTAGATGACAGGAAGAAGAAGATTGGAAAGTTGCTCGACTCGAATGGCCTTGATATGTCAAAGGCTTACATGCTTGATACACAGGAGACAGCGGAAGCAAAGTACAAGAAATGGGAGAAGGAACCTGCACCATATGGATGGGATGGTGAGCTCAGCTTTTCACCCCTTATAGCATTCATGGTAATTTGATCCATAGAGAGGGGAAATATATTCCAGTGAAATATGACAAGAATGCAGACTGGCAAAAGCTGATAATATAACTATCTTACTACAATCGCTCTGCTGTTTGTTGTTTAATGTCTGGCGAATTGCTGCCTTTTCCACATTAGGATCTAGTTTGTATGCGTTTTGGAGAAAGACCAACAAGGCATTACTGTCTTGTTTTTTTCCCTTTGGAGGATTCTTATCAATGATATTTCTTTACAGTTTAAGCAGCTAGAACATAAGTTCTGTGTAACTTCGGTACCATAATTACAAGGCATGTTCACTAAGTAGCTCAGTTCATTCTTCATATGCTCATTGAACTAGAAAAGTAAGCTAAGTTTGTTGGCAACACAAGGGGGAAAATATAGGATAGCAAATACCTGCTATCATTTTCCTGGTACCATTCTGCTGTAACCATTTTTCTTGCTAAGTAATATTCCGGGCAAGCCATATATATCAATATATTATACAACTGTTGCCGTCTTCTTTGGTTGTTACTACTATTTGCAATTCTTAACCTTATCGTAAATCCGATTACTCAGAATGTGCCTTTCTCTGTTTGAATATTTTTGCCTGCATCTAAGAGATGTGATTGTGCTTGCAGTTTTCAATCAAAAGACCTTGTATGATGCATACAAAAAGAGGACCAAGAACATTGAGGTTGACATGGATTCTTACAATAAAGCAAAGGAAGCTGATCCTGAATTCTACCGCGATGCCTCGAGTCTCCAGTATGGGAAGGTACCGTCATATCACATCAACATGTAGTTTTGTAGTTTCACTCCCAAAAAATACTTTTGTAGTCTTATTTAAGGTCCCTGTGCAAATGGAACGAGCCCTTAAATCAATTGGTGTTTTGCGGTGCCCAGATGTCGAAGGTCCCTGAGGAAAACATTGACAAAATGGTCAAGGAGCTCAAGGATCGTGAAGAGAAGCGGAAATCGTTCAGCAGGAGGCGCAAGTTCAACGAAGACAAGGACATTGACTCGATCAACGACCGGAACGAGCACTTCAACAAGAAGATCGAGCGGGCATTTGGCAAGTACACACTTGAGATCAAGAACAACCTGGAAAGAGGGACTGCCTTGCCAGATTAATAAGCTTGCGCAGCTGTCTTCTGGCATTGGAGCTAACCACTCAACTCTGAGCCAGTGGACCTGTTGTTTTTTCGTGGCAGTGATCACGTGCAACGCTTGTAATTTGTGGCTGACAGTTTCGTTTGGAACTGTAAGATACCCACGGGGTTGTAATGCCGGCAAGGCTGATGTTATGTACAAACAGTTTTGAGTTATGTATTGATGTGAGCTGAATGAGTAGCTTTTCGTTCTCTTTATGTTTATAATGCTGATCCTAGGTGTCTGCATGAGACGTCTGCGTTTCCATCCTGTGTTCCTGCGTTTCTATCTGTAATGCAAAGAAGGCTTCCCAATCAATTTCTGGAAGAAGAGAACTGAATCGTTAGTCTTGAGCGTAACGTAATCGAGGCAAATTCAAAATTCAGCACATACGTCGAAGCCTGCGGACTCTGTAAGGAAGTTCAATACGAACTGTTTCTCCGGACGTGTGGATGTCTCCCATCCGACCTGGAGTTCATAGCGACGTCCATGTGAATAAAAGGGAATAGACGAGCAGAGAAGGGGGGGAGTTGCGAGCAGATTTCGTTCGTCTTTCGAGGGAGAAGTTGCCGGATTTCATTCGATTTGCGGTGGTGAGGGGAATGGCCGCCGCGGCACTCGGATGCCTGGCGAGGAAGGTGGCTAGCGCACCGCCGTCGCAGCATCCTCGATTCTACTCAAGGCTTGGTCGCTCCTCCCGACCTTCCCTACCCCGTCCTCCCCGCCGCCAACCAGCATCAAGGTATAAAAATCACCATCTTGGCTAGATCAAACCAAACGGAGCACAGTTTGATCCCAAACCAAACCAAACTGAGCAGTTTGCATTTTTCATGCTATATCACCAGGGTTTGAATTTGAACCCAGGTAAACTACCTTTATATTATATTCTAATAGAGAATGATGGTTACAGCAACATTAGAGAATCATGCCATTGTCTATGTTATAATCCCGTTTTCAATTTCTTTTGTTATGTTTTTAGATAGATGTGTTCTTCAATTACTTTTCCTCAGAATCGTGCTCGACCTGGACAAGGAAAATACCATTAAATTGGAACGGCACAACCTCTTGTTCCTCTCAAGTGTGATTGTGATTAAGTCACACACATTGTCAATTTCCACTATGCAGGGTCATATAGCTGCATTGTTTCAATTTTAGGAAGTGTAAAGGTTTATATGATCATTTTCACTTGCATTTGTGATTTTCAGCGAAAAGGGTCAATTCTCTCAAGACTTAAAGATTGCATTCATAAAGAGTGCATGCACTTTGCTTACCGTTTGGGCGTTTGGTGGCCAGTTTTACTCCTTTGTTGTTAAGCCGCGATTTGACGAATTGAGGGACAGTTTAGATGCTCTTTCTAGAGAAGTAAAAGAAGTAATAAGATTGAAGAAAGAAGAGGACGTAAGACAAGCCAACAACATGCAGACCTCAGGTATTTATTTCATATGCCCTCCTTTTCTTTCTTTTCTTTTGCTTGGTCTTAAGTTGTGCAAGCATTAAGAATCGAATTTTATTCTCACTACTGGTGAATTAATTATAACCATTATATATAGGGGAGGGAGTATCGGTTAAGAGGAACTACCAAATTGAACATGAATGAATGCAAAAATATCTTAATTACTATTTTTACTGTACATCTTGATATTTGCGAAGGCATATGCGAACATGGGTTTTTCCTTTCAGCTATTGTGCATTAGTTACATGTATCTTGTGTTGCATTGCATGTGATGTTGCAATTGCTAACTTTTAATATGTGCAACAGGAGGACGTGAGAAAGATCCTCGTGGACACAAGCTTAGATGAGGTTTAGACCACGGGGTAAAAGAGTTGATATGTGAGGCGGCTTTCAGAAAAATAAAAACAAATGTCTGATGACGGATATGCTGATACATCTGGCGAGAAGTGAAAAGCTCAACAGGTGGTTGCTTTGCTCCGAACTCTGAAATCACTCTTTATGCGTTTTGCTGTTCTGCTATGCGTTGTTGCAGTTACTTTTTTAAGTTACTGTGAAAGCACTCGTGTGTTGCTACAGGCATCTCGAATTTTAACGAAAAACAAGAAAACATGTTCGGTAGATACAAATGCAAAAATAAAACATGTTACGTTTACATCCTTACGGGCAGGGGCGGGCGGGCGTGAGCAAATCGAAGCTTCGCCTACATACGAGTTAGGCAGCAGCAACCGGGGGATCCTTTCTACTTACCAAGGTGGATAACGATGCCAACTTCCAGCCCACGAAAGCCCATCTAAACAGCCTATTTTATTTTTTCACCAGCCCGTGCATTAGAAAATGTTTCAATATTTTTTAAAAAATGTTATAACATTTTTCAACGAAAATGTTGAGCTAACATTTTTCAGCTAACATTTTTCTGAGAAGAGTTGTATCAACATTTTTTTTGAGAGAAAACGTTAGATTCAACATTTTGACGGAAAGTTTCAACATTTTTCAAAAAAATGTTGATCAACGTTTTCTCAAAATGTTACAATATTTTTCAGGGAAAAAATCAACATTTTTTTACTCTTTCTTCCACCCCGGACCGCCGCCGGTGGGAGGAGGGGCGCGCCGGCCAGCGGGAGGCGCGAGCCGGCGCGCCGGCCGGCGGTGGAGCTCACGGCCCCCGACCATGGTGGTCGCGGTGGCGCGCGGCACCGCCGGGCCGGCCGGCGGGGAGCCCGGCCGGCCGGCGCGCGCGTGGTGGAGGCGTGGGTCGGCCTCGGGAGGGGAGGAGGCGCAGGGGTAGGAGAGAGGGAGCTAGGGTTAGCAGCGGAGATCCAACGGTCACGAGTGGTTGCACGAATCTCAAACACTAGAAGTTGATAGGGAAGGAAACTTCCGGAAGTTATATAGGATTTCCGGCAGCAACTTGCTTCGCCTGGACCTAGATTGACAACGGGCCCTAATCCCCAAGATATGGGCCTTCACATGGGCTCATTTTACGAAGATGTGGCGCTCTCTCTCCTCAGAAATATGCTAATCTTTTTCACTGCATTTCTATCAATTTCCAAATAATTATTCCCTCACACATGATTTACAAAAAAAAAAGCATCCCTTATATTGCTTGGGTAGGTGATGCTGGATCATGCGGCACGCATGATGGTATAGAGTAGGAGTAATAAACAGGCCAGCGTTACGGGAGCAAAAAGGTCACCTTTGGCGAGCGGACTCCTCGATCTGTCTCTTTGCGCATATCGTATTGCAAAGACATTGTGTGTATGTTTGGAGCATGTATTATCATTAGTGTCGTGTGCTTGAGACCACGTAGATGAAGATCTTTTCATCTAATATATGGTCTTTTAGCAACAGAATTACTTTTACGTGATGAGACTGAACTTTTTTTATTCTTTTTGTCACATTCATGTTTGTAATAAAAAATAGCTATATGCGTAATTTTATGAAGAAACCGTAATATTGAAATATATACTTTTTAAAAAATCATCACCAGCCTCTAGTTTATTGGCCGACTATCTAGGAGGGAGAGCATACATACGGAGTATATATTATACAATTGGCTAGGCCGGCAGCTGGTGATTGCTTAGGGTCCAAACGGTCAAGGTACGCGTGCAGTCTGGTGATGCCAGCTGCTACGGCTGACGATCTCGCATCTGAACTCTCGTTGACATGTGGGGCAAGTTGGTGAAAAGGCAATGTTTGGTATGTTCTTAGCAGCTGATTTGCTTTTTGAAAAATAATGTTTTAGCTAGCTGTGTTTAGTTGGGATATCTATGAGTTGAATCAATATATCTGCCATGTTCCTTTCTGATAAGCTGCCCTGGCTCCCTCTGTATGTGGTCACCCGTCACCGCCGGTCCTATATATGCATGGTCCCCCGTCGAAATCTGGATGGATCCTTCTTTCTGCATCTTGAGCAGAAGAGGGCCGAATGACCTCCTTTTTTTTTGTCTAGTGTTTTTGTATATTTGCGTGTAGTGTAGAAGGGCAAAAAAGATAGTAACAGCACAAGTAGCTAGTGTTGTACACCCTTTCGTATATTGGTGTTGTATGTGAACCCGTGAAAAAACCACAAAGGGGTAGTGGTCTTGTTTGGTTTCATAGATGCTTGACTTATTAAGTTAGTGCCTTATTAAGTCAATTGTGGTAGTGACTCAGCGTGCTCGGGTGGGCTCAACCCGGGATAGGAGGGAAAAGGTGACTTATGTCACTTTTAGTAGGGGTAAAGCTGCTTATGAACTTTGCACTTCAAGGGTGTCATGTAGTAGAATAGCGGTCTTGTTTGGTTTCATAGATGCTTGACTTATTAAGTTAGTGCCTTATTAAGTCAATTGTGGTAGTGACTTAGCGTGCTCGGGTGGGCTCAACCCGGGATAGGAGGGAAAAGGTGACTTATGTCACTTTTAGTAGGGGTAAAGCTGCTTATGAACTTTGCACTTCAAGGGTGTCATGTATTACAATTGCGGTCTTGTTTGGTTTCATAGATGCTTGACTTATTAAGTTAGTGCCTTATTAAGTCAATTGTGGTAGTGACTCAGTGTGCTCGGGTGGGCTCAACTCGGGATAGGAGGGAAAAGGTGACTTATGTCACTTTTAGTAGGGGTAAAGCTGCTTATGAACTTTGCACTTCAAGGGTGTCATGTACTCAGGGCCGGCTCTAGGGGAGGGCAGGCAGGGCAACGGCCGTGGGCCCTTGGAGCTGGGGGGCGAGAGCTTATGTGTAATTAGTAATTACTAATCAGTAGGCCCATAGTGATTATAAGTAACAAACCGACACACTGAAGAATCAATGTTGATTTTCTATTTCCAACTTTTCAGCCGTCGCACGCCCCCGAGGCCCCGACGCAACGTTTCAGTTTTGAGTTTTCCCATTGGTGATCGCTGTGACGCTGTCGTGAGCCCCTGCCCATCGACGACCAGCTAGCGGCCGGCCACTGGCAAGCGGGCCAAGCACCAACAACAATTCAATTTTCTCCTCACTCCCTCACGGTGAGGAACAACAACACCATGCCTTAGGTTTTAGTTCTTCCCAAATTAATTACAAGGGTTATAAATTTCGAATTCTTTTTATCCGAATATGATAGATGTTACCTAAGAAGCATAAGTGGGGTGCTTAGAAAAGAAAAGAAAAGAAAAGAAAAGAAAAAAAACATAAGTCCAAATTGAAACTTTTGAAAAATTATTTGAGGTCAACTATATCACAGGAAAGATTGAATGGCTTAGCTATGTGCACCGTTGAGAAGGATATTTTGGATGAGATTGATATGGACACTGTTATTGACGATTTTGCACCTACATATTATTTGAGATAATTGTAACTGTTGATATTTTTGTAGTTTTTCATGACACTATTGTTATATTTCATGAACTAGACTGCTATGTGTGTACTACAAAGTTATTTGTTACTCGTATTATATATAATGCTGGGACCAAAGCCCTCTGGTCCTAGTTGGCTAGTGGAGCTGAGGTATGGTCGCAACCACCCAGGTTCAATTCCTCGTTGGAGCGAATTATGGGGTTGAGGTAAAAAAACCCTCGCTGGTGAAACCGGGGTTCGGGGGTTTTCTAAGCCGGGAGAAGGTTTCTTCTTAATGAAAACCGTGGGGCGGTCTTACCCCCACCGGCTTAGTTTTTATATATAATGTTGGGCTCTTTCTTCTTGCTTGCCCAAGGATCTCTAAAATTGTAGAACCGGCCCTGCATGTACTAGAATAGTGAACAACCAACTGATCAAGGGTGTCCATCGCCGCCCTTTTGGGCTTTCGTCGCCGGGTTGTGGCGCCATAATTTCTGTTGTTTTCCGTTTCCTTGGGCCTTGGGCCGCGACTTGTTTGTTGTATCTTGACCAAACTTCTCTCTTCTTAATGAAAAACATGATATGCACGTCTTTTTTCTATACAGCCAGCTGTTGCTCTTAGCTGAGGATGCCTGCTGCCGGTGCACTGCACGGAGACGTCGTGTGCCGCCTCGCGCTCACCTGTATATGCAATATGCTACCGGTCCTCATCATCTCCTCAGGGCTCGGGCAGACCACATCCTCATCATCTCCTGATCGCAGACCTCGTCCTCAGGCAGCAACGGCAGAAAAAGACGATGCGTCGAGTGTAGCTGTTGCACATGCGCGTTATTCCCGGCCTTTAATTTGTACAAAGCTGATGACTCAAGACGTCCAAGGGGCAAAGAAAAGGCTCCAAAAAGCTGAAGTGTACATGATCAAAGGAGGCATGTGATTGAACTTCTAAAGCAACAGACCTAGAAAAAAGCAACAGTCCACTACCGGCCTCCAACTAGGCCCCGTTTAGTTCCCATAAATAGGGTGACTTATAAGTCACCCGACTTATAAGTCACACCACTTTAAGTCGGTTCTGTTTGGTTGCATTGACTTATAAGTCAGTGGGCTCCACACAGGGTGGTAGAGGGAAAAGTGGAAATAAGTCACTTTAAGTAGGGGTGAAGCTACTTATGCAACTTATAAGTTGGAGCACTTTAAGTCAGGGTTGTTTGGTTTCACTAGTAACTTATTTTACACTTTTTGCACTTTAAGTCACCCTACTTATGGGAACCAAACGGGGGCTAAATTTATTGAATGAGCGTCCTGTTCGCTTGGCTTATCAGCCACTAGCCAGCAGTACTTTTCTCTCAGAACAAACCAGCCACCAACAATCGACCAAGGCGATTTTCTCTCGAAACATACTGGACTCCAAACCATCGGCCACCAGCCAAACGAACAGGGTGGAGATATGTATCAATTGCACACTAACATTTCTGTGCAAACTTCCAATATGGGGTCTCACCACGTTGATCTAAGGGGGCGCGTCCCCCACGCGTCATCAACATCATGTGACCTAGATTGGAGTTTGCACGGTTTGCATGGAGAGATTTGTTCGATATGTTCCGTGCTACGCATTATGACTTATCATTGGGAAAATCGCCTTCCTACTCTCTCTCTTCTCCCCCCAAAACTTTTCACCTGTGCCCAGTAACGGATCCAGGATTCAGATGTAGGGGGGGCTGAACACCTCCTTCTACTCCTAGACACTAGAAAAACTTCATTTATAGCAAAAAATTTTAGAGGAGAGTGAAAGAGGGCTCCATTGTTGTGCAAGCAAGGGTATGAACACCTTTTTCTACCCCTAAACACTCATTTATAGCGGAAATTTCAAAGAAAGCTGAAGAAGAGTTCCTTTATTACGCAGGCAGTAGGGGGCTGGAGCCCCCTCCGCCCCCCTCGCTGCCTCCGTCCCTGCCTGTGCCTGAAATTTTTAGGAGCTGAGTGAGGAGCCCCCTGGCCCTCACACCAGATCCATCCTTTTTTTACTCCCTCCGTTCCAAATTATTTATCTTTTTGACTTTTTTATATATGAAAAGAATGTATCTAAAAAAGTCAAATCGACATGTAATTTGAAACGTACGGAGTACTCTGATCCTCCGAGGTTTGAGTAACGTTTTACTCTTCTTATATCTGCAAAAAAAGAGCTATGCATGTCACATTCTTGAGTTTCCAAAACTCGTGAATCTCTCACGCGCGTGAAGACCTTTGGTTCCTCGAGCGTTGAGACTTTGGCTAGCGGATAAAGAAAGCCACACATCGCAAAAGCGCAACGATCGAAAGATGAAACGACAATCCGACGATCCAACCGTGCAACTTTTGATCCGGGGTGGAAAAGGTCGTCGGGAGCTTGTCCTTTTTGAGGTGGAGCTTTCCACTAGCTTTGTTTTGCAGCGTTGCACTTGCATACATGCTTACTCCTACTCCCTAGTGGATGGTGACCAAGACGTGCTGTTGGTAACCTTTTCTTGTTTGTTATCACGCAAACTAAAGTGATATCCATCACCGTCTCTTATCCTTCACCGTGACACCATATTGTTTATTCAGTTAACAACTAATATATATGCATGAGGCTGCAGGTACGTACGTGAAGCGTGACACATGTTGTATGTGGACGTGGCTCGCCCCGATTTGGTGTGAGTGTGACCGACCAAACATGGGCAGGAAATGGAGTGGCCTTTTTTGGTGCAAGCTTTGCATGGTGGATGTCCAAAGCTAACTGCAATTGGGGCCTGCCTGTACCTTTACGCAGTTTATTTGACATGAGGCGAAAAAAACTTGTGCAATCAATCGTGAGGGTTGTTGCAATTGGGAGGTTGTAGGTGGGCAATGAGCACATATGGCTTCACCCATTTAGGTATATACTTTCCAACATTTTGAGTCCATGACTTAGCCCTAGTAGAAAAAATATATGCAGAAATGGTTGAGATTTGACAAAAAAAAAATTGAAGCGCACGACAAAATGGGTCTGTGCATTGTGCATGGTAGTGAGACCAAAGGTCTTCTAGCCAACTTGGTTAGAGGGGGCCGAGGTATGGTCGCAACCAAGAGACCCGAATTCGATTCCTCGTTGGAGCGAATTTATAGGACTAGTTAAAAAAAACTTGCCGGTGCAGCCGAGGTTCCGGGGTTTTCTAAGCTGGGATTCGGTTTCCTTCTCTTAATGAAAACCGTGGGGCAGTCTAAAACCCACCAACTTAGTTTTTTATGTGCATGGTAGCGAGTAGCGACCACGAAAGACCCCAACCAAAAAAAGGCAAAACCAAAGCCGGCCACCCATCCCTTTCGGTTCCCTTCTCTTAATGAAAACTGTGGGACGGTCTAAACCCCACGGGCTTAGTTTTTTATGTGCATGGTAGCGAGAAGCCATCGCGAAAGACACCAATAAAAAAGGCAAAACCAAAGTCGGCCACCCTTCCCTTCCCGTGTTTCTGGAATTGTGTTTTTGAAATGAACAGCTCTGCCCTGCCGGCGCTCGCTGGCCTGGCCTGTCCACCACCACTTGCTTGAACCAGGTGATACCTCTCACATTGTTGCGGCTAAAATGATTGCATCACAATATTTTTTGCAAACAACAATATAGATGAAAACACATTCATTTTATTAAGAGAGAACTACTTAGAAATTTGTAGCATGGTGCTCGCAAAGACTAACACAATGCATGCATGATTCTAGTGGATGTTGATATGGACAGCTTGCATGTTAAGAGAAAATCTAGTGGATTGTGATGTGAACCTCTTGCATGTTGAGAGAAGTCTGTGCATGATGTGTAGTGGGTCTCACCGATATATTTGATATAGATAGATGCTTGATGCCGCTGGCACACCTTCTCCATGGCATCATGCACATGCCCCCTCTTCCTCCTCCACCTACAACTATCCCTCCTCCCCTCCTCCGCCATGCGTCGTCCCGTCCATCGTCCGCCAACCCCGCATAAGTCGATTGTGTCGTTTTTCAGGAAAAACTGGAAAACAAGGGGGAAAACAAGAATACAACGGGTATAGAAACAGTTGGGGCTGTTTCCCGACCGTATTCGCGGTTCCCATATTTGAGTAGGATAATTCTCTCCGGTATTCCCGTATAAGTTAATAGCAAATATCATTTTCAGCTCACAAATGAATCCAAGCCACCTCCACCCCTCCAGCCCACTTCCCACCAACGACTCCTCGCAGGCCCGCACCCCGCCAGCCACTGCCATGCAACAAAAAAACCTTCCACCCGCAACCCTAGCCGCTCTCATCCTCATTCTGTCATTCATTCCTCCATTCCAGGGAGCTCCACCTCCCCTCGTCCACCTCCGCGAGCTGCCACTGTCCTAGGCGGCTGAAGCGCGGTCGCGTGCGCCCATGACACCAAACGCCAGGATGATGCCACCGCCGACTTTTAATTTGGACTTTGTTTGTGAACTTGTGATATGTTGGTTGTTGTTACTGATGGATCTACCTGAACTACTGGCCATGTTGATTGTTTCACACCTTCGAAGTCTGGAACTGGTAGGTTGTGATGTACCGTCGTACTAATACTACTGTGACTCCATTTGTGAACTCAGGTGTGTCGTGTGCATTTGTTTGCATATAGACTATGCATAGTTGTATTTGCTGCATCAAGATAACTCTTTCAAGTGGTCATCTGTGTCGACGTTCCCATTTTGTGTAATTGATTCCCGATTCTAATATAAAATATTCTCGATCAAAATATTTTGTTCTTGATATCCCGTAATATCGAATTCATTTTCCCATACGGCTGTTACTGTCTCGTTCCCGTCCCGGCTACAAAATACAAGAGCAAGAATGGTTAGAGTGTTTTCTCGACGGTTTACATCCCTACGGGCATGGTCGGCGAAAAATCAATTCTACAATCGCCCACCCCTAACGACCGATCCGACCACGCCTCCCTTTCCCTTTTCAGCCGCGCGTCCGCACCCAACCCGTCACGCCACCGCATCAGTCAACAAAATTAATTTCAGCGAGCAAAATTAGATTTCAAAATTAGTTTCATGTTTTCCCTCCCTCTCTCTCTCCCCATACCCCCTCACGCCCCTCACGCTTGTTTGGCTCTCCCTGTGTCGAAGAGCGAGGGAGGCGATTCTTCGAATCTGTGGCGAGCCGGCAACCTCGGCGGCGGACGGATTCGTCGGTGAGTTATCTAGCATCGCGCATCCATGTATTCTCTTTTCGGCGCGTTCTGAGTTGTGATTGGGATAATGAACTCACTATTCAGGGGTTCCTAGGGTTCCAATGATTCTGAAGATTAGATAATTTTTTCGAGCTGAATGGGTCCCAGACTAAGACGAGAGTTATGGAGGACGTGATTTTCGGTTTTTTTGGATCGGGGATGTTGAACTCTGTCACACCCGATCTTCCGTAGAAAACCGAATGCATCTCATATGTGTGCCAGGATCAAAATTTCACACATATGATAGACTCATGAGTGTAATATCACAAAACATTGCTCAAATCGTACAGAAAAGGTTAATTAACTTTTATTACACTCACGAAGGTAGACACGAAGGTCTTTACACGAACAACGATAACTATGAAGACGCGACTCCATCTTCATCTTCCACAGGCTTCTGACTGGTTGATCGCATCCTCAGAACTCCTCGTAGTCGGTGAAGTACTCCACTCCAGGGTTCTTCTCTGAACAGCGTAAGCAAGGATGAGTACACTTATGGTTGGTACTCGGCAAGGCCACGAAATAACCGGAAAGCAATATTAATCCATCTTTAAGTTCAATTAATCATGTGAGGGTCCGGGCCGCTCTTGACCGTGAGCACGGCCGATCGATCGGTTTTACACTCTGCGAGAGGTTGCACACTTTTCCCACGGTTCGCGTAAAAGTTCCAAAGAACTTTGAACCCAACCACGCATGTGCTTGATCGGGCACAATACCACACTTCCGAGGTGTGATTGCATAGGGACGCTACGAAGCCTTTACAAAGGTATACAAAAGACTAACGACCCGCATAGTTACGGATCGGGGCGGACCATAACCCTCCCTAGTGGTCGGCACCTTAGCAAAGGTCGCTACCCCAAAAGGACCGGGCTATACCCCCGCAACCCGGATCCCCCCTCTGCTCCTTTCGGAAAAGGGCCATCAGATCAATCGCACACCTAATTAATTGGCTAAGCCAGAGCCATATGGACTGTGGTTGCACTGTTTTCCTGGGTGGTTCTCCATGTTCCGATTAATTTATAGTGTTCTTGATTAAAGCATAGGTAGAAGGATGGTTAGGGTCACTTGCCTTTCTCCAACGATAAGCTACTTTCCTTATCTGAAAAGCTCTGCACTTGAACTTCCTCGAACGGCGTGTCGGCTACGATCATGCAAGAAAACATACAATAAATAAAACAATACATCAAACATTACCAAAAGACTAAAACAAGCTTTTAGAAATGACGGGCTCGAAGAGACGATCGCGTGGACATCAAGAACGCGTAAAACGGAGCTAGGACGGAAAAGATATGGCTTTGACAAGGTTTAGGGGCTAGATTGTAAGAAAACTTGGGCTTCAGGGGGTTTTCTGCAAGAAAACAGGGACTTAAACATAATTACACATATAAACTCATGGTTTATACCGTAAATGTACAAGCTTGGACCTCTGGTGTGAAAACCTAACAAATCTAGGGCTAAAACGGAAAAACCAGGACTTATACGTAAGGGTCTTTGGAGGTGGAAGGGCATTTATGTTATATTGAAAACTACAGGGGCCTCTTTGCAAAACTGCCATAGCAGGCGCGGGTGTTGACCGTTACATGGCCGGTTTGACTCGGGGCCAGATTAATCCTGGCCGCTAGATCTAGATCGGACGGCCTGCGTGGCTTGCAAGCGGTTGGCCGACGGCGGACAGACGGCGCGCGGCGGCGCCCGGGCGATGGCGGTGGCGGGCTCGCCGGCGGTGAGACAAAGTCGGCCTCTCGGCCACCAAAATCAACAGGAAGAACTCTAGGAGGAAGAGGGGAAGATGGGGAGGCTCACCAGGGGCTCGGAGGGGAGGGAAGAGCGCGCGGGAGAGGAGATCGACGCCGGGCGGCGGAGCTCCGGCGACCTTCACGGGGGTGGCGGTGCGCGCGGGGGAAAAGGAGGGGGAGTGGTGCGGGTGGTGCGGGGGATGGTGCTGCCCTTATATAGGGTATAAAGGGGGAGAGGGACGGTCGGCATGGCGGTGGGGCGCGGGTATCCCGGCGGCGGCATTATTGCCCTCGGTGGAGCTCAGTGGGCGGCGTGGTGGGGCGGTTTCGGTGGAGGGGAAGGGGCCGAGGCGGCGGTGGGTGAGTGGAGCGCCATTTATGGCTGAGTGGAGGGAGCGGAGGGGCGCGCCGGCGCCGGATGCGGCGGGGAAGGCCGGCAGCGGCGCGGGGAAGAAAAAGGGGGGCGACGGCGGAAGGAAGGAGGTGGAGCTGACGGGTGAGGTCCACCGGCCAGTGAGAGAGAGGGGGAGGGAGCTGAGTGGGCCGGTCTTGGGCCAAAATGGGATGGGCCGCGGCTGATAGGTTAGGTTAGTTGGTTTGTTTTGTTTTTTTTCTTTTCTTTTCCTTTTCTTTTCAAATCCTTTTCAAACCAATTAAATTCAAAACTTTTTCAACTTTTCAAATTGAAATTTTTAACACAAATTTATTCAAATATTTTAAGACTTTTAGAAAACTTTTTCAAACATTTTTAAATTCAAACTTTCAACCTCTTTTCATTTTTTTTAATTCAAATTTTTATTCCAATTTTCACAGTTATTTTTAAGGACTTTTCACAATAATTTTTAAAACTTTTCACAAGTGTGTTTTTTTAAGACCTTTTTAAAACCACACCACAACCAAAACTCATGCATTTCAACATGATGCACAATCACTTGTTTGATTCTAATTATTAAATGTTGTTTAATTTAATTAAAGGCAAATTTATTTATTCAAATTTATTAAATCCTTAGAAAATAAAACTAAACCTTGTTTCTAGCAATATTTTATTGTGATGGAATTTTCGGGTGTTACAAATCCTACCCCCTTAAAAAGAATCTCGTCCCGAGATTCGGAGGGATCGGGAAACAAGAGGAGATACAAGATGTCTTGAAAGATGACGGTTTACTATCACAGAGCTTGTTCACTTCTCCTTCTTCTTCGGGCTTGTAGCGGCAAACTCAATCCTATCTCCTTGCGGGGTAGTTAAGAGCACCGACTTCTTGGCACACAAAATGATTCCATCATGCTTGCTTAACCAATCCATACCAAGGATCACATCTATTCCACTAGATGTTAGGATCACTAAGTCTGCTTCAAAATCTATCTCTCTGATATTAAGATTGACCTGTGGGCATACATAGGTGGATTTCATTTCACCGTTTGGGGAACTGATTAGCAAATGTGTCTTCATGGAACTCTTGGGTACATCATGCTTTGTCACGAATCGTTCAGTAATAAATGAATGCGATGCCCCGGAATCAAATAAAAGCTGTTGCGGGTACGAGTTGATAAGAAACGTACCAAGCACAACATCTTTGTCTCCTTGAGCTTCTTCGACCGTCACATGGTTCACCCTACCATGCATATTGTTCCGTTTTCCTCTCGTTATCTCTCCGGGGTGTCGGCATATTGCGCCGTGGGCAAATGCGGCATAGTGTCCTAATTCTCCGCGCTTGAAGCATCCATCGGGGTGAACTGGAGTAGTGTTCCTTACTGGTGCACCTGAGCGATTCTGATGAGGATTTGGAGCCTGAGGTGTTATTGGGTTGGATTCTTCGGGTTCATCAAACGAACGATACTGTTGACTCTGTCCATGGCCTCTGCCTGGTGTGCTAGAACGAAACTGAGAGTTTTGCGATGAGTTGTAACGAGGGCGGGTGTTACTGCTGGATTGACCTTGAGGTTGAAACTTGCGCTTCTGTTCACGAAGTTCCTTGCGTTTATTCTCCAAGCCTATAGCCTTATTGAGCAACATCTGAAAGTTAAGAAATGTGTGGCTCTGCAACTGATAGTTAAGTGGACCTATCAAACCATCAAGAAAGCGTTCTTGTCTCTTGGCATCCGTGTTGACTTCATCTGGTGCATAGCGGGACAAATGAGTAAACTGATCCAGATACTCACTAACGGTCATGTTGCCTTGCTTTAGAGCTAGAAATTCCTTCTTCTTCAGCTTCTTCACACCTGCTGGGATGTGATGTGTACGAAAACTCTCCTGGAACTCCTGCCAGGTAATGGTGTCGGCAGCAGCATGCGCGACGGTGTAAGCATCCCACCAATCAGAGGCTGCACCTTCCAGACGTCCCGAGGAATACAAAACCTTCTCACGATCATTACATTGGGTGATATTCAACATCTTGTTGATGGTCTTGAGCCAATCATCGGCATCGAGGGGATTTACAGAATGAGAGTAAGTGGGCGGGTTGTGGCTCATGAATTCTCTATGCTTGTTCACTGGTGGTGGAGGTGGTGGGGGTCCTTGTGGTGGTGGCTGGTTCTGCTGTGCCTGTAGATTCTGGACAGTGGCGGTGAGGTTCTGAATTAACTGCATCTGTTCCGTAAAGAACTGCTGCATCGCGGGATCCATCGCTAACTCTTGTGAAGGAGGGAACTTGATTCAACTGATTGACGATGAACGGAATATCCTGTCCAGCTCCTGACCTGATGTTTACCATTTGATTGTTAGAGAGAGAAGTTTTCCGATAGGAAGTTGAATTGATAAAGGTGAATCAGAGAAAAGGGGCTAAGATTCAAATTTTAACTTTAATTATTTTATTGATGTATTTGTGGCCATCACTCCACAAAACATTCCAATCAAGTCAAAGATTCAAATCATGCATGTTTACAATCAACAAGCATTAACATCGCACGTCCTCACAAGAACGGCTCTATCGAAACGAAACTGACAGAAGGGTAGGCAACCTAAGAATCTATCTAAAACACGTGTGGTAGTTCAAGGTGGAAGAACAAGAATCAGATTCAGTGTAGAAGAAAACAAAAGATTTGATTTTGTTAAAGAATAAAGAATAAAATATTTTTTTAAGCGTAAATAAGATATTTTGAATGCTGGAAAGGCTTTCTAGATAAAGAGTCCTTAATATCGACCATTTCTATCCGAGGTCGCGTCCTACGATCGGCAATGCTATGATACCACTCTGTCACACCCGATCTTCCGTAGAAAACCGAATGCATCTCATATGTGTGCCAGGATCAAAATTTCACACATATGATAGACTCATGAGTGTAATATCACAAAACATTGCTCAAATCGTACAGAAAAGGTTAATTAACTTTTATTACACTCACGAAGGTAGACACGAAGGTCTTTACACGAACAACGATAACTATGAAGACGCGACTCCATCTTCATCTTCCACGGGCTTCGATCGGTTGATCGCATCCTCGAACTCCTCGTAGTCGGTGAAGTACTCCACTCCGGGGTTCTTCTCCGAACGGCGTAAGCAAGGATGAGTACACTTATGGTTGGTACTCGGCAAGGCCACGAAATAACCGGAAAGCAATATTAATCCATCTTTAAGTTCAATTAATCATGTGAGGGTCCAGGCCGCTCTTGACCGTGAGCACGGCCGATCGATCGGTTTACACTCTGCAGAGGTTGCACACTTTTCCCACAGTTCGCGTAAAAGTTCCAAAGAACTTTGAACCCAACCACGCATGTGCTGATCAGGCACAATACCACACTTCCGAGGTGTGATTGCATAGGGACGCTACGAAGCCTTTACAAAGGTATACAAAAGACTAACGACCCGCATAGTTACAGATCAGGGCGGACCATAACCCTCCCTAGTGGTCAGCACCTTAGCAAAGGCCGCTACCCCAAAAGGACCGGGCTATACCCCCGCAACCCGGATCCCCCTCTCGCTCCTTTCGGAAAAGGGCCATCGGATCAATCGCACACCTAATTAATTGGCTAAGCCGAGCCATATGGATTTGTGGTTGCACCGTTTTCCCGGGTGGTTCTCCATGTTCCGATTAATTTATAGTGTTCTTGATTAAAGCATAGGTAGAAGGGTGGTTAGGGTCACTTGCCTTTCTCCAACGATAAGCTACTTTCCTTATCTGAAAAGCTCTGCACTTGAACTTCCTCGAACGGCGTGTCGGCTACGATCATGCAAGAAAACATACAATAAATAAAACAATACATCAAACATTACCAAAAGACTAAAACAAGCTTTTTAGAAATGACGGGCTCGAAGAGACGATCGCGTGGACATCAAGAACGCGTAAAACGGAGGTAGGACGGAAAAGATATGGCTTTGACAAGGTTTAGGGGCTAGATTGTAAGAAAACTTGGGCTTCGGGGGTTTTCTCGCAAGAAAACAGGGACTTAAGCATAATTACACATATAAACTCATGGTTTATACCGTAAATGTACAAGCTTGGACCTCTGGTGTGAAAACCTAACAAATCTAGGGCTAAAACGGAAAAACCAGGACTTATACGTAAGGGTCTTTGGAGGTGGAAGGGCATTTATGTTATATTGAAAACTACAAGGGCCTCTTTGCAAAACTGCCATAGCAGGCGCGGGTGTTGACCGTTACATGGCCGGTTTGACTCGGGGCCAGATTAATCCTGGCCGCTAGATCTAGATCGGACGGCCTGCGTGGCTTGCAAGCGGTTGGCCGACGGCAGACGGACGGCGCGCGGCGGCGGCCGGGCGGTGGCGGTGGCGGGCTCGCCGGCGGTGAGACAAAGTCGGCCTCTCGGCCACCAAAATCAACGGGGAAGAACTCTAGGAGGAAGAGGGGAAGATGGGGAGGCTCACCGGGGGCTCGGAGGGGGAGGGAAGAGCGCGGGAGAGGAGATCGACGCCGGGCGGCGGAGCTCGGCGACCTTCACGGGGGTGGCGGTGCGCGCGCGGGGGAAAAGGAGGGGGAGTGGTGCGGGTGGTGCGGGGGGATGGTGCTGCCCTTATATAGGGTATAAAGGGGGAGAGGGACGGTCGGCATGGCGGTGGGGCGCGGGTATCCCGCGGCGGCATTATTGCCCTCGGTGGAGCTCGGTGGACGGCGTGGTGGGGCGGTTTCGGTGGAGGGGAAGGGGCCGAGGCGGCGGTGGGTGAGTGGAGCGCCATTTATGGCCGAGTGGAGGGGAGCGGAGGGGCGCGCCGGCGCGGATGCGGCGGGGAAGGCCGGCGGCGGCGCGGGGAAGAAAAAGGGGGGCGACGGCGGAAGGAAGGAGGTGGAGCCGACGGGTGAGGTCCACCGGCCAGTGAGAGAGAGGGGGAGGGAGGCCGAGTGGGCCGGTCTTGGGCCAAAATGGGATGGGCCGCGGCTGATAGGTTAGGTTAGTTGGTTTGTTTTGTTTTTTTTTCTTTTCTTTTCCTTTTCTTTTCAAATCCTTTTCAAACCAATTAAATTCAAAACTTTTTCAACTTTTCAAATTGAAATTTTTAACACAAATTTATTCAAATATTTTAAGACTTTTAGAAAACTTTTTCAAACATTTTTAAATTCAAACTTTCAACCTCTTTTCATTTTTTTTAATTCAAATTTTTATTCCAATTTTCACAGTTATTTTTAAGGACTTTTCACAATAATTTTTAAAACTTTTCACAAGTGTGTTTTTTTAAGACCTTTTTAAAACCACACCACAACCAAAACTCATGCATTTCAACATGATGCACAATCACTTGTTTGATTCTAATTATTAAATGTTGTTTAATTTAATTAAAGGCAAATTTATTTATTCAAATTTATTAAATCCTTAGAAAATAAAACTAAACCTTGTTTCTAGCAATATTTTATTGTGATGGAATTTTCGGGTGTTACAAACTCGCTCTTGGAGGGTCCCTAGGGTTCCAATTTTTCTGAAATTTGAGAGAAATTTATCGAGTTGAATGGGTTCTAGGTTGAGTAAGAGAGTTATGGATGAGGATTTTTATGGGGCTCTGGGGTCAGTAGCTGGGGGATTCGTGTAATGAATTTGATTTTTTTATTTGAGATCATCTCCCTGTTTTCACTGAATCGAGGGCGCGCTTCAGAGCAATGGGGGGATTTTGTTTTTGCAGACGTTCTCGTAGCATGGAGATTTTCCATGTGTGAGGAACTTTTCCTCAAATTTGTTTTCATCTACATAGCATTAGATATGTTGTGCATTGGATTTCTTAGGAGTTCAACTAAAAAATCCATTTGCAAGAAGGCAGTCAGGTTCTTTTCAAAGCCAGCTTGCACACTAGTCCTCCCTTTCATTATTGTAGTAATCTAGCTGTTCTACTTACATTTATTTTCTACAGGGTGCAGGACTGTGTAGCAATTAAGATAATTTTGCTTTTTTGACTGTGTTGGACGGCAATCAGTTCTCATGCTCTAGTTTTAGCATTTTAGGACCAGAAAAATAGTTTAAGCCATAGTTTCTTAAAAATGTTACAATTTGGCATCCGTTCTTTGTAGTATAAGCAGTGCCTATACCGAGTAGTAATTGGTTGATTGTTTTCTCAGAAAGCATTTTTCTTATGTACTCCCTCTGTCCCGTTTATTATAGTCGCTAGATTTTCGTGCCCCCCTCACAATCTCACTTCCTGAGCGACAAACAAAGCGGGACGGAGGGAGTACTTGTTTATGGCTTTCTACAGGCATTATGGAAGAAAACAATGAGTCTGAGAGTGTTTCCTCATTGAAGAAGAAGAATAATTATGTTCAAAATTCTAAGGTACAGTTATATTTTCTAGAAACAATATCTTCGTAAATGATAATAGGGGTTGGAGTATATTTGAGATCATGCTATTCACCAAATTCCCACTAATTAAATAGTTGGTTTCTAACACTGTTCATGCTAAAATATAATATACCTGACCCATCTTAATGATTTTTCTGGCTCTAGCACCAAGCACACTAGCTCTTGGTACTATGTTATAAGGATTTTTGGGGATATTTTATTTTTGCAGAAAACTCTAGATAATACATGTGATGGTGATGGTGGAAGTACATACTCTGTGCCGACTATGGTCAAGGAATGCACGATATGTTTGACGCTATCCTCTGTGTGCGTGTCCTTTTTTGCTAGGGATATATCTAAATAAGTTACGCAAATAAAATTTTTGACATGCTGATAAGTTGTGTTAAAAATCCAGATCTCATAAGTTGTGATAATATTTTGGATCTCATAAGTTATACGCATAAATTACGAGTCGTGCAAACAATTTCTCACAATTATGCATATAAGTTGTCTGAAATGAGTTATGCATATAAATTACTAGTCATGCCATCCATTCTCACGAGTATTGTGGTTGCTTGGAATTATTTATGCACAATGATTTTTGTGTTGATTAAGTTTGGTGTGCTCTTACGAACTGCCAACAATGATGTAAAAAAGGCATATCTATATAAATCATGTATGTGAATGTTTGCTTGAAGGAAAAAGGCTCTGCTTGTAAAATTTGAGATTGTTTAAAATATTACCCGATATATTTTATAATGCCACATTTTTAAAATATAAAAAGAGCATGGTATGTTTGACTCTATCATCTTTTGTGTGTGTGTCCATTTTTTGTTGGGGATATATCTAAATAAGTTATGCAGATAACTTTTGACACCCCGATAAGTTCTGCTAATAATTTAGATTTCATAAGTTGTGATTATAATTTATATCTCATAAGTTATGCACATAAATTACAAGTCATTCAAACAATTTTCAACAACTTGTATGTATAAGTTGTCTGAAATGAGTTATGCATATAAATTAATAGTCATGCCAGCCATTCTCACGAGTGGAGTGTATAAGTTGCGTGGATATGCACAAAGATTTTGTGTTGATTAAGTTGTATAATGTTTTTGTTCTGGGTAGAACTTAGTTTCTAAAATAGTTCATAATTGTAAGATGCGCTAAAAATATACACGTTTCTGATTTAAACCGATCATAATTTTTTTGTCTATAGTAACACTCCTTTTTTACATTTTCCTGTTTTACAATGTAACACAATTCAATGTAACCCCTTGTTCAATGCAACCACTTTTTAAAAAATACACTTATTTTTCTTTTACCATATGCAGAAATTCAACTCACAATTCTCTCTCCCCAAAATGAGCTCATTACTTGGCAGATTAACAAAACAATAAAAGAATATTGTCAAGAGTTGTGGTTTTGGATCCATTCTAACACTAGAGTGCACATCCTTACCAAATCCGCTTGTGTTGTACCTAGCAAAGCACTATGACTCAAAGAGCAAGTCTGTGCAGTTACCTGATGGTGGGTCTTTTAAGATTGATGTGATATTAGTTCATCAGATTTTGGGCATACCTTATGGTGGGAAGAAAGTACCGATCAAATCAAGTACTCGTGCAAGGTCAATCATCTTGAAGGATACAAATCAGTTCAAGAAAGGCGCCAAAATTGAGGATTTAAGAGTTATGATTGACAGAGATCTTGGTGGAGACAAGTTTGCGAGGATATTTCTTCTAGTTGTATTAGGAATTTTTCTATGCTCCTCAAGCAATTTCAGAATCAGCAACACTTCTATGAAGCCTTGTCTAATGTCAAAGAAATACAATCCTATGATTGGTGCAGTGCAGTAGTTGAATCACTGCATGCGGGAATATCAAGCTTCCACACAAATGCAACTAAAGGAAATACCAGCGGCAAGGCTACATTGGCAGGCTATATATCATTTTAGTTGTGAGTACCACTCCTCCAAACCTTCCATGCATGCGTTCTTTTTCTTTTTTTACATGTGTTCAGTAAACAATATTTTCATAGACCAACACCTTTATATCTTCTCCTTTTTTTCTTCTCATTTATGTGTGTGAGAAATCTAAAGAAACAAACATTTTGCTTTTTACAGGCCGCATATTTCGACTACCTGGTAGTTGAAGAATGCATTGTTGATCAGAAGACAATACCACGCATATGCGTGTGGGATGATAAAACATTGTCGAAGTACTTTTACTTCTCCCCCACAAGGCCACACCCATGTTTTTTTTGCATTTTTACTAGTCAATCCCCACATTATGTCATTCATAAGTTATACTTATAACACTCATAAGTTATGCCCACATCTTTTCAGCACAAATTTCTTTATCACTTATGTTATAGTTATGCACCTAAGTTGTGTATACAAGGTTTAATTTCTTAATAAGTTCGACCAACACATTAGTTTTCATTATGTCATTCATATAACTTATGTGCATTTCATATCTGCATACCAGTTATGCTGCTTAAATATATTTTTTCAGCAAATATATGCTACTCAATAAGTTGTAAGCACAAGTTAATCTTTTTCGGACTTATGTTCACAAATCGTATATATAAGTTATGTTGTATATATAAGTTATGCTCGTCAAATAATTTTCATCAAAACATATCCCAGTTGAGTAATAAGTTGCATCCATAAGTTTCATTTTTTGTTTGATAATTTGTGTAGTTCTCAAATTGTATGTACAACTTATTGTGGTTAAATAATTAATCCAGCAAACATATGCTAGCCAAAAAATTGCAAGCACAAGTTGTACCTCTTTGCAAGTTATATCCATAGATTGTATGAGCAAAGTTATGCTCGTCTAATAATTTATGCAGTTATGTCCCCACCACTAGTTTTTGCATTTTTATTAGTCTATCTGCACATTATATGTCATTCACATAAGTCATGCATTCAACGTTTTGACTTATAACTTTTGACATATACCATTTGTCACATATTTTATTCACATAATTTATATAGAAAAGCTTGTCACAACACTACTGATTTTATGTTTTCTTACATATACATTTGGACCAACATTACATTATTAATCCTACATATATCCTGAGTATACAACTTTGTACAACACCATCTGTTTTCATTACTTTTATAACTAATAAATCTTGGCCGTCGAATAGTATTCATCCATGTGTTTTTTCACACTTTTCATATTCATAGTATCTTTGTAACTTTATTTTTCCCCCATTTTTATTCTATGTAAGGTGTTGAATTATTAAACTATGCCCCGAAAAGGTAAAGGTAATATACAAGTCCACCTAACTGTCGGGGACAGCCCTGAGGGTCCCCTAAAACAACCAGGGGAATCCTGCTTAAAACCTGCAAAAAACCAAAACTAAACACATCTCACTTAAGCGCACACACACGGGGCACGGCCCACACTGCGGTGGTCCCCGCGGCCCACCGGAGCGGCCCACTCAAAGGCCCCCTCGAGCAGATTCCGCCTCGCTCGAGGGTTCACGCCTCCCTCGAGCGGGTTTCGCCTCGCTCGAGGGTTCATGGCCCCCTCGAGTGGGTTCCGCCTCGCTCGAGGGTTCGCCTCCGCCTCGCTCGAGGCTCCCTCACACGCACATCCGTTCCCGCACACGGGTTCGGACATTTAATGCTCTGGCACAGCAGGGCGGCGCCATCATGCGCCTGGGACTCACGCCCTGGTCCTGTTGCACCAACTCCCTAGGGGGAACCCATCCCCGCCACTGTGGGGGACTGTGCGACGTGGCCGGTGTCAGCCCCGTGACACTGCGCCGCCTACTCCCGTACGACTAACGTGCCGAGCCCTCGAAGGGGGGCCGGCCACACCGCCGAACCACTTTCTCGTGAACTTGCAGGGCCAGGTCATGACGCTAGTCCAGCGGGACGCCATCCCTGCCACTGTTGGTCGTGAGCGGCCGCCCTCGTGCTCGCAACACCACGCCGGGCACTGTTACAACCACTCCGGCGCCGTGCGGCACGCGGGGGCGGGACGGCGCCACGCCTACCACTGTACCCCGTACGGATCGCCGTCAACGGCCTCCTCAAGCCTTTCTGAAGACGCCACGGCCGGCCACTACGCCCCTACCCTCGAAGCTACCCCTGTTCGGGTACAAGATACGCCATGATGACCAGATCGTGGCAAGGACCGTTAAGGCGGCCGCCTACTCTGCAGCGTTGCACACCATGCTTCCCCATGTAGCTGAATAGTGCGGCATGCTTGTAATTCACCCTCTCCTTGGTCTATAAAAGGAAGGTGAACTCCCCCGCCGCAGGGGACAGGGGACACGAGACGAGACAACAGACATTCTCCAATTCTCCCACAACATCTGAACTCATTCCGATCATTCCACCAGGGACTTGGAGGCCACGCCTCCTCTCCCGCCTTGCTTGTAGCCGCCCCACTACAGGCACCCTGGTGCTGAGCAATATAGTGCCCCGAGCACACCACTGTTGGACGTACGGCCCCCGGCCGGAACCAGGATAAATCTTGTGTCTTTAGTTGCTTAGCATCGACCATTGAGGGATAGACCTTGGCGCTTACTACTGGTTAGTATCGGGACCACATTCCGCACCGACACTAACGTATGAGTTAGGCATACAATTTGTAATCTACAAGTTACATAGTTTTATAACATTTGTCTCATTGGAATTCATGTAAGCTTACGTCTCAAAAATGTGCAGATAAATTCTATTCATGTTAATAAATTAAACCTATATAACTGTTTTTTACAATTACCTTTGCATTACACAAGTCGATAATTTATTCAAATTGTGCATATAAAATTTAGAGATACTACTTTTAACTATTTTTTCATATATTATTTTTCAGGAAAAAACCCAAGTGACACCTCGTCCAACGTACACCAAGGGCTTAAGATGGAATTTGGTTAAGTGGGTTGTACAAAATACAAAGATGACACAACAATATTTAAGTTAATATGTATATATATTTTTCTAGTTGTTTAAATGCCTTTTTCCAAGTTTGTTTTTATTTTATTCGTAAAATTATATTAAAATAGCTTTTATCTCGAAATTCCCCACCCAATTTTACTCCCACCTATCCTAACAGTCCCAAAATGATTTGTGCGCCAAAAGAAATAGTTACAAATGCTCACCTAAAGAAAATGAGTTCCTGGAGATTAGCACGCGAAACATGAGCGCAAAGAAAATGGTGCAAAAAATAGAAGAAAGTGACCTGATAAAAGAGGGAGAGTGTGGGCGGAGTTGCGTGTTGGACCACATCTAGCTGTCAACTCGGTCAGAGGGGGGACCACGGCAAGTGTTGACGGTGTATTTTGGTACACCAAACTTGTTCATTACACTTTGGTTTAGATTTTTTTATGGAACTAACCCGCCACTAGGCACACTAATCATATAACAAGTTCATCTATGTGCATGCATTTGGAAGTGTTGTGTTTATGTAGGAAAACATGGACATAACGGACCGATTCACAACAAGTTCAAACGAGCATTTACGGAGTCTTGTTCGTGTTCATGAGCTTGATGAAATCACTTCCAATGGTGGCTAGGGCCGAAGTGCTACGAAGGAACACCCCCGGGGATTCAAGCGTAAAAGACCGAACTTCATGCGCGGAGAACCTCCATCTTGGACGCGGGGATGACATTGTCAAAATCATGCAAGTGGAAGGGGCAAAGTGCATAATCACCTGAGGACCCACGGGAGCGAAGGGGAGACCGAACCGGGTCAAAATGGGCCCAGGTCGGCCGGCCCAGCCCACTGCGAGGGTCGGTTCGCCCCCCCCCCCCCCCCCTTCCTTGCACCGGAAGGATCTTCAACCCTAAAGCCCTGGAGGCGCCGCCATTCGCAGAGGAGAGAGCCATTTGCACCAGGAGGTCATCCACAAGCTAGAGAGAGAGGAGGAAGATCTCCGGAGGGGGATCGACCACCTCGAAGGAAGCACCCACAAGTGGAGAAGAAGGAAGACACCGTCGGAAGGGTGACCATGATCAACGGTGCTATGTCTAGCACCTTGATGGGGTAATCTCCTTATTCGTCCATGGGTTGTAATCGATCTTGAGATATAATCGTACTTTGTTGGATTATCTATCTATCATCTTGTGTTGAATATACTTTAATGCTTAAGGTTAGTTACCATGCCGTAAAGGGAGTAGAGCTCCAATGCTTCCTTGGACCCATTCAATACGCCGTGTCCATCATAGGTCTAGTCACAATTACCTTCGCGTAGTGACAGTACGAGGGGAGGGAAAGGGCGAAACCGTGGTCACAACCCCCGATAGATTAGATTGGTTTTCATGTTTAAAGGGATTGCATGTTCTAGTATCGTTGACCCATGGGCGAGTGTCTCCTATCTTGATAGCTTAATCATTCTCTCTAGTGTAGTTTAGTCGTTTTCTAGTTTAATCGTAGTTAGGGTTTGAGTAGTTAGTGAGTAGAGGTAGATCAAACGCTTGTAATCCCCTTGCTTCGCTGATTGACAAGAACCTTGGGAATCCCATGGTGAAAAAGGTGTAGGTCCGTACGCTTGCGGATCGTAGGTAGATACGTCTTTTATCCGTCAACAGCAAGCTGTCAAATCGGTTGCTAGCAGGCTCCCCAGCACGCACGCTAAATATACTTGCCCCAGGGCCGGCGACAGGCTTCTATATGGCTACCGAAAGTTAGATAAGGGTTAAAACTTCTGACCCACCAAATTCCATCTTTCCTACTAACTACGACCTATTATTCGCTTTTCTACTTGATGACTAAAATTATTTACAACTTTTTTTACAAACATTTTTGTAAAATATTGACAACATTTTTGAAATATTGACAACATTTTTCCATCCAACATTTTTAAGTGTTGACAACATTTTTTCATTAACAATTTTTGAAAATGTTATTAACATTTTTCCGAACAGTTGTCAACAATTTTTTGTCAACATGTTTTAAAATTATTGCGAACTTTCTTCGTCAACATTTTTCAAACTACGGCCGCTCCTAGGCTGGATCTACGGCGAGGGAGCGCGGTGCTACGGCAGGCGGCGGCGGCCCCTGCGGTCAACATCCGCGTCGACGGTGGCTCCAGTGACGGGCTACGGTTGGCTCCCGCGTCTCGGTGGTGGCCGTGGGGCGGCCGGTGTCCGCGGTGGGACCGCGCGTCCCCCGGCGGACGGGTCGACGCCGTGGTGGTGTGGCCTCGTCACCGGCGCGGCGTCAAGGTGGCGCGGCGGCGCCCCGACCTCGGCTCGCGAGGTGGAGCGCCACGGTGGCGCGTGCCTTGCGGCTGCGGGCGGGCGGCGGGAGAAGAGTGGCCGGATTTGGCGGCGCGCGGTCGTCGCGGCGACGGCGGACGGGCGGTCGGCGGATGGCCGCCGGTGACCGCGGACGGTGGCGGTGGCGGGCGGCAAGACGTCGCCTGGGCGCGAGGACGACGGCAGGGTGATGAGACTGCAACAGTGGGCTGGGTGATGCTGCGGTAGAGTCGCCCCTCGGTTTTGAGTGATCGCAGTGGTGGTGCAGGCTTGCTGCGACGAACACGTGCAGCAGGTGCTTCACGCTCTAGCGTAAGCCCTTGCCAGACCTCTAGCGGGTGACGGTGGCGCTTACGGGCGTCGCTCTCCCTGCTGAGGGCGTCACCAGGAGCTGCATCCTTGTTGCACATCGTCCCATGGTGAAAACCCGGTCCAGCTAATGGACGAGCGACGGCGGCGCCTGAGGGCGTCGCAACCTCCTTGGAGGTGTCATCCCGAGGGACACTTCAGTTCAGTGGCATAGCCGGCCTGCTGCTCGTGGTTGCTTCGACCGGCGGTGGCATATCTACTAAAGGACAAGCATAAAGGGGATCGCCTACCCTTCGCCAAGACGTATGCTCTTCTGTTGGAGGACGAGGGTCTTCACTTGGCTACTGTTCGGCCGCTTACAGCGTTTCGCGGCGCCTGGTGTTGCTTGGCATTCTCCAGCGCGGTGCGGGACATCGTTGAAGGACGGCGCTTGTGGCAACGGCACCCGGTGCGGACTTGGCTTGCAGCGGATCGCGGCGGGGTTGACAGCATGGCTTGGCTCCCTCGGTGCGGTACATCGTCGGAAGACGACGCGGGCGACTTCTTCGTTCTTCTGACTTGATGGCGGCAACTTGGTGCAGGGGAAAAGAGACGTGATGATTCGAACCGCGGGGGTGATCTAGCAGCTTGGTTTGGTTCCCCGGGGGACAGGGCACCTCTTCTTGCTACCTTAGCGGCAATTCTTAGAACGAGTCTGGAGCGTGGAGTCGTGCGGCGGGTTGGAGGTCCCCGCGCACGAGTGAGGCGTGCTGAGTGGCGGGTTGGAGGTCCCCACCCACGCGAGAGGGTGTCCAACGGCGGATGCGGCGAGGCCCCCACGCGTTAGATTGTTTCAGACTCGATGTTCTTCATGCCGTCAGGTGGTCAGTGTGGGTGCAACAGCATTGCGGCGTTAGGTCCTGCACAGCGGTGGCCCTCTTCGGTGCGGTGGTGCCTGCCCCTCTGCCACCTTATCGGTGGCGGTTTGCTTCTTCGGTTCGATACATGTGAGCCCACGGGTGGAAGCTGCAGTTGTTTCTTGTCTCCTGTGTCGACGTTCTGTGTGGTGCCTGGCCGTGTTGATGACCCAATCCGACCGGCCAGCAAGTTTCTTTGAGCGGTAACCCGTGTTGATGTCCCAATCCAACCGGGCGAGTCTTGTTTTTTTCGTTTCTTTTCTTTTCGTGTATATGGTCTCCCAGGATCGTAGTCTTGTATTTTTCTTCTGCTATATCAATGAAACACGCACTATCTTGTGCGGTTCGTTAAAAAAAAAGATTTACACAAAAAACAATCCATCCCTTATATTGCTCCGGTAGGTGATGCTGGATCGCACGTATGATGGTATAGAGTAATAGACAGGTGCCGGCCAGCGTGAGGGGGAGCAAAAAGGTCACCTTTGTTGGCGAGCGGACTCCTCCGATCTGTCTCTTTGCGCATACTGTATTGCAAACATATTGTATGTGTTGGAGCATGTATCAGGGGGGCATCATCCGGGCTCTAGTTTATTGGCCGCTACGAGAGAGAGATAGCATATATACAAATGGCCAGGCCGGCAGCTGCTGGATGGAATAATGGAGTATACTTCAATAATGCTACTGTACTGTGTATACCTATTTTATTGGCTTGAAGCATTCGTTGAGCTGTCCATATTTTTGGCTGCAGAACACTAGCACTAGCACCCAGTATACAATTCGGTCACCAGAACGAAAAAAATGGTGAGCCGAAAAGTTTGGGGCTTGACGAGTAGCACTAGCACCCAGTATACAATTCGGTCACCTTTAATTAATTTGGTGGCGACTGAAAAATGGTTCTCACTACTAATCGATTGCTTCAGGGGTCTGGTGATGCTTGCTGCTACGGCTGCTTATCTGTAGTATATAATTATTATAATTGGCTGTTGACGTCTCGCATCGTCTGAACTCTCGTTGACATGTGGGGCAAGTTGGTGAAAAAGCTATGTTTGTCGCGTTCTTCTAGGATAGGCGGGCAGAGTTCTTTGGCTTATTAATAGCAGCTGATTTTCTGTTTGAAAAATGGCTTTAGCAGCTGTGTTTGTGTTCGGGAATCTATCTATCTGCCCTGTTCCTTCTTCTGATAAGGTGTCCTCACCGGTCATAAATGCATATGGTCCCCGGTCGAAATTTGGATGGATCCTTTTTCTTTCTTTCTGCATGCATCTTAAAAAATTTGTCCAAACATAGTCAATTTTAAGTCTTCTTAAAGTTTTTTATTAACGTAGAGCAAGCCGCAACAAAAAAGTATACTCCGTGTGATGTTTCGTACAATTTATTTGGATAAGATGATTGATCCAAATTGAGATTAAGAAGTCAAACGAACTAAGGGAGTAGCAAGTAGGAGTGTCGTGTAACTAAACTTGTTGAAAGGTAGGTACTACATGTCTACATCTGTCCCCAATTACATGTCATTTTGACATTTCTAGATTTCGTACATTCACTAGGCCAGGCCAAGTATATTTACGCGCATAGGAAAAGCCATGGGTTTTTTAAAGGTAGAATAAGAGTACTATGGGCGTGTTTGGAGAAATAGCCTAGAGCTATTTTGAGGACTAAAGTTTACCCTAAGAAAATAGCTTTCTCTAATAAAATAGCGCTTGAGTTGTTTGGATCCAAGGGCTATTTGACCTTCCCCTCTCCCTCTTACCCCTCTCTCCCTTGCCCTTAGAAAAAATAGCCCAATTAGCATGTATTTTGAGGATAATTTTTTTAGTGAGATAGTTGCAAATAGCCCTAAAAATCTAAAATGACCCACATGTTTGGTTGCTATTTGAGCTATTTAAGCTAAAAAGGGTGGACTAAAAAAATAGCTCATGGATTCAAACACACACACACACACACATATATATATATATATATATATATATATATATATATATATATATATATATATATATATATATATATATATATATATATATATATATCGACTTTTGATCAAGTCATATTGCGGTCGTCATCAGGTAAGGACAAAGGGATAATGATCGAGCAGGAGTGCCGACCATGGACCGCTAGAAAATCAATTGGAGACTGCTGGATGGCTAGCATGTATATTCTCCGATTGGCCGGATTAGTACGTGATGATCCCGAGACCGCCTCTTTTTTTTTTTTGTCTGCAGTTTTGCTACGCTAATACAGTAATGCTGCTAGCTGTTCGGCAGGCCGTTTCTCGAATTATCTCGACTTGTTTCTACTTATCTCCTCTCGCATAACACTGCTCAATCTACCTACCAAACACTACTCATCATATCGACGACATAACACTATTCATCTAAAGCAGAGCCAAACACTATTTTCAGCACATCACACGAACAGTCGCAATATAGCGTCAATCTACAGCCCCTTTGTTTTGCTTCGATGAATTCGTCGATGGCTACTACGATACGGCTGTACGAGAGCACATGGAGCTAGCCGTGTGCACGGAAGGAGTAGCAGCACGTGGCCTCTAGAAAAGCAAACCCGTCAAGGTCAGAGCCTTATTCCTTCCTTGGGAAGGGGAAGGACGCCCACGCCCACGCCCATGTCATGTGCCCGGCTGCCACCAATCAGTTCGCAGCACCCGAAAAGGTGATGGCCGGACTGTTATGCCTTCCCGGTTGGTTCATTCGTCTAATAGTACTCGTGATGGTGATCGCCCTCCGCAAGGGGTCCCCCGAAAAGGAGGCGATTTGATGAAGCCGGCACGCAACCACCCATGAGATTTGTGGCCATGACGGCCAAAAAAAAAAGGAGGGAGATCCCAGCGACGGACCATCCCATGGCCGACCCATGTGTTGCTCTGATGGTGTCCTCGCTAGCTGATCACGCACGACGGCTCCCGGCGCTCGTAAAGGCCAAAAGGTGCCTTTTTGCGCCTGGATCCGTGCCCGCGGTTTGTCTAATCGCGCTCGCGCGCGCCGAGGATGGTTGGACACGGGATCCATCCATCTTCCAACTACTACTAGCTGCCTCCGCGGTCAAAGAGCGGTCGATACCCATACCCATCTCCGTATCTTCCAACCGTGTGTTGCTGCATGCGTTGCTGGCGCCGCCGGTCGGGGAGGAAATATCCGGGCGCGTGGAACGAGTGGCCGGGCGGAGCACGCGGAGATCGATCGGGCGGGCTTCGACCGACGACGGCGACATGAACATGATGCAGGGACGACGGGATTTTCTTTCCGTTTCCATTTCCACGGCATGGCGGCGATGCAGCCCGTTCTCCGCAATTAATCGGTTGGAGGGAGTAGTAAGTTGGTTGCCGACGAACAACACCTTTTCGCAGCTTGACGCTGCTGCTACAGCTGCAGCATGTGCGCGCGATCCAGAAGCCCCTGTTCGGCCGGCGGCATGTAGTACATCAGTATGACTTAATACGACCATTTCCACGACTTCGATTTCGCCTCCCTCCTTCCTTCTCCTTTGCTTATCAGTCCTTTCCTTTTTTTGCGATTTTTTCCATCCATGCCTGAAATTCTTAGGAGTCGTCTCTGCCCAGCCCCCACGCTAGATCCACCTTTTTGCTGCTGTTGTTGTTGTTGTTCTCCCCATTCGAGTAACATTTTTTTTTGTTAGTAAAACCGAAAGTTAATCTTCTTATATCTGGAAGGAAAAAAAAAGGAGACATGTCGAATTCCTGAGTTTTTCACATGAACGAACTTGTGAATCTCTCACGTGAAGACCCTTTAATTTCTCGAGCGTTGAGACTCTGGCTAGCGGATAAAGAAAGTTGGATGCATCGCAGAAGCGGAACGGAGATGATACGACAATCGGATCCATCGAGCAACCGTGCAACTTTTGATCCGGGGTGGGAGCGGTCGCCCTGTCCTTTTTGGAGGGTGGAGCTTTCCGCTAGCCTCGTTTTGCAGCGTTATTGCACTCGCCTGCATGCTTCATAAGCTACTGGGTGGATGGTGACCGAATTATAACTGGTATGCTGTTTCTAACCTTTCTTGTTTGTAAGTAAGTATCACACAAAAAATTTTAAAAAAAAAGTACCACACAAATTAAAAAAGTTATTCCATCACTGTCTCCTTATTATTCAGTTAACAACAAGTTGTGTGGACGTGGCCTGCCCCGAGTTGGCTTGACCAAACATGGGCAGGAAATGGAGTGGCCTTTTTCGGTGCAAGTTTCTCAATAGTGGAATAGTACGTGGATGTCCAAAGCTAACTGCAGCTGGGGGACCTGTACCTTTACGCGATTTATTTGACCTTAATTAAGCTAAAAACCTTTCGCAATCAATCATGCGATCGTTGGTGTAGAGGTTGTATGTAGGTGGACAATGAGCACATACTTACGGCTGACCAGCAGCTATAAATATTATGACATTTTATTTGAGTCCGCAATTTTTTTCGATAAAAGAAAGTTTATTAGTTTGAAGAGACCTTTACATCAAGTTGATTTAAAAAGGTTCGTAAAACAACTTGCTTCAATTTCATAAGAAAAGTCACACACAGTCGCACTTGACCCCAATACTAGATCAACAAAACACCCTACATGATACCTAATAAGAAGGAATGCATGATACAATTCATCAGGACTACTACCTCTGTTATTACATATATGACATCATCGACTTTTTTCATTTGTTTAACTATTCGTCTTTTCTACAAATATTTTAGCAAATCCATAAACCGACAAGTTAAATCTAAAGTACATTGGATAATAGATATAATGATATACATTTTACTTTAGTTGACTAATTTGTTCAATATATATTGGTGGTTAAAAAGTTGGAGTAAAAAGCCAACAGTGTCATATACTCGATCCATATCGATTAAAATGACGCTCCCAACCACTTTGTAAGAATTAAGGAAGACTTGCATTTACCCTGTTGTCCCTAACACATCCCGTATTCCTTTGCTAAGTCGACGCTCCTCTCAGCAACTTGTTTGGTCGTCCGTGGAGCAGGTGTAGAAAGGAAAGGATAAAAGCGAAAGCTAACATTTACATTGGAGTAGGATGACAGCTATTATGGTTCGTTTACAATTCAACTACCAGCGTCAACTAAAATGATACAAAGAGAGTATTTAAGAAGGGAGGGAGTATAACCTACTCCTAAGCGGGTCCCTCAAACCGGTGGGAACCGAACCGGTTCGAAAAAGGCTGGGAACCGATCCCTAACCGGACTAAAAAACCAGACCAAACAGATGGGTCCGGTTTACCGGCCGGTTTATCCGGTTTTCCGGTCAGTATTTCTCGGGCCTGCAAACCGTACCGGGTCCGGTTTGGGGAACCCAGCTCCTAATCAGGTGTTTGTTTGCCCCGACTGAACTTTAATCCCGTCACATCTACTCCGTAAAATGTATGGCTCTGGCAAAACAAAAGCACCACCACGAGTCCACGACAAGGGCCTGGGCCTGTGCAATGTGCAGTGCAGGTAGTGACCGCGTGGACGAAAGGCTTCCAACCAAAATGGCAAACCCCCCTTCCCCCGTTTCCGGAAATGCGGCGAGAACGTTCAGCTGATCCGATTCACTCCCACCCAGGCGGCAGCCGAGCTGCTTGCCGGCGCCGGCCTGTCCCTCCTGTCCACCACCACTTGCTCGCCTTCCCCAGGCCATGCACTGATGCACATGCCCCTTCCGGCCTTCCTCCTCCTTCACCTACAAGTAGCCCTCCTCCGCCATGCGCCGGCACCTTTCCAGATTAATTGCGCCACGCCACGTCGCCGTCGATCGGCCACCACCACACCTCTACGACGCGCGCCATATAATATACTCCGCCGTGCGAGCGCAAGCAAGGGCCTAGTACTAGTACCGCTCCCCCACCCGCCCCACCATGGCTGCACCCGCCGCGGCCAAGCGCCCCTGCTGGCACCCCACCGCCGCCGCGGCAGCCGAGCCCAACAAGCGCCACCGGACGGTCGCCGCCGCGGCACCCATGGACGCCGCCACCGCCGCCGCGGCTGTGGACCGGTCCCGAGTGCAGGAGGAGGAGGAGGAGCAGCGGCAGCCCCTGCTGCCGGGCCTGCCGGACCACCTCGCCCAGCTCTGCCTCGCCCCGCTCCCGCCGCGGCTCCTGCACGCTGTCTGCCGTCCCTGGCGCCGCCTGCTCTACGCGCCGTCGTTCCCGCCGTTCCTCTCGCTCTACGCGGTCCTCGACGGCGGCGCCGACGCTGCCGACGCCGCCTCCGGCGGCGGCGTCTCGTTCGCGGCCTACGACGCCGTCACGGGGCGCTGGGACGAGCTCCCCGCGCCGCCGATGCCGTCGTCGCCGCCCAGGCTGTGGCACCCGTCCTTCCTCTCCCGCCGCCTCCCGCTCCAGTCCGTGGCCGCCGCGGGGCGCCTCGTCCTGGTCGCGGGCTCCACGCGGTCGCTCAGCCCGGCGCTGCCCCGCCCCGTGGTGTTCGACCCGTCCGCGCCGACGCCGCGGTGGCGGCTCGGCCCGCGGTTCCCGTTCGCGCCGCGGAGGTGGTGCGCCGCGGGGAGCGCGCGCGGCCGCGTGTTCGTGGCGGGCGGGGTGGGCGCCGGGTACGACGCCAACGACGCCAGGTCCGGCGCGGTGTGGGACCCCGCGTCGCCGGCCGCGGCGTGGGAGCCGCTCCCGCCGATGCGGGACTGCCGGTTCAGCCGCGACGCCGCGGAGGCGGTCTGCTCCGGAGGGAAGGTCTGCATGGTCAGCCTCCGCGGACGCGGCGCCAAGGAGGGCGCCGTGTTCGACCTCGCCGCCGGGCGGTGGGAGGACATGCCGCCGGGGATGCTCGCCGGGTGGAAGGGCTCGGCCGCCGCCGCCGACGCGGCCGACGCCGGCGGCGCCGAGACCATCTTCGTGGTTGACGAGGAGCGCGGGGCGCTGAGCGCCTACGACTGGGGCGGCGACCGGTGGAGGACGGTGGTGGAGTCGGAGCGGCTCAAGGACGCGGCCGAGGTGGCGGCCGGCGGCGGCAGGGTGTGCGTTGCGGCCGAGGGCGGCGCGAAGGTGATCGTCGTGGACGTGACGCCGCCGCCGAAGCCAACACGGTGGGCGGGATCACGACCGGGATCGGCGGCAGCGCCGCGCATGTGGGAGGTGGCGGCGCCGGCCGGGAAGCGGGTGGTGGCGCTGCACGTGCTGCCCAGGATGCCACGCGCGGAGTAGCCAGCCAGCCGGCAAGGCAATCCGGCAGCTGCAGCTTCCCGCCGCCACGTCGGGAACCGTCTGGCTGCATGCATACGGCCATACGGGGATTCGATGCACGTGCCGCTGCCGCTGCTGCCGCCGCCATTTGTACAGACTAGTAGTACAGTCTACAGAGCCATTCACCTTCCTTCTCCTGCTCATAATCCGATCCGACTCCATTTTTCCTTGAGCTTTTCTTTTTTTTCTTTTGGGAGAAAAATTTTACATGTGAGATGAGGAGATACTTTGGATCCAGTTTGGACAAGTTTGAATTGTAAATCCGAAATTGACTTTTCCCGGCCGGGGGGTTTCTTTTCATTGGTGTGAAAACAAATGATGCTGCTGTTCGGGAACTTGCATGACCGGTGGTCGGTTCTTCCTCGGCGAGCGGGCGGCGGGAGACAGACGACGGATCGCGTCCCGTCCACGGACCACGGATTCGATTCGCGTCTCGCCCACACCACGCACGCTGCTGCCGCACCGCGCGTCGCCGTGGGCCACCCACACACACGCCGTCTCCAACTCCAAGGCGGAGGAATATGCCCGCCTCGCCGTCGGCGTTGCCTCCCCGGGCGGTCACCCACGGCAGCCTCTCGATCGATGGCCTCGCCGCACACACCCCGTCCGGCCGCTCCACCACCCGTAGGCACGACCGCGACCGACGCAGGTGCAGGGTATCACAACCTCTTCCTCCTCATCTCTCGACAACCACAAGTCTGGTCGCCGCCATAAATGGTGGTGGTGCCGGGGTCTGAAAAGTAAGCGCCCGTCGATTGCAGGGCAAAAGCCAATGGTGAGGGGGTGGGGTGGGGTCCAGTCCAGGCCAGGCCAGGCGAGGCCGGCAATGAATTGAGATGGTTTGGCTCATTCAATCGGGAAAGGCGGGAGGGCCGGCCGGCGACGGCGACCGGGGGGAGGCGACGGGCATCCGCATCCTTCAAATGGGGCGAAAAGGCGGGGGCGTGGTAATGGCGATGGGCACACGGCAAGCGGCGTCCGGCTCCGGCCGGCCCGGCGCGCGCTTTCGCCATTGGGTCACGCGTGATGTCACCGCGATGGCCAAGGCCAATACAAGCGCACAAGGGGCATGTTTCGATGGGGGTGTTAGTATTAGTTTGAAACAAACTAACACCAAAACTAACACTTTTCATCCAAACACATGTGTGTTAGTTTGGTGTTAGTTTGAACTAACACCCCCAAAAAAACTAACACCTCGGGCATGTTTGGATGGGGGTGTTAGTGTTAGTTTGAAGAAACTAACACCAAAACTAACACTTTTCATCCAAACACATGTGTTAGTTTGGTGTTAGTTTGAACTAACACCCCCAAAAAACTAACACCTCCAAGAGGTGGTAATTGGTGTTAGTTTGGTGGACCCCACCCCTTTCTCTCTCCCCCTCCTTTTTCAAATGATTGGAAAAGTTACTTTAAACGCAAACTAACACCTCCATCCAAGATCCAAGGTGTTAGTTTTTTATGTGTTAGTTTGGAGGTGTTAAAAACTACCACTACCACTAACACTAACATATGTCATCCAAACATGGCCCTCCAAAAGGTGGTGATTGGTGTTAGTTTGGTGGACCCCACCCCTTTTCTCTCTCCCTCTCATTTTTCAAGTAATTGGAAAAGTTACTTTAAATGCAAACTAACACCTCCATCCAAACATCCAATGTGTTAGTTTTTTATGTGTTAGTTTGAAGGTGTTAAAAACTATCACTAACACTAACACTAACATATACCATCCAAACATCGCCAAGATTGGATTGTAGCTGCGGAGAAAAGGAAAAGAAAAAGGGATTTTGTTGTGATGCTCTTGTTTCTTTCCGTCCTTGCTCCAGTTGCTGGAACGGAATGGAACAGCAGGTGCTGTTGTCATGTGAACAGGCGCCATGCCGTACTCATTACTCCTTCACTTTACGCCGCGAAAGCAAAGTCTTGATGGGACCGACTAATCTTAACCAACCTCAGGTCCTTGATTCCTATACTTTGTCTTGTTCTGGGGCTCTTCACAAGCTCTACAGTAGTACAAGCAAAGACGGGGATGTAAAGATGCAAAATTGAGATTGGGCTTTCAGGGCCTATAATGACAGGAAAAAGTGACTGGCCCGTCCGAGAGTAGAATTATGATCCACATGGCCCACAGGGATGTCCGGATTGCAACAATTTCAACCAGAGCAACGTCCCAGGGACATAGCGGGGCCGTTCAAATCGAAACATCCCCAAATCTACACATGCCAGATTAGAGAACACCTGGAGTACTAAATGAAGGCTATTTACCAAATCTTTTTATAAATGAGTGTAACTTTACACAATGAATCTAATAATCATAATTAATTCATGGTTTTTCTACAGTAATGCTTCAGTAATTGACCTTTGATCATGTGGTCAGAGGTCTCATTAGATTCAGTCTCAGAAATTTACCTAGCGGGGTGTGGAGGTAGTACGGCCTGTTCGCCTGGCTTATCGCCACCACCAAGAAGATTTTCTCTCAAAACGAATCGGCCACCAAGAAGCAAATTAGCCAGATTTTCTCTCGTAACAAACCAAAGACTACCATCAGCCACCAGCCAACCGAACAGGCTGGTAGTTTTGTAAACTGTCTTTATTTAATACCTTAATTAGTGGTCAAAGATGTATTTAATACCTCAAAAGAATTTACTAAACAAAGAAGGTGGGCATCAGGTAACCCAGCAGGATCCTTCCTGCAGCATCAAAAGCACCCAACCAAATGGCCAAATCTGCATTGCTGTCACCATCTGTCAGTAACAGACTGCTCCTATCTCCAGTAGGGTAGACCATCTTAGGCCAAAAAAGGAAAACAATACTGTAGCTCAACAAGTCCCTGGATTGCCCAAAAGAGCATTTCCATGTTGACAGAAAGTACTTGGATACAATCAACAAACTAACTTCCATTTCCAAGCTAACAATAAACGAATTGTGTCACAACAAACAGCATTCCGTTGTTTGTCATACAAGTTGGACACGCTACGGTTATCAACTCAAGCCAAAGCCTACACACAGTGCTGTTTACATTCGGGTAAACCTCATGTCAAGCAAAAAAGCGGTGAGCCATCTGTCTTCTTACTACACGACTCGAAAAAGGTCGGGAAACAACAACAGCTCGGGACAACAGAACCAAATCAGACGAGGGGAAGGGATGCTACATAATGTTAACGCAGTCTCAGCTACGACTGCTGCTAACGTTTCGGATCAACAGGTAATTGATGTCATTGGCGTGTCAGCTGAAGAGCGACTGGTGAAGCTCCGGTGAAGTCAGGTTTGCTACGCATTCAAACTGCAACAGAGCAACAAGCTCGCTGTTAGGATCTGGGTGGAACTTCAGTTTTTATTGCCACTAGCCAAGCAAAGGTGTGAAACTGAAGGCTTCACGTAAGCAGTGCGCTAGGAGTTCAGACAGCAAGATGTAGTTGCGTACCTTTTGATTTCTATACTTTTCACGGACAGCATTAAGTGGGCAGTTACTGGTGTTGTGCTGCAGTTCCCGTAGAGCGCAAACACATAATTGAATATCTGAGCTTTTGTAAGAGGTGTAGTGCTCAAGGGTTTGATTCTGCACAAGAATAGCCCCACGTTAGAGATGACATCAAGTTCTTTTAAACATGTTCAGCTGTATGTGCCGACTGCCTTTCATACATACCCATGGGAGGTCAGATTGGTCAAGCGTCCATCTAGCAAGGAAAACAGCCGATGCTGCCACCACTGAAGGAAGAAATTTCAAGAATCCGTAATCAACCAATGTCAACTCCGCAAGGTAATTGGACAGAAATCCCAAAGTGACAGAAGGAGTCTGCAAAAAAACTTCAGAACTTAGTGCTGAGTTAAAATGTATGCATAACTAGAATGAACTTGTAAGATCTGAGACCAATCTTACTTTACGAGATGCCTGCGCTGCTCTAAGGAATCTCCTGAGAAATGTTTTTGTTGTTGGAACAGAAAGATGAAATCCCAGGTCATTGAGCACTTGACACTCCATTTTCAACACCTACTGGACCAGGAGGTTATCAGATATAGAAATCTAATGGTTCCTACCATACATGTATTTTTTTCTGAACTTCACATGAAACAAATACCTCTGCCTTTGTATATGTATTGTCAGTTATGAAACAGAACTCTTCAACCCGAGGAGCACATATCTCTTCATATTTGCTGCAAAATAACAAAACTTTACTGTACTTGCACAGGAACTCATTTGCAATAATTTGGTAAGTTAGCCACAGACGAAACTGTTCCAGTTGCTAGGAAAAACTTTTTATGTTATTTTTCCCTATGTACTTTGAAGTTTTCACTACTAATATAGAATAAAATGGCTAGCATAAAACTCACGAGGCAACAAGCATGCTCGTTATTCCCAGAAGTTGTAGTCTCTGTCTTTCAATGTAGTTCCGAGAAAGAAAGCGGTCAATAAGATATACAGTAAGGTACAGCGTGTCTGGTACAAGCTTGTATTCTTCAGATACCTGCAACAGAGACAATAGATAAGACATCACAAGCTGAGTCATGAGAAGTAAACAGCAAATGGTATAAAGGATTTTCATCATAAGAAAAGAGAACCCAAATGCCACATGTATGAGAGATGTGCAAACTAGGTTTCTAAGTTTGAAGAAAATGGATATCATTATTCTGAGCATTTGAATATCTCAGGCTCTGAGCAAGTTATTTGTTGCAAAAACAAAAGATGAAAGGATCTTTGCTAACTCATTCAAGTATATCATATAGTTATCTCATGTTTACTGGCATTAAATAATAGCAAATTTCTAAGCGGGACTATATTTTGCATTTTGCTAGCTTTGTGCATCAGTTATGTGCTGTCCTGTGAGATGCCAAAGGCGAATGATCTGATACCAACTTATGAACATATTTGAACAAATCATATACAGAAACCAACAGAACTCCAAATAGAATTATAAGTATAACAACCTCCACAAGCCAATCAATGAGTATTCCTCTCATGCCCTTTGTGATGTCCCGTTGCAAACCCTCCATGTAATTTGGATTGGGTCTTCTCATAAGCTGTGGAATGGCAGAAACATTAAGACTGAGCATGTACCCTTCAAATGAGCACAAGGTGACAAAAATAACACAGATATAAAACTGGAGTTTTTACATGCTCAATACAACATCTGAAGTATTAAAAAATTGAAGCAGAATGAAGAAACATTTCCTTTTTAACAAAAAATACAATAGAATACCTCTGAAGCCATTAGGTTTGAGTATATCTCTACAACGTAGGAAGCGCACATCTGGGGATTGCCATTGTCTTTGTCAATGTCTAAAATCTCTAACACAGGAGAGTCCCCTGGAACAAAGGACAGAATATTTAGGAGATGGCTAGTAATAAGAAATGTGAAGATTATCTACAAGTATCTCAGAAATGACTAATAGAAAAACATTTGCAGCATGCTTTTGTTATTTCAGATTTCTTAAAATTATCAAGATTATACTCAAGTAAAAGCAAGGGTACAAGCTGCAACATTAAACATGGTATTCTACTATTCTATGAGAAGTCTTGAACATTTGTAAATTTGGCAGTGACTGTGAGTGCTAGCAGATGTTCAATCTCAAAAACAAAATGCAACTAACCAGTCTTTGACACCGAAGGTTCAGGTCTATCCCTGGCATTTCTTTCCTCAAAGAATGCCTCATGACAAGCACTGTCCCTGTTCCTTTCAACATCCTGTAATGATAGTGACCCCCTGTTCTCAAGCAAAGGAGCAGTCTCCTCTCTCTGCGGCAAAAGTGTCCCCTCTTGTGTTTCTTCAACAATGTTTGACTCGTTAGCAACTGAACTTTTATTAACAGCTCGTGGGGGTATCTTAGGGACTTTTTTTGCACACTGCTTGTTTTTGCTCGTGGTTCTTCCAACTCGCTGGGAGGGCCTTGTCTGGGGAAAAAAGGGGGTTACTTTGTCATTCTTCTACATTTGCATAAATGTTTTGAGAATTTGTTGACATCATGACCTGGTAGAATAATGCAGTAATGTGTGGAACACCTAAATACCTGAAGCTTAGTTGCAGCAGTGATATTTTTGTTGGAGTTAGCACGGCCCACATTGGTTACATCCCTGAGTACTGTGCGCCTTTTAGGTTGGGGGCCTGAAATTGCCGCACTTGCACTAGTGCTCTCATATGACGATCCCCTTTTTGTCTTCCCTTGTGAAGCCTGTTTTCGTTCAGTTTTCACAGGGAATGGAACAGAAGGAAAAGGTCCAAAGGTTCCCCGATTAGCAGCAGCTTGAGCTCGCGTGATCCGAGCATTGGGTGCTTGACAAGCAGTAAGCATAGGGTTTTCCTTTCGTGAAGCCATCCAAACCTGAATATGTTAAAGTGACTATTTGACTTCATATACTGAGCAATTAATGCAATAGTAGAGGCAAAATAGCATTGGAAAACTGACAAGTGAATAGTACCATACATTTAGTCAGCACAACAATTGTGAGAAATAAAGAGGTGAAAAGCAAGGTTGGATAATTCAAAAAACATATCATATTTATATTCAGCAAATCTAATGTCAAACTATGTACACATTAAGCTTGTAAGTCAGAGAAAGAACAAACTATTACAGGTCATATGATTTTTTTTAGATGGTCAGACAAAATTGCCCTGCCCCATTTTCGTTAAAAACAGAGCAAAATATTTGCATGTTGGCATTGTACATCAAAAAGAACGAGAAGGCCTGCAATGTGGACTAAAATAATCGCAATTTCAGAACCAGATCGGTCCCTTTCTACTCTTGTTTGACCAAGACTTTGCCATTTCCTAGATGCAGTCGGCCTCAAATTTCGTATTTTTACTGCAATTTGTCCCTCATCAAGATAAGGTTTATATGGATCTTTGAGAGAATGCTGCATCTGCAGTAGGAAATTGGCACGGACAGGTGCAAGAGGGACTTTGCAATGCAACAAAATCCGCGGATCAAAGAATGCAGCATGTTCAGACCACATAATGGGCAGTAAAAGCTCATCCAACGCGGCAATGGGCACGCGTCGGCAGTTCTTTCGCAGGCTAAAAGGTATCTTGGCTGCAGCCGCAAGCGGAAACGCGTCCAGAAGAGAACAATCGCATCGAAAAGAACCTTTACTCGCAGAAAGAACAAGCTCCTCCCGGGTTCTTGGGGGCAGGGGAGGGGGGATTCTTGGACCCGGACCAAGCCCCCACGACCCCACTCCGCCAAGAAACCCTAACCCCCGAGGTTCTTGGACCCCAAAGAATGGGGGGGAACCCCCACGCAAACGCACCAACACGAAATTCGAACCCCCGGGCCATCGACATCAAGAACCCCAAGAACCCGGAGCGGGGGAGAGAGAGAGAAACGAGGAGGCTCACCGCTCGCGTGCGTGCAGCGCGGCGGAGGCGTCGATCCGGGGACCCCCTAGCCCCAGCGCCGTAGATCCGGCCGCGATCTGCGCGGCTGCGGCGGGGGTCGGCGGCGGCGGCGGCGGGGGCTCTCCGCTGCCTCCGCTCGGTTTGGGTTTTTCCGGTAGTATAGGGTGGGGGGAGTGTGAGTTCGGGAGCGGAAGAGAAGGGAAGGGAGGAGAAGGGGGGCGTGTGTTTTCTTTTCTTTACCCTTTCGGGATGAGAGAGAAGGGGGGCGGAGCGGAGGAGCGGAGGAGAGAGGAGAGGGAAAATGGGTGGATTTGGGAGGGTTTCAAATTTCGAACAGCCCCTCTGCTTCCTTCCTGGTCTGTCCGTTTCCGTTCCGTCCGCGGCCTCCTCCCTACCTGTTCTTTAAACGCCAAGTGGTCCTGGTGAGATCTGTCTGGTCATGGAGATCTGCGTCGCGGCCCGATAGCCGAGTGGGCCTTCGTCAAACTGTGGCTGAGAAGGCCGCCCAGTAAATGGGTTAGGTCCAATAAGGCAACAAGTACTGGTCATTCAGGCCGGTAAGGCAACAAGTCATGGACAATTAGCCTTGGAAAAAGTATAGATTATTCACCCATAACCTACTAAATGATTATCACTCCGAACTCTTCAAACCGGTCAAATTGCACTCTAAAGTAGTTTTTTAAAAACATTATAAATCATAGAAAAATCATAAAATGAAAAATCCAACTCAGTTGAACTCCAAATGAGTACATATACACAATAAATATATAATATAGAATGATTTAGTATATATTTTTTTGCTATAGCTTTAGAAATATGCTTTTTCATAGATGTAAAAAATGTACTAAAACATACCATATTATATGTTTTATTTGTCTTTCCCTTCATTCTAATGATGAACAATAGTGGTGCTCGTGCGGTAGTCTGCGCCAGTCGTGGCACAAAAAGGATCCTCCACCACCACCTATGCCCCCTCCTCATGACCTATCGGCATCGTCCTGGGTCCTGGACGCCCCACTGGAGATGATGCTCGACAACAACGTGTCGACGAGCCATCCCCCGCTTCGCTGAGACCGTGAGGTCTGTCTCCTCTCACAAGCAATCGAGACGGGGTGTAGAGGAGTTGTGTTCCGTTCTCTTGGGTGTGGCTCTGGGCAGACATGACAATTTTGTAGTCCGGCGATTTGTTGCAGGAAGTTCTCAGGTGGTCCTCAAGGCCACGGCGGAAGCTAATGACTCGTCGCTACACGCATCGATGGAGGCGGTGACAGAAGCTGACAATTTGTCACTGCAATTGTCAGGAGGTGGAACCTAGATAGATCCGCAAGGGGGCTACCCTGTCAGTTTGCAGGTTAAAGGAGGGATCGAGGAACTAAGAGCGTAGATGGTTATGCACGGGATGCACACGGAAATCTCGGCAAGACACGAGGAACACGACAATTTATACATATGTTTGCATGACACGACAATTTATACACCTTCACCAAAGTTGACGGAGGTGGCGGAATGGGTGCTGGCCACGGAGAAGGCAACCATTTTAGAGTTGGTGCCATTGAAGTTCGATGCCAACTCAGAGGTGAACATGTGTTTGCTCCAACTGATCCAGTGGTGTTTGAGCTTGAGGCTTTTCCACCGAAGTTGATCCAGTCGCCTGTATGTTCCCCGGATTGTGGAGCGCCACCACCGATGGCACCCGCTACCACATGTAAGACCCACAGACACCGTCCGTGCAGTGTGTCAGCTACACTCCCTAACCAAGCTGCCCTACCAACGCTGATATCCTCAAATTCGAGCATGCGGTGGAGCCTTTGACAATTGCGGCGGAGGTCATGCCTTACCAGCCTGGTATTAAGCCTGACCTGAAGTAGAGGAAACACGTCAAGATGTAGCCCAACATGAGTTTAGAGGAGGCCAAGGCATCGACGATTAACTTCATGGCTAGCGTGCACCAGGCGCTCCTGGTGTCGCTAGCCTCTATGCCAAGCAGAGGAAGCGGGTACATGGTGGTCGCCATCCCCCGCGATGCCCGATACGTCGGGTCTCCTGTAAAGTGGACGGTTGGCCAACAAGGCGCTTAACTTGCCTCCAAGATGGGTCTCTTCAAAGCGGATGGACTGGCATCGGCACCAGGACAACCTTGCCCTCAACTCGTGCCTGTGAACTCAGTACTTCGTCGCGCTTCGAGACATCTTCACAGCAGCCCATGCCTTATCCGACGCGGACCTGCTGGTGACGATCCAAGCCGCATAGCGAGGAACACATCATGATTCTTTGGAAAACCAATAGTGAGCTCTTCTAAGTTTAGTATCTTTGGTTGTTTTAGTTTTTCGTATAAGTATGAAGTCAACTTGAACCCGTGTACGTGTTGTCGGTAAGCCCACGTTGTAAACTTTGTTTTAATCTTCTTAATACAAAGATACAGCTCTCCTGTGTATTCCTGAAAAATACCTTCAGCCTAAGTGTACAAAGACAAATTATATCGGGTAATAAAACAGAACAAATAGTTTAGTAGGTTTTTGTCTTTCCGATAGAGAAAAAACATGATTAATCAATTAAAAAATAAATAATTTTCAGAAGATAGAGTTGAATATAATCAATAGATCTACACAGTGGACACTGGACTGAGAAGAAACGAAACTTACACTCCAAATTACCGTCCAAAGCTGACATATTCACACAGATGTTTATACTACTAGCAAAATGTACGTGCGGCATGCATGTATCTAAAAATCACAATAACAAAAAAAATTTATAGTGTCGCACATGTCTAAAAAACCAAGGTTGCAATTATAATGTGGGGGTGAGGAGAAATCAGTAGCTACCTCTCGCGACTGGGGAAACACGGTGTCGGAGAATCACTGACGACAACATGCATTAACGTGTGTTCAAAAGCAATGGCTCGTACTAATGCATGATTAGTACAAACCCATATTGTCGCGTGATTTGTAGATCATAATCATCCATATTGACATATGATAATGTAAATGTCGTAAACGCAACAGCGTCACCAAGGCCAGCGACCTCAGTCGCTAAAAAAACACAACGTGATTTGGTTACCAATTATTCCCCAAAATCCCTTAAAAAAACATGCCACGCTGCTTGTATCCATTTCCAAAACACAACATGATTTGACTTACCAATTGTTCAAACGATTGACGAAAGGGAAGTTTAGACCCATATAAAATGATTTGTAGAACCAAATTGAGGGGAGACCCATTTTTTGGCGTTAGAGAATACTTTTCACCAAAATATTTTTTCACAACTCCTTTTCTACCGACACCCCATACCCGTCGCTAAAGCCAGTGCGCGAGACATACATGCACTCCCTTTCCAAACCAAGATGAGATTGAACTTTCCAAAAAGACATGACATGATTTGGCTTAGCAATTATTTCCCGCATTGCGCGATTGGATTTCCAAATACTCCATTTCCAAACCAAGACGGGATTTGACTTTTTAAAAAATAAGTCATGATTTGGCTTAGTAATTATTTCCTGCATTGCGTGATTTGACTTTCCAAAAAAATCAGTCATGATTTAGATTTGGCTTCATAATTCTTTGACACGATTTGACTTTTTTTAAAGAGAAGCCGTTATTTGGCTTACCAATTATTTCCCGCATTGCACGATTTGACTTTCAAAAAAACAAGACATGATTTATATTTAGCTTAGCAAATTTTTTCCCACATTGTCGATTTACCTTCCATCAAATACAAGTTGCAACTATAGAAAAGAACGAAAGGGGGGACCCATCAAAATATCACCATCTTCTTTTCTACTGGTGCCCCGTCCTCGTCGCTACTGCCAACACGTGAGGCATACGTGCTCTTCCTTTCCAAACCAAGACACGATTTGACTTTTAAAAAACAAGACATGGTTTGGGTGAGCAATTATTTCTTGCATTACGCGATTTGACTTTCCAAAAACTCTCTTTCCAAACAAAGACGTGATTTGACTTTCTAAAAAAACAAGCCATGATTTGACTTAGCAATTATTTTCCACATTATGCGATTTGACTTTCCAAAAAAGTTAAGCCATGATTTAGATTTGGCTCAGCAATTCTTTCTCGCATTGCCGATTTGCCTTTCTATTAAATGCAAGTTACATCTGTGGAAAATAACGAAGGGGGGGGGGCAGAGATAAGGATTCAAAATAACTGAAAACTTTTCTCACCTAGAATAGATCCACCATACTCCTCACATTAGACCCACTATGTAGTCCGGTGGAGGATGGAGAAACACCCAAAATCGTCTTTTCTAAAATGTTTCGACCTCCTAGAAATAGTTGAGTTACCGCATTGTGTATCCACATCGTGGGCTCAACCTCCGGTCTCCTTGTTGGCAACCTGCCCATCCTCGAGCAATTAATCAAGAAAATTTAGTGTTTCACCCGTTCATTAGTCATGCACGTCATAGGCATTCATGGCAATGAGATTTTTATTTCCATCTTTAATCGCTTTGATTGGTGCATGGAACCAAATTTTTGCTTCTTATTATTTCTTTCCTTCTTTGTATGCCTTCAACTAATGCATGATCAAAGCCTTCCTCTTACCCGTCTATTAATCATGCACATTATAGGTGTACATGGCAGCAAAATTTTTGTTTCCATCTTTAATCACTCCTAATTAACAACTAGATTTTTGTCTCCTCTTATTTCTTTCCTTCTTTATGTGCCTTCACTCATGCGTGATTGAAGCCTACCTCTTATCAGTCCATTAATCATGCACGTCATAGGTGTATGTGGCAACGAGATTTTTGTTTTCCTCTTTAATCACTCGTGATTGGTGCATCCAACAAGATTTTTATTTGCTCTTATTTCTGTCCTTCTTTGGCTGCCTTTGTCCATACTATAAGTATCGAAAACAATTGAAAATACTCCTCATCCCAAATCTATTGGGGAAGCAACAACAATCGAGATGCGTGATCACCATGTTTCTCCATCAGGTGCAACCATTAGATCCCCAACTGCACGACGATGAAGACCACAAGACTTGTAGGAGTCACGCCGCCTCAATGCCACCTCTCCCAATGGTCAATGGTATGCGTTGATCGATTCCTTCTACTAATTAAACAAACGAGATGATCCAAGGCTTGTTTCTTACGAGAGTGGAGGGGCATTGTGTGGAGGGCAGCATGGTAGTGCGCATAGGTGTTGATCATGCAATTCTTATAGTTGTTGAAAACCCCTAATGCATGTTGCTTGGGCCATTTACCAAACAATTTATGCACATGGATCAATTCCATTCTTTGATTTGTGTAACACGGAGCATTGGACATGAATGCGCAAGAAGCTAGGAAGGGGAGACTATACGATCACATTCAAATGCCAGTTAACAAGCCATGGTTTGATCTATTTTTGTTGGTAAAGGATATCATATGTTTTTGTCTAAAAACTAACCATGGTAACATTTGGTTCGTTCCACTGTTATGGCAAGGCTCTAAAATTCTTCTTTACTAGATATTTAATAAATAATATAATTTATGTATTGCTAATTAATTTATTGGCATTCATTTTTTCTATAAATGTAAAAATCTTCTTTAAGGGGTTTTTATTAAAAACATAGGAGTTTTATTTATTAGATTAGTATAAAAAATATTTGTAGCGCATGTTCACACGCATAATAAAATAAAATTCTTATTGAATAAATTGTTTAAACACGTGTGTTGCACGTGAACTCAACTAGTGTGACCAAAAGGATTTCATATGGAGCTCAGTGATGTCATTTTGAGGCCTCCCCGCTTCATCGGGCATGTTTGGATGAGGGTGCTTAGTGTTAGTTTGAAGAAACTAACACCAAAACTAACACTTTTCATCCAAACACATGTGTTAGTTTGGTGTTAGTTGGAACTAACACCCCAAAAAAACTAACACCTCCAAGAGGTGGTAATTGGTGTTAGTTTGGTGGACCCCACCCTTTTTCTCTCTCCCTCTCTTTTTTCAAATGATTGGAAAAGTTACTTTAAATGCAAACAAACACCTCCATCCAAACATCCAAAGTGTTAGTTTTTTATGTGTTACTTTGGAGGTGTTAAAAAGTACCACTACCACTAACATTAACATATGCCATCCAAACATGGCCATCATCAACTAGCTCCATTTGCATTTGGCAAACGTTGCATGCAGTCACCGGCAGGGCAGCACCCCGGATACATAGGAGTAGTCGGCAGCCGCGTCAGTCGACCATGAATCAGGACACGCCAGCACAGCCCCGCCGGATGCCACGTCGCGCCATGTCGGCCGAAAGAAACAGATTTTTAGCCGGGCGGCGGGCACTAGCATTTCAGTGACACCACTGCCCCACGCATGGTAGCGGCATGCCCTATGCCCCCATGCGGGTCCAAGGCCACATGGCCTGACAGGTCACGTAGCATTCAGCAGCTGTGGGGTCCTTCAATAACCGCACGACGCCTCTTGTCGTCTGTTTCGATCAAAATGCTGCCCCCCACTCGGTTTTTAAATCTGCAAATCGGCTGCACAACAAGACGCTCGCGAGGTCATAACTAACGTACCTTTGCTTGGCAAAGTAGCATCAGATCATACGAGCAGTACACCTCTATTATTCGCAACTAATCTACTTAAATGCTGTCATCACGAGAGGACCCCTGATTAGATGACGTACTACGAATAATTGAAACCTGCATCTCCACCATGATCTCATCAACTATCTTGATTGGCATTTGGGAAACGTTGTTCACTTGTTCAGAACTTCAGATATCGATCAGCAGCTTGCCTTGGACAGTGATGCTTTCTCACTTGCATGCGGCTACTAATACCGGCTACACTGCTTGCTTGATCGATCAACTAGGGGGCAGGTGGTGGTGATGGCCTGATGGTGTTCAATTTCAGGCACCTCCCAACTTCTAAGCAGCTGGAGAACGCTTTCACACATGGATCAATAAGGCAAGGGGACACACAAATGAACAATCTAAGCCCATGGCCCCATGTATCTTCCCAACTCCTAACTGAAGAGTCCTAACGCCATCGATCAATCAGAACACTGAACACACACTGACCTCTTCTTGAAAAATGAGTGTCGTGTGACAATTGAATGAAATTTGGCGATTCAATTTATGTTTCGGAGACCATATATATGAATAAATAAACCATGATATGCACTTATTTGTCACGGGAGGTACATTACAAGCAAGTTTATCTCCCTTAACTCGTCTTAACTAGTAGTATATTTTACGCAAACATAGGTGAAGAAATGGAGACTGAATAACCAGTTAAGCGACGCACAACAACACCACACACAGCTAGCAGGTGAACATCGTGGGAGTCGAGAGTTGAGACTCGATCGAGAGAGGTGCCAGGGCCTGGGCCTGGGCCTGGCGTACGGGCGGCGGGCGGGCTAGTACCCCGGCCCGACCTTGTTGACGAGGGCGAGCGCGTTGCTGGTGACCTGCGCCACCTCGACGACCTTGCCCCTGATGGCGGCGCGGGTGCCGGCGTCCACGCCGCCGCGGCCGCCGCCGGAGGAGAGACCGTCGAGGCAGGTGTTCTCGTCGGTCAGCGCGGCGCTGCACCAGGTCTGCACGTTGCTGAGGTGCCACTTGAACGCCGGCGACCCCGCGCGGCCCGCCATCCCGGCGCCGCCCATCTCCTGCGCCGCGTCGCGGAGGTGCCCCACGCTGTCCGCCAGGTTCTCCAGGCAGTCGCGCACGGGGCCTGCCGCCGCCTTCTTGCCCCCGCCGCCGGCGCCGCCCTTGGACCCTTTCGCCGCGCCGCCGCAGAGGCGGCCCACGTACGCCGACGCCGCGCGCGCGCGGTCCGCGCTCACGGACAGCGCCGCGCGGGCCAGCTCCCGCGGGCTCCGCGGCGGCGGGGACCCGCCGTACGACGCCAGGCTCTGCACGCACACCGACGGGTACTGCGTGTCGCGGCACGACTTGCGGATGAAGTCGCTGGCCGGCGCGGCGTTGGTGCTGCTCGCCGGCGACGCAGACACCACCGCCAGGACCGCTGCTGCGGCGGCGAGGAGCAGCAGCGGAGCAGAGGCCGGGCGAGGCATGATTGGTGAGCTGGTGCCTGGTGGGGGAGTGTGGCAGAGGAGCACGATGCTCGCGGAGTCACAGTGTTGGAGTGCTTGGCTGGCTGACGGTTTGGTTGGTTTCTTGACGAATGATTGAATGGCTTTTGTAACCAGCCACCTAGCTGTGTCTCCTTATATAGGGAGATGAGGAAATTCCTGTGAATTTTGCCGAGAAATTCTTTAGAAAAACAAGAATTCTGGAGATATTATATTCTCGGATTTTTGCTTTTGAGCTAGGAGGACCATGGATGCATGGACGAAGACACTGGGCGATTTGACGTTAGTGGCGAGATATTTCTAGAAGGGTCCTCGTCTTAGGTGAGAATTAAATAGTAGTAGGCGAAATTCTAAGCGCTTTGCAGTGGCAACTTGCTCTCAGCAAAACACACAAAAAAATGTGGTAAGCTTGAGGTGGGGGAAAGGATAAATAACGCGTCCATAAAATAAATAACGAGGAAGACGGAGGTGCGTGTGAATGTGCGATCACGTGATGGGCCAGCAGGGGACTGGTGTTTCCATGTCGGCCTCTCTCGCTCGGGAGATGTGGATCAGCATGAATGCTGACGGCACCTCTCCGATCTCTTGGCGCTGCAGCCAGCAATGTTTTCAAGACGATTTCAACTTACTTGTAATGGTAATTAGTCAGGTGTGGTTAGGGTACCTCATGACGCTCATACATGAAAAGAAGACGCCGGCCAGCATATCGATTTAAACCGAAAAACATGAAGAGCAACAACAACAAAAAAAAAAGAAAGTTGGCACGAATAATGCAGGCTTGTTGGTCCTATCCAGTGCGTACTATGTAGAGGAGAGGGAAAAAAGGAGGAACATTTAAAAAAAGTCGTTGCAAGTAAGTAATTGCAGCGGTGGTACGCAGTGTACTGTGCACGGTTGGATGTGGCCTAATAATGTTCGGTCCACGTACACCAACCATATGCGTATATGCATCGTGTGTGGTGGGTTTGGCTGGGCACAAACACACTCACACCAAACGATCGATCCCAAACGAGTCGCCACGACGAATTCAACGCTCCCTTAGCTTTTTTTAGGCAGATCGAACTGGTTAGAATACCATTTGTTACGCATTAGTCAAATGCTTCATACGGAGTTGGAAACTACCTGATGACCCACTTCCCATCCTTTTCCTTGTGACCTGCCAACATATATAGTATATTGTAATAAACTTTATCGATCGATCTCCATGCATATGGACATGGACCATGACGACACGTTGTTTTTTCTTGCGTCGTTGACCACGAAATGCTGCTGCTGCCGGGAATCAAGAGTTGCGTGACCTTAATCTCCGCGAGGAACTGTGCTTTATTGTACTACGGAGTAGTACTACATGAGAATTGGCTCCGCCTCTCTGTCAACTCTGCATGAGCATGGCGACGCCGCTACACTCCACTCGGGACGGCGCTCGCGCAGTTTCCGGCGCCAAACCTGCATGCAACACGGTGGCATCTCCGATACAGTATGCTGCATCCATCCGTGCAGTGCCTTGTCGCTCGCCACTGCCAGCAAGGCAGCAGGGCCAAGCAATCGATGAATGAACAGGAAGGGGTGGGGGTTTGGGTTTGTTTCAGAGGTTGCCGGCGCCAATCACGTGAGCCTGCCTGCCTGTCCTCCTCCGATCCCACAACAGTTAAAGTTTGTGCGGTCGTGCCAACACTGCAAGTGTGTGTGTGCTTTGCACGAGAACAGTAAAGATGCGGTCGGGGTCGGCTGTGCTGTGTGCTCTGCTTTTGGTTGCTGAAGTCATGATGAGAAAAAACGGGCGTGTGTCCTCTTCATCAGACTTGTGTTATTGCCTACCGATCGAGGAAATTTGTGGCTGCTGGGATCTCATCTGCAGAAGCAGCAGACACATGACTCTACATGGTGGTGTGTAGCTACCAGCAGTGTATATAGTGCTGCCAGTTGGCGGCATGCCTCGATCTCTTTTCGCCGAGTTTGGGTAGGCCACTTCCCTAGCTACAAGCTAATCCTCGCACCGATCGATAGTTAGATCTTAATGGAAGCTGGATGGATACACATTATGCTTATCTACATCCACATATATTCGATGTATCGATCGATTTTATATATGGATAAGTCAATGTAGTAATAATGTACTAGGACATAGTATATAGGACGCCTAACTCGATCTGTCACCCCTATTTGGTTTTGGTGTTAGGTTAATTTGTAGAGCTAGAGCTGAGCGATCGATCTACAGATCCCAGCTCCTATAGGATGATAAGAGTAGATGCCAAACGAAGCTTTGAAACTACAGTTAGCTACTTCGGGTTGCACCACTACATATGTAGCAGCTACACTAGCGCAGGTCGAGTAATTAAGCAGCAGCAGGCACGTGCTTACCATAATGTGCAGCAGTGATGTACTGACACGTATCCGTAACAATATCTCATATATGTTGATGTACGTGTGTGCACTGGCTGGCTGGCTGCGCAGGGCCAAAGTGCGTGTGAACGGTGCTCGCGACGACGGCACGGCATGCATGCATGCATGTGGACGGAACGGAGAATTGTCAGCGACGACGCGGACGGATGCCACCCGCCCACGAGACGGGAGAAGCTGTCCGGCTACGAGGTGGTGATCGTTCACGACCTCATCGGACCAACCCCGTCGCGATGGATGTACCGCAGCTGCGTGAGACCCTTCTATGTCACTGTTGGGGAAGTTGGCTCCGGAAGCATCACCCTCGTTCGGCCACGCCGGCCACCTTCGGTCCGTGTGCGGCCGGTCTCGTGGGGAAGCCTTCGTCAGTACGGGCGCTAACGAAACGCCGATGCGAGCTTATGCCGTGTGAGTTTTGTTGTGCGGAATGATCCCCGTGGCGGCGCTTACCTTCGGTGCCGAAGGTACGGATGGCCGTGCTCCGGCGACGAAGGTCCGAGAGGACCAGAACGGGCGCGTCGACCGGGGACATCGCGTCCGGGGCCCGTGGCGCGCGCGGGCGGAGTGTCCGAAGAGGCGCGACGCCCCCGGGCCCGCATCGGCGCCTCGTCGCCGAAGGTGCGGCGATACAGACACGTGGTCGCGCCCGACGTGTAAAGTGAGCTCCGGACAAGGCAGAGACAAGAGTGGCCGCGTGTAAAGGCGTTTCGGCCATACGAAGACACGCCGGAGGCTCGTACGACGCGGGGACTTGCATCGTTATACCCTTGTAAAGTGTTTAAAGCGCTTTGTCGGGAACGAAAAAGGTGTAATTGAGGCAAATGACTATACCCGGGGGTCTCCTATAAATAGTGAACCCCCGTAATGAAACGGACACACCGTAATGAGAAGAGAGCACCGAAGGCAACGGCTCTTTTGGTCTTCGGTCCGCCGAGTATTCCCTTGTTTCCTTTTCGGTATTGCTAAGTTTTAGCGTTCCCTCTCCTAGCGCAAGTAGAAGTAGAAGTCACACGGTAACAAGCGAGGGGAGGGAGAAGACTCGGGGGGGGTCGTTGTGTCGGCGTCCACCCTTCGGCCCGATTTCCACCAACGGTTTGGCGCCCACCTCGTGGAAGAACTCAAGACCACATGGCCGGGACACGTTCGGCCGGCGCCGAAGCCGCAACGGTTCGCGGCGTCGACTCCTCCACTCGCGTCGGAGCCCGCCAACCCATCTCCTTCGGCCGTCCCGGCCTTCGGCGGGGACCGGCGCCGGGCCGAGTGCCCCGGAAGTAGAGCACACCGCTTCGGGGGATGTTCGAGGTCGGGCTCGAAGGGCTAGGGGCTTCGGCGCAAGACATCGAGGCCCTCCGAAGGATTCGGGCCCTCATCGCCGCAAGTCCGTGCCGCTCATCCCGAGCAGGAGACGCGCCAATCCTCGTCGCGCGGTGCGGCCATCCCGGCACCGGGACGCGGCTCCGCCACATGCCGCCTCCGACGCCATCGACTTCAACATCGGGCGGGCCGAGCGTTACCTCGGCATGCCGCAAAGCCGGGTGGCCGGCGCAACGCCGCCACGGCCAAAGTCGCTCCGCGCCGCCCGCACCAACGCCGACGCCCGCCACGCACGCCGCGCCGGCGGCCCAAGAAGACGCCCGGCTCACCCCCGCATGCCATGCATGCTCGGTGGATCGGTGGAGGGAGGCGAGGTATGCCTCCGAAGGGCAAAGCATAGGCCACCGCCAAGAGGGGGGGGCAGGCGCACGAGCACTTCGCTCCCGACGACGCACCACTTCGCAACGTTGTCCCGGTGTCCCCGCTCTCGGTCGAGCTCGAGAGTGCGCCGTGGCCCCGTCGATTCAACGCCAACACCTTTCCCCAGTACGACGGAGACTACGACCCCAAGGAATTCCTGATGAAGTTCGATGCGGCGGTAGAATCCAACGGGGGCGACGCCACTACGAAGGCGAAGGCCCTTGTGCTCGCGCTCGAGGGAGAAGTCCGGTATTGGTATGCCAACATACCAAAGGGGCATATAACATCTTGGTTCCACTGCGGAACAAGTTGCTGTCCAGCTTCAAAGGCATGCAGGTCGAAGAGCTAGACTCCAACGACCTCGTCAACATGTGTGTCCAGGGGGACCGTGAGTCACTGCAAGAGTACATGCACAGGGTTGTCAAATTGACAGCGCGGGCGCCCACAGTGTCCGAAAGCAGCATCATCGACGCCATCGTTGGGGGCTTAAGGGTTGGAAACTGCCAAGATGTGCTCGATAGGGTGAAGCCGAAGTCTCTGCAAGAGTTATTTGAAGTTATGCAAGAATACTGCAAGTCCGACAAAGGCCGCCGCCGAAGGCTCGACCGGGCAAACGCAGCAAAGAAGCGAAACAACGGGGGCGGTGGGACCGGCCGAAGGGGTGGCAAAACCGGCCGCCGAAGCAAGCGAACCGTCAGATCAACAACGTGTCCGCGCCCCCCGACCGGAACCGAACGGGGGCGGCGGGCACAAGGGCGGGTACAAGCATAACAGGGGGCCGAAGCCGCAGCAGCATAACCAGCCGCAGCGGGCCGGTAGTGAGCGGGTTTTCTGCTGGCTCCATGGAATTGACGCCCAGCACCACACGCACCAGTGCCCTTCGGCGGTCAAGATGAAACTGGAGTGGGAGGCGGAGGAGAAGGCGAAGGCGGCGGACATGGCCGTGAACCATGTCATGAAGTACCAAAATGCGGGTCGGTTCGGGGCCCCGCCACCACCATATCATCACCGGCCTTACCAACCTTCGGCACTGCGCATGCCTTCCACCCACCACGGCCATACACACCTTCCGCGCGGCGCACCGCCTCCTCCTCCCCCACTCGCGCGGCGGCCTTCGGTTTTCGTGCCTTCGTGGCCGACTCGGCCGCCCACCACCCAAGCACACTACACCCATACCCAACCGCCACCTCCACCCCCACCAAAGCAAGAGGCCCCCGACTCCGGCGGTTCGGAGATGACGGGCATGCTCAACATCATCAATGCGATCTTCGGCGGATCCAATGAGCCGACGCACGAGACAAAGAGGCAACGCCAAGACTACTACCGAAGCGTGTCGCACATCCCGCTCCGGCAAGTATTTTCACTTGCCATGGTCCCACGTCCCTATAACCTTCACGGCGGTCGACATCCGGCTACGCACTACCCTCACAATGATCCGCTCGTTATAAGGGCCAACATCGGCAAGAACACAAAGTACTACTTCGGCAATGACGTGGGGAGGATCTTGGTGGACAACGGCGATTCGGCGGATATCCCGACCCGGCAATGCTTCACTGGCATGGGGTTCAAAAAGGAAGACTTGAAGAAGGCAGAACACCCGCTGTACGGCTTCGGCAACAAAAAGATCGAAGCCCTGGGCAAGATTGATGTCAATGTATCCTTCGGCCAAGACGCCACCATGAGAACCGAGGTTATAACATTCGATGTCGTCGACTTCGCGTACCCGTACAACGCCATCTTCGGCCGCAACACCATCAACAAGTTCGCAGCGGTCATACATCAAGGGTACCTGCTGATGAAGATACCAACGACGGCGGGGGTAATCTCCGTGTACGGCAGCCAGGAGGAGGCCCGAAGAGCCGAGCGCAACACGTCGGTCCACAACAGACAGGTTCATGTCATCAATGAATACGAGAGCAACGAAGCTGCAGTGGCCGAAGAGCAAAAGGCCGAGGCCCGGATGAGGGCAGCGATCCATGAAGGGGGCCGGCCGAACGCATGAAAGCCGTCGACGTCACAAAGACGGTCCCCTATGCGCCGATGTGCCCGGCGGGACCGTGATGATAGGCGCCGAAATCAGCACAGAGGACGAAGACCGGCTCCTGAAGTTCCTTCGTAACAATCAAGATGTGTTCGCATGGTCCAAGTCCGATCTGACAGGCGTCCATCGTTCGGTCATAGAGCATGCACTCAACACCGATCCAAGGGTCAAACCGAAGCTGCAGAGGCAGCGGCCGATGTCGGCGGACAGGGTCAAGTCTGCGGAGGCCGAAGTACAAAAGTTGCTCGATGCGAAAATCATCAGAGAAGTCCAATACCCATCTGGGTGGCGAACGTGGTGATGGTGCCGAAGAAGAACGGCAACATGCGAATGTGTATCGACTTCACTGAACTCAACAAGGCATGCCCGAAGGACCCCTACCCGTTGCCAAGGATCGACGTCATTATTGATCAGGCCGCCACCGTGACATGTTAAGCCTCCTAGATTGCTTCTCCGGCTATCACCAAGTGTGGATGCGAATCACAACCCCCTTCGGCATCTTCTCGCTTCGTCGGGATGCCGAAGGCCCGCGCAACGCCGGTCCACCTTTAACCGCATGATGAAGCCGATCTTGGACGACGGTGGGGGCGCAACGCCTCGGCGTACGTTGATGACATCGTCATCATGAGCGAAAAAAGAGGAAGATCACATTGCGGATCCGACCGAGACCTTCGACAACATGAGGCAAAACGGCCTCAAGCTCAACCCGCAGAAATGCATCTTCGGCATCCGGAAGGGGCAAGCTGCCGGGGCTCCGTATGGTTTCCAAGCGGGGCATTCAAGAGAACCCCCAAAAGATCGAAGCCCTACGAAGCATGCAGCCTCCAAGCACACGAAAGGAAGTCCAAAGGCTAACAGGCAGAATTGCCTCGCTGAACCGCTTCATCTCAAGAGCCGCCGAACGAAGCCTTCCTTTCTTCAAGGTACTCCGAGCAAATTCAACTTTCCAATGGGGCCCAGAGCAACAACAAGCCTTCGATGACCTCAAGAAATACCTTGAAGACGCAGCAGTCATGACCAAACCGTCACCGAAGGCTGAACTGCTATTGTACATCGCTGCAACCGACACAGCGGTCAGCGCAGTGCTTGTGGAAGAGCGAAAAGAGGGCGGACGTCCCGAGGCAATTCCCCATATATTATGTCTCCGAAGCTCTCGGTGGCTCAAAGCTCCTCTACTCCGAAATGGAGAAGATGGCATATCTTTGTCGTGATGGCAAAAAGGAAACTTCGGCATTACTTCCAAAGCCACAACGTTTCGGTGCCCACGGCCCTTCCCCCTCCGGGACATGTTCGAGAACAAGGAGTCAACGGGCACGATGGGCAAGTGGGCATCGAATTGGCGGAGCACGTCATAAGCTTCATCGCCCGCCGGCGCGATAAAGTCTCAAGTCCTCGCTGACTTCGTAGCTGATTGGACGCCTTCGGCGCCGAAGGGGGAGCGCGTAGTCACGCAGCCAATATGGGAAGTCCGGTGTGATGGTGCATACCGCCACCTTGGGTCGGCGGCCACAACGGTCTTAAAGTCCCCTTCGGGCATCAAGCTCCGATATGCTTTGCGGCGAACTATGACAACGCACGAACAACGTGGCGAGTACAAAGGCCCCCGCTGCTCGCGCTTCGGAAAGCCGGGGCCGTAGGCGCAAGGAGGCTCGTCATCCCGACGGACTCCGAACTTGTTGCGCCCCACATTGGGAAAACCTACAAGGCAAAGAACCCGAATATGATGAAGTACTGCAGCCGTCCGAAGCATGGAAAAGTTCTTCATCGGCATCACGGTGAGAAGTTTTCACATAAACTACAACAAGGAGGCCGATGCCATCGCAAAGGCAACCGCACTACTTGAGCCCCCGCCACCGGATGTCTTCTATGAAACGGCCACCTCGAAGTCCGCGGCCGACGAAGCAAAGACCCCCCTAAGTTTGTGAACGCCATACGGAGCGAGGACCGGCGCGCCCCAATAGTAGCGGCGCTCAAAGGTTATTATGAGGCCGAAGATGGGGTCATCGGCAAGAGAGTAGCCATCGGAGCGAGAAACTACCACCTCGTCGACGGCAACTTGTACCGAAGAGGGGTGTGTGCCCCATTGTCGAAGTGCATATCGATCCGACCGAGGGCAAGCGGCTGCTCCACGAAATCCACGGCGGCATGTGCTCACACCATCTCGGCACCGGGGCATTGGTGCGAAAGCTTTCCGACGGGGGTTTCTGCGGCCTTCGGCGGTCGCGGATGCCCATGACATAGTGCGCCATTGCCCGCAGTGCCGGCGCCATGCGCCCTACGGCAAGTTCGCTTCCAACGAGATACGGTACAGTACCACGGTGTGGCCCTTCGCCCGGTGGGGTATTGACATCGTCGGCCCGCTACCCACAAAGCACCCGGAAACTACACTCACGCAGTTGTGGCGGTCGAATATTTCTCCAAGTGGGTTGAGGTGAAGCCGTTATTGAGCATCACTTCGGCAACCGTTCGAAGTTCTTTTGGCGAACATAGTGTGCCGCTTCGGCTTCCCCCACGAGGTCACGGTGGATAATGGCAAACGGTTTGACGGCGCGAGTTCAAGGAATTCCGTGCATACTTGGGAACGAAGTTGTGCTTCGCTTCGATCTACCACCCGCCGGTCCAACGGGACGGTGGAGCGAGCCAATGGGATTATCTTCGCTGGCATCAAGAGGAACATCACTGATCTGCCCAAGAGCAAATGGGCCGAAGAACTACCGAGGGTAATCTGGTCCCACAACACCACCACATCCAGAACTACTCAGTTCTCCCCCTTCAAGCTGTTGAACAGGGAGGAAGCCATGCTGCCCGAAGAGCTATGTCTGGGCACCTGGAGGAGCACACCCTCCGGAGACGAAGACCTCAAGGCTTCGGTTCAGAACATTGAGGAGGTCCGCCTACAGGAAGCTGAAAATCTCTTGGCCTACCAAGATGAGACCCGAAGGTGGAAAAACAAGAGGATCAAACCAAAGCTCATACGGTCAGGGGACCTGGTGCTACGCAAGGTGCCGAAGGGCAAACTGAAGGGCAAGATGCATGGGAAATGGGAAGGCCCGTTCATAGCGACAGCGACCGCAAATGAAGCAGCGTTCAAATTGCGCCGGTTAACGGGCGACGAAAAGCCATACACCTGGAATGTGGACATGCTTCAGAAATACTTTGTCTGAAGCAGTTGCGAGTGTTTAACATATTCTTTGAGTTGCAATAGTTTCTTTTTCCTTTAAGTCGCGATGGCGACTCTGTATCTTGTGTACATTAAAGTAGTAGGGGACGTACTCTTTTCCTCACCGGGGAGGCTTCACGGTTCCCCTCCGGATCCGCGAAGTGTGAGGTTTTTAACGAGGCGGCCCCTTGTACCCCTTTGATTCCTGACATGTAATATAAGTCAGTGTTCCCCCATCCCTTCGTATGCGATCTACTTTACGTTCGGCGAATGCTTCCGCCACTCGTCGAAGCTAGACCACCGCCTTTGGGGGGGCCTAGTCTCCGAGGTGGCCTTCGGCGCGGATCGCCTTAGGAGCGCGCGCACCAAGCTCCTCGTCACTTATTGTCGTGGCCGAAGAGAAAAGCCGCTTGACGCGGAGCGAGGCCATGATTCGGCGGAGTCGGCGCACGCCCGGAGCGATACGTCGGTCTCGATTTGACCGAAGAGAAAAACCGCTTGACGCGGAGCAAGGCCATGATTCGGCCGGAGTAAGCGCACGCCCAGCGCGATGCGTCGGTCTCGATTTGACCGAAGAGGAAAACCGCTCGACGCGGAACAAGGCCACGATTCGGCCAAAGCAAGCGCACACCGGAGCGGTGCGTCGGTCTCGACTCGACCAAAGGGAAAGAGCACTTAGCGCGAGCAAGGCCGCGACTCGGCCGAAGTAAACGCACGCCTAAGCGATGCTTCGGTTCGTTTCGACCGAAGGGAAGCCCGCTTCGTGTGGTATACACCCTCGACTTGGTTTGAGCGGGCGCACTAAAAACGGTCGGCGAAAAACGCACGTCCTAAACATAACGTTATTTTCTAACCGGGAGGACGAGCGCGTTGCAAGTTACGTCCGAAGGGGAAGCGCGGTGCCGCTTCGTCCCAACGCACTCGGGGTTTTCTTGATCAAGCAAGCGGCGAATGAAACACCGAAGCACGCAAAAGATGGGCGCAAACACCTCTCATCCGTTTTTCCTTTTCACATTTTTCAACATATAACATCCTTCGTAAAAACATCACAACTTTACAAGGGAAAAAACAATATAGTTACAACACACAATGCCTCGAACGCTAAATTTACAAATCTGAGGTCAGAAATCCGCTCCGGCATGCCGCGAACACTTCGGGGGGGGGTTCCGAAGTCCCGTGCTTCAAGTCTTTGCGCCGGCCCGTAGCCGCACTTAGCGATCAATCTTCGTTCGAGCACGTCCTCACGGATCTCATCGATCAACCGAAGATATGCCATATCTATGATCTCCCGCAGCCATCTCTCGAAGCTCGGCCGTCGGTAGGCATCCGTCCCGCGCCGAAGTCGGGGTTAGAGTCTATGCGCGGTGATCACTCCGTCTCCACCTTCACCATCGCGAAGCTCTCCGACGAGGCGTCGGGAATCAAATATACATACTCGGGCGGCCCAAGGACCCCCTCTTCGATCGACTCTATTTTTGGAATGACCCCTTCGGTCACGAAGGGGTCCACTAAGTTACGTTTAGCCGCCCTACGGCGCGGCCCGCTCTCTAAGAATGGCATCCCGCCGCACGTGATCCTTCGAAAAATCCGCAAAAAAGCGTTTAGCGGCTTCATTGTGAAGGCGGTAACGCTCGGCATGATACGACAAAAACTCGGCGTACGAAACATTAGGATGACGAATGCTAAACTTCGTCCACACGTTCGGCGCGACAAAAAGTGAGTTAAGGGGCAAAGTTGAGTCGCTCGCACCTTCGGCCCTCTCGCGCGGGGAACCATTGAAGGGACTCCGCGGAGATCCCGAGCATCGGTTTACTTTACAAAAATTTCATCCCTTCAAGGGGAGAGTGGTTCACTCCTTTACAAGTCCCGGACCGACGCGATTCGGACCTCGGCACCTTCGGCGACGACGGCGGCTTCGTTCGACACGGCGCTCGCTTCGGTGGGCGAAAGGATCTTGATGTCGCCTAGAGGGGGGGGGGGTGAATAGGCGAGTCCCGAAAATCACCACTTAAAACAAATTTATCGGTGAAACCGGATACTCCGGACTTTTCTCCGGAGTCTCTCCGGAAAGTCCGGAATCTCGGAAAAATCTCCGAGTCTCCGGATCGACGCCTTCGCGACGGAAAGAACAAACCGCCCAAAACCGGTGCCACCGGTTTGCAAATCCGGTGCCACCGGTTTTCCTGGCAGTGACTCCCCTCTTCTTCTCCTTCTTGTTTGCTTGTTTGGCTTGAACGTAAACTTGATGAATAGCTTAAGGATCAGTTATTTGATAAATGTGGAGTGCCTGCACTTCACAAACACTAACAACCAAGTAGCTCCTCCAATATGATAAAAGGCAAGCAAGAATAGATATAACAATGTAAATGCGAGGTGACCAATCGGGGACACAAGGATTTGTTTTACCGAAGTTCGGATTCACCACCGTGTGAATCCTAGTCTCCGTTGGGTGCTTCTCCTACCGAAGCCGGGTTGCATTCAACCCTTTTTCCCGATCCACTAGATAGCTTCTTCCCTTTCGGAGGCGAAGCACGACCTTCACAAAGCCGTCCCACGGCTCACCACACCTTGGGAGCTTATGGGCGACGCCTAGCCGTCTAGGAGGCAATCCTCCAAGAGTAACAAACGCTTCACACAAGCTTGACGACGTCCAACAGTGCTCAAGGGATACAAGTGCTCTTGAGTTGCTCACAAAAGGTTTCTCTCTACCACCCAACTCACTAGATCTAGCAAAGATCAAACAACCTCACAAAGAGGGGTTGGGGAGAGCTAGAATGGCTTTGGCTTAGCAAGGAATAGCAAGGAAGCACTCTAGCAACCTCAGGAACAGCAGCTTGCAACAGTGGAGGTTGAAGGGCATAAATACCCGACTCTCCAAAAACTAGCCGTTGGAGTTAAAACCGGAGTCTCGGGAAAAACTCCGGATACTCCGGACTTCCCAAAACTAGCCGTTGCAAACTCCGGAGAAAACCGGTGCCACCGAGTTCCCAAACCCGGTGCCACCGAGTTTTCAAAAACTAGCCGTTGGGACGGCCGGACACAAAACCGGTGCCACCGGTTCCCAAAACCGGTGCCACGGGGTTTGACACAGGGTCAAACCCGAAGACGTGTACGTGTGGTTTTTGTGTCTCTCTCAACTCACATGGGTTACTTGAGCACTGAGACATTATCAAGACTCCTTGTGATGCATCCCTCTTGATAGTACGACGTACCTATACTCAAGATCAAATATAAATGCAATAAAAAAACTCTTGAGCTTCTTCTTCAAGAATATCCATACTTGGTCAATATATCCTCGTGAGAGATCCATCCATCAATGTCTCATTGATTTGAGCACTTCTACCTTGAGCTAGTGACTTTGATCTTTATATAAGAATGAAACCCAATTCTTGATTAAGTCACCCTTCACATGACTCAATGAATATGTAATGCTTCTTCATTGCTTCACTCGGTTAGGCTCGACTTGATACCTCGAAACTTTCCAAGCTATAGCTACTTCACCCTAGCCAAGCACATGGTCCAAGTCACTACTCGGCCAACCTTAGCTTAGTACCTCATTGCTAATCCCTTGCTTGATTTCTTCATCCATTCGTTGCCAATTTGAGTTAAGCTTTGATTCAACATCAAGAGTGAAATTCTATTGAGATCATGCCTTCTTTTAATTTAAGTATCCCTTTTTATTATAACAAGCTTTGTCCTTCAATAAGAGACCATCCAATGTTCCAAAATCAATATGCCTCTTTCTTATTCTTCATTAGCTTGCCATATACCATCTATATGCTTCATGGGATCACACATATCAAATATTATGACATTCATCATTGAGTCAAGCCATTTCACAATATGAGGCTAAAACCCTGCCTCAACTTATCTTGTTTACACATAGCTTGTTTTCACCATGTAGATAACCAATGTCATATATTATGCCTTGTCATTTATATGTTACAACCTTCTCACATGCTTAACAAGGACATTAGACCTTTAATCTAGTTGTCAATAGATACACCAAAACCCACTTAGGGCCTAGATGTCTTTCAATCTCCCCCTTTTTGGTGATTGATGACAACCTCGATTAAAGCTTACAAAAGATATTCAATAACGCTTAAAAACTCAGATTTAGGTTGAGCTCCCCCTCAATATGTGCTTATGAATGGAGTTCACAATATTTGGCCTTAAATGCCAATTTGCACATTTTTCAAGAAAACATGGAGCTCCCCCTAAATCTTAGCAACAGTGGGGTGCAAAACAAGTGTGTGAACATTTAAACCGTGATGCATGTAATAAAAAGCACTCCAACACATAGAGCAAGAAAATGGCAGGTCTTCGTCGGTCAAACTCGGTGCCACCGAGTTGCCAAACTCGGTGCCACCGGTTTTGCCCGAGCAGCCACTGTCAAAAATCAATTCATCACACATAAAAAAAAATCACACTAACATGCAATTGAGTCTTAATAAGCATTAAAAGGTTCAACACACATTTTAGCACCCATAACAAAGGTTCTCAAGTCCAGGATGAAGCTAAAGTGAATTTGTTACATGGGCCTGTTGCATTCAACGATCAAAACCGGTGCCACGGTTACCGGAAACTCGGTGCCACCGAGTTTGCCCCGACGAAGGGATGCTTTGCAACACACCAAAACCGGTGCCACCGAGATCGGAAACCGGTTCCACCGGATTTGTGCATACGGAGCGAGCGAACGCAAGCTTTTAATCGACACCTCTCTCCCCCTTTGTCATTAATCACCAATAAGGGTCTTGGGGGGGGGTCTTGTACACCTTGCTCATGGCTCTTCTTCTTCATCATCTTGAGACGGATGCACAAGCGATTCGGAGGCATAAAGGGTGGTGGTGGCGGGAATGGAGGATAGTGAGAAGGCATTCCCTCATATGGATTTACTGAGCCAAAAAGTGAACCATAGTAGTATCCACCTGCAGCACCTGAACTTCCTTGTGCACTCGGATCCACGGGAGGCATGCTAGAGGATGTGCCTTGGCCTTGTGTGCCCATGAAAGGAACCTCTGAATAAGATGATCGAGCACTATACACTCCTCCAAAGGTGGGGTTATAATATGAGTTTCCATAGGCTCTATCCCAATAATCCTTGTTGGTTGCCGGATCAACTTGTTGTGATCTTTCCCAAATGCTCTCAAAGGTCTCCGGCTCACTTTCTTCCTCATCGGATGGTGCATGTGGTATGGGAGGCCTGTTTGTGGGAGAAGGGTTTTCATACATGTGCCTTAACATCCTAGAGTCCCTCTTTCTAAGTTGTCTCTCCTTGTGAACCACATCATTTGCTTTCATGCAAGACCCACACCAAAAGTTGAACAGTTTTCTAAGTGGGGAAGGGGGCTTTTGCACTTGTTGCTGCCCACGTCCACGCCCTCGACCAAGTGAAGGTCTTGCTGCCCTAGATGGTGCAGCAGCTGCTGTGTGGGCCGTTCGGGGGCATTTTGGCCTCCAATATTTCCTTGTTCCCTTTCCAAATCTGCTAGTGAAGGTCCCACAACATCATTCTTCAAGTGAAATGGCTTATGCTCATGATCATAGACAAATGTGTAGTTTGTGATGGTCTCAATAACATGCATGAGATAAGGAGCATATCCACAACTCTTTTGTGGCGAGCCGGAGATGGAATGAATTTCCTCCCAAATGTAGTCCACAACACTAAACTCCGGCTCACTAGGGCACATGTGCCTTAACAAATCTCTTCCATAGCTTGACACATTTGATTGGTCCCCTTCCCTAGGTGCAAGTGTCTTTCTAAACATGCGGTGCAAGTATGCATAGAATGGTAGCATGCCATTAACTCGTCCAAAGTTCCATTCTTGCCCGGGATATACATGAACTTCATGTCTACTTTGTCCATGTCATGATCTCTATGGATCTTCATCCTTCCAAGGTCTTCTTCATCAAAGCCCAGCAGATATGCAAACTCAGTGATAGTGATGCCAAACCATTTTCCTTCGGTCATCCAATGCACAATTTTGTCGTTCTTCCATGAGGTGAAGTAGCATGTGGCATAGAATTGTGCAATCGCTTCACTGTTCCATGACTTGGCAAAACCCATGGTATCATAGACATTTTTCTTCTTGCACTCCCGAATAATTTCAGCTATCTTTGCATCCTGCATCACTGATAAGAATCCCCAATCAATGTATTCTGAGCGAGCAATGGGGAAGTCCTTCTTGATGATGGCACTAGCATAATAATCTTGATGAAATTTGGTGCCAAACCGATAATCCAAATTCCTTCCACCAACTGTCAAAGGATTCTTTTCCCTTTCCTTTCTGGCCCTTTCTGTCATACCCCTACCCTTATAGTTGACTATGTTGCGGCGCTCAGGGTCAACGGGTGGCCTCATTCTCACATTGAAGTGAGTCACAACACCACTCTCAACGGGCTGCGGTCCAAGAACTGAGATGCCCTCATACTCACCATCACTATCATCATCTCCGGTGCCCTGACTGTGCTCGTGGCTAGGCCGTGCGGATGTTCTTGCCCTTTCTTTTACGCCGAGCCGCTCGTAGGTGACTCCGGAGGGGATGGCTCCTGCTGTACGGGCTCTCCTCATCATCATCACTAGAGGTTGACTCGGGTTCGAGTCCTCAATGCGCATAGCACCTCTAGGGAGATTAATTCTCGCCTGCCTTGCCCTTTTTGACCTTCTAGGTGGCTCGGAACATCTTCTCGTGATCTCATGAGCGCCTAGTTCCTTCCCTTCTTCCGAATTCAAAACTTGCATTCTTTGTTCTAGGTTGCCTTCTCCCATAAACCTGCGTCAAACCTCGGATGCGTGAACAAGGGAGATACATATGGGTCTTAGGAACATTTCTCTCGCCACAAGTATATGCAAATGAATTTTAGGAGCCCCTTTTGCGACAAACCCGTAAATTCAACACCGAAACCGGTGCCACCGAGTTGGGGAACTCGGTGCCACCGGGTTCAGCATGAACCCTAAAATGTGCCTCTGAAAAGCAGCCAGTAAATCCTGAATCCATTGATTGTAATCTGTTCTAGGACCATATAGAAGCCATTCTACCAACGAGATCCAAGAAATAGTCCCTAGAAAGGTAGATCGGGCAAAGCCAAGACATGGGGTACCTCCCGACATGGTGAGAGAGCTGCTGCAACCTAGGAATGGAGGGGAATCCGGTGCAACCGAGTTGGAGAACCGGGATCTTGTCCCAAGCCTTGAAATCCTTGGTGGAATCCTCAAATTGCCAAGAAATCGCCTCCTCTCCCTCTCCTTTTACTGTTCTGAGTCGTGGGTGGGAGATGGGGGTAAATGGGGTGAAGAGGTGACTGTAACCGGGTAAGTCACGGGTATATCCCTGTCTTTGAGAAGAAAACCGGTGCCACCGGTTTTCAGAAACCGGTGCCACCGGGTTTCACTTGACCCGTGGACCTTTGTCCATAAATTCACCTCTGCTCTTCCTTTTCCATTTCTCTTTATTTCTATGCCTTTAATATTCATTTTGGCACAATCCTCTGTCTCAGATATGGATTTTGAGAGATTTTGATGAAAAGAGAGAAATCCAAAGTTTGCAATCCCTTGAGATAGAAATGAGTAGCTTCTTTTGAACTTGAGAGAATCTTGCCACTTATGGTTAGCCAGCAATCAAACATGAGCAACAATAACCATAAATGACAAGACACGATCTAAAAGATCAAGACTCAAATATTTTGCAAAATGCACACCACCTACACATACTAGTGAGATTTTGAAAGTTTATCCTAAGTCACAAAGAGCATGCAAAGATCACTAGCCAAGATAGGTCTTAGCATATTTAGCTCATGCCTCTACTAAAATTTTCAGCCACTTGTTAGAACACAAAATTTCTAACGAAAATTTGTGAGGCATCAACTAAATATCTAAAAGCTCATCACTACCACCAAGCAACAAATCAAGGTGATGCTAGCTACCTTTGCACACCAAAACTCACACTAGCAAGAGTAGGGCCTAGATGCCCAAATTAATAATTTAAACTTAGGATTCATACCTTTGCCTTTATTTTGCATGATTTATCACTTAGAGAAAGCGACATAAGTTAGCTTGCACCTTTTATTCTTTCAATAACGTCCTCTTATCACTTTTGATGAGAAATACCCAATGTGTGCTAAGATGACAAGAGAACACAAATATTAAAAGCACAAGCTCTAGTCTCACATTGAATGACTCTTTGAGAGTGGAATGGAAGTAAGTCACCCAACATGAAACCTCATAGCATGGGCTAAACTCCTTAAAGATATGGTGCACACATGGATATGTGGATGGAAGGGACATGTGCCTTTGCCTTGGACACATATGTCCGGTTAAGGAATTCAAACCATGCTATGGTGAGTAGCCAGAGATAAATGTAGTCCAATCCAAAATAAATAGAAAGAGATACAATTACAAATATGGATTGGTGACCTCCTTGTCAAGTGGCTTGCTCACAACCGACACCTTTGCCATAAGAATCATTCAAGTGAAGAGTATAGACAAAACATTGAGAAATTTCACACTTGAACTACACACATGAATTCTTGCAAGAGATGTTAGTACTAAAAGACACAAAATGTGAAGTGAGCTCCCCCTAAATAGGTGCATCAAGTATTTGAATCTTGAGAAGTGCACTTTTGGCTCAATTAAAGCACTAGGGTAGCAAGCTCCACATTTCGGTCAAAATTCACAAGCAAATAAGAATATGTGAAATTAGATCAAAGGTGTCTCACAAACTATATTTGCTTAGTCTCCTTTGATTTTGGATCAAGAATAGTATGCCTTGAGATATTTGCAAAGATTTCCTTTCCAACCCTTGCTGATCCTGGGAAACTCGGTGCCACCGAGTTTATAAATCCGGTGCCACCGGATTTTCCCTGAGTTCTGCAAATTTGCTTTTCTCAAGAGTTGACCATCCTTTTCTTGATTCTTTCTTGCTCTTTTAGCTCACATAAGTTCTCCTGCATGCACAAGTCACTCAATGCTTCTAGATGAAGCGGTTAATAGCATCGAATGGTATTTGACACAATTTTGCCAAGGAGAACATATGTAGGTTGTCCACCTCATATGATCAATTAGCACAAGAGCAGGTTTTTGCATATGAGATAGAACAACAGCAGTGAGAGGTACTTATCATTGGAGAAGCATTTGAACAAGATTTCTTTGATTTATGTCACTTGGCCCTTTTTTATTGATGAATCACAAAGTTTGTCTTGAGATAAAGATGGATGTAGATAAATATCTTATCAAGTGAGCCAAGCCTCCAATGCCACTCCAAATACCTGCAAAGTCCTTTTAGGCATGTTTTGGTACCCAACGTGCATTGGGTCCGACAAGGTTAGTGATCAAGGACTTAGGTACCCAAATGGCCTTTGTGCCCTTCCTTTGTGAAATGAGCACTTTAGGGGCACTAGAGTCATTTGAGTTACTCCTAAGCTTCTCATTACTATAATGAACATGATTGAGCTTAGGGTTCTTACTATTGGGACAATCTTTACCAAGATGTCCCTTTTGACGACAAGTGTAGCAAATTTTGTGCTTGATGTTGCCATTTCCCTTTGCACTTGTCACTGAGCCATTCTTCTCTCCGAATTTTGCTTGAGCCTTCGAAATCCCTTGTTGAGCTTCATTTGTGGTTCCTCGGTGGAAACCGGTGCCACCGGTTTTGCAAACCCGGTGCCACCGGGTTTCCCCGTGGGAACCTTTGCCCGGTTGGTACAAGCTTCAATCTTGTGCCCTTTCTCATGACAACCAAAGCATCTTCTTTGAGCAAGACTTCTTTGCCTCTTTGATAGGTTTGAGTTCTCTTCTTGCTTGAATGAGCACATGGGTGCATAATGTCCCATGTGTGAGCACTTGTAGCACTTGATATGATCTAGCTTCATCTTGTCCTCAATCTTGTGATCATTGATTTTGTGGCTTTGTTGGGAGATTGATCCGGTGACGATTGTCCTCTTCTCAAGCTTCTTCACCATGGGCTCACGGTTATCTTGAGAAGGTTGCACCTTTTCTTTTCTCTTCAACTTAGCTACCTCTTTCTTGAGTTTTTCGACCTCTTGCATAAGTTCATCATTTTCTTGAGTAATGAAGTCATCACAAGATTCTGCAATCACACAATCATACCAAGAAGGTTTGCCTTTTGGGCCACATGGGTTAGCACAAGATATATCTTTTTCAACTTGAGTACAAGTGCTAGTGGTGCAATGAGGTGTGTAAGATTTAAACGAGTTTATCAAGACCTCATTTATCACTTCTAGCAAGGTGTGTGACTCTACAAGCCTCTCATGAGAATATTCAAGTTCTATGTGAGTTCCTTGTAGTTTCACAAACTTGCAAGTGATTTCCTCAAGTTGGTCCTTGAGAGCCTGATTTTCCTTTTCCAAGGATGCTGCAAAAGATAGAGAGTTAGTAGCACAAGCATATGCCTTGGTAATGTCCTCCTTGCACTTTCTAGACAAGGCATCATTTGACTCCTTAAGCTTCTTCAAATCTTCTTCAAAGGAGTCTCTATAAGCTTGTTGTCTTGTGAGCTCATTTTCTTGTCTTCTTACTCTCTTTATGAGCTCTAGCACATTTTTCTTGTCTTTCTTGGTCATCTTGTCGAGCTCGAAGTTAAATTCCTCAACTTCACTTTCCTTCTTCCTTCTACCTTTAGTCACTTGAGACTTGGAATCATTAGCACACGGTGAGGAAGTACTAGGGGCTGTAGATACCTCAAAATTATTGTGCGATGCTTTGCTCCGAGGTCCAACGAAGCAAGTTGGTGTTGTTTCTTGCCGAACCGGTGCCACCGAGTTCGAACTCGGTGCCACCGAGTTTGCTGGTCGAGAGCGAGTGGTCGCGATGTTGCTTGCTCTTTTGCTTCGTGGATGAGGTCTTTGAAGGAGAGATGCAAGATGTTGATGTTGAGCACTTCTCTTCTTCATCTTCACCATCGTCATCATCGGCACTAGTATACATGTCTTTGAGTGCCACCCAAACATGATGTGCATCATCGCAAATGTCTTCATTGTTGAAGATGAATTCTCGAATAACCTTGCTCACATTATTGTACATGAGGTTAGTAATAGAGTAGTTATGGAGCACACATTCCTTTTCCTCCTTTGATAGATTGGACGTGTCCTCACTATCAAAATCCTCGGGAAGGATGCTAGCAACCACAACTCGTTCAAAAAGAGGACCCCAAGTATTTAATACATGAAGAACATGAGCGGACCAAGAAGAGTAGTTTGAGCCGTCAAACCGAAGAGGCTCAAACGATACCTCACAAGTAGTTGACATCCTTTTAACTCCAAGCGGTTAAGCTCGAATCGGAGCACCGGGCTCGATACCAATTGAAAGGATCTTGATGTCGCCTAGAGGGGGGGGGGGGGGAATAGGCGAGTCTTGAAAATCACCACTTAAAACAAATTTATCAGTGAAACCCGGATACTCCGGACTTTTCTCCGGAGTCTCTGGAAAGTCCGGAATCTCTGGAAAAATCTCCGGAGTCTCTGGACTGACGCCTTCGCAGCGGAAAGAACAGACTGCCCAAAACCGGTGCCACCGGTTTTGCAAATCCGGTGCCACCGGGTTTTCCTGGCAGTGACTCCCCTCTTCTTCTCCTTCTTGTTTGCTTGTTTGGCTTGAACGTAAACTTGATGAATAGCTTAAGGATCAGTTATTTGATAAATGTGGAGTGCCTGCACTTCACAAACACTAACAACCAAGTAGCTCCTCCAATATGATAAAAGGCAAGCAAGAATAGATATAACAATGTAAATGCGAGGTAACCAATCGGGGGACACAAGGATTTGTTTTACCGAAGTTCGGATTCACCACCGTGTGAATCCTAGTCTCCGTTGGGTGCTTCTCCTACCGAAGCCGGGTTGCATTCAACCCTTTTTCCCGATCCACTAGATAGCTTCTTCCCTTTCGGAGGCGAAGCACGACCTTCACAACCGTCCCACGGCTCACCACACCTTGGGAGCTTATGGGCGACGCCTAGCCGTCTAGGAGGCAATCCTCCAAGAGTAACAAACGCTTCACACAAGCTTGACGACGTCCAACAGTGCTCAAGGGATACAAGTGCTCTTGAGTTGCTCACAAAAGGTTTCTCTCTACCACCCAACTCACTAGATCTAGCAAAGATCAAACAACCTCACAAAGAGGGGTTGGGGAGAGCTAGAATGGCTTTGGCTTAGCAAGGAATAGCAAGGAAGCACTCTAGCAACCTCGGGAACGACGAGCTTGCAACGGTGGAGGTTGAAGGGCATAAATACCCGACTCTCCAAAAACTAGCCGTTGGAGTTAAAACCCGGAGTCTCCGGGAAAAACCCCGGATACTCCGAACTTCCCAAAACTAGCCGTTGCAAACTCCAGTGAAAACCGGTGCCACCGAGTTCCCAAACCCGGTGCCACCGAGTTTTCAAAAACTAGCCGTTGGGCCGGCTGACACAAAACCGGTGCCACCGGTTTCCCAAAACCGGTGCCACCGGGTTTGACACAGGGTCAAACCCGAAGATGTGTACGTGTGGTTTTTGTGTTTCTCTCAACTCACATGGGTTATTTGAGAACTGAGACATTATCAAGACTCCTTGTGATGCATCACTCTTGATAGTACGGCGTACCTATACTCATGATTAAATATAAAAGCAATATTAGAACTCTGGAGCTTCTTCTTCAAGAAAAGCCATACTTGATCAATATATCCTCATGAGAGATCCATCCATCAATGTGTCATTGGTTTGAGCACTTCTACATTGAGCTAGTGACTTTGATCTTTATATAAGAATGAAACCCAATTCTTGATTAAGTCACCCTTCACATGACTCAATGAATATGTAATGCTTCTTCATTGCTTCACTCGGTTAGGCTCGACTTGATACCTCGAAACTTTCCAAGCTATAGCTACTTCACCCTAGCCAAGCACATGGTCCAAGTCACTACTCGGCCAACCTTAGCTTAGTACCTCATTGCTAATCCCTTGCTTGATTTCTTCATCCATTCGTTACCAATTTGAGTTAAGCTTTGACTCAACATCAAGAGTGAAATTCTATTGAGATCATGCCTTCTTTTAATTTAAATATCCCTTTTTATTACAACAAGCTTTGTCCTTCAATAAGAGACCATCCAATGTTCCAAAATTAATATGCCTCTTTCTTATTCTTCATTAGCTTGCCATATACCATCTATATGCTTCATGGGATCACACATATCAAATATTATGACATTCATCATTGAGTCAAGCCATTTCACAATATGAGGCTAAAACCCTGCCTCAACTTATCTTGTTTACACATAGCTTGTTTTCACCATGTAGATAACCAATGTCATATATTATGCCTTGTCATTTATATGTTACAACCTTCTCACATGCTTAACAAGGACATTAGACCTTTAATCTAGTTGTCAATCAATACACCAAAACCCACTTAGGGCCTAGATGTCTTTCGGTGGCCTCGGCCGACGCGCGGCCGTCGCGTCGACCGCCGCCTCCGCGGGACCTTCGCCGCCGGGAGAGCTCGCGGCCCCGGCGGCCGTAGCTTCAAGTTCCGCCGCGTGTGCCGCCTCCGAAGCATCCGCCGTAGCGTCCTCCCCCGTGGGGACCGGTGGCCGCCACGGCGTCGCCGGGGGTGGGCGCGACCTCTTCCCCGGGAGCGGGAGCGACTTCAAGGCCGGCGGGCGACGAAGGGGCGGTCCCTACGGCCGCCTCGGCACGCTCCCCCTCAATTGCGGCCCCCGGCGCGCTTCCCCCGTGCCCCTCTTCGGTGTTCGGAGCCGTCGCGTCTTCGGCAACGCCGGCCTCGTCCTCGGCAACGTCGGCGGCCTCACCCCCCGGTGCCGCGGCCGCGGGGCCTCCGGCGGTGATAAGAGGAACGCCGGGCATGGCGATCCAATCCCCATCCATCATGAGCTGGGGCAGGGGTGGAGTGCCGCCGAATCGAGCCGGGAGACGGTCGTAAACACGCTTGTTGCGGCCGAGGCCTTATCTGCGAAACAGCGAGGGCAATGTTTTAAAGTATTTACGAGAATGTGCTTTCAACACAACCATAAACAAAAGGAAGAAGTAGCTTCGGTGTGCACGGGCACTAAGGCGAGCGGACTCGTCCAAGGTGAGTTGATATCCGCGTCGGGCGAAGAAGGTGTTCATGAAGTTTTTCGCAAGGTTCTTGGGGAGCACCGGGAGCTGACCAACATCTAGTTCCGCGTCGCTAGGCCATTCGAAGTTCTCCTTCGTAAGACGACGAAGATCGCCCTTGCTGATCGTCTTCTCCGAAGACGGACGATCCGGGGGCACCAGCGAGCACACCGAATACGCCAGCGTGTGAACCCCCACTGCAGCCCCGAGCTCTCCGAAGATCTTCGTGTTCATCGAGATGACGTCGAAGCAGGCATTCACCCACTCATAGAATGACTCGACGGTGCACCGGGGGAGCGGGACAAGCGGCGCACTCAGATTGCCTTTGCTCCGGCGGCTACGGTATGTCGTCGCGAAGGGTTTCGGCGCTCCAAATGTGATCCGTGTGGTACCGCTCCCGGCGCTCCGTTCGGCTCGCTCACCTCTCTCTCGCGCTTCGGCCAACTTGGCCTCCCTGTCGGCAAGGCCCGAACGCGCAAGTCCTCCTTGGCGGCCGCTCGGGATCTCCACGTCGCGGCGCGGCGTGTTGAGGAGAGCTTCGGAGGATTTCGCCGAGTCTTCCTTCTCCTGTTGCAGCTTCCGGGAGCGCTCTTGCTCCGCAACCGATCGTCCCTCCAGCTCCGCCACTCTGTTCTCAAGCAAGGAGACAGCGGCCACCGATCTCTCCTTCGCCTCCTTGCTCTCTGCTCCGCGCCCTTCGGGAGAGGCACCGCGACGCGATGAAGGCCTTCAGAGACAGGTCCCCGCATGCCGTCGTGAGCTCCACTGCGGTGAGCTTCCCGAAGTATTCCTCTTCATGAGGTATGGCGAAGCTTGCCCCGGCTTCCTCCAGGAACTGGCGTTCGTGCCCGCCGCTCGTCAACCCCAAAAAACGGATCGTCTTCCCGCCAATCAGCTTGGCTTCGGCGGGAACTTGAAGACGGACAGCGACGGTGCGGGGCTCCTCAGGTGTCACCCGATAGTTGCTGCTCTCGGGCTCCTCGTCCTCCCCCTCCTCCGCTTTGGCGACGACGTCATCTTTATCAGTAGCAGGGGCCGAAGGGGAGGCGGATTGCTCGGTGCCACCGGAGGACGTGTCGGACGAGCTGCTGGAGGTGGAGCTGGAATTATCCTTCTCTTGTGGGGCTTCGGCGCCAAGGGCGACGGGGCTCGGCCTGCGCGGCGCGTCACCGACGGAGGACACGATGCGAACGTCGGCCGTCGTTGTCCTTGTCTTTTACTCGGTGGGCCGAGGGGGACAAGTAACGGCCCGGCGGCCCCTTGCCCAGCCCTCGCCGAAGGCACGCCCGAAGGTACGTCCGAAGGCGCGGCCGCGCGCAGCGGCACGGCGGCTATCACGTCTTCGACGAGGCCTGTCTCCACGTCAACGACGCGGGTCCTCTTGGGGGACGGGGGCGAGTCCGCCGGCCGCCCGCCCCGCTTCTTCCGGGCTTTCCCTTCGGCGGCGGCCCGTGGCCGCGGCGCGGCGCGCTCCTCTCGCCGGGTCTTCTGCGGAGCGGCGCGCGGCGAAGTCGCCGTCTCCTCGAGCGTCCGCTTCGGCGGCTGCAACCGCGGCGGCCTTCTTCTCGGCCGCCTCGTGGTGCTTGGCAAACCGACGCGCTCGGGTGGTGTGATCTTGAAAAATTCGAACACCCGGTTCGTCGGGACCCGTTTAGCTCCGCAACGGTGTCTTTGTACTCCTTCGGCGAGACGGGGCCGAGGATGAAGTCCCGGTGCGCCTACACCTTCCTTCTCCTCAACACCGCGGGAAAACGGTCCGGTCGGTTAGCATTTCATTTACCAAGGACGTGGCTAAGAAGAACACTCCGAAGGACGCAAAGTAACTTACACTCGGCCGTGAAGCCGAAGACCTTCGTCCGGTCGGGGCAAGGAATGCCCCCAATATCCTCCACCCACTCGTCCTCGGCCACGGACCAACCATCCACCAACGGGCACACGGGATGTTGCGGTACTCCTCCACGATGTCGCGTGTGCCGCACTTGCGCGCGAACCGGCGCAACATTATCACGAACTCGTCGCCCTCCGGGCACGAAGGGTTCTTGGCGTAGGACTCATGGAGGGGCGGGAGCTCCTTCGTAGCCGGCGGGTGAGAGCCTCCGGAAGAAGGGGGGCTCAAGGTGTAGTAGAACCGATCTTTGCCGCCAATCCGAAGGCCACTTGTTCCGGTATGCGGTGACCGGGCTCACCACGCCAGCCTTGTACGAAAAGTTGAGACAGCCGAACTGGCAGTCCTTCTCCACAGGCCGGTCCCCTCCTCCTCGAAGACCGTCCGCCGCTGGTGGTGCACCTGATGCGCCGAAGCGAACCCCTCGGCGGAGGGCTTGATCTTCGTCGTCCGCATATCCACATGTACACCGACGGCGCGGGGATGGCGTTGGGGGTGAGCCGGTGCGGGTAGATATCGAAGTACGGGAGGATGTCGACGACGGCGGGGTGCGGCGGGAACCGAAGCCCCGCGTACGGCAGGTCGCGGAAGATGACAACTTCGTTGTCCCGCGGCCGCGGCACAGTCTCCCGGCCAGGGGCTCGGCCGGCCCCGACCATGCGGTTCTTCACCAGCGACTCCACATCGGTCTTGTCGATCTGGCTCCGACCGAACGTGTAGGTCTTCGCAATCTCTCTTGCGACAACATCGCGTCTCCGCTTCGGCGCCATGAATGCTAACTAAGCACGAAGCGAAAACAGAAGCGAGGGGGCTGGACGAAGTCTTACAATAAACCTTCGGAGCTCTCGTGCGTCGTAGCTTTGGGTCGCAGCCGCAGTGTGGGGCAACCCAAAGGGCGGCCCCCCTTTTTATAGTAATGAGTCCCGATAATCGCGCCGACGACGACCGAAATTACACTTTTACCCAGTAACAGTCCCTCACAACGGCAAATTTCCCAAGGGGCAGCGCGCGTCTTTTTTCAGGTCGCCGCGTCAGCGTGGGCCGTCCGGGGGAGTTCTGAAGTCCATTCTTCACCCTATCAAAGTCAATTGTAAGTTCGGCCCATCGCAGGATCAGGACGGCCCTCACTGACGAGGGGCTACTGTTGGGGAAGTTGGCCTTCGGAAGCATCACCCTCGTTCGGCCACGCCGGCCACCTTCGGTCTTAGTACGGCTTCGGTCTCGTGGGGAAGCCTTCGCTGTACGGGCGCTAACGAAACGCTAATGCCACTTATGCTACGTGAGTTTTGTTGTGCAGGAATGATCCCCCGTGGCGGCGCTTACCTTCGGTGCCGAAGGTACGGGTGGCCGTGCTCCGGCGACGAAGGTCCGAGAGGACCGGGAACGGGCGCGCCGGCCGGGGACATCGCGTCCGGCTGCCCGTGGCACGCGCGGGCGGAGTGCCCGAAGAGGCGCGACGCCCCCGATCCGGGATCGGCGCCTCGTCGCCGAAGGTGCGGCGATCTGGAAACGTGGCTGCGGCCGACGTGTAAAGTGAGCTCGGACAAGGCGAGAGACAAGAGTGGCCGCGTGTAAAGGCGTTTCGGCCGTACGAAGACACGGCGGAGGCACGTACGACGCGGGGACTTCTTTGTTATACCCTTGTAAAGTGTTTAAAGCGGTTTGTCGGGAACGGAAAAGGTGTAATTGAGGCAAATGACTATACCCGGGGGTCTCCTATAAATAGTGAACCCCCGTAATGAAACGGACACACCGTAATGAGAAGAGAGCACCGAAGGTAACGACTCTTTTGGTCTTCGATCCGCTGAGTATTCCCTTGTTTCCTTTTCGGTATTGCTAAGTTTTAGCGTTCCCTCTTCTAGCGCAAGTAGAAGTAGAAGTCACACGGTAACAAGCGAGGGGAGGGAGAAGACTCGGGGGGCTGTTGGGTCGGCGTCCACCCTTCGGGCCCGATTTCCACCAACAGTCACGTCGGAGGAATTAAAGATGGACAAGGCCCTAGCCCAAGGCCCAACGGATCGAGCCCGTTCTGTCTGGCCAATTTTACATTTGGTTTTATTTGTAGGCTAAAAATGAGTGTACATTTCATATATAAATTTGAACCAAAACTACGTAGTGTGGATGGGAGACAGAGAGAACCTAGCAGGTGCTCTGCAGCTGGAATGCATCGCAGCGCTCGTCTCTCGGCTGGCTCGAACGTACGCGATGCACGCTGGGGGCAGCGCCGCAGCGGCAACACACGAGGCTCTCACGTGAGCTTGCCGGCCTCGCCCGCGAGCTGTACACGCCACCAAACAATTAGCGCTCCCAATAATCACTCCTGCCTGAGTCCTGACGCCTCAGTGCACGGTACGGTGCTCGCGGAGGCGCACCGGCGGCCATCTATGTGATCAAGCTACGGAGTACTCACGCATTGTGGTTTGTTAAGTTTCCCATTTTTTTTAACAACAACACAAGATAGTGCTGGTTTCATTGATATAGCAGAACAAATACTAGACTACAACACTGTGGGGCTATAAGCAGGAAAAAAACAAAAAACTATTGTAGGTTAGATTGGGTCATCAACGCGAGCTACCACTCACCGACCGATTGGATTGGGACTTCGACACGGCCAAACCACTACACAAGACAATGACAAGGAAGGCAGAACATATGCAGCATCCACACACAAACTTAACCGCACACTTAAAGTCGTCGAAACACCGCCGGGGTCCAGCACCGACACAGAAACAAAGGGGTGAACCAGGACCGTCGTTGTAGGTAGACTTCCCCACGAAGCTTCCACGTGCATGAAGCTGCCGCCATCAAACCAGCAGACCAAGGATGTTGCTTGCGCCATCTTCCAACGTTGTTTCGCACCGGGTGGTTCCAGCCATGCTGTTGACGGTTCAATGACGGTCCAAGATTATCAATCCGTGGACCGACAACGAACTACTTAGGGTTTTCCTTCTAATCTAACCGATCCAACATAATATGAAGCGTTTGCATATAAAGGTAACCTGAAAGATATATAAGTTAAAGCACAGGGTTTATCACATCCACCAACATAGCCAAAGTAAAGCGCAACCAAGGGGATAACTAAGCCTGTCGCCTTCTAGTTGTAGTTCTAGTGAGCCCGCAGTGTGACACCCTAAAATTCCATCATTAAATAATGTAAGCAACGTGGTGTTTTAGTTTTTGTTTTCTAAGGAATAATAAATTATCAAATAAATTATGCTCTAAAATATTTAATATCACTTTTGAATAATTTTAGAGGCAACAAGTGCTTGTGCATCATGTTTTTGTTTGCATGGTGTTTATGTGTGAGGATGTGAAGTTTTAAAAGTCTTTAAAATAATTTGAAAACTTGCAAAGGGTTTGAAGTGTTTAAACTTTGAAAAGAGTTTAAAGTTTGAAAAGGATTTGAAAAGATTGAAAAAAAAAGAAAACTCCTAACCCTCTCTCTCCCCCTTTTCCTTTCAGCCCGCTGGCCTGCTTTCCGCCACCGGCCCACACCATCATCCGGCCCAAAACCCCCCCGGCGGCCCAGCTTCCCACCTTCCCCTCCTTTCTTTCTCTTTCACCGCCAGCCCGGCCCCACCCCGCGGCTCTCCGTTCTCTTCCTCTAACCGCCCCCTCCTCTCGCCCTCGCGTCAAGGCTGCCGCGCGGCCGCCGTTTTCCCCGCCTCCCGCGCCTTCCCCACCCTCAAACCCTTCAATCCAGGTGCATTGAAACATCGGCTTCTTTCCCCCGCCATCAATTCCCTTCCGTTTCGCCCGAATTAATCCCTCCCCCTTGATTGCATTCCATCGGCCGCCCTCATGGCCATTGAAGGACCACTGCCCCCCCGGCAGGCGCCCCCTCTCGTTCCCTTTCCCCTATAAGAGCCGAGGCTGACCCTGCCTCGCCCTTTTCCCTCTCTTCCCAGACCCACTCAAGCCCTGCACCTCTCTCCCCTCGTGCGCGCGCCGCCGCCTGGGGGATCCTGCCGCCGCGCTATAGCCGGTGCTTGGAGCCCCCACCCGACGCCGGTGGACACCTTCCCCGAGCCCTCTTCGTCCTCGCTTTACGTCTACACCGTTCGCACGAAGACCGGCGCCCCCGAACCCTTCTTTCACCCAACCGAGCCGCAGCACCCGCCGCTGCCGCCAAGGTGAATAGCCGTGCGCCGCCCCTATTTTGTATCCATCGTTCCTCCCTCATCTCCCCTACCCTCGCACGCACAGGTACACCAGGGGCTCATCCCAACGCGCGGAAGCGCGCAGCCGAGGCCGCAACCCCCTCCCCGGCGGGCACCCGTGATCCCGTCCGCCCCTCTTCGCCGCACGTCGTCTACGCCACCCCACCGCCGTCAACGAGTCTCTGGTGAGCTCCGCGACGTTCTCCTCTTGCTCCCGGTCCAAACCGCGTCGCAAATAGTGCACCGTAGTGCCCAAACCAACATCTCCGGCGAACTTCCGACGAAGCCGCCGTCGGGCGCCGCCGCGAGCCGGCCGTGCGCCGCGCCGCTCGTCGCGTGTGTGCGTCCGCGGCCGCAGATCGCGAAACCAACGGCCCTGATCAGATTGGGGTATATCCCTTGGCCCCGGTCCACCGTGGACCCATGGACCAGGTCCATCGCGCGGTCCACCGCTGGTCCACAACCGTGGCAGCCGTCCGATCCGCAATCAACGGTGCAGATCTATCCGCCCCGAGTCAAACCAACCACATACCGGTCAGCTAGGGATGTTTTGCTAAAAAGACCTAGGTTTCCATGGTTTCGCATGCCGGTCCTCCCACCAGTGAGGATCTTCACAAACAAGTCCTTTTCTTTACATATGGACCCTCGAGCCTTTACTTTTTCCTCCAGCCGTCCGTACTCAGATCGACGGCTCAGATCTTCTCACCATCGAGTCGGCCATACCCATACCGGTCAAACCCGGCCGAGGCTCGTAATTTTACAAAAAAAACACCCCCATAGTTCTTAGATTCACAACAATACCCTTCCACCTATAAGAATCTCTCCAGTTAGGTCCTGTTTTCTTCGTTTAAGCCCCTGAGCTTTTTAGTTTTCCCATCAGAGGTCCATCTTTGGTCTTTTACACTATAAACTTTCGGTTCATGTGTGTAATTATGTTTTAGCCCCTGGATTCTTGCAGATAAGCCCCTGGAAGTCCTGTTTCTTCACAGAAAAGCCCCTGAACCTTGTTTTAGTCGTATCTTTTCCGTCCTAGCTCTGTTTTAAGCGTTCTTGGTGTCCACACGACTGTCTTTTCAAACCCGTCAGTTTTGGAACCTTGTTTTGGCCGTATCTTGTGCGTTTTAGCTCCGTTTCCACCGTTTCAAGTTGCGTTAGGCTCATATCAACTAAAACTACGTGATAGGACCAATGTTGTACATGTTCTTTGTTTTATAATTTATTTAAATGTTAAATATGATTAAATCTTATTATGCATGCTTTTCTAATTAAAATCTAGCTAGAGTTCAACACGTGTTTTCATAAGAAAGTTAATATGCTTAATACTAGTTAAATATTTCTTATAATTAAAAGCTAATTAGATGTGTACCTTGGTTTTCATAATCAAACTTAAATTGAGTAACATTTATGCAATTTGCTTCTTAAATAAAAGCAATATAGGTTTATCCCGAGTTTTCTTAATTAAATTGTCAATTTGATTACAATGAATATAAATGTGTTTTTAAGTTGTAATATGATTAGTTTAACTCGGAATATAAAGATAAACGCCTAGATGCTTTTACATGCTTCTTTTAAATTAAATGTTTAATTTGCATAAGTTAAACTTGAATATTTATAAATAAAATTGGACTAGGTTTCAATTGTATCTTAAATATCAAATAACCTGCTTAATTATAAATGGGGTATTTCTTTGAAATAACCCATACACATGACTTTATTTACTTAAAATATACCAAGCACATAGCTAGCTCTTGTTTGTGATCATCCAAAGCTCCCGATAGTTCCTAGTACTTTTGTGTTCGCGTTCCTAGAGCCAACCCTTATTCTCTCTTGGTGAATCAACTATGTTCTTACACCTAATCTTTTCTAGCCACCTTTCTTTAAAAGCTACCTTGTTGTCTATTTCTTCTGTCAGATCAGTTTACCTTTGCTTGGTGTATTGTTTTATTTATTGTATGCATTCTTGTATGCTCGTAGACATCGTGCCAGTTTCAAGTGAGCAGCCAGTTGGAGTAGATCAAGAGCAAGTGTTTGAAGAAGAAGAACCCCAATGTTTAAGCAAGGAAGGCAAGTGGACTTCTCCCCCCCGCATATTCTACTCTGTCCCACACAACTTGCATGATAACTAAGTTTACCTTTTAAATGTTGCTATGCATAAACTTGATGGGAACCCCTTTTTAAGGACATGACTAGATTTTATCCCTATTACCTTGGACAACCCTTTTAAATAAATGTTTTGGGTAGAAATGCTTAGTTGCTATAACTTGGGATGGTTAAAATGAATCTTTTGCAATATGATGAATGTTGATCATGATAACTTTGGTGATATATATGTGTGTGCTTATGGTTAATAACAAGATCATATGGTTTAATCGGAACATGGAGAACCACCCAGGAAAACAGTGCAACCACAGTCCACATGGCTCTGGCTTAGCCAATTAATTAGGAGAGTGGAATTATCTGATAGCCTATTTCCGAGAGGGGCACAGGGGGGCGGAGTTGAAGGGGTATAGCCCGATTCTTTTGGGGTAGCAGCATTGGCTAAGGTGCTGACCATTAGGGAGGGTTATGGTCTGCTCCGCCGTCTTTATGCTTGTTGCGGGGCCGTTGGTTTCTCTTCTTTCCTTTGTAAAGGCTTCGTAGTGGACCCCTAGCCACTCACCTCGGAAGTGTTTAAGGGCCTTGCAAACCCGGGCGACATGGGGAACACGAACTGTGGGTAAAGTGTACAACCTCTGCAGACTGAAAACTGATCGATCAGCCGTGCTCACGGTCAAGAGCGGCCTGGACCCTCACATGATTAATAAACTTGAAGATGGAATTAAATTGTGGTTTCTTGTGGTTTTTGAGAGGAGATGCTTTCCTAAATGCTTAAGTGGGTTGGTATAAACTTACATCTAGTAATTAGGTTCTTGCTAATAAAATTTGACCAACATTAAAATGTTAACCGCTGCAAAACTCTTAGCCTTTTCTTGATGGCCTTGCATCTTTCCCCCACTTGCTGAGCTCCAACCATAAGTGTGCTCACCCTTGCTTACCCGCTGTTCAGAGGAGAACACCGGAGAAGAGTACTTCGGCGACTACAAGGAGTTCGAGGCTTGCGTGCCCCCGGTCGGATGCTCCGTGGGAGATAAAGATGGAGTTACATCTTCATAGTTATCGTTCGATCGTTGTAAAGACCTTCGAGTCTAACGTCTGAGTGTAATAAAGAGATAATGTAATGGTTTAACTCTTGCACGTTTTTATTGCTGTTTATTGATAATTCACTCATGACGTCTATCATATGTGTGTAAACTTGATCCTGGCGCACATATGAGATGCATTTGATTTTCTTCAGAAAATCAGGTGTGACACGCAGTGAGGCCGCTATAACCGTCGTGCGCCATCCCCCGTTTGGAATCAATGCAAAATGGCCACAATTAAAGCGCCAGAGCCCCCACCGTCGCCATCCTATAGGTCGGCCGGACCTCCGGTAGTCCCCTCTGGCGACGGTGAGGTAGGGAACAGAAGGTCGGGGTGGTGGCGATAGGGTTGGGGAGGCCGCCCAAGTCGCTGTCGCGGGAGGGGCGATGTGGGGGCAGGGACTGCCTATCAAAAACCCTAAGTTTCCCAGCAAAATATGTGAACTGAGCGTAGGTCATGTGCTTGCCAACAGCGAAAGGCTAGTGTGATTCAATGTCAAAGATTTCGTAATTAGTCTTTCGAGAGTGCTCATTTGAGTAGGATTTGATGAGTGTTCGTAGGAGTTGAGTGTGTACATGTATGTGCGTCTACTTGTGTACTGTGTGATTTTCGAGATAAATATTCATGTGAAATGTAATTTGTTCCATACAGCAGTCAAGCTTTAATCGGCATTTGTTAGTTTTCCTGTTAAACACGCACACTTGGGTGAATCGTTTTCTTTTCTTTCAAGAAATTTTATTTGGACGGAAGGTGAACCATTTTCTATCTGCCGATCGATCACACGCGCCGGCGCCGCATGCCGCCGGCCGGAACAGCGCAAGATTCCGGCCCACGCCCCACGGTACGTGCCGCCAGCCACACCCCATCCTCGCTGTCCCGCCACCAACCGGACCCGAGGCCGCCGCGCCACCTCTCCGATCCCCCCGCTTCCTCCGTAATAAACAACGCATCGCACACGCCGCGCCGCACCGATCACCCACTCCATCACTGCTGCCACTCTCGCTCAGGTCGCACGCGCAAGCACAATGCAGCAGGCGGGTCCCCTGGCCGTCGCCCTCGCCGTCGCCATCGTGGCGGCGGCGTCCGCGCCTGTCTCCCACGCGCAGGGGACGGCGCCCGGCGGCGGCGGCGGGGCGGTGCCGTCGTGCGTGTCGAAGCTGGTGCCGTGCGCGGCGTACCTCAACTCCACGTCCGCGCCGCCCGCGGCGTGCTGCGGCCCGCTCAAGGAGGCGGCGGCCAACGAGGCGGCGTGCATGTGCGCCATGCTCCTCAACAAGGCCGCGCTGCAGGCGTTCGGCGTCAAGCCCGAGCAGGGGCTCGGCCTCGCCAAGCGCTGCGGCGTCACCGCCGACGGCTCCGCCTGCGCCGAGTCCGCCACCGCCGCCGTCGGGGCAGGTAATGCAGCTCGCTTTGTCGCCCGCCAATCTCATCTGCCCTGCCGATCGGCTGAATGTGCTTGATTGCTGTGCTTGTTCCGTTTTAGAATGCAGTACACAGAGAGTAACAGTAACAGTAGCTTAAATCCCAATCAGATGAATAATGTCTTTACTCGAAACTTTGTCGTCTCCATCTCCATCCATATATGATGGATCTGCAGAAAGCTAAGCTGTCTAGCTTGTCTTTAACCTCTCTAGCTGCCAACGTACAGCAGCTAATGGTATTGTTTAGCCATACAAAATAATCAATCTTCTGTACAGTACGTGGAGATATTTGGATGCAATGGGTTATTTTTGGTAGGAGAATCATAATCCATCGTGTGACTGCTCTAGATCCATCTCTGCAACTGATCTTTTCACCAGGTCTCAACTGATAAAAACACGCCAGTTGATAAACTGTATATGATGGTATTCTGAACCTGAATGATGAAGATTTCGTTTCTCCTAGCAGGTGCAGCCGCTGGCAGCGGCACTGCTGCATCTTCAGCTTCCACTGGAGGCTCTGCTTCTACAGGTAATTGTTTATCACTTCACTAATTTGCCGTCCTTGCTTTATCAGATCAGTACTGACGTAGAAGGGTTTCATTGCTTGAGCTATCAGCACCAGTAGATCTCAGTTAACCACAGTATAAATTGTTACACCAAACTTCTCTACCAGTCTTGTCTGAATTTGTGATCACGTAGTTTCTAGGTAGTAACTGAGCATTTTGTGGACATTGTTGCAGTGACCAAACCAACAGCGAACGGAGGAGGCGTGACACGCCACCTGAGCTTGACCGGTGCGTCCGCCTTGGTAGCCTTCAGTTTCATCGGGTGTACCATCATGGCCTAATAGGAGTTACCGTCTTACCGAGCTGCTTCATATTTTCCTGGAGCAGTTTTTGAGTACCTAGCATGCATAGTACCGGCACAATTCTTTGATGGATTTTGGACCTGTATAATGTTCTACATATGCTTATCACCTGGTTATTATTATTATTTCATTTTGCATACTGTGTGATACCTTTGTTATTCCGTGCAAAACAAGAGAAGTACTAATGGGAATGAAAACAGCGGGAAAACATGTTTCTAATCTTCATCGACGAGAAAATGTGAAAAGATCATGAACAGAGCGACTTCTTTTTATTGCAAGTTATATCGAGTGAGTCTTTGGAACAATGCAAGTTTCGTTCAAGAGAGGAACAGAGCCCAGTCCACTGAAATAGAATAGCCTTCTTTTATTATTATTTTTCTGAAAGCCTGGCTAAGACAACAAGTACATCAAACGAGTCTGATGCTTTAGCAAGGATTGCAAAAGGGAGACAACAAGTGAACAGTAAGTGATTATACACAATAGGGTTATGTTCCTCATCACCTTAGCAGGGCTCATAAGTTATGCTTCTTCTCCTCCCACCTTGGTAGTGACCATAAGTTATGCTTCTCTACTCGGGTAGTCATGCTTTATGCTTATGCTATTCCTCATTTCTTCTCCATAGATGGCTCAGGGCTAGATGACTTATATTGGCTTCTCCAGACTCTGAATTTGGTGCTCCCTTTCTCCTTTCACTTGTACATCTGGACTTGGTAACTTGTCTTTCCCACCTGATGGAATGGCACGGTGTGGAGTCTGAGCCAGCCCCAACCATCCTAGAACCACTGGTCCAGCACCACTGTTTTACTCTGGTAGTGTAGAAATAAAATTTCATCAACCTTGGAGCAGATAGGTAGCTCATACATTATGCAGAGAATGCGTAGGTTTTCAAGAACACGTAATGCACATATTTCATTGAGGACCATAAGATCTCATTATTAACAGGTACCATAATATGAAACGAATAACATATATTATGACCCTTCTAGCTGATTCAATATAATCATATATATGTCAAAATATATTCAGTAAATGATTTGTCAATGTGATATCAGAGCTTGTCTTTGACAGAATGTGGTATTATGAGTATGATAGCTGAACTTGGACGAAGAAACTCCTCAACTTCATCACCAGAAAATCCATCCTCACTGTCCGAGTATTAGATGCTGCGTCAATACCTCACTGAAGAATAGTTGGCACAAATTTGACCATCTTTCTCAGTCTTTGTGACAAATGGCTGGCTTCTTGAGGTGATAATGTGCCTTTTGCATCTTAAGCCTGCGCGATCATTCACTTTGCACTTCATCTTCATACCCATGACAAGTTCCTTCTCCCTAGCATGCCGCATTTCATCAACCTCCGCGATTTGGTTAGCTGCAATCATACAAGATCGTTGATTTTAGCAAGAGAGCAAGCATATATACATTGACATATAAAGAGAGGACTACTGAAGCAAAGCAGAGGTAGAATGTCAATGTGCTTAAATTTCTATTTTCTTCTAAAAAAAAAAAGTTCCACACTTAGTGGCTATTTTTTAACATGAAATTTGTTTTCTTATTAGAAGGCATAAAAGATAATCCTATATTCCTATATATGTTAATATGTTATGAAATCCTTGATCCACCATCAAAACTTATCAAAATCCAAATTCTGCCATATATAAAGGCTACCAAGTTTCTCATCCACTATGTGTAACTGCAGTGAGTGAGTTCCAGGGATGAGAAACAAATTTCAGATCGCCTGAATGCCACTGTTGTGGAATCTGCGAATGTCGATCATATGGGTGCGAGAAAATTCGAGTAGTGCCACAAGGAACATGATCTGATTCTTTCACGGGGGCAGATTGAGGATTCCGACAAGTTTTTATGGCATATAAATCATCATCTTAAGAGAATTGGTGAGACAATATCATGTAGTACCTGATTTAGTTAATCAGATTTTTTAAGCTCTTTGTCTAAATCAGGAGACCATCAGAAGTGATGTAGATGAAGGTTGAGGTAATCAATCATCAAAGCCACACCGCGGGAAAAAATAAACTCCGATCCAGGCTTCGGCGAATAGGCCAGCACGCCTTCCTTGTCCTCCTGCAGCCGCAGACGCAGCCTCCGCGTTTCCTCCACGAACAAGCAATTCTCCGTTTCCAAATCCATCAGCCTTGAAATGCAACGAACCGAATTCGAGAGGAACATGCAGCAGAAGCGAACACGATGTTGCAGTTACGTTTGCGTTGTCTGATCCATCGACCATGAGAACCAAGGAGGTATGAGCGACTGACCTCGTCATTCCATGACCATCGGGCTCCGACGGCGATGGAGCGAGAGGCGGCGGAGGAGCACGGCCACCTCCGACGGAGGATTTTTTTTTTTGAAATGTCCGACGGAGGATCCTGATGGCACGGCAGCCGGCGGGACGCGGCAAGAATACGAATGGCGGCGATGGAGTGGGCGTGTTCAACTTTCCACAAAGGCCGGGAGAGGATGGTGGTCTTTTCGACGTGATGGGCTTCAATTTTCCACTTTGAATTAGGCCCATAAGCCTGAAACTCCAGTTTCCATCCCTCTACAACTTCAGGTGGATCCTCAGGCCTTGGTGGAGGACTACTATGACTCAGATGGTTGGGATATTAACTTTATAAGGACTCTAACTGTAGAGGAAGAGATGAATTAGGCTATGGATAAATCGAAATCCTTCACCACTAAATCTCTTTACCGGTTTATCTCGCATGGGGGCGTGTGTGTGGCTGATTCGAGAAGCATCTGGAGAACAAAACTTCCACTTAAGATCAAGGTCTTCCTGTGGCAACTCTCTTTTGACAAGTTACAAGCGGCTACCGCCCTAAAGAAGAGAGAGTGGAGAGGGAGTATCCACTGTTGTTTGTGCGGGGGGAAAGAAACAATAGATCATATCTTTTTTCGTTGCCCGATTGCTCAGTTTACTTGGTGTTGTGTCAGAGACTCCTTTGGCTGGAGCAATTTTCCTACCTCTTGGCATGACTTGCAAGGGGGATGGTTATCCAATAAACTAAAAATACCATACAAACTCGGCCTCTTTGTCTTTGCAGGGGTGGCTTGGGCTCTATGTGGAAGTCCCGAAACAAAATGGCTATAGAAAAATGATTTCCTTTGCATCCGCTGGTGATAATCCGCTCTAGCATTGTGTTTGTGCAGAAATGGAGGCTGCTGTTGAAGGAAGGTGACCAGGAGCGCGTCGACAAGGTGTTGGCCAGGATGCAAAACTTTCTAGAAGGATTTACTCCGAGCACTGCAGTCATGACAGATATTTTTTGAAATTTGTTAGCTTGTTGTGTCAGGTTGCTGTTTTGCAGTGTTACTTGTTGCTTTGTCTGTGCTGGCCCGTGGGGCGTATTGTGTAATCTCTTAATCTCCATAATACGATTCCTGGCCAATATCGCGAACGGGTATCGTTTCCACGTCACCCGCAAACCCTCCAACCGTCAGATCTCCACAGCGGCCACTAAACAGCCGTTGGATCGGGTCTGGTCTCAAGCCCGTTAACATGCAAACCCGGATGGCCTGAGAATCATCCAGAACCATCCCATCTGAGTTCGAGGCTCCGACCTGCTGCCGCTCCGGCGCCGCCCGGGTTCCGCTGATCTGCCCTCTCCCCCGCGCTTTTCCTCCCCTGCGGCTCGTCTCCTACCTCGCCGGCTCTCCGCCATGGCTGCTGGTTATCCTCGGACCAGGGCAACGCGCGTAGCGCGCTACTTGAAGGACCGATTAGGCGACCAGAAAGGGGGGGAGTGAATGGGAGCCGATAAAAATTCTTCTCGAAGGAGATTGAACCTCCGACAAGATGAACTCGCTCGGTCGGACCCCCAAAATCACACGATCCGCACTTCTACCTTCCGTTTGCCAAAACCACGTAGCCATTGGAGTGCTACTTGTCCTAGGAACAAACACTACCAGCAACCTCAACACACACGCACCCACGACAGCGGAAACAACTCGAAAGCCGGCTGTCCAGAGGGGGCGGTTAGACCGGTTATAGGGGGCGGTTAGACCGCCTCCACCAGGCAACCAAGAAATCCTCCGAAACACCTCTTTTGAGCACCAAAATGTACCACGGTTTCACCAACAAAGATCTCTGGTCAAGGCCATGCTAGCTACCAGAAAATCTTGGCGAAAACCAAAACTCCACTCAGGGGCCTAGGGGCGGTTAGACCGGCTACCAGGGGCGGTCTAACCTCCTGTACCCAGCAACGAACTCCAAACAAGAACTCCTAGCAAACGGCACGAGAACGACCCAAAATTTCACCCAGACGCTCCTCTGATCAAGGCGAACAAACTCACAGAGGACAATCCGGCGAAACAAAACTTTGACCTGGAAAAGCCCAGGGCGGTTAGAACGCCCCTCCAGGCGGTTAGACCGCCTCTCCCAGAAAAACAGCCCGCGGGTCAAACCCCAACTTCCTCGCGCCCGATCCCCCGAATCACTCCACGGATTGCAGCAAAACTTCGGGAATAGCAGGGTTACTTCCTCGGCAACCTCTACCTCAAAGGAATCGACCCGAAACGCTCACAATCAAGAGGAATCGAAGAAATCGCTTCTCTAGGTTAAGAACTCGCCCAACTCGAAAAACCACCAAATCGAGTCCGATTCAAGAGAGATTTGAGGGTAAAGTCACCAGCCAAAGAGGCACAAGATCCTCATACGTGACACCCACCAAAGACCCCAAGAAATCGTCCTCAAAACACCGCCAACAAAGAGCTCCGAAAATCAACACAAAGAAGGACGGGAAAATCACCTTGAGGAACAACGCCGAACCATCTATACATACCATGAAGGTTCGTACGAGGTCTAGCTTGCCACCCAAACATTCACCCCTCTCTCTAGATCTCACATGAAGCTCTCAAGCTAGACCTAAGAAAAACTAGGGAAAAAGGAGAACGAAAATGGAAAAACAAATGAGCTAGGGTTCCAAAGGTTGGCTGCCATCCATCCACTCAATGAGTATATATGGAGGCACCCAAAAGACTAAACTACCCTTACTTAAAACTAGGGATACAAGGCCCTCAAGGGCGAATTTGGAAGTCTTCAAATTTTCTTCATCGAACGGATACCCGGCGACCGCAATCTGCTTAGCCTCGACGCAAGCCTTGCGATCCCGACGCGTGTCCTCCGCTTCGAAGCATCTCGGCGCCAGCGACCAGGGCGGTCAGACCGCCCCCTGGGCGGTTAGACCGGCCCGCGCAATCTGACCGGCCCAGGCGGTCTGACCGCCCCTTCTGGGCGGTTGAACCGGCCTGGGTTGGCCACACCTCCTCGTCGAGTCTTCGGCCTCGGTTTTGTGGCTCAACCGAGTAACTAGTGATTTTCTGGTGAACCACTGCAAACCCCGCGAACTCGGTGTAGCCTCCGCCAATCTCCACTCATGACTTGGCTCCCACGTAGTCCCGGCTCGACCTTGGTTTTGAGGCTCTACCAAGAAACCGTCCACGACTTCATCTTGCTGTTCATGCCAGCATGCGGCCCGCACTTGACCCCACTGTCCACCGGGTCCCTCGAACGAAGCCTACTTGTCTTCTCCACACTGCGCAGCCTCACCCGCAACGACCTTTCGCACTTGTTCTTCACCTGCACCAACACGAGTCAAGCCGCAACCTGCACCTGCAATACTTAGCCAAGAATCAGTCCACACAACGTTGCCAATCACTCATCACACAAGGAAGCGACCATCCACCGGTCCTCGAACCACACATGGTCCTCAATCTCCCTCTTGATGAGTGCATTGACAACACCCACATGAAGTAACACAAGAGAAAGGAAAAAGAAAAGAAACAAATAAGAAGAAAACTCAACAAGCGATCGAAAGCCAAAGAAAGGCGAAGAGCAAGATCACTTGGAGAAGACAAATCTCGGACCCCTCAGGCAAGGGCAACAGCTCGACACATCCGAGACAAAACCATGCTCAAACAAAGAGCGCAAACCACCGAAACAACGCTCAAACACCACAAAGAGCTCCCCCTGCACATATGCAAGCTCCCCCTGAGCCAAAGCACACTCCCCCTGAACCAATGCAGCAAAGCAACACGGGAATGCAGCAAAAAGCAAAAATCTGCTCACTCAGCCCAGGGCGGTTAGACCGCCTACCCCAGGCGGTTAGACCGCCAGCACTTTATCTGACCGCCCTGGGGGCGGTTAGACCGGCCCAAGAGACCGGCCCTGCACCAAACTGCTCAAAATTTGCCTGAACCAAATGGAACACCTTCCAAACACTCCCAGGTGCCCAAAGCTTGCACAAACTTCTCCCCCTTGTTGACAATGCATGAATCAAGACAAAATGCGACAAGTTTCAACATATAGCTTCTCAAATATACAAAATTCATCACAAGGAGCTACACAAGTCCAAATGAGCAAGTTAGATACTCTACAGGTTCGTAATGTCCTTAACTACGTGATCACCAAGTTTCACAACCATTGGACAAGGCTAAAAAGGATTTGAGTAATTTTGCGAAAAGTTACTCTCTCATAAGCAAAAACCTAAACATGAGCAAAACATATCAAAATGGCAAAGCCACACAAACTTCATGCTAGGACAGCCATTCTAATCATAAGACCATCACAAACACCCACAAGCACCTCATGTCATGTCAAAGCCACCGAGCCATGTGCCTACTTCTATGTATGAGACTTCTCATTGATAGGCATCATGCAACGGTTTAGCACCCAAAGCAAAATAAATTTAGCACATATGACATGGGAGCATATTTTCCAAGCATTTTCCATTTCATTTTCAGATTCATAATTGGTACATGAAATATCTTTGTGACAAAAAGGAACTTATGCCCCTCCACAAGATAAAGCAAGAGGGCTAAACATTCATGATGGCAAATGAGCCTTTGGCCCCATATGATCAATAAACTAGCTATCCAACCACAAATTAAGCATAGCAAAGCCACTAAAACATGTCAAGATCATATAAAGACATTTACGCATGAGAGAGCATATATGTGACATTTTTCAAAAAACATAGCCATCAACCATGGATTATTCATCAAGATCATCAAGAGCTAAGGCAATCTAACCATAGCATACCAAACAAGCTCACAAAGATATATATAACATCCCATGGTGAACAATGTATATAGGAGAAGCTTTTCCTAGCCAATGCATATGATACAAAATGCATGCAATCTAAGATACAAGGATGCCTATACATCATGTTACATATGCCATGCCAAATGCAAGAAATGCACAAAGGAAACTATACATATGCTACAAAGGAGCTCCCACACACCTAACTCAAGAGATCAAACACACACCAAGTTCCCCCCGCAAACGAGTGAAAGTTGCTTGATCTAGGGGTTTGGTGAAAATATCGGCTAGTTGATCATGTGTGGGTACATGGATCAAAGCTATCTTTTCTTTCTCTACGTTGTCTCTCGGCAAATGATACCTCACTTCTATGTGCTTGGTTTTGGAATGGAGCATTGAGTTCTTTGCAATGCTTATGGCATTGGTGCTATCACATCGAAGTGGGACATGGGTACACTCCTCACCAAAGTCACTCATGTTGTATGAAATCCAAAGGAGCTGAGAGTAACAACTAGCAGCAGCAACATACTGTGCCTCGGTAGTGGATTGTGCAACACTCGACTGTTTGCGGGAAGACCAAGACACCAAAGAAGAACCCAAAAACTGGCAAGTCCCAGAAGTGGACTTCCTATCCAACTGACACCCGGCAAAATCCGCGTCTGAAAAACCATGAAGCGCAAAAGAAGAGGACGCGGAGTACCAAAGGCCGAAGTCGGGAGTGTGACGCAAGTACCTGAAAATTTGCTTCACCGCTTGCCGATGCGAAGTCCTCGGAGACGCTTGAAAACAAGCGCACAAACATATCGAGAACTGGATGTCCGGCCTCGTCGCCGTCAAGTAGAGGAGTGACCTGATCATGCTCCGGTACTCCTTCTGGTCCACGTGTTCACCTTCCGCGTCCGCATCAAGAGCTGTATTCGTACTCATCGGCGTCGTCATAGCCTTGGAATGCTCCATCTTGAACTTCCGCACAATGTCCTTGGTGTACTTAGCTTGGTGCACAAATGTTCCTTCCTTTGATTGCTTGATTTGTAGCTCGAGGAAGAACTGCAACTCACTCATCATGCTCATCTCAAACTCCCTGCTCATATCCTGTGCAAACCTTGCAACAAGAGAGTTAGACGAGCCACCAAAGACAATATCATCCATGTACACCTGCACAATCAGGATATCTCCGCCCTGCCTCAACAAAAACAAGGTCTGATCGACCTTCCCCATCTCAAAACCTCTCTCAAACAAGAACCCCCTCAACCTACCATACCAAGCTCTAGGCGCCTGCTTCAACCCATACAACGCCTTTCTCAACTTGTACACCCGATGGGGGTACTTCTCACTCCCAAACCCCAGAGGTTGCCTCACATACACTTCTTCCTCCAACACACCATTCAGAAAAGCACTCTTCACATCCATTTGGTGCAACTTGAACCCTTTAGCCACAGAAAAGGCTAGAAGGATCCTAATTGCCTCCAAACGGGCTACGATAGCAAAGGTCTCCTCGTAGTCAATCCCCTCCTTCTGACTAAACCCTTGAGCAACAAGCCTCGACTTGTTCCTCACAACCTCACCTTTCTCTCCCTCTTTGTTCTTCCACACCCACTCTGTACCAACCGGCTTACACCCTGGGGGAGGGTCAACCAACTCCCAAACCTGATTCCTCTCAAAGTTCTCCAACTCCTCATGCATCGAATTAACCCAATTTTGATCAGATAGTGCGTGTCCAACGTCTTTGGGCTCAAAAGTAGCAACAAATGCAGCATGAGCGAAATGAGAATTGTTCCGAAAACTCGACCGTGTAGTGCGTTCATTCATCTCGCCAATGATCCTCGAAGCTCGGTGATCCACTTGCACTCGCCGAAGAGGTTCTCGCCTCGATGCTACCCCCCCTCAACATCAGCTTCTCCTTGTTCTTGATTTGTCGTTGTAGGTGTAGTAGAGGATCCGTCCACCACCGTAGTCGAAGTAGTGGGTGCATGTTCAGCCGGGGGCATCGCACCGCCATCTTCATCGTCTCCATGTTCATGCTTCTCCTCCTGAAAGATCTCCTCGCCAAGCTCATCATCACCTGCACACTCAAAGACAAGCTGACTACGTGGCTCTGTCTCGTCGAAGGTTACCTCGCAAGTCTCCACGATTTGGTTAGTTTCAAGATTGAGCACACGATATGCTCTAGAATGAGATGCATAACCAAAGAAAATACCATCGACAAACCTAGCCTCAAACTTATCCAACTTTCTGCCTTTCTTCAGAATGAAACACTTGCAACCAAAGACATGAAAGTGACTCACCTTGGGTGTGCAACCATGCATCAACTCACAGCATGTTTTCTTCTTGTGCACTCTGAGGTAGATCCTGTTCGACACATAGTACGCGGTATTCACCGCCTCAGCCCAATACCTCCTCGGAGTCCTATGCTCATCAAGCATCGTCCGAGCCATCTCGCACAAGGTCCTGTTCTTCCTTTCCACAACACCATTCTGAGGAGGCGTATACGAACTCGAAAACTGGTGCTCAAGACCCAAGTCATGGCAAAAGGTTTCAAAACGAGAGTTTCTGAATTCCGAGCCATTATCACTGCTGATAGCTCGTATGGCATCTCCATGCCTCTCGTTTCTCAACCTCAAGACTAGATCTCGAACAAAACCAAACGTCTCCCCCTGATCCTCGAGAAAGAACACCCACGCATACCGAGAATAGTCGTCCACCACAACAAGAACATACCACTTCCCACTCGCAGATCGCACACGAGTTGGGCCAACAAGGTCCATATGGAGCAGCTCGCATGGACGCTCAGTCATTACATCGGTGAGAGGCGGGTGAGAAGAGGCTACCATCTTGGCATGCCTACACAGCGCGCAAACCAACTCTTTCTCAAGCCTCAACCGTGGCAATCCTCGGACCAAATTGAGTTTACTCAAGCGTGACAAAAGGTCAAAGCTCAAGTGACCCAACTTCCTATGCCACTTCCACAACTCACTCGAAGAACCAGCCAAGAAACAACACTCCGCACCCGAAGACTGAGAAAAATCAGCACGAAACACCTGACCCTCGGGAACGACCATACAAACAAGGTCCCCCCCGAGAGTCCAAAATCTGAGAACCACCTGGCCGAAACAACACCTCAAAACCCTCATCCAACAACTGGGACACAGAAAGCAAATTGTACCCCAGCGATTGAACAAGAGCAACACACCTCAGAGTGATCTTGTCACTCACCTTAATCTCACCTTTTGAAAGCACACGCCCACGCCCATTGTCCCCAAAAGTGATGTACCTCTTTGTCACCACCGGGACGAGACTTGAGAACCACCCCTGTCTCCGGTCATATGCCTCGAGCAACCGGAGTCAATCAACCAAATGTTCTTCAAGTCTCCCACCTGAAATTCAAAAACGAGCACGTGAGCGAACAAACGACTCGACAAGGGGTTAGTACCAAAAGAGTAAAACCAGTGCCGAGCCATTTGCTCGAAAGTAGGGTTAGCACACATCAAGCCATCTTTCCTACCAAAACTACCACCACGAACACCACCTCGGTAACCACTCTGAGAAAACCACTCCTCGCTGCCTGGAGGAGGACCAAAGCCACGAAAGACAACACGTGGACCGTCCATCCTCTCTTTCTCAAAGCTACGACTCCTCCCATCCCCGTAGTGAACTCGAGGGGGAGAATGCCTAGCAACCGACCACTCGCCGACTCTCCCGGACCAACCACCAGCAACACCACCTCCCGGAAGCGCAAACTCTCGACTCACCACCTCAAAAACCACTCCGCCCCGGCACTCGGGGGGGGGGGGTGAACCGCCTAGCCGGCCGGTCTAGCAACCGCCCCCTGCGGCGAGGTCGGTCGCGACCGCCTAGCCGGGCCGGTCCCCGATCCCTCTCCCCGAAGCTGCTCCCCGCCGGGAACTCACATCTGCCCATGCCGGAACACTTCTCACCACACCTTTACCCCTGGGCAGTGGCATACGAGGCTTAGGTACACCATGGGAAGGGTTATACCTATCCTTGTTCGCCCACTCCTTTGCCATCCTCTCTTCCCGCTTCCACTTGAAGCAAAACTCATCCTTGTGACCCTCTTTCCCACAATAGCCACAATGGAACCTCACAAGCTTAGGCTTAGGCTTGGATTGGGGCTGCTCACTTGGTTTCTCTCCACTCAATTCCTCCACCGGTTTCTCCTCACTAGCCTTCTCACTCACTTTCCCAAAGAACACTTTCCCGGAAGTGCTCACAAATTTGATAGGCTTTTGGAGATCATTTGTGGGTGTAGGAAACACGGGTGGAGCTGGGGTTGTGTCTAGTCGGTTCCTAAGGTGGTTAGGTTTTGGGGGAAAATCATTCTTGTGGTGGGTTTTTGGTGGCTCTGGGATATTCTCTCCACTTCCCTCACCAACCTTGTTTGCCCCAAGTCCCTCACCATCCTGCCTCTTAAATGCCTCGATCATCATTTTCAACTGAGGCTCATGACCAGACAACCAACCCATCAACTTTCTCAGCTCATCATTCTCATCCTGCAAACGATCAACATAATGTGCAAGTTCCAAATTTTTCAAAGCATGCATTTCACAAGTAGAGCATGATGTAGGCATGGTTCCTTCAATTTAGCCTCAAGAGAACTAGTGTAAGCATGCATCTCATCAATCTTAGCATGCAAAACATGGCAAGAGGTGCAAGCACCTAGCAAAGCAGATCTAGATTTAAGCTCAGCCACTTCAACCCTAAGCACATCTAGTTCCTCACACTTGGAGGCATGCTTTTCCTTGAACAAAGCAAGATCAGCAAGAAAGATGGAGCAATCAGCACAATCAACCTCATCAGAAACAACAGGACTAGCCTTAAGGGAATCAATCTCAAGCTTGCTATCAAGAACTTGTGTTTCTAGCTTAGCCACTCTAGTCCTAGCATCCTCGAGTGAAGCCCTAAGCTCTTTTCTCATTTTCTTTGCCTCTCTAAGCATGTCATCACGATTATCAAGCAATGTACCGAGCCGTTCATTTTCTTGGCGCAAGAAGGGAAGCTCATCACGCACCTCGTCGTCGGACTCAGAGTCCCAGTCGCTCTGTGTGCTCTTCTTGCTGCCGGAGCTCAGCGCCATGGTGCAGAAGCCGTCTCTAGCGAAGCAGCTCAGTCCGCTCAGGTTCTTGGACGACTTCTTGCCCTTGCGACGATCACCTTCGTCTTCACTGCTACTCGAGCTCGAGGTGGAGTACACGGAACTGGAGTCGACGTCGCTCGCACCAACCATCGCTTGGGCCTTGCCTCGGCTCTCCTTCTTCCTCGATCGTTGCTCGTCCTTGTGCTTGTTCTTGTACTTGCTCTTGTGGTCGCGCCTCGACCGGTACTTGCCATCGTTCCTCGGCTTGTGCTTGTAGCCGTCCTTGTTCTCGACCTTCTCCAGGCAGTCGGCGACGAAGTGTCCTTGCTTGCCGCACTGGAAGCATGTCCTCGTGTTACTCCTCATGTTCACTCGGTTCTCATGCAGCCTCTCGAACCGCCTCGTTAGGAGCGCCAGCTCGTCCTCTCCAAGCACAACGAACTCCTCACTGGCATAGACATCAAAGAGGACAAAGAGAACATCCTGGTGGATGGGTTAGTGTTAGCCTTTCCTTTCGAACCACCAACGAGGGCGAGATTATGGGAATCAGTTGGACCCTCGAGCTTGGCAGTCATGCCCCTATCCACCTCAGCCGACTTGAGCTTTGAGAACAACTCGTTCATCGTCAGAGTGTCATACTTCTCCGACTCCACAATGGCCTCGAACTTTCCGCCCCATATTATACGATCCAAAGAGTGTAAGAGCTTGACCGCTCTATCATGATCATCGTACGGGAGCACGTCCACATTGGCCCTCATGTTGTTCACAACCACCGTGACCCTCTGAAACAAGGCATCGATGGACTCACCGGGGAGATGAGTGAAGTTCTCGTACTCTCTCCGGTAGGTCGCATACATCCGTGCCTGAACACAGGGCATCCCAAACTGGACCCCCCTTAGCACCGTCCAAATTCTACAAGCCAAGTGCTCGGTGTGCACCCGATCGAACTCAGGCTGACACAGAGCACGAAACAAGTAGTCGACCGCCTTGTTGTTGGCGTCGAACCTATCTCTCGATCTTGGAGCGAGGAAGTCCATCGGCTGGACAAAGCCTATGTCCACCGTGACATCCCAAAGCATCTGACCCTTTCCGCGGAGGAACGCACCCATCCGCTTACTCCACATCTGGTAGTTCTTGTCATCGAAGTGTGGAGGACCCGAGCCCCGTTCCTGGTACGCCATCCTTGGATCTTAGACTGGTTAGAGTCAACAAAGACCCGAACCCGCTCTGATACCACTTGAAGGACCGATTAGGCGATCGGAGAGGGGGGGAGTGAATGGGAGCCGATAAAAATTCTTCTCGAAGGAGATTGAACCTCCGACAAGATGAACTCGCTCGGTCGGACCCCCAAAATCACACGCTCCGCACTTCTACCTTCCGTTTGCCAAAACCACGTAGCCACTGAGTGCTACTGGTCCTAGGAACAAACACTACCAGCAACCTCAACACACATGCACCCACGACAGCGGAAACAACTCGAAAGCCGGCTGTCCAGAGGGGGCGGTTAGACCGGGTATAGGGGCGGTTAGACCGCCTCCACCAGGCAACCAAGAAATCCTCCGAAACACCTCTTCCGAGCACCAAAACGCACCACGGTTTCACCAACAAAGATCTCTGGTCAAGGCCATGCCAGCTACCAGAAAATCTTGGCAAAAACCAAAACTCCACTCAGGGGCCTAGGGGCGGTTAGACCGGCTACCAGGGGCGGTCTAACCTCCTGTACCCAGTAACAAACTCCAAACAAGAACTCCTAGCAAACGACACGAGAACGGCCCGAAATTTAAACCAGACGCTCCTCTGATCAAGGCGAACAAACTCATAGAGGACAATCCGGCGAAACAAAACTTTGACCTGGAAAAGCCCAGGGCGGTTAGACGGCCCCCTCCAGGTGGTTAGACCGCCTCTCCCAGAAAAACAGCCCGCGAGTCAAACCCCAACTTCCTCGCGCCCGATCTCCCGAATCACTCCACGGATTGCAGCAAAACTTCGTGAATAGCTGGGTTACCTCCTGGGCAACCTCTACCTCAAAGGAATCGACCCAAAACGCTCACAATCAAGAGGAATCGAAGAAATCGCTTCTCTTGGTCAAGAACTCGCCCAACTCGAAAAACCACCAAATCGAGTCCGATTCAAGAGAGATTTGGGGGTAAAGTCACCAGCCAAAGAGGCATAAGATCCTCATACGTGACACCCACCAAAGACCCCAAGAAATCGTCCTCGAAACACCACCAACAAAGAGCTCCGAAAATCAACACAAAGAAGGACGGGAAAACCACCTTGAGGAACAACGCCGAACCATCTATACATACCATGAAGGTTCGTATGAGGTCTAGCTTGCCACCCAAACATCCATCCCTCTCTCTAGATCTCACATGAAGCTCTCAAGCTAGACCTAAGAAAAACTAGGGAAAAAGGAGAACGAAAATGGAAAAACAAATGAGCTAGGGTTCCAAAGGTTGGCTGCCATCCATCCACTCAATGAGTATATATGGAGGCACCCAAAAGACTAAACTACCCTTACTTAACACTAGGGATACAAGCCCCTCAAGGGCGAATTTGGAAGTCTTCAGATTTTCTTCATCGAACGGATGCCCGGCGACCGCAATCTGCTTAGCCTCGACGCAAGCCTTGCGATCCCGACGCGTGTCCTCCGCTTCGAAGCATCTCGTCGCCAGCGACCAGGGCGGTCAGACCGTCCCCCTGGGTGGTTAGACCGGCCCGCGCAATCTGACCGACCCAGGCGGTCTGACCGCCCCTCCTGAGCGGTTGAACCGGCCTGGGTTGGCCACACCTCCTCGTCGAGTCTTTGGCCTCGGTTTTGTGGCTCAACCGAGTAACCCAGTGGTTTTCTGGTGAACCACTGCAAACCCCGCAAACTCGGTGTAGCCTCCGCCAATCTCCACTCATGACTTGGCTCCCACGTAGTCCCGGCTCGACCTTGGTTTTGAGGCTCTACCAAGAAACTGTCCACGACTTCATGTTGGTATTCATGCCACCATGCGGCCCGCACTTGACCCCACAGGCCACCGGGTCCCTCGAACGAAGCCTACTTGTCTTCTCCACACCAGGAGGCCTCACCGGCAACGACCTTTCGCACTTGTTCTTCACGTGCACCAACACGAGTCAAGCCGCAACCTGCACCTGCAATACTTAGCCAAGAATCAGTCCACACAATGTTGTCAATCACTCATCACACAAGATCCTCACTACTTCCCGCCAACTTGACAGGTTCCCAATCTGCCTCACCTCCGCCATGCCGACTTGCCGCCTCCTCCCGCTGCTGCCGAGTTCGAGGTCCCCATTGTCATTGAGCCGAGCAAACGAACTCATACGTCGCGCCACAAAAAATAGAGTGCCATACGCCTCGGCAGCATTCCGGTTCGTTCGCCTCCCGTGCTGGGCCGTTGGCGTTTCTCCTTCCATAAATCCAGCAGTCCTCCCACAGTCGCTGATGCTGTAGCAGCGTTGCCCACCCAAGCATCAATCAGGAACCCTCCCGTCTTCTTCGCATCACCCAAGCAAGATTCCTTCTGTCTTCTTTCCATCACCCAAGTGTGACGCCCCAGGTTTTTAATTAACCCTAACCCTAACCGTCAGTCAACCCGACTGACAGTGGTCAAATCACGGTCAACCTGGGCCCTCACCTCGAAAAACTCACTAACCAACTCTATTGAACCCTTTTGACTAGTAGACACACTTGTGGGGCCAACCCATGGTCAAAGACTTGGTCAATCCCCACTTCACCCCTAGTGTCCATAGCTGCCTTCCGAAACTTTTGCCACGTTCTCCAAAATTCACCTAAACACTTCAAATTCTACCTTTAGGGAAGTTGTCCATCTTGTTGAGGGACACAACTTTCATGTAGATTGGCACTTCAAGTTTGGAGAGGAAAAGCATGAAAAACTTGCTCTAAGGTCAGCATCTACTGTTCAAGAACACAGGCTGGCATTCAATGTTGGCAACAGTTTCTTGCAAAATCTGTTGAGAAAAAAACCCATAGAGCCTTTTTGAAAATGATAGAGGGTAGCTAGATCTACAACTTTCGTATTCAAGTTTGGGTAAACTTTTATTCAAATTTTTGGAGTAATTTGAATTCGAAGTAGTGCTCGGTAAAATAAAATGGGCAGGGGCCGACGCACCGTGACGTCGCGCGCCCGCGCACCACTCGTCGCCGGCGGCGTGCCGCCGGCCCTCGGCGTACGCGCCACGCGACGCCCCGGGCCGCGCACCGGCCGAGGCATGCGTATCCCCACGCGCCCGTGCCCCTATGCGTGTGGGAGTCCGCTCGGGCCGCGCGCGCGTCGTGTCCGCGCCGTGCCGGCCGGGCGCGCGCCACGGACCGCCGGTCCGACGGCGGCGTCCCCACCGTATGCGCACCGGTCGAGGAGGCCGGACTATGGCTGCATCTTCGGCGTCACGGCAACGTCACCGGGGACCCTTCACCTATAAAAGCCGGGCCAACCACGCCATCCTCGTCGTCTTCCCCGTGTCCGCCACCGGCCACCATTAGAGCCCGCCGCCTCCCATGGCCAAGGGCCCAATTGCAATGCCCGAACTCTTTGCAGGGTGTTTAGCGCAAACTAGGGACCTATCTGTAAGGCTGTAAAAGATTCCAGGGGCTTCGGTGCAAATTGAATCTTCAATAGTGTTGCAGATTTGCAGAAACTTGTAAAATGTGTTGAAAATCGTAGAAAATTCAGAAAACTGCAAAACCAATTTTGTTGGATTCATGGTGAAAAATACTACAACTTTAGTTACACTTACATGGTCTGATTCTAGATTTTTTTTGACATGAAAAATAGGAATGTGAAAAGCTTAGATCTGCCATAACTCAAAATCCATAAACCCTCTGCATCCAAATTTTGGATATGTTGTGTATCATGTCATGACTAGCTCCTGTGCCAAAAATTGCACAAAGTTATGAAGTAATTCTTTTCCTATAAATTGTTTTCCATTTTGATGCTTATTTATATGCTTTTAATTTGATTGCTAGCTAGTCTTTGTTATTCTCCAAAATATTTTATTTTCTAGTTTACAAGCTTTGCATGTGAGTCCACTGGTTCAGTTTGGGTGTTGTGATGCTTAAGAAACCCTTCTTTAAATTTTAGTGATTTACTGCTTAATAAAAAGCTTCAAAGGTCTTTTAAGGATTAAAGATTGATTAATTAAGGAAAATGCTTGCAATTCTTTTCCCTTTTGGGAAAGTGTTACCTAACTTAATTAAAGGCTAACAACACACCCTTGCTGATAAGGGATTAATTTATAAATAAATATCTTGTACACACATTTACTAGTGAGAAGTAAAAGTGTTACACCTCCACATGAAATGACAAGTATAAAAGAAACATTATTTCAAGTGTGCAATAGAAGAATAAACCACATATAAATAATAACCTTCCAAAAAGGAATTTATTAGTTAATTATTTGTTAAGGTGAATATGACCAACAAGAGTTGGATCAGTTAAACAAACTGTCACATCACCTGAACCCTGCATTGCATTCTGTTTAGATCTTCCTGACAGTGACTACTCACTCGTCCCGGAATCCGAGGAAGGAGGAGCAGAAGCTTCGCTGCAGTACGTGGAAGTGCTCGACGACACCGAGGGTGCTCAAGCTAACCTAGCTGACGAAGGCAAGCCCCGGTGCATCTAACTCAGTTTTCAAATTTTTGTTATTCAATTGTCTATGGATGCTTGTGCATTTAAGTTCAGGAGTTGTATGGAACCTTAGATGCATGCTCCCTAGGTACCTTTGTCCTTACTAGTATGATAGGTCGATGGCTGCTAAGCTATAGGACCGTTACAAGTCGGGTGATCATGTCACTCGCGAGAGTAGGTTCCTAGATAGGAATCGTAAGATCTCCTTAAATGGACTGCTCATGTGGTAAGAGCATGGGATTTGGGCTCCGGTCCAATGACTATTGTGGGTTAAGTGTTTGAACGTACTAAGCACTTGTCGGGAATGGGACCGGTAAGCCTAGTACCTTAATGAGGCGGCGAGGGTTCCTACTATTACTACTCTTGGGATACGTCTCACGGCTAGCTACCGGTGGTGTACGGTGACTCCGGGTGCCTCGCGGGGGTATGCCGGATAGCTTGCACCAAAGGCGCGTAAGATTCGATCCCGACCCGAAGAGTTTTGGGAACCGCTTGGTGGTTGTCCTCGCGAGGGGCATCCCACCGTGTGTTTAGGTCTACCTTGCAAGGTTTGAATCAATCGATTGTCGGCCTCTCACCGTTATCTGAGACTACTTACTCCACTAGTCATGAGATCCCTAATGATGGAAGTTGATGAATACTATGCTTGATTATTGTATTGTACAACTTGTCTGTACTAGATGGATAATTTAGTAAAGATTAAACCCACTAGAACTTGTGCTAAAATCTTGAAAGTAAGGACATACTCTTTGTTACTTTTTAGCAAAAGCAACCCAGTGGCCAAAAAGCCTTTCATGTCTAGAGTTGGTGAAGTAGATATCACCGACGGGTAAGTCTTGCTGAGTATTAGTATACTCAGCCTTGCTATAATATGTGATCCAGATAATGTTTTCGGTGATGTGTGACTCGGAGAGATCCCGCCCGGCTGGGAGCTGGAGTGGGTGGAAGATGACGACTGAAGGCATCATGGATGGCCTCCCGTGGTGTTTCTGCTTCCCGTTAGTTTAATTCCGCTATTTCAAAAAACTCTTAACTACGTCTTTATGTCAAAAACTTCGGTTTGTAATAATTAAACCCTTCGGGGTAAATTTCGGATGTTATTTATGTTGTATCTCTGGACTCGCCTTCGCGTGAGTTTTAATGCATATATGTCGATCCTTGTTGCTATTCAAGTGATTTACCGGGCGTTAACCCGGCGACTAACGACAGGATGATACTTTATTATCGCTTAATGACCAAAGTGGATTGGTTTAGGCGATAGTACGGTATTTTCCTGGGCGGGTTGTCACACCAAGCAATCCTCAATGTGACATGCAAGCGTCAGGATAAAAGAATCCCCTTGACCAAAGCACGACATGCTATGCGAGTGTATGAACGTCTCCAGAACTAAGTCGTCGAGCTTCTTGCTTAAGTCGAGCTTCTTGCTTAAACAAGATGATTGAACCATGAGGTATGCTTCCAAGAAATTGCAAACATGGATATCTATTAAACCATGAGGGCAGTCTTATAAAATTACAGGTTCAAACTATTCCTTTTCCCCAAACTGTGTAAAAAGATATTTTATTTTCTAAACATCATTTCCAGAATGATTGTTAATGTACATGATGTTAAAATAACCAAATGTTTTCCTCTATGCATTATTGATTGATGTGCTTATGTATCGGATTACAGTGTGCCCCATTGTCAGAATAAGATACTATCTTCATATTGCCTAAATTGAACTTGCCAGATCCTAATTTGAACATAGTCACTATCTTACCTCAGCTAGAAGTTGTGCTTTTCAATTCAACATGTGTGAAAGCTTAAGATTGAAATTGTAATCACTAACTAATATAACCTGTCCAGATATGCATTTGTTGGATATTTGCATATTCTGTGGAAACTTGATGTTGTTTTAGTCAACCAAAGCACAAACAAATCAAACAATCATTATGGACATGGAGCTTCTAAGCACAACAATCTTCGGCAATTCGAGGGCCAACCTATCTACGATAAATAACTTTTCATTCAACGTAATTTAGTATCCCTGCTCCTCCCTCTCTTCTACCTCCTTATAAGTATCCCGCCTAACCCTATAAATAAAAATTGAAGTGTTCTGGAAAACTTTCCCCAAGGTTGGCCGGTTGACCCTCCCTCCGAAAAAAGGTTATGCTAGCAGATAAATGGTTAAAAGAGAAAAGGCAGGGACTAGGATCAAAGTCTGAAGATTATGCACACTGACATATTTAGTTATGTGAGTATAAATACATATTCATTTTAAAAGTTGCAATACTTCAGTAATTATTTGGCTTCTGTACCATATTCTGCTATACTTTCCTAAGTGCATGTCTTTTTTTGTTTTAGGACAACTATCAATTATTTTTCTGAAAGAAGTTCTTTCTCCAATCAGAATCCTTTTTGAAATGTCTATTCACAGTTTTGTTTATATCTAATCTTCGTGTGTTTACTCTGATTATTGGTCACCCTTAACTTCACATGAGATACTCAATTGTTGACCAGGATAACAACAACCTCTTATCTTGAGAAATCCAATTCTTCTTTATCACAGTGCCACAACAAATCTTTGTCATTGCAGATAAATTTGTTTTTTTATATCTCTGTAGAAATACTGAAATAGTGATCAAGGCTGCCTCCATAACCTTTTGCAATTGGAAATCAAAAGCAAGAAGTATCTAAGTGAACAGAACGACAATATAAAAAGATAAGGTATGCAGTTGGTAACCAACTATTTGGTCGGCTTTTCTAATCCAATAATATCTATCTATATGCATGTCTATGTAAATCAAAGTACTTATCTTCACACCGAGTTTCATTCATATGTTACTTCTTGACATTTGATAAAAGGGCAATAAAAATTTGTACAAGTGCTCACTTGGTGATGAGCTGCTGGCTATGCATCTTTTTATTGTATAAGATATATTTATAAATTTATATCACCATTGCAAATAAAGTAATTGATGAATCAGATGGAATTTCTCAACAAGGATCACAGGCTAAGCTCTAGGCATTGTTAAAGGTTTCACTTAGCCAACATACAGGGCAGGTCTGGATACAAGAAGTAGATATTGCTTTTTCCTTTTATAGCACAAGATACTTTCAGATTGATCATGATTTAAAATTATTGGAACGTATGTACCATAATGTTATGAAACAACTGTAGGCACTTGAAACACCCAAGTACATTTATCTGCCAGAGTCATCGTCACTTATAATTGCAGAAGTGCTTAGACTCAGCAGGAGCTTAGTAGCTACTTGCCTACTTATTACATATTCTCTCTTTAACAATGGTGACAAATATACCATTGACAACAAATAGATATGCTAGCTCCTCTGGGTATTTACACTGGCCTAGCAAAAGGCTAGCGCGGCAAAGCCGCGGAGGAAACTCCTTTCTAAAAAAATAGGCCCATAAGCCCATAAGACACTTTGCACCTCCCTGCACGGTGGGCCCATCATCCCAGCGAATTCTCCAGTTCCAGTTGCAGCAGCATGGAGAATTCCCCACCACCAGCAGCGGCGACGGAGGAGGAGGAGGCGCAGGCGACGCAACCCGATCCCCTCCACCCACCACCACCACAAGACCCCGCGGGGATGCGGCCGCCGTCGCCGCCGCGCGCGCCGCTGGCGTTCCCTACGGTGGACTCCCTCGCGGCGTTCCTCCGCCCTCGTCTCCCTCCCCAGGCGCTCTCCTCCTGGGGCGCCGTGCCGGGCACCAAGACCCTGGTCAACCTCTTCCTGGAGCTCTCCCACGGCGACTGCACGCTCGACCTCCCGCCGCCGGCGGCGGCGGCGGCGGCGCAGGTGGTCCGCGCGGTCCACGTGGCGACGGTCCGGATCCGCAACCGTCGCGGCGCGCGGCTGGTGGAGGCACGGCAGCTGCTCTCCGACGGCACGGTCCGGTCCCGCGGCCCGCGCCCGCTGTCGGAGAAGATGCGGCCCGGCGAGTCCCCCGAGGCCGCGGCGGCGCGCGCGGTGACGGAGGAGCTCGGGGAGCGCGCCCGCGTCCGGATCGTTGGGGAGGAGGGGGCGCCGCGGGTGGAGGAGCGGGAGTCGGTGTCCTACCCGGGGCTCCCCGCCAGGTACGTGCTCCACGCGGTGGACGCGGAGGTGGTGGGCGGCGTCCCCGAGGACGGGGCGTTCGAGACCGAGGAGACCGGCGAGGACCACGGGGACGCCGGCGCCGGGGCCATCACCGTGAAGCGGCACTACTGGGAGTGGGTCGACGACGACGGGGACGGCGAGCACAAGGAGGTCGCCGCCGCCGCCGCCGCTGCCGGCGCGGGTGCGCACTAGAGGCTGGTGGCGGCGCGTGGTCGAAGAAACGAATCAACGAATCGTGAGGGCTCGTTTTCCTGATGATTTTGCTTGCAAATTTCTGCGATTCAGATCAGTTCACGTGTAGAGTAGTACTAGTACGTATCAGATTAGAACCGTTTCAGATTTCAGAGAGATGAACAAACTGTGAAATGCATGTTTGATGTTTCCTTCCTCCCCGAAAATGATGTTCCACCTGGGCACCTGCTTTGCTTGTGGTCTTGTGGAAAGCAGCAGGAATAATTCGAGCAGAGTTGTCGGCCGCTGATCACGTGTAACTGTAACGATCACTCCACCAGCCTGCCTGTGCCTGGTCTGCAGCTGCTCGTTGGCTCCACATCCATCACCGTTGGGCGCCAAGCGGCAGCATGATTGGGGTGTTGATCGCAGCGAGCTGAGGTGTGTGTTCCTGCCTGCCCGAGCGAGTGCGGGCCAAGTGGCCAACGATGATCGCGGAGCTTGCAGCAGCAGCATGCGTGCCCCGCATGCCGCAGATTCTGCAGCGTCGGTAGCCTGGCCCGGGACAGGTCAAACACGTTATATTGCTTGAACAGCTGTGTGCGCCGTCTCCAGAATCCGGGTGCCGTCACAGCGACGTAGCAAGACGAGGGAAGGGGTCGAGCTGCTTCACCGGTCAACCAATATCTGCTGCTGCTGGCTCTGCTCCTGCTCTTTTATATATTAGCAGTCGAGATTTGGCGTTGATCGACTTGCATCACCCGAGATCCTCCAATGGGCACGGTCAAGTCAGCCATCATAGGCCTGGCCTGAAACGCTGATACCTGATGGCGGTTAGTATAGTATAGTATCGCTCTGATCTGGAATCAGAAGGCTAGAACCACTGAAGGGGAATACGTATGCAGCGGGTGCTTGAAACGATGAAGATTCCAGCAACAGATATTGCCACACAAGATGAGCCAACAACACGTTTAGGCCAGATAATTTCTTCATCAGTCAGCCATTTTCCCTCAAGGATCACGCACCTGTCTGTCACCCGATCGCCTAAAATATCCCATGCCGGCGGCGTTCATGTGCGCTTCTAAGACTTGTCCACATGCAAGGATTTAAAAATTCTCGAAAGCACGATGCACTCCGACTTGTTGATGCAAATGGGCCGGGTCGATGATCCGATCTGAAGCGCATTAATAAAGAAAGCGTCATCTTGTTGTTGGGATGGATATGATAAAAGTTACAGATCGATTTGGGGTTTTTTTTAATAAAAAAAGTTACAGATCGATCAGCAGCTGAGTGACACATTTTGTAAATTGCTTATATTACCTTTTCAATTATCAAATACGCAGATAGTACGCTCTTCGGCGCCACAATAGGTTGTCGCATGGTGTGGAGGAGCTCAAACAACCTTGCTTATCAACTCCTCCAAAAGGTCTATATATATATATATATATATATATATATATATATATATATATATATATATATATATATATGCAATAAATACAATTCTAAGTCCACTATCACAATATCAAATGTGTTAATGTGCAATGAAAAAGACTAAAAGAGTGTGATGGTGAGCAAACTGAAAGTAATGTTTTTGCTTGCATGCATTCCAAGGACGAACGTGATGTGGGTGGGGTGGGGCCGTAGGGGCCTCTACCTTTGTAGAGTTGAAACAAGAGGCAGAGCCGTGGAGGAGAGAAGCAAGAAGAAAGAGATAAGAAAACTCAAAAACGAAGAACTAGGCCGGGTGGGGTAAGACCACCCTGCAAATTTTTATTAAGTAGAAGAAACCTTTTTTGGGTGTGATGGTGAGCAAACTGAAAGTAATGTTTTTGCTTGCATGCATTCCAAGGACGAACCCGACGTGGGTGGGGTGGGGCCGTAGGGGCCTCTGCCCCCGTAGAGTTGAAACAAGAGGCGGAGCCGTGGAGGAGAGGAGAAGGAAGAAGAAAGAGATAGAAAACTCAATACCTAAGAACTAGGCCTGGTGACGTAATACCGCCCTACGAGTTTTTCATTAAGTAGAAGAAACCTTCTCTGGGTCTAGAAACCTCCGAACCTCGGTTTCATTGGCAAGAGGTTTTTTAACCAACTCCATAATTCGCTCCAATGAGACCACTCCACGGGTTTTCATTAAGTAGAAGAAACCTTATCTGGGCCTAGAAAACCCCGAACTCCAATTTCATCGGAGAGAGGATTTTTTTAAAACCAGCTCCATAATCTTACTATTACTAATTGGAGGCTCCTTTGAAGCCTCCACATGAAGCCACCTAGGAATCCTATTTGGACAGTCAAAAAAAGAGAAGCCTCCATAGAAAGCCACCTATGAGTCCTATTTGGACACTCCGAAAAATTATCATTGATTTTAATAGCCGTTGAATGTATATTGTTTCTAAAATTACCCACATATGTCATTATTTACTATTACTAATTGGAGACTCCTTTGAAGCCTCCACATGAAGCCACCTAGGAATCCCAGGTGGATAGTCTAAAAAAAGAGAAGCCTCCATAGAAAGCCACCTATGAGTCCTATGTGGACACTCTAAAAAAATATCATTGATTTTAATAGTCGTTGGATGTATTTTGTTTCTAAAATTACCCACATATGTCATTATGAAGAATTAACAAAAACAACCCTCCTATATTTTTGTCTTACTATTACTAATTGGAGGATCCTTTGAAGCCACCTAGGAATCCTAGGTGGACAGTCAAAAAAAGAGAAGCCTCCACATGAAGCCACCTAGGAGTCTTTTGTGGACACTCTAAAAAATATCTTTGATTTTAATAGCCGTTGGATGTATTTTATTTCTAAAATTACCCACCTATGCTATTATGCAGAATTAACAAAAACAACCCTCCTATATCTTTATCTAAATGATCCACATGTGCCACTATATAAAAAATAAATCTAAAACATCTCTCGGTCACATCTAACACAATAAATCTCTTGCTTCAATTAAAAAATTGTCCAAGTATCCTATCATGCTTGCCATTATGAAATATTGACAAAAACAACCCTTCTATATCTTTGTCTACATTTATCCACACGTGACACTATAGAAAAAATTGAATATAAATCATCTCCCAGACACATCTAACACAATAAATCCCTTTGCTTCAAATAAAAAATTGTCCAACTATCATATTGTGTCTGTCACATGTAATGTAATGTAACATAATTAGTCTCTTATCTTTTATCTCTTTCCCATGTTTAAAACATAAAAGAATCTATTCTAAAAGGACCTTTAGATAATACAACTTAAAAACTAAAACCTACATGTATATACATGTCGATTAGATTTTACTTGTCTTGAATCTCTCTTCCATACTTTAATCATAAAAAATCCATCCTAAAAGGTTGTTAGCTAATACAACAAATTATATATTTTACCCGTGCATATATAAAATTTGTAAAATGAGAGATGACATCTTTCAAGAAACATCTCTTTTATGTACTGCTTCCATCAACTAGGGATTGCTGCTACTTTCACCAACGGAACTAGGTCCCCTGCTACTATTCAACAAAAATGTACGATCAATCTAAGCATTCTTCTATGGCTGTACGGAACCTTTTACACCTATTGATTACACTAGAACACTAGAGTTCCATACACGACGAGACATTGTCTTTCGAGTTTATTTAATTTCTCTTCTACAATTAGATAATTTTTAAATTATTTGTTTATTGTTCTGTCTGTTGTGTGCTACAGTTAGATTAATTTTTCATGGCATAAGTTACGAATACTAAATTATTTGTTTATTACTTGTTCTGTCGCATAATAAATTATTTATTTATTGTTAGGTAGGTCTGTCGTGTACTAGGTATAGATGGCTTGCTCCTAAAAATTGCTCTCAAACTGTTATTATTTTCAATTCTTTCCATCGAATTATATTTTACTTGATTGTTATTTGTGTACCATAATTTATGTATAGAAATTTTTAATTTTTGTCTATTATGTCTTTTGTATGGAAAAATAAGACAATTAGATCCATCACCATCTTTTGCTAATACAGTTTAACAAGTTGAAATTGTGAACTTTGCTAAAAAAAGTTGCAATGGTGAATAAAACCTTAAGTGAAATTAGACCGAAAAAAGAATTGTGAAACATCAAGGAAAAAGGGTAACCAAATTGTAGATATGTTCCTTTTGATTGCCTTTTTGAATTGTTTTCGATTTACAAATAGTTAATGACGATGAAAAAAGAACCATAATGCACGGTGTTATCAACAAGACCTATATGGAAAACTTTAAACCATTGATTTAAGAAGGAAATGTGTACATAATTGCAAATGTGAGAGTCACACCAACAACATAGAACGAAGTATCGACTAATGGAAAATGACAGGATCGCACGTCAACTTCTTACCCACAACTACTCTAAAAAGGTTCAAAGATAATGAAAGCATTCCAAAGTATAGTTTCGAGTTGATGGGCACGGATATGCTTTCAACAAGAATAAATGTGGACATTAAAGCGTCCCCTCATCAGAGGTGACTAAATGTGACACAAATACCAGTCCCAGGAGGCTGGCAACACATTTATTACAACAGGTGGACCAGTCTTTTACATTACGGCGACATAGTGGGCACGGGAGTGCCAACGCCACAAGGAACAACACAAGTGCTAACGACCACACTACGATAGCGAAGGCTTCCAAAGCCTCATCAGAGTACCACACCATGGAAGCTCTCTATGAAGGCCCTGGGTACACAGGCACGGTTGGGTGTAGGGCAGCGACCTACTCGACGTCTTCGGGAACGAAGTCGGGATCCTCCTCTGAAAAACAGTTAGTTAAACAAGGGTGAGCACATACGTACTCAGCAAGTTCAACCCCACCCACGGAGGGGCTTATAAATAGAGTCATGCACATGGTATATCAAGGATCAGGTGTAAGGTTCATTTGCAAACACATTTACTTATGTAGGGGTTCATTTCAAAAGGTTTTCGCAAATCATTTTATAACCCAAGTGACTCAGTTGTTTTTGAGAAAACCACAGTAGAACTACCGGACTCCCCGTCCGCAGTAGCCCAGGCACACAGCCACACACTTTACCCGAAAAACAACTCACGCCAAGAAAAACATCACAGACCCAAACTCTAGTTTTTGTGACCACACCGTGACTCGTCCAATACCGTGGACACGGCTATTCGAATAGGTTTTACACTCTGCAGAGGTTGTACATCTTTACCCACAAGTAGGGTACCGCCACACGAACACCTCAGTGCCGGTGCGGATCCTATCAAAGCCATTACCCACCTTAGCTACACTATGAGCCACCACAGAAGCAACCAAGGGGTTATCCCACATAACCAGGGCGTACCTCACACAGAGCGTACCCCTACTCCTTGGTCTCCCGCCGCTCACCCGCACATCAGATGGCAGGTAGATTAACTAGTGGGATTTATGCTAAGCTGTTGCCACATACAACGGTCGAGTGGTTGTACGAACATTTGGGTCAGGTGAGATGTCACGCAACCCGGTCCTTAATCGACAAGATGGACAACTCCCAACATGCCTAACCACACAGGTACGAGCTCACCCATACTCCTGACACACACGTCCATCCCGTCTACCCAGTTCTTTACTCATTTTCCGAAATATCACATTCCCATTTTCAAAGCACGCACACCATTTTAAAGAAATCATTTTGGCCAAACAAGGTTCAATCATAGCTGCTGAGCTGCCTCACGCAGTCACGCACAGACGGCGATCGGGGCGTTCGGCAAGCTCCTACACACAGAGCTGAGGTGCTCGTCGACCAGGAGGCCACTTGTTCCGTCCCCCCGGGGCGTTCGGGATCTCAGGCTCCTGCTCGCAGTACTCGGTTCCAAGCTCCGGCTCGTGGTACCTTCCTTCGTTCACTTCGTCGGCTAAAGCGTGCACACAAGCAGGCAGGCAATCAATACAAGCACACATAAATTTTCCGACTGAGCTCGAGGAAAAAAATAGAGGAATAAATGTTACACGGGGGTTTCAGGTGATGGACCGGTAGCGGCATACCCGGGACGGGTGTGGTGAATTTTGGGCACGATTTGAATTAAAGGTGCGCATGAAATGATGGGTTACCGGGAGTGTTAGGGTTAATTAAGGGCCTGTTAGTATTTTAGATTAAAGGAAAAGGACCTAATTATAGTATTTAGACCTAGTGAGGTTTTTTCTAAATAGCCTAGGGGTATAATTGTAAAGGGGCAGGGTTATTTTGGTGAATAGTTTAAGGGTTGGGGTCTAATTGAAAGAAAGAGAGAGAGGGAATAGAGAGGAGGGGGCTCGGTTGGAATAGGGGAAAGGGGCAGGGGGGCTTGTGCAAAAAGGGGTCTTTCCCCTTCCTTCTCTCCTTCGGCTCCAGAACAGAGGAGGGAGGGGGCGGCTCTGCTGCGGCGGCGCCGGCGGTCCTTCCGGCCTCGGCGGCGGCCTGGGAGAGGGGGAAAAGGGAAGAAGGTTGAGGGGATCCTGCCCCCGCGCTCACCTTGAGCTCTGATGGACCGTGGATGGCCCTCTGCAGCGGCGCGGTGGTTGTGAGATGGGCGGCGGTGGTGGCGCGATGGGAGGCAGTGCGAGCTTGCTGGCGAAGTGTGGGGTGGTGAGGAGGTGGCGCCGGCCCTTTTATAGGCGCTGAAGGTCGGTTTCGAGGGGGAAAATCTCTCTGGCGACCCTGGCGGCGGTTCGGCCTGCAGGGCCGGGTTCCACGGCGAGGTCAACTGCGGCGCTATTGGATGGAACCCATCGTGCAGGGGTGAGTCGGTCGTGGCAGCAGCGGTCAGCGACGCGGGGTGGGTGGAAGCTTGCGGCGGTGTGGCTGGCGTGACAGCTCGGCGGGTGGAATTGACGGTGGTCGACGTCGGGCGGGCGGCGGCTTGCGGGCGTGGTGATGCTTGGAGTTGACTCGTCGAGCGAGGGCGGGAGTAATGGCGGCTTCGGCGCCGGGCGGCGGCGACGCGTCGCGTCGTGGGGTCGGCTCGCGCGGCGCGGTGCCGTGGCGAGCGGCGTGGCGCGGGCGGGTGCGATGTGGCGCGGTGCGGGTAGGCGCGGCGCGGTGCGGCGCGGCCGGGCCGGCGGGCTAGTCGGCGATTGCTATGACTTGGACGAGCTGGCTGTGGCCGGCCGAAGGGGGAAAGGGGTAAGCCGGCGGGCCCTGAAGCAGAGACGCGATCTAGGAGCAGGGCGCGGCGCCGGAGAAGAAAGGAGAAAACGAAAGGAGAAAAAGGAAAAAGGAAATAGGAAAATGAGAAAAGGAAAAAGGGAAAAGGGAAAGAAAGGAGAAAGAAAAGAGAGAAGGGTTAGAAAATTTTAGGAAAAATCCTAAGAAAATTAGAGAAGAGGAAAGGGGTTTTTGCGGGGTTTTCCGGTTTCGGGCGTCGGCGTGATTTTCGGGACGGCGGTGACAGCGAGGCGGACCGGCCGGCGGGACCGCAGCGTGCGTGTGATTCCCGTCGTGGTGGCCGACCGTGGTGCTTGGGCGGCACGCGATGGGCGACGGCCGAGTGCGGGCGGTGCCGGCGGGATTCGCGGCACGCGCGCCGAGGGTGAGAGAGGGGGAAGACGACCGGGGTTCCGAAGGGGATAAATGAGCCCAACGGGAAAGTTTTGAAAACACACGTGATTTAGTAGGTGATTTATTAGGAGATTAAAAACGCGGGCGTTACAAACCTACCCCACTTAAAATGAATCTCGCCCTCGAGATTCGGCTAGTTCTCGAACAGGTGAGGAAACTCTTTCTTCAACGCGTCCTCTCGTTCCCACGTGGCTTCTTCTACTCCGTGTCTGCTCCATTGGACTTTGCACACCCGTACTTCTGATGTTCTTGTTCTTTTGACCACTGTATCCAAAATTTTGACGGGCACTTCCTGGTACCTAAGGTCTGGCTGTAGATCAATGGTCCTACTATCACCCATATGGAATCATGTCCTTTCTGAGTCTTTGGCAAACCTACTACAAAGTCCATGCCTATTTCGTCCCATTTCCATACCGGGATTGGTGAAGGCTGCAATAGTCCTGCGGGTTTCTGATGTTCTGCTTTAATCCTTTGACATGTGTCACAGTGGGCGACGAATCGGGCAATGTCCGCTTTCATTCCATTCCACCAATACTTCTGCTTTAAATCCATATACATCTTGGTGGATCCCGGGTGGATGGAATATGCCGAGTTGTGTGCCTCATCCATGATGGTCTGTCGGAAATCTCCGCCTTCAGGCACGCATATCCTATTCTTATACCATAGTGTGCCTTGATCATCCACTCTAAAGTCTGGGGCCTTATTTTCTCCCGTGTGCTTGCAGATTTTCATCAGATTTTCATCGGTCTCTTGGGCCTTCCGGATCTTCTCCTCTAAGGTAGGCTGAACACTTAGTTGGCGGACGTAGCCTTGGGAAACAATGTGCACGTTGAGTCATGCCATTTCCTCTTGCAACTGGGTACTCTTAGGTGTTGCCTTCTCGTAGGATTTTCGGCTTAGGGCATCTGTACTACATTGGCTTTCCCTGGGTGGTAGTGAATCTCTAGGTTATAATCTTTGACTAACTCTAGCCACCTTCTTTGCCTTAGGTTCAGATCGGGCTGGGTGAAGATGTACTTTAGGCTGTTGTGGTCGGTATAAATCTCACACTTATTCCCAATCAGGTAATGTCTCCAAATCTTAAGGGCGTGCACTACGGCTGCAAACTCCAAATCATGGGTGGAATAATTCTACTCGTGGGGTTTGAGCTGGCGGGAAGCATATGCCACTACTTTCCCATCTTGCATGAGAACACATCCCAACCCTTGTCGGGAGGCGTCGCAATATACGACAAAATCCCGTTGAATGTCTGGCAAGGTCAGCATTGGGGGTGTGGTCAATCTTCTCTTCAACTCCTGGAAACTTCTCTCACACGACTCAGTCCAGTTGAACTTCTTCTCCTTCTTGAGCAACTCCGTCATGGGTCGGGCAATCTTGGAAAATAATTCAATGAACCTCCGATAGTACCCTGCTAAACCAAGAAAGCTTCTGATCTCGCTCACACTAGTCGGTTGTTGCCAGTTGGAGACTGTTTCGACTTTCCCGGGGTCTACTTCTACTCCTTATGCAGTCAGAATATGCCCAAGGAAAGATCTTTTCTCCAGCTAAAATTCACACTTGCTGAACTTGGCATACAGCTTGTGTGCCCTTAGTTTCCCCAGCACTAATCGAAGATGCTGCTCATGCTCCTCCACACTCTTGGAGTAAACAAGTATGTCGTCAATGAAGACTACGACAAACTTGTCCAGCTCTTCCATAAACACCTTATTCATGAGGTTCATAAAATACGCTGGTGCGTTGGTGAGTCCAAAGGACATCACTGTGAACTCATACTGCCCGTATCGGGTGACAAAGGCGGTCTTGGGGATGTCGCTTTCCCTAATCTTGAGTTGGTGGTATCCTGACATTAAATCCACCTTCGAAAAATACTTGGCTCCTTTCAGCTGGTCGAATAAATCATCTATCCTGGGAAGGGGGTACTTGTTTTTGATAGTAACTTCGTTCAGCGAGCGATAGTCCATGCACATCCTCATGCACTTATCCTTCTTTTCTACGAAGAGCAATGGGGCTCCCCATGGTGATGAGCTTGGTCTGATAAATCCACTTCGCTGGAGTTCTCCTAGCTGCTTCTTTAACTCTGCCAACTCAGGGACTGCCATCCTATAATGTCTCTTGGCTATGGGAGAGGTTCCGGGAATAAGGTCGATGACGAACTCTATATCCCTATCTGGTGGCATTCCGGGGAGTTCTTCGGGGAACACATCTGGGTACTCTCGCACTACTGGGACATCCTCTATGGACTTGGCTTCCATGCTGAAAACCATTATGTCTGGCATGTGTCCTCGGGTGTGGCAGGTCACTTGTATCCTGTCTGGGTTGGTTAGGTGCACTACTTTATCAGCGCAACTTATAAGACCATGGTGTTGGCTTAACCAATCCATCCCAAGGATCACATCTATTGCCTTGGACTTTAGTACTACTAGGTCCACTAGGAACTCTACCCCACTTAAAATGATCATTACCTGGGGGCATCCCAGTTGACACTTGATGTCACCTCCGGGCGTTCGAGTTAATAAGGGTGCTTTTAGTAGTACCGTAGGTATGCTATGCTTTTCCACAAAACTTGAGGATATGAATGAGTGTGATGCTCCTGAATCAAATAATATAGTTGCCAGGACTGAGCTGACCAAGAACTCACCGAGCACTACGCCTTGTGCTTCTTGAGCCTCCTGTGCGTTGATGTGGTTGACGCGGGCTCGTCCATAAGACTGCTGGGGCTGCCTCATCTGTTGGTTGTTGTTGTTGTTGTTGTTGTTGCCAGAGTTGTTGTTGCTGCGTACCGGCATGCGGTTGGATCCAGATACGAGCGGTCTTGGTCCATTCACTGAGTTGGAGAAGGCTGAGGTTGTTGGCTTCTTGGCATATGGGCAGTTGGCAATGAAGTGTCCGGTCTCGCGGCAGTTGAAACACACCCTGGAGTTGTTGTTGTTGTTGTTGGCAGTGACCTGGCTAGTGTTACTCTGTGGGGGCTTCATGGTGTTTTGGTTGTTGTACGGTTTGAACTGGGTTCTGGGGCCTTGCGAGCCCGTGGCTTGGGACTGGGTTCTGTACTGCATGGGGGCTTGGAACCTGGACATGGGGTGTCCGAAGCTTCTCTGTCTCTGGGAGCGCTTTTGCAGTTGAGCTTTGTGCTCCATGAACTTGCACTTGTTTTCTTTCTTCTCTTCTGCCCTGGCTCTCTCTGTGAGTATGGCCATGTTCATGAGGGTGTTGAAGTCTGGGTAGATCTGAGGGGTAAGCAGTGTCCTCAGCTCCGGAGTCAGTCCCTTCTTGAACATCTCCTGCTTCTTGGAGTCCTTGTCCACTTCTTCTGGGGCATAACGAGCCAGCTCTATAAACTGGTACGTGTACTCCTCCACGGACTTGTTGCCCTGGCGGAGTTCACGAAACTCATCTGCCTTACGCTTTAGCGTGGCTTCTGGGATGTGGTAGCGGCGAAACTCTTCCACGAACTCATCCCAAGTGATGGCGGAGGGATCCTTGGCTACTGCACAGTAGTTCTCCCACCAGGCTAAGGCTGTTCCGGTGAGCTGGTGAGTGGCCATGAGAACCTTGTCTCAGTCTTCGCAGTGGAAAGGTTCCAGTTCCCTTAGAATGGCTCTCAGCTAGTCATCAGCATCCAAGGGGTTCACGGACCCGCCAAAAGTGGGTGGCTTCGTCCTGATGAACTCTATCAGCTTCTCATTCATGCCCAAAACTCGAGTCCTTGGACGGTTGACGGCATTGAATATGGCCTCCATTAGCAGGGTCTGGTTGGCCAGAACTTGTGCCAGTTTTACGGGAGCGGTGGCGGTGGCAGTACGGCGTTCTCTCCTCCATCTTCGCCTTGGTTCACTTCCTGGTCGTTAAGGCGCTCCCTTCGATCGGCTTGCGATCCTTCAGCATCCATACGACCGGAGCCTTGGTGGGTCCTAGCAGGGCGCCTAGAAATCATCTGTAAAGGAGCAGGTTTCTAAGAGATCTAGTTTTTATGTGCTGTTTAAGTGATTATGACGATTTTTTTGAAAAAGGCAAGGTCTACTCCTGCCGGCAAGCACACAACAAGCATATAGCAAACAACCAAGCACAGACAAATTTTTATTACAAACAAGTGAGGAGGATACATCCCAACGACGTGACTGACACTACGCGGACACACTACACGACTCAGTACGACAAGAGCTAAGGGTGCGACTCTAAACTCGGACCAGCACGGCTTCAATCCCTGGGTCAAGGCAACAGGGGTATGCTACTCGTGAGGAGAGCCATCCTCTGGGGTTGAGTGCACTTCCAGCGGAATGAGTAGCTCATCATCGTCCTCGCCCTCGGGATTTCCATTCCCTTGGGGCTGTGCTGCAGCTTCCGCGGTCGCCGTCGGTGGTTCAGTGACCACCGGTGGTGATGGTGGGGCTTCGATAGTTCCTCCCCATCCTACAAGGGGTGTCCAAAGCAAGACTTGTGCTTCCCCAATGGCCGGAACGGGTGTTCCACTGTTGGTCCATTCCTGCATGTGCTGGTCTTGGATCTGCTTGAGGCTTTCATGGGCAACAGCTTTACTGCTTATGGCGGCTGCGATCCTTGCTTCATCTTGAGCCACTCGGACTTGGTGCATCCTCACTGTGACTTCAGCTTGCTCGGCCCGACTGATTTGTTCCCGCAAGAGCTTGGCTTGGTCATCAAAGAGTTTGTCCAGGGAGACGAGGTAGGCAACTATGTGGTACAACAGGTCTTCTTGGTGGCGGCGTCGTTCCAGGTTTCTCATGCGGGCCTGCCAGACTGGGGTTCTGATGGCGGGAGGAAAATACCTCATTGGTGTGGGGACGAGGTGCTCCTCGTAGATCCGACACAGGTAGCGAAGGGCTTTTCTGAGGGCCAAGGGGTAGGTGTCTCGGTGTCAAAATCCTGTGGCGGTCACGTGCCATGGCTCGATGTTGGTGTGGCGGTTGCTTCTGGCGACGGAGAGGACCACCCTACAGCGAAGAGTGCCGAGTTGCTCGTACTCTCTGCTGTAGTACCTAGGGCGCTCAGTGATACCGAGGCGCTCCAGGGAGTTGATAAGGAGGCGAGCAAAACCAGGCTCCTCCTAGCACACGCCTTGGGTCCATCCATCTTCCGCCATCTGAAAACAAGGGTAGAGTTGAACAGGTTGTGGTAGGGTACAAAAGATAGATAGCTTTATTTAGCAACAAAGTTTTGTTCACTCCTCGGGGTACACTTATCTATAAAACTTATATAGGTGAGACCCACTACAAGCCATGGTTGGATTTCTTTCAACATGCAAGCACTCCACGTCATCATCCACTATGCGCCATGTCACCATCCACTATAAGTCATGTCATCATCCACCAAATCACATATCTATGTCTTCAATCGATTTTCTGTGGCTTATAGCATGTATATCACACCACAAAATTCTTGCTGACGATTTTAGAATGATTCACTCTCAACAAAATAACATGCTTTCATATATAATGAGTTTATAAACGAATATTGCCATATAATATATTTGGTGTTACTACTTTCACATTTCACCTTAAAATTTTGTTTAAAAAATTCTCGCAGCAACACGCGGGGTATCACCTAGTTATTACTAGAACACAGCTCTAGCCTAGACATTCTAGTCTATCCTCATGGGGACTCTTCCTCCGTCTGAATGCGACGCTTCTTTGGTGGGACGTCTTGCTCCGATATCATGTCCTCGATCTGGGTCCCTTTGTTCCAATGAGTTTCTTCGGGCTCTTCTTCCTCCAATTCAGCTTCTTCTTCTCTCCGTCTACGTTCCTTGTGGAGCTCATCCCATAGGGCTTTATTGGCTAATAAAGTATGTTCCCTTTCCCTAAGGTAATCTTGCTCCAGGTTGTGTCGGGCGACTTCCGCCATCGTTGCCTTCACCCTTTCAAATTCTATCCTTTGCTCGGCTCTTTCGCCCTGTCAATCTGGTGCTTCTGTTGCTGGGCTTGTTCCTGGTAGAGGTGGTCTAGGCCATTGAGGTAGATAGACAAGTGGGAAACTGCATCTTCTAGGTATTCTTCCTCTCGTTCTAGTCCCCTCATGCGGTCAATCCGTGAGCGTCCTCTACCTCTAGAAGGTGGGGAAAATCCCATTGGAGTCCTTCTGAGATGCTGCCTATAAACCACTCGTAGACGTCGCAGGGCCTTCCGAGCAGCCTTTGGGTAGGTGTCAGCGAAGCGAAACCCAGTGGCGGAGATGAACCAGGGTTCTATGTTGGGGTAGAGTGTGCTTCTACCCACGAAGATCAGCACCTTACACCGAAGGGTGCCATAGCGCTCGTATTCCCGATAGACGAACTCCGGTGGGTCCCTCACTCCGACGCGCTCCAGGCTAAGTAGCAGTAAGTTAGGGAGGCCAGGCTGGACGGGGCAGACTCCTCTGTTCCATTACAGGTTAGCCATTTGGAATCAGGCAAGGATCAATGTAAGGATTTGGGAAAAGATGAGCTTAGCAAAGAAATGGTTAGAGAGGGGCCAGAGGAGGTCTCGTATCCTAAGGGTCGCGTCCTACGGCCAACCTACGGCTCTGATACCACCTGAAACGTCCCCTCATCAGAGGTGACTATATGTGACACAAATACCAGTCCCAGAAGGCTGGCAACACATTTATTACAACAGGTGGACCGGTCTTTTACATTACGGCGACATAGCGGGCACGGGAGTGCCAACGCCACAAAGAACAACACAAGTGCTAACGACCACACTACGATAGCGAAGGCTTCCAAAGCCTCATCAGAGTACCACACCATGGAAGCTCTCAGTGAAGGCCCTGGGTACACATGCACGGTTGGGTGTAGGGTAGCGACCTACTCGACGTCTTCGGGAACGAAGTCGGGATCCTCCTCTGAAAAACAGTTAGTTAAACAAGGGTGAGCACATACGTACTCAGCAAGTTCAACCCCACCCACGGAGGGGCTTATAAACAGAGTCATGCACATAGTATATCAAGGATCAGGTGTAAGGTTCATTTGCAAACACATTTACTTATGTAGGGGTTCATTTCAAAAGGTTTTCGCAAATCATTTTATAACCCAAGTGACTCAGTTGTTTTTGAGAAAACCACAGTAGAACTACCGGACTCTCCGTCCGTAGTAGCCCAGGCACACAGCCACACACTTTACCCGAAAAACAACGCACGCCAAGAAAAACATCACAGACCCGAACACTAGTTTTTGTGACCACACCGTGACTCGTCTAATACCGTGGACACGGCTATTCGAATAGGTTTTACACTCTGCAGAGGTTGTACATCTTTACCCACAAGTAGGGTACCGCCACACGAACACCTCAGTGCCGGTGCAGATCCTATCAAAGCCATTACCCACCTTAGCTACACTACGAGCCACCACAGAAGCAACCAAGGGGTTATCCCACATAACCAGGGCGTACCTCACGCAGAGCGTACCCCTACTTTTTGATCTCCCGCCGCTCACCCGCACACCAGATGGCAAGTAGATTAACTAGTGGGATTTATGCTAAGCCGTTGCCACATACAACGGTCGAGTGGTTGTACGAACATTTGGGTCAGGTGAGATGTCACGCAACCCGGTCCTCAATCGACAAGATGGACAACTCCCAACATACCCAAACACACAGGTACAAGCTCACTCATACTCCTGACACACGTCTTTACTCATTTTCCGAAATATCACATTCTCATTTTCAAAACACGCACACCATTTTAAAGAAATCATTTTGGCCAAACAAGACTCCCATAGCTGCTGAGCTGCCTCACGCAGTCACGCACAGACGGCGACCGGGCGCGTTCGGCAAGCTCCTACACACAGACAGAGCTGAGGTGCTCGTCGACCACGAGGCCACTTGTTCCGTCCCCCCCGGGCGGCCGGGCCCACGAGGCAGCCACCGCGTCGCGGTCGTCGCCGGACGCGCCGCGTCGTGCTCCCTCCTCCGACACCCCCCGAGTCCCATGTCCACCGGCCGGGGGTGGTGAAAAACAACGAGTGGCCACGAGACCCCGCGCTCTCGCTTTTCGTATTCTCTCTTTTCACTCGTGCTGTCGTGCGGCCCGCTCCGGAGCGGAGAACCGACCAACGAGGTGGGCCCGGGGGGGAGGGGATACATGTCAGTGAGCGGGAGGTGCAGCGAGGCCCACGTCCCGCGCCGCGCTCGGACGTGCTGGCGCATTTTGCTGTTTGGCGCCTTGGGAGGTCGGTGCGTGCAGACGAGCAAAGCTTGCTGCAAAGAAGCAACCCGATTGGTTGAAGTATTTTTCCTTCGCCGGTACAGTATATTTGTAAAAGTATTTGATGGTCATGCAAGTTATATTTTTTTTGGATCATTGGGTCGATCTATCTATCTATATATATAATAAACTAGTATGATATTTTTCATTAATAATTTTGGAGGAGAAATAAACTAAAGTGGCAAATCAATATAAGTAATCATGCCGTGTTGGTCGAGTATTTGTGCGCCAAAGTTGTTGCAATTCTAGAAACTAAAAATTTAAATTTACAAATACATTTTAATCTTGATCGAGCCAAGTTCATGTTTGATAAACTTAAGCACTCCACGGCCCCTATCTCTTCGAAAGAAAAGATGAACTTGGCATATCCAAAGATGTTCTCTATCGATTCTACTAATCCATTCATATCTAAACTACACGTGGAGACACGGGAACGTTTAAACAAAAGGAGGAAAGAAACGGCCGGTGAAAACGAAACGATTCTTAAAAAAATACCAAATAAATGCCCCCCTAATTTGCGAGGGTCAATAATCAAAAACCGCAAAAAAAAAAAGAAAAAGGAAAACGACGACACCACGACCACAAACAAAAGAACGCCTCCTCCTTCGCTATTGGCCTATTGGCTTCGCTTTGATAAAAGCCATAAAAACTCTCTCTCTCTCTCTCTCCATTGCTCCGCCTCGCTTCTCCGCTTTCCGCTTCCCCTCCCCTCCCCACGCCGCCTCCGGCGACCGCGCGCTCGCCACCGATGGCCTCCACGAGCCCCAGCCCCGCCTCGCTCTCCACGCCTCTGCTCTCCGACTCCGTCGCGCCCTCCCGCGCCACCAACGGGCACGCCAGCAACCACCGCCACCACGGCGACAGCGACGGCGCAGCGGCGGCCTCCGTCTCCGTCTGCGACGACGGCGGCGGGGACCCGTTCGCGTTCCTCTCCGAGGATCGGCCGCCGCGGGACGGGGGGCCGTGCCCGGCGGACCCGTTCCGGAACGGGACGCCGGCGTGGGGCGGCAGCGCTTACGCGTGGGCGAGGACGCTGCTGCTCGCGCCGGTCGCGGTGGTGCGGCTGGTGCTGTTCGGGCTCGCCATCGCGATCGGCTACGCGGCCACGTGGGTGGCGTTGCGAGGGTGGGCCGACGTGCAGGGCCGGCCGCGGGAGGGCGCCGGGCCCATGCCGGCGTGGCGCCGCCGCCTCATGTGGATCACGCGGATCTCCGCCCGCTGCATCCTCTTCTCGTTCGGGTGAGTGGCTCCTTCCTACTAGATTGCCTGACGGCAATCGCACGCTTGGATTGGGTCTGGATCGGCAGAATCGTGTCAGTTTTGATCCAATCCGAGCTTCTGTTCGGTTGATTTTCACTTAAAATCTAGATGATTAGATTTGTGTGGCGAAGATGCGGTGTTTGAATTCTCCGGGTGGATGACGCGATTGTGAGATGCGTGTTGGTATGCTGGATTTGGGGGGCTCTTGAGCACGTGCGGTCTTGCTGGGGTGCCTCAATGATTTGGTTGGTGGGACGACGCTATATGGAAGGTGAATGTCCGTGCGCGAGCTGTCGTTTATGGCGTGCGTGCTGCACCAACTGCGGCTCGGAGGAGACCCAGGGTATGTACTATGTGTAGCAAGGAGGGGTTGGAAACCGCTGCTGAACGGGAGATGAAAAACGTGAGGGGACGATTCAAACGGATGATTTGCTGTGCATGCGCATGCGCATGCGAGCTGGTGCCAATGCAAGAAGTCAGGAAGTGACCACCTGATTGTGGGGTGTGGTTCAAACTGTTTGTACCATGCTGAAGAGCATGCAGAGGAGAGTTCCTCCTGTGGTCCTTTGCAATGATTTCAGTAGCGGGGAATCTGCCAGGATATGTGTCTCACCTGTGAGGAATCGCATTAATACCATGACCATCACGTATCAACTGTACCATAAGTTGCCTGTTGCCTGGTGACAAATTAAATACGCAACTGTCAGAATTGTGTCATTTCTGAATCAAGCTTTCAAAATGACAGGAAAATAGCATACAAATGCATTCGGAACTTTAGAACTTGGACAAATGTGCCATCTTATTTCGATACATTTATTTATTTTCAAATCTAATTTCTTCTGGGCAATAAAGTTCTGTTCAGACAGTTCCTGTTTCTGCTTATGCTCCGATGAGCCGAGCAGTATTCGGCCGCATACTATTTCTCATAGTTGGGCACTTGTTTTCTTTTTCAATCAGGTACCACTGGATCAGAAAGAAAGGAAGGCCTGCTCCTAGGGAACTTGCACCTATAGTTGTTTCCAATCATGTCTCATACATAGAGCCCATATTCTTCTTCTACGAATTGTTCCCAACCATCGTTTCATCTGATTCTCATGATGCACTGCCGTTTGTTGGAACGATTATTCGAGCGATGCAGGTAAATGTTTCCATATTCATGTGACAACATCTAAATTTTCAAGTTTCTTCTAAGACGTGTACCTTTTTCCAGGTTATATATGTTGATAGATTCTCACCATCTTCTAGGAAGGCTGCTGTAAATGAAATAAAGGTAAGAATGGCTCCTCTCATACCCATAGCCTCTCACGGTTTTATTAATTTTGTGAAATCACTTGGTTTTAAAAATATTGTATTGAATCTTGTCACATGTTAGCCACTTGGTCATCTCATTGTTTTATATAACCTGTACGCTTTTGAATATCACTAGTTGAAATTAACTTAACGTATGGAAAAAGTAACAAGCAGAAAAGAGGAAGCACAAGTGTGTTTGCAGTTGCCTGTTTTACATGTTCTTTAATGTCATTTCCAGCAGACATCATAATTGATTCTAAAAAAACAGTATTAGCCTACTCGTCATAGAATAACATGATTGTCTTTTAGTTATTTGTTCATATGGTACATACTCTCTAGGATGTCCTTTCAGAGAAAGGCCGCTTGCAATAGCTTCCCACGGGTCCTGTTATTCCCTGAAGGCACTACAACAAATGGGAGATTCCTGATTTCTTTCCAACATGGCGCATTCATACCTGGCTACCCTGTTCAACCTGTTGTTGTCCGTTATCCACATGTGCACTTTGATCAATCATGGTAAGCTTTATCTATGGGTATTCTTTTCGATCGACATTCTTCTTTTCCATTGCCTTGATATTTTTTAAATTTATAACTTATTTTGTGTTTCAGGGGAAACATATCGTTGTTAAAACTCATGTTTAAGATGTTCACCCAGTTTCATAATTTCATGGAGGTATGCATGGCCAGCTGAATTTGGCCTGGCAAATGTCTGAACTGTCACCTATTGTCCTTTTGGCACTTGCACCTTACACAATTAGCTCACTTGATGGATCATGTAATATGCAGGTAGAGTACCTCCCTGTTGTCTACCCTCCTGAGATCAAGCAAGAGAATGCCCTTCATTTTGCAGAGAATGTAAATATGCTTAGCTCAAAAATTTGTCATTCAATATTCTGTGCATTTCAATAGAAGTGTGATAATAATGTCATCCTACAACTTTTCGTTCCTGCAGACCAACTATGCCATGGCACGTGCCCTTAATGTTTTACCCACTTCTTATTCATATGGTGATTCAATGATTATGGCACGAGCAGTAGAAGCTGGAAAGGTAAAAAAGGCTATGTGTAGCAGTGTAGGTGTATGACATGATCTCCACTCTGAATTCCCGAACACTTTCACTGATCTTTGTTTGCTATGCCAACTCCTTCAAACCTCTATGTACTCAAAATTAACTCGATACCCCCATCTCTCAACAAGGAATTTATCCCTAATAAGCTGAGTTTTCTATTTACAGGATAATTGCTCAAATTACATGGTGGAAATGGCTTGGGTAAAAGATGTAAGTCTTTCCAAAACTACAATATTGACATGTGTTTGTATTATGATAATGCTCCTGTTGTCAAAATCTATTATGCAATGAAAAAGGAAAAATATTGTATTTAATTACTAGTGACTTGTTATGTACGTGATTGATTAATGCATCACTATTTCCTACAAGAATGACTAAATATGTTTTGGTGTGCCAATTCCTTTGTCTGATCATAAGATGAAGTATTATATCTGATTTTGTTATGTTTTTCAGATGTATGGTGTAAGCACAGCAGAAGCAATGGAGCTATTGGAACACTTCCTGGCTATGAATCCTGACAGCGAGTAAGGCTCCTCATTTCTTAATTGAGAACTGCCTAGTCTATGTGATGTTGTTTCACAAATACATGATAAATAACGCCATTTAAACCATGGCAGTGGACGTGTGAAAGCACAAGATTTTTGGGCTTATTTTGGTCTAGATTGCAGTCCTCTGTGCAAGAAGGTACTGATGAAGTTTCATCACATGTTAGTATGTTACCTAGGTTTACCTCTTTGCTGACCTTCTACTCTGTTTCAGATATTTCACTACTTCGACTTCAGCGTTAAGGAATCCATTACGTTCCGTCAGGTATCAACTTCGATTAGATTGATTTTACAGTTTCCGTATTTATGACAAAAAGAATTCCTTAAGGCAATGGTACGTTATATCTCCTTTGATGCTAAGGGTTCTATGTATCATGTATTCATGTGCGCAGTTCTTGGTTGGGTGTGCGCACCTGAGGAAGCAACCGTTGTTCCAGGGTGCCTGTGAGACCGCTTTTGAGAAGTGCAGGGATCCTGAAACATTCGAAATCTCCAGAGGGCAGCTAGCTGACATCCTGCGGTTAAGCATGCTGCTGCCGTCTGATGACGGGGTGAGTCTTTGCCTACGCTTGTGACGCTTGGCTTTCCATCAAGATGTCATGATCATCTGATTCCGTAAGCCTTTGACAGATGCAGAAGCTGTTCAAGACTTTCGATGTGGATGGTGATGAAAAGATCAGCAGGGACGACTTCATCACGTGCCTTGGGAGGTTCCCGTTCCTGATCGCGTTCTTCGCAGCTCCGATCAATGGGGAAGTGTATATCGAGATAGTCTGAATGTGTATGCAGTGGCGTGTAAGAGTAAAGGCTGGAGCTGCCAGACGCAGGCAGGGGGATCCTCCGTTTATGCAATGGGATACCCACTGCGGCTCCTCCATTTTGAAACCCAAAACAACCATATTCTTTGGTTGCATCAAATGGCTAACCAGTATAGTGCAACAGTTTTGTTTCGTTTCTTCGTTTAAATTACTTTTTATTATTACGAAGCCAGACTTTGCATATGGAATGGAAGTAGAACATCCGTCGAACTGAGTGCAACATAGAAATCGTTTGTACAGTCATTTCTGAAAAAGGACATTTTCGGACAAAGAATGACTGTAGGGTTTATCCTTGTCTGTCGTACGGAACTCGCATCAGATTTACCGTTCTTTACTTTTAAAAATAGGCATATGGAAAAGTCGCAACCTTTAACCGAACGGGGTTATAGTTGGGTTAAGAACCAAACTTGTTGCACCGGGCTATCATTTTGACAGCATCTGTTTCTACACTTTATTTGTCCATGTTATGTACATACACCAGAGACAACAACAAAGAAAAACCAAAGAAGCTCAAATGGGGAAAAGCCTCAGGTGGCGAAAAACAGACACTGCCTCTGCAAAGGAACCAATTCTTTACAGTATAATGCCATCTCTTTTCTCTTTTTTTTCTTCTTTTCCTTATGTTGAAGATTTTTTTTTTACATCACAATGCACTTCTCTTTCTTCGACTCACTTCTTGCTGGAGGTGGGGCGTTGGGCCTCTGCTGCAAGGATGATCACAATATTCATACCCATCAGTTAAGTAGCCACATAGAAGCAGGCAATGGTCAACAGGAAATAAGAAGTCAAAGCCTCCGAGGTCCAAGAACAGCAACAAAACAGGCCAAAAATATGATAAAGATGCTAGGAATGAATCATGCTTGTGTATTACTAGATGATCATGCATTCAACCTGGCTTGGTTGTTTAGGGCCTCTAAAAGAGCTTAGATGATAAATCCGCTGGTCAAGTTTACTGAGGAAAAACTGGACTTTGTGGGCTCACAAGTGAATGTTGGAAAGACCTCCCAGCAATAATGTGTACTGGTTTGAATACAGTGGCTACTTTAGGATTCAGAAGCAGGATCATGGTAATTTCAAGACAACAGGTTGAAGCAATATTTGAATCCAAACAAAATGGACCACCCAAACACAAGGCCGGTAAACGCCAGGTGGTGATTAGAAATGAGGTTCTCATGCAGTATGAGTAAACTTACCCTTGGACCAACAACAAGTCCTGGTCTGCCAGATTGAGTCGGTTGGTGCTGCGTTGGAATTTGCTGTTGTTGCTGCAGCTGCTGTTGCTGTGGAGGTGGAGGTTGAAATCTTTGAGGTTGCCGCTCAAACTCCTGCTGTTGAAGTGCTATAGCAAGCTCTAGATCAGAGCTGCCAGCGTATAAGAATAAAACGGATACGTTAGAACTTAGTATTAATACATGTGCAATAACAAGTGAAACAACAACATAACACACACAAAGAACAGCTGGTACAATGATCGTATTGTGCAATTATCTTCCCATGTCATTCACATCTTATCAAACAAACTAATGGCAAACTTGAAAATGGGCTTCCATGAAGAACAAATAACTACAACCATCAATTTTAAACATCAGAATATTTCTCATATCGAACTATGGATCAACTAAAACCACGAATGATGAAGGTAAAACCAAAGCTCAGATAGAACTAACGAACGTGCTCAGTTCACATCTATGGTACAACACACTGAACAAAATCAAGATCTATAAACCATGCCAGATCTGATCATTTAAGCACATGATCCCCAGTCAAAACATCAAATAGTCAAGTTCAAAGGGAGCCATGGTGCTTGGTTAACAGCAGAATAGTGTGCCCTAAAAAACAACGAATTGAACAAGCCAAAGGACTACATAACAGAGAGCAATGAGCTAATCGGAAGACAAAAAAAATAGAAAATATAACATTATAGCCCAACTGATGGACACTTGTTGCACGGTAAAAATTCAAACATGTATTCACATGGTTGCAGAGACCAAAACTTAAAAAATTGTACAATTCCTTGACAATTAGCCACAATAAGAAAAAACAGGTAGGAAGAACATACTTTCCAGAAGAGTTGTCAAATTGAGCAATATAATCCTGTGGAAATAAACATGAACTGGTTAATATTACTGTACCTAATAAAAACTACCGAAGTTTATTAATGTTATACATACAGCAGTACTCGTCATAGCTTGCTGTTCATTCCATGAATCATTTGTTGGAGTTTCAGCCTTAAATGGTGTGAAGTTGCTAGTAAGAAAAACCCCATCTCCATTCACCTGATGATTGCCAGTTGAGCATTAAAAAATCAGTAAGAATTTCGTTTCAAGTGCGAATAAAACAAAGACAGAAATAGTTAAACATACCTCATCCAACTTTTGCCATACCAAATCAGTTTGGCTTATAAAACCTTGATCTGTTGCTAGGAGATATAGACTTCCGTTGTACTGCATAATAAATATAGAAATGAAACAAAAACAGTTGCTATGAGAAATAGACTTCCATTGTACTGCAGAATAAATATAGAAAAGAAATAAAACAGCTCCGATGTAAGTAAAACAATAATACTTGATTTAGCATACCTTGAACATAGTGTTGAAGTGGTTATTACGGAAGAAGACACAAAGTTCTCTTTCGTTAAGTCCCTCTTGTAAACAGAACAGACTGTGACATTGAAATTTGATGATGTGATAAATAATACATCTGAAAAAGAATATGTATTTAACACATAGAACAGAAATATACCCATAGACAGTTAGCTGGTTAGCGGTGGTCCGCAGAAAATTATCGATCAGCTCCCCTGAAAATAAATTAAGTCGAAGTGTGAAGCCCGATAAAGTAAATAAGTCATTCACAGCCACAGAGATTCATAAAAATAGTCAATAACAGCTAAGGAAATGAAATTCTCACATTGATGTTCTGTGGCCTTGTCTTCCAAGCAATCACTGGTTTCCCCAGACTTGTCAGCCTGCTCAGCAAGAGCCACCTCCCCCTCATACACTGGCTCTTGATTTTCATATGCCACATTTGTGCTGCCAAGTATGTGCTCTTCGCCTTGGTATATTGGTTCACATTCCTGGATGTTTGAAGGTAGTGGCTCCAAACTAACTAAAGAACCACTGTTCTCATCCAGTTTTGTTGTAGCATCACCTGGAGCAGCTTCACAAGCTACAACTGAGGAGTCACAAGTGACCTCAGTATCAGTAGACTGCCCATGAATTTGTACATCAAATTGTTCTTTCAAGTTTTCCTTATCAGCTTCACCGAGAGTAGGTGCAGCAGGCTGTTGGTCACTGGGAGCAAAAGATTCTTGAGACGGACAAACTGGAGTTGATTCTGAAGATTGAACAGATATCTCGAGGTCTTCTGGTAACATATTCTGGATTCCATTGTCCACTGGTTCTTTAGATGTCAAAGCTTCTTGGGATTCTTCAGGCACTTCACTGCCATTAACAGCACCATTTGTGACTGGTAGCACAGAAACATCATCACTCACAGCAGGATTATCATGTTCCTCTTTTTTTGTTGCCCCCACCACCTCAGGTGCCTCTGACTGAAAACTCTCACTTTGTGCTGTTTCCTCCATATTGGAGGATAAATGACTATGTGAAGTGTCAAAAGAAACACTTTCAGCTTTGGATAGATTAAGGACCCTCATCAGTTCCTCTTCTTCCTCACGGTCGCCTCGCCTTATTTGTGGTTCAGCTGAGTCTGATAGTGTGTGTTCATCAAACGATCTCCCTCGAGAAATACTGGGTGAAGGAATCTTTAATGCTGCAGTTGTTGCAGCAGCAAAATCCACAGTTTCTTCCTCCACATGTTTATTCTCTTCAGTTGGTTTCTCTGACTTGAATTCAGCAAGCCCAGAAGCAAGAGCATTGTAGGACTTCGATCCAATAGCACTAGCAGTTTCAGTATCCTAAAGGCAATATAAATCAGCAATGGTGAGTGGGTGGCTTGAATTAATTCTACTATAGGCAAATTGTAGATACTCCCAAATCGGTACAGATCACCCATTCTATTTGATCAAATGGCTAATAAGATTATAGAAGGCAACCTATTACCTCTTGAGGATAATAGGTCGGTAACTATTAAATATGTGTTGCTAAAAAAACTATTAAATATGTGGGAGTGATTTTCCATCTGGAAAGTGAAAACTTAGCATAATAACTAAAGCATTTGGAAAGCATACATATTCTAGTTGATCTACATTCTATTGTGTCACCAACTATTTGTAAGGAATTATTTTTCTCGAATAGACAGGAGATCGGCGTATTGTATCAATAAAGAAAAAAAATGGTACAGAACCACTGGATCAGTTCAAATCATCACAATATTACAAAGGATCCACCATGAACTAATTAAAAAGATGGCCAACAGAAATCCAGCCATGATGTTGTAACAAATTACTGCAGAGCTAATGTACAGAAGGATCCAACGTGCCATGCAGGTAAGTAGTGCGGAACAAACTTTTGTCACATATATAATACAAAATGCGGCATAAGCAACAACAAACTCTAATTGGCAAGTAGCGCACTAACCAAAATGTTTTCCTAATACGTTACAAGTTAAATTCATGCACACGACCAATAAGCATTTAATTCAGATGTTTTCCTAATACTCGTATCAGGGGATAATTTTCCTACGTAAATGAAAACAGTCAGCTGGCAGCAAGATCAATAATTAACTTTCCTTTTAATTCTTTCCTATTGCAACCACGTGAGGGTACTGGCTACAACTAGCTGGTAGTCAATTCAGGAAACGGAAGGTCTAAATTTTCCCGCCTAGAATGTAGAGTAGCATTAAAAGAGCATGTTACGTAGACTTCACAGTTTTAAGCATGCACACAAGACAGAAGTGCATCAAAAACCCCACAGATAGGCATTCCAGGACTAAAAGAATCAGCTCTATGAGTTGAATTTCAAAGCGCAACTTCAACAAAAATAGCTAATAACTATCTCAGATGGTTTAGGCACTATAGCATTTTAGCTAAGTGGTAAGGAAGCACACCTGAGGGTCTACTATCCATCCATGGTATAGTGGGATATCCAGAAGATCGAATATGGCTCGTTCTCGGGTGAACTCAAAGTCATCAACCCTGCAACATATATGCCCCAGTGAACATACGAACAAACATATAAACCACATGGGCACGCGCCAAAACCACTGACGAACAGACTGAAAACCCATACGCACTTCCTGAACATCACATTCACATCAATGCCTGTTGCGAGGCGTGGGAGAAGGTCGATCGCGTCCGCAATGTTCTGCTCCCGGTTGCGGACGTACTCCTCGTCCTTGTCCTGCGAATTACGTCCCAAAATTATTATCACACCGATCAATGCCACATCCAGAAACTTATTTTAATCTAACCTGCACACGGCTGTTGCATCCCAACACAATACTATTCCCTCATTGATCGACTGAGCATATAAGCAACCCCGTTTCGCGAGAGTTAAAATCGAACCTCTACGGCGCTGTTGGAATCGATGAGGCGCTCCGCAACAAGCGAGAGCAACTTCTGCTGCGACACCTCGCTGGCGTCCGGGTTCAGGCTGATCACATTCTTCAGCAGCAGCACGTTACCTGCAGAAACGAAAACCGCGGGCATCAATACCGCTGGCAAGCGCTACGCACGGCGCGGTTACGTCGGGGGGACGGGGGTTCGGAATCGAGTGGCGGAATGAGAGCTCACAGATGGCGAGTAGCGGGCAGGGCCCGTTGTCGTTCTGGTAGACGATGGGCGTGCGGCGCCCCAGGAAGTCGACGGCTCTGGTCCGGTGCATCACCTCCGGCGGCTCGGCGGGCGGCGCGGGCGGTTGGGACTGGGGATCCACCTCCGCCACGCCCGGCGGGGGCACCGGCGCGGGCAGGTGGGGCGAGGGGTCGGACGACATGGGCGGATCTCCTACGCGATCGCCCGGCGGGGCGCAGAAGTCGCCGGAACCCTAACCCTAGGGCGTCGCCGCGGAAGTCGCCGTCGCGGGGGAGGAGGGCGCGCGTGCGATGTCGCGAGGCGGATTTGGAGAAGGCGAGGACGGCGGAGATGAGGAATAGAATACGAGGCAGTGGGGTGGGGGTCGGTTGGGAGAAGATGAGGGGAGGGAGGATGTATTAGTAAAACCGTAAAGCAAGGAAATTTGCAGATCAATCCTCCATGAACCATGAGCGTGTTTGTTTCGATTTGGTGCCCTAGGTTTGAGATAATATTCAGGGCTTTTGGGAGTTTCCTTAGATTAGGGATGTGGTGGGGTGGCTCTTCTGGAGTTCTTTGCTACAGCGACTTGCAACTAACAAACATAACTACTTTCAACTGGTTTCTTTTTCTTCTTTATTATTTATAGATAGACGTGCACAACTACTTCGACTATATATGTTCATCAGTTTAAGTGAACAATGCATATGTATGATTCAACTACTGATCAAATTAAAGCATCTTGTTTCTCCGCAAATATAAGTTGGAAAAATTACTCGTCAATGATACTGACACGAGGTACAAAATTACGCGCTAATAGTCGTGGGAGAAAGTGTCGCCGATTCGAAGAGTTAAGGATAGGAACCAAGCAAGACAAGGACTTGATCGATGTGAAAGCAGCAGGCAATTGCCTGAATGCCCGCATACATGAGAAGACAGATAAGGCAATAATGCAGATTTAGTGGTAGCAGGAGAAACAACATTGGCTCGAGAGGTTGAAGAAAAAGGAGTCTGAAGTCTGAACACCATTGGCTCCAGAAGCCACAAAAATCATTCGACGGCAGATCGTCTCACCGAGTTTAATTCCCTGCATTTTTCATAAAAAAATCAAAACAAACTCTCAGCGCGCCAGATCTAATAACCTTGTCAATTCAGTGTAAGTTTATTTATGCAACTTTTAGTTGTGCCATTTGGACAAAGGAGCTGTGTTTTAGCCGTGCCGTCTTACAAAAGCTCTTTGACAAATCAGTCGCAGCAGGCCGCAAATGGCAATAGCTACCATTAGGACTCTAGGAGTAGATCCCTACCAGCAGATGACAAGACGAGTCAGATAAGTCAAAGATGCAAATAGACCCATCTGCAGAAAAAGGTAAGCCGTAGCCGTGATGACAGCGACCCTGCTGCACGACTTCACCCTCTTCAATTCGTATCGGACGGCACGCGCGCACGTCACGTCGTCGTTTGATTTCCGCTTGTTTTGTTTTGCTTTGATGCACGCACGCTAAGCTCGATCGAGTCCTTAGCGAGGAAGGAAGCAAGCAAGCCGACGCGCTTTCTTACTAGCTTGCATTGGAGTCGTCGACGTCAAGTGTTGTGTTGGTCGTCCAAGCCATATGTTTGTTTGGCCAGCACGCACACGTTTCCACTTTGGCCATCCAAAAGTTTATTCTCCCATCCGCGAAATACCCGTTATCCTCAGGGTGGAGAAAGCAAAAAAAAAAAGGGAAAACGGTTGCAGTCTCCGATTAATCCGGCCGTCGAATGCGTAGGATAGTGTCATGCATGGAATGGCAGGGCCGCACACCCACACCAAACCACGTGACCGACACGGACATGGGCTGCAGCAGGAAGGCGCTTTGGAATGATCTCCATGCTAATCGACATCTTTTCGGCAACTTGACAAACACAGGTCCTGTTTCTGGAACCCATGTGAGAAGTTGCATAGTAGATATGGAAACAGTAGCGTTTATCTGAGAAGCGGATTTGAATCAGCTTCTGCGTTTCAGTACAAATGAAGGTGGTGGAGAGAAACGCGGCTGAAAAAATTGGAAAAAACGAACCATTGCCTTCTCTTTTTTTCAGCTCATTTTTATGAAAAGCTGAATTTAAATTGTTCCAAACAAGACCATCAGCTCGATCGCATTACAGAATACATTTTTAGAAGGCTCGCATTGCTTGCTTAGTATTACGTAGAGTAGAGTTAAATACTACTGCATGTGGCACATGTGGTACATAAATACTACTAAGTTGCAAATGAACTTTTTCTTTTTTGAAGGGAAATGAACTTTTTTTTTGTTAGCGGAAGAAGACAAATAATGAGCCTGCAGATAATGGGCTGGGCGTTAAAAACAATGTTCTTCTCTGGGCCTTCAAAGTCCTGTCGTTGGGCCTTTCATTCACACGCAAACGCTGGGCCTTTACACGATCAATCTGATCGAGAGAGACTACGGACCAGCCCATTTATTTTATGGAATAAGATTCGGCCCGTCCTAATCCCTCCCATCGGGGGGAGGCAGCAGAACCGCACCGCACGCAACTCGCCTGCAAAGTGTTCGTCGTCGTCGTCCTCGCTGGCTGCCGTCGTCTGCCACTGCCAGTCCACAACTCTCTCTCATTCGCGGCGGGGCGGTGGCACTCCGCAATTTGCCACCCTACCTCGCCTCGTCACTAACCCCGGACCGCCATAGCCGGCGCCGGCGAGGACGCACCGGCTTCTCTCTGGCTCGGTCGGGGCTTGCAGTTGCAGCTCGATTTGGAGGAGAGTCCAGATGGTTCCCGTCGCGGAGGGGCGGGAGGCGCCCAGCCCAGGTAAATGCGCTCTGCCTGCTTCCTGCATCGCCCTGCTCGCAAACGCGGTATCGCGAGATCAGTGGATTGCCGTCTGCAATGTGGGTTCTCTGTTGTTTCGCTGAATTTGTTCGCTGAATCAGTCTGCAGTCTGATGATGGATCGCTGCATCTCTCATTGCTGAGGACCTGATGTCTCCCTGAACAAGCGCAGTCTGTTACATAGCTCTGCAATCTGTGACCTGAGTTGTTCATTACTGGCTTTGTGCAGGTCATAATAAAAGACTGACTCCTGACCAGGAGTACAATTACCAGCTTATGGAAGACGTGTTTTGAGGATCTCCAGGTATACAAGATCTCAGTTAGGATACCACCCATTTTGTTCATTGCAACTAATTAGCATGTTAATCATAGTCTTGCATGCCAAGGATCTTAAAAAGTTGTTTCATAATCATAACTGTGTAGCTGTAGAAGACAACACCACCCTCTTCGTGCTCTTCTTTCAATTTTTGTTCCTAGCTTGATCTTCGCAATTTAACTAGTTAGCAATCTTAGGGAAAAGTGAGCTCAGCTAGGTAACTGTCTGCCACTATTCACTAAGATCGAAATTATTTTCAGTTAATCTTAGGTACCACCTCAAAAGTTTTTGCATGATGTGTTCACTTGGGTGTGAATACAGATGCAAAGAAAGTAGTAGGTGATTTGATTGAACAAGTGAGACTTTAACTGGAGGAGATGCATTATGCATGCCATGAAATTGAAACACGGGCGTGTATCAAAGATAACTGATAAATGCTATATACATCATATAGTGAATACGTACCTGAAGCTTGATAGAGAAAAGGCATATTTTCGTTATGAACACAAAAGAAGATGATTTCTCTTGCCTGAAAACAGTAGGCTCTCTCACGAGGAATGGTCGCTTCTCAGAAGCTTCCAAAGAAGTGAAAGCGCCATTACTTGGTCTTTATTCACCAGTAAGCTGTAATGCTGTATACTGAACATATTAGAAGATGTATGTTTACTAGAAGCTAGCAGCGTCCACAGATACACAAAAAAAAAGATGTATGTTTATTAGAAGCTAATGTCACCAATCCTTTGGATGTGAGTCTGACATGTTAGGACCAGGTCTCCTAGTCAAAGCGAAATAGAAACCTTGTTTCATGAACCTGTTCATGGTTTTCCCATTTGAACCTGAGGGTCATATCAATGTTTGGAGTTTCGACATTGGTCTATTGATCTATTTATAAGACCGATAACTACTACTTGGTGACCCTTCCTTTTCAGAACCACTGTTTGGAACAGTCAGGGGCAATCTTTAATCCTGATGTCTGTATCTAATCGTCTGTTCTGTATTGCTAGTGTAACTGATATTATGTTGATTTTACAGATGGCTTATATGATACCATTGCCTGGTTCCCTACGCTTCATTCAATACTGGAGTGAGTCATGGGGATTAGAGAATGGTTAGCAGCAACAATTTAACCAGTTATGCTGCATTGACAACTTATAGTTCTCACAGTAACAACATCAGGTATATATTACTGATTGATGATGCCATCATCCTCGTTAGAAATATGTTGCAGTGTCATGTGTTCCACTATAAATGTCTCTTTCATCAGTGCACAAATGGTAATAGGATCCAATTAAAATACCATTGCTTGCTCAGTGTTGCTGTTCTATTGTGTTCCTTCGAACTGCTTCGTTTCGCACACTATTGTTGCTATCAAACCTTAGTTGGCCAATTCCTCTTGAAATCTTCCCCCACTTCACTCGTCAAATGCCACTAGCAGTTAGAACCCTGCTATTCAGATAGTATATAGCACTAGACTACAAGATCAAACTGCAAGTGGCCATTGTTTCCAAAAGAAACAACCAGTAGGTTCTCTGACTGTCAGAATTGCTAAGAAGACTGACAGAGTCACCGGGTCGTTCTTCCCCTTGCTCTGTTTCCATTTCATGTGTTAACACATCTCACCATTTGCAATTTCCCTCGCTGGATGGCACTTCCTTTGCAGGTGAAAACGACTCTGCCTTCCTCATTACACACCGCGTCCCGAATAATTGGGTATGGAGGTGGACGTGTCTGTCGTCGCCCTGAAAACAATTCAGAGACTGTAACTGTTTGGTTCAAAGTTGAGACCAGGGGCATGGGACTGGACGACTACTGGAGAGCAAGGACGGGACACGGACGCGGACGCCCCCGCACGGCCGGCCCGGGGGTCCGGCTCCGGCCGGCAGCTACAGTGCGGCCGCGCCGTGTGCACGTGTGCATGAACTTGTCCCCCCGGCGTTCCATCACGCATTCATGCGCGCTGTGGCTGTTGCTGATCTTGACTCGGTGCTCGTGGAGTCGGGGGGTGGCCCGAGCTGGTGCCGGCCCGGCGGACACGGCACATGCCCGAGCAGTTGCCGCCGCCACTGTTCATCAGGCAGGGACACTGCGACTGCAACTGCAACTGCAACTGCTGAGAGGAGGCTGTGTGCTTCGGCCTGTGCAGCTGTGCTCCGGCGCGGCGGAGCCTCCTCCCCAACCGCCGCGGCCGCTACAGCGGATGCAGATGCAGGACGCTGGTATTGGTTCGCGGATGCAGGGACTTGCAGATGCAGATGCAGGGAGGTCAATTTCTGGTGCAGAGTTCGTTCTCGAGACTGGTTGCTTGCGCCAGCGCTGATGATTCGGTCAAAGCGTCTTGCAACAGGGGATTTTTGTGCATAAACAGTGCGTGGAGATCCCAGTGACATAGTACATCGTAGGCTGTGTGTGCATGGGATTGTGCTGCAGCTGCATGCCTGACGATATCTCTGACAGGCCGGGCGTCAGGGCGCGCGTAGACATCTTCCTCTACTGTACAGTACCATGCCTGAAGAAGCTTATGATTGATTGGTTCACCTTTCACCTCATAAGCAAATGGAGAATCCTTTGGAATTCATCCATCCAAAAATGCGAGCACGAGCATGGCACCACCATATGTACTCAAGAAGCAAGCAAACATGGAACAAGCAAAGGGAGTGACAGCATGATTGCAGATGCAACACAATGCTTTTCTCTGGAGCATGCAGCAAGAGCAAGCAGGGGGAGAGGCAGGCACACAATTAGGGCATATTCTACTGCAAGCACTTACGGCTAAAACACCACATGATCACCACCATTTGGAAGGGGGCGGGGGAGAAGAAAAAGGATGCGGGGGTGTGGGGCCCGCCCCCTCCCCTAATGACCCTTTCTAGCCCAGCACAGCAGGTGTTTGTGTCTCATCTAGCAACTAGTGGGTCACTAGGAGAGGGGGCTTAGGATACTGCCTAGTGATCTTGAGACATGTGCTGCTGCTAATGCTTCATTAAAGGGTGAATGGATCACAGGACGCTCAGCTGATGCTGCCGCTGCCGCTGCGAACACACCCGCGCCACCCAGGATTATTTCTAATCATTTTTGTTTGCTTTTGTGTGGTAGATTAGCGTAGGGGGGCGGATGATGATGCACTACTGCGAGCCTGCAACCTACGGCCACCAAATATTTTATATGTTTTTCCATTGGCGATAGCATATCTTTCAGTGATCACAAGAAGCTACGGTGGCTACCCTGCTGCTAATCTGCTGTCTCATTGGAGGCAAGCTTGCTACAAATGGAATCGATGATGGGGCCGATGCACAACTGGACAAAAAAAAAGTTCTATTTTCATTTCTGTGTTTCACTGAACCCTGCTTGGAAAATACTTAGTCCACTACAGCCTTTTACTAATTATCAGATGCAATTATTCCAATATCTGATATAGTATAAATGCAATTTTTACTAATACTATGCACATACACTGCTACTGCACATCCAATTGTGATTTAATTTGCTCAAAAAACTACTGGGAAACGGGAAAACCTACAACGTATGCAGGCTGGTTGGTTTGAAATTTGAGGCTTTACATTGTTTCAAGGCATTGACGTATTAGGGTTTTTTTGGTATAGCGTACGTGTGGTCCGACTTGACATAAAATTCTCAGTATGACAAATACGGCATGCAATACAACTATATAATTCATGAAAATAGAACAACTATATTCATTTATAAGGCACATTAATTGAGAATTGCAAAGACATCTTAAGACCGTCCACAGCAAGGGCGCGCACCCTCATAGGCAAATAGAGCCTTTGAGCGCAACACAGAGAAGAAACCCAGCACCCAAAACCGTCCGTCCTCCAGCAGCACGCCCACCCCGTCGCGCATACTCCCGGTGGTAGTTGACTCCCGCGGTCCCGCCGGGAAGGAGAGGGAGAGGGAAAGGGCCGCAACTGGCCGGTGGCGAACACGACACCATCGCTCCCGCCGCCGGCCCCAGAGGAGCATGAGGAAGAGGAGACCGGGCGGCGCAGCACCTCCATGGCCACCGCGTCCTCATCCGCCGCCAACAGATTAAGGGAGACCCGCCGCCACCTCCGGATTGAGGTGGAACTAGGGTTGGAGTGGATACCTGCCGCCGTCTGAGCTTGGGAACCGCGTCGCCACCGTCCGGATCTGCGGATCTGCGCCCGCGTTCGACGCCTCGCCGACACAAATCGAGGGGGCCCTGCCCCTGTACCGCTCGCCGGCGTGGATCGAGAGAGCTCCCCTCGCCACCGTCGAGGAGGAGGACGAGGAAGATGAGATGAGGCGGCGCAGCACCGCGGCGCGCGGCGGATCGAGGAAGACCCGTCCGCCGCCGCGGCCGGATCGAGGAAGACCTGCCCTGCCGCCGCTGCCATCGGATTGAAGTGGAGGAGCTCGGGATGGGTCGAACCGATCCTGCTGGATCGAGGGATACGGAGGTCGCCCCCCGGCCTCGGTCGCGCCGCGCGGTGGCTAGGGTAGGGGACGGGGCGAGCCGGGGAAGGGCAGGTGGAGCGAGGAGGAGGGCGCGGGGTGGAGCGAGGAGGACGACGGTTGTGATGGGGGAGAGGAGAGAGATACCTGAGGATGAGGGACGGGAGGGTGGAAACTCTAAATGGGGATGGGGGTGAGCAATCTGTTGGAGCTGCTACAGGTGCCAAAGTTTACTCATTTTGAGGTGACGGAGGGGATAGGGGTACTGTTGGAGTCGGTCTAAGTAAACAATTAAATCTGAAATACCCCATGTACGTACCATAAAAATTGTGGAAGAAACAACATTCTCCCGCACTATAGCTATATATACCCCATTTACATTCAACACTTTACAAAATACTACGCATTATTTCTAATTTGATTCGATGCAATGATGTGCTATATATTTTTGAGCATTTTTTGTATATATGCAATGATAGAAGAAAAAAAGAGGGAGAAGGAAATGCAGGCAAAAGTAGCTAGGGGAACAGCAGGTGTCGACCTACTAGGCGTGAGTGGTAGCTACTAGGGATCGGAGGGAGCGAGAGGTGATCAGTGCATGTGTGAGTTGAGAGGTGAAGGCCGGCCGGCCGGAGAGGTGATCGGAGAGAGAGAGACCGTGCGAGAGGAGACTAGGAGAGGCATGCAGGCATGCATGCATGTGATGCTTGGCCCAGCGGCCATCAACTCCGGGGGGTTCCATTGCGCTTTCTTGTCAAGCTGCATGCTGCTGCGATTGACAAGGGCATCCCTATTGCATCTATGTGCTCGTGGAATGAAAGGGCTCGATCGATCGATCGATCGATGAGATGAGCCACCAGCTCTGCATCGATCGCCTCCGTCCGTCCGTGTCCGTCCGATCGATCCATCCATCGCCGCTACTAGCTGCCTGCTGCCTGTGGATCCAAGGAAAAGAGGAAATAAAGCTACTGCTCTGCTATAGTGCAACCAGTACGAGGCCACCACATACTACACTTGGACACGCGAGCGAGCGACCCATATAGCTGGCGCTGGAACAAAAGGCATGGCCTTTTGCTCTAGCTTTAGTTTTTCTTGCTGCTACCTCCTCCCTCTTCTCTATTTTCTCACCACTCTTTAATTCTCACTTATTTCTCTTGTTTTGTGTTAGAATTATATATCCCTTCTTAATTAGGGACTTCAGAATGATATATATAGAGGTCGTAACATATATACAGCTACTATCTCAGCAGCATTTACTATGGGCAATTTTATTGATAATTCGAAGGTCATTTGATTTGAACTTATCTTATAGAACAACTGTTGGCGGCCGAAGAAAAACTCGACATATGTTTGCAAATTAATATAATGTGCTACAAAATTCTGGTAAATTAAACTTGGGACATTTTCAGCACGTACAGAGACTAATAGCCAGTGACAGAGTTTTTTACACACGGGCTGAGAGTCAGCCCGCGGCATTACATGCAAGAAGGTACAATCGCCAAGCATCTATAGGAATTAGTTTGTTGTTGCAGCGTTGAAGAAGAAGTTAGCTACAACACAAGGGTGTGGGCCCATCACTTGACTTGTGATTTTGTCTAGTTTACCCTGCCGGTCGGCATGGAGGATTAAGCAGGTCCGTAATTGCATGCATCACAGTAGATGAGGTTCTCTGTTCTGTTTCCTCTGGAGATGTTACTACAGTAACCTTCAGTACGCGTTCTCTTTCTGCAGCATCGCAGCTGATGATTTCAGATTCACTGGCACAAATGTTTCTGTTGTCAGCTTCATTGGCAGGTCACATGATGTGTATGTCAGGTCGTAATTCGAATCATGTCGTGGCCATACCCCTTTCCCTTTGTATGAAGCTCAGACTGCACGGAAAAGCAGCTTTATTTTTTAGTTAGCTACAGTTAGCAGAAAATTAGACCAGTTTCAGTGCATAGTATGGCACACATTATCTAAATCACCGAAACTAGGTAACTGTACCGGTGGAATTTCATGAGGACAAAACTTCTCTCACATCTCATGAAACTCTCGTTCTTTCTCATCACCACGTTAGAAAAATTGATGGTATTTAATGACATGAAACTTTCCCTGAAACTCCATCGAGATTGGCCTTAACAGCTAGTATTTGTAGAGCAATCGTACACACAAGTCAATGGCAGCTTAATGCTCAGTATGCAATTTCATTTCAGATTTTCAGACAGTATAGTATGGTCAAGAACAAGAAGAGAGGCGCTGTCGGTTTTGGGACCTGCGGCATTGCAGGCTGCAGCATCCATTCGAATCCACAGGAAAGGATGACAGGGAGGCAGCCGGCCGGCCGGCCGGCCTGAGTGTGTCATTCAAAAAACCTGGCTAATGGCACACCTCTCAAGGCATGCAGCACCTCCGGCCGGCATCCCTCTGCAGCAGGTTGCTCCTCAAGCGACGACCCCCAAACTCCAAAGGGAATGAGTTAGTTAAGCATAGGGATTTGGGCATTATGGCAGCCCCTCTCTCTCTCTCTCTCCTCTTTTTTCCCTTTTCTATTTCTCTCTCCTCCTCCTCCTCCCTTGTGTGTGTGTGTCTGTGTCTTTGCAGTACACATACAGTACATACTACACACAACGCGCGCACATTCATGGGGTGTTGCGGATGGGGACAGAAAGGGACTGAAATGAGTGAAAGGGAGTAAAAGAAGAGTCAACTCGTGTATTGCACAGGGCTCGAGAGCAAAGGCCAGCAAGTCCTCAATTATTGGGACCTCACCCACATCACTGTCAATGTCACATTTTAGGGCCCCTTTTAATCCCTTCTGTATCCAACAACTCCAAACAAATAAACAAAAATAAACAATGCAATTTGATCGTCTCAGTACTTTCTTCCTTCAGAGTACAAGGATCTTCTATGTGCAATTTCCCCCCCAACGTACGCTCTGCCTTTGCATTGTGTGTGGTGAGCTCCCCACACACACATATGATGTGTATTAGTAGAGAGGTGTTCCTTTTTTCCGTTAACCTTTGGGGTAACATATTGAAGTTTATTTGGTCATCACGCTAAGGGACTTCTACTTGTAAAGTTTTCCTGGTCAATTATTCCTCTATATACCAAAGAAGTATAAAACGAAAAGGAAATTATTCCTTCAGAGTACTTAATACTGTATGTGCATGCTTGGATGGAGAATGATTTTACATTTTACTCCCTCTGCTTCAAATTATTATAAGTCGTTTAGGCTTTATTAGATTCGTAGATGATGTTACACATTTAGATATACATTATGTCTAAATGCTTAATAATATCCATGCACTGAAAACGACTTATAATTTAGAACGGAGGGAGTAGAAGAAAAGGGAATTAGCTAGACTGCAGGTATTTTATTCCATGCTGACGTGGCCAACTAGCTGCATGAGCCGGTAATTAAAAGTACCAGGATTATAACAGATACTAGCAAGTATCATACCAGATAAGCAGGGGCAAATCCATTGCATTATTTACAACAACCATCGAGTGATGATTACGCAAACAAAACATCAGTGGACACTTGTTATTCTCCTTCCCCTTTTGCCTTGGCTGAATGACCCACGGTGGCTGTTTGCTGCATGCACAGCGCACTGTTCATATATGTGCACTAAAGAAAAAAGAAAGTTAGGCAAGTTTCTTATCACAAGGTCCTTTAATTGGTGCTGTGTGGAAAACTGAATTATGCTTTGACCCAACCCAATACTGGAAATGAGAATATATTATTGTAAGGTATTCCAGATGCAGTTAGTACGTTGCACTTTTCCATCAAATTCAGGGGCTTAGAAAAATGCACACGTCAAGGCATTGAATGAATAAGTCAAAAGGTGTGTTTTTATGAATTTGACTGAATATACCTTTATGTATGACAAAAGAATTGCTACGCTTCAAATTGCAATGGTCAATGAACATATATGGTTATGTGGCTATTAATTGGAAACGTCATGGTTTTCTTATGCAAAAAAATATTATTATTCTAGCTGATGGGAATGCATGGTTCTTGCAAGCGCACATTCTTTTTGCAAGGAGGGCGCATAAAAAATTACAATATACTACTCCACCCTTTCCAAATAACTGTTATAATTTTGACCACGGTTTAAGAAGAATATTAAAATTCTATAGTACCAAATAAATACATTTACCAAATAAATAAATTACCAAGATATATTTCAATGTCAAAATAATAAACCAATTGATTTGAATCTTATAAATGTTGTCACTTTTCCCTATAAACATAGCCAAAGTTAAAGAAGTTTGACTTCAGGACAAAGTTTAGGTGAACTAATTTGAAGCATAGGGAGTATATGAAAAGATAATGGTAGCTAACCATATGTGTTATAACTACTCCCTATGTCCAAGAGTATAGCTTCGTTTAGACTTTTTTTACAGACAAAATTTTCAACTGACTCTAAATAACGAAATAATTATACATGCTAATAACATAAAAATGATATTGGAAGACTTACCATGAAACCGACTATCAAAATATGTAATCTTCTCCATTTAAAATAAACTAGTTTAAGAGTTATTGTTGGTCAATGTTGAAAATTTTTTACTTTGAAAACGTCTAAACGATGCTATATTCTGGGATAGAGGGAGTAGTTAGTTATGAACATTCATTCTTTAATTGCCAATATAGTCTTTTCTCTGTCCCAAAAGCTATAATAGATACATCATATCATTAATCATTTTCCAACTAACATCTTAATTATATTTCTCTCTCCATTTTTCTAGTGATAAAAAAATTTGTGATTGATTTTTTTAGTAAACATGAAGGCATACTGTAACTTTTAATTTGGGTGGTCATACAAACCTCATTACTACCAAGCAAAGATTAACATAATAAAGCTAATAAGGGATTTATATTCTAAATATTGCTCCTATCGCATATTTGCATGTTTCAGATAGAAAGATGTCTATATCATCAGCAGGTGGTAATTATAAAAAGATAAATACATCAAATCTAAATTACTTGTTACTCCCTCGATTTCAAATTACTTGTCGTTTTGATTTTTTCTATATACATTCCTTTTATTATAAACCTAGATATATATTTGAGAGATATGGGTACCCATGGGTCCCCACCGATCAGTGTCCAAGAGGTCCCTGTCAAGTGGACCTAACCTACCAAAAGCCCTGCCGACCTGCGAGTGGGCCCGAAGACCTTGTCCACAAACCCGACGACCTTGGAAGACTCCGGGCGACCTGATCCGGATCCCGGAGAGTCCGCAATGCTTGGAGTGCAAGGCAATGCACTAGGGCGTGGTTTAACACCGCCTGTAGGTCGAGTATCTCGGGATACTCCTTGTAATCCGGGATGATTGTCGGTGCGGAATGTGGTCCCGACACTAACCGCAATGAGCGCCAAGGTCTATCCCTCAATGGTCGATGCTAAGCAATCGGAGACACAAGGTTTATCCCGGTTCCCGCCGGGGGCCGTACGTCCGGCGGTGGTGTGCTCGGGGCACTATATTGCTCAAGACCGGGGGTGCTCGTAGTGGGGCAGCTACAAGCAAGGCGGGAGAGAAGGCGTAGCCTCCAAGTCCCCGGTGAAGTGGTCGAAGATGTTGTGGGAGAATTGAGGAATGTATGTGTGGTGCGTTGTATGCTATCTCGTTGTCCCCTCGTCCGTCCCCCGCGCGGGGGAGTTCGCCTCCCTTTTATAGGCCAAGGAGAGGGCGAATTACATGCATGCCGCACTATTTAGCTACATGGGGAAGAATGGTGCGCCGCGCGGTAGAGTAGGTCGCCGCCTTGACGGTCCTTGCCGCGATCCGGCCATCATGGCGTATCTTGTACCCGAACAAAGTGGTGGCCTCGAGGGTAGGAGCGCAGTGGTTGGTCGTGATGTCCTCGGGGGCGGGCTCGAGGGGGTTGCCGACGACGATCCGTACGGGACACGGTTGTCGGTGCGGAAAATGGTCCCGACACTAACCGCAGATAGCGCCTAGGTCTATCCCTCGATGGTCGATGCTAAGCAACTAGTGACACGGAGAGATTTTATCCCGGTTCCCGCCGCGGGGCCGTACGTCCCGACAGGGGCGTGCTCGGGGCACTATATTACTTAGCACCGAGGGTGCTTGTAGTGGGGCAAATACAAGCAAGGCGGGAGAGGAAGCGTGGCTTCCAAGTCCCCGGAAGGGTGGCCGAAGACGTTGTGGGAGGATGAGAAGTGAGTGTGTGATGCGTGAAGTGTTCTCTCGTTGTCCCCCGTCCCCGCGGGCGGGGGGCTCGCCTCCCCTTTTATAGGCCAAGGGGGCGGCGAGTTACATGCACGCCGCGCTATCCGGCTACGTGGGGGTGCACGTCGTGCTACGCCGTAGAGTGGGCGGCCGTCCGACGATCTTCGCGAGCGATCCGGCCATGATGGCCTACTTCGTACCCGAACAGTGGCGGTTCGAGGGTAGGATGGCGGTAGGCCGGTGGTGGCGTCCTCCGTAGGCTTCGAGGGAGGTGGCGATGATGGCTGGTACGGGGTACAGGAGCAGGCAGAACGACGTTCCTTCCCAATGCGCTTCACGGTAGTGGAGTGGTTGCTACGCGCGCCGGCGTGCGCCCGCGCGCGCGGTACGGCGGCCACGCCGTCACGGTGCCGGGATGGCGGTCCACCCGGCCTAGCGCCTCCACCTAATCCCCGTAAGGTCACGGGAAAGTGAAATCGAGGGTGCGCCCGCCCCCCTTCGAGGGTCGGGCGCGTTAGCCGCATCGTAGTGGGCGCGCGGTGTCACGGGACCGACACCGCCCGTACCGCACGCTCTCTTCCCCACGCGGGCGGGGATGGGCGCTTCCCCCGGGGAGTTGGTGCGGCGGCACCGAGGCGCGAGCCCCGGCGCATGATGGCGCCGTCCCGCGGCGTCGGGGCGTTAAATGCCCGTGTACGGGGCCGGCGCACGCGTGCGGGGGCGCCCGTGAGCGTGGCGGGCCCCGCCGAGGGCGGGACGGACCCTCGAGCGAGACGCGACCCGCTCGAGGGGGAGTGAGACCTCGAGCGGGTGCGGGACCACTCGAGGGAGGATTTGCTCCTCGAACGGGCGGAGCCCGCCCGAGGGGGAGCGCGCCCTCGAGCGAGGCGGAGCCCGCTCGAGGGGATTTCTAAGAGGGCCGTCTCGGTGGGCCGTCGGAGTCCCGCGGCGTGGGCCGTGTCCCGCATGGTTAGTCACCTGCATGGTTAGGCTTAGCGTGTTTTGGTACTGGGATTTAAGTGAGGGTTTCCCCGTTGTTTAGGGGGACCCCTAGGGCGGTCCCCGACGCAGCCCCCGAGCATCCGCGGGTTTGCCATTGAGGCTCCCGCGGATGCCGGAACCTACCGATAGGACGTTCTTCCCCTCCTTGTTTGCGAACGCTTTCCGTGGGGCCGCGTCGGGCGACCCGCGGGTCTAGCCCCCGAAGCCCCGGGGAGAGTGAGGGTTCTCCCCGTAGGGGTTAACCACGAGAGGTCGAGAGACGTGGCACATATGCCAACCGGCATCGGCGGTATTTCCCGGCCCGGCCGGGGGTGCACGCACCGCCGACACCGTCTCGGGCGGGTGCAATTTCAAGGAGGTGTAGCCGTGCGTCAAGCCCCCGAGCCTTGGCCCGTTCGAGGCGATCGGGTAGAGCCCGACGACTTGTTTTTTAACGCGCCCTCGCCGTCCCTCCGCGGGACGGAGGGTGAGGTTTCGCAACTCCCATCGAGCGGGTCGCGAATTGTCGATTCCTCTTCGAGCCGGTAGCGGGTGGTTCGAGTGGACGTCCATGCCCCGTTCGATAAGGGTAGGCCGCGCGGTCCGGAGACACGTCCATGGAAGCGCTTGCGTGGGTTTGCTAGGTGGGGCTCGGTCCCGTTCGCTAGGGACCGAGGGCGCGAAAGCTCTCCCCTCGGTAGGATCCCCCCCGCTAGCCGCCCTCGCCGGCTCTCGAACACGACATGTGGGGCACCCTCGAGCCGACGGCTCGAGGAACGGCTCGAATGCGCGTGCCCTCGTCGTCCCTAACTCGCGATCCGTGGCGCCCGTTCGAACCCGTCGAGGGTCGGGCTTCGAACCTCCGATCGCAGGGCCGTGCGGGGGTGGCGCCCCGGGCGGCCCCGTCTTTTCACGTTTTGCGGCCGTCGAGGGTTCGGGCGAGCCGGCCCTCGAGGTGCCGGTTGGTGGTAAAGCGCGGCATGGGTGCTTGCGGTTCCTCGCTTTATTTCAAGCGGGCCCCGGGTGACCCTTCTCACGCGTGTGCCTTCTCGTAGAGGGTTGACATTGTCTCGAGCGGGGGCTCGCTCCGCTCGAGGGTTTTGCGTGGCATGGGTGCCCGCGGTTGCCCCGCTCTACATCGAGCAGGTCCGGGCGACCTTCTCACGTCGATATCCCATCGAGGGTTGACGTCGTCTTGAGCCAAGGGCTCGTGCCGCTCGAGGGTTTTACGTGGCATGGGTGCCGCGGCCGCCCGCTCTACATCGAGCAGTCCCGGCGACCTTCTCACGCCGATATCCCATCGAGGGTCGCTTTTGTTTCGAGCCGAGGGTTCGCCCCGCTCGAGGGTTCTCCTTGCTTGGCAAGGGACCCGGGCATTCAAGTGCCTCGCGGTCGTGGCCGCGGTTTTGCGCCGCGGGCGCGCCTTTTTAGGCGCCGCGGCGCGCGCGCGCGGCGCATGGCGGCGGACGTGACGGCTTCGCCTCGGTCGGCCGCCGGGTCTTTGCCGAAATGATGACTCGCCCGCAAGGTCGTGGCCGCCGCGGTCGTGGTGGGGCCCGCCCGTCGACGCGATGGAAAGATTCCCCGCAAGCAATGCTAGCGGGGCGTCCGCTCCGAGAGCCCGCCCGTCGGCCTATAAACCGCGGGGAAGAGGGGGCGGCGGTTTTTTACCTTAGCTTCTCACCGTTTTCAGTCCCCCGCCTCTTTGCCTTCGTCTTGCTCTTGCCACCGTGCGGGCTCGCTGCTAGAGCTTTTTTTTCGCTCCTTGTTCTCCGCCCCTGTTCGCCCTCGTCCTCTTCATGGCGCCGCCTCAGCCTCCCCTTAGGATCTTGGAGCCGTACGCCTGGGAGAGGTCGACGGTGACCCGCTCGCCCCCGGGCGAGCCGGTCGCCGCCGGCCAGTTGGCGGCCAACGAAGACGGACGTCCGGCGGAGTGGATCGTGCCGCCGGCCGCGACCGCGAGCCCAACCCGCCGAGGAGGGCTACGTGGTGAGTTTCACCCGTTACCACGAGCGGGGCTTCGCCGCGCCGGCGAGCACCTTCATGCGGGCGATGTGCTACTACTACGGGGTGGAGCTGCATAACTTCGCCCCCAACGCGATCTCGCAGGCGGCCACATTCGTGGGCGTCTGCGAAGGGTACCTGGGGATCCCAGTTAATTGGGAGCTCTGGGTACACCTTTTCCGCGCGGAGCTCATCACGCAGCCCACGACGGAGCCAAGGACCCGCCGCGCGATGCGCGCCGGCGGGATGTCGCTTGCCCTGCGAGGGCAGTTCAAGGACGTCTACATCCCCCGCACCATGACGACGAACAACGCCGGCCGGGAGCGGGGATGGTTCTACCCGCGCAACGCCGAGCCCGCCTTCCCCCCTACACCGGCCGGTGTTCAAGAAGAGGCCCGACTCCCCGGGGCTACGGGGTGTCCACGTCTCGGCACCGGCGTGGCGGGGAGTCGGTGGCCGGGCGCGCCGTGCGCCGACCGAGGAAGCACGGGCCGACCGCAATGGGCGTCCTCGCCTTCCTCCACCATCGGCGGGTCGTGCCTCCGATGGAGAGGCCGCTCCGCGTCTTCGAGATGACGGAGGCGGCCAACCCCGTCGACTCCGGCGAGGTCGCGGATGCTCCCGACGCCCCTTGAGCGGCCGTATGCGCTCACCCGGCGCGGAGCGCCGTCGACACCCCGACGCCGCCGATGCCTCGAGGGGCCGGACCCCCGTGGGACCTCGAGATGCTCCCCCTCGGCCCGCCGGGTGAGTCCGGCTTTTGATTTCGTTTTAGTTCTTGGTCTTGCTTTCGTTTTCTCGATGTGCCATTGCCGCTCCCGCGTGCACCGGTGGAGTTCACCATCGCCAAGTCCGTTCCGCCCACCCCCCCGACTCCCGCGCGCGGGCCGGGCGGCGCGCGCGGCCGGCGGCCGAGAGAGGAGGCGGCGCGCAAGAAGGCGCGCGCGAGGCGACGTCGCAAGCGCGTCGCGACCGGCGGTCCGCGGAGTACGGCGGCGTGAAGAGCCGGGGCTCTCCTCCCCGGGGGACCGAGTGGTGCTCGTCCTCGGAGGAGGACGAAGAGGAAGAGGCCGAGGGGGAGGGCCCCTCGCACGGTGGGGCGCCTGCGCCCCCATCGCCGAACCCGCGCCGGCGTCAAGGGCGGCATTGCCCGGGGCGGCGCGCGCGGCGTCCGCCGGCCGGCCATCGACATCAAGAGCGGCGCGGGCCGCGGAGGTGCCGCGCGCGCGCCACGGAGGCGCGTGCGGCGGGCGCGCCCGTGCGCGCGTCAAGCGTGTCCGCGCGCGGGGCGAGCGTGCCCGCACGCGCGGCACCATCGTCGGGGGGTGCGACGGCGGGTGTGTCCGTGCGCGGGGCGAGCGTGCCCCCGCGCGCGGCGGCGCCTTCCCGGGAGGTGCGGCGTCGGTCGCGCCCGCGCACGGGGCGGGCGCGCGCCGCGCGCGACGCGGGCGCCGTCGGGAGGCGCTACCGCAGCGCCGCAGCCGCACCGGCCTCGTCCGCGAGGCCTCGAGGAAAAGGAACGGGCCTTTTCCTCTTCGAGGTAGGGAGCTCGTCTTTTTTCGCTTGGTTTGGTTCGTTGGTGATCGTGTGATCTAACCCTCCATTCGTGCCCGTGTAGGGTGGTGCCAACCGTTCCCCCCTCTTGCACCCGCCCAAGGTGCCGAGGACGGACGCGTCGATCCCCACCCGCGGCGCTCGTCGAGGGGGTCGCGCCCGGGGACAAGCACGGCGGCGGGCACGGGCTTGCAAAGCCCGGGGCCCGGGGCCTCGAGGCCCCGGCCGCGGCCGCATCAGCCCGCCGTGGCGCGGCCCGCAGGCCGCCGGGGGCGGCCGGCCGCCGGCGGCCGCGGAGACACGGGCGCGGCGGCGCGCCGTGGTGGAGGTGGGAGCGGGCGCATCCTCACGGGGCGCCCACGGATGCGGCCGCGCGGCCGGAGGCGGCGGCCGCGCGCGCCGCGCCGGTGCCCGCGGGCCGCGGTGGCGCAAGCGCAGGTGCCGGCGGGGGGCGCGCGCGGCGCGGCGTCCGCCGTCCATCCCCGTGCGGAGGTGGTGGAGGTCTCGGATGGCTCCCCGCCGCCCGGGTGGGGACCGCGCCGCCCGGCCCACGAACTCCCCCGAGCCCCAGAGGGGGCCCTCGTGAGGCGGCACGAGGGTCACATGGTGGTGGGGGGACGAGGACACGGTGCCGAGGCCTCGTCCTCCCCGCGCCGCCGCCCCCGCCCGTGGGAGGGGGGCCGTCCGAGGACCCCCCCGCGTTCGCCGACGCCGGGGGGGGAGCAGGGAGCTCGGAGCGAGCTCCGAGCCACGGCGCCACGCTCAACCGCACGCCGAACGAGGCGCCGCGGGTCCATGGCGACCCGGCCCGGCTCGTCTTCCGTGTGGGCCATGGTCGCTCGCTCTTTTTCCCCTTTTCGTTTTCGTACGCTGCCTTCGAGTCTTGGCGCTTACGGCTTCGATTCTGTGATTGCCAGGAGCTCGAGCGTCGTACCCACGACAAGTACGACGCCTTCGACCGGGTGAACGCCGAGGTTCACCGCCCTCCGGAGCGGTGCGCCGCCTTCGACGCGCTTGCGGATGCTCTCGGGACGCCGGACGGCTGGCTGGCGTACGGCGATGGCATGGTGCGACGAGCTCCCGGAGGGCTCGGGACAGACGCCCCACGGCGTTCGAGCCTCGAGCGGATCCGTGCGGCCCTCGTCGATCGTGACGAGGCGCTGTGGAATGCGCGCGCGGACCTAGAGAAGGCGCGGACGCTGGCCGCCAACTGGGAGGCGAGGTGGCCACCGCTCGCGCCGAAGCTCCCGGGAGCTCCGCACGTCGCTCGAGGGGGCACAGCGCGCAGCACCGCCGGCCGAGGAACGGCGCGCGCGGGTGGAGCGCGCGCCAAGGAGGCCGACGACCCGAAGGCCGCCCTCGACGCCAAGGCCGCGGCCCTCGCCGTTGCCGAGGAGCGGCTCCCCGCAGAGAGCACCGCCCGCCAAGGAGCCGAGGAGCGGCCGCAGCAGGGGCGGCCGCCCTCGTCGACACCCGTGCGCCGCGGAGCGGGAGCGCGCCGCCCACGAGGTGACGCGGAAGTCGCCGGGAGGAGCGGAACGCCACGCTCTCCAAGGTCGAGGACGAGGCGCTCATGCTCGCACGCAACGCCAACCGGAGCCGGCCCTCCGCGAGCAGGGCGAAACCGGCCGGCCGCCTCGAGCCGTTCTGGCCGAGGCCGTGCGCCGGGACTTCGAGATGGAGAGGAAGCAAGTCGAAGGTGAGCCACTATTTGACTCTTGTTCTATTGGTTTTTCGTTTGGGAACTTGCATTCCCTTTTTCTGATTTCTTCTTGTCTTGTCGATTCCAGGCTTGCGCACCGCCTTGGGGCACGCGGCCGAGCGGGCCGAGGCGCTGCAGGCTTCCTACAACTCCTCCGAGCAGGAGTTGCGGGAATTGCGCGATGCGGCCCTCAAGACCTGCCACGTCGTCGAGGAGGGCGAGGCCCGGGCCGGCGCTCGCCGGCCGCCCGCCCGCGCGCCCTTGGTGGCCATGTCACCGAGCGGATGCGCCGGCGCCGGCACCGGGCGTCCAAAAGGCCCTCGGAGTGGTGCGATCCCACTACGAGGTTAACTTCGAGGCGCCGGCGGAAGGCTACGTCGTGCCCGAGGGCGTCGAGGACGAGGTGGCCATGGAGCGCGCGGATGCGCTCGCCGCCGACGCCGCCGGTCGCTCGCCGAGGCCTTTGAAGAATTCCTCTTCCCGACGCCGCCGATGCCGCCGCTCCTCCCGCCCGAAAGTAGTTGGGCGCTAGGCCCATTTTTTGTTTACGTGTATCGAATTCGGCCTCGTGGCCTTTTGTAGATAAACAAGTTGTTTCGTGAACATGAGCAAGTCATCGTAAATGAAGTTGTTTGTTTATCACGCTTTTTGTTTCTCCTTCTTCCTGAGTAGATTCTAGTTAGGGGAGTTCGATTTTCGTAGGGGGCCCGCTGGGTTGGAGGCGAGAGAGAAGGGCCATAGCCACGCGGCGTAGGCTATCTCTCGGCTCGCACGCTCCTTCCGCCGTGCCGCCCGCGCCCGTTCGAATCGTGGCTCGAAGTTGATGTAGGAAACAAACTTAGCGCGTGTTGTTTTGTTTTTTGCGCGAAAAAATGGGACCATTTTGGGGGGGGATGCCCCCCGCAGTAGCCCCCGAGGGTAACTTGGGTTTCAGGGGAAAGCCGAGTTGCCCTTTTATTTGACTTGGAGCGTTTACATAGTTGACACCAACTGGGGCGTTGGCCATGTGTTTTTACAACAGAAAGTACTTGGAAAATCCTAGCTAAGGGTAGAAGCGACGTAGCTGTTGGATGTTCCAAGCGTTGGTGAGCTCTTCACCGTCCTCGTTGGCCGCCTTGTATGTGCCCGCTTGAGTACCTTTACCACGACGTAGGGTCCCTCCCATGGGGGCGATAGCTTGTGGCGCCCTCGGTTATGTTGGCGCGCCCTTAGGACCGCATCCCCTTCGCCGAAATCCCGTCGACGTATCTTGCGTGCCTGATAACGTCGTAGGGACTGTTGATACCTTGCGGAGTGCATCAAGGCTACGAGGCGTGCCTCGTCCAAACCGGTCCAGCCGAGTCCTCGCGGGCTCGCCGGTTAGCGCCTCGTCGTAGCCTCGAACCCCGGGTGACCCGTATTCCAAGTCCGTGGGGAGGACGGCCTCCGCGCCATGAACTAGGAAGAACGGGGTGAACCCGGTTGCTCGCTTGGGGTTGTCCTTAGGCTCCACACAACCGCCGGTAGTTCTTGGAGCCATTTTCGTCTAGATTTGTTGAGCCGGTCGAAAATTCGGGGCTTGAGGCCCCGTAGGATCATGCCGTTGGCACGCTCCACTTGGTCGTTGGTCCGTGAGTGTGCCACGCCCGCCCAATCCACGCGGATGTGGAACTTATCACGAACTCCAAGAACTTCCGCCCGTGAACCGGGACCCGTTGTCCGTGATGATGGAGTTTGGCACTCCAAAGCGGTAGACGATGTCGGTGAAGAACGTGTCCGCCCGCTCGCCCCTTAAATTCGTGATGGGGCGCACCTCCACCCACTTGGAGAATTTGTCGATCGCGACTAGCAGGTGGGTGAAGCCCCCGGGCGCCTTCCGCAGGGGCCCGACGATGTCCAGCCCCCACACGGCGAACGGCCATGTGACGGGGATGGTTTGCAGGGCGTGAGCGGGCAGGTTGGATTTGCGGGCGTAGAATTGGCACCCTTCGCAGGCGCGTACAATTTCGCTGGCGTCCGCGACCGCGGTAGGCCAGTAAAAGCCTTGGCGGAACGCGTTGCCGACGAGGGTGCGGGGTGCGGCGTGGTGGCCGCAGATCCCCGCGTGGATGTCCCGTAGGAGCTCGCGCCCCTCGGGAATGGGCACGCATCGCCGTAGGATGCGCCGAGGCGGCGCGCTTGTACGCGCCCGCCGTCGACGAGGGTGAATGACTTGGCCATCCCCGGCGATGCGCCCGGCCGCGGCCCGCTCCGCGGGGAGTTCCCCCTCGAGCGATCCAGGCAATATATTTCTCCCGCCAGTCCGCCTGGACGGGAGCCGGCTCGATGTCCATCGCGTCGGCCTCGTGGGAGCCGTACCCCTCGAGGAGGGAGAGCACGTACGCCTCGTTCGAGGGGTCCTCGTCCATGGGCTCCGCACCCGCTGGGCTCGAGGGAGCCCCCGAGGGTCCGTCATGATTCGAGGGGTAGGGCTCGAAGACGACCGAGGGTTGAGCGATGTCACGCGCGAAAACGTTCGGGGGGACGGTGATCCGCCCGACGCAATCTTGGCGAGCTCGTCCGCCTCTTCATTGTACCCGCGGGGCACATGGTTGAGCTCGATGCCGTAGAACTTGTCTTCGAGGGCCCGCACGGCCTTGCGGTAGGCCTCCATCTTTTCGTCATGGCAGCTCGCGTTCTTCATGACTTGATCGATCACGAGCCGCGAGTCCCCGCGTACGTCGAGGCGCTTGACGCCCAACTCAATGGTGATCTTGAGGCCGCAGAGCGGGGCCTCGTACTCGCCCATATTGTTGGACGCGGGGAAGTGGAGGCGCACCGCGTAGCGCATGTGCTCTCCGAGGGGTGACACGAAGAGCAGGCCCGCGCCCCCGCTCCCGTCTTCATCACCGAGCCGTCGAAGAATCGCAGTCCAAGACTCGCCCGGATTTGTGGGGGCGGCACCGTGTGTCCGTCCACTCGCAACGAAATCCGCCGGATTTGCGATTTGATGGCCTTGCGCGGGGCGTAGGCGAGCGTTTCGCCCATCAGCTCCACGGACCACTTGGCGATCCTACCCGCGGCGTCGGGGTTGCAGATGATTTCTCCTAGCGGGAAGGAGGAAACCACCGTGACCGGGTGGGCCTCGAAGTAGTGGCGGAGTTTGCGCCGCGCAAGAACCACTGCGTACAACAGCCTTCGGACTCCGTGGGTAGCGCATCTTCGTGTCCGAGAGGACCTCGCCGATGTAGTAGATCGGCCGCCGCACCGGCAGGCGTGTCCTTCCTCCGTGCGCTCCACAACGATCACGGCGCTCACCACCCGGGTGGTCGCGGCCACGTAGAGCCGCAGGGGGCTCGCCGTCCGCGGCGGCGTGAGGATCGGGGCGCGTGTCGCTGACGCCTTTAGCTTGTCGAGCGCGTCCCGGGCCTCGGTGGTCCGGGAGAAGCGCTCGTGCTTCTTGAGTAGGCGGTAGAGAGGCAGCCCTTCTCGCCGAGCCGCGAGATGAAGCGGCTCAGGGCGGCAAGGCACCCCAACACTTTCTGCACCCCCTTGAGGTCTCGGATCGGACCCATCCGTTCGAGGGCCGCAACCTTTTCAGGGTTGGCCTCGATTCCTCATTGGGAGACGATGTATCCCAGGAGCATGCCTCGCGGCACTCCGAAGACACATTTTTCGGGGTTTAACTTGACCCCGTTGGCCCGTAGGCAGTTGAACGCGACGCCAAGGTTGCCAACCAGGTCGTCCGCCTTCCTGGTTTTCACGACGATGTCGTCCACGTATGCTTCGACCGTCCGCCCGATGTGATCCCCAAAAACGTGCTGCATGCAACGTTGGTATGTCGCACCCGCGTTTCTGAGGCCAAATGGCATCGTGACGTAGCAAAACGTCCCGAACGGTGTGATGAACGAGGTCGCGAGCTGGTCGGACTCTTTCATCTTAATCTGGTGGTATCCGGAATAAGCATCAAGGAAACGAGCGCTTCGCACCCGGCAGTTGAGTCAACAATTTGATCAATGCGTGGCAAAGGAAAAGGAACTTTGGGACATGCTTTATTAAGACTAGTGTAGTCTACACACATCCGCCACTTCCCATTTTTCTTTTTTACAAGCACAGGATTAGCTAGCCACGTCGGGTGGAACACCTCCTTGATGAATCCGGCCTCGAGGAGCTTCCGCAGCTCCGCTCCGATTGCCCGTCGCCGCTCCTCGTCGAAGCGGCGCAGCCCGTTCGTCGTACGGCGCGAGCATTTGGCAGGATGTCAAGGGAGTGCTCGGCGACTTCCCTCGGGATGCCTGGCATGTCCGAGGGGCTCCACGTGAAGATGTCGGCGTTGGCGCGGAGGAAGTCGATGAGCACTGCTTCCTATTTGGGGTCGAGGGTGGAGCTGACCCTCAACGCCTTGCCCTCGGGGGCCGAAGGGTCGAGGGGGACCCCCTTGGTCTGCTCCGCAGCCTCGAAGGTGCCTGCGTGCTTGGCGGCGGGGTTGAGGTCCTCGTTGACCATCTTCTCCAGCGTGTTCACCGGCGCTTCGTCCAGCGCTAGTGCCTCCGCGTGTTCCACGCACTCGACGTCGCGTCGAATGCGTGCTCGATGGACGACCCGACGGTGATGACGCCGTTTGGACCCGGCATCTTCATCTTCAGGTAAGTGTAGTTGGGGACCGCCATGAATTTGGCATAGCAGGGTCGCCCAAGTATTGCGTGGTAGGCCCCTTTGAACCCCACCACCTCGAAGGTGAGGGTTTCCTTGCGGAAGTTCTTAGGGGTGCCAAACCAGACTGGCAGGTCGATCTGCCCGAGGGGCTGAACCTGCTTGCCGGGCGCGATGCCGTGGAACGGCTTCGTGCTGGGCCGCAGCTGGTCCAACCCGATCCCCATCAGGCGCAATGTATGCGCGAAGAGGATGTTGAGGCTACTGCCTCCGTCCATAAGGACTTTTGAGAACCGGGCGTTCCCAATGATGGGATCGACCACCACTGGGTACTGGCCCGGATTGGGGATGCGGTTCGGGTGGTCTTCCCGGCTAAAGGTGATGACGTCCTCCGACCAATTGAGGAAGGCCGGAGGCGCCCTCTCCGCGGCGAGGACTTCGTGTCGCTCCTTCTTGCGCCGCCGGTCGACATGTCGACGGTAGGTCCCCCAAAGATGAGGAACACATTCTCGACGGCGGGGAAGCCGCCGGCGTCCGCCCCCTCGCCCCCGTCTTTCTTGGCTTCTCGCCTCCTTCGCGGCGGCGCGGCCATAGAACTTCTTGAGCATGTCGCACTTGCTCAAGGGTGTGTTGCACTCGGGGTCTTGTGGTAGGGACATGGCTTCTTCAAGCATGTCGTCGAACACTCCCGGGCCTCGAGGGGCCCGGCCGAGGGCCCCGTCGAGCCGGGTCGACGGCCGAGGGCCTCGGCGTTACCGCCGTCGCGCCCTTGCTCGCGCGCCTCGCGGCGCGGCTTCTTCCCTTTATTGCCCCGCTTGTCGTTGCGGTGCGGCCCCTTTGACTTGCTGCCCTCCGCGGGCACGTCCTCGGGCGCTTGCCTTTTTTGCCATCGAAGATTGCCCCCACGGCCTCCTCTCCGAGGCGAAGCCGGTGGCGATGTCGAACAGCTCGTTGGAGTCCGCAGCGGGCTGCGTCCCGGCCTCCCGCACGAGATCCCGCACGTGGTGCCCTCGAGGAAGGCGTGCACGATTTCGGATCGCGCCACACCGGGGAGCTCCGTGCGCGCTTGGAGAAGCGCCGTATGAAGTCCCGCGCCGATTCGCCGGCCTTCGCGTGCGGAGCGCAGTCCCAAGAGTTCCCGTGGCGCACGTATGTGCCCCGGAAGTTGCCCACGAACGTGTGGACTAGGTCGTCCCGCTCATGGATTTGGCCGGCGGGCAAGTGCTCGAGCCATGTCCGGCCGCATCGCCCCGCATGTAAGGGCGGTGTTGCGGATGATGACCTCGTCGTTAGTGGCCCCGCCCCGCCCTAGCAAGCCAAGCGGTAGTCGCTGGAGCCGCACACGGGGATCCGTCTCCCCGTTGTACTTGACGATCGTCGAGGGTTGGCGGAAGCGTTGGGGGAACGCCGCCGCTCGGATCTCCCGCCGAATACGCGGGTGCCCGGGGCTCCGTGTTGGGGAGCGGTCCTCGCCGCCGTCGTAGCGACCACCCCGTCGAGGGTGGTAGCCTCTTGCCGCTCGTGCGTCCGCCTTGCCGGTGCGCCGGCGTTGATGACGTTGCGAGCGTCGCCATCTAGTGCCCCGCGCGCGTCGAGGAGTCGCTCCTTGGCCGCGTGCGCCCTTGCTCGGTGGGTTGCCCCACTTGTGCCCCCGCGTGCACCGAGGGTTCGCCTCCCGTTGCGGCTTCGTCGGGCGCGGGCATCCCCCCGGCCGGCGGATGCGTGAGGCCGAGCTCTCGGCCCGCCGGACCCGCCGCTTGCTCGATGAGGGTTTGCACCTCGCGGTGCATGTCTCGAGCCTCGGGGGTCGAGGGTGCCGGCATAGCCCGCGGCCGGCGTCGCGGCGACAACGAGCTTCCCGGCTCGACCGCGGGGGTGCGTCCGCGTTTCCGACGTTGGGCACGGCGTTGATGTGGTCGCGGACCGCCGCCCCGGCCCCTCGCGCGCGTTCGCCGCGCGCGTGCCTCCCCCGCCATTGAGGCGCGGAGCAACCGCACCGTTCGGTACTCTTCCGCCGCCTTGGCCTCGAGCTCGCGGGCTTGGGCCGCCCGTGCGTCGACGTCGGCCCCAACAGAGCGCTTGGCCCCGCGGCCGGCGCGCGCGGCGATACCCGGGGGGGTGTGACCTCCCCGTCTCCGGGCGCCCACCGCGCCGCGGCGTTGGCCGGTCGTTGGTGATGACGCGCAACACTCCCACGTGGGGTCGTAGCTCCCGGTGCCGGGAGTCGTCGGAGCGGCCGAACCCGCAGTCCGCCGCGTCGAGGAAGCGTCGAACGCAACCGGGTCGGGAACGCCGGAGAAGTCCCACTCCGCGTAACCGTGGCGGTTGGCGGGTGGCATCGTGTCGACGGAACCCGGGGATGACTCGTCTCGCCGCCGAGGTGCCGGGGTCCCCGGCGACGAAGACGTGGCGGCCGGGCGGAACCCCGCGCATCGTCGTGTTCACGTTGGCGTTATGGGCCGTCGTGGCGCCACGCGACCCCGATGGGGACGCGCGGTCCGAGAGCGCGCGCGGCCCCCCCCGGGCGGTGGCGGTCGTTGTGGTCGGCACACCGCGCCGGGCGGCGGCACGCTCGGCCCGCCGCCGCTCGGATCGCGCCCGACGCGAGCGCCGCCCGAGCGACGGTGGCGTCGCGGCGCCGACGGGCCCGCGGCATCCATGCCCGCGGCGCCCGCGCCGTGGTCGTGCGTGCGGCGGGGTCCGAGCGCACCTGGCCTAACGCCGCGCGCGGAGTTCCTCACGGTTAGTGAGGCGCATGAGATAGCCGTTCCCCGTGGCCCGAAAGTTCGGTCCCCAAAGCGGATTTCGAACCCGGCGGGGAGGGGGTCCGAGCTACCCATGCGGTAGCGTGTAGCACGATACTCGGTGCGAATCACCATGGAGGGAGTTGGTGAAATGACCTTAGGCGCTCGTTTGCCCCACGGTGGGCGCCAACTGTCGGTGCGGAATATGGTCCCGACACTAACCAAGAGATAGCGCCTAGGTCTATCCCTCGATGGTCGATGCTAAGCAACTAGTGACACGTAAATTTTATCCCCGGTTCCGGCCCCCGGGCCGTACGTCCAGCAGGGGCATGCTCGGGGCACTATATTACTTAGCACCGGGGGTGCTTGTAGTGGGGCAAATACAAGCAAGGCGGGAGAGGAAGCGTGGCTTCCAAGTCCCCGGAAGGGTGGTCGAAGACGTTGTGGGAGGATGAGAAGTGAGTGTGTGATGCGTGAAGTGTTCTCTTGTTGTCCCCCGTCCCCGCGGCCGGGGGCTCGCCTCCCCCTTTTATAGGCCAAGGGGGCGGCGAGTTACATGCACGCCGCGCTATCCGGCCTACGTGGGGGTGCACGTCGTGCTACGCTGTAGAGTGGGCGGCCGTCCGGACGATCTTCGCAGCGATCTGGCCATGATGGCCTACTTCGTACCCGAACAGTGGCGGTTCGAGGGTAGGATGGCGGCAGCTGGTGGTGGCGTCCTCCGGTAGGCTTCGAGGGAGGTGCTGATGATGGCTGGTACGGGGTACAGGAGCAGGCAGAACGGCGTTCCTTCCCAATGCGCTTCACGGTAGTGGAGTGGTTGCTACAGCGCCCGGCGTGCGCCTGCACGCGCGGGTACGGCGGCCACGCCGTCACAGTGGCCGGGATGGCGGTCCACCGGCCTAGCGCCTCCACCTAATCCTGTAAGGTCACGGGAAAGTGAAATCGAGGGTGCGCCCGCCCCCTTCGAGGGCTCGGGCGCGGCCGTACCGTAGTGGGCGCGCGGTGTCACGGGACCGACACCGGCCGTACCGCACGCTCTCTTCCCACGCGGGCGGGGATGGGCGCTTCCCCGGGGAGTTGGTGCGGCGGCACCGGGCGCGAGCCCCGGCGCATGATGGCGCCGGTCCCGCGGCGTCGGGCGTTAAATGCCCGTGTACGGGGCCGGCGCACGCGTGCGGGGCGCCCGTGAGCGTGGCGGGCCCCGGCCGAGGGCGGGACGGACCCTCGAGCGAGACGCGACCCGCTCGAGGGGGAGTGAGACCTCGAGCGGGTGCGGGACCACTCGAGGGAGGATTTGCTCCTCGAACGGGGCGGAGCCCGCCCGAGGGGGAGCGCGCCCTCGAGCGAGGCGGAGCCCGCTCGAGGGGATTTCTAAGAGGGCCGTCTCGGTGGGCCGTCGGAGTCCCGCGGCGTGGGCCGTGTCCCGCATAGTTAGTCACCCGCATGGTTAGGCTTAGCGTGTTTTGGTACGGGATTTAAGTGAGGGTTTCCCCCGTTGTTTAGGGGGGACCCCTAGGGCGGTCCCCGACAACGGTGGCGGGCGTCGTGGCGTCCCGTTCTCGCACACCTCACGCGCGCCGAGGGCGTTTCACGCGTGCCCGGCGTGGGGTTGTACGCGCGGGGGCGGCCACCGCGGTGCGGTGGCGGGGATGGCGCCCCGCCGGCATAGCGTCTTGACCCGACCCCGCAAGGTCACGGGAAAGCATTTCGAGGGTGTGGCCGGCCCCCTTCGAGGGCTCGGCACGTTGGCGCGTACGGGGAGTAGGCGGCGCGGCGTCACGGGGCGACACCGGCCATGTCGCACGCTCTCCCACGGTGGCGGGGATGGGTTCCCCCCCTAGGAAGTTGGTGCAACAGGACCGGGGCGTGAGTCCCAGGCGCATGATGGTGCCGCCCCGCCGTTGTCAGAGCATTAAATGCCCGTACCCGCGTGCGGGAACGGGCGTGCGCGCGCGAGCGCCCTCGAGCGCGGCGGGCCCGCTCGAGGGAGGCGTGTGCCCTCGAGCGAGGCGGAGCCTGCTCGAGGGGACCTTTGAGTGGGCCGCCTTGGTGGGCCGCGGGGGCCACCGCGGCGTGGGCCGTGCCTCGTGTGCGTGCTTAAGCAAGATGCGCTTAGCTTTGGTTTTTTGCGGGTTTTAAGTGGGATTTCCCCATTTGTTTAAGGGGGACCCCGGGGCTGTCCCCCGACAAGTAGCCCCCGAGCATCTGCGGGTTCGCCGCCAGGCTCCCGCAAATGCTGGAGCCTGCGATAGGACGTCCCCGCCCCACGGTTTGCAAACGCTTTCCGTGGGGCCGCGTCGGCGGACCCGCGGCTCTAGCCCCGAAGCCCCGTAGGAGCGTGAGTGCTCTGCGGGGGTTTTACCACGGGATTTGGTCGAGAGGGCGTGGTGCATATTCCAACCGGCGTCGGCGATGTTTCGGCCGGCTCGGTGACGCACGCGCGGTGGCACTATCTGCGGCGGCGCAATCCGGGAGGTGTAGCCGTGCGCCGAGCCCCGAGCCCGGGCCCGTTCGAGGCGATCGGGTAGAGCTCCACGACTTGTTTTTAATGCGCCCTCGCCGTCCCTCCGCGGGACGGAGGGTGAGGTTTCCGCAACCCCCATCGATCGGGTCGCGGATTGCGGATTCCTCGTTGAGCTGTTAGTGGGTGGTTCGAGTGGACGCCCATGCCCCGTTCGATAAGGGTAGGCTGCGCGGTCCGGGGACGCGTCCATTAAAGCGCTTGCGTGGGTTTGCTAGGTGGGGCCCGGTCCCGTTCGCTAGGGGCCGAGGGCGCGAAGCTCTCCCTCGGTGGGATCCCCCGGCTAGCTGCCCTCGCTGGCTCTCGAACACGACATGTGGGGCACCCTCAGCGGCGGGCTCGAGGAACGGCTCGAATGCGCGTGCCCTCGTCGTCCCTGACTCTGGTGATCTGGGGCGCCTGTTCGAACCCGTCGAGGGTCAGGCTTCGAACCTCTGATCAGTAGGGCCGTGCGGGGGCGGCAGCTAGGCGCTCCCGTCTTCGCATCTGCGGGTTTCGAGGGTCCCGACCGTGTCCTCCCTCGAAGCACGATTGGTAAAATAGTGCTTTGGGTGGCGGCTAGGCGCTCCGTCTTTGCATGCGGGTTTCGAGGGTCCCTGACCGTGTCAGCCCTCGAAACGCTGATCAGTAGAGTAGTGCGGGGTGGCAGCTAGGCGCTCCCGTCTTTGCATCTGCGGGTTTCGAGGGTCCCTGACCGTGTCAGCCCTCGAAACGCTGATCAGTAGAGTAGTGCGGGGTGGCAGCTAGGCGCTCCCGTCTTTGCATCTGCGGGTTTCGAGGGTCCCTGACCGTGTCAGCCCTCGAAACGCTGATCAGTAGAGTAGTGCGGGGTGGCAGCTAGGCGCTCCCGTCTTTGCATCTGCGGGTTTCGAGGGTCCCTGACCGTGTCAGCCCTCGAAACGCTGATCAGTAGAGTAGCGCATCGAGGGTACATGCGGTGCCTGTTTTACTTCAAACGGGCCCCGAGGTTACCGGCGATGCTTGCACCCTTTAAGGGTCGAATTTTTTTTCGAGCCGGGGGCTCGCGCCGCTCGAGGGTCTTCCTTACTTAGTAAGGGACCGAGCCATTTAATGCTCGTAGTCACGGTCCGTAGTCTCGCGCGCGGGCGCGCCTTTTCGGCGCTGCAACCGCACGCGTAGTGGGCAGCGTGGGCAGGCGGATGCGACTACCTGCCACGGTCCTCCCGTTTCTACGCCATGATGATGGCCCGCGAGCGGTTGCGTGGCGCCGTGGTCGTGGTGGGGCCCGTCCGTCAGCGAGGGAAGGTCCCACAGGTTAATGCGCACGAGGCGCACGCTCCGGAGAGCACGCCCGCGGCCTATAAATCCGACGAGTGGGGAAACGGCGGTTTTTACCTCAGTATTCGCCATTCTTGCTCCTCGCGCTCCAGCCCCCGAGTCGTTTTTGCCATCGCATCTTTCTTCTTTCGGAGCTCTTCTTGTTCCTTGTGCTTCGCCTCCGTAGCGAACATGGCCTCATATGCCATTTGTTCGGAGTTTGATTTTGGTGATTCATGACAACATGATCATTGGGACTAACCCTATTGCTTTAGCATGTCTTTGTAGACACTTCTAGGTCCCAAGGATGCAAGAAAACCATATGCCAAATTGAGAAGATAGTCTATTTTTCTAGGGTCAAAACCGAGCAAGAAAAGGAAAAGAAAAGACATCGTCGGATGAACCGACGGTCCCTCAAATACAAGCGTCGGTGCAATCGTCGGACGAGTTGGTGCACAGGGTCAAACCCTAGGTACCGTCGGATGAACCGACGGTCCGTTTTTTAGTAGCGTCGGACGAGTTGCAGAGGAAGAGCAAGGAAGGCAGTAGCACCGGATGATCCGACGGTCTAAGTGGGGACCCCGTCGGTTTGTCCGACGCTCGGTTTGAATCAAGACGAGACGCGCCAAGACGAAGCCTTCGAGCCCTAGGATGATCCGACGCCTTGGTCAAGGCATAGCGTCGGTCTATCCGACGGTCCGTTGGAAGCTAACGATCGACACTGGACGCGAGGCCTTCGGCACCGGATGATCCGACGTAGCGTCGGAGCATAGCGTCGGAAACGGTTGTGTCGAGAGAACCTCAACGGCTACGTGACGTGGGAGGGGCACGGATGAGCCGACGCCCTGGAAAAGCATAGCGTCGGATCATCCGACGGTACCTTTTTCGGTGGACGTTAGCCAACGGCTAGTTTGATGCCTTGGGCTATTTATACCCCCTCCACTCACTCATTTGAGGTCGCTAGATTTTGTGGAAGTGCGAGAGGAGTTCAAGACACCTAGAAGATCATATCCAATCCATCCAAGTGCTTAATTGCTCATCCTTAGACTTGCATATGCTTTGTGTATGTGCTTAGTGCTAGGCTTAGCTTAGAGCTGAGTGAGTGCAAGGTTGTGCCAACCTTGTTGAGTGAATCAAGTTGTATAAGGTTCGCCAGAAGCCTTGGGGCCTAAGTGGCTCACCGGCAATCGTCATCGACCCTCCGACTTGGTGTGGAGTGGCGAGGACACTTTGTGCGGGGGACGTGGAGACCCCCTTCCTTGGTAGAGAAGCTCCTTAGTGGAGGCGGCATCAAGGTGACCAAGGGAGCTGACAAGTGCCTAAGTGGCTAGCCTTTGTGGCAAGTCAAGTTGGTGCTATTGGGAGAGATTTGGTGGCCGGGAAGCAATACTCTTGTGTGAGTGCTTCAACAACGTGGAATAGGGGTGGCTTAGTGCCTACCGATACCACGGGATAAATCGCGTGTCAAGAGTTTGCTTCCTCTCATCCCCTTTACGTTTCCGCATTTACTCTCTTGCAATCTTTGCTTGCCTCTACATTCCTAGAGTAGTATCATGCTAGGATTGGCTATAGGTTGCAAACCTTCTTTTGGGATGGGAGTTTCACACTAGAACAACCGTAGTTGCACATATAGATAGTATGTTCTAGTTTACCTTTGCGCAAAATTAGTGAAGCCATAGGTTAAGGTTTTTAGTTGCCTAATTCACCCCCTCCCCCTCTTAGGCTAACGGGCATACGATTCCTTACAAGTGGTATCAGAGTCGGGACTCACTTCCTTCACAAGGAAACGCCAATTCAATTGGTAAATTGTGAAAACCGGCTCATTGGAACGGTTAGGCTTCACCGCCTAGTGAGTTGCTCTTTAGAGGGATGAAAGGGGTGGATACCTTAGGTTTGGCTCCACATTTCGATGGCACGGGCTATCCTCGGTGGAAGGTCCTCATGGAGGCCTATCTCCAAGCAAGGGACCTTGATGTTTGGAGAGTCACCGATGAGGGCATGAAAAATGGTACTAGAAAGGAAAAGCAATTTGATGTGATTGCTAAGAGTATCATTTTGTCCTCACTAGATGTAGGCGTTTTCAATAGAGTTTTTACTTGTAAAAATGCTCATGAGCTATGGAAAACCATCAAGGAGCAAAATGAGGGTTCAAAAGAAGTTGCTAATGAACGCTACGGTTGTCTCCTTGAGGAATTCAATAGCTTCAAGCAACTTGCTAATGAAAATGCCGAATCTATGTACTCACGCCTAAATGTGCTTGTCAATGAGATTAATGCCTTAGGTGTGAAGGACATCACGGACTTGAACATCAACCGCAAGATCCTTCAAAGTCTCCGAAAGCCCAACTATGACTTGGTGAAAGCAATCATCTACGAGAAGAAGTTGCCTAATTCACCCCCTCCCCCTCTTAGGCTAACGGGCATCCGATTCCTTACACCTCCTCGCCCGCTCGCATGGCGCCCCGGCGGCCTCTCACCATCATCGATCCCTCGCCGTGGGAGCGCTCGTCGGCGACGCGGGCGGCCACGGCCCGGGCCACCGGTAACCGCCGGTCGGCTGGCGGCGAACGAAGATGGACGGCCGGCCGAGTGGATCGTGCCGCCGGGGAGGGACCGCACGCCCAACCCTCCGAACGGCTACGTGGTCGGCTTCATCGCTTCCACGAGCGGGGCTTCATGGCGCCGGCGAGTCATTTCATGTGGGCTCTCTGCCTCCACTACGGTGTGGAGCTCCACAATTTCGCGCCCAACGCGATCTCGCGAGCGGCCACGTTCGTCGGCGTCCGCGAGGGTTTTACGGGGATCCCGGTGGGCCGGGATCTCCGGGTCCACCTCTTCCGTGGGGAGGCTGTTCACGCGGTCGACGTCGGAGCCGAGGACTCACCGCGCGGTCCGCGCCGGTGGCTGTCGCTCGCCTTGCGGGTCCGGCGCAAGGACGACTACATCCCCGCACGATGACGACTAACAATGCGGGCCGGGAGCGGGGGGTGGTTTTACCTTCGCAACGACGAACACGGCCTCCCCCCCTTACACCGGCTCGGTGCTCGGGGAGAGGCCCGGTCTCCCGGCACCACGGGGGTGTCTCCGCCCCGGCACCGGAGGCGGTTGGACTCGCTCCCGGCCGCGCTAAGGGATCCGGCGGGCCGTGGGGCCGCCCGCGGAAGCCATCCTCACCCGGCTCCACCATCGACGGATCGTCCGTTGATGGAGAGGCGCTCCGCATCTTCGAGATGACCGAGGGCGGCGGACCCCGTCGCGTTGGCGAGGTCGCGGACACTTGCGAGTCCCCTCTGCGGGATTACGCGGCTACCGGGCGCGGGCGCCATCGACCCCAAGTCCGTGCGCACCGACGGGTCCTTGTGGGATCTTGAGATGTTGCCCACCGGCCGGTGGTGAGTGGAGTCCTTGATTTTGTTTCGATTTTGTCGGTTCCCCGGTTGTTGACACTTTTCAACATTTCTCCTGTGGCCGGTGAGCGTGAGCGCCGCAAAGTCCGTGCCGCCCACTCCCCGTTCTCGCGCACTCGCGCGCGCGACACGGCGGCGCGAGTGGGAGCGCGTGGCTCGCAAGAGGGCACGCGCGCGACGCGGCATAGGGAGCGCGGTGAGCGGAGAAACGAGGGAGTGCGGGGGCCGCGCGAGCGGCCGGGGATCTCTTCGCCGGGGACCGAGGGAGTACTCATCATCGGACGAGGAGGAGGAAGAGGAGGAAGAGGTGAGGGGGCGAGGGCCTCCCCGAAGGTGGGAGCCCGCGCCCCCCGTCGTCGGAGCCGGCTCCGGCCCGGCGGGGCTGCGTCGCCCGGGGCGGGTGCGGGGGCGCCCGCCGCCGGTGCAATCGTCAACGAGGGCGGCGCGGGCCGCGGAGGCGCCGGCGCGCGCCCCGCAGGTGCGCACGGGCCGACGCGCCCACGAGTGGGGCGAGGCCCGCGTGCGCGGTGGAGGCGGCGGGAGGTGCGGCGGCGGCCGTGCGGCCGCGCCCGCATCGTCGGCCGGGGCCTCGAGGAAGAGGAAGCGCGCCTTCTCCTCTTGGAGGTGAGGGATTTGTCCTCTCGAGAAGTTGCGTGCCCGTCACGCGGGAGTTCTAACAATTTGTTTGCATCTCCGCGAGGTGGTGCCAACCGTGGCTCCCCCTCGCACCGGCCAAGGTGTTGAGGGCGGACGCGTCCATCCCCACCGGCGGCGCTCGTCGAGGGCGCCGCGGGCGGGGGCGAGCAAGGCGACGACGGAGAGCGTGAGTTCGCGGGCGCGGCCCGAGCCTCGAGGCCACGCCTTGCGGCCCCGCCCCTGCCGAGCCGCGGCCCGACGAGTGCCGAGGAGCGGCGGGCGCCCCGGTCGCGGAGGAGGCGCGACGGACGGCGGCCGCGGCGGGCGAGGACGGAGGCGACGGTGCGGCCGGCGGCGCCGGTTGCGGCGGCATTGCGGCTCGTGCGCCATGGAGGGCTGCCGGCGCCCGCGGTTGTAGGAGACGCGGCCGGAGGCGGTGGCCGCGGGGGCCGCGCGGGGAGCTCGCGGCCACCGAGGCGCGGGCGGAGGCGTCGGTGGAGCGCGGCGGCGGACTCCGCACCCGCCCGGCGGCTCCCCGGCGGCGGTGGTGGAGATTCCGGTCGACGACTCCCCGCCGCCGGGTGGGACCGGTGGGCGGCTTCCCCACACCGTCCCCCGAGTCCCCGGGAGGGGGCACTAGTGAGGGCGGTGGGACGGCCATGTGGCGGCGGAGGCCGAGGGCACGGCGCCGAGGCCTCTTCTTTCCGCGCCGGCCGCTCCGCTCGGGAGAGGGGCGCGTTGACGGTCCGCCGCCTTCGCCGATGCCCGGGAGGAGCCGGGAGGCGTGGGAGGAGCTCCGCGACCACGGTGCCGCACTCAACCGGGCGTTGAACGAGGCACTGCGGATCCATGGCGGCCCGGCGTGGCGCGTCTTTCAGGTGAGACACCGTCGTCTATTTACTTTGATCTCGCCGTCTTCATGTTTATTCCCAGCGGTGCGACGCTCACCGGGTTCAGTTTGTTGGCGGCAGGAGCTCGAGCATCGCACCCGCAACAAGTATGGCGCCCTTGACGAGTTGAGCGCCGAGCTCCGCCGTCTCCAGGAGCAGGGTGACGCCTTCGCCGCACTCGCGGAGGCCCCGAGGACGCCGGACGGCCGGGCGTCGTGCGGGCGGAGGCCCGCACGACCGGCTCGAGGAGTGCGAAAGGGAGGCCCCGGCGCGCCCCTCCACCCTCGAGCGGATTTGCACGGCCCCTCATCGAGCGGGATGAGGCGCCGCGGCAAGCGCGGGGGGACACCGGAGAGGATGCGCACCACGGCGACCAGCCGGGAGGCGGAGGTGGCCTCCGTCCGTAGCGACAACACGGAGCTCCATTCGTTACTCCGGGGGCGCGAGGCCCGGCGAGCCAAGGGCGAGGAGCGGGCGCGCGCGCGGCCGAACGGAGGGGCCAAGGAGGCCGACGAGCCGAATGCCACCCTCGACGCCAAGGTTGCGGCGCTCGCTCTCGCGGAGGGACCGGCTCCCCGCAAGAGTGTACCACCCGCCGTGGGGCCGAGGGGCAGCTCCGGCGGAGCGGGCCTGCTCTTGCCGACGCCCGGTCGGCGCTCGACGGGAGCGCATAGCTCGCAAGGCGGCACGAAGTCGGCCGGAGGAGCGGAACGCGGAGTTCTCGAGGCTCGAGGGCGGCCGGTGGTTCTCGCTATCATGAGCGCGAGCCGGGCGGTCCCTCGGGGAGCGGTGACATCGTCATCGGTGCACGACGGGCGGTCGAGGACAAGCGCCGCGCCCTCGAGGTGGAGAGGAAGCAGGTTGAAGGTAGGTCTCTGTTTTGTCTCTTGTTTTGCTGATCTTCCCTTAAAGGGTTCGATCCCCCTTCTGATCTCTTTCTTGCTGGTAACGCTCAGGCCTGCACACCGCGCTGGGGCACGCGACCGACCGGGCCGAGGCGGCGCAGCCTCCTACAATTCCTCCGAGCAGGAGCCTGCAGAGGCTGCGTTCCACGGCCCTCGAGACTCGCGAGGCCGTGGAGGAGGGCGAGGCGCGAGGCTAGGAGCTCTCCGGCCGCCCGCCCGCGCCCTTGGCGGGCACGTCTCTGGGCGCATGCGCCGGCTCTGCACCTCGGCGTCTAGAAGGCCCTCGGGGTGGTGCGATCTCATTACGAGATCAACTTCAAGGCCGTGGCGGAGGGCTACATCGTCCCCGAGGGCGTTGAGGACGAGGTGGCGATGGAGCACGTGGACGCGTTAGCTGCTGACGCTGCCGAGGCGCTCGCCGAAGCTTTCGAGGAGTTTCCGTTCCGGATGCCACCGACGCCGATGCTCCGCCGGCCCGAAGATTGCCGGACGCCAAGCCCTTTTTGTTTGTGCGTTAGTGTATGGGCCGCATGGCCATGTAAATGAACGAATCATTTTGTTTCAAACGTTTGTGAAAGCGAAATGGTGTCTTTTATTTTATTGCGCTGTTTTGTTTCTCCTTCTTCCTGAGTAAATTCTAGTTAGGGAAGTTCGATTTTCGCGAGCCGCCTGCTGGGCCGGAGGCAAGAGAGAAGGGCCGTATCCTCGCGGAGGCGTAGGCTATCTCTGACTCGCGCGTCCTTTCCGCTAAGCTGCCTGCGCCCTGTTCGAATTTTGCTCGAGGCCGAAGTCGAACCGTACTTAGCGCGTGTGGATTTTTGCGAAAAAATGGGACCATTTTTTGGGGGGGAAGCCCCCCGTAGTAGCCCCCGAGGGTAACTTGGGTTTCAGGGGAAAGCCGAGTTGCCCTTTTTATTGAACTGGTGATGTTTACATGGTTGTCGCCGACCGGGGTGTTGGGCACGTGATTTACAACAAAAGACTTGGAAATCCTAGCTAAGGATAGAAGCGACGTAGGCGTTGGATATTCCAAGCGTTGGTGAGTTCCTCGCCGTCCTCGTTGGCTAGCTTGTATGTTCCGGCTTAAGCACCTTCACCACGACGTAGGGTCCCCGCCACGCGAGTGATAGCTTGTGGCGTCCTCGGTTGTCTTGGCGTAGCCTTAGGACCAAATCCCCCTCGGCCGAAGTCCCGCCGGCGTATCTTCCGTGCTCGGTAGCACCCGAGGGACTGCCGGTATCTTGCGGAGTGCATTAAGGCCACGAGGCGCGCTTCATCCGAGTCCGGTGAGTCCTCGCGAGCTCGGCGGGTTGGCGTCCTCGTCATAGCCTATTACCCCGGGCGGCCCATATTCTAAGTCCGTGGGGAGGACGGCCGCCGCGCCATGGATAGAAAAAACGGGGTGAACCCGGTGGCTCGCTTGGGGTGGTCCTTAGGCTCCACACGACCGCGTACAATTCCGGAGCCATTTTCGACCGGACTTATTCGGTGGGTCGAAAATTCGGGCTTAAGGCCTTGTAGGATCATGCCGTTGGCACGTTCTACTCGGTCGTTGGTCCGTGGGTGTGCTACGAGCTGCCCAATCCACACGGATGTGGAATTTGTCGCAAAACTCCGGGAATTTCTGCGCCCGTGAACTGGGACCCGTTGTCGGTGATGATGGAGTTTGGCACTCCAAAACGATGGACGATGTCAGTGAAGAACGTCACTGCCTGTTCTGCCCTTAGATTCGTAATGGGGCGTACTTCTACCCACTTGGAAAATTTGTCGATTGCAACCAGCAAGTGGGTGAAGCCCCCGGGCGCCTTTCGCAAGGGCCCGACGACGTCCAGCCCCCACACGGCGAAAGGCCATGTGATGGGGATGGTCTGCAGGACGTGGGCAGGGAGGTTGGATTTGCGGGCGTAGAATTGGCACCCCTCGCGGTGCGCACGATCTCGGCCCGGCATCCGCGACCGCGGTGGGCCGGAAAAGCCTTGGCGGAACGCGTTGCCTACGAGGGTGCGGGGTGCGGCGTGGTGGCCGCGGACACTCGCGTGAATGTCCCGGAGGAGCTCGCGCCCCTCGGGGATGGGCACGCATCGGCTGCAGGATGCTCGGAAGCGGCGCGCTTGTACGGATCGCCGTAGACGAGGGCAAAAGACTTGGCCATCCTGGTGATGCGCCTGGCCTCGGACCGGTCCGAGGGGAGTTCCCCTCGGGCCATCCAGGCGATATATTTGTCGCGCCAATCCGCCCTGATGGGGCCGGCTCGACATCCATCGCTTCGGCCTCGTCGGCGCCGTACCCCTCGAGGAGGGAGAGCACGTACGCCTCGTTCGAGGGGTCCTCATCCATGGGCCCTGCGCCCGCTGGATTCGAGGGAGCCCCCGAGGGTTCCGTGTGGTTCGAGGGGTGCGGCTCGAGGGTGACGGAGGGCTGGGCGACATCTCGGGAAAAAACGTTCGGGGGGACAGTGATCCGCCCAGACGCGATCTTTTCCAGCTCGTCCGCCTCCTCGTTGTACCGGCGGGGGGCACATGATTGAGCTCGATGCCGTAGAACTTGTCCTCGAGGGCTCGCACGGCCTTGCAGTATGCTTCCATCTTATCATCGTGGCAGCTCGCATTTTTCATGACTTGGTCGATCACGAGCAGCGAATCTCCCCGCACGTCGAGGCACTTGACGCCTATCTCGATGGCGATCTTGAGGCCGCAGAGAAGGGCCTCATACTCAGCCATGTTGTTCGACACGGGGAAGTGGAGACGTACTGCATACCGCATGTGTTCCCCGAGGGGTGACACGAAGAGCAGGCCCGCGCCCGCCCCGCCTTCATCACCGAGCCGTCGAAATACAGAGTCCAGCACTCTGCCCGGATCTGCGGCGGCGACGCTTGCGTGTGTGTCCACTCGGCGACGAAATCCGCCAGGATCTGGGACTTGATGGCCTTGCGCGGGGCGTAGGCGAGTGTTTCGCCCATCAGCTCCACCGACCACTTGGCGATTCTGCCCGCCGCGTCCGGATTGCGGATGATCTCCCCCAGCGGGAAGGAGGAGACCACCGTGACAGGGTGGGCCTCGAAGTAGTGGCGAAGTTTGCGCCGCGCAAGGACCACTGTGTACAACAGCTTCTGGACTTGAGGGTAGCGTGTCTTGGTGTCAGACAAGACTTCGCTGATGTAGTACACCGCCGCCCCGGACCGAAGGGCGTGACCTTCCTCCGCACGCTCTACCACGATCACGGCGCTGACCACCGGGTGGTCGCGGCCACGTAGAGTTGCGAGAGGTTCGCCATCTGCGGTGGTGTGAGGATAAGGGTGTGAGTCAAGGACTCCTTTAGCTTGTCGAGCGCCTCCTGGTCCTCGGTGGTCCAGGAGAAGCGCTCGTGCTTCTTTAGGAGGCGGTAGAGGGGCAAGCCTTTTTCACCGAGCCACGAGATGAAACGGCTCAAGGCGGCAAGGCACCCCAGCACCTTCTCGTACCCCTTTGAGGTCCCGAATTGGACCCATTCGCTCGAGGTCCGCAACCTTTTCGGGGGTTGGCCTCGATGCCTCGGCGGGAGACTATGTATCCTAGGAGCATGCCCCGCGGCACACCAAAGACACATTTTTCGGGGTTCAATTTTACCTTCGTTGGCCCGCGAGCGGCCAAACGCGATGCCGAGATCACCAACCGGGTCGTCCGCCTTCCCGGTTTTCACGATGATGTCATCTACGTACGCCTCGACGGTCCGCCCGATGTGGTCTCCGAAAACGTGCCGCATGCGGCGTTGGTACGTTGCGCCCGCGTTCCGAGGCCGAACGACATCGTGACATAGCAAAACATCCCGAACGGCGTGATGAATGAAGTCGCGAGCTGGTCGGACTCCTTCATCTTGATTTGGTGGTACCGGAGTAGGCATCAAGGAAACAAAGTAGCTCACACCCGGCGGTCGAATCAACAATTTGTTCGATACGTGGCAAAGGAAAAGGAACTTTGGGACATGCTTTATTGAGACCGGTGTAGTCTATACACATCCGCCACTTCCCGTTCTTTTTCTTTACTAGTACGGATTGGCTAGCCACGTAGGGTGGAACACCTCCTTGATGAACCCGCCTCGAGAAGCTTCCGCAGCCTCCGCTCCGATCGCCGCCGCCGCTCCTCGTCGAAGCGGCGGAGCCGTTGCTGCACGGCGCGGGAGTGAAGCGAGGATGTCAAGGGAGTGCTCGGCGACCTCCCTCGGGATGCCTGGCATGTCCGAGGGGCTCCACGTGAAGATGTCGGCGTTGGCGCGGAGGAAGTCGACGAGCACCACTTCCTATTTCGGGTCGAGGGTAGAACTGACCCTCAACGCCTTGCCCTCGGGGGCAGCAGGGTCGAGGGGCACTTCCTTCATCCGCTCCGCGGCCTCGAAGTTGCCGGCGTGCTTGGTGGTGGAGTTGAGGTCCTCGTTGACCATCTTCTCCAAGGTGGTCACCAGCGCTTCATCCAGCGCCAGTGCTTCCGCGTGCTCGACTCATTCGACATCGCAGTCTAATGCGTGCTCGATGGACGAGCCCACGGTGATGACGCCGTTTGGTCCTGGCATCTTCATTTTAAGGTAGGTGTAGTTCGGGACGGCCATGAACTTGGCGTAGCAAGGCCGCCCAAGTATGGCGTGGTAGGCGCCCCGAAACCCCACCACCTCGAAGGTGAGCATCTCCTTGCGGAAATTGCTCGGTGTGCCGAACCAAACAGGCAGATCGATCTGCCCGAGGGGCTGGACGCGCTTGCCTGGCGCGACGCCATGGAATGGCGTCGTGCTGGGCCGCAGCTGGTCCAACCCGATCCCCAGCAGGCGTAGCGTGTGCGTGTAGAGGATGTTGAGGTTGCTGCCCCCGTCCATCGGGACCTTTGAGAACCGCGCGTTCCCAATGACCGGTCGACCACCGGTGGGTGCGGCCCGGTTAGGGATGCGGTTCGGGTGATCTTCACGGCCGAAGGTGATGGCATCCTCCGACCGGTCAAGGAAAAAGGGAGGCGCCTTCTCCGCGGCGAGGACCTCGTGTCGCTCCCGCTTGCGCCGGCGGCTCGACATGTCGACGGTCGGCCCCCGAAGATGAGGAACACGTTCTCCTCGGCGGGGGAAACCGCCGACGTCACCATCTCCCTCCGTCCTTCTTGGCCTCTCGCGTCCTTCGCGGCGGCGCGGCCGTAAAACTTTTTGAGCATATCGCACTCGCTCGAGGGTGTGGTTCACGGAGTTTTGTGATACGGACATGGCTTCTTCGAGCATGTCGTCGAACACCCCGGACCTCGAGGGGCCGGTCGAGGGCCCCGTCGAGCCGGGTCAACGCGCAAGGGCCTCGGCGTTGTCGCCGTCGCGTCCTCGCTCGCGCGCCTCGCGGCGCGGCTTCTTCCCTTTCTTGCCCCTCTTGTCCTTCCGGTGGGGGCTCCCCGGGCTTGCTGCCCTCCACGGGCACGTCGTCCGAGCGCTTGCCCTTCTTGCCGTCGAAGATCGCCCCCACGGCCTCTTCGCCCGAGGCGAAGCCGGTGGCGATGTCGAACGGCTCGTTCGAGTCCGCCGGCGGGCCGCGCCCCAACTCGCGCACGAGATCCCGACACGTGGTGCCTTCGAGGAAGGCATGCACAATCTCGGATTGCGCCACGCTTGGGAGCTCCGTGCGCCGCTTGGAGAAGTGTCGTATGAAGTCTCGGAGCGACTGGTCGGGCTTCTGGGTGCAGGAGCGCAGGTCCCAGGAGTTCCCGGGGCGTACATACGTGCCCTTAAAGTTGCCCACGAACGTGCGGACCAAGTCATCCCAGTTATGGATCTGACTGGCCGGCAGATGCTCGAGCCACGTCCGGTCTGAATCGCTGAGGTGCAGGGGGAGGTTGCGGATGATGACCTCGTCGCTGGTGGCCCCGCCCAGCTGGCATGCTAGGCGGTAGTTGTTAAGCCACATGCGGTGATCTGTCTCCCCGTTGTACTTGACGATGGTCGTGGGCTGGCGGAAGCGGCCGGGGGGGAAGGGCGCCGCGCGGATCTCCCGGCCGAACACACGAGTTCCGGGGGTTCCGGCGTCGGCGAGCGGTCTTCATCGCTGTCGTAGCGTCCACCTCGTCGAGGGTGGTAGCCTGCCGCCGCTCGCGCATCCGCTTTGCTCGTCCGCCGAGCGTTGATGACGTTGCGGGCGTCGTCGTCCCGTGCTCGCGCGTGTCGAGGAGCCGTTCTTTAACCGGCGCGGGTCCCGGGTTGGCGGGTCGCTCCGCCGCTCCGCCCGCGTGGACCGAGGGTTCGCCCCCCGCGCGCCCCCCATCTCCCCGCGCGTCTCCTTGCCGGCGGATGCGAGACGCCGAGCTCTCGGCCCGCCGGACGGCCGCTTGCTCGATGACCACTTGCGCCTCACGGTGCGGGTTCCGCGCCTCGGGAGTCGAGGGGGCGGGCATGGCCCGCGGCCGGCGTCGCGGCGGCAATGAGCTTCGGCTCGCTCGCGCGAGGCGTGTCCGGGTTGTCGACGTTGAAATCGGTGTTGATGCGGTCGCGGGCCTGTATGCCCAGCTCCCGCGCGCGCTCGCCGCGCGCGCGAGGCTTCCCCCGCCATAGAGGCGCGGAGCAACCGCATCGTCCGATACTCCTCCGCCAGCTTGGCTTCGAGTTCGCGGGCTTGGGCTAACTGCGCGTCGATGTCGGCCCCCGCAGGGGTGCTCGGCCTGCTGCCAGGCGCGGAGCGATCCCTGGGGCGGGTGTAACTTCCCCGTCGCCGGCGCCGCCGCGCCGGTGGCGTTTGCCGGGTCGTGGGCGATGACGACGCAGCATTCCCGCGCGGGGTCGTAGCTCCCGCGTCGGAGTCGTCGGAGCAACCGAACCGGTGGTCCGTGGCGTCGAGAAATCGCCCGAACATTACGGGTCCGGTACGCGGGAAAGTCCCACTCCGCGTACCGTGCGGGTTGGCGGGTGGCAACGCGTCGAGAGAGGCTAGGGACGACTCATCGCCGGCGGAGGCGCTAGGATCCCCGGCGATGTAGACATGACGGCCGGGGGGGAACCCCCGCGCATCGTGGTGTTGACGTTGGCGTTGTAGACCGTCATAGCGCCGCGCGGCACCGATGGGGAAACGCGGCCCCGCAGACCGCGCGTTCCCCGGGCCGGGCGGCGCGCCGCGCGGCCGACGGCGCGCCGCGTTGGGGAGGCGGCGCGTTCGGCTTGCCGCCGCTCCGACCGCGCCCGGCGTGAGCGCCGACCGAGCGGCGGCGACGCCGTGACGCCGACGGACCCGCGGCGTCCGTGCCGGCGGGCGTTTGCGTCGTGGCGACACGCGCGGCGGCGACCGGGCGGACCCGGCTTGGCGCCGCGCATGGAGCTCCTCACGGTTGGTGAGGCGCATCAGGTAGCTGTTCCCCGTGGCCTGAAAGTTCAGGCCCCCGAACCGGATTTCGAATCCCGCGGGGAGGGGGTCCGAGCTGCCCATGGAGTAGCGTGTACCGCAGTACTCGGTGCGAATCACCATGGAGGGAGTTGACGGTGGATTGACCTTAGGCGCTCGATTGCCCCACGGGGGGCGCCAACTGTCGGTGCGGAATGTGGTCCCGACACTAACCAGGAATGAGCGCCAAGGTTTATCCCTCAATGGTCGATGCTAAGCAATCGAGACACAAGGTTTATCCCGGTTCCCGCCGGGGGCCGTACGTCCAGGCCGGTGGTGTGCTCGGGGCACTATATTGCTCGGCACCGGGGGTGCCCGTAGTGGGGAAGCTACAAGCAAGGCGGGAGAGAAGGCGTAGCCTCCAAGTCCCCGGTGAAGTGGTCGAAGATGTTGTGGGATAATTGGGGAATGTATGTGTGGTGCGTTGTATGCTATCTCGTTGTCCCCTCGTCCATCCCCCCCGCAAGCGGGGGAGTTCGCCTCCCTTTTATAGGCCAAGGAGAGGGCGAATTACATGCATGCCGCACTATTCGGCTACATGGGGAAGAATGGTGCGCCGCGCGGTAGAGTAGGCGGCCGCCTTGACGATCCTTGCCGCGATCCGGCCATCATGGCGTATCTTGTACCCGAACGGTGGTGGCCTCGAGGGTAGGAGCGCGGTGGTTGGTCGTGATGTCCTCGGGCGGGCTCGAGGGGGTTGCGACGACGATCCGTACGGGACACGCGTGGCGGGCGTGGTGGCGTCCCGTTCTTGCACGCCTCACGGCGCCGGGCCGTTACCACGGTGCCGGCGTGGGGTTGTACGCGCCGGGGCGGCCACCGCGCTAACAACGGTGGCGGGGATGGCGCCCCGCCGGCCTAGCGTCTTGACCCGGCCCCGCAAGGTCACGGAAAACATTTCGAGGGTGTGGCCGCCCCCTTCGAGGGCTCGGCACGTCGGCCGTGCGGGAGTAGGCGGTGCGGCGTCACGGGGCTGACACCGGCCATGTCGCACAGTCTCCCACAGTGGCGGGGATGGGTTCCCCCCCTAGGGAGTTGGTGCAACAGGACCGCGGCGTGAGTCCCAGGCGCATGATGGCGCCGCCCCGCCGTTGTCAGAGCATTAAATGCCCGTACCCGCGTGTGGGAACGGGCGTGCGCGTGTAGAGCGCCCTCGAGCGAGGCGGAGCCCACTCGAGGGAGGTGTGTACCCTCGAGCGGGGCGGAGCCTGCTCGAGGGGACTTTTGAGTCGGCCGCCTTGGGGGGCCGCGGAGGCCACCGCGCGTGGGCCGTGCCCCGTGTGCGCTTAAGCAAGATGCACTTAGCTTTGTTTTTTTGCAGGTTTTAAGTGGGATTTCCCCATTTGTTTAAGGGGACCCCGTGGCTGTCCCCGACAAGGATAATCTTCCATTTTGTAACCGACCCAGATATGGGTCCACCGACCTTGAATGGAAACCCTAGACCGCCCCCAGGCACTGTTCCTCTCGGCATAATTCGACCATCAAACTGGACGTAGGGTTTTACTCTCCGGAGGCCTGAACCAGTCTAAACCCTTGTGTCCCTGTGTTCCTCTCCATTCTTGTCGTGTTCTGAGTTGAACTACCAACTATGTCCTTTAACCTGCAAATTGCTTGGGTAGCCCCCTAGTTGATTTGTCGAGGTCTCAACCCTGATAGTTGGCGCGCCAGGCAGGGGAGATCGGGAGCTCGCTGTGCAGCATGGTGGCCCGGTCTGGTGTCATATTCAAGGCAAGCATGGTGTCCATCCTCGCCAACCCCGTCGAGATCTGCTTCGGCTCCTTCACGACGACCTCACTCGTCCCGGCGGCCGCAACTTCTTCAGCAGTCGCGGAGCGAGTCGCAGCGGCGCCTGCCGCCGCCACCGTTTCCGATCTAGCGACCGAGATGTATTTAGAAAAGCCAGCTGTCCCGGCGGCCGCAGCTTCTTCAGCAACCCCCGACAATATTTGTGTCTAGATACATAACAAAAGGAAATGCATTTAGAAAAGCCAAAACAACAAGTAATTTGGGATTGATGGATGGATATATAGTAAAATAAATATTGCGACCTTTTTATGTGGATAAAATTCGCCCAAATAATTTCATATCAAGTTGTTGGGCCTACATGTACTGCTGTACCTGCAACGCAATGATATGTCTCATTTCTTTTGAGTCCGGCTGAAGAGATCGAGATGAATGTGGTGATGATTAATTCACTCGATGGCAGGAAGAGAATATATGCATAGATATTCTTTTCTTGCCTGGTTCAGACAAATCGCTCCAGTGTTGTACAGGGGGCGAGAAAATGGGACCTGGAGGGGAATGGAAGCTGGCCGTTGTTTTGTTCCAGCCCTTCGCTGACAGCGCGTAGTTGGAATTCACCTTTGCCTCATTATCCATCCATTGTGTCAGGACAGCAATCGTTTCGTCTAGATTTTTTTTTCGAGTTAAAGGTGGGTTGTGAAATGACAGCTTATTAGATCAAACTCGATGATCAGACAATCTACTAGTCCGGGTCATCAAAATATAAAATTGCTAGCAGCTAATTAAATCTTACTAATTATTTTTTAGACAACGGAAAAGTTCCAGCTTCGTTCTGATAGCTCACTTTATGTGTCATAAAGTTTTATTTCCGGGATCAATCTTTAATTTAAAAATGCAGGCTACTATACATGTCATTTGGACACTTGAACCTTTCCACTGTGTTTGAATCAACTCCCATTGAGGCATTGACAAGATATACCTTGTCCACAAATGTACCCTTTATGCACGCATTCTTTCCTTCTTCTTGATCTTCTTCTTCTTCTTCTTCTTCTTCTTTTATTTACTGATGAAACGACATAGATCGTCCATATAACCTACCGCTGGTTGGTTGGTCTAACCTTTTATCATCATCAGATCGTGAAAAGGACCCACACTAGTGTATTCCAACCATACAAATGTCGATCGATCTAGTTGGGATGGGAATTTCTTGACTTGATCAAGCTAGCAATCTCGACCGATGGATTGATCGATCGCAGAGTTGCATGCGTCGTCTAATCCAATCTCATTTGCTACCCACCACTCCCTTTATTTGTAGATCAACGACAGCATGGACGTACACAAGATGTTACACATGGTAGCTCATTTAGGATTGGTCTCTGGCTGGCTGCAGTTGGCCTAACATAGTGCGTACCGGGCTATAGCTCTCGACTACGGAAAAGGACTTGATTTGAGTTGGTTACACTGTCCATGGTGCATCATGAGACATGCTGTGTCTACATGGAGCAACAGGTGATGGGGTCCCACTAGGTAGAGACCAAAGACCTAATAAGCTAAGCTAACAATGAGACTGCCTGTGGCTAACTTAACCAACAAAAGTGGCTGGTAGGGATGGTATATACATGTAGGATCAGAGGTGGTAGGAGAAGTGCGTATGCAGCTGCTGGAACAGCCGGAGTGGAGACCCATGCATGTTTTTGCTGTTGAGCCATACTATATACGAATGACCTTGTCATATGGCTTGCGCTGTCACGTCACAACAGCAGCATGTAAATGTATTATGAACACATTATAAGAAACTAATATAGTTGTCAACCTCAACTTCAAGTTTCAAGAAAGTATATATAGTAGCCACACCTGTCAGCGTCAATTTTGCTATTACTTCCATGCTAATTAAACAAGGGCAGGATGTGTGTGTAGTTCAAGGTGTACTTTAGTTTGATCATTTCAATTACAGAGCTTGGCCCTTTTTTCTAGCTTTACCTCTAGATGTTTACCTTTAGCATTTCTTGGGGCGTCACGCTGTACATGCCTCTCCTATGCATGTCTCTTTTGGCACGCGCGCATGAAATTCACAAGAATTTTGCAGTATCATTTGAATTGGATCTGGGTAAGTTTGGACCATCTCTTAAGATCCTCAAAATCAGCTAAGGTTTTGTTTGCTTCCATCGGATTCAATCCGTCCGGAATAATAAATACATCAGGCCTCATTCGTTTCCACGGGATCAATTCCGATCGGAATGGATAAATACAACAAGAAAATCATGACAGTTACTATAAGAGATCCAGATTTATTCCGGGTCGATAATTAATTTGCTCATGATATGTACACCAAAAGGCTCGGAATCAATCCACTAGTCAAGAGGTGTGGAACTAATCCGGCTCTACGGTCTCTTGTTCTACCTATCATGATTGTAAATTAATTTTTGATCCGGAATAAATCTGAGTCCATATCATAATTTTCTTCATACATTTATTATTGTCGCCGGATTGAATCCCACGGAAGCGAACAAGCCCTCGGGGCTTGTCCGCTTCCGTGGGATTCAATCCGGCCGGAATAATAGATATATCAAGAAAATATGATGGAGACTCGAATTTATTTCGGATCGAGGGATAATTTACTCATCATGTTAGGTAGAACAAGATAATGAAGAGTCGGATTAATTCCATACCTCTTGACTAGTTGATTGATCCCCAGTCTCTTGGTGTATCTATCACGAGTAAGTTAATTTTCGACCCGGAATAAATCCGGCTTTCTTATAATATCTATCATGATTTTCTTGTTATATTTATCAATTCCGGTCGGAATCCAATCTGGTGGAAACAATGGAGCTTGAAGAAAATTGTGCTAGAGACTCGGATTTATTCCGGATCAAGAATTAATTTTACTCATCATGATAGGTAGAACAGGAGAGCGAAGAGCTGGATTGATTCCACACCTCTTGACTAGTGGATTGATTATGAGTCTCTTAGTGTACCTATCATGAGTAAATTAATTTTCGATCCGGAATAAATCCAGATCTCTTATAGAAGCTATCATGATTTTCTTGTTATATTTATCAATTCCGTCCGGAATGCAATCCAGTGGAAACGAATGAGGCCTAAATAAGTTCTATATATAGAAAATTGTACCAACATCTAACATATATATACATAATAATGTGCTGTTTTTTTATAAATTCAGTTAAATTCAAATAAAACAACTTATCATGGAAAAAACTAAAAGCACATTACATTTTCAACATCTGAGAGTAGGACTTGTCACTCGCAACATATATCGTTGAGCTAGCTCTAGCCCTTCCTTCTCTTTCGCGCATGCATTTACCCTCGCTTCGTCTAAAAAGGCAATAAACTCTCACGCAAATGCATCCTTCAAGACTAACATGATTCGCTCAAAACAAACCGGCGACATGATGCCAAAGTGGACGGATCGGACGACGGGGTATGCGCTACAGGGGACATGAGAGCGAGAGACAAGTTCTTCGCAAGCACCCCTGGCCGGCGCAGCCGCAGAGGATCCCCTGGCTGCAGCCTTGCATTGGGCGTGCTTTACATGATGATCAGCGACCTTTTTAAGGCAAAGGTTGGAGAATCATGAGGCGCTGACAGGTTCTAGACCAAGTGGTGTCGTCGCCACGCCGTGCCATGCCAATGCGGCAATGCCAATGCCAATGCCAATGCGGCAATGCCAATGCCAATGCCAATGCCATGCCGCAGCAGCAGAAAGCCAGGGGCATGTGGTGACAACAAGACACCATTTTTTTTAAATAAACGCCATGGCCTCAAGCAACGAACAAGCTCAGGCTACAGGGGAGCTGCTGCACGCCAGGGATCCATCCATGTCGCGCCGTGCGTGCATGAAGCTTCTCTCACTAGTCACTAGTGTCACTGTTCACACTCTCCGTCCCCCCCCCCCCCCCCCCCCCGACCCTGCCTGCCATGGCGTCGTCGCTTGCCTGCTGGCCCGCCGCCTCACCCTACTGCCGCCGCCTACAGTGCCGCGCCGCGCGCGCGTCTCGCCTCTCCCTCTCCCTCCCATGGCGTTCGAGAACGTGGTCGAGGAGAGAGAAAGCTAGAGAGAGATAGAGGTAGGGCAGGGGACCCACCGGGCAGCAGCGGCTTTCGCGGCCGGCCGGAAAGGGGGAACCCGACACAGGCCCCCGGATTCCCGCCACGTGGCGAGGCATGCGCCGTCCGCTGGCGCCTAGACGGCCGGGATGGCCCCACGCTACGGGCTCCCTCGGGGTTTTAAACTCGCCCAGCTACGGGCACTAGCTGCTGCTGCTGCGGCTGCGCTCTCCCGTTCCGTTCCGTTTCCCCTCTCTCTCTTCCTCAGCTCCTTCGCTGCGCTTAATTTGGTGCTCCTTTTTTTCACTGCTCCAACCTGCAAAAACAGCTTTCCGGTGATGGCACAGGCCGGCGAAAATTCCCAACAGTTTTTGAGAGTGCGTGCAACATTTCCTGTCTGCAAGCAACAAGGTACTAGCACACTATAGCAAATAGCATGCAATGTTTGTTTCTCCCAAAAGACTTTGTTAAACCCACCCAGAGCAAAGGTGTTAGTTGCTGGAATATACTACATGCATGTGGTGTCACAATATTTTACTATTTTAATTTCAACCATGAGGAATTGAACGGCGGTACATTTCTAATTTCCATGGAATTGTTACAAAATCTCTTTATTTCCATATGCATAAGTCCACGGTACAATGTGGCAATATATGCATGAACACAGTGCTAGCTAGCTACGTATATATTGATGCACTGGTATTAATTAAGCAATCTTAAAGTTTATGCACGAATTGAGTTTGTTGCAGCTGGTAGGCTCCATGCTCGTGTAGTGTTAGTGTACGTTACTTTTGACCATACCTACCTAAGTGGAGCTTGCTATATATGTAGTCATGTCCTTGTACTTCGGGTAGCTAATAAGTGGTACTTATATCATTTACAGTCATACTCGCTATTTTATTTAGAAGAAAATAATAAATAAAAGGAGGCCAGACATGCTCTATTATTGGCAACCATATGTATACATATTTTTTTGAAAGATTATTGGCAATCATAAAATGACTGTTCAATTATTTGATTAACGAAATCAGTCAATATTCTAATGTTTTGTTCTAATAAAATTTTTGACCATGCGTGCGTGCGTGCGTGCTACCAGTACACAGTCGTCGTAGTAGGAGCACTCACCCCCGCTGCTGGACATGGACATCAAATAATAGAATAATACGCTCAGATAACGGAAATTAAATTGTATATTCTACCAGCTTCAAGCAAGTGCAGTGCATCCGAGTTGTGGGGGATCGGAAGAGCAAGACGACGCGACGACCACGCTGCAAAGGCATTCTTTCTCCTGTCAGTAAAAATTCCTCCCTGTCCTCTGTCGCCATGTAGTCATGCTGTTATTGACAAGGCAGGCCAAGCAGGGACACCCCCCGGTAATAATTCGGCAAAGGCGAGGTACAAAACGCAAGACGGCCCGGGGCGAGGGAAAGGCAAAACAAACAAACTCTGCAAAAGAAAAGGGGGGGAAAATACACTACCGCGCGCACTCTCTCTCTCTCTCACTCTCACTCCATTTCTTCCCTTTTCCCCCTCTCTCTCTCTCGCATCCCTTCTTCTCTTTTCATCTGGTTGGGTGGACAGAGAAGGGAGCACGCAACGCAAGCAAGGGAGCGAGGAGAGAGAGAGAGGTGAGCTGTGGGCGAGCAATAAATAGAAATTAAGGTCGGAGCCGCCTCCATGGCGGCGTTTGCAGGCGCCCTCGAATTCGTCCCCTGCACCCACTCCTCCTCCTCTCATCTCTTCTTCTTCCTCCTCTTTATATAGCCTCACACCTCGTCTCCTCACCACCCCAAAAAGCTCGTCTGCTCGCTGCACTACTCATCAGCAGCTAACCTCCTCCCTCCCCTCAGCTCCTCCTCCTGATACTACTTCTAGAGAGAGAAAGAGAGGCCTTAGACCCAAGACCAAGAGGCCAAGAGAGGAACGCAATTAAGCAAGGAGGCGCGGATTAGAGGCGAGGACTTCCTGTTTCCAGCAAAGGCAAGGTGAGTAGCACTGCTAGCAGCGGTAGCACACTGATGAGTGATGAGGAGGCAGCAAGCTCTTCTCTCATCACTACTCTTCCCCCCCACATGCATATGCCGCCACTCATCAGCAATCTCCTACACGCTTAATTGCTTACACAAATCTCTCTCTATGTCTATGAGCTTCTCTCTACAGATCTACCATCCATCCACTGATCCACCCACTGCTGAGCTATGTCAATCTATATATGCAGTTGCAGTGCAGCTCATCTAACCCTACAGCATGTCACACAACCCCATGCCCGCTGCCGTGCTCTGCTAGCTGTTGCTGTTGCCTCTGCGGCTTCTGCTTCTGCAGCTGCTTACTCCCAAGATCTCTACTTGTTTTTTTGCTGTAGGGGCTGAGCTAGGTGAGAGAGAGAGGCTTCTTTCCTCGTGGTGCACTCTCTCTCTCTCGCTCATCTTGATGGGTGGTGGTTGCTGCCTCGCATGGCTGGGTTCTCTCTGAGAGGAGGCGGCGGAGGCGGAGGTGGGAGAGGCGGAGACCGCGGCGGCGATAACCCGATCGGCGCCGACAGCCTGTTCCTGTACGCGCGCGGGGCAGCCGCCGCGGCCGCCGACACGGCGGCCAGCGGCGGCGGGGGCGGGGGGATAGGGTTCCAGCTATGGCACCCGCACCAGCAGGCGGCCGCCGCCGCGCCGCACACGTCGCAGTTCTTCTCCTCCGGCGTGGCCACGGGCGTCGTGCTGGGGTTCTCCTCGCATGACGGGAGCGGCGGGATCGGCGGCCCCGGCGCCGGCGGCGCCGGGGGAGGGAGGGCGGGGACGAGCTGCCAGGACTGCGGCAACAACGCCAAGAAGGACTGCGCACACATGCGCTGCCGCACCTGCTGCCGGAGCCGCGGGTTCAGCTGCCCCACCCACGTCAAGAGCACCTGGGTCCCCGCCTCCAAGCGCCGCGAGCGCCAGCAGCAGCTCGCCGCGCTCTTCCGCGGCGCCGCCAACAACAGCGCCAGCGCCGCCGCCGCCGCCGCGGCCGTGAGCAAGCGCCCGCGCGAGCTCGTCCGGTCCCTCGGCCGCCTGCCGTCGGCCAACTCCGCTATGGTCACCACCACCACCTCCTCAGGTATGGCGCCTCTCCGATCCTCACTTTCGCCGCGCACTCCACTGATGATCCACCCCACCGACCGTCTAAGCAAATGAAATGATGTTGATGCCGGGGTCGCAGGCGACGGCAGCGGCGGGAGGTTCCCGCCGGAGCTGAGCGTGGAGGCGGTGTTCCGGTGCGTGCGTATCGGGCCGGTGGACGAGCCGGACGCGGAGCTCGCGTACCAGACGGCGGTGAGCATCGGCGGGCACACGTTCAAGGGGATCCTGCGTGACCACGGCCCGGCGGACGACGCGGCGGTGGGCCAGCTGCCGCCGTCCTCGGCGGAGTACCACCAGCTGACGGGACACGCGAGGGAAGGGTCGTCGCCGGCGGGGAGCAGCGAGGCGGCGGCGACGGTGGCGACGTCCGCGGCGGTGCTCATGGACCCGTACCCGACGCCGATCGGCGCCTTCGCCGCAGGCACCCAGTTCTTCCCTCATAACCCTAGAACCTAGCTTAATTAGCTAGCTGCTGCTTCGATTCCTGTCCTAGCTTAATTCCTTGATGGTTTCATTTACTTCCAAACATGATGAGCATGAGCTAAGTCATCGTCGTTATCGTCGTCGTCGTGATCAGCAAACAAATTCGAGACAAGAAGAGAAGAGATTTTAATTGTTACTACTACTACTCATTCGAGTCGGTGATCGATGAACACTAATGTGCGATCAATCGAGTATAATGTTATTAGCTAGAGCTAGTAATTCTACCACTTGTTGATCTATCTTGTTTTGACGTTATATATAAATGAAATTACCCACCTGCTTAATGCAATGCAAAGAGAAGAATTTAAGTGTGTAGCTTCGTTCGTTCCTCAAATGATGGGAGTTGGTTTTTTTCCTCCTTAGTTGTTTACTCCCTTTGACATGCAGCATGTGATTAGTTAGTGCTACTGTATAGTATCATCTAGCTTAGTATAAGCTAATCCTCGCATCAATAGTATATACTATATGTTATATATGTAGTAATTAAGTAGCTCGTACTACTACGTAGATCACAATGTGCTTGCATACATTAATCTGCTTTTGTGTACATACATATGCTGCATGGGGAAGCTTCTCTCTCTGGATTTGGATTCTGTAAAGCTGGGTGTTTCTTGCACTGGTGCTTTTTATATGATTTGTTGCATGCATGTTTTGGGCTCTACCGATGCATGTTTTGTTCCTCCAGTTTGGTTCTTTTAAAGCAACTTGCTGTTCTGCCTTGGGATGGATGAGCAATCAGCTTGTGCTTGCTCCAGAACATGGAAAAGTACAGCAGTATTTCTATGCATTTTTGCAGGGATTGATGTGGCTTTTGGATTAGTTCCTTTGGATAATCTCGACAATGCTGCCTTGTAGTAACATATCTTGGCCTCTCCCTCTCCTCCGGCCTCGTCTCTCTCCTCCATTTCTCTCTCTAGAGTACATAGTGACCTTGTCACACCACTGTTCCTCTTTTCCTAGGGGTACTATTTGCAATATTCTTTTGGTGAAGTGACGTAGATCAATGTTGCAATTCTTTAACAATAAAAAGGGAAATCCACCATATACCAGTCACATGGAATGATGCATGGAAGAATGTCAACAATGTACATGATTTGTCGTCTAAAGAAACAAGGTACCTGCTGGTTTACTCTCTTATAAAAAAAGTTGCAGGGTTGATCCAATTAAGCCTAGGCATTAGTCTCTCTGAGTTCACAGACAGACAGAAAAATATTACATTCACTCGACAGTTGACACACACTTCTCACTTTCGATTAATAATAACTACTGCTTGTGCATTATATTATTACTGCTCTTATATTTACCCACCCATAAATTTTGAAACAAAAACACAAAAGGTGTAGTACGTACTACAGTTTGGTATGTGATCTCTCTTGTCCTATAGCTTCACTACTCTGTAAAATCTGATAGCTCGGCCGGCCTACATGTAGAGTGGTACAGTGTGTACTGTCCTTGTGTGATATGTCTAGCTGTAGAGAGCCTCACATCTCTACTTCGTTTGTTCTTTTTCCCCTTCTCACTACTGCAACTATATATTTTAGGATGTTGTAGCTTTGTACACACCCAGCGGCATATCGGTTCTGTGGACCGAAGACTTATCAAGAGAGTAGATCATCCAAATAAAAGGGCTTGCATGTTCTCCTCCTTGTTGTGCATATGCATAAATTTGAATGCCTCTCTCACAATATAATATATGTCATACACATCCTCTACATTGGTCAAAATATATGGTTATTAGCACATATATAGTATATCACTTCTTGGGGTTTAGTTTTTGTATGTGGTGTCGAAGTTAATATATATCTAATTGTGCTTCATGCTTGTCCTTCCTATTCTCCCTAAGTTCACTTGGTGATCTATATGTTTGCATTCATATACATATGTCGTAATTCTAGTAAATAATGGTGGTTAATTAGAAATTAAAGTACAGGACATATATAGATGACCTTTTTACTCGCAAAAGAAAGATGACAATTCAAATACAATTGATTAATTCTGAATAACTGGAATTGGATATTACATAAACTAATATTGTTACTCATAGTCGTCCGTAGCTCGGAGATGCATGCACACATCTAACCGGAGATGCTTAAAATTTTGTCGGATACATAGAGAAAGTGTAGAATTTCTTACAAAACATATGCAGTAGTGCTATATTAGGCAAAAAAAACTTCCCTCCCTGGAAGAATATCTGATGCAGCACTATTAATTGTGAAAAACCAGTAACACTAGCATTACTAACTGTTTAATTCTGGGTTTTGAGATTATCATACTTTGTAGGGTGTTTACATAGGCCTAGCTAGTTTTTCTTTCATCAAGTAAGATGCATGAAAATTTTAAAGGTGAGAATTATATTCATGCGTTATTTAAACTCAACTCGATATGTCATTCATTTTAGGGGTTCTACACTCTTTTGTGTTTCTGTGGCTCGCATTATATTATGAATAAAAAGGTTGAAAATATATGGTAGTATAATTAAGTGTGACAAATATATGCAGTTTATGTATGTACTATTTTCTCTATATGCTCTCCCTATGTAGTTTTGAATGGCAGTTGTTGAAACATTATATTATACTTGTACTCTTAGATAATTCAGAAGAAGCATACATATATATGCATGATGTGTGGCTATGGATGGATGCTTAAAACCTGAAACACCACAATGAATAAGAGTAAATATATGTCAGATCTGGCCAAATTTCTGCTGGAAATAACAGAGCTGGGAGTAAATTGAATTGCACTGTTAATTAATTACATCCTCATATGGAAAAGGAAAAGAAGAAATATATATGTGCTGTCCACCGTGAATTCGAGGGTGTGAATAAACATAACCCTTCCCTTACCAATTGATGAGAAAGCCTTGTCTTGCTTCTCTCAATTACAAAGGAGATGCTCGCAAACCCACTACACACGAGAAAAATATAACATGTTCGAATGTATCATGGCTATATAGAGAGTATTTATGTAGTCATGCAGCCTAATCTTAGATTTGTGAAAATGACATAACAAGTACAGTTTATTATGCAATTAAATCTTCTAGTAGTTCATATTGATTGATGCTTCGATGTAACATATGCACAGTACGTTTATGCTCCATTTTTGGCTGGTACTGCTCGATCGTTGTCTATAGGTAGCTAAACATATGCATGTGTGCTGGCTCTAGATGAAAATTAAAGAAGGCTAGATATGTCCATGCTTGATGCTTGTATGCACTCTTCCAATTAATAGAAGGTACAAGCAGTTTTAATTTAGTGCATGTATATAGGCGTATGTGAGTATCTGTTTATGTATTTTATTTCATAAAAATACATGTAGTTGTTGTAGACTTTGTTGCCAAGCAATCAAACATTTTTTTTTTGCCAATGGAAGTAGATTCACCATGAAAGTAATATCACGACACATATATAGTCCTCGGTGGGTTAGATGTATCATGCATATTTTCGTAGAGGATGGTATTAATGTTTTATATATCTTGTAGTATAAAGGTTGTGATGTGCTAAATTAACTTGTGATCAGAGTAATTTTCCGTCAATGCTTTTTTTTGCGAGGCGGTTGATTTTTTTTCCAAATTACACAGTACATCAGAGACACTCTCACAACACACACACACATCCCTATGAACACACGACCAAGCATGCCAATTGCAGGATTTGTGTATCTATGTGGTTAACGAATACCTGACAACTTAAGGAAAACTAAATTTGTAAAAATGGATACCTCACTTAGGTCTTGCATGTACATTCATGTATTTGTGGTCTTGATTTAGACCTTACAATAATGTATACTTCTTTTCCTGTGGTACGTAGCAGAGCAATAGTAGCTAGCACTAAAATGCGATGCATGATGAATAGTTTCTGTTCCCCACTTTATATCCATGGTTCACAAATTGAAGGTTGTTTTCTTGTGAGGAATACACCTGTAAATACATGCATCTCCCAGGTACTTCTTATATTAATTTAGGGTCCTAATACCAATAAGATATATATTCAGTTTCTATATATGCATCCTGTTTGTTTGACTGGTGGCTCCTGTTGATTTGTTCTGAGAGAAAAGTATCGTTGGCTGGTGGTTGTGTATCATTTCACTGGCTGTCAGCACTTGTGCTGAGGCCGGAACTTGCTTGTTCCTTAATCTAAAAAAAAGTACCGCTGGCTAGTGGCTGGTTTGTTCTGAGAGAAAAGTATTGCTGGCTGGTGGATGATAAGCCAGACGGATAGGCCGGATCTCGATAAATATACGATACAGAGCAAATTCATCAACCTATGTACTAAACTTGATTTAGAGCCCATCAAGCAATTAAGGTCGCATAGTCGCATTATACTATTCTCTCACATAAATAATTGGGGACTAGCATATATGCCTAACTAATTAGCTAGACCAACCATATGAATCCGGCCGGTTTTACCCTTTTCAAAGAAGTGGGCTATAAAAAGATTAAAAAATAAATTAAAGTAGTTGATGTGTATTGGTCATATACATTGGTTCAGAGCACATAGAAGCCCTCCCAATTACATACACATCTCTATCTCATACATGGGAGGAGGATAGTGACAAGCATGATGAGTTAGGCCTTGTTAGATTTTGTGTGGACCACTTGACCCTCTCCAACAACAAATTTTGACCTCCTCTTTCATGAGCAAGCAAGATGTAGCTGCTAAGCTAGCTCTTCCCCCTCCCTTTGCCACCTCCAGAATCCTGCTGCAGCAAAGAAGGAATCAGACCTAACAACAAAAATTTATTGGGCCAATGCTATCCGCACCTAACACCCTGCCCTTATCTACATATGTGTGCAACCACATCTACATGTCTATAGGGACCTAATTGCAAATATTCATTTATTCTCAGTTTCATAGCGCAGTACTGGGGCATGCAGTGGGCCCTGTGGGTGCCAGCTTGGGCCCTCCTAGTCAGCTTGTTCGAGCTTGAATAGGTGCAAGAATTTCACTGCATGGGGGAAGTGTAGTGCTGAGCTAGCAAGCTAAGCTTGTTAGGTTAAGGCTCTTACTAATAGCCATGGATGCATGATGATTAGATGAAGTAGCACTTAGCAGTGTATAGCTATTAGTGTGGGGATGCAAATTGAAGCAGCAGCAATGCAATGCAAGCATATGAAGATGGTCCCAAATGTAGAAAGAGAACTTTAATTTGTAAAAGGATGATGGGAAGATGGCTCCCACATGTCTCTTGTCACAAATTTGTAAAAGGTTTAATTAGCCGATCGATCACATATGTCCTTGTCGAAAAAAGCACTTAAACATTTTTTTTTTGTTAGAATGAACCGATGTGTTGTGCATGCATGCAGCATTCTGGTTGTTCATCAGGGGTATATATGCATATTTGTTAAAAAAAATACTTAATAAGCACGTACGTTCAACCACTGTATCAACCAGAACCCGGCCTTATTTTGGTCGCATATACAGTGGACACAATGTTGGGTTGACCTATAAGTTTTTTTTTGGTTGAAACACATGTACAGGCATGTGGCAACGGACACGCTCCCTACCCATATATGAGAAATTATAAGGAGACTGATTGAAGGGCAAATCTTGAGATTGGCATAGCCATCACAGGCGACTACTCACTGTCAATAATAAGCACCTTATATTATATACTACTGAAAGAAACAACACTGTTAATTTCATAATTAAATCTAGAAAAAAAAAATATGAGCACCTATATACTCCATCGATCTCTCCGTCCCAAAAGAATGAACTCTTGCTTCCGGAGCAGTCAACTAAGTCTAAATTTGACCAAGTTTGTACACAAAATAGACTAATATTTATGGTACAAAACAGTAAATATCAATATATCAATTATGTAATATATTTTCATACAAATTATATTGGATACTTGGATGTTAGTTTTTTTTATAAATTTTTGTCAAACTTAAAATTGTTTGACTCATCGAGAAGTGAGAGTTCTGCATTCTTTTTGGATGGAGGGAGTATAGAGTCGTAATGCAAGATCCTTGAATAAAAGTCTTCAAGAAAAGGTCACCGTTATATTGACAGCATGCATCATGAGGACTAAATTGACTACTGCACAGTACACACATATGCATATACCTACCCCCCTGCACTTTTGTCTTGCATGCATCGTCATGCTATATTGCTACACTGCCTCAGCTCCCAACCTTTTGCTAGGATTTAGTTAGTTAGGAGAAAAAGAACACTAGTGCTGCATGCTTGCTATTGTAGTAGCCGTATGTAGTATGTAGCTCCCTACACGGTACGCGCGTAGCTAAATTAGTACTCTATACAACTAGTCTACCGCTAGACATATACTTAACCACGAAGCAGAACAGTATGTACCAAGGCCGGGCACACACTAGATATATATAGAACTATAGATGTATATATAATATATATATAGCATATATGCATATGCACTGCATCGCCGCATGCATCGGTATCCTATACAAAGACAAGACGCGTACGCGCAGCACTGCGACGATCGATCAGCAGCCGCGCAGCACATGCGCGCACAAAACCGCGTCGTCCTCTCCTCCTCCGATCCGGCTTGTCAATACGCGCACGCGGCGCTGCTGCTGCAATCCGGCCCGCATGTGCCCGCGCCGCTCGCCCGAATAAAACTAGCCGCGCGCGCCGGCGATTTAACCTAACTAATTCATCTTATATTAGATTAATTGCATGCATGGTTGTGCTCCATCTCTCTCAGGCTGCATCCACGTCCTGACACGAGAAGAAGAAATCGCTTTGTTAATTCGCTTTGCTTTAATTAATTTGTCGTCGTCCTTATTAATCCAACAAACAACTGGAGGATGAGCAGCAGAGCGAGCTAGCAGCATGGCAAAGTCATGGCGTTTGTACTGCCTCGCCGCTAGGAAAAGGAGGAGTAGAGGGCTAGCTGGAGAGGCTAGAGGAGGAGGGAGAGAGAGGAGGCGTCGTCGCATGGCGAGGGCGCAAGGCAAGGAGGTGGCCTTGGGCAGTGTGCGCGCGGCTGGGGGAGACCTGACGCTTTCTTTCAGCGCCCCGCGGCGGCCTCTCGTCAGGACCGAGGCGATAGTACCCTGTGTTTTCTAGTGCTTGCTGATGGGAGGCAGCGAGAGCCCCGGCACTGGATGCCACTAGTGTGCTCTACTGTTTCTTCGGCTTGCTTGGCGTCAAGCTTAAGCGCGTGAATCATCTCGGCCGTGTCAATGCCTATTACTAGCTAATATATGCGCTGCTACTGTTTCCTGGTACTAGGAGTAGTATGCAGTTTGTGTATTTGGGATCAGTTTTTAATTAATCTACCCACCACTTCTCCCGGCTTAGTTTTTTTAATTATATTCATAGACAGATCATAGAGAACAGTAGTGCTTCCTTGTACTTACATTACACATGTGAGCACTGTACTGTTCCTGTTCCTCTTGGAGCTGAGCTAGCCACTACTACACTAGATAGCTAGCTTATTGCATTGGCTGCACAAAACTAGTATGATTGATTGTGCTTCTTGGAGCCGAGTACTTAATTAATAGCTTGTTTGGTTTCCATGGACTGACTAGAAGCGACTAAACTTTACTAGTTCCTATAAATCTTTAACAGCCCAAACCAAACGGGAGCTTATTACTAGTAATAGAACTTGTTTCACTTAACAAAGTCGTGTAGTGCCGTGTTGATATGCTACTTGCTCTAGATGCATGTACTGATAGATCACGCTCGATCTTTTGCTTGCTTCAGCTCCATAGAACAGTACAGTACTACACCCACTGACTGACCCCCTCCTGCACCTCTACCTACCTGAGACAAAATTTACCGACTTGCATTGCATCATGACGACGCCTCTGCAACACGCCGGCCGGGCATCGATCATGCCCACTACGACGCAGCACACGCACTGATCGAAGCACTGTTGCAACAAGCGCGTGCTCGACTGCTCGCTTACACTGAACAGTGCACACAACACCCACTGTGCGCGTAGTACAGTGCAGGCGGATACTGTGCACACTGCACCGGCCCGGCCGCCCGGCCAGCCGGCGAGCACAATCTATCTCCACGTACGATCGGTATCGAGCTGGCCGGCCGGGCGACACTGGACACCCAACGAGAGTCCAACACCCAAGCAGCCATCTCTGCGGCTGCAGGTGCCTGGAGGAGTGGAGGGAACTGAACACCCCAACGAGAGTCCAACAACTCGCCGCCATGGATGGCGGGATGGGCGGCCGCTCAGCTCATCAAGGGAGATGCAGAGGAAGGAGGTCAGAGGACGGAGACGACATAGGGGAGCTTCCAATAGATGTTGGATCTCATCGGATGGGGCGTGGAAGCATATGCAGGATGCAGCAGCGAGCCAGTCTGCGCGCCGCCTGCTGCTACCCTGCTGCTGGCTGCTGGCTTGGCCGGGGCCTGGCCGCCTGGGCCGAAGCCTACCTGCGTGGTCCTCGATCTCCGCTGCTGGCTGCTCCGCCGGCCGGCCACCTTCTGAACTCGTCTGACACCAGTGCGCGCCCGGCAACGGCAAACCAGGCCAGATACACTTCAGAATCAGTACTGCGCCCGTCAGAGATCGGGCACCACGTAGCCGCCGTACTAGTACCCATGGACAATCATCATCAATCCAATTCAGTTCAGTTACTACTTTATAGTACACAAACATTATGAATGGATTCTTGAGTTTGTATCTTGCTTTCTGCTACTGATCGATCACAGTTGCTTTGACAAATACACAAACATTATGAAGTATATTATTTCTCTTGTAATTCTCTGACTGAAATTCCATGCCTCCACTTGTATTTTAAAAAGAGCGCAAGCCTGATGGAAAAGAAAGTGGTAGTGGATTCAGCAGCTAGCTGACCTAATTATGGCGCTGTACGCATATTGTCTCTATGTGATCATGACATCACTGTAACTCTCGATTAATTAAACGATTAACAAGCAGCTGCAGCTGCAGCTCCGGTGGATGGATGCTTCTTTCGTTTTGTCGGCTAACTTGTCGAGGCCAACGCCTTTTTTTCCTAGCTATTAGCTAGCGCAAATTACGGCCAGCTTTGCTTGGTGCCTGGCACACTGGCACTACTAGCCCAGCCACTGCACCTTCTCGATTATTCTTCCTCTTACTACCCACTCCATCGTCGCTTAATCCTGTGATCAGGGAGGCATCAAGGCGATGCATGCCGTCACTCCCAAAATTAAGCACACTAGCCAGCTACTAGCTAGGTCCAACTTCGTCAGGACCTTGCTTGCATTGGTCTACATACCACTATCTCTAGCTAGGGGAGGATCTTGATGATGCAATCTGAGTTTTTTTTTACTTCTGATTCCTTGCATTTCCTTTTTCCTGATAATTTGGCTTAGCTGAGCAAATAATAACTCTTTCACCCCGTGGGAAAAAACTCTTTCAGCTAGGCAGCTACAGGTAGTCGATTGATCTACCAAAAGATCGATCGAGACGACTATTTATGCAGAAAAGCACGGCTAATAGCAACTCCAAGAGCTTTTCTAAAAACAACTAGCTAAAATCATGATTTGGCTAGTATGTAAAATGAAATAACTAGCAAAAAAGTTGATGAAATCCAACAGATTAGCTAAAATCAACTCTCCATATGCTCCACCACTACTGGGTCCCGCCTGCCATACTCATGTATGAGGGGATAGCTAGCGGGATTGGCTAGCTAAAGATGGCTATCGAAACCCCCGATTTAGCTAGCGGAGGACAGTGAGGGCAAGTTTAGCTAGTCTGTTAGATTGAGTTTTTAGACAAATTTTCCATTTTTTAGCTAGTTAAACCAAGATGATTAGTCTCTTGGAGTTGCTCTAATAACTAATTGAGCCTTCCAAATTCAACAATCTCTTTTCCTAATTAACTTGTTGTATTAGCATCTAGTAGGATCTAATTAGAGCTGTGGGATTACGATCACTCGCACCTGTCTTATCCATAGCTAGTATGGTAAATTGGTAATGCTGCTTCACTAGTCTCAACGAATTCCATAAATTTCATACCGGGGGGAGAATGCGTGTATAGCTACTGCTTCTATATGCTACTACTAACTGTAGTTGTTTCCAAATTTGATCAATACGATTACGATCATGAACTTGTTGACTAGCCGTGTGGTTGCGAGATGGCTGGCATGCCGAGATAGATGCAGCTCCGTCAGAGATTGCCAATGCGCAAGGGACAAACTATTTAGGTTGGTTGTTCCTTGTGCGATTGTCCACAAAGACGAGCAAACTTGGAGGGAAAAAAGCCACTTTCCCCCCGACAAGTGGACCCGGTTCCGATTGCCACATTGACTTTTCGGGCTGTGGCGCCGCAAAAGAAGTTCACCGAGAATCGCCTTGATTTGAGCAGAAGATCTCTGATTGATGGGGAGAGGCAACAATGTCAGCGTGTCAGCTGAATCCTGATCTTTTTTTTTGGTCCCTCCTCCTCGAAAAGACATGTTCTTCTGACTGCTGGAGATAATTACGTTTGAATATGTCGTTTGAATGAACGGTCCTGAATTTAGCCAAAGACCACAAAAAAGATAAACACCAACATGACCGTCTCTTTTAAGGAAAAAAAGGTTCTTTAGTTTTTTTTTAATGATGATGAGGTGCTGTATGATGTATCTCCATCACTGACAAAAGTGTGAAACGCGATGGGATATTTGGAAGAAGGTGTTGGGGCTCATGTGACGAATGTCTTTAAATTTTGATTATCTCGCTCGCTCGGCCGGCCGGCAGGTCGGCCCATGCACCTTTGCTGTGCGGTGGGCCCCCTTTTGCTGCAGAAAGTCCGGTCAGTTTGTACCTTTGAGCCCAAAGCCCACTCCGTCCCATTCCTCTTTTCATTTTGTCTTTTTGATTAACAAATATTTATTATTACCGGAATGTAATAAATAATTTTATGGGACGCGGGCAATCAACATGATGATGATGGTAATGATGATGATTTGATTAAGAATCCAGCATTTGCATCGCACATGACACCAAAGTAATAATTCAATTAAAGAGAGCACACGGCGCCGTAAAGACGCTGTTTGTCTCTCTTGCTTTCTTCGGGCTCCTTTCTTTCTACTATCTATCCACTGTCTCTTTTGTGGTGAACTGCATGCGTTTGTTGCCTCTCACTTTTTGGAACATACTCCTAGTGGATTCCAAATCAAAGGATGGATGGAGGCATGAGTAGTAGGCCGACAAGTATAGCATCGCATTCCTCTAGGGAGTAGGGTGAGTTTGACCAAATTAAACTGGACATTCAGACGCAAGGAGAACGGGTAGTAATAATGCTAGGAATCTCTACTACTAAACACCAAGGCCAAATGGGGATGTGGACATGTGGTAAACAAAAGATGGAAGGATCCTTCTGAAAAAAGAAGAACGAGAGGAACCAGGAAACGGAGGCAGAAATGTTGGCGTCCATTTTGGTTGCGATGCGGGCCTAGCTACTATTCCGTTTGGTCCCTCGGGCCCAAAACTACAGTCGGCGAGGCCATGGGCTGGGGTGGGAGCCCCCGTTGTGGGGCCGAAAGATGGGCCGTTTTTTGCAAGATAAATTTTGGTACCGGCCCGGCTTTGTTGCTACCGCTTCTGATTGATTTTTTTTTTGCCTTAAAAAAATGGAAATTTGTGGCGCTGATGATAGTATTTATCAACATGTCACACCGGGATCATCAGGAGCGTACAAAAGTCAATCCGACCACCATCACGCAGTGCTACACTAGCATTGTATTTTGCTTAGCAATTACAGTAGCAATTGTATTTGAACAATCAAGCAGTATGACGGAATCAACAGTTCTTAGTCTCTCAATCACACAGTACAGACGACAGCAATAATGCACGCAAGGAGCCCACACAACACACGACAGTACTAGTACGACCTTCACTTATTCGTTACAATACCTGGACGATGATGACCTTAATTAATTTGCTTGGCATCATGGCGTACGTGCAGCGACGACACTAGCTAGAGCTGCTGCACGTACGCGTGTGGCTAGCAGGCAACTGCTAGCTAGACAATGGGATCAGCTAGCCGAGGCGCAGGTCGTGGGAGCCGTAGGCCATGCCGTGCAGGTTGGGCTGGCTCGGCACCACGCGGAAGGCGTACATGTCCGCCGCCGCTGCGCCGCCGCCGCTGCCACCCAGCGTCGTCACCGACGAGCAGCCATCCCACCCGCCGCCCGTGTTGTCCACGAACCCGAACGCCGGGTCCTCGCGCATGCCCTGCGTGCACACGTACGTACGCGTCAGGGTGATCGATCACAAACACACACACACACACAAAACGCAGCGCAATTATTGAAAGATTAATTGATCTATAATTGTGGCACAAGATTAATTAATCCTAGCGATCGAAAACTAGCGATCGAGTTTTGATCAACCATATGGACACGTACCAGCTCCTGCTGCAGGTTCTTGTACGCCTCGAACGAGTGCTTCACCTGCAAACGCCGCATGATCAAATTAGTTAACAACGATTAAGCGTAATAAAAATCGTAATCATTGACGTCATGGTGTAAAGATTAAGCGTCATGCACCACTTGTTTTCAGTTTCTAGCTAGCAAAGCAGCAAGTACGTTATTTCCCTGCAATAATGCGCACAGTCGTTTACTTTAGACACAACACTATGCCTGCGGCTACTGCTAGCTAGGCTCAATTCATGTGGAACCACTGCAGCTTAGACAAGACACAGACATGCATGGTCCCATGTGTGTGTGTTCATCAATCATATTACCAGTGAAATGCTCAACAAGAACAGTAGTGGATCAATCAACTTACACACACTATTGGCCCATCCATTCATGCATGTCCAGTGACCAGGCCAAATTAAGAGCATACACTTGTATCTCGTTTAACTGAAAGCCCGCCCTAATATAGGAAAGGTTTTTTGGTAACAGTATATAGCTTTGTTCTTAAAATGCTAGTAGCATGAAATAAAAATAACAATGTTTCACAAAGGAAATAAAAAACTCTGAAAAATATGCTTTTGTAGCAATAACAACTGTTCTAACCGCAATATATTTTCATTATGCTATACATTGATTTATAAGGAGAAGATGAGCTATCTAAATATTTGAGATGGCAACATACAAGTCCTTCAGAGTTCAGACCTTCACATGGTGGAGATCGATGGAGGTGGCTAGCGTATGATATGTGAAATTTGGGTGGTCATGCAATGTTTCAGTCAAAATTAATACATACACACACATGCATGGTGGGGGTTAGGTGAAATTTTGGGTGATTTGGAAATAATGAGCTGGATGATGCGTGCAATAATGTTTCAGTCAAAATTAACACATACACATGAATGGTACGGTCCTGTGGCGCACGGCTAGCTGTGTATTGAAAGACTATCATTCAGTGATCAAGCCAAAGAATCTCCATACTAATGAGTTGATCCATTTCCACACTCTTGCAAACCATAAAGCCTCCACTTTGGTCCTTATCGCTGTGAGTGTATCATGCTACGGTGCAACATCATAAAAATCGGCGTTCGAGATAGCCGGGGACCAAATAAGCAACGAGATCTGCAGGCAGCGGTCTATAAGCTAGCAGGCTTTACGGGAGAAACACGCAGACCCATATGCCCCAACACTAGTGTACTTTGCTTTCTGGATCTCAATTCATTGTGTAGCTTCTAAAAGACAGAGACCAATGAGCCTATATATTGATTGTTGAATACAGCTAGCGTTGCACACCATGCATGTGTACGAGTGCGTGCATGGGATCGATCTAGCACATCATGAGATGGATTGAGATCTACTAGTGTTCTACAACGTGGAGCTACTTTGAGTACAGCCTCGAATTAACATGGAGAAGGAGATGGGTGTGGAAATGCATGCTAATAAATGTACACTGGGCAGTAGCATGCAAGCTCCAGTTCGAGGCGTGGTGGTGTCTGTAAGATATTTGCCTTGATCACTACTTGAATAGTCAAACGTGCAGTACAAATTTAAAGATTCGAATGTAGTTGGGCTTGCATGACCACAAGGTTTTCTTAGTATAGATAAGTAGATGCACTAGGAAGGTATATGCAGGAAGAGGTGATAAGCAAATTTATCAGTTATGCATATCTTATTTATGTTTAAAAAATGATTGGTTTAACCAAAGAGTACCCACATGGGTTTTATGACAGAACAAAAAGAATAGACTAGAGAAAAGGAGAGAAGTGACAAATAAAAACTTAAATTAAGACCAATTAGACAAATTGATTTGGAAACATTAGCATGGCAACTACTGATTATATTAGGATATATATACTAGCCACAAGTGATTTAGGCAAAGCATGACGTGCAGTGGTGAAGTGCAGTGATGATAAATTGAGGGCAACTAGCTCTTAAACTTGTCCATTTGACTTGGGATATATATGTATGAGCAAATCGTTGTGCAGTGTGAAACTCAACCGAGCAAGAACACTTGAATTTTTTTTTACCTTCTTCTTATATGTTTCAGTCTGTGTGGTGATCACATGATACTGCAAAATCAAATGAAAAAGGATCAGAAAAGGAGATATAGAAGCCAAAAACATGAACATGTGAGATGAAATTGTATAAGGATTTTAAATTATAGGCAATTCTCTCCCAACTTTTACTTTCAGAACAAGAACAAGTACTTGTACACAAAAACAAATGTCAGAACAAAACGTTGCTGTTTAATTTTGAGATCAAAAGAACGAAAAGAACAGAGATAGATGCATGCATCAATAAGGATTAAGTAATAATGAATTAACCAGCAGCATCAAATTCTCCAAGTGTCATAAATATCCTGTGTTAACTTCACACAGGCACGAAAAAAATTTAAGGACGCACACAGATCTACCAATGAAAGACGATACTCACAAATAAACAAATCAAGAAACACGGATCTACAAAAGGAGCATGAAATATGAACAGAGATCTAATAAAGAGGACATCAACAGTGTGCAGAAGAGGCAGATCTAGCTCGGGGGATGAACCAAAAGGTTAGGGTTTGTACGTGCCTTCCTGTGGCGAACCTCCCTGAGAGCAGTATCAACATTTTGCTCAAGACCGCGCAGCTCGTCGAACTCCAAACTGTCCAGATCTTCACCCATCCTTTGCCTGAACACGCAAATCAATCATCAAAGTTAACCAAACTTTGCGAATTAATTCCCATCTTTTTTTTCTCAGAAATCCCCATGAGCAACCAAAGAGAGAGCGAGAAGAGAGGAAAGTGAATTCCGAGCTGACCTAATCTCCGTGCGCAGGTTGCGATTGATGTCCTTGAGATGGCTCAGCGTGCGCTGCATATTCTGCAGTAGTCAAATTAAACCAAATTAAACAATGGAATTTCTTTTAGATCTCACAATCTCATGAACATACAGCTAGCAGGTTGAAGAGTAAAGAGCATAGTTCTGCTGTTGAAGAAAAAAAAGAGGCAAAGGAAAGGCAAAAGGAGACAACAATCTGACCTCATACTGCTCGTTCCATAGGCTGGTCCCGATGGCCTGCTGGTACCGGTCAAAGATCGTCTTGATGCTGCAGTATAATCATGATCAGTCAATCAATCAATCAATCAAGAACACCGACAGATCGAAGAAGCTAATAAGCAATCGAGAATTAACCAAGCTGGGAATTAACACGTACGGTGAAGACGTGAAGTGTGAAATTGGGAATCGTAGTGTATGAGCAGGAGTGCCTTACTCGGTTCCTGGGCTGACGAACTCGTGGTACTTGCCGGTGGAGGAGAACATGATGATGGCGACCTGGGCGTCGCACAGCACGGTGAGCTCCCGCGCCTTCTTCATGATCCCCGTGCGGCGCTTGGAGTAGGTGACCTGCCGGTTGGTCGCGTTCTCGATCCGCTTGATCTCGATCTTGCCCCGCCCCATCTTGCTGTTGGGATCCTCGTCGGCCAGCTTCGATTCTCAACCTAGCTAGCTAGCTGCTGCTGCTGCTGCTGCTGAAGGTCGTCGTTCACGGGAGAGGAGAGGAGAGGAGAGCTAGCTGGTGGGGAAGAAGAAGAAGGAGTTGGAGAAGGAACGGGGAGAATGGAGGCAGAGGCAGGCAGCAGCCGCGAGTGCGCTGTGATAAGGAGGAGGAGTTTGGAACTTGGAAGAGGAGGAAGGCGGAGGCGGAGGCGGTGAAGGACAAGGCGTGTGTGTGCAATTCCGGGAGGCAAAATTAAAAGGACGAGCGGTGGAGCGCGACGTGGACGGCGGCAGCTGCCGAATCGGTGAAAAGCCTGGGGCGCCGTGCCCAGCCGCCCGTGCCGTGTGACCGCGCGCGCGGCGCGCCCGCCCGGCCTCGTGACGCGCGCAGCGTGGGTGTAAGCGCCGGCCGGCCGGACTCTGGCCGTCTCTGGGCTCGTTCCGACGGATCCACACCGTGTGCCATCGTCGTCATCGCCCGGTCGCGCGGTTCAGGGGCCTGCCGGCCCCGGGCGGCTGCACGCTGCAGCGGCGTGGTGGCTTTTGGCACAACGGTTAGCACGGTTTGGGCTACCGGATCGTCGTCGGGCTTTTCTTCTCTTTCCCTTTGCCGGCCTTTGCCGTTTCCTGCCCGGAGGTCTCAGCTCTCAACCCTCAAAGCTAGCGAGGTTGCCACTAGGGGACTACACGCTGCAGTGCAAAAGGCAATCTCGAGGTTTAGAATTTGTTTTTTTCTTTCTTCTTCTTCTTGAAAGTCATATCATACAATCAAATTTTCTAAAGCTAGTATCACGCTCTAGAATCAGCTTTGGGTATGATACACCCTAGAACAAGATTTTCCAAAGCCACAATCCGTAATCAGCTTTTCTAAAGTTATGTCTTAAACGAGTTTCTCAAAGCCACAATCCAGAATCAGCTTTTCTAAAGCCATGTCTAGAACGAGTTTCTCAAAGCCACGATCCAGAATCAGCTTTTCTAAAGCCATGTCTAGAACGAGTTTCTCAAAGCCACAATCCAGAATCCGCTTTTCCAAAGCCACACTTTAGAATCGGTTTCTCCGCGGCCACACTTCAGAGACACCTTTTGCAAAACCAGCCTTTAGAATCGGTTTCTCCGCAACCACACTCCAGAATCAATCAACTTTACCAAAAGTCATAACTCAAATAAACATATATACACCGTGACTAACAAAATCTAAAACTTGAGGAGATTGGTCTTGAAGGGTAAAAAAAAAAGAAACACGAGCTGAATAAGATTCCGCTTGACGACTGTTTTTGTCTTTAGGTTGCTTAGGCATGCAAGAATTAGGGCATCATATATCACTCAATATGCAAGTACTCGACTACTTCACGTGATCCTCTTCCAACTGTTGACTTGACTAACCCTCTGCTCATGTACCACAACTCTATCATCTAAAAAGAGCCATGTTTCCATGTCATTTTTAAACATGTGAGGTCAGGGACAAAAGTTTCAACTAGCTATATCTAGTCTCAAGCACACGCATGGTGGTTCTGTACTTCTGAACACAGAGGACGATCTCCGGCCCATTGCCCATCAGTCAAGCACTCGACTCAAGCAGAAAAAAAGAGCAGCTACGATTAACCTCCTGCAGGATGAAGTAGCTCACATGACAGGTCATGTCCATCTACGGAAAACCATGGTGACCTAACCATAGGTGAGAATCCAAGTTTCTTGCAGGCTTAGAAATGGCTGCCGGCCGGCATGCCCTTTACGCGACCTGTAACCCTGTACTAGAAGCCGTAACCCGTTCTGATAGGACAGGACGAGATGGGCAGATGGCTTCCTGGTTGTTGGTTGGGGGGGGGGGGGGGTTCAGAATTACAGATGCAGCGCAGCACTGCAGCGGCTCGGTCAATCATGCGGCCTGTGAGCACAAGAGGAAATCCTTCGTGCGACTTTCCAGTTCCAGGCATGAGTTATTGGTCTCGTGGTGCCATTTTTGGATGCTTGGATGTGACTTGTCATTGCACTGATTACAGCAAAGAGGACCAACTTGCTTTTGTTCTTATTCATCTGCTTTAATTTGTTTGAATTTTCCTTTAACCTTTTTCTTTTGGTTTGCCCTCAATACTCAATGAACAGTATATGGTGCTGCTCTTTTGCATGACTTTGACCTGGTGCGGTTGGGAATGAATCGCTTGTGTTGCGAGAAAAATGCAAATACGTTTTTGCTCAATTGAAACTTTAAATGTCTGCAAGCATAGTGTGCTTCCATGGCACTACGGTACTGGAAACTTCAAGATTTTGTTTGTTTGTTTCGGATTTAAGTACTAGCTCTTTGAGTATCAACTAACTTTAACAATTTAATTTAAATTTTTAAGAAAGAGAATTTGTTAATGTGTTTTGCTATGTTGTGGCCATCCATGCATGCATGACACGTCTAGGTATTTAAGCTAGTATTTAGGTATTTTTCCTCCAAAAATTCGGTATATACTACTAATGCTAGCCAGATTTAAGAGCAACTCCAAGAGCCTAGCTAAATTTCACTCTTTATACTCTCATTTAGCTATCTATTTAGCTAATATCCACTCTTTATGTTTCGACACAATCCAACAAACTAGATAAATTAACTATTTTTTCTTTCTTACCTTATCCTTTTTTTCAAGCTGTCGACCTCAACTCTCTTCCTTCTTCCACCGTCACAGAGCCAAGCCTAATGTCCATCCGCCCGCCAGCAAAATCCGTTGTCCTCCAGTCGCCTCATTCAAATCATCGCCGTTGTACACCGCCTGCACCTCCTTCTTTACCCCCTCGGCCCACCAAACGCCATCGCCACCCATCACATTGCCAGGGAAACGCCATTCCCCAAGGCCATTGCAGAGCTGCGCGATGAAGGGGACAGAGGAGGCGGAGAAGGGCGCCAACGGATCGAGTCCGACCAGCTCGATGTGATGCCGAATGAGCTCGCCCGTGTTCGACGCGACGCCGGAGGACCTCTGCCGCAGCCATCCTCCGCCTTTGTCCCTCCTCCATCACCGCACCGTTGTCTCTCCTCCACCACCTTCAGAACAAGGGAAGGAGGGTGGAGGGAGTTTGGCCCGCTACCCCGTCGCTGTGCTAACCGCCAGGCTAGGGATGGCAACGGGTGTGAAACCCGATGGGGGGGGGGGGCACCAGACCACACCCGCACCCGTTAGGGTTAAAACCACCCATCACCCGCACCCACCACCCGTGGCGGGTCTTGATTTCCCCCACACCTGCCATCCGCATGGGTAACGGGTACCCATCGAGTAACCCACATCCGCCACGTCATGTTGGCATCACCCCACACTATGAAGCATCTCCATCCACGCCGCCACTACTCACTGTCCCGTCGTCGCTACCAACGCAGCTGCCCCACCGCCGCTACTAACACGGTGCCTCGCAGTCACGCCGTCACTCCCCAATCCCTCATTCCCATTGCCCTGCCGTCGCCAACTGTCACCCCACTGTCCTCGCCACCGCAACTGCTCGTTGTTGATGCTCACTAAATCTTATTTTTATGCATCAACAATACATGAAAAAGGACCAAAAAGATAAATCAACAGTAATATAGGGCCCTGGACTAATGAATTCCACGAGTTTTGGTGAATTATATATTTTCAGGGACTATTCAGGAAAATGCGAAAAGAATGAATTCTAGAAGGCTCCAGAAGACCCCCGAACTCAACCGAAATGGGCTTCAAGAAAATACACATCTAGAAGGGACAAGAGGCCCACACACGAAGGCGGAGCCCGGCCTGGGCCTAGCCCAGGCCGACCGGCCCTGTAAGCAGGCCGATCGCCCCCCTGGCCTCGATCAGGCCCTGCTTCGGGAAGGTTCCTCCACCGCCTCTTATGGTTAATCTAAACCACTTGATTAGATCGGTTTGATCCTACGGCAATGGATTATCCCTCAAGACTATATAAGCAAACCCAGACCCCCCTGGGCATGGTATGCATCTCTCGGAAGATCATCATCATCAGGCCAAGACAAGAGAAGAAGAGGATACATCAGAGATAGGATAGCTACTTCATAGTTCAAGATCTAATTTCTAGATCAAGAACCTAGTTCTATATAGAGAGTCAGATTTGAGTAGAGTTGAGCTTTGCTCCAGTTCAGATCTGTAAGTTATCAAAATTTAGTTCTTATATTGTTTCTCAATGACTTTATGTTATTTCAATGTTATGTGTGCAATTGCTAAGTTCTTACTTTATTCTAGTAGTATATTTGATATAGTCATGATCAATGATAAGTCTACGCACTTATTCGTAGAGATCCTAGTATTTTATGCGCATATGCTAGGTAGTAGAAAGTATGTAAGCATGATGCTTAGATATAATTTACTTGTGGATTCACCTTATACTCCGGGTCGTGTGGTAGATCGTGGGCGTGACAGGCCTATTGAGTCCTTTGCAGTCCACCCTCCGAGTATAAGACTAGTCGAACAATGATTCTTGGGAGGATCAAGTTTCGTCCTTGATCTTGTTGGGTAATCTTCAGGGTGTTCACATTTATCCATGACTATGCTATATGTGATGATATGCTACATTAGAATAAATGAATAACTCAGTCTTTCTATGCTATATAAAATTGTGCCTCCTAAGTAAATCCAATTATAATCTAGACTAGGAATAGTATGTTCTATGCTCCACATGTGCCTCTTCCTGTTAGATTTATCATTACTTTATCATTTGGCTTACCCCTGTTAAAGTATGTGCCATTCCATCATAGTCCATAAAGTAATGTACTGCCATCCCTATGTCTGTTGTTACATCCATCCATCTTCCCTATGGATACGATATTTTAAAAACCCATCACCCCGGGTGAAATGCTCACCGGTATCCGTGTGCTTGCGGATTATCTACCATAATATTTCTGTAGGCTTATATACTAACCAACATTTCTTGCGCCATTGCTTAGAATGGTTTCTAGATCTATTCTTTGGAAGTTGCGTTAAGAAATGTCAACAAGCATTTCTGACACTGTTGCCGGGGAAGATTGGACGGCTACCTTTTGAAAATCGATGGCTAGATACTTTAATGAGACTTTGCAATTTGGCACCTCTGCTTAAACAGAATTACCCTTGTTTGTTTTTGTCTATCTTATTTGAAGGGTATTGACAGGTTTGATTGTGACTCACCACACTTCAATTATTTGAGTCAAATCAACCAAGGAAGCTTTACACCAAGTTCTGAAGCCATGGCTGAGAAGATGTTGTTGGAATTCTCTGCTCCAAACATCAATGACATTCGCATTGGACCAACAATCGATCATGATTTCGAGCTTAAGCCTAGCCTCATCAGCATGGTGCAAGCTGATCTATAACTCCTATATAGGAGCTCCTCACTAGCAATTCTTCGGGAGTTCTCAGGCCTCTGATTGGTCCATGTGACTGGTAACCGCAACCTAGCAAAACGACCTAGTAGTGCTCCTTCCTTCACTTGCGGCGTGCTTTGAATCCCGCCGCCGCCCCCTCGCCTCCGGAGTGCCCACACACCGCTGCGCCACCTTGCCTCCTCCACCCATCGCGCCTTGAAGCACGCTGATGCCCCCCTTGCCTATCGCCTCCCCGCTGCTTCCCCTCCCCACCCGGCTTCATAAATTGGCCCCGGGTCTATGCCTCGCCCACATCACCTCTGCCCCGTCCCGCGTAGTCGTGATCCAGGCCCCGCGACGTCGTGAGCCCGTTCCTCGGAATCGATTTCACGCTTGCAGCCTTCTTGCAAGCTTCCAAGCCGGCGCCGGTTCTTCTCCCGAACCGGGGATTTGGCGAACCCAGCAGCAGCCATCAGCCGCCGGCCGACAGTCGCGAGGGCGTACATGGGCACGCGGCAAGCTGAAAGTGCATCTTGGCCCCTAATTATTTTGGTGATAATGACAAGCACGATTTGTGGTATTTAATGCTTTGACAAGATGTGTGCAGGTCTTAAATGAGTAAAACTCTTATAGTTGATCAAAGGAAGGCCCCCAATTTCAAGACGATGCTTTCTACTCGAATCAAGGCTTAATTTACTTTTTCTTTTGAATTTGAGTATAGGAAACACCGTACTATAAAGGGGGATGCAATTTGATAGCCAAGAGATGCTAAAAGTGCTCTAGAAGGTATTCTAAGTGAGTGAGAAGAGTTGAGAGTTGACACGTGCACATATGCTTTTCTTTCCTCAAAATCTCAGGCTGGGCCGGTTGTACCGACACCATGTCGGTACTACCGACCACCGCCCTTCGGTAGTACCAACGCAGGGCCGGTATACCGATATGCGTTCTCTGGCGTGTTTTAGCCAGGGGGCCGGTACTACCGACCCTGTGTCGGTACTACCGGTGTCCGTACTGTTTTTGTTCAGAAAAAGCCCCCCCTCGGTAGTACCGACACCGTGTCGGTAGTACCGGGGTTACACGACTTTGCACAGTAATGGCTAGTTTTCAGCACCTAGTATTTAACCCCTCTTCTCCCTCCTCACTCATTGCTGACCAACCACGGGACAAACACTTCCTTGAGCATTCACTCCAAGCTTTGAGAGCCCCTTCGTTCTTCCCCTTCTCAAGAGCACTTGAAGCATCTCCGGGTTATTGTTTTGCATTTGTTACTCTTGAAGCTTGCTTCTAGACGGTTAGGCGTCGCCCGCGAGTGCCCTCTTGGTGTGGTGCACCCGGGATCGTTTGTATTGCCCTCTCCTACGTGGAGAATTCTTAGTGAGCACCAATCTTCCTTTGTGGGGGTTGGAAGAGGAAAAGAGGCTCTTGGTGATAGCCCTCCCTTTGTGGGATCCTCAACGGAGATGTAGCATCCTTTGTGGGTGTGAACTTCGGATTAAATCCTGTGTCTCTTTTGCTTGCTTGAATTTCCTTGTTTCTAACTAACCCTAGAACTTGTTTTAGCCCGATCTATCATTTGGTTGCTATCCAACTTGTTTCTGTGGTTGCAGGTGGTTCTTAGCATCTAAACTTAAACTTTGATTCAAGTAGAATTGCTAGAAACCGCACAGAATTCAAATTTCGTTTTAAGTTATCTCTGCCTGTCGGTAGTACCGACCTGGTACCGGTAGTACCGACCCCGTCGGTAGAACCGGCACCACGTCGGTAGTACCGACAGGGGTTTTTAATCCGCTGCTTTTGTTTCAAAAATTTGAAGTGATCCTGTTCACCCCCCCTCTAGGCATCACAAGGTCCTTTCAATTGGTATCAGAGCCTAATCCCTTGATTTAGGCTTAACCGCTAAGGGATCAAGATGTCGGGGATTGGAAGCAACCCAACCACCGAAGAGATTGCCGCAAAAGAAGCTCAAGAGAGAGAGCTCACGGCAGCTCAAGTCGGCGACCTCGTCGGCAGGGCCCCAAGCCGTACACCATCCAACGTGGACAGCTCCGACGACTCCTCGTCGGATTCCGACTCAAGTGATGAGGATGCCAAGGACGATGATCTTGCGGCAAAGAAGGTGGCCAAGAAGAGAAGAAAGGCTAAGAAGAAGAAGAAGGCCAAGAAGATGGCAAAGAAGCTCCTCAAGAAGATGATCAAGAAGGAACAAGCCAAGTACTCTCACTCCGGCTTCTACGAAGTGCCCCGTCACTACGGGCAAATTCCGGGCAACAACTCTAACGACAAATTTTATTCCGTGCATTTGGGAAAGCCTCCTCATTTCGATGGGAAGGACTATCCCAAATGGGCTTATGATATGCAAATGCACCTTTACGGGCTTCACCCTTCTCTTTGGAAGATTGTGGTTGTAGGTGTAACAATTCCCGCCGAAGGAGAAGCCCTCACCATTGAGCATGAGCAAGATCTTCACCGCAACGTACAAGCCACGAGAGTCATCACGGGATCCTTGTGTACACAAGAATTCAACAAGGTTCGGAACATCCAAATTGCCAAGGTAATTTGGGACACACTCAAGGAAGCACATGAGGGAACCGAGTATGTGAGACAAGGCAAGATGGACCTAATCAATGGAGAACTTGAGCTTTTCTTCATGAAGGATGGAGAGACCGTTCAACAAATGTATGATAGACTCATGGTGCTTGTCTCGGACATTAGAGCTCTTGGGAGCAAAGATTGGGATGACTCAAAGGTCACAAAGAAGTTGCTAAGAGCTTTTGCCCCCAAGGACAAGAACTTGACGCAAATGATAAGAAGAGATCCAAGATATCCAACAATGACTCCCACTCAACTCCTTGGAGAGATATTGCATCAAGAACTTGTTGACCAAGATGTGGAGAAGTCTCTAACCTTGAAGATGGGCAAGAGCCTAGCCCTCAAAGCTAGCTCTAGTGAAGTAGTTGAAGAAAAGCCCAAGGCATCCAAGAGCAAAAAGGAAGACACTAGCGATGAAGAAAGCACGGATGAAGAAACCGCCTTTGCTATAAGGAAGTACAAGAAATTCTTGAAGTCAAGAAATTCAAGAAAAGGTGGAGATGATAGAAGGAAGAAGTCACAAAGAAAGTGTTATGAGTGTGGAGAGTATGGACATTTCATCGCCGAGTGCCCCAAGAACAAGAACAAGAATGAGGAAGAAAAGAGGTTCAAGGAGAGAAGCAAAGAGTACAAGAACAAGTATCAAGGGCGTGCGCACGTGGGTCAACAATGGGACTCAAGTGATGAAGATGAAGAACCAAAGAAGCAAGGGATGGCAACAATTGCCATGGCACAAGGTTCATCCACAACACGCCTCTTCAACAACCTCTCCGATGATGAAGACCACTCTCATTTTTGCCTCATGGCAAGGGGGAGCAAGGTACAAGAATCAACCATCTCATCCTCTCTAACATCCTCTTCATCCACCTCTAGTAGCGACATAGAAAACCTAGATGAGGAAAAGGAACTAGAGAACAACATGATAAAGAAATTTGGTAAAAATGGCCACAAGGAAATTAAAAGGCTATTGGACAAACTAGAGAAAAAGAAAGAGATCCTTCATGAGCAAGAAGACTTGCTTATCCTTGAAAAGGAAAGAAACCTTGCTTTAGAAAAATCTCTTGCCGAAGAGAAGGCTAAGGTGGAAAAGTTGAGCATGGACTTGTCCTTGATCGGCGATTCTAATAAGAAGATGTCAAAGGATCTCACCTTGGCAAATGAATCTTTAGCTTCCCTAAAAACTACTCATAGTGAGCTTCAATCAAGCTTCTCATGCTTGACGGAGAAATACAAATCTCTTGAAGCTAACTTTAGTAGTCTTTGGGAAAGCACCAAAGCAACTCCATCGGCAAACTTGGACTCTAGTGCCTCCACTAGCAAAACTTGCTCTTCTTGCGCTAACATTGATATGAATGCTATCAAGACTAACCTTGCAAGGCTTGAAGAGAAAATTAAGAGCAAGGACAAGGAAATTGCCTGATTGAACATGTTGTTTACACAAGGCAACATTAGTGCCAAGTCAATACCCAAGGTGGTGGACAAGCAAGGACTTGGACACCGCAAGAATGTTGACGGTGAAAATCCGTCAACCTAGCCATGAGTTTACCTTCGGTGTTGGCATGAATTTTATACCTTATCCATTGGTACTAACCCCCGTGGTATAACAAGTTCACGTGTGCATGTCGGTTTTGGAGTTTAATGTTTATGCAGGGTTTTAGTGTTGAATGCAAGACTTTCGGGATAAGTTCATCAAACACCTCATGACAAGACCTTGAAGCCCCGTACAAGTCATGCAATGAAGCAAACTTAACTCCAAGAAGCGGGGACTTGATCCGAGAAGACGACGGACTCCGGGGACCCGACCGGAAAAGTCTTGAATCTTGCAAGACAAGGAGTTGAGTCCAATTCGGAGAGAAACCGACGACATGGACCTACATGCGAAGGGGAAACATCCGGGAAGCAAGGGAACCGACGTGGGGCAAAGGAGCCCACGGGGCCGGGCCTAAATGGGCCCGGGCGGCCGGCCGGCCCGGGTCCCGGTCGGCCCAGGCCCATTTTGGGCCCAAATCCGTCCTCCTTTGCCCTAGCCGCCAATCGGGCTATTTATAGTCCCCTGACCGAGAGCCACGCAGAGAAGATTTCGTCTTCGGCCGCCGAGAAGCAGAGAAGAGAGGGACACCATCTCGGAGAGGAGAGGGTCGAGCTAGTTGACTAGGGTTCCCCTAGCCGACGTGGGAACTGTCGGGCATACTCCCCAGGTACTCATGCAAGGAAGGAAGAATAGTAGAAGACGGACTCCTGGTAGAATTCCCCTGTACTCCTACTAGGACTCGCTCTGTGTACTCCTACTAGGACTCCTGCCTTGTAACCGACTAGGAACCCGCCCCCTGGACTATATAAAGGAGGGCCGGGTACCTAGCCGCACATCCCCAATCCCTCCGGGGACAACCCAACACCAAGCGCAGGGCGCCATACTTGATCCCCCAAACAGGACGTAGGGTTCGCCACCTTGGCAGCCCGAACCTGTATAAATCTCGTGTCCCGTGTCCTCGCGCATACCTTCGAGTTCTCGGTCAACCGATCACGATCCCCACCGCACAATCTACTACCTCGGGTACCCCCTTGGTAGGTTTGCCGGTCTAAAACACCGACAGCTGGCGCGCCAGGTAGGGGAGATCATCACCACCGGGCGAATTCGAAGGACCCTCGTCAAAAAGATCAATCTACTCGTCGACTCGTCGAGATCCATTGAAGCAAGTCGCCTTGCTCTTGTCAAGGCGGAATCAATCTTCCTACGCCGCGCTTCCGGTTGCTTCGGCACGTCGCGCGGCTCGTCACGCGGCTCGCCGCGCCGCTCGTGGACTACTCGCCTCGCGGCGGCTCGTCGTCGACTACTTCGTCTCCGCCGTGCGTCCGGGGTGCCTCGGCGTGTCGCGCGGCTCGCCGCTCCGCTCGTGGACTACTCCGCCTCGCGGCGGCTCGTCGTCGACTACTCCGCCTCGCCCGGGCTCGTCGTCGACTACTTCGTCTTTGCCGCGCGTCCGGGTGCCTCGGCACGTCGCGCGGCTCGTCACGCGGCTCGCCGTGCCGCTCGTCGTCGACTACTCCGCCTCGCCCGGGCTCGTCGTCGACTACTTCGTCTTCGCCGCGCGTCGGGGTGCCTCGGCACGTCGCGCGGCTCGTCACGCGGCTCGCGCGCGCCGCTCGTCGTCGACTACTCGCCACGCGCGAGCTCGTCGTCGACTACTTCGTCTTCGCCGCGCGTCCCGGGGTGCCTCGGCACGTCGCGCGGCGCTCGTCACGCGGCTCCCGCGCCGCTCGTCGTCGACTACTCGCCACGCGCGCGAGCTCGTCGTCGACTACTTCGTCTTCGCCGCGCGTCCCGGGGTGCCTCGGCTCGTCCGCGGCTCGCCGCGCCGCTCGTCGTCGACTACTCCGACTCGCGCGCGGCTCGTCGTCGACTACTTCGTCTTCGCCGCGCGTCCGGGTGCCTCGGCACGTCGCGCGGCTCGTCACGCGCGGCTTGTCGCGCCGCTCGTCGTCGACTACTCGTCGTCGACTACTTCGTCTTCGCCGCGCGTCGCGGGTGCCTCGGCACGTCGCGCCGCTCGTCGTCGACTACTTGTCGTCGACTACTTCGTCTCCGCGCGCGTCGGGGTGCCTCGGCACGTCGCGCGGCTCGTCACGCGGCTTGTCGCGGCGCTCGTCGTCGACTACTCCGCCTCGCCCGGGCTCGTCGTCGACTACTTCGCCTCCGCCGCACGTCGGGTGCCTCGGCACGTCGCGCGGCTCGTCACGCGGCTCGCCGTGCCGCTCGTCGTCGACTACTCCGCCTCGCCCGGAGCTCGTCGTCGACTACTTCGTCTTCGCCGCGCGTCCCGGGTGCCTCGGCACGTCGCGCGGCTCGTCACGCGGCTCGCCGCGCCGCTCGTCGTCGACTACTCCGCCACGCGCGAGCTCGTCGTCGACTACTGCCGTCTTCGCCGCGCGTCGCGGTGCCTCGGCACGTCGCGCGGCTCGTCCCGCGGCTCGCCGCGCCGCTCGTCGTCGACTACTCCGACTCGCGCGCGGCTCGTCGTCGACTACTTCGTCTTCGCCGCGCGTCCGGGGTGCCTCGGCACGTCGCGCGGCTCGTCACGCGGCTTGTCGCGCCGCTCGTCGTCGACTACTCGTCGTCGACTACTTCGTCTTCGCCGCGCGTCCCGGGTGCCTCGGCACGTCGCGCGGCTCGTCACGCGGCTCGCCGCGCCGCTCGTCGACTACTCGCCTCACCCGGGCTCGTCGTCGACTACTTCGTCTTCGCCGCGCGTCCCGGGGTGCCTCGGCACGTCGCGCGGCTCGTCACGCGGCTTGTCGCGCCGCTCGTCGTCGACTACTCCGCCTCGCCCCGGGCTCGTCATGACTACTTCGTCTTCGCCGCGCGTCCGGGTGCCTCGGCACGTCGCGCGGCTCGTCACAAGGCTTGTCGCGCCGCTCGTCGTCGACTACTCCGCCTCGCGCCGGCTCGTCGTCAACTACTTCGTCTCCGCCGCGAGTCCGGGTGCCTCGGCACGTCGCGCGGCTCGTCACGCGACTCGTCGTGCCGCTCGTCGTCGACTACTCGTCGTCGACTACTCCGCCTACGCTACGCGTCTGGGTGCCTCGGCACGTCGCGCAGCCCGTCACACGACTCATCATCGACTACTCAGTGCGCCGCGACTTCGTCTTGCGGCCACGCTGGCTCTACTTCAGCCACGCTGTGCGTGGTGACTACTTGTCTCGCGGCAACACTGGCTCTACTTCGAGTGCGCCGCATGCTGCCATGACGTCATCTTCCTCGGTCGCATCGCGTCGACCATTCATCTCGACTAGTTTTCCAAACTAGTCGAGAACGACAGTCACGCCCCCAGCAACTAGCCGGAATCAACTCTGACTAGTCGACTTCAACAACAACCGTCGCGGCTCCATCGCCGACCGCCACGGCTTCATCATCAGTCTGCCCAGGCAGCAACAGCTAAGTCATTTATTTAAATGATTACTGTTCTCTTGGCTTGTTCTCCTCATCATGAAGGACTACTTGCCGACTACTCATTTGTGTATGCTTCTCGGCGGGTTTTCACGGGAGCTACACTCTGCTGACTACTCTTGGGGTATATCAATCAAGTCGCCATGAGTCTTCTCGGTCAACTCGGGGGCTATCCCTAGGAGGCAGTTTCTAAAGTCCGCTACGCGCGGCAATCTAAAGTCGACTTCTAAAGTCGCATTCTAAAGTCCGCTCCGTGCGGCATCTTAAAGTCGACTCCGGTCGCATCTTCGCCTACTTCGATGGCATACTACATGTGTAAGCTTCGATGGAACCTAGCTGTAAGCGGCCCTCGGGTCCTGGCGACGATGGAACCTAGCTGCACGTGGTCTTCACGCTCTGTACCATGGGTCCAAGTGCCCTAAGTACTCGCGCTCCGTACCTTGGGTCTGAAATCCATGGCCCAGGTACGCAAGTCGACTCCGGTCGCACCTTCAAGTCCACTACGGTGGCACCCGTACCTTGGGTCTAAAATCCATGGCTCGGGTACTCAAGTCCACCCCGGTGGCACAAGTCGACGCTAACGGTCGCATCCAAGCCCACTCCGGTGGCACAAGCCGACTCCGGTCGCACCCTCAAGCCCGCTCCGGCGGCAACTGTACCTTGGGTCTGAAATCCATGGCTCAGGTACTTAAGCCCACTCCGGTGGCACAAGCCGACTCCGGTCGCAATCTTAAGCCCGCTCCGGCGGCAAAACTACTCGTTTTTTTTCTGATTTTTCATTCGCTTTGGCTTTCCGGAAAGTGCTTTTCGTTTTTTGCATCTTAAGTCCACCCCGCGTGGCACAAAGTCGACTACTGCAGTCGCACCTAAAGTCCGCTCCGCGCGGCATCCTAAAGTCGACTTCTAAAGTCGCATATCAAAGTCCGCTCCGCGCGGCAATTAAAGTCGACTTCGGATTTCAAGTCGCATCTCAAAGTCCGCTCCGCGCGGCAATCAAAGTCGACTTCGGTTTTCAAGTCGCATCTCAAAGTCCGCTCCGCGCGGCACAAAGTCGACTTCGGTTTTTAAGTCGCATCCTAAAGTCCGCTCTGCCGGCATCTAAAGTCGACTTCGGTCGCAACTAAAGTCCGCTCTGACGGCACGACTACTTCTCAAGCTCCATGGCTCGACGCCAAACTATTACTTGGAATCTCTCCAGCTCGGGGGCTACTTGAAGATAACTTCAGCATGCTTCGCTCGCTCTCAAGCTCGGGGGCTCCTCACCAATCACTACTCGACGTGGCTCATACGGCTCCCTTATCTCGGGGGCTACATGCTGCAAGAGTATTCGGATGATGGCTTCGCGAACACTGAAGACCCTTGGATTGATTACCTAATCATTTCAAGGCTCGGGGGCTGCTATGCTACACCCATCATTCAAATTTTTTCAAGATCGATGAGCCGGACCACCTTCCGGCCTCGCGGCGCTTCAAGTACTATTGAAGACTTCTCCAAGCGTACTCGAGGACGCTCAAGAACTACTCGAAGAGGCTTCAAGACTACTCGAACTACTTCGCTCGACTCCAACGTGCTCGGGGGCTTGTCGGGCATACTCCCCCGTGTACTCATGCAAGGAAGGAAGAATAGTAGAAGACGGACTCCTAGTAGAATTCCCCCCGTACTCCTACTAGGACTCGCTCTGTGTACTCCTACTAGGACTCCTGCCTTGTAACCGACTAGGAACCCGCCCCCTGGACTATATAAAGGAGGGCCGGGTACCTAGCCGCACATCCCCAATCCCTCCGGGGACAACCCAACACCAAGCGCAGGGCGCCATACTTGATCCCCCAAACAGGACGTAGGGTTCGCCACCTTGGCGGCCCGAACCTGTATAAATCTCGTGTCCCGTGTCCTCGCGCATACCTTCGAGTTCTCGGTCAACCGATCACGATCCCCACCGCACAATCTACTACCTCGGGTACCCCCTTGGTAGGTTTGCCGGTCTAAAACACCGACAAGAACCTTGCACGGAAGACCACGTCGGAGTTCCCGGAGCTAGAAGCAAGATCAAGGAAGGATCCCGGTGGTGATCTTGTGTATGTATCATCGTTATAGTTGAATTATCAAGTTGAATCTTTTCCTAGCGATCAAGTGTTTCCTCGAAGATTTCATTTTTCGATCGGCTTTGCTTATTCCAATTCTATTCTCGAGATAGATTACATAGGGTGTTCTTGTAGCCGCGGTGGCTAGAGGTACACGCCGGATCTTCCGAAAGAATCTCGACTTGTCTTTTGACTCGCCCTAAGCTCCCCGCATGAATAGGGATACGTTGTGACAGAACGGGGGTCTCGAAAGGCGGATGTTTTCGGATTTGGACGGGAAACCACGATTTAAAGAGGCTTTTATTAAGATTCGATTTGCTACTTCTTCTCTTGCTTGGAACTTCAACAAAAGGCTTACCCCGATCTCTCTGGATCGGTTTATCTACCCAATCTTACTTTGTTTTCTCCGGTTTTTAGTAGATTAGATTCGTTTTGTGTCTTTTACTTAGATGCATTAGGTTCTTTATTGAAGATTGCAGTTATTTGGCTTTAATAGATTAAGTCTTGCGTCACATATTTGTTCCACGGATTCGATACCTTGGGTTCACCACTCGAGGGAAGAAGGGTCCCTTGACTACGACGGGAGACTTGTACGCTTGCGAGTCATGAACGAACTTTGATACAATTATTAACCGTCAACAAGCCCCTTTTTCTGGCGCCGTTGCCGGGGAACAAGTGATCAAGATTTGATTTTTTATTGCTTTTTTTTTGTAATTTTCAGTACTGATTTTGTTTTATTTTTGCATCTATTAAATTTTGATCATCCTCAAAATACATCTAATCTAGTTTGTCTAACTCTAGTCTTTATAGATTTGTTTTGTTTTCTAGTTTTTTTTGCATACTTTGTTTATTGCTAACCCTAACAGGAGATGGACGGCTACCTCTCCAACAAACCCAATAATTTTGTGGATGATCCGAGAAAAACTTTACGAGCTAAGGAGACGCGAAGCACATCAAGCTAAAAAGCTGGATTTTGTAGATTCGGAGTTGGAAGATAAAGGATCGCAGGAATCTCCGAAGAATTCACCACCTCAAAGTCCGCGGGAGAATCGACCTCCACCAATGGGTGACCAACCACCGGAAGAACGCAAGATTGGGGAGCTATGCACCCCAGACATCATCGACCTACCAATCTTGAACCTCGAGGAGATCGGAAGACCGTTCGAGATCAAGACCTCAACAATCCGCATGGTGCAACATTCACCCTTCACCGGCAAAGAGGACTCGAACCTTCACCTCCAAGCATTCATTCAACTATGTCAGACTTTCAACATGGATGGGGTGACTCAAGATCAAATGAGGGCAAGGCTTTTTCCGTTTTCACTACTCGGGAAGGCTTTGCAATGGTTCCACTCTCAACCGGCGGAGACGGTGCAAAATTGGAACACGTTGATGAAGGCTTTCATGAAGGAATACTACTCACCGGGTAAAACTCAAAGCTTGCGTAATAAGATTGCCACCTTTGTTCAATATCCTACGAAAACTATCTCGGAGGCATTCGAGCGCTTCAACGAGTACACCGGCGGTTCCACATCACAAGTTCCCGAAAGAAGACCTCGTGCAAAAGTTCTATCAAGGACTCACCATGGCGTCAAGGACGATCATCGATGCATCAGCGGGAGGATCTATCATCGAACTTACACCGACGGAAGCTTTCACGTTATTCAAGAAGGTCGCGGATAATGATACGTGGGCGTCGTCCGGGCGCCTACATCCGGCTCAACCCATGGGGAACGTCAAAGGAGTCTTGCAAGTGGAGAAGGAAGACATACTTGAGGGCAAGATCGACTCGCTCATGAGGAGGTTGGAGAAGATGGAGATGGAAAAGAAAGAGGCTCAAGACTTGAAGGCCGCCGAAGCAAGGTCCACATGCGAAGAATGTGGAGAGTATGGCCATGTCCGCAAGGATTGTCGGAGGAAGCCAAAGTGCTCGACTACATGAGGAAGGGAGAATTGCCGAACTTCCGCTACGGGCAAGGTAGGCCTCAATTTAATGCAAGCTCATCTATTCCTAACGCGGTTCCGCTTCGGATACAATTGAAGGAGTTCATGGATGAGCAAGCTAAGATCAACAAGGACACCGTCACCAAGTTCAAAACCATAGACAAGGTGTTGGAGAACATCGATAGCAAAGTGACGGAGGTCGGAAGTTCCAATCATCAAGTGCTCAACATGATGAAGATGCTCGAGACGCAAGTTGGACAACTTGCGGGGCGCCTCGCTAATGATGAAGGGAAGCTTCGGGACAACCCAAATGTCCCGAATCGGCGAAGGCCATTCAAACACGTTCGGGGAAGGAGACCGAAGATCCGGAACGTTCCGCGGGAGCAAGGAAGCTTAAACCATCCACCGAGGTGGAAGGAGCTGCTACGAGAGAAGGTTACGGGGATCGTCACCGAGGAACCCGAATTCGAGATGCCGAGAGGATGACACGAGGATACCGCAACTCAAGCCACGCTACTTCCGAGGTAAACTTGACAACCACTTTGAGAAGTTTGTGGAAGTTGTGCGTAGACTTAGCATCAACATGCCATTACTAGATGCCCTACAAGTACCTACATATTCTCGTTACTTTAAAGACATACTTGCAAATAAATATGAGATAGCAACACTCGGGGTAGATCATGTCAAGATGTCCGAGGAGTGTAGTGCGCTATTGCTTATGGACTAGAGAAGCAAAAAGACCCCGGGTGCCCTACAATTCCATGTTCAGTTGGTTCTTTCAACTTCGAGAAGGCGTTATGCGACCTTGGAGCTAGTGTGAGTGTCATGCCGAGGGATGTGTTCGAGAAGCTACGCCTACCGATGGAGCCTACGGGAATATGTTTGGAGTTGGGAGACAACTCCATTCGCTATCCCTTGGGCATTGCGAAGATGTACCCGTGAAGATTGGACACCACTTCATCCCCGTCGACTTCGTTGTGCTCGAGATGGGAGAGAGGGAGAAGCCGCCGCTCATCCTAGGGAGGCCGTTCCTCAAGACCGTGGGAGCTACTATTGATGTTGGCAAGGGGGAGATCATGTTCGATATCAACGGAGAAAGGAGTTCCTTCAAGTTCCGTCCAAGGATTGAGGCATGCAACATGATTGGAGTGAAGGGAGAACCAAAACAAACGGAGGGGCTGAAAAAGAAGAAGGAGCCGAAAAAAATGAACGTAACGAAAATCAAAGAAGGTGTTGCATCCGTCAAGACAAAGGAAGAGAAGCCGCCCGTGAAGACCAAAAAAATGACTAAGCCAACTAAGCCGGAAGTCAAGCCCGCGCCCAAGATGGTGCGGAAGTGGGTACCCAAGATTGCAACGCCCGCAAAGAGCGTTGATCCGGAGTAATCAAGTGAAGAAGTCTAGCTATAGACTATAAACGAAGCGCTAGGCGGGAGGCAACCCGTTTCGTCGAGTCAAGAATAAGCTACGGGAGGACAACCCGATTCCAGGTTTTTCGAGTATTTTTAATAATTTAGTTTTTGAGTTTTATTACGCAAAGACATTAGACTTAGAAGTGGTTGAACAATATTAGAGACATAATTCTTGATTGAATGTTTGCTTTATCATAAACCCTTTGCATGAACCCTCCTATGTGCTTGTTTGATTCTTTTCTTTTCGAGAAACCCTCAACCAAATAATTTCAGAACCTTAACTCAACCTTTCACCCTCATTATGGTGCTGAGGTTGACTTGTTTTTCATGCTAAAACCACACGAGTAGAGCCACGATTTATGTTTAAGTGTTAAAAAAATTCAGCACGTGGTAGGACTCGCGTGAACCTAGAAATCAAAGCTTTTGGTTGGTTTTAAAAATCTTTATCCTTGGTTTCTCTAGGATTAGAATTTTTCTAAGCCTATTCTAATTTTGTTTTATTCAAAATCTTTCTTATTTAGCCAAAATTAGAACCTAAACCTATGCCCCCATGATCAAGCCGGGAAAACGTTCGCTCTCAACCGATGAAAGCAAACTTTACCGGTGAGACCGAAATCGACGTAGTCGAAAAATGTTTTCGACTTACATTTGTTTTTAATGGTTTAAAAACTTCTCTAAAATTATGCTTGAGCTCTTGCATGGCTCTGAAAAATATTTTAAATTTCGAATTAGAGGAGTGCTTAACCTTAAACACACCTAAATGGAGGCAATCTAGTTTGAATTAATCATGCATGCACCATTGGATTCCCTTTTATCAACTTTCACCAATTCCACATGCAAAGGACAAGCATGGTGGGCAGCAAGCATCAACTTTGCAGGATTTTCATGGTGGCATGTGAAGCAAGTGGAGCTAGGGAGCATGGACATGACCCAAAGCATGAAGCATCAAGTGGGAGGACCAATAATTCAAGAAAAGGAGTGGACGAGAGCGTTTGGGCGGTGCAACTCGTGGAGCACGCGGGCGGGGAAAGTTGCGAGAGGCGAAATGATCGTGCTTGGGAGAAAGACGCGGCGGGGAGGAGCCGGGAGGCCCCGGGCCGGCCGGCCCGGGCCGGCCGGCCTCACCTACTTAAGGAGCCCCCCGGCTCCCGTTTTCTCGCAGCAAGCTTCCCTCTCCTTCCCTTGTTCGTGTGTTCAAGTTTGTGTGCTCAGAACCTCCGTAGACATAGCCAACCTTCCCAAGCTTGATAGCTCAAGAAAAAAATCCACATCCTTAATCCACTCAAAGTCCACATCCGAAGCAAAGAGTTTAAGTGCCTAGTTTACCGGTTGCAACCCGGAATTTTAGTTGAAGAAAGAGTGCAGCAACCATGTGGAAGAAGACCACAAGTCTCTTCTCCAAGAAGAAGAGTTCGTCGTCGTCCAAGCCGTCATCAACCACGTCTTCGAGGAGGCACTCGGTTTCCGAGTCTCCCGGAGCATGGAGACGGACACGGCACCACCGAGGAGGAACGACGCTCTCCTCCTTGGTGGTATGAGGGCTGCGAGAAGCACTTCCATGAGGTTCACCGAACCTCGTGGGCACACGGAGGAGCAGCCCGCGCCACCACGACGATCGACTCGCTCAACCGCACCACCTCCTTACACCCCCGACACACTCTTCGTACGGCTTCATCATCTTGTCGGCGGAGGAGGAGGAGAGGCTCGCCAATCTTGAGAAGAGGCTTGTGCCGAACGTCGAGTTCGACGACCAAGCACTCTACACCTTGGGTTTTTGCACCGACATATACTATATGTTGGGGCACCTCGGATGGGTGCGGTTCTCCAACGGAATATCGGTGGACACCCATTTGGGTTACGCCTTGGAAATTTTGATGACTATTGCACCCATCGTTGATGATGATGGGGTGCAAAGCTTGTCATTCCGTTTGGAGGGAATCGAACAAGTGGTTCCCTACGAGCACGTTAGGGAGCTGCTTGGATTCCACAAGGGAGCTCCGGAGAAAGTTGACGTGCCACCCGGCACGTTGGCGGGATTTTGGAACATGATCTCCGGAGAAGCCCATCAACAACGCAATTGCATCCGCAACCCCATTATCCGGATATTTCACTCTTGGATGTGCAAGAGGATATTGGGGAGGATGAAGGAAACAAAGGTGACCGACACGGAGTTGAATTGGCTATACTCGGCTTTAATTGCCAGGCAGCCAATAGACCCCTCTTACCTCATGATCAACCGTTGGTGTTGTGAAGCAACATCGGGGGCGGGTAATATTGGTTCGGGGTGTTACCTCTCCATGTTGGCCTTTTCCTTGCGGCGGGGATCGCAAGAAACCCCGCTCACCTTTTGCATGGTACCTCTCTCGGTTTTGAGTATTTGCGGCAAGGCAAATACATTAGTGGAGATGAGAGAGGAGGTTATCGGTTGGCCATAGTGAACCTACCCCTTCCGAATGAGAGGCTTAGGCTTTTCACCGAAGGAAGGGAAGATTGGTTGGAAGAGGGACTACTTGTCCCTGCAAGGAAGAACAAAAGAGGAAGAATAGTAGAGGAGGGAACATCCTCCGCACAAGCGAGTGGAGCACAACCCAATGTGCAACCATTCGGCGGGGTCCCTCCTCCGCCAAGTTATTACGGAGGGTCACAAGGACAAGCATGGGGGGGTGGTGCACCAGTACCCCCACAAAATTATGTTGTGCCCAACGCTAACTTCGCGGAGTCCTACGCTCATCATCCCCAACCACAACAAAGCATGGCCATTATTGGAGGGTATGCTGCAAGAAATGCTCAAAACATCGCAGCCATCCAATCTAACGCAGCTCAACTCGGTGAAGGCAACGCTAATATTGCCTTTGAACTTGGACGCCTTCACCTTGTGGAGCCAAATCAATTCGTCGGAGGAAGCGTCCAACCATATTATGAGCAAGGGTATTATTATCAAGACTATCAACATCAACCACCGGCGGAGGACTAGAAGATTTAGGAACTTTAGTTTTCTTTTCTTTTCTTTTTCTCTGTAATTTTCAGCTTTTGCTTATGTGTGTTTGCGTAGTATTTTCTGTTATTTTATTTTATTTAAATTTCAGCAAGCATGTTTGTTTATTTTCAGTATGTATTTCAACTTGATGTCACCATTAATAAAGACACCACCTTGATTTTATCATTGGAAAAGTTACAAAATTCGTGCCATGATGATATATGATTAAAATTGCAGCTTGGTTCATCTTTGTAATTGATTTATGCATGTTTAAGCTAGTGCTCTCTTAAAAATACAAATCTGAATTTATTTAAATGCTAGCTTAATTTTAAGCGGAGGTCATGATTAAAATAAAGACCCATAGTGTTTTATGTGCTCTCAAGTTATGAATAGATTAAAGATGTCTTTTATGCTCAAAAATATTGCTAACCTTGTCACAAATATCACTTGTGTGTTGCTCAACCTATCCAAAGCCTTATATATTTGAGTGCATAAACCTTAGTGTACAAGATTTATTTTTGAGTGAGTTATTGCAGGCCATGATTTCTCTGGCCCGAGACTAAGAAGATTTGGTCATTCCATTTTTGCGTATCTATCTTTTTGCTAGCCTTTTATCCGTGCATTGTGTATCCCCGCATCGGTGATCTCACAAACTTCGCCGGATATCCACCCTTAAACCAAATATCTTTTTTTTCTGTGATTACCTCCTTGACCACAACCTATCGTTGAGAATGGATCATCAATTCAAGGAAGATCGCAAGATGGTGCCAACGTTGAAGATTTCAAGTATCTCTCCAAGGAAAAATATTCCGGTACCTACCTTATTTTTCGCCTCTTTGCTCGAGGACGAGCAACGTCTAAGCATGGGGGAGGAGGTAGGTACGGTGCAGTTTTAGAGTTCAAAGGGGAATATTTAAAAAAAAAATGATGATGAAAGAAAAAAAATCCAGTGATACTCATGACTTTCAAGATAAAAAAAATCAAAACTTCGTTGTGAAAGTCATGGACTGAATATATGACAAGAAAAAAAATGAATGAATGAAAGAAAGAAAAGAATGAGAAATATGAGAAAGAAAAAAAAAATGTGCGTAAAGTGAACTCCCCAGCTCTCTAAAAGTGCATTCAAGGCTTCAAGTTAAAAAGATCCATTCTCATTTTTCCAACCATGTGCAATCCGATAACAAGGATTTCCTTTGTGCCTTGGGATCACTCTTTGCCATTTGCACATGTCCACTTATCTAAAAGTGTGTGTATTTTTCTCTTTCCCCTCCTTGATTTAACATTATTTTCCAATGACCTTTTTGACGAGTCTCGGTAAGACCATGAGAAGCTTGTCTTGTTTTGACAACACCTCATTTATAAAATCTTGTTAGGACTAAACTTTCCCAAAGCTCCATATAAAGCCTACCACATATATATGAGAGGGAAAGGAGTAGAATATATAGGCTTGAGAGACAAGTGAGATGAGAGTTCATGAGCAATATACAAGATGATTTAAATTTGTGAATTTGTTTTAGCTTTTCTTATTCTCGTTCTTTATTTCAAAAATTCTGAGATCTATTTAAAACTTTGTGAGCATGTTAATACTTGTGGGATAAGCTTAATAAGAATCTACCCTCCGTAGAGATGAAGGCTAGCACATTATGGAACTTTAATGAATTAAAATTTTGAGAGCATTATGTTTTCTCATGTGTGATCAAGTGCAGTTTAAACATTGTTTGGCAATGATGATATCCATCGAAGGCTTACTCGAGGACGAGCAAGGTTTAAGCATGGGGGAGATGTTGACGGTGAAAATCCGTCAACCTAGCCATGAGTTTACCTTCGGTGTTGGCATGAATTTTATACCTTATCCATTGGTACTAACCCCCGTGGTATAACAAGTTCACGTGTGCATGTCGGTTTTGGAGTTTAATGTTTATGCAGGGTTTTAGTGTTGAATGCAAGACTTTCGGGATAAGTTCATCAAACACCTCATGACAAGACCTTGAAGCCCCGTACAAGTCATGCAATGAAGCAAACTTAACTCCAAGAAGCCGGGGACTTGATCCGAGAAGACGACAGACTCCAGGGACCTGACCAGAAAAGTGCTGAATCTTGCAAGACAAGGAGTTGAGTCCAATTCGGAGAGAAACCGACGACATGGACCTACATGCGAAGGGGGAAACATCCGGGAAGCAAGGGAACCGACGTGGGGCAAAGGAGCCCACGGGGCCGGGCCTAAATGGGCCCGGGCCGGCCGGCCCGGTCCGGTCGGCCCCGAGGCCCATTTTGGGCCCAAATCCGTCCTCCTTTGCCCTAGCCGCCAATCGGGCTATTTATAGTCCCCCGACCGAGAGCCACGCGAGAGAAGATTTCGTCTTCGGCCGCCGAGAAGCGAGAGAAGAGAGGGACACCATCTCGGAGAGGAGAGGGTCGAGCTAGTTGACTAGGGTTCCCCTAGCCGACGTGGGAACCTTGCACGGAAGACCACGTCGGAGTTCCCGGAGCTAGAAGCAAGATCAAGGAAGGATCCCGGTGGTGATCTTGTGTATGTATCATCGTTATAGTTGAATTATCAAGTTGAATCTTTTCCTAGCGATCAAGTGTTTCCTCGAAGATTTCGTTTTTCGATCGGCTTTGCTTATTCCAATTCTATTCTCGAGATAGATTACATAGGGTGTTCTTGTAGCCGCGGTGGCTAGAGGTACACGCCGGATCTTCCGAAAGAATCTCGACTTGTCTTTTGACTCGCCCCTAAGCTCCCCGCATGAATAGGGATACGTGTGACGAACGGGGGTCTCGAAAGGCGGATGTTTTCGGATTTGGACGGGAAACCACGATTTAAAGAGGCTTTTATTAAGATTCGATTTGCTACTTCTTCTCTTGCTTGGAACTTCAACAAAAGGCTTACCCCGATCTCTCTGGATCGGTTTATCTACCCAATCTTACTTTGTTTTCTCCGGTTTTTAGTAGATTAGATTCGTTTTGTGTCTTTTACTTAGATGCATTAGGTTCTTTATTGAAGATTGCAGTTATTTGGCTTTAATAGATTAAGTCTTGCGTCACACATTTGTTCCACGGATTCGATACCTTGGGTTCACCACTCGAGGGAAGAAGGGTCCCTTGACTACGACGGGAGACTTGTACGCTTGCGAGTCATGAACGAACTTTGATACAATTATTAACCGTCAACAAAGAACAACAAGGCAAATGGTAGGGTGATGGTGAAAGGGCATGAGATCCCCTTATGGAACAAGGGAGGCTACCTCAACACAATAATGGATATTGCCCATGGAGTCACCACATCTACCACAACCAAGAAAGCTCCAAAGATGGTGCAAACCACAAAGGGAATCGGTGGGAGTAACACCCCACCTAAGGCATCGAAGAATGTGGTTGAGCACAAACCCACACCCAACTACACTTGTGATTACATTGTAACCTTGGACCATATGTTGTCAAGTATGTTGGGGCCTATGCCATGAAGGCTATGAGAAAGAGTGTGTGGGTTCCAAAAGTTTTTGCATCTAACCTCCAAGGACCCAAATCCTTTTGGGTACCTAAACCAAGAGCTTAAACTTGTTTTGTAGGCCTACTCCTCCGGTGGAAGTGCATGGTTGATTGATAGTGGTGCCACTAATCACATGACCGGAGATGAAGGCTTATTTGCATCCCTTGACCGTTATGACAACCCTACGGAAACTATCATTTACGGTGATAATGGTCAAGGGGACGTCATTGGCTTAGGTAAAATTGCTATCTCAACAACAAATTCAATTGAAGATGTTTATCATGTGCAAGGGTTGGGATACAACTTGTTGTCGGTTTCACAACTTTGTGAGAAAGGCTACAATTGTCTCTTTACTCATGAGGGTGTGACCGTCTCTAGAAGGGAGGATTCCTCTATTGTCTTTGCGGGTCACTTACGGGGAAAACTTTACTATGTGGATTTCACAAAAGTAAAGGTGGATCCTAAGGCTTGCTTAGTGGCAAAATCCGACTTGGGTTGGCTATGGCATCGCCGACTAGCCCATGTTGGCATGAGGAACTTGGCCAAACTTCAAAAAGACGAGCACATCCTAGGACTAACAAATGTTGTCTTTGAGAAAGATAGGTTATGTAGCGCATGTCAAGCCGGGAAGCAAGTTGGAGCTCACCATCCCGCCAAGAACATTCTATCCTCATCAAGACCATTGAAGCTACTACACATGGATTTATTTGGACCAATCGCCTACATAAGCATCGGTGGTAACAAATATGGTTTAGTAATTGTTGATGACTTTTCCCGTTTCACTTGGGTATTCTTTTTGCAAGATAAAAGTGAGGCAAAGGGAATTGTGAAGAAGTTCATTAGAAGAGTTCAAAATGAGTTCGAGCTCAAGGTCAAGAACATAAGAAGTGACAACGGCTCGGAGTTTAGGAACACACAAGTTGAAGAGTTCCTAGATGAAGAAGGCATCAAGCATGAACTCTCCGCTCCATATACACCTCAACAAAATGGCATTGTTGAGAGGAAGAACCGCACATTGATAGAAGCGGCTAGGACAATGCTTGATGAGTACAAGACCCCGGACTCATTTTGGGCGGAAGCCATCAACACCGCATGCCACGCCGCCAACCGCCTCTACCTCCACAAGTATTTGAACAAGACTCCCTACGAAATCATCACCGGTAAGAAACCTAGTGTGCATTACTTTAGGGTCTTTGGGTGTAAGTGTTTCATACTTAACAAGAAACCCAAAGCCTCAAAGTTTGCATCCAAGGTTGATGAAGGTTTTCTACTTGGTTATGGAACTAACGAGCATGCCTATCGTGTTTTCAACAAAACCACCGGTTGTGTTGAGACCACGGTAGACGTGAAATTTGATGAATCCAACAGCTCTCAACGAGAGAAAGTTAGTGAAAACCTTGTAGATGATGAAGAGCCCCCAAGCATATCCATCTTTAGAATGGGGACCGGTGAAGTGATGCCTCGGGAAATTCAAGCACAAACTCCGGTTGACACAAGCACTCATGATCCATCATCATCAACAAGAGTGGAGCCACCTAGTTCTCAAGTCCAACAAGATGAGAGTCAAGTTCATGGTGACGATCATGGACGGGGCTTTGATCAAGGGGGAGAACTAAGTGATGAAGCTCAAGAAGATACACCACAAGTTGAAGATGATGATGATGGACCTATCCAACGTCAATCTCAAGAGCCACACCCAAGGGTACATCAAATGGTTCAACGGGATCATCCCGTCGACAACATTCTTGGAAGTATTCAAAGAGGGGTAACAACTCGATCTAGATTGTCAAATTTTTGTGCATTTTACTCGTTTGTTTCCTCTTTGGAACCTCTTAGTGTGGAACAAGCTCTTGAAGATCCGGATTGGATTATTGCCATGGAGGAAGAATTGAACAACTTCAAAAGAAATGAAGTTTGGGAGTTGGTACCAAGACCCAAGCAAAATGTGATCGGCACCAAATGGGTTTTTAGGAACAAGCAAGATGAATTTGGTGTCATCACGAAGAACAAGGCAAGGCTTGTTGGCAAGGGTTACACACAAGTTGAAGGCTTAGATTTTGGAGAGACTTATGCACCGGTAGCAAGGCTCGAGTCAATTCGTATTCTTTTAGCCTATGCTACTCATCATGATTTCAAGCTTCATCAAATGGATGTGAAGAGTGCTTTCTTGAATGGACCTCTCCAAGAAGAAGTGTATGTGGATCAACCACCGGGCTTTGAAGACTCAAGATTTCCAAATCATGTGTACAAGCTCCATAAGGCGCTCTACGGACTTAAGCAAGCTCCTAGAGCATGGTATGAATGCCTTAAGGATTTTCTTCTCAAGAACGGCTTTGAGATAGGCAAAGCTGATTCTACTCTCTTCATTCAAAGAAATGGAAAAGATATTTTCGTTTGCCAAATTTATGTCGATGATATCATTTTTGGGTCTACTAATGATAAATTTTGTGAAGAATTTAGTAGGATCATGACCAAGATATTTGAGATGTCTATGATGGGAGAATTGAAGTTTCTTTCTTGGGTTTCAAATCAAGCAAATGAAGGAAGGGACTTTCTTGTGTCAAACCAAGTATGTGAAGGATATGCTCAAGAGGTTTGACATGGCCGATTCCAAGCCCATCAAAACACCCATGGCATTAAATGGACATCTTGATCTCAATGAAGAAGGGAAGTCGGTTGACCAAAAGGTATTCCATTCCATGATTGGCTCCCTCCTTTACCTTTGTGCATCTAGGCCCGATATAATTCTTAGTGTGTGCATGTGTGCAAGATTTCAAGCCAATCCTAAGGAGTGCCATCTAATGGCTGTTAAGAGGATCTTTAGATATTTAGTTCATACTCCTAACCTAGGCTTGTGGTATCCCAAAGGTTCCACTTTTGATCTACTTGGCTACTCCGATTCGGATTATGCCGGTTGCAAAGTAGATCGGAAGAGTACTACCGGGACTTGCCAATTTCTTGGTAGGTCTTTGGTGTCGTGGAGCTCAAAGAAGCAAAATTCGGTTGCTTTATCCACGGCCGAAGCTGAATATGTGGCGGCCGGTGCTTGCTGTGCACAACTCTTGTGGACGAAGCAAACGTTGAGTGATTATGGTTGCAAGTTTAGTAAGATTCCACTCTTGTGTGACAACGAGAGTGCTATCAAACTAGAGAACAATCCTGTCCAACACTCTAGAACAAAGCACATAGACATTAGACATCACTTCTTACAGGATCATGAGGCTAAGGGTGACATTGCTTTACGACATGTTTGCACCGAAAAGCAACTTGCCGATATTTTCACTAAGCCTCTAGACGAGCAAAGGTTTTGTGCTTTGAGGAGTGAGCTAAACATCTTAGATTCTCGCAACTTGGCTTGATCTTTTGCGCATAAAATTGCTTGTTGCCTAGATAGGAAGCAAAACATTTTAATTTTAACTTCTTTGTGTGTGTTTTACAAAACATTGGATTTTTACATAGTGGGTGGTGACTATAGCTTTGAGTGATTGCTTGTGACTAGTCACCAACTCCTATGAGTTCTCTACATGTCCATATTCCTCTCTACCAAAAATCTCTATCTAGACCTTAAATCTTTCCAAAATCTGCTTAATCTGACGGTACAACCGACACAAGGTCGGTAGTACCGATATGAGTTCTCTGTTTGAATTTCCGGCGATCCTCGGTAGAACCGACCCCGTGTCGGTACTACCGGACCCCCCGGTAGAACCGACCCAGGGGCGGTATACCGATAAGACCTTTCTGTCTAATTTTTAGGGGACCGCCGGTAGTACCGACACCCCGTCGGTACTACCGATAACGGCCGCTGGGCTATATAAGCCCCGCGACCAGGGGCTAGGGTTCCAAGTCTTTCTCCCAACCGTTGCATCGCCCCTCCTCTCCTTCCTCTCAAATCCGTGAGGGGATCCCACAACCCAACCGTGAAAAGTGTTCCTAGCCAACATCCTTAAATTCTCCACCCTCCGGAACATCCGATCCTCGCCGGAAGTTCGTCGATTCGCGCGGGAAGCTTCTCAAGGTATTCATTCAAAATCTCCGTGGATCGATCTCTCAATGTAGTTGTTTCTAGAGGCAATGCTTTAGGGAATCATCATCTTTACCCCCGTAGAACTCGTGTTCATGATTTGATAGCTTTTGGTTGGCCAAAACTCCCGGTTTCAAGTTCCTTTCACCAAAACCCGACCCCCATCGGTAGTACCGACGCCATGTCGGTAGTACCGATGGGGGGTTGTTAACTCAGTTTTCCCCCTTAGGTTGAGCCATTTCTTCTCTTTTTCAAAACTCCAATCTTATGCATTCTTGCTAATCCTCCAGATGGGTCGCGCTGGCAAGCAAGTTGTGCGTGAAGGCTCCGATGAAGACGACGTTCCTCTCGCTCAAAGGAAGAGGAAAGGGGGAGCTAGCTCTCAAGCTCCTCGTGGTCGTGGTCGTACCAACCCTCTTGCTGCTCCTCGCCAGTCCACGGGACAAGGTCATCGTGCCCGTACCAAGCAAGCACATCAACCCGATGACCATTATGATGACTATGAGGACATCTCCTTGGAAACTCTCTCCTCGTTCATCCTTTGGCCGTCTATCCCTCCTCGTCCAGCTACTCAGAGTGTTGTCAGGATGGTAGACTACACTCGGGGGTCACACAATGTCTACAAAGAGAGGTACACCGACCCTGCTCTTTGGCAAAAGGAGTTTGATTCGGACATCCGTTTTTGGCTCAAGTTCAATGCCGATTGGTATGAGTCAGTCATTCTCAGCAAGGATCACATGACTATCGATATGAAATCAATCAACTGGGATCTCCTTAGGTCACTTGACATCTCGGCCGTCAATGATGCTATTGATATATGCCATGCCAAAGGGATGACCAATGTGATGTCTATCAACTATGATTGGAATGAGGAAGTGGTCGCCCAATTCTATGCCAATCTCTACATCCGCCGTGAGACCCGGACCTTCCATTGGCTTCTTCAAGGCAAGCCCCTCTCCGTATCCTATGAGCGTTTTGCTCAGATTCTTGGCTTCGGTGAGGAGGATCTCGCACTTCCAAAGTTGCATGGTGGAGAATTCCCTCTTGACAGTGAGATGGCATTCATGTATGACTCGGCGTATGGCAAGGTGGAATTTGGTACCACTCATGGGATGAAGCCAGTCTATCGGATGTTAAATCAACTCTTTCGCTACACTCTCACTCCCAAGATAGGTGACAACACCAATATCTCCAATGTGGCAAAAGAGATCCTAGTGAGGATGGCACCGGACAAGGAAGACTTTAGTATATTCAACTTCATTTGGGAGGAGATCATTGTGTGCTCCGTGTCCGCTAACAAGAGCTGCCAATATGCCCCTTGGATATTTAAGATGATTTGTGAGGTGGCGGGAGTTGATATCCTCCCCGACAAGACCCATTCTTGGTACAAGCCCAACAAAGGCAACATCGAGAGGCTCCTCAAATTGGGCAAGCATGCCCCTCCTCGTCCTTCTACCGCAGGTGGCTCCTCCTCTGGTGGCCCATCTACTTTTGAGCCACCTTCCTCCTCTCGTGGGACATCCGCATCTCGAGGCACCGTCCCCCCCGGCAAGAAAAAGAGTATCTTCAATTTCCTCTCTCAAGGTCTTTTTGCTTGCTTCAACGTGGGACGACACAATGCACAGGAAATTCGTGCCCATAGGCAGCATGTTGATGAGCAGCTCCTCAAGCTAGAGACGCGTCAAAAGTCCTTGCTCGCTCAACACAACATTGAGCACTCTCCCGTCCGCGAGCCCATGGACTTTCCTCCTCCACCAAACTTCTACAACCCTTGGGAGATCTACGGCGACGCCTCCATGATGTATGGAGTTCCTCCGGCCGACATCGACGATGAGGACTTTGGTGGTGGTGAGACCGACGACGACGACTCTCCTCCGGGCCGCCCACTCTCCACATGACTACGATGATTGAAGGGCCTCCTCTTTTTGGCGCTTGATGCCAAAGGGGGAGTGAGCTCACAATTTACTCATGTGTGGTGTGGGCTTGCATCTTCATTTATCTATCTATCTATCCTTGTGTTTGTGGACATGTAAGGACTATGTGTGGTTTCATGTGGTGTAATGCTTGTTGACGAACTTAAGAACTTAGAACTCGTTTAAATTTGTAAGACTTAAGTTGTGCTTGTGATGTGAGAAACCTTGGTTATCTATTTGTGATGCTTGTTATTTCTCACTTTTATTGTTTTGTATACCATGACATATGCATCACGGTTTATATATCACACTCATGCACTTGTGTATGTAATTTGAGAATGAAAAATCTTCTAAATGTGTGATGGGCATTTGAGGCCTTCATAAAAGTTGAAGCACACATTTAGGGGGAGTTTCATTTTCAAATTCGTCAAATACACACATCTTTTTATAAACAAATTGTGGTTGTCATCAATCACCAAAAAGGGGGAGATTGGAAGTGCATCTTGGCCCCTAATTATTTTGGTGATAATGACAAGCACGATTTGTGGTATTTAATGCTTTGACAAGATGTGTGCAGGTCTTAAATGAGTAAAACTCTTATAGTTGATCAAAGGAAGGCCCCCAATTTCAAGACGATGCTTTCTACTCGAATCAAGGCTTAATTTACTTTTTCTTTTGAATTTGAGTATAGGAAACACCGTACTATAAAGGGGGATGCAATTTGATAGCCAAGAGATGCTAAAAGTGCTCTAAAAGGTATTCTAAGTGAGTGAGAAGAGTTGAGAGTTGACACGTGCACATATGCTTTTCTTTCCTCAAAATCTCAGGCTGGGCCGGTTGTACCGACACCATGTCGGTACTACCGACCACCGCCCTTCGGTAGTACCGGCGCAGGGCCGGTATACCGATATGCATTCTCTGGCGTGTTTTAGCCAGGGGGCCGGTACTACTGACCCTGTGTCGGTACTACCAGTGTCCGTACTGTTTTTGTTCAGAAAAAGCCCCCCCTCGGTAGTACCGACACCGTGTCGGTAGTACCGGGGTTACACGACTTTGCACAGTAACGGCTACTTTTCAGCACCTAGTATCTAACCCCTCTTCTCCCTCCTCACTCATTGCTGACCAACCACGGGACAAACACTTCCTTGAGCATTCACTCCTCCTCTCCCCTCTCCTCTAGAGCTAATCCTTGGTTCCCTTGAGCTAGGGTTTGAGAAGAGAGGTGATTTCTAGTGAAGTGTGACCAAGCTTTGAGAGCCCCTTCGTTCTTCCCCTTCTCAAGAGCACTTGAAGCATCTCCGAGTTATTGTTTTGCATTTGTTACTCTTGAAGCTTGCTTCTAGACGGTTAGGCGTCGCCCGCGAGTGCCCTCTTGGTGTGGTGCACCCGGGATCGTTTGTAGTGCCCTTTCCTACGTGGAGAATTCTTAGTGAGCACCAATCTTCCTTTGTGGGGGTTGGAAGAGGAAAAGAGGCTCTTGGTGATAGCCCTCCCTTTGTGGGATCCTCATCGGAGACGTAGCATCCTTTGTGGGTGTGAACTTCGGATTAAATCCTGTGTCTCTTTTGCTTGCTTGAATTTCCTTGTTTCTAACTAACCCTAGAACTTGTTTTAGCCCGATCTATCATTTGGTTGCTATCCAACTTGTTTCTGTGGTTGCAGGTGGTTCTTAGCATCTAAACTTAAACTTTGATTCAAGTAGAATTGCTAGAAACCACACAGAATTCAAATTTCGTTTTAAGTTATCTCTGCCTGTCGGTAGTACCGACCTGGTACCAGTAGTAGCGACCCCGTCGGTAGAACCGGCACCACGTCGGTAGTACCGACAGGGGTTTTTAATCCTCTGCTTTTGTTTCAGAAATTTGAAGTGATCCTATTCACCCCCCCTCTAGGCATCACAAGATCCTTTCACAAGCCATCACGCCGTAAACAACAGCAGGATTGTGTTGACATCATCCCCTGCTGACATCTCGACGAGGGGGGTGGACGCCCTCTGCACCTCCCTGCCCTAGCATCCGCATTCATGTCCACTCCAGGACACCTCCTCGGTGGTCGCTGCATCAGCCTTTAGCAAGACTACTACTGTATTGGTGGAGGCTGTGAAGGTGTTCGATCAAATGCCAAGCTCGCGTCATTTTGTCTTCCTGCTTCATGTTGTGAGGTCTGCCAAAACCGTCCACTCTCTTGCCCGCATTTGTACATTATGTTAGTTAATAAATAACTGTTGTGCTGTTTTTCAAATAGTTTGCACAGAATGTCCGGAGCTCGTCAAGGAACTAATTGAGATGGGTACCTCATTCGACCATGGTAAAGACCGTAGGCTGCACCTTGCAAGTGGAAGGTGGACATTTTCACAACAGAATTATTACGGTAGGTTGCACCTTGCCTCATTCAGCCATGAAGAACGAAACAGGAGAAATTATGTCAGCTGCCAAGGAATCACTCAAATAAATAATTGTGAGTCCTATTTGTAAATTACCGCAAGATACATTGTGCGATCTTAATAATTTTTTCGGTTATACTCGGTTCAGATACTTGAGTTCAAATAGCTTGGCATTTTGGTCTTAAAAAAATTATGTATACTTAATACATCGGTATTTCAACGTTCCATAATAAGCTCATATCCCTATCGCGCAGAGATGATATCATACATAATATGCTCATGTCCTTATCGTCGAGAGATGATATCATGGTAAATTTTCCTTAAAATCATTGCATTTTCTTAATTCCCGCAACAACGCGCGGGTTAGGTTCCCTTAGTTTATTCAGTGGAAAGGTACATGAAGATGCAAGCGCTCATCTCCAAAACTTTTTGGAGAAAGGCGCCACCATCTCCATCAAGGACATTCCCAAGGAAACGATCCTACTCCGCTTATTCCCATTGTCACTAAAGGGAAGGGCGAGACAATGGTTCTACTCCAATGAAATCAACACATGGGAGGAATGTTCTGTAACCTTCCTATCAAAGTTTTTCCCCACAGGCAAAACCAATGCTTTACGTGGAAAAATCACCAATTTCCAACAGTAGAAAGGCGAGTCAATTCCAGAGGCATGGAAACGTTTGCAAGAATATATATCAGATTGCCCTCACCATGGAATAAAAGAACGGATGCTCTTACAAAGCTTTTACCATGGATTAAATCAAAAGGCGTCTGAGCATCTAGATGCAGCTGCTAAAGGATCATTCTTGTCACTCACAACGAGATAAGCCAATACACTTATGCAGAAGATATCTGAAAATCAAGGCTGGACCCAGAAGAACACTCAACACTGTCGTCAGAGTGAAGAAGTACAAGAAGATGAAGAGTTGAAAGAACTACCAACTAGGATACACATGCTGTTGAATAGGCTTGAGGAACGAGCCAACTTCAAGAAGGATCGACAAGCTTTACAAGATTCGATGAATACTTCAAGAAATTCAAACTTGATGGTCCACAAGTCAGCACCAACCCAAGAAAATGATCTACGACCATGACCGACTTACGCAGGTAAGTATACAGGTAATAATTCTAAGCGGCCTTCTCTACGGGAGTTAATTGAAGAACAGGATAAATTAACCAATAATCTCTCTAAGGAGCTTGTTGCTAATGATAAGATTCTAGAAGACATAAATGTTAAGATGGACAATTTTTCTGAAATCTTAAAAGATCAAGCTACCTTTAATGCTAAACTAGAATCAAAGTTATCAAAATTGTCTGCTACCGCACCTGTTGCCACTAACCCTGAGCAGGTATTTAATGTCCGAACAAGAGGTGGCAAGCAAACAACAGATCCACCATATCCCAAGGGCACAGCAAGACCACCGGCTAGAACACCCACAACACCTGCGACATCTGCAGTACCTATAGCACCAGCCGAAGCTCCAGATAAGGATAATGACGTAGAAGAAGTCATGCAGGAAGAACAAGACTCAACAAGACAAGGTTTTCATGACACCAACTTCATACCCTATCCAAGAAGAGTGAGAAAACCTCAAGTTGATGATCAATTCAGGAAGTTCATCGAAGTCATCCAGAAGCTTTATGTCAACATACCTCTATTGGATGTTGTTGACGGTGAATTTCCGTCAACCTAGAGTACTTGTTATGCATTGGTTTTGATTATGATTTGCAACTAACCCGCCACTAGGCACACTAATGATATAACATGTTCACTCTTGCATGTCAATTTTGGAGTTTATTATTTACGCAGGAAATCTACGCTAAAGAGGAGACTTTCGGGATAAGTTCACCAAGCACTTTGGAAGAAGATCATGAAGCCCGACAAGAGTCAAGACACGTGATGAACATAACTCCAAATGACCCGAGGACCGAAGCGTCAACGTGCAAGTCTTTAGGGACTCAACCAGAAAACAGCGAAGCTTGCATAGCAAGGATTCAAGCCTTAACCGTGAAGGAAATGACGTCAAAGGCCCAGCAACCGAGGAGGAAACTGGGGCCGAACCAGGCCAAAATGGGCCTAGGCCGACTAGCCTAGGCCGACCGGCCCAACCCACTCTAGGCCCGGTTCGGCGCCCCCTTTGCCCTAGGTGTTCATCTATTTATTACCTCTGTCACCGTTCGCCGCCACATCGAACAAATCATTCTACCGACGCCATTCACCAGAAAACCGCCACCGCAAGACGAGGGAGAGAGTTGGATGAGCGCGCCGCAAGGATCAACGCCAGCGGAGGGAAGGAAGCAAGAGGAGGACTCCAAGCCGCTGGCCTAGGGGTGTTCCCAAGCTTCATTGCCACCATCTTCATCGATGACGTTCTCCGGAGTCTCCATCACCCCTATGTGCTTCAATCCGTGTAAGATGATGGGGTAATGTCTCCGTTCGTCCCTAGGGTCAGATGGATGCATGATATGTAATCTATACATGAACCTTATGCCAATCAATGCTTTATGGTCTATGTCTTCACTTATGCTTTGTTTACATATGTTTGCGCAACATGTGATCTTAGTAGGGTTTGTGGTAATCGTGGTGATTAGCTTAACCCTATGGATGCTTAGGCATAGATGTGGTTATACATGAAAGTGTTTGATTACCTTGCGTAGTGACGGTACGGTGGAGGGAAAAGGCTTAGCGGCCGCATAACCGCCATGAAGCTAGTATAGGCAACACCCTTTTCATGTACTAGATGCATGTTCATGTGATCCTAAACCCTAGGGAGGGAACGCTTATCTATCTTAATCTCTCTCTTGTGTCCACCCTTTGCCATCTAGTTTAACCTTAGATTTGTTTGATCAACTTCGGTTAGATTGTCTTTACCTTTCGATTAATACCCCTTTCAAAGGTTTCTCATCAACTAGATTAGTACTTGGTTAAGCGCTAGCAATCCCTTTGCTCCACGGATTGACAAGAACCTTGGGGGTCACCCTATGGTGAAAAGGGTGTAGGTCCATACGCTTGCGGATCGAAGGTTGTTACGTGTTTCAACCGTCAACAGATGCCATGCAAGTCCCGACATATGCCAAGTATATCCGAGACATCCTAAATAAGAAGAACCTTTGCCAACTACGAAGATCATCAAGTTGACAGAAGAATGTAGTGCGGCAATCCTGAACACATCGCTCGTCAAGAAAAAGGATCCAGGATGCCCCACTATAGAGTGCTCCATGGGAAATCAATACTTCAACAACGCACTCTGTGATCTTGGAGCAAGTGTTAGTGTGATGCCCAAGGTTGTCTTCGACAAGCTCAAGCACCCTACCTTGGTTCCAACATCAATATGTCTCCAATTGGCAGATCAATCAGTTTGCTACCCATCAAGAATCACCGAGAATGTTCCAGTGAAAATCAGAGAGTTCTTGGTGCCAGTTGATTTCATGGTATTGGATATGCAACCAGACTCTAGGGTTTCACTAATTCTTGGGCGACCATTCCTGAGCACCGCCAATGCACGCATCAATGTAGGCGGAGGGGAAATCACATTTGAGATCAATGGAAAGGTGGAGAAGTTTGCCTTCAGACCCAGACCAGAGCTTAAAGCCAACATGATCGATCAAGAAAAGTCAGAAGGACCATTATCTCCGAAGATGGAGGATGCACCTGAATATTAGAAGACTCAGAAGTCCCGAACCCTCGCCAAAGGTAACCGGTAAAAACACAAAATTTACTATAGTAAAAACTTTATCACGCCCCGTGGTAAATAATTTTACGGTGTGTCAAAACCCGTATAATAATTTCTCGTGGTGGCATAAAAATATTTTTACTACCATATTTTTGTTGTTTGCTTTTACCCTTACGCTTGGGACCCACATGCCATAGGGATACACATCAAGTCTTTACCTACCCTATCTTATCACTTCATCCACCAGCACCTCTTTTTCCCACTCACAAGGCATTTATTCTGGCATTGGAAGACAACAGGAAATGGATGCAGGAGAGGGCACCCGAGTGGAGGCCAAGTGGGACCGACCGGCCCCACCAGCAGGCCAACCGGCCACCCCCTCGGCCCTATAAAGCAGCCACCTCCTGCTCACTTTTCACACACACAACAACCTAGAAAACCTCACCTTCAAGCCTTTGCAGTACTGCCTTAATAGAAATGAAGCTTAGGAAGAGAGTGGAGAAGAAATCCAAGGGTAGTCTAGTGCTAGATTTTCTTGAAAACCTTAGACACCATGCTTGGGAGGATCCTTAGACGCACTAGCTCTAGAGCCAGCTCCCAGCGGTCGATGAGTGTAGACTCTCAGGAGTCTCCCTCACCGGTCTCTAACCCCTCTCCGTTGGCATCGCAATCACAAAGAAAGATCCTAACTGCCGATGTACATTTGCACATCATGAGAGGAGAAGAGAAGGACAGGTATGCGAAACTGAATAAACGTTCTTTTGCCCTTACACCCATGTTTAACGAAGAATTCATGCAAGAAGCAGGCTTTAACTGAATAATGAAGATTTTTGCTCTACTGGGGTGGACCTCTTTTTATCACTTCTGAAAGGGGTAGCTGTCTCCTCACTTTAGAGTTCCTTTGCACTTTGAAATCCTCTAACGATGGGGTAACCTTGCTTTCGGTTGTTCCGTCAAGAGCACACTCTATCTTGGAGAAGGCTGAGTAACGCCTTAGGGTTCGCAAAAGGATGTGCCTTAGATTTAGACTCATCTCTTGAAGATTTTGACAGGCTACACCTCTGAACGGACGTTACAGGGAAGGAAAACACACACAAGCCACACAACAATGATATTCAACATCCTACTCTCCGTTTCTTTCACAAGTGGATAAGCCTTGTCCTTTTTCCATGCAGTGATAATATCAGCGTGAGAGTAGGGGGCATGCAATTGATTTATGCTGCTCTGAAAAGAAAAGTTGTGTCCCCGGTTATGATGCTAGTAGAGCACTGGCTCTCGTTCCCCAACCTAGTTGGAGACGTAAGCTGCACCTCTCTAATCACCCGGATAGCCGATGACTTGGGCGTCCTTGGAGATGCCACTATCATCAACATTGATACTCCTCGTGAGATCATCGGCTATGATTACTTCCGCCAAGAAAGATGGGTTAAGAGAATTCAAGAAAAACTGCACTATATCCACAATAAGAACGCAATCCCGTTACCTAACCCGGGATTGGGTATACATTCTGTGCAATCTTTTCTGATCAATGATCAGGCATAACTGGTCCAGCAGCAACCTCCATGAACGTCAGCTCGAGCCTCATCGTCAAACTACACCGGAGCTGACCCACTGCCCCAAGACGCCGCATATCGATCATATGAAAACTTCGTGCCAACATACCCTCGTCGCGTTGTAGGAGTCTAGGATACCGACTAGAGGGGGGGGGTGAATAGGCGGTTTAAAAACTAAAACCACAACACTAGAGAAAATTAATTAGAACCACAAGGAGAAATAAATCTCTACCTACTCTATTCCTATGTTGGGGTTTTGCGGCCTAGGGTGACAAGATAAACAACAACTTCTAGAGATAGAAAGCTCAAAGTAAAGTGCTTGAAAGGAAATTGAGGAAAGAGATAACCAAGCACAAGAGACGAATTTTATCCCGTGGTATCGATGACTTGCCGGTCACCCCTAATCCACGTTGAGGTGGATTCAATGTTCAACCGCTCCTCTATCAAGACACCACTTGATCTTGAGCCGGTTAGAACAAGAGAACCACTCCACACCTCGATTCCACTAGAGTTGCTCTTTACCGCTCCGTGAGGTGAGCACAATACCTCTCACAACATGAAATCCGCAGCCACGCACAATCTTCTTGCGAGCTTCAACGGATTCTTCCACCACCAAGCCGTCTAGGAAGCGGCAACTTCCAAGAGTAACAAATCAACCACTTGCTTGATGATTCCCTAGTGCCACAAAGATCAAAACCTTGATGAAATGCACTAGAAACTCTCAATCTCACAAAGAATACCACCACTAAGTCAAGTGAGTGAGAGAGAGGGGAGAGAGAGATCTACAAGGGAGTATGAACCTTTAAAAGTGCCAAGAGAGACTCTCCAACCCCGGGCTTGGAGTATAAATACTCCCCCTTTCCGTTAATAGCCGTTAGACACAAAACGCGTGCCTCGCGGACTGTCCGCGATGCCCTCGCGGACGGTCCGCGTTTGAATTCCAACGGTAAAATCGCGAGGTCAACGGCTGGGACGGCTGCGCATTGGGCCGGGCGGACTGTCCGCCAGGGCCACGCGGACCGTCCGCCCGGGTCACACGGACTGTCCGCGGGCTGGCCGCGGACCGTCCGCCCTGGACCCCGAGCAGCACCTCGTTCTGTTACAAATAACGGACCGTCCGCGGCACCTCGCGGACCGTCCGCATGGTCCGGGCGGACCGTCCGCCCTGAAGCGCATTTTCTCGAAATCTTTTGCCAAAAACTTAGTTATTAAATAAAAACCAACCATCCACGGACCGTCCGCCCGAAGGGCCCGGACTGTCCGCCAGATGCCAGAAAACTTGTTTTTCTTTTGATTTTCAATGAAAACCTTTTACCAAGAGAAACCGCCACTCATCTAAATGCAATGCATGCAAACTTTTGATCCAAGTGGCACTATGGAAAGTCAAGCCAATGAAATTGATCCCTCTTGATAGTACGACTATCTATCCTATTAACCCGGTCATATAACATCCTCTAATCACCTTATGACCGGTAAAAGCAAAACCCTATCTTTTACCTTTGCCTTGAGCCCTTTCCAACATAAGTCAACCAAGACCTTCTCATGTACCCCACATGATCTCATCGTTTCACCGGACTAACCTATTCTTATAACTCAAATAAAATTGTTAGTCCATAATGATTGTCGGTGTTTTAGACCGGCAAACCTACCAAGGGGTACCCGAGGTAGTAGATTGTGCGGTGGGGATCGTGATCGGTTGACCGAGAGCTCGAAGGTATGCGCAAGGACACGAGACACAAGATTTATACAGGTTCGGGCCGCCAAGGTGGCGAACCCTACGTCCTGTTTGGGGGATCAAGTATGGCGCCCTGCGCTTGGTGTTGGTTGTCCCCGGAGGGATTGGGGATGTCCGGCTAGGTACCCGGCCCTCCTTTATATAGTCCAGGTGGCGGGTTCCTAGTCGGTTACAAGGCAGGAGTCCTAGTAGGAGTACACAGAGCGAGTCCTAGTAGGAGTACAGGGGAATTCTACCAGGAGTCCGTCTTCTACTATTCTTCCTTCCTTGCATGAGTACCCGGGGAGTATGCCCGACAAGCCCCCGAGCACGTTGGAGTCGAGAGAAGTAGTTCGAGTAGTCTTGAAGCCTCTTCGAGTAGTTCTTGAGCGTCCTCGAGTATCGCTTGGAGAAGTCTTCAATAGTACTTGAATCGCCGCGAGGCCGGAAGGTGGTCCAGCTCATCACTCTTGAAAAAATTTGAATGATGGGTGTAGCATAGCAGCCCCCGAGCCTTGAAATGATTAGGTAATCAATCCAAGGGTCTTCAGTGTTCGCGAAGCCATCATCCGAGTACTCTTGCGGCGTGTAGCCCCCGAGATAAGAGAGCCGTATGAGCCACGTCGAGTAGTGATTGGTGAGGAGCCCCCGAGCTTGAGAGCGAGCGAAGCATCTTCGAAGTTATCTTCAAGTAGCCCCCGAGCCGGAGAGATTCCAAGTAGCGGTTTGGCGTCGAGCCGTGGAGCTTGAGAAGTAGTCGTGCCGTCAGAGCGGACTTTAGTTGCGACCGAAGTCGACTTTAGATGCCGGCAGAGCGGACTTTAGAATACGACTTAAAAACCGAAGTCGACTTTGTGCCGCGCGGAGCGGACTTTGAGATGCGACTTGAAATCCGAAGTCGACTTTGTGCCGCGCGGAGCGGACTTTGAGATGCGACTTGAAATCCGAAGTCGGCTTTAGTTGCCGCGCGGAGCGGACTTTGATATGCGACTTTAGAAGTCGACTTTAGGATGCCACGTAAAGCGGACTTTAGGTGCGACTGCAGTAGTCGACTTTGTGCCACGCGAGGTGGACTTAAGATGCAAAAAACGAAAAGCACTTTCCGGAAAGCCAAAGCGAATAAAAAATCAGAAAAAACGAGTAGTTTTGCCGCCGGAGCGGGCTTAAGATTGCGACCGGAGTCGGCTTGTGCCACCGGAGTGGGCTTAAGTACCTGAGCCATGGATTTCAGACCCAAGGTACAGTTGCCGCCGGAGCGGGCTTATGCCACCGGAGTGGGCTTGGATGCGACCGTTAGCGTCGACTTGTGCCACCGGAGTGGGCTTAAGTACCTGAGCCATGGATTTCAGACCCAAGGTACGATTGCCGCCGGAGCGGGCTTGAAGGTGCGACCGGAGTCGGCTTGTGTACCCAGGCCATGGATTTCAGACCCAAGGTACGGAGCGCGAGTACTTAGGGCACTTGGACCCATGGTACAGAGCGTGAAGACCACGTGCAGCTAGGTTCCATCGTCGCCAGGACCCGAGGGCCGCTTACAGCTAGGTTCCATCGAAGCTTACACACGTAGTATGCCACCGAAGTAGGCGAAGATGCGACCAGCGTCGACTTTAAGTTGCCGCGCGGAGCGGACTTTAGAATGCGACTTTAGAAGTCGACTTTAGATTGCCGCGCGTAGCGGACTTTAGAAACTGCCTCCTAGGGATAGCCCCCGAGTTGATGAAGTAGACTCGTGGCGACTTGATTGATATACCCCAAGAGTAGTCAGCAGAGTGTAGCTCCCGTGAAAACCCGCTGAGAAGCATACACAAACGAGTAGTCAGCAAGTAGTCCTACATGATGAGGAGAACAAGCCAAGAAAACAGTAATCATTTAGATAAATGACTTAGCTGTTGCTGCCTGGGCAGACTGATGATGAAGCCGTGGCGATCGGTGATGGAGCCGCGACGGTTGTTGTTGAAGTCGACTAGTCAGAGTTGATTCCGACTAATTGTTGGGGGCGTGACTGCCGTTCTCGACTAGTTTGGGAAAACTAGTCGAGACGAATGGTCAACGCGATGCGACCGGAAGACGACGTCGTGGTGGTGTGCGGCGTACTCGAAGTAGAGCCAGTGTTGCCACGAGACAAGTAGTCACCACGCACGGCGTGGCTGAAGTAGAGCCAGCGTGGCCGCAAGACGAAGTCGCGGCGCACGGAGTGGTCGACGACGAGCCTGGGCGAGGCAGAGTAGTCGACGACGAGCCTGCGCGAGGCGGAGTAGTCGATGACGTGAGCAGCGCGACGAGCCGCATGATGAGCCGCGCGACGTGTCGAGGCACCCGGACGCGCGGCGGAGGCGAAGTAGTCGACGACGAGCCCGGGCGAGGCGGAGTAGTTGACGACGAGTGGCGCGACAAGCCGCGTGGACGAGCCGCGCGACGTGCCGAGGCACCCGGACGCGCGGCGGAGGTGAAGTAGTCGACGACGAGCTCGGGCGAGGCGGAGTAGTCGACTACGAGCGGCGCGACAAGCCGCGTGACGAGCCACGCGACGTGCCGAGGCACCCCGACGCGCGGCGAAGGCGAAGTAGTCGACGACGAGCTCCGGGCGAGGCGGAGTAGTCGACGACGAGCGGCGCGACAAGCCGCGTGACGAGCCGCGCGACGTGCCGAGGCACCCGGACGCGCGGCGAAGCCGAAGTAGTCGACGACGAGCCCGAGTAGTCGACGACGAGCGGCGCAACGAGCCGCGTGATGAGTCGCGCGACGTGCCGAGGCACCCGGACGCGCGGCGTAAGCGAAGTAGTCGACGACGAGCGGCGCGAGGAGCCGCGTGACGAGCCGCGCGACGTGCCGAGGCACCCGGACGCGCGGCGTAGGAGAAGTAGTCGACGACGACGAGCCCGGAGTAGTCGACGATGAGCGGCGCGAGGAGCCGCGTGACGAGCCGCGCGACGTGCCGAGGCACCCCGGACGCGCGGCGTAGGAGAAGTAGTCGACGACGACGAGCCCGGAGTAGTCGACGATGAGCGCGCGCGAGGAGCCGCGTGACGAGCCGCGCGACGTGCCGAGGCACCCCGGACGCGCGGCGTAGGAGAAGTAGTCGACGACGACGAGTCCGAGTAGTCGACGACGAGCGGCGCGAGGAGCCGCGTGACGAGCCGCGCGACGTGCGGCGAGGCACCCCGGACGCGCGGCGAAGGCAAAGTAGTCGACGACGAGTCCGCGCGAGGCGGAGTAGTCGACGACGAGCGGCGTGACGAGACGCGTGTCGAGCCGCACGACGTGCCGAAGCACCCGGACGCGCGGCGTAGGAAAATTGATTCCGCTTTGACAAGAGCAAGACGACTTGCTTCAATGGATCTCGGAGAATCGACGAGTAGATTGATCTTGCTCACGAGGGTCCTTCGAATTCGCCCGGTGGTGATGATCACCCCTACCTGGCGCGCCAGCTGTCGGTGTTTTAGACCGGCAAACCTACCAAGGGGTACCCGAGGTAGTAGATTGTGCGGTGGGGATCGTGATCGGTTGACCGAGAGCTCGAAGGTATGCACAAGGACACGAGACACAAGATTTATACAGGTTCGGGCCGCCAAGGTGGCGAACCCTACGTCCTGTTTGGGGGATCAAGTATGGCGCCCGCGCTTGGTGTTGGTTGTCCCCCGAGGGATTGGGGATGTCCGGCTAGGTACCCGCCCTCCTTTATATAGTCCGTGGCGGGTTCCTAGTCGGTTACAAGGCAGGAGTCCTAGTAGGAGTACACAGAGCGAGTCCTAGTAGGAGTACAGGGGAATTCTACCAGGAGCCCGTCTTCTACTATTCTTCCTTCCTTGCATGAGTACCCGGGGAGTATGCCCGACAATGATTGTCATTAATTACCAAAACACGAATTAGGGGCCTAGATGCCTTCACGCGTGTACCAAGGAGGAGATTTACCATCGCAAGGACCAAGCAATCTCGGAGGACAGGAGTTTGGAAGTGGCAGGTTTTACGCATCATCTTCGAATTTTGTACCTGCCCGTAACTCTTTTTCAGGATTCGACCATCAGTATTCTGCGACGTTCCACCAAGGTGTCCATGACAACATGAGGACGCAAATGAGCACTAAGGATACCCACACCAATATTCTACGCCAACAACAACAGTGGATGGACCAGGCATTAGAAGACCTACAAGAAGCCCCAGATGCAAACGCTGAACTACTGGTAAGGAGATTTCGCCAATGGGGGATGTAGAATCAAGCAGCTCGGGGGAGAAGCCCCAAGGTAAGTATCAACTATCTACTTATATATTTATTTTAAGTTTAGTTTAGTTTGATAAGTTTGAAATAAAACAAAATAAAAATTTCCCTTGTTTAAAATAAATAAAGAACTAGAGAAGTATGCTAAATGGACATGATAAACAAATGCTCTTCATTGCTGCAAATACCTAGCTTACCATCTTTTGAAGTTCTCCCAAGACATGGATACAATTGTTTAGATTTTGAAACATGCTTTGAGTTTGAGATTTTTGTGGGAGCAATTCTTGATCTAAGTCTAGGTGATTGATTGATTGACATGATTAAGTTGAGCTGCTGTTTATCTTGTTCAAAGCAACACTAAATTCTGTAGATTCACTTTTTAATCATAGAATCCATATATATAACAAGTCTCCTGTATGACACAAGACTTTATGTCCTGTTAAAAAAAGAGAGAGCCTTGTTGAAAATTTGCTAAGAGTGTTCCAGTTTTATATCTCTCTATGCCTTCAAAGAGACTTGGGCATGACAAAACAAAAGAGGAAAAAGTGAGATGAGAGAGGGAGAGAAATGAACAAGTGTTCTACTAGGCGAGAAGGGCCTACCTCCCTAAAAAGAATAAATTAGAGATGAATAATGGACACAAGTCCGAGCGCGAGAAGAGCCCACATCTCTAAGGAGAGAGAAAAATGGACAAAAGTCCGGGGCGAGTAGGGCCCACCTCTCCTAATGTCATGTAACTCAAGGTTCTCTTAAGATTATTGCTAGAAAGAGATATATATTTCAGGAACAAAAGAAGCAAAGACAGGCTAAAATTGAAAGTTTTTATGTTTTATCATATCAAGTTGTCATAATGGAGTACTCTGAGCTTTAACCTTGAACATCTTTTGCAAAACTCCAGAATTTTAGTGAAACCAAGAACTTGAGACATGGTGCTTGACTTAATTGTTATATCTTTCAACTGCACAAGACCCAAGTACAGATAAAAGCCTCATGTTCTCAAGCAGATATAAGCAGGTTTTAAAAGTCTGACTTTTTCATCCTACCTTGGAAAAGAATTTATTGTGCTAACACTGAGTCTTGCTAAGAGACTAGCAAGAGGTAAGCTTGGGGGAGTTGTTGATGCTCACTAACTCTTATTTTTATGCATCAACAATACATGAAAAAGGACCAAAAAGATAAATCAATAGTAGTATAGGGCCTTGGACTAATGAATTCCACGAGTTTTGGTGAATTATATATTTTGAGGGACTATTCAGGAAAATGCAAAAAGAATGAATTCTAGAAGGCTCCAGAAGACTCCCGAACTCAACCGAAGTGGGCTTCAAGAAAATACGCATCTAAAGGGGACAAGAGGCCCACACGTGAAGGCGGAGCCCAGCCTGGGCCTAGCCCAGGCCGACCGACCCTGTAAGCAGGCCGATCGGGCCCCTTGGTCCCGATCAGGCCCTGCTTCGGGAAGGTTCCTCCACCGCCTCTTAGGTTTAATCTAAACCACTTGTTTAGGTTAATTTGATTCTACGGTGATGGATTATCCCTCAAGACTATATAAGCAACCCCAGACCCCCCTGGGCAGGGGCGAACAGAAATCGACCCAGCGCCTAGGGCCAGCCAAAGGAGATAATGGGTCATCTAGCACTGGACCTTAAGTAGCTACAATAGCTATTGTGGATAAATCGGCCCAGCGCCTAGGGCCGTGGCTCGGGTGGCCCTAGGCGCCAGTCCGCCACTGCCCCTGGGCATGGTATGCATCTCTCAAAAGATCATCATCATCAGGCCAAGACAAGAAGAGGATACATCAGTGATAGGATAGCTACTTCATAGTTCAAGATCTAATTTCTAGATCAAGAACCTAGTTCTAGATAGAGAGTCAGATTCTAGTAGAGTTGAGCTTTGCTTTAGTTCAGATTTGTAAGTTATCAAGACTCGGTTCTTATATTGTTTCTCAATGACTTTATGCTATTTCAATGTTATGTGTGCAATTGCTAAGTTCTTACTTTATTCTAGTAGTATATTTGATATAGTCATGATCAATGATAAGTCTACGCACTTATTCGTAGAGCTCCTAGTATTTTATGCGCATATGCTAGGTAGTAGAAAGTATGTAAGCATGGTGCTTAGATATAATTTACTTGTGGATTCACCTTATACTCCGGGTCGTGTGGTAGATCGTGGGCGTGACAAGCCTATTGAGTCCTTTTGTGACACCCTAATTTTCCATCACTAAATTAATGTAAGCAACCAGGTGTTATAGTTTTAATTTTCTAAGGATTAAATAAAATTATCAAATAAATGTGGCCTTTAAAATATTTAAATATCATTTTAAAAATTTAGAAGCAATAAGTGCTTGCGCATCATAATTTGAATGCAGGGTGTTTTGTTTGTTGGTGTGAAGCTTTAAAGTGTTTTGAAGGTTTGAAATGATTTGAAAAGTTTTTGAAAAAAAACAAAACTCACATAAACCTCTCTCCCTCTCCTCTCGGCCCAGCCCAACAGCTCTCCTCCCTCTCTTTATTTTTCGCCGCTGGCCCACCTCCCCCTTCCGCCCACGAAGCCGCCGCGGCCCAACTCCCCCCCCTCCTCTCTCTCGCACTCGGCCGCCGTGGGGCCAGGCCGTCGGGGGTCGCCTCCCTCCTCCAGCCGATCCCTTTCCTCTCCCCTGCTCGCAACCGCAGCGCGCCGCCGGCCGTTTCCCCCGCGTCCCCCGCCCCTTCCCTCCTTCAAACCTCGAATCAATACGCAATTAAGTCTCAGATTCACTCCTCCCTCCTTTACTCCCTTCCGTTTCCCCTAATCAAAGCCTCCTCCCTTGATGGCAATCAAGGCCGCCGGTGACCTCCTGGCCATTGATGGCCTTAGCTCTTCCGGCCGACGCTCCTTGGCCTATAAGGGTCGTAATCGAGCCCCTGCCTCGCCCTTTTCGCACCCGTGCACACCCTGCACCGCTATCCCCTCCACCTTCGCGCGCGCCGCCGCCTTGTTTTTTTTCCGGCCGCCGGCCATTGTTGGCCACCGAAGCACCCCGCCGTCGGTGGAGTACTCCTAAACTCTCTCTCCCTTCTTCTCCTTCACGTGCAATGCTCACTCGAGCTCTCAATTGTGTCCCAGGACTGCCCCCCCTCGCCACTGGACCGAGCCGCGGACGGAGCACCGCCGTCATCTTCAACCTCCGGACGCCGACGTCGATCTCCACCACCGCCGCTTCCCCAGCGCCCGAGCCGTCTCCAACTCGTTGCCTGCGTGGTGAGAACCTCGCCCCCTCCTTTGTTTTACTCTACCCCGAGCCGCGCCCTTGCCTCCGCGCGCCGCCGTCACCGCCGCCCCCCTCGCGGTGCGAGCCGCCGTGGCCGCCGCAGCCGCCTCCCTAAGCCCCCCGGGTGAGTTCGTCTCTCTCCCCTCTTCGCATAGAGCCTAACCGCGTCCCAAACCGAGGCCCGAGCTCGAGATCGAGCGAGCTCCGGCGAGCTCCGCCGCCGGCCCCGGCCGGCGCCGCCGGCACCCTATCCCCGCCGCCGCGCGCCGCCCGCGGGCCACCCCCGGCCGCTTGATCTCGGTGAACGGCCCGGATTAAATCGGGGCATAACCCTTTGGCCGGTCCACCATGGACCGAAGGACCCGGTCCACGGCGCGGTCCACGCCCGCATCGGCGCCGCGCCGCCCGTCCATCACGCGATGAACGGCCGAGATCCGCCCCCCGCCCGGTCAAACGCTTGTGGTCGCCGCCATTTTGCGGTTAAGCCCCTGTCCTTCTCCTTATCACAACCATACCCTCCCACCAGTAGAAATCCTTGCATTTAGGTCCTTTCTTTTGCATTTAGACCCTTGAGCCTTTTGTTTTCTCCGCAACCGTTCATGCTCTGATCATTGGTCCAGATCTGCTCAAAGCCGAGTCAACCGCATCGCACCGGCCAACCCGAGCCGTTTGTGGGATTTTTGCGTAAAAGACCTTGTGCTTTCTAATATCTCAACCATGCCCTTCCACCTTATAAAACTCTTACAACTAGGTCCTGTTTCTTCTGTTCAAGCCCCTTACCTTTCCCCGTTTTAGCACCCGAAAGCCCTTATAGGTTCTTTTGCGCATAAACCCTTCGCGTTATACACATAATTATGTTTAGCCCCTGGTTTCTTGCAGTTAAGCCCCTGGAAGCCCTGTTTCTTCACAGAAAAGCCCCTGAACCTTGTTTTAGCTATATCTTTTCCGTCCTAGCTCCGTTTTAAGCGTTCTTGGTGTCCACACGACCGTCTTTTCAAGCCCGTCAGTTTTAGAACCTTGTTTTGGCCGTATCTTGTGCGTTTTAGCTCCGTTTCCACCATTTCAAGTTGCGTTAGGCTCATATCAACTAAAATTACGTGATAGGACCAATGTTGTACATGTTCTTTGTTTTATAATTTATTTAAATGATTAATATGATTAAATCTTATTATGCATGCTTTTTTAATTAAAACCTAGTTAGAGTTCAGCACGTGTTTTCATAAGAAAGTTAATATGCCTAATACTAGTTAAACATTTCTTATAATTAAAAGCTAATTAGATATGTACCTCGGTTTTTATAATCAAATTTAATTTGAGTAATGTTTATGCAATTTGTTTCCTAAATAAAAGCAATATAGGTTTATCTCGAGTTTTCTTATTTAAATTGTTAATTTGATTAATATGAATATAAATGTGTTTTTAAGTTATAATTTGATTAGAATAACTCGAAATATAAAGATAAGTGCCTAGATGCTTTTACATGCTTCTTTTGAATTAAAATATTAAATTTGCATAAATCATACTTGAATATTTATAAATAAAATTGAACTAGTTTTACATCGTCTTTTAAATATAAATATAACTTGCTTAATTATAAATAGGGTATTTCTCTCGAAATAACCTATACACATGATTTTACTTAATTAAAATATACCAAGCACATAGCTAGATCTTGTTTGTGATCATCCAAAGCTCTCGATAGTTCCTAGTGCTTTTGTGTTCGCGTTCCTAGAGCCAACCCTTGTCTTCTCTTTAAGCTTTTCATGCTTGGTGTATTGTTTTGTTTATTGTATGCTTTCTTGTGTGCTCGTAGACACCGTGCCAGTTTCAAGTGAGCAACCAGTTGAAGCGGATCAAGAGCAAGTGTTTGAAGAAGAAGAACCCCAGTGTTTAAGCAAGGAAGGCAAGTGGACTTCTCCCTCTGCATATTCTTCTTTGTCCTAAACAATTGCATGATAACTAAGTTTACTTTTAAATGTTGTATTGCATAAACTTGATGGGAAATCACCTTTCTAAGGACATGACTAGACTTTTACCTTCATTACCTTGGACAACCCTTTTTAAATAAATGTTTTGGGTAGAAATGCTTAGTTGCTATAACTTGGGATGGTTAAAATGAATCTTATGCAATATGATGAATGTTAATCATGATATCTTGGATGATATACATGTATGTGTGTGCTTATGGTTAATAACAAGATCATATGGTTTAATTGGAACATGGAGAACCACCCAGGAAAACAGTGCAACCACAGTCCATATGGCTCTGGCTTAGCCGATTAATTAGGAGAGTGGGTTAGCTGATAGCTCTTTTCCGAGAGGGGCACAGGGGGCCGGAGTTGAAGGGGTATAGCCCGGTTCTTTTGGGGTAGCGACCTTGGCTAAGGTGCCGACCATTAGGGAGGGTTATGGTCCGCTCCGCCGCTGTAATCTTGTTGCGGGGCGTTGGTTTCTCTTCTTTCCTTTGTAAAGGCTTCGTAGTGGACCCCTAGCCACTCACCTCGGAAGTGTTTAAGGGTCCGATCAACCCGGCAACATGGGGAACACGAACTCGTGGGTAAAGTGTACAACCTCTGCGCAGTGTAAAACCGATTGATCAGCCGTGCTCACGGTCAAGAGTGGCCTGGACCCTCACATGATTAATAAACTTGAAGATGGAATTAAATCGTGGTTTCTTGTGGGTTTTGAGAGAAGATTCTTTCCTAAATGCTTAAGTGGGTTGGTATAAACTTACATCTAGTAATTAGGTGCTTGCTAATAAAATTTGATCAACATTAAAATGCTAACCGCAGCAAAACTCTTAGCCTATCCTTGATGGCCTTACATCTTTCCCCCACTTGCTAAGCTCCAACCATAAGTGTGCTCACCCTTTCTTACCCGCTGTTCAGAAGAGAACACTGGAGAAGAGTACTTCAGCGACTACGAGGAGTTCTGAGGCTTGCGTGCCCCCGGTCAGATGCCTGTGGAAGATGAAGACGGTCTTCGCGTCTTCATAGTTATCGTTTGTTCGTTGTAAAGACCTTCGAGTCTAACGTCTGAGTGTAATAAAGAGATAATGTAATGGTTTAACTCTTGTACATTTTTTATTGCTGTTTATTGATATTTCACTCATGACGTCCATCATATGTGTGTAAACTTGATCCTGGCGCACATATGAGATGCATTTGGTTTTCTTCGGAAAATCGGGTGTGACAGAGTGGTATCAGAGCAGTAATGACTGTAGGACGCAGCCTTAAGTTAGAAATGGTCGAAAAGTAAGGATTCATGTTCCAGAAAGCCTGTAATCCTTCAAAATTGACTTATTTTACGTATAAAATCTAATTTAATCTTGTCTTCTTGTTAAAACACATCGTTTTGTTTTGATCTAGTCTGAGTTCGTTTCTTGTGCTATCAGCTAAATCTTCACCACCGAGGATGTCTGATATAAGTCCTTAGATTACCTACCCCTTATCAAACTTCGATAGAAACGTTTCTGTGAGGACGAACGTTGTGTTGATGTTTGTTGTTTGAACACATGTTTGATTTGGATCTTTGTTTGTGTGAGTTGTATTGTGGAGTGATGGCCACAAATGTAACAAGAAATAAATTGTTAGGTTAATAGAGATAGATTGGGTTCAAATCTGGGTTATCCTTATCTGCCATTCGAGTTGGTTAGAGGATGTCGAAGATCAAAGTCTAAGAAGTAACATCAACCTCAACAACCGAAATCTACAAGCATATACGGACATCAACATATGAAAGAAGTTAAAGAAAAGATGGTCAATTTCTTTCATCCCTGTTATTCTCCTCTCTACCACAGTGTGATTACAATCACAACAAGGAAAAAGAAATGGATGTGATATCAATAATTTTACCTTGCTCTTCAATCTGTTTATTTCCAACCTCTTCTGAGCTTATCTTTATCCCACAATCAGAAGGCGAGTCCCAATGGAAATTACAAAGAAAAAGACAACAAAGGAAACATCGATATTCCATCTACAACCTCAGTAATTGAATGCAAGATGCTGGAATATATGGCAACACAAACTCAGACTCTGCAAGCAATGACTCAAACCATGGTTGATATCCATCAGTATATTATAGAGCAAGCATCAAATCTTAAGAATTCCAACCTTGTTTTGGGTGAAACCGTCAGATTCCAACTATTTCATCGTCATTGGATAAAGAAAATCTATCAGTCATGCAAGCTCAAGTCTTACAAGGACAAAAGGAGATCAACACATCATCCCCTCATAACACAGAGATAACCAAAACTGGAGTTCCTGCCGGACCAGTAAAGAAGCAAGTTGTAGAAGTATGGAATCATCAAAATAATCAGAGAAGTCATAGAGCATTAGAGTTGCGGACGAATGAACAACAAGAACATATGAAGACTGCAGGAGCATGTCAATGTTGTGAGCATCATGGTCGTTCATGTCTCCAAAAAGAAGCCAGCTTAATGAGAGATGAGGCTAGACAATGTTACCATTTGGATATCAATAAGAAGATGAAGTTATGTACCCAAAATCCAGTCCTAGAAAAGTTGCTCAAGCTATAGATAGTAATCAGATTATCAACCTTGAGGATTGGAGTATAACTTTCAATGAATTTTAGCCTGACGGAATCAAACAACTCAAGAAGCATGTAAGTGAAGAAAGTCAAGGCAACAGTATTAAAAGACGATGTTTCGGATGCGGTAAAGAAGGTCACTATGTTAATAATTGTCCAACAAAGTGTAAGAGGATTTTGCCTAGTCATGATGGATTATATCGCTTAAAGTGTGGAGAAAATGGACATCTTGCTAGTTGGTGTGCAAAAGAGGATGATAATCAACCCCAGGATCGAAGTCTCAATACCCTTACTTCTAGTCAAACATACAATCGCCAGAATACTAAAGCAAGAAAAACATGTTTCTATTGTAACAAAGAGGGACATTTCATAAGTTAGAGCCCCAAGAAGCTTTTGGATCAAAAGAATAAAATAAAAGGAATTGAAGAGTGATTCCAAATAGTCAAAAAATGGAGTTAATCTAGCTCTATTCAAATCACTTTATCAAGAAAAGAAGAAAAATCCTACGAAGGCGAATCAACAGAGTCGAGAAAAGGAATGGACAGTCACAAGCGGGAGTTAGGTTGAGTATTCCAGTGATGTTTATAAAGTGAGTTGTGAAGAATAAAGAATTATGTTTATGGAGCTTGTGTAAAACGAATTGTATGGAAGCAAGATAAGCAGTGTTGGATGCTAAACACCCGAACTCTTGTCTCATGCTAGCCTTTGTGAATCTAAGGATGAGAAATTGTCTTAAGTTGGAAGCTCATGTTGTTTTGAGTTCATCTCACCATGCATTAGTTCACTATTCCTATCTGAAATACCTTTCTCCAACAATCAGATGTTAAGCATCAGGTCAGGAGAAGGTCAAGACATTCTATCTGTTGTCTGTGCTCATATTGCTAATCAGCAGAATTAAGCACCACCTCCACCCCAACCCAGCAATAGGTCCAATAACGCAACAATCTCTTGCCGCTCACATGCAGCTAATCCAAAACCTGTCTGCCACTAATCAAACATTCAAGCTCAGCGAAGTCAGCCACCACCAGCAGCACCACCAGCACCAGTGGACAAGCATAAGGAATTCATGAGTCACCGTTCTCCCACATACTCCCACTCAACCGATTCACTGGATGCTGATGATTGATTAAAGACTGTCATCAAGAAGTTGAAGATGACGCAATGCACTAATCGAGAGATGATCATGTATACAACAAGATGTTTGGAAGAATTAACAGCTGAATGATGGAATGCGTACACTATCGCACATGCTGCACCTAACACCATCATCTGGCAGGAGTTCAAGGATCATTTTCACGTACACCACATTCCCTCTGGTACATCAAGCTTAAGCAAAGGGAGTTCCTCGCTCTAAAGTAAGGCAATATGCCGGTCAACGAGTATCTGGATAAGTTTACTCAGTTGTCTCGCCATGAATCAGATGAAGTTAATACTGACCCAAAGAGGCAAGAATGCTTCCTAGATAGTCTGATAGGGCCACTCAACTATCAACTACAGAGTCACAGCTTCTCGGACTTCGCAACATTACTAAACAAAACATAGGTCTAGAGAATAAACATGCAGAACTTGGTGAACAGAAGCGCAAGTTCCAGACACATGGGCAATCTAGCAAAACACGTCCCCACTTCAACTCATCACAGGGTTCTCAGTTTAGTTCTGGTGGATCAAGTGGAAATTATTTGCAAAATTCTCAGTTGCAGCGTTCAACCCAGCAGTCCCAACATTTCAGCCAACAAACACCACATGTTCCAAATCATCATCGAGATCGCTTAGGTGCCTACTGAGAAACGACTCTCAAGTTCACTCTAATGGTTGTTCCAATTGTGGAAAATTGGAATGATAAACCAGCATCTGCCCAAATCGTAACATCTAGACTCCTCAGAAAGACAATGGTCAAAGGTTCGGACAACCATCATCTCAGATACACCATGGAAGTGCAAAATTCTCCGATCAACAAAGGTCAATGGAATTACGTGCGTGGCAAAGTGAACCACGTGACAACTGAACAAGCTCAAGACGCTCCTGGTATTATGCTGGATACGTTTTCCTGTCAACTCTGTGCCTGCAACGATTTTATTTGATTCCGGAGCATCACATTCTTTCGTTACTGAACAATTCGTGGCAAAGCATGATACACCTATGAGTTCTATGAAGACACATTTGCTGATTAGTTCCCGAACGGTGAAATGAAATCCACTTATGTATGCCCACGAGTCAATCTTAGAATCAGGGGGATGGATTTTCAAGCTGACCTAGTAGTTCTTACATCTAGTGGAATAGATGTGATACTTGGAATGGATTGGTTGGGCGAATGTGATGGAATAATTCGGTGTGCCAAGAAGTCAGTGCTCTTAACCAGCCCGCAAGGAGATAGGGTTGAAGTTTCCACGACTGCCCCGTCCAAGAAAGAAGGAAAAGTGAATTAAGATGAAGGAAAGCAAAAGAAGAAGCTATGACTGCCAGAAGAACTCAGTGTACATGATGGACTCGGAATAGTGCCCTTAGTTTCTTTTCCAATCTCTCCGAATCTCGGGACGAGATTCTTTTTAAGGGGGGTAGATTTGTGACACCCTAATTTTCCATCACTAAATTAATGTAAGCAACCAGGTGTTTTAGTTTTAATTTTCTAAGGATTAAATAAAATTATCAAATAAATGTGGCCTTTAAAATATTTAAATATCATTTTAATAATTTAGAAGCAATAAGTACTTGCGCATCATAATTTGAATGCAGGGTGTTTTGTTTGTTGGTGTGAAGCTTTAAAGTGTTTTAAAGGTTTGAAAAGATTTGAAAAGTTTTTGAAAAAAAACAAGACTCACCTAAACCTCTCTCCCTCTCCTCTCGGCCCGGCCAACACTCTCCTCCCTCTCTCTTCTTTTCGCCGCTGGCCCACCTCCCCTTTCGGCCCACGAAGCCAGCGCGGCCCAACTCCCCCCTCCTCTCTCTCGCACGCGCTGCCAGGTGGGGCCCAGCTGTCAGGTGTCGGGGACAGCCCTAGGGGTCCCCTTAAACAACGGGGAAATCCTCACTTAGAACCCACAACAAGGCCAAAACACAAATTGTCTAACCATGCAGGGAACAGCCCACGCCGCAGGGACTCCGACGGCCCATCGAGGCGGCCCACTTAGAGATCCCCTCGAACGGCTCCGCCTCGTTCGAGGATGCGTGCTCCCTTCGGGCGGGCTCCGCCCGTTCGAGGGGCGCACTTCCCTCGAGCGGGCTCCGCCTCGCTCGAGGGCTCGCCCCCCTCGAGCGGGTTCCGCCTCGCTCGAGGGTACGCCCGCCCTCGGCGGGGGTCCGCCACGCTCGAGGGCGCCCCTCACGCGTGCGCCGGCCCCCGTACACGGGCATTTAACGCCCTGACGCCGGCAGGACGGCACCATCATGCGCCAGGGGCTCGCGCCCGCGTGCCGCCGCACCAACTCCCCAGGGAGGAGCCCATCCCCATCACTGTGGGGAGGGACTGTGCAGCGCGGCCGGTGTCAGTCCCGTGACGCCGTGCGCCTGCTCCAGTACGGCTAACGCGCCGAGCCCTCGAAAGGGGGCCGGACGCACCCTCGATTCACTTTCTCGTGACCCTACAGGGTTAGGTGGAGGCGCCAGGCCGGTGGAACGCCATCCCTGCCACTGTAACAGTGCGGCAGACATCCCCGCGCGTACAGGCGCACGCCGACGCCGTAGCAACCACTCCGCACCTTGTGGAGCGCGTTGGGAAGGAACGCCGTTCGCCTACTCCCCGTACTCCGTACGGCCAACGTCAGCACCTCCCTCGAGCCTATCGAAGACTTCGCCACCATCCGCCGCCCTTCTACCCTCGAACCGCCACTTGTTCGGGTACAAGGGAGGCCATGATGGCCGGATCGCCGCAAGGATCGTCGGACGGCCGCCCATTCTACAGCGTAGCACGTCGCACTCCCCCACGTAGCTAGATAGCGCGGCGTGCATGTAATTCGCCCCCCCCTTGATCTATAAAAGGGGGGCGAACCCCCCAGCCGCGGGGACGGACAGATCCATTCAGACCGGAACCCACAACGCACCATGCACTCATTCTCCAATTCTCCCACAATATCTTCAGCCACTCCACCAGGGACTTGGAAGCCACGCTTCCTCTCCCGCCTTGCTTGTAGCAGCCCCACTACAGGAACCCCCGGTGCTGAGCAATATAGTGCCTTGAGCACACCACTGCTGGACGTACGGCCCCCTCGGCCGGAACCAGGATAAATCCCGTGTCTCTTATTGCTTAGCATCGACCATTGAGGGATAGACCTCGGCGCTATCTACTGGTTAGTGTCGGGACCATATTCCGCACCGACACTTGGCGCCCACCGTGGGGCAAGCGAGCGCCTAAGGTCATTCCGTCAACTCCCTCCATGGTGATCCGCACTGAGTACCGTGCTACACGCTACTGCATGGGTAGCTCGGACCCCCTCCCGGCGGGTTCGAAATTCGCTTCGGGGACCTGAATCTTCAGTCCACGGGGAACGGCTATCTCATGCGCCTCACCAACCGTGAGGAGCTCGGCCGCGCGGCCGCCGAGCCGAGTCGGCTTTGGCCCCGCCGCGCGCACCACCACGGCGCGAGCGCCCGCAGGCACGGATGCCGCGGGCCGTCGGCGCCACGACGCCACCGTCGCTGCCGGGGCGGCGCTTGCGTCGGGCGCGGTCCGAGCGGCGGCAGCCGAGCGCGCCGCCGCCCGCGCGGTGCGCCCTCCCATCACGACCGCCACCGCCCGGCGGGGCGGCCGCACGGTCTTCGGACCGCGCATCCCCATCGGCCGCGTGGCGCTACGTCGGCCTACAACACCAACATCAACACGACGATGCGCGAGGTTCCCGCCCGGCCGCCACGTCTTCGTCGCCAGGGGACCCCGCGCCTCGGCGAGGGGATGAGTCATCCCCGGGCTCCGTCGACACGTTGCCACCCGCCAACCGCCACGGATACGCGGAGTGGGGACTTCTCCGCGTGCGGACCCGGTCGCGTTCCGGCGTTTCCTCGACGCCGCGGACTGCCGGGGTTTGGCCGCTCCGACGACTCCAAGACCGGGAGCTACGACCCCGCACGGGAGTGCCGTGCCGTCATCACCAATGACCCGGCCAATGCCGCCGTGCGGTGGGCGCCGGGAGACGGGGAAGTCACACCTCGCCCGGTGGATCGCGACGCGCCCGGCCGCGGCCAAGCGCTCCCCGCCGGGGCCGACGCCGACGCGCGCCTAGCCCAAGCCCGCGAGCTCGACGCCAAGCCGGCGGAAGAATACCGAACGGTGCGGTTGCTCCGCGCCTCGATGGCGGGGAAGGAAGCCTCGCGCGCGCGCGAACGCGCACGGGAGCCGGGCCGACAGGTCCGCGACCGCATCAACACCGTCCCCAACGTCGACAACGCGGACGCGCCCCCGCGGGCGAGCCGAAGCTCGCCGCCGCCGCGACGCCGCTACGGGACATGTCGGCACCCTCGACCCCCGAGGCTCGAGACATGCACCGCGAGGTGCAAACTCTCATCGAGCAAGCGGCGGGTCCGGCGGGCCGAGAGCTCGGCCTCGCGCATCCGCCAACAGGGGGACGCGCGGGACGATGAAGCCACGCCGGGGGCGAACCCTCGGTGCACGCGGGGAGACCGGCGGAGCGGCCCGCCGACCAAGGGGCGTATGCCGGCCGGGGAGCGACTCCCCGACGCACGCAGGCGCCGGGATGGCGACGCCCGCAACGTCATCAACGCCGGCGCACCGGCAAGGCGGACGCGCGAGCGCAAGGGGCTACCACCCTCGACGGGGTGGGCGCTACGACGCCGGCGAAGACCGCTCCCCGACGCCGGAGCCCCCCCGTGCACCCGGGTGTTCGGCCGGGAGATCCGCGCGCGGCGCGTTCCCCCCAACGCTTCCGCCAACCCTCGACGATCGTCAAGTACAACGGGGAGACGGACCCCCGCGTGTGGCTCAACGACTACCGCTTGGCTTGCCGCTGGGCGGGGCCACCGCCGACGAGGTCATCATCCGCAACTTGCCCCCGCATCTTGGCGACGCGGCCCGACATGGCTCGAGCACTTGCCCGCCACCCCGCATCCACAACCGGGACGACCCGGTCCACACGTTCGTGGGCAACTTCCGTGGGCACATACGTGCGCCCCGGAAACTCATGGGACTCGCGCTCTCGCACGCGAGGCCCGGCGAGTCGCCGCGGGACTTCATACGACGCTTCTCCAAGCGCCGCACGGAGCTCCCCGCCGTTGCGCGGTCCGAAATCGTGCACGCCTTCCTCGAGGGCACCACGTGCGGGATCTCGTGCGGGAGCCGGGACGCAGCCCGCCCGCGGACTCCAACGAGCCGGCTCGACATCGCCACCGCCCCGCGCTCCGGGAGGAGGCCGTGGGGGCGATCTTCGACGGCAAGAAGGGCAAGCGCTCGGAGGACGCGCCCGCGGAGGGCGCAAGTCCAAGGAGCCACACCGCAACGACAAGCGGGGCAAGAAAGGGAAGAAGCCGCGCCGCGAGGCGCGCGAGCAGGGGCGCGACGGCGGCAACGCCGAGGCCCTCGCTGTTGACCCGGCTCGACGGGGCCCTCGACCGGCCCCTCGAGGCCCGGGGGTGTTCGACGACATGCTGAAGAAGCCATGTCCTTACCACAAGACTCCCGTGAACCACACCCTTGAGCAGTGCGACATGATCAAGAAGTTCTATGGTCGTGCCGCCGCGAAGGAGGCAGAGGCCAAGAAAGACGGAGGCGATGGCGACGCAGGCGGCTTTCCCGCCGTCGAAAATGTGTTCCTCATCTTTGGGGGGCCAACTGTCGACATGTCGACACGCCAACGCAAGAAGGAGCGACACGAGGTCCTCGCCGCTGAGAGGGCGCCTCCGTCCTTCCTCAATTGGTCGGAGGACGCCATCACATTCAGCCGGGAGGACCACCCAAACCGCGTCCCCAACCCGGCCAGCACCCGCCGGGTGGTCGACCCCATCATCGGGAACGCCCGGTTCTCGAAGGTCCTCATGGACGGAGGCGCAGCCTCAACATCCTCTACGCGCATACGCCGCGCCCGATGGGGATCGGATTGGACCGGGGCCGCGGCCCGGCACGAAGCCGTTCCATGGCATCGCGCCCGGCAAGCGGTGTCCAACCCCTCGGGCGATCGACTCGCCGGTTGGTTTGGCACCCCAAAGAATTTCCGCAAGGAAACCCTCACCTTCGAGGTGGTGGGATTTAAGGGGAGCCTACCATGCTATACTTGGGCGACCCTGTTACGCTAAATTCATGGCGGTCCCCAATTATACCTACCTAAAGATGAAGATGCCCGGCCCAAACGGCATCATCACCGTCGGCTCGTCGATCGAGCACGCATTCGACTGCGATGTCGAGTGCGTAGAGCACGCAGAGGCACTAGCGCTGGACGAAGCGCTGGTGAACACGCTGGAGAAGATGGTCAACAAAGACCTCAACTCCGCTGCCAAGCACGCCGGCACCTTTGAGGCCGCGGAGCAGACCAAGGGGGCCCCCCTCGATCCTTCAGCCCCCGAGGGCAAGGCGTTGAGGGTCAGCTCCACCCTCAACCCCAAATAGGAAGTGGTGCTCGTCGACTTCCTCCGCGCCAACGCCGACATCTTCGCGTGGAGCCCCTCGGACATGCCAAGCATCCCGAGGGAAGTTGCCGAGCACTCCCTTGACATCCTGCCAAACGCCCGCGCCGTGCAGCAACGGCTCCGCCGCTTTGACGAGGAGCGGCGACGGGCAATCGGAGCGGAGCTGCGGAAGCTTCTCGAGGCCGGATTCATCAAGGAAGTGTTCCACCCAACGTGGCTAGCAAACCCCGTGCTTGTAAAGAAAAAGAATGGGAAGTGGCGGATGTGTATAGACTACACTAGTCTCAATAAAGCATGTCCTAAAGTTCCTTTTCCTTTGCCACACATTGATCAAATCGTTGATTCAACAGCTGGGTGCGAATTGCTCTGTTTCCTTGATGCCTATTCCGGATACCACCAAATAAAGATGAAAGAGTCTGACCAGCTCGCGACCTCGTTCATCACACCGTTCGGGACGTTTTGCTACGTCACGATGCCGTTTGGCCTCAGAAACGCGGGTGCAACATACCAGCGTTGCATGCAGCACGTTTTTGGGGACCACATAGGGCGGACGGTCGAAGCCTACGTGGACGACATCGTCGTAAAGACCAGGAAGGCGGACGACCTGGTTGGCGACCTTGGCGTCGCATTCAACTGTCTACGGGCCAATGGGGTCAAATTAAACCCCGAAAAGTGCGTCTTTGGAGTGCCGCGAGGCATGCTCCTGGGATACATTGTCTCCCAGCGGGGAATTGAGGCCAACCCCCGAAAGGTTGCGCCCTCGAACGAATGGGTCCGATCCCGGACCTCAAAGGATTGCGTAAGGTGTTGGGGTGCCTTGCCGCCTTGAGCCGCTTCATCTCGCGGCTCGCGGAGAAGGGCCTCGCCCTCTACCGCCTACTCAAGAAGCACGAGCGCTTCTCCCGGACCACCGAGGCCCAGGATGTGCTCGACAAGCTGAAGGCGTCTCTAACGCACGCCCCGATCCTCACGCCGCCGCAAGACGGCGAGCCCCCCGCAGCTCTACGTGGCCGCAACCACCCAGGTGGTCAGCGCCGTGATCGTCGTGGAGCGCATGGAGGAAGGGCATGCCTTGCCCGTGCAGCAGCCCCGGTCTACTACATCGGCCGAGGTCCTCTCGGACACGAAGACGCGCTACCCCCGTGTCCGTGGAGTTGCCGTACGCGAGGGTTCTTGCACCCGCGCAAACTCCGCCACTACTTCGAGGCCCACCCCCGTCACTGGTGGTTTCCTCCTTCCCACTAAGAGAAATCATCCGCAACCCGACGCCGCGGGCAGTGATCGCCAAGTGGTCCGTGGAGCCGATGGGCGAGACGCTCGCCTACGCCCCGCGCAAGGCCGTCCAAGTCCCAAATCTTGGCGGATTTCGTCGCCGAATGGACGGACACGCACCGCCGCCGCCACGCATCCAAGCAGAGTGCCGGACTCTGTTCTTCGACGGCTCGGTGATGAAAACGAGGGGCGGGCGCGGGCCCGCTCTTTGTGTCACCCCCTCGGGGAACACATGCGGTACGCGGTGCGCCTCCACTTCCCCGCATCTAACAACATGGCCGAATACGAGGCCCTCCTCTCGCGGCCTCAAAATCGCCATTGAGTTAGGCGTCAAGCGCCTCGACGTACGGGGCGACTCGCGGCTCGTGATCGATCAAGTCATGAAGAACGCGAGCGCCACGACGACAAGATGGAGGCTTACTGCAAGGCCGTGCGAGCCCTCGAAGACAAGTTCTACGACATCGAGCTCAACCATGTGCCCCGCCGCACAACGAGGAGGCGGACGAGCTCGCCAAGATCGCGTCCCGGCGGATCACGTCCCCCCCGAACGTTTCGCACGCGACGTCGCTCAACCCTCGGTCATTTTCGAGCCCTACCCCTCGAGTCACAACGAACCCCTCGGGGGCTCCCTCGAATCCGGCGGGTGCGGAACCCATGGACGAGGACCCCTCGAACGAGGCGTACGTGCTCTCCCTTCTCGAGGGGTACGGCTCCCCACGAGGCCGACGTAATGGACATCGAGCCGCCCCCGTCTGTGCGGACCGGCGGGAAAAATACATTGCTCGGATCGCTCGAGGGGGAACTCCCCGCGACGGCCGCGGCTAGGCGCATCGCTAGGATGGCTAAGTCTTTTCCCTCGTCGACGCGCGAGCCGTACAAGCGCGCGCGCGCTCCGCATCTTGCGGGGCCGATGCGTGCCCATTCCCGAGGGGCGCGAGCTCCCGCGGGACATCCACACGGGGATCGCGTGGCCACCACGCCGCGCCCCGCACCCTCGTTGGCAACGCGTTCCGCCGTGGCTTTTACCGGCCCACCGCGGCCGCGGGGACGCCGCCGAGATCGTGCGCACCCGCGAAGGGTGCCGCTCTACGCCCGCAAGTCCAACTTGCCCGCCCACGCCCTACGGACCATCCCCGTAACATGGTCGTTCGCCGTGTGGGGGCCGGACATCGCCGGGCCCCCGCGAAGGCGCCGGGGGCTTCACCCACTTTTTGGTCGCGATCGACAAGTTCTCCAAGTGGGTGGAGGTGCGCCCCATCACGAATCTAAGGGCGCAGCGGTGCGGTAACATTCTTCACCGACATCGTCTACCGCTTTGGAGTGCCAAACTCCATCATCACCGACAATGGGTCCCGCTCACCGGCAAGAAGTTCTTGGAATTCGCGACAAGTTCCACATCCGTGTGGATTGGGCACCGTGGCGCACCCACGCACCAACGGCCAAGTAGAACGTGCCAATGGCATGATCTTACAAGGCCTAAAGCCCAGAATTTTCGACCAGTTGAACAAATCTGGGCGGAAATGGCTCCAAGAATTACCACAAGGTTGTGTGGAGCCTAAGGACCATCCCGAGCGAGCCACCGGGTTCACCCCGTTTTTCCTAGTCCACGGCGCGGAGGCCGTCCTCCCCACGGACTTAGAATACGGCTCGCCCGTGGTTCGAGGCTATGACGAGGACGCCAGCCAGCGAGCCCGCGAGGACTCGTTGGACCAGCTGGACGAAGCACGCCTCGTGGCCCTGATGCATTCCGCGAGGTACCAGCTGTCGGGGACCGCCCTAGGGGTCCCCTCAAACAATGGGGGAACCCTCACTTAAATTCCTGCATCAAAATGAGCTAAGCCTAACCATGCAGAGAACTAACCATGCAGGACGTGGCCCATGCAGCAGGACTTCGGAGGCCCGCCAAGACAGCTCGCCTATGAGACCCCTCGAGCAGGCTCCGCCTCGCCCGAGGGTACACTCTTCCTCGAACGGGCTCCGCCCCGCTCGAGGGGCAACCCCCTCCTCGAACGGGTTCCGCCCCCGTTCGAGGGGCGACCCTTCCCTCGAGCGGCTCCGCCCCGCCGAGGGCTCGCTCCCCCCTCGAGCGGGCCTCGCCGCGCTCGAGGGTTCGCTCCACCCTCGGCCGGGGCCCGCCACGCTCACGGGCGCCCGCGCGCGTGCGCCGGCCCCGTACTTGGGCATTTAACGCCCCGACGCCCGCCAGACGGCGCCATCATGCGCCGGCTCACGCCCGGTGCCGCCACACCAACTCCCCGTGGAGGAGCCCATCCCCGCCACCGTGGGGTGGACCGTGGCGCGTACGGCCGGCGCGTCCCATGACACCGCGCGCACGCCACCGTACGGCTAACGCGCCGACCCTCGAAAGGGGGCCGGCGCACCCTCGACTCTACTTTCCCCGTGACCCCGCAGTTAGGTGAGGGGCGCTAGGCCGGTGGGTGGCCATCCCGGCCACCGTAACGCGCGGCCGCCGTACCCACGCGCGCGGGCACACGCCTGACTCCGCAGCGCACGCCCGAGCACCGCAAAGAACCACTCCACCACCGCAGCTCATTGGGAAGGAACGCCGTTCGCCCGCTCCCCGTGCCCCGTACCCGCCCGTCATCGCACCTCCCTCGAAGCCTATCGGGGACGCCATCGCCATCCGCCGCCTCCTACCCTCGAACCGCCACTGTTCGGGTACAAGGTAGGCCATCATGGCCGGATCGGCACGAAGATCGACCGGACGGCCGCCCGCTCTACACCGTAGCACGATGTGCTCCCACACGCAGCCTAGGGTAGCGCGGCGTGCATGTAACTCGCCGCTCCCTTGGCCTATAAAAGGGAAGGCGAGCCCCCCCCCGCGGGGGACGGATCCGAGAGGAACACAACAAGCACCGTGCACTCACTCTCTTATTCTCCCACAACGTCTTCGCCTACTCACCAGGGACTTGGGAGCCACGCTTCCTCTCCCGCCTTGCTTGTATTTGCCCCACTACAAGCACCCCTTGCCGAGCAATATAGTGCCACGAGCACACCACCGCCGGACGCACGGCCCCCTCTACGGAACCAGATAAATCCTTGTGTCATTTGTTGCTTAGCATCGACCATTGAGGGATAGACCTTGGCGTTATCCACCGGTTAGTGTCGGGACCATATTCCGCACCGACGCTGGCGCCCACCGTGGGGCAAACGAGCGCCTAAGGTCATTTCGCTAACTCCCTCCATGGTGATTCGCACCGAGTACCGTAGCACCCGCTACAACATGGGTAGCTCGGACCCCCCCTTCCCGCCGGTTCGAGATCCGCTTCGGGGACTTGAACTTCCGTGCCACGGAACGGCTATCTCATGCGCCTCACCAACCGTGAGGAGCTACGCGCGCAACGGGAGGCTAGGTCCGCTCGGTCTCCGCCGCACGCACGACACCGCCAAGCAGCGCCAACAGACGCGGATGCCGCGGACCGTCGACGCCGCGACGCCGCCGCCGCTCGGGGCTACGCCGCGTCGGCGCGGTCCGAGCGGCGGCAAGGCCGAGCGCGCCGCCACCCAACGCGGGCACCCACCGTCACGACGGCCGCCACCGCCCTAGGCGGGACCGCGTGCGGTCTCGAGGACCGCGCATCCCCATCGGGCTGCGTGGCGCCACCGCGGCCTACAACGCTAACATCAACACGACAATGCACAGGGTTCCGCCTGGTCGGCACGTCTTCGTCACCAGGGATCCCGCACCCCCCGGCCAGGCCGGGGACGAGTCGTCCCTGGCCTCCGTCGACACGATGCCACCCGCCAACCATCATGGGTACGCGGAGTGGGACTTCCCCGGTGTGCCGGACCCGCCGCGCTCGGGCGCTTCCTCGACGCCACGGACTACGGGTTCGGGCCGCTCCGACGACTCCAAAGACCGGGAGCTACGACCCCACGCGGGAATGCCGCGCCGTCATCACCAACGACCCGGCCAACGCCGCCGGTGCGGGCGGGCGCCGAGATGGGGAAGTCACGCCGCCCCTGGGGGTCGCCACGCGCCCGGCCGGCGGCCAAGCGCTCCCCGCCGGGGCCGACGTCGACGCGCGACCGGCCCCAAGCTCGCGAGCTCGAGGCCGCCGGGCAGAGGAGTACGGACAAAGGCGGCTACTCCGCGCCTCGATGGCGGGGGAGGCCCCCGCGCGCGGCGAACGCGCGCGGAGCCGGGGCCGACAGTCCGAGACCGCCCTCAACCCCGTCCCCAACGTCGACAACGCGGATACTCCGCCGCGAGCGAGCCAAAAGCTCATCGCCGCCGCGACACCGCCGCGCGCCATGCCGGCACCCTCGACCCCCGAGGCTCGAGACATGCACCGCGAGGTGCGGACCCTCCTTGAGCAAGCGGCCGTCCCGGCCAGCCGAAAGCTCGCCCTCACGCATCCGCCAGCCGGGGGACGCGCGGGGTGATGATCCGCACCCGGGGGGCGAACCCTCGCTGCATGTGGGTCGACCCGTACCGACCGGGGACGCACGCCGGCCAAGGAACGGCTCCTCGACACATGTGGCGCCGGATGGCGACGCCCGCAACGTCATCAACGCCGTGCGCACCGGCCAGCGGCGACGCGCGAGCGGCCAGGGGCTACCACCCTCGAAGGGGTGGACGCTACGGCAGTGGGTGAGGATCGCTCCCCGACGCCGGAGCCCCCGGCACCCGCGTGTTCGCCCGGAGATCCGCACGGCGCGCCTCCCCGCCGCTTCCGCCCCCCTCGACGATCGTCAAATACAACGGGGAGACGGACCCTCGTGTTTGGCTCAACGATTACCGCCTGGCTCGTCAGCCCGGGCGGGGCCACCAACGACGAAGTGATCATCCGCAACTTGCCCCCCCCGCATCCGGGCGACGCGGCCCGACATGGCTCGAGCACTTGCCTGCCACACGCATCCATAACCGGGACGATCTAGTCCACACCTTCGTGGGCACCCTTCCGTGGCACGTACGTGCGCCCCCGGAACTCCCGGGATCCGCGCTCCCCGCACGCGTGGGCCGGCGACCGCTCGGCGGACTTCATACGCGCGCTTCTCCAAGCGCCGCACAGAGCTCCCGCCGTGGCACGGTCGCCGAGATCGTGCACGCGTTCCTCGAGGGCACCACGTGCCGGACCTTGTGCGCGAGCCGGGACACAACCCGCCCACGGACTCGAACGAGCCGTTCGACATTGCCACCGGCCTCGCCTCCGGAGAGGAGGCCGTGGGGGCACTCTTCGATGGCAAGAAGGGCAAGCGCTCCGAGGACACGCCCGCGGAGGGCGGCGGGGGTCCAAGGAGCCGCGCCGCAATGACAAGCGGGGCAAGAAGGGGAAGAAGCCGCGCCGCGAGGCGCGCGAGCGGGGCGCAACGGCGGCAACGCCGAAGCCCTCGCTCGTTGACCCGCCCGACGGGGCCCCCGACCGGCTCCTCGAGGCCCGGGGGTGTTCGACGACATGATGAAGAAGTCATGCCCCTACCACAAGACCCCCGTGAATCACACTCTTGAGCAAAGGCGACATGCTCAAGAAGTTCTATGGCCGTGCCGCCGCGAAGGAGGCAGAGGCCAAGAAGGATGGGGGCGACGGCGACGCGGTGGCTTCCCTTCCCGTTGAAAATGTGTTCCTCATTTTTGGGGGACCTACCGTCGACATGTCAACCCGCGGCGCAAGAAGGAGCGGCACGAAGTCCTCGCCGCGCAGAGGGCGCCCCGGCCTTTCTCAATTGGTCGAAGGATGCCATCACCTTTAGCCGGGATGATCACCCAAACCGCATCCCGAACCCGGCCGCACTCCGGTGGTCGATCCCATCATTGGGAACGCCCGGCTTTTCGAAGGTCCTTATGGACGGAGTGCGTAGCCTCAATATCCTCCTTCGCGCATACATTGCGCCTAATGGGGATTGGGTCGGGACTGGGGCTCGCGGCCCGAAGACGAAGCCGGCTTTCACGGCATCGCGCCCGAAGGAGTTCAACCCCTCCGGCATCGGGCCCGATTCGCCCGTCCGGTTCGGGACCCCAAGAATTTCCGCAAGGAGACCCTCACCTTTGAGGTGGTGGGATTCAAAGGGGCCTACCATGCCATCCCTTGGGCGACCATGCTATGCCAAGTTCATGGCGGTTCCCAACTACACGTACCCGAAGATGAAGATGCCGATGTCCAAACGGCGTCATCACCGTCGGTCGTCGATCGAGCATGCATTCGATCGCGACGTCGAGTGCGTGGAACATGCAGAGGCGCTAGCGCCGGATGAAGCGCCGGTAAACACACCGGAGAAGATGGTCAATGACGACCTCAGCCTCCGCCACCAAGCACGTCGCGCACGTTCGAGGCCGCCGAGCAAACCAAAGGGGTCCCACTCGACCCATCGCCCCCGAGGGCAAAGCATTGAGGGTCGCACGACCCTCGATCCTAAATAGGAAGCAAGGCTCGTCGACTTCCTCCGCGCCAACGCCGACGTCTTCGCGTGGAGCCCTCGGGCGTGCCGGCATCCCGAGGGAGGTCGCCGAGCACTCCCTTGATATCCCGCCCCAACGCTCGCGCTCGTTCGGCCAGCGGCCGCGCCGCCTCGACGAGGAACGGCGACGGGCGGACGGGAGTGGAGCCGCGGAAGCTCCTCGAGGCCGCATTCATCAAGGAAGTGTTCCACCCGACATGGTTAGCTAATCCCGTGCTTGTAAAAAAGAAAAATGGGAAGTGGAGGATGTGTATTGACTACACCGGCCTCAATAAAGCATGTCCAAAAGTTCCTTTTCCCTTGCCGCGCATAGATCGATCGTTGATTCCACCGCGGTGTGAACTACTTCCGTTTCCTTGATGCCTATTCGGGATATCATCAAATAAAAATGAAGGAGTCCGACCAGCTCGCACTTCGTTCATCACACCGTTCGGGACGTTCCGTTACGTCACGATGCCTTTGGCCTCGAAAAACGCCGGCGCAACATATCGGCGCCGCATGCGCACGTTTTGGGGACCATATCGGAGCGGACGGTCGAGGCTTACGTAGACGACATCGTCGTCAAAACCAGGAAGGCGGACGGCACGGCCCGGGGCCGATCTTGGCATCGCATTCGACCGCCTGCGGCCAACTGGGTCAAGCTCAACCCCGAAAAATGTGTCTTTGGAGTGCCGGGGCATGCTCCTAGGATACATCGTCTCCCGGGCGGGGAATCGAGGCCAACCCCCGAAAAGGTCGCGGCCCTCGAGCGAATGGGTCCAATTCGGGACCTCAAAGGGGTGCAGAAGGTGTTGGGGTGCCTTGCCGCCCTGAGCCGCTTCGTCTCGAGGCTCGGTGAGAAGGGCCTCGCCCTCTGCCGCCGCTCAAGAAGCACGAGCGCTTCTCTTGGACCGCCGAGGCCCAGGAAGCGCTCGACAAGCTGAAGGCTTCTCTGACGCACGCTCCAATCCTTACGCCGCCGCGAGACGACGAACCCCTCCAACTCTACGTGGCCGCAACCACCCGTGTGGTCGCCGCCGTGATCGTTGTGGAGCGCACGGAGGAAGGACATGCCTTGCCCGTGCAGGCCGGCCTACTACATCGAAGTCCTATCTGACACGAAGACGCGCTACCCCCGTGTCCATGAGCCGTTGTATGCGTAGTCCCCGCGCGGCGCAAGCCCCGCCACTACTTCGAGGCCCACCCGGCCCACGGTGGTCTCTTCCTTCCCGTTAGGAGAGATCATTCGCAACCCCGACGCGGCGAGTGCGTACTTGCGAAGTGGTCCGTGGAGTTGATGGGCGAGACGCCGCCACGCCCCGCGCAAGGCCAACAAACCGCAAATCCTAGCCGATTTCGGCGGCGAATGGACGGACACGCAAGCATCGCCGCCCCCTCGCATTCAAGCAGAGGCCGGACTCGTTCTTCGACGGCTCGGTGATGAAGACAGAGCGGGCGCGGTCCTCGCTCTCGTGTCACCCCTCGGGGAGCACATGCGCTACGCAAAGGCGACTCCACTTCCCCGCGTCTAACAATATGGCGGAATACGAGGCCCTTCTCTCGTGGCCTCAAAATCGCCACTGAGTTGGGCATCAAGCGCCTCGATGTGCGAGGGGACTCGCAAGCCTCGTGATCGACCAAGTCATGAAGAACGCGAGCCGCCACGACGACAAGATGGAGGCCTACCGTAAAGCCGTGCGAGCCCTCGAGGACAAATTTTACGAAGATCGAGCGTAATCATGTACCCCGCCGCACAACGAGAAAGGGGCACGAGCCGGCAAAGATAGCGTCCGGGGCGGATCACCGTTCCCCCGAACGCTTTCGCGCGCGACATCGCGCGCCCCCCTGCAACCTTCGAGCCCTACCCCTGGCGCTACGGCGGACCCTCTGGGGCCCCCTCGACCCCGGCGGGTGCGGAGCCCATGGGAAGAGGACCCCTCGAACGAGGCGCACGTACTCTCCCCCTTCGCGAGGGGCACCGCTCTCACGAGGGTCGAAGCCGCACCGGACACCGAGCCGGCCCCGTCCGGGCGGACCGGGCGGGAGAAGCACATCGCCCGGATTGGCTCGAGGGGAGCTCCCCGCGGCCGGGCCACGACCGGCGCATCGCCAGAGATGGCCAAGTCATTCACCCCTCGTTGACGGCGAGCCGGATAAGCGCGCCGCGCCGGGGCATCCCCCGCCGGTGTATACCCATTCCCGGGAGCGCGAGCTCCTACGGGACATCCACGCGGGGATCCGTGGGCCACCACGCGCGCGCGCACCCCTCGTCGGCAACGCGTTCCGCCAAGCGCTTCTATTGGCCTACCGCGGTCGCACTACACCAACGAAATCGTGCGCACTTGCGAAGGGCGCGCTTCTACGCCCGCAAGACCAACTTGCCGCCCTCAAGCTCCGCAAACGATCCCCGTAACATGGCCGTTCGCCGTGTGGGGATTAGACATCGCTCGGCCCCCGCGCAAGGCGCCCGGGGCTTCACCCACCCTCGCTCGTCGCGATCGACAAGCTCTCCAAGGGGGTGGAGGTGCGCCCCATCACGAATTTGAGGGCCGAGCAGCAAATACATTCTCTCACCGACATCGTCGACTCGCTTTGGAGTGCCAAACTCAATCATCACAGATAAATCGGGTCCCATTACCACGGCCGGAAGTTCTTGGAGTTCTCGCGACAAGTTCCACATCCGAGTGGATCGGGCGCAATGTGGCGCACCCACGGACTAACGTGCCAAGTGGAACGTGCGAACGAGCATGATCCCACAAGGCCTCAAACCGTTAATTTTCGACCAACTCAACAAATCCGTCGAAAAATGGCTCCAAGAACTGCCACTAGCTTCTGTGTGGAGCCTAAGGACTACCCGAAGCGAGGCCACGGTTCACCCCCGCTTTTCCTAGTCCATGGCGCGAGGCCATCCTCCCCACTTCGATCCCCCGCCTTTGAATACGGTCGCCCAAGGTTCGGGCTACAACGAGGATGCTAACCGGGCGAGCTCCGCGAGGACTCACCGGACCGCGACAGATGAAGCACGCCTTGTGGCGTTGATGGCCTCCGCAAGGTATCAACGGGGCCCCTACGACGCTACCAAGCGCGCAAGACACGCCAGAGGATTTCCAGCCGAGGGGGATTTGGTCCTAAGGCCTACGCCAAGACAACCGAGGGCGCCACAAGCTATCGCCCCCATGGGAGGGACCCCACGCCGGGTGGTGGAAGGTGCTCAAACCGGCACGTACAAGCTTGCCAACGAGGAGCGGCGAAGAACTCACCAACGTTTAGAACATCCAAAAGCCTACGTCGCGTCTACCCTTAGCTAGATTCCCAAGTATTTTCCATCGTAAAAACGCACGGCCAACGCCCCAAGCTTGGTGTCACCTATGTAAATACTCCGACCCTATTAAAGGGCAACTCAGCTTCCCCCGAAAACCCAAGTTACCCTCGGGCCAACGTGGGGGGGGCACCCCCCCCCCAAATGGTCCCATTTTTTCGCGCAAAAAACGTAATAACACGCGCTAAGTTTGTTTCCCTAGCTCCAACCACGAGCCACGATTCGAATAGGGCGTAGGTGGCACACAACGGAAGGAGCGGCGAGCGCAGCTGCCTACGCCGCGCGGCTATGGCTCGTCTCTCTCGCCCTCCAACCCGCGGGCCCCCGCTAAAAGGCGAACTCCCTAACTAGAATCTACTCAGTGAAGAAGAAGAAGCAAAAAGCGCAATAAGCAAGCGCCGATTACATTTACAAACCGACCATAATCACGAAACGACTTGTTTATCTACAAGAGGCCACGCAGGCCGCAGTTCTCGACACATAATAAAAAACGGGCCTAGCGCCTGTGCAAGCCAGCGGGAAAGGAGCGGCGGCATCGGGGCCACCACCGGGAAGAGGAATTCTTCGAAGGCCTCGCTGAGCGACCTCGCCGGCGGCGCCAGCAAGCGCGTCCGCACGCCTTCTCCATGGCCACCCTGTCCTCGACGCCCTCGAGCACGATGTAGCCTTCCGCTACCGCCGAGGCTGACCTCGTAGTGGGATCGCACCACTCCCAGGGCCTTCGCACGCCTGTGTGCAACGCCCGACGCACCCGCCCCGTGACGTGGCCACCGAGGGCGCGTCAGAGAGGGCGGGCCGGCCGCCGAGCCGCCGGCCCCCCCGCACGCTTTCCCGACGACGGACAAGTCTCGAGGGCCGCGTCCCCGCGCCCTCCGGCGCCTCCCCCCGGCCGGGCTGAGTTGTAGGAGGCCTGGCAGGCCCCCGCCCGCCCAACAAGCCGCTCCCCCAAAGCCGTGCGCAGTTCCCCGGAAGCCGACAAGACTACAAGAAAACGTAAAAGGGGGAAACGAACCCTCTCTAAAGCAAAAACTAACGAGCAGGTCGACAAGAGCTACCCTCGACGCTCTGCCTCTTCTCCGCATCGAGGTCGCGGTGCGCGCACCGAGCGCCACGCCGAGATGCCGGACGGTCTCGCCTTGCTCGACGAGCGCCGTCCCCCCCGCGCATTGCCGGCGCCGAGCGCCAACGCCTCATCCTCAACTTCGGAGAATGCGAAGCCCGCTCCTCCGCCGACCTCTCCGCCGCGCCCGCGCGCGACGCGCTCCCGCTCTGGGGCCGAACCCAAGGCCGCTAAGGGCAGCCCCCGAAGCCTCGCTCGGAGCTCGCCCTCGCCCTCTCTCGGGCGGCGAGGCGCGCTCCCCGCCGGAGTCGCTCTTTGCCGGCGACGAGAGCCGGGCGCCTTGACGTCGAGGGCGGCCTTCGTGTCATCGGCCTCCTTGGCGCGTCGCTCCAACCCGCGCCCGTTTCGCCCGCGCCCCCTCGCGCACCCTCGAGCGACGGCGCAGCCCCCGGCCTCGCGCGCGAGCGTGGCCACCTCCGCCTCCTGTGTGGCGGCCACCGTCCGCGTCTTGTCCTCGTGTCCTCGCGCGCGTTCCTTACGCTTGTCTCGGGTCGCGATCGACGAGGGCCGCGCGGATCCGCCGAGGCTCGCGTGACGTGCCGTGCCCTGTCCCCGAGCTCTCCTGGGAGCACGCCGCACCACGCCACGCCCGCCCACCGCCCACCGTCCGCGTCCTAAGAGCTTCCGCAAGCGCGTCGAAAGCGCCGCACGCTCCCCCGAGTCGGGCGGGCCTCGGCGTTCACCTCGGTCGAACGCGCCGTACTTCTCGTGGGCGCGCGCTCGAGCTCCCGGCATCCACACATCGAGCCTCGTAAGCGCCAAGTCTTGAATACAAGACGCGAAAGCGAAAAAGGAAAGAAGAAGAGCAACCGTGGCACACCCGGAAGACGCATCCAAAGCCGGGCCGCCGTGGACCCGCGCCGCCCCTCGTTCAACGCGCGGCTGAGCGTGGCGTCGTGGCTCCGAAGCCTCGCCCGCAGCTCCTCGCTCCTCCGGGCGCGCAAACGCCCGTCCTCCACGCGCCCCCCCCCCACCCGGGGCAGGCGGCCGCGTGAGAGGACGAGGCTCCTACGTCGTGCCCTCGGCCCCCCACTATCACGTGACCCTCGTGTCGCCTCACGAGGGCCCCCCCTCCGGGGCTCGGGGGAACGCGTGGGGAAGCTAGCCCACCGGTCCCACCCGGCGGCGGGGAGTCGTCATCCCGGACCTCCACCACCTCCGCCCGGAACCGCGAGCGGGCACCGGCCCTTGTGCCACCTCCACCGGTGCCTCCACTCGCGCCTCCGTGGCCGCGGGCGCCGGATGCGGCGCCACGGCCACCACCTCCGGCCGCGCCTCCGCAACCACGGCGCGCGCCGCGGCCGCGCCCGCCCCGCCTCCTCTCGCACCGGGCGCCGCGAACCGCGCCTCCGCGGCAACGCGCCCCCGGGGCCGCGCCTCCGCCACGACCGCCGCCGCGACCTCGCGCCCCCACGACGACCGGCGTCGGCCGCCCCTCGGGGGACCGCCGGCCGCGCCACGGCGGACCGATCCGCCGGCCGAGGCCTCGTGGCCCCGCCCACGCCCGCGAGTTCTCGCCCGCCGCCGCCGTGCTTGCCCCCGTCCGTGACGCTCTCGATGAGCGCCGCCGGTGGGGATGGACGCGTCCGTCCTCGCACCTTAGCCGGTGCAAGGGGAGGCACGGTTGGCACCACCGCGCGGGCACAAACGAGAGGGTTAGAGCGCCTAATCACCAACTAATTAAACCAAGTAAAGCGTCGAGCCCCCTTACCTCGAGGAGGAAAAGGCGCGCTTCCTTTTCCCTCGAAGCCTCGCCGGATGAGGCCGGCGCGGCCGCGCGCGCCGCCGCCGCGCCTCCCCGACGATGCCGCCGCGCGCGCGGGGCCCCGCCCCGCGCACGGACATGCTCGCCGTGCGCGCGCGCGCGCTCGCCGCGCGCACGCACGCTCGCCACGCGCGCGCCCCGAGGCGCGCGCCGGCGCGCCCCGCGGCGCGCGCCGCCCCCAATGTCGATTGCACCGGCGACGGCGCCGTTGCGCCCGCCCCCAGCGACGCCGCCCTTGCCTCCGGAGCCGCTCCGGCGGCGGGGGCGACGCGCTCCCACCTATCCGAGGGGCCTCCCCCCTCGGCCTCTTCCTCTTCGTCATCCCCCGAGGATGAGGGCTCCCTCGGGCCCCCGGGGAGGAGAGCCCCGCTCTTCGCGCCGCCGGTACTCCGTGTTCCGGCGCTCACGGCGCTCGTTGCGCCGCCTCGCGCGCTCCCTCCTGCGCGCCGCCCGCTCCTGCTCCCGCTGCTGCGCCGCCCGACCAAGCGCGCGGGAGTCGGGGGTGGGCGGAACGGACTTGGAGGCGGTGAAGCTCACCAGCTGCATACACGAACACCAAGGACGCGTTAGGCGGCAAAAGCAACACAAAGAACTAAAACGAAATCAAGAACCACACTCACCAATGGGCCGGTGGGGAGCATCTCGAGGTCCCACGGGGGACCGGCCCCGACGCGGCGGCATCCGGTGTCGACGGCGTTCCGCGCCCGGGTGAGCGCATACGCCCGCCCGAGCGGGGACGGGGAGCATCCGCGACCGCGCCGGGTCGACGGGGTTGGCCGCCTCCGTCATCTCGAAGATGCAGAGCGGCCTCTCCATCAGCGGCACGATCCGCCGGTGATGGAGGAACGCGAGGACGCCCAACGCGTTCAGCCCCTGCACCGACAGGCTCCTCAGGGCGCCCAGGACCGAGTCCTGCCGCCTCCGATGCTGGGCCGTGGACACCCCGTAGCTCCACGAGCTGGGCTTCTCCTTGAACACCCGACCGGTGTAGGGGGGAGTCCGGGCTCGGCGTTGCGCAAGTAGAACCACCCCCGCTCCCAGCCGGCGTTGTTCGTCGTCATGGTGCAGGGAATGTAGTCGTTCTTGAATTGCCCCCGCAGGGCAAGCGACATCCCGCCGGCGCGCACCGCGCGGCGGGTCCTCGGCTCCGTCGTGGGCTGCGTGAAAAGCACCGCGCGGAAAAGGTGTACCCAGAGCTCCCAATTGACTGGGATCCCCAGGTACCCTTCGCAGACGCCCACGAACGTGGCCGCCTGCGAGATCGCGTTGGGCGCGAAGTTGTGCAACTCCACTTCGTAGTAGTGGCACATCACCCGCATGAAGCGGCTCGCCGGCGCATTGAAGCCCCTCTCGTGGTAGCGAATAAATCTAACCACGTAGCCCTCCGGCGGATTGGGCGCGCGGTCCGCCGCCGGCGGCACGATCCACTCCGCCGGCGGCCGTCCTCATTCGCCGACAGCTGGCCGGCGGCGACCGGCTCGCCAAGGGCCAGTGGCGTCACCGTCGACCTCTCCCAGGCGTACGGCTCCAAGATCGTGAGAGGCTGAGGCGGCGCCATGAGGAAGGACGAAGGAAAGCAAGAGCGGATGACGAGAAACGGAGGAAGAGCTCTAATGGCGACACCGCGCGGTGGCAAGAGCAAGGCGAAGACGAAGGAGCAGGGGGGCGAAATGGTGAGGTGCTAAGGTAAAAAACCGCCGTCTCCCCATCCCCTCAGATTTATAAGCCGCGGGCGAGCTCTCCGGAGCGGATGTCCCGCGCGCATTAACTGCAGGGAATCTTCCCCTCACGCCGACGAGCGGGCCCCACCACGACTGCCGCGGCCACATCACCGCGGGCGAGCAATCATCGCGGCGAAGACTAGCGGAGACCGAGGCAAGCGGTCACATCCGCCTGCCACGTCGCCCACTACGCGCGCGCGCGCGGCCGCAACGCCTAAAAAGGCGCACCCGCGTTGCAGAGCCGTGGCCTCGACTGCAAGGCATTTAATGACCCGTTCCCTTGCCAAGCAAGGAGGACCCTCGAGCGGGGCGGACCCCTGACTCGAGACAAAAATGGCCCTCGAAGGGACATCGGCGTGAGAGGGATGCCCAGGGCCTGCTTGAAGTAAAGCAGGCTCCGCGGGCACCCATGCCACGTAAAACACTCGAGCGGTACGAGCCCTCAGCTCAAGACGATTTCAGCCCTCGAAGGGACATCGACGCGAGAAGGCCGCCCGGGACCTGCTTGAAGTAAAGCAGGCACCACGAGTGCCCATGCCGCGCAAAACCCTCGAGCGGCGCAAGCCCTCGGCTTAAGACGATTTCAGCCCTCGAAGGGACATCGACGTGAGAAGGTCGCCCGGGGCCTGCTTGAAGTAAAGCAGGCACCACGAGCACCCATGCCACGCAAAACCCTCGAGCGGCGCGAGCCCCCGACTCGAAACGATATCAACTCTCTAAAAAAGGAACACGTGCGTGAGAAGGTCGCCCGGCGCCCGCTCGAAGCAAAGCAGGCTCTGCGCGCACCCATGCCACGCAGTGCTACCAACCAGCGCCTCGAGGGCTGGCAAGCCCAGACCCCTCGATGGCCGCAAACGCAAAAGACGGGGCCGCCCAGACGCTACCCCGCACGGCCCTACTGATCAGGGGTTCGAAGCCTGACCCTCGACGGGTTCGAACAGGCGCCTCAGATCGCAGAGTCAGGGACGACGAGGGCACGCGCATTCGAGCCGTTCCTCGAGCCCGTCGGCTCGAGGGTGCCCCACATGTCGTGTTCGAGAGCCAGCGAGGGCAGCTAGCCGGGGGATCCCACCAAGGGAGAGCTTCCGCGCCCTCGGTCCCTATCGAACGGGACCGAGCCCCACCTAGCAAACCCATGCAAGCGCTTCCATGGACGCGTCTCCGGACCACGCAGCCTACCCTTATCGAACGGGGCATGGGCGTCCACTCGAATCACCCACTAACAGCTCGAAGAGGAATCCGCAATTCGCGACCCGCTCGATGGGGGTTGCGGAAACCTCACCCTACGTCCCGCGGAGGGACGGCGAGGGTGCGTTAAAAAACAAGTCGTAAAGCTCTACCCGATCGCCTCGAACGGGCCAAGGCTCGGGGGCTTAACGCACGGCTACACCTCCTTGACCTGCACCCACCGGAGACAGCGCCAGCAGCGCGTGCGCCACCGAAGCCGGCTGAAACACTGCCGATGCCGGTTGAAACATGTGCCACGCCCTCTGACCCGGTTCTCGCGGTTAACCCCTCGCAGAGCACCCACGCCCCCGCAGGGCTTCGGGGCTAGACCCCGCCGGGCCCGCCGACGCGGCCCCACCGGAAAGCGTTCGCAAAACAAGGAGGGAAGAACGTCCTATCAGTAGGCTCCAGCATCTGCGGGAGCCTCAATGGCAAACCCGCAGATGCTCGGGGGCTACTGTCGGGGACAGCCCTAGGGGTCCCCTTAAACAACGGGGAAATCCTCACTTAGAACCCACAACAAGGCCAAAACACAAATTGTCTAACCATGCAGGGAACAGCCCACGCCGCAGGGACTCCGACGACCCATCGAGGCGGCCCACTTAGAGATCCCCTCGAACAGGCTCCGCCTCGTTCGAGGATGCGTGCTCCCTTCGGGCGGGCTCCGCCCCGTTCGAGGGGCAGCACTTCCCTCGAGCGGGCTCCGCCTCGCTCGAGTGCTCGCCCCCCCTCGAGCAGGTTCCGCCTCGCTCGAGGGTACGCCCCGCCCTCGGCCGGGGTCCGCCACGCTCGAGGGCGCCCCTCACGCGTGCGCCGGCCCCCGTACACGGGCATTTAACGCCCGACGCCGGCGAGACCGGCGCCATCATGCGCCGGGGCTCGCGCCCCGGTGCCGCCGCACCAACTCCCCGGGGAGGAGCCCATCCCCATCACCGTGGGGAGGGACCGTGCGGGCCGCGGCCGGTGTCGCTCCCGTGACGCCGTGCGCCCGCTCCAAGACGGCGCTAACGCGCCGAGCCCTCGAAAGGGGGCCGGACGCACCCTCGATTCACTTTCTCGTGACCCTACGGGGGTTAGGGTGGAGGCGCCGGTGCCGGTGGAACGCCATCCCCGCCACCGTAACGGCGCGGCGGACATCCCCGCGCGTACGGGCGCACGCCGACGCCGTAGCAACCACTCCGCACCGTGGAGCGCGTTGGGAAGGAACGCCGTTCTGCCTACTCCTGTACTCCGTACGGGCCAACGTCAGCACCTCCCTCGAGCCTATCAGAAGACTTCGCCACCATCCGCCGCCCTTCTACCCTCGAACCGCCACTGTTCGGGTACAAGGGAGGCCATGATGGCCAGATCGCTGCAAGGATCGTCCGGACGGCCGCCCATTCTACAGAGTAGCACGTCGCACTCCCCCACGTAGCTAGATAGCGCGGCGTGCATGTAATTCGCCTCCCCCTTGATCTATAAAAGGGGGGCGAACCCCCCAGCCGCGGGGACGGACAGATCCATTCAGACCGGAACCCACAACGCACCACGCACTCATTCTCCAATTCTCCCACAATATCTTCAGCCACTCCACCAGGGACTTGGAAGCCACGCTTCCTCTCCCGCCTTGCTTGTAGCAGCCCCACTACGTGCACCCCGTGCCGAGCAATATAGTGCCTTGAGCACACCACTGCTGGACGTACGGCCCCCTCGGCCGGAACCAGGATAAATCCCGTGTCTCTTATTGCTTAGCATCGACCATTGAGGGATAGACCTCGGCGCTATCTACTGGTTAGTGTCGGGACCATATTCCGCACCGACATCGCCTCCCTCCTCCAGCCGATCCCTTTCCTCTCCCCTGCTCGCAACCGCAGCGCGCCGCCGGCCGTTTCCCCCGCGTCCCCCGCCCCTTCCCTCCTTCAAACCTCGAATCAATACGCAATTAAGTCTCAGATTCACTCCTCCCTCCTTTACTCCCTTCCGTTTCCCCTAATCAAAGCCTCCTCCCTTGATGGCAATCAAGGCCGCCGGTGACCTCCTGGCCATTGATGGCCTTAGCTCTCCCAGCCGACGCTCCTCGGCCTATAAGGGTCGTAATCGAGCCCCTGCCTTGCCCTTTTCACACCCGTGCACACCCTGCACCGCTATCCCCTCCACCTTCGCACGCGCCGTCGCCTTGTTTTTTTTCCGACCGCCGGCCATTGTTGGCCACCGAAGCACCCCGCCGTCGGTGGAGTACTCCTAAACTCTCTCTCTCCCTTCTTCTCCTTCACGTGCAATGCTCACTCGAGCTCTCAATTGTGTCCCAGGACTGCCCCCCCTCGCCACTGGACCGAGCCGCGGACGGAGCACCGCCGTCATCTTCAACCTCCGGACGCCGACATCGATCTCCACCACCGCCGCTTCCCCAGCGCCCGAGCCGTCTCCAACTCGTTGCCTGCGTGGTGAGAACCTCGCCCCCTCCTTTGTTTTACTCTACCCCGAGCCGCAGCCCTTGCCTCCGCGCGCCGCCGTCAACAGCGCCGCCCCCTCGCGGTGCGAGCCGCCGTGGCCGCCAGAGCCGCCTCCCTAAGCCCCCGGGTGAGTTTGTCTCTCTCCCCTCTTCGCGTAGAGCCTAACCGCGTCCCAAACCGAGGCCCAGAGCTCGAGATCGAGCGAGCTCCGGCGAGCTCCGCCGCCGGCCCCGCCGGCGCCGCCGGCACCCTATCCCCGCCGCCGCGCGCCGCCTGCGGGCCACCCCCGGCCGCTTGATCTCGGGTGAACGGCCCGGATTAAATCGGGGGCATAACCCTTTGGCCGGTCCACCATGGACCAGTGGACCCAGTCCACGGCGCGGTCCACGCCCGCATCAGCGCCGCGCCAGCCGTCCATCACGCGATGAACGGCTGAGATCCAGCCCCGCCCCGGTCAAACGCTTGTGGTCGCCGCCATTTTGCGGTTAAGCCCCTGTCCTTCTCCTTATCACAACCATACCCTCCCACCAGTAGAAATCCTTGCATTTAGGTCCTTTCTTTTGCATTTAGACCCTTGAGCCTTTTGTTTTCTCCGCAACCGTTCATGCTCTGATCATTGGTCCAGATCTGCTCAAAGCCGAGTCAACCAGATCAGTACCGGTCAACCTGAGCTGTTTGTGGGATTTTTGCAGAAAAGACCTTGTGCTTTCTAATATCTCAACCATGCCCTTCCACCTTATAAAACTCTTACAACTAGGTCCTGTTTCTTCTGTTCAAGCCCCTTACCTTTCCTGTTTTAGCACCCGAAAGCCCTTATAGGTTCTTTTGCGCATAAACCCTTCGCGTTATACACATAATTATGTTTAGCCCCTGGTTTCTTGCAGTTAAGCCCCTGGAAGCCCTGTTTCTTCACAGAAAAGCCCCTGAACCTTGTTTTAGCCATATCTTTTCCGTCCTAGCTCCGTTTTAAGCGTTCTTGGTGTCCACACGACCGTCTTTTCAAGCCCGTCAGTTTTAGAACCTTGTTTTGGCCGTATCTTGTGCGTTTTAGCTCCGTTTCCACCATTTCAAGTTGCGTTAGGCTCATATCAACTAAAACTACGTGATAGGACCAATGTTGTACATGTTCTTTGTTTTATAATTTATTTAAATGATTAATATGATTAAATCTTATTATGCATGCTTTTCTAATTAAAACCTAGTTAGAGTTCAGCACGTGTTTTCATAAGAAAGTTAATATGCCTAATACTAGTTAAACATTTCTTATAATTAAAAGCTAATTAGATATGTACCTCGGTTTTTATAATCAAATTTAATTTGAGTAATGTTTATGCAATTTGTTTCCTAAATAAAAGCAATATAGGTTTATCTCGAGTTTTCTTATTTAAATTGTTAATTTGATTAATATGAATATAAATGTGTTTTTAAGTTATAATTTGATTAGAATAACTCGAAATATAAAGATAAGTGCCTAGATGCTTTTACATGCTTCTTTTGAATTAAAATATTAAATTTGCATAAATCATACTTGAATATTTATAAATAAAATTGAACTAGTTTTACATCGTCTTTTAAATATAAATATAACTTGCTTAATTATAAATAGGGTATTTCTCTGAAATAACCTATACACATGATTTTACTTAATTAAAATATACCAAGCACATAGCTAGATCTTGTTTGTGATCATCCAAAGCTCTCGATAGTTCCTAGTGCTTTTGTGTTCGCGTTCCTAGAGCCAACCCTTGTCTTCTCTTTAAGCTTTTCATGCTTGGTGTATTGTTTTGTTTATTGTATGCTTTCTTGTGTGCTCGTAGACACCGTGCCAGTTTCAAGTGAGCAACCAGTTGAAGCGGATCAAGAGCAAGTGTTTGAAGAAGAAGAACCCCAGTGTTTAAGCAAGGAAGGCAAGTGGACTTCTCCCTCTGCATATTCTTCTTTGTCCTAAACAATTGCATGATAACTAAGTTTACTTTTAAATGTTGTATTGCATAAACTTGATGGGAAATCACCTTTCTAAGGACATGACTAGACTTTTACCTTCATTACCTTGGACAACCCTTTTTAAATAAATGTTTTGGGTAGAAATGCTTAGTTGCTATAACTTGGGATGGTTAAAATGAATCTTATGCAATATGATGAATGTTGATCATGATAGCTTGGATGATATACATGTATGTGTGTGCTTATGGTTAATAACAAGATCATATGGTTTAATCGGAACATGGAGAACCACCCAGGAAAATAGTGCAACCACAGTCCATATGGCTCTGGCTTAGCCGATTAATTAGGAGAGTGGGTTAGCTGATAGCTCTTTTCCGAGAGGGGCACAGGGGGCCGGAGTTGAAGGGGTATAGCCCGGTTCTTTTGGGGTAGCAGCCTTGGCTAAGGTGCTGACCATTAGGGAGGGTTATGGTCCGCTCCGCTGCTGTAACTGTTGCGGGCTGTTGGTTTCTCTTCTTTCCTTTGTAAAGGCTTCGTAGTGGACCCCTAGCCACTCACCTCGGAAGTGTTTAAGGGTCTGATCAACCCGGGCAACATGGGGAACACGAACTGTGGGTAAAGTGTACAACCTCTGCAGAGTGTAAAACTGATTGATCAGCCGTGCTCACGGTCAAGAGTGGCCTGGACCCTCACATGATTAATAAACTTGAAGATGGAATTAAATCGTGGTTTCTTGTGGGTTTTGAGAGAAGATGCTTTCCTAAATGCTTAAGTGGGTTGGTATAAACTTACATCTAGTAATTAGGTGCTTGCTAATAAAATTTGACCAACATTAAAATGCTAACCGCAAAGAAACTCTTAGCCTATCCTTGATGGCCTTGCATCTTTCCCCCACTTGCCGAGCTCCAACCATAAGTGTGCTCACCCTTGCTTACCCGCCGTTCGTAAGAGAACACCGGAGAAGAGTACTTCGGCCGACTACGAGGAGTTCTGAGGCTTGCGTGCCCCCAGTCAGATGCCTGTGGAAGATGAAGACGGTGCTGCGTCTTCATAGTTATCGTTTGTTCGTTGTAAAGACCTTCGAGTCTAACGTCTGAGTGTAATAAAGAGATAATGTAATGGTTTAACTCTTGTACGTTTTTTTATTGCTGTTTATTGATATTTCACTCATGACGTCCATCATATGTGTGTAAACTTGATCCTGGCGCACATATGAGATGCATTTGGTTTTCTTCGGAAAATCGGGTGTGACACCTTTGCAGTCCACCCTCCGAGTATAAGACTAGTCGAATAATAATTCTTGGGAGGATCAAATTTCGTCCTTGATCTTCTTGGGTAATCTTCGGGGTGTTCACATTTATCCATGACTATGCTATATGTGATGATATGCTACATTAGAATAGATTAATAACTCAGTCTTTGTATGCTATATGGAATTGTGCCTCTTAAGTAAATCCAATTCAAATCTAGACTAGGAATAATATGTTTTATGCTCCACATGTGCCTCTGCATGTCTGATTTATCATTACTTTATCATTTGGCTTACCCCTGTTAAAGTATGTGACATTCCATCAAAGTCCATAAAGTAATCTACTCACATCCCTATGTCTGTGGTTACATCCATCCATCTTCCCTATGGATACGATATTTTAAAAACCCATCACCCCGGGTGAAATGCTCACCGGTATCCGTGCGCTTGTGGATTATCTACCATGATATTTTTTTAGGCTTATATACCAACCAACATTTCTTGCGCCGTTGCTTAGAATGGTTTCTAGATCTATTCTTTGGAAGTTGCGTTAAGAAATGTCAACAATCGTCGTCGCGCTGTCCCCAGTCGTGGCTCTTGCAGCCTTTTGCTCCTCAACGGCTCAACGTCCGCAGCCACGGCCCGCGGACGCCTCCTGTGTTGGCGGCTTGGGTGGGTGCAAGATGGTGGAAGGGGTGGCCAGAGACTCAGATGTGGCGTCGAAACGTTCATAGTTATCGTTTGTTCGTTGTAAAGACCTTCGAGTCTAACGTCTGAGTGTAATAAAGAGATAATGTAATGGTTTAACTCTTGTACATTTTTTTATTGCTGTTTATTGATATTTCACTCATGACGTCCATCATATGTGTGTAAACTTGATCCTGGCGCACATATGAGATGCATTTGGTTTTCTTTGGAAAATCGGGTGTGACAGAAGAGTGGTATCGTAGCAAGAATGACCGTAGGACGCAGCCTTAAGTTAGAAATGGTCGAAAAGTAAGGATTCATGTTCTAGAAAGCCTGTCATCCTTCAAAATTGACTTATTTTACGTATAAAATCTAATTTAATCTTGTCTTCTTGTTAAAACACATCGTTTTGTTTTGATCTATTCTGAGTTCGTTTCTTGTGCTATCAGCTGAATCTTCACCACCGAGGATGTCTGATATAAGTTCTTAGATTACCTACCCCTTACCAAACTTCGATAGAAACGTTTCTGTGAGGACGAACGTTGTGTTGATGTTTGTTGTTTGAACACATGTTTGATTTGGATCTTTGTTTGTCTGAGTTGTATTGTGGAGTGATGGCCACAAATGCAACAAGAAATAAATTGTTAGGTTAATAGAGATAGATTGGGTTCAAATCTGGGTTATCCTTATCTGCCATTCGAGTTGGTTAGAGGATGTCAGAAGATCAAAGTCTAAGAAGTAACATCAACCTCAACAACCGTAAATCTACAAGCATATACGGACATCAACATATGAAAGAAGTTAAAGAAAAGATGGTCAATTTCTTTCATCCCCGTTATTCTCCTCTCTACCACAAGTGTGATTACAATCACAACAAGGAAAAAGAAATGGATGTGATATCAATAATTTTACCTTGCTCTTCAATCTGTTTATTTCCAACCTCTTCTGAGCTTATCTTTATCCCACAATCAGAAGGCGAGTCCCAATGGAAATTACAAAGAAAAAGACAACAAAGGAAACATCGATATTCCATCTACAACCTCAGTAATTGAATGCAAGATGCTGGAATATATGGCAACACAAACTCAGACTCTGCAAGCAATGACTCAAACCATGGTTGATATCCATCAGTATATTATAGAGCAAGCATCAAATCTTAAGAATTCCAACCTTGTTTTGGGTGAAACCGTCAGATTCCAACTATTTCATCGTCATTGGATAAAGAAAATCTATCACCATGCAAGCTCAAGTCTTACAAGGACAAAAGGAGATCAACACATCATCCCCTCATAACACAGAGATAACCAAAACTGGAGTTCCTGCCGGACCAGTAAAGAAGCAAGTTGTAGAAGTATGGAATCATCAAAATAATCAGAGAAGTCATAGAGCATTAGAGTTGCGGACGAATGAACAACAAGAACATATGAAGACTGCAGGAGCATGTCAATGTTGTGAGCATCATGGTCGTTCATGTCTCCAAAAAGAAGCCAGCTTAATGAGAGATGAGGCTAGACAATGTTACCATTTGGATATCAATAAGAAGATGAAGTTATGTACCCAAAATCCAAAGTCCTAGAAAAGTTGCTCAAGCTATAGATAGTAATCGATTATCAACCTTGAGGATTGGAGTATAACTTTCAATGAATTTCATCTGACGGAATCAAACAACTCAAGAAGCATGTAAGTGAAGAAAGTCAAGGCAACAGGTATTAAAAGACGATGTTTCGGATGCGGTAAAGAAGGTCACTATGTTAATAATTGTCCAACAAAGTGTAAGAGGATTTTGCCTAGTCATGATGGATTATATCGCTTCAAGTGTGGAGAAAATGGACATCTTGCTAGTTGGTGTGCAAAAGAGGATGATAATCAACCCCAGGATCGAAGTCTCAATACCCTTACTTCTAGTCAAACATACAATCGCCAGAATACTAAAGCAAGATAAACATGTTTCTATTGTAACAAAGAGGGACATTTCATAAGTTAGAGCCCCAAGAAGCTTTTGGATCAAAAGAATAAAATAAAAGGAATTGAAGAGTGATTCCAAATAGTCAAAAAATGGAGTTAATCCAGCTCTATTCAAATCACTTTATCAAGAAAAGAAGAAAAATCCTACGAAGGCGAATCAACAGAGTCGAGAAAAGGAATGGACAGTCGCAAGCGGGAGTTAGGTTGAGTATTCCAGTGATGTTTATAAAGTGAGTTGTGAAGAATAAAGAATTATGTTTCTGGAGCTTGTGTAAAACGAATTGTATGGAAGCAAGATAAGCAGTGTTGGATGCTAAACACCCGAACTCTTGTCTCATGCTAGCCTTTGTGAATCTCAGGATGAGAAATTGTCTTAAGTTGGAAGCTCATGTTGTTTTGAGTTCATCTCACCATGCATTAGTTCACTATTCCTATCTGAAATACCTTTCTCCAACAATCAGATGTTAAGCATCAGGTCAGGAGAAGGTCAAGACATTCTATCTGTTGTCTGTGCTCATATTGCTAATCAGCAGAATTAAGCACCACCTCCACCCCAACCCAGCAATAGGTCCAATAACGCAACAATCTCTTGCCGCTCACATGCAGCTAATCCAAAACCTGTCTGCCACTAATCAAACATTCAAGCTCAGCGAAGTCAGCCACCACCACCAGCACCACCAAAGCACCAGTGGACAAGCATAAGGAATTCATGAGTCACCGTTCTCCCACATACTCCCACTCAACCGATTCACTGGATGCTGATGATTGATTAAAGACTGTCATCAAGAAGTTGAAGATGACGCAATGCACTAATCGAGAGATGATCATGTATACAACAAGATGTTTGGAAGAATTAACAGCTGAATGATGGAATGCGTACACTATCGCACATGCTGCACCTAACACCATCATCTGGCAGGAGTTCAAGGATCATTTTCACGTACACCACATTCCCTCTGGTACATCAAGCTTAAGCAAAGGGAGTTCCTCGCTCTAAAGTAAGGCAATATGCCGGTCAACGAGTATCTGGATAAGTTTACTCAGTTGTCTCGCCATGAATCAGATGAAGTTAATACTGATCCAAAGAGGCAAGAATGCTTCCTAGATAGTCTGATAGGGCCACTCAACTATCAACTACAGAGTCACAGCTTCTCGGACTTCGCAACATTACTAAACAAAACATAGGTCTAGAGAATAAACATGCAGAACTTGGTGAACAGAAGCGCAAGTTCCAGACACATGGGCAATCTAGCAAAACACGTACCCACTTCAACTCATCACAGGGTTCTCAGTTTAGTTCTGGTGGATCAAGTGGAAAATTATTTGCAAAATTCTCGGTTGCAGCGTTCAACCCAAATAGCCCCAACATTTCAGCCAACAAACACCACATGTTCCAAACCATCATCGAGATCGCTTAGGTGCCTAATGAGAAACGACTCTCAAGTTCACTCTAATGGTTGTTCCAATTGTGGAAAATTGGAATGATAAACCAAAGATCCGCCCAAATCGTAACATCTAGACTCCCCAAAAAGACAATGGTCAAAGGTTCGGACAACCATCATCTCAGATACACCATGGAAGTGCAAAATTCTCCGATCAACAAAGGTCAACGGAATTACGTGCGTGGCAGAGTGAACCACGTGACAACTGAACAAGCTCAAGACGCTCCTGGTATTATGCTGGATACGTTTTCCTGTCAACTCTGTGCGTGCAACGATTTTATTTGATTCCGGAGCATCACATTCTTTCGTTACTGAACAATTCGTGGCAAAGCATGATACACCTATGAGTTTTATGAAGACACATTTGCTGATTAGTTCCCGAACGGTGAAATGAAATCCACTTATGTATGCCCACGAGTCAATCTTAGAATCAGGGGGATGGATTTTCAAGCTGACCTAGTAGTTCTTACATCTAGTGGAATAGATGTGATACTTGGAATGGATTGGTTGGGCAAATGTGATGGAATAATTCTGTGTGCCAAGAAGTCAGTGCTCTTAACCAGCCCGCAAGGAGATAGGGTTGAAGTTGCCACGACTGCCCCGTCCAAGAAGGAAGGAAAAGTGAATTAAGATGAAGGAAAGCAAAAGAAGAAGCTATGACTGCCAGAAGAACTCAGTGTACATGATGGACTCGGAATAGTACCCTTAGTTTCTTTTCCAATCTCTCCGAATCTCGGGACGAGATTCTTTTTAAGGGGGGTAGATTTGTGACACCCTAATTTTCCATCACTAAATTAGTGTAAGCAACCAGGTGTTTTAGTTTTAATTTTCTAAGGATTAAATAAAATTATCAAATAAATGTGGCCTTTAAAATATTTAAATATCATTTTAAAAATTTAGAAGCAATAAGTGCTTGAGCATCATAATTTGAATGCAGGGTGTTTTGTTTGTTGGTGTGAAGCTTTAAAGTGTTTTGAAGGTTTGAAAAGATTTGAAAAGTTTTTGAAAAAAACAAAACTCACCTAAACCTCTCTCCCTCTCCTCTCGGCCCGGCCCCTCTCTCTCTCCTCCCTCTCTTTCTTTTTCGCCGCCGGCCCACCTCCCCTTCCGGCCCACGAAGCCGCCGCGGCCCAACTCCCCCCCTCCTCTCTCTCGCACTCGGCCGCCGGTGGGGCCCACCGTCGGGGTCGCCTCCCTCCTCCGGCCCGATCCCTTTCCTCTCCCCTCGCTCGCAACCGCAGCGCGCCGCCGGCCGTTTCCCCCGCGTCCCCCGCCCCTTCCCTCCTTCAAACCTCGAATCAATACACAATTAAGTCTCAGATTCACTCCTCCCTCCTTTACTCCCTTCCGTTTCCCCTAATCAAAGCCTCCTCCCTTGATGGCAATCAAGGCCGCCGGTGACCTCCTGGCCATTGATGGCCTTAGCTCTTCCGACCGATGCTCCTTGGCCTATAAGGGTCGTAATCGAACCCTGCCTCGCCCTTTTCGCACCCGTGCACACCCTGCACCGCTATCCCCTCCACCTTCGTGCGCGCCGCCGCCTTGTTTTTTTTTCCGGCCGCCGGCCATTGTTGGCCACCGAAGCACCCCGCCGTCGGTGGAGTACTCCTAAACTCTCTCTCCCTTCTTCTCCTTCACGTGCAATGCTCACTCGAGCTCTCAATTGTGCCCCAGGACTGCCCCCCCTCCCCTCGCCACTGGACCAAGCCGCGGACGGAGCACCGCCGTCATCTTCAACCTCCGGACACCGACGTCGATCTCCACTACCGCCGCTTCCCCATCGCCCGAGCCGTCTCCAACTCGTTGCCTGCGTGGTGAGAACCTCGCCCCCTCCTTTGTTTTACTCTACCCCGAGCCGCAGCCCTTGCCTCCGCGCGCCGCCGCCACCGCCCCGCCCCCTCGCGGTGCGAGCCGCCGCGGCCGCCGCAGCCGCCTCCCTAAGCCCCCGGGTGAGTTCGTCTCTCTCCCCTCTTCGCGTAGAGCCTAACCGCGTCCCAAACCGAGGCCCGAGCTCGAGATCGAGCGAGCTCCGGCGAGCTCCGCCGCCGGCCCCGCCGGCGCCGCCGGCACCCTATCCCCGCCGCCGCGCGCGCCCGCGCGGCCACCTTGGCCGCTTGATCTCAGTGAACGGCCCAGATTAAATCGAGGCATAACCCTTTGGCCCGGTCCACCATGGACCAGTGGACCCAGTCCACGGCGCGGTCCACGCCCGCATCAGCGCCGCGCCAGCCGTCCATCACGCGATGAACGGCTGAGATCCAGCCCCGCCCCGGTCAAACGCTTGTGGTCGCCGCCATTTTGCGGTTAAGCCTATGTCCTTCTCCTTATCACAACCATACCCTCCCACCAGTAGAAATCCTTGCATTTAGGTCCTTTCTTTTGCATTTAGACCCTTGAGCCTTTTGTTTTCTCCGCAACCGTTCATGCTCTGATCATTGGTCCAGATCTGCTCAAAGCCGAGTCAACCAGATCAGTCGGTCAACCTGAGCTGTTTGTGGGATTTTTGCAGAAAAGACCTTGTGCTTTCTAATATCTCAACCATGCCCTTCCACCTTATAAAACTCTTACAACTAGGTCCTGTTTCTTCTGTTCAAGCCCCTTACCTTTCCTGTTTTAGCACCCGAAAGCCCTTATAGGTTCTTTTGCGCATAAACCCTTCGCGTTATACACATAATTATGTTTAGCCCCTGGTTTCTTGCAGTTAAGCCCCTGGAAGCCCTGTTTCTTCACAGAAAAGCCCCTGAACCTTGTTTTAGCCATATCTTTTCCGTCCTAGCTCCGTTTTAAGCGTTCTTGGTGTCCACACGACCGTCTTTTCAAGCCCGTCAGTTTTAGAACCTTGTTTTGGCCGTATCTTGTGCGTTTTAGCTCCGTTTCCACCGTTTCAAGTTGTGTTAGGCTCATATCAACTAAAATTACGTGATAGGACCAATGTTGTACATGTTCTTTGTTTTATAATTTATTTAAATGATTAATATGATTAAATCTTATTATGCATGCTTTTCTAATTAAAACCTAGTTAGAGTTCAGCACGTGTTTTCATAAGAAAGTTAATATGCCTAATACTAGTTAAACATTTCTTATAATTAAAAGCTAATTAGATATGTACCTCGGTTTTTATAATCAAATTTAATTTGAGTAATGTTTATGCAATTTGTTTCCTAAATAAAAGCAATATAGGTTTATCTCGAGTTTTCTTATTTAAATTGTTAATTTGATTAATATGAATATAAATGTGTTTTTAAGTTATAATTTGATTAGAATAACTCGAAATATAAAGATAAGTGCCTAGATGCTTTTACATGCTTCTTTTGAATTAAAATATTAAATTTGCATAAATCATACTTGAATATTTATAAATAAAATTGAACTAGTTTTACATCGTCTTTTAAATATAAATATAACTTGCTTAATTATAAATAGGGTATTTCTCTGAAATAACCTATACACATGATTTTACTTAATTAAAATATACCAAGCACATAGCTAGCTCTTGTTTGTGATCATCCAAAGCTCTCGATAGTTCCTAGTGCTTTTGTGTTCGCGTTCCTAGAGCCAACCCTTGTCTTCTCTTTAAGCTTTTCATGCTTGGTGTGTTGTTTTGTTTATTGTATGCTTTCTTGTGTGCTCGTAGACACCGTGCCAGTTTCAAGTGAGCAACCAGTTGAAGCGGATCAAGAGCAAGTGTTTGAAGAAGAAGAACCCCAGTGTTTAAGCAAGGAAGGCAAGTGGACTTCTCCCTCTGCATATTCTTCTTTGTCCTAAACAATTGCATGATAACTAAGTTTACTTTTAAATGTTGTATTGCATAAACTTGATGGGAAATCACCTTTCTAAGGACATGACTAGACTTTTACCTTCATTACCTTGGACAACCCTTTTTAAATAAATGTTTTGGGTAGAAATGCTTAGTTGCTATAACTTGGGATGGTTAAAATGAATCTTATGCAATATGATGAATGTTGATCATGATAGCTTGGATGATATACATGTATGTGTGTGCTTATGGTTAATAACAAGATCATATGGTTTAATCGGAACATGGAGAACCACCCAGGAAAATAGTGCAACCACAGTCCATATGGCTCTGGCTTAGCCGATTAATTAGGAGAGTGGGTTAGCTGATAGCTCTTTTCCGAGAGGGGCACAGGGGGGCGGAGTTGAAGGGGTATAGCCCGGTTCTTTTGGGGTAGCAGCCTTGGCTAAGGTGCTGACCATTAGGGAGGGTTATGGTCCGCTCCGCTGTTGTAACTGTTGCGGGTTGTTGGTTTCTTTTCTTTCCTTTGTAAAGGCTTCGTAGTGGACCCCTAGCCACTCACCTCGGAAGTGTTTAAGGGTCTGATCAACCCGGGCAACATGGGGAACACGAAGCGTGGGTAAAGTGTACAACCTCTGCAGAGTGTAAAACTGATTGATCAGCCGTGCTCACGGTCAAGAGTGGCCTGGACCCTCACATGATTAATAAACTTGAAGATGGAATTAAATCGTGGTTTATTGTGGGTTTTGAGAGAAGATGCTTTCCTAAATGCTTAAGTGGGTTGGTATAAACTTACATCTAGTAATTAGGTGCTTGCTAATAAAATTTGATCAACATTAAAATGCTAACCGCAGCAAAACTCTTAGCCTATCCTTGATGGCCTTGCATCTTTCCCCCACTTGCTGAGCTCCAACCATAAGTGTGCTCACCCTTGCTTACCCGCTGTTCAGAAGAGAACACTGGAGAAGAGTACTTCAGCGACTACGAGGAGTTCTGAGGCTTGCGTGCCCCCAGTCAGATGCCTGTGGAAGATGAAGACGGTGCTGCGTCTTCATAGTTATCGTTTGTTCGTTGTAAAGACCTTCGAGTCTAACGTCTGAGTGTAATAAAGAGATAATGTAATGGTTTAACTCTTGTACGTTTTTATTGCTGTTTATTGATATTTCACTCATGACGTCCATCATATGTGTGTAAACTTGATCCTGGCGCACATATGAGATGCATTTGGTTTTCTTCGGAAAATCGGGTGTGACACCTTTGCAGTCCACCCTCCGAGTATAAGACTAGTCGAATAATAATTCTTGGGAGGATCAAATTTCGTCCTTGATCTTCTTGGGTAATCTTCGGGGTGTTCACATTTATCCATGACTATGCTATATGTGATGATATGCTACATTAGAATAGATTAATAACTCAGTCTTTGTATGCTATATGGAATTGTGCCTCTTAAGTAAATCCAATTCAAATCTAGACTAGGAATAATATGTTTTATGCTCCACATGTGCCCTCGCATGTCCGATTTATCATTACTTTATCATTTGGCTTACCCCTGTTAAAGTATGTGACATTCCATCAAAGTCCATAAAGTAATCTACTCACATCCCTATGTCTGTTGTTACATCCATCCATCTTCCCTATGGATACAATATTTTAAAAACCCATCACCCCGGGTGAAATGCTCACCGGTATCCGTGCGCTTGCGGATTATCTACCATAATATTTTTTAGGCTTATATACCAACCAACATTTCTTGCGCCGTTGCTTAGAATGGTTTCTAGATCTATTCTTTGGAAGTTGCGTTAAGAAATGTCAACAATCGTCGTCGCGCTGTCCCCGGTCGTGGCTCTTGCAGCCTTTTGCTCCTCAACGGCTCAACGTCCACAGCCACGGCCCGCGGACGCCTCCTGTGTTGGCGGCTTGGGTGGGTGCAGGATGGTGGAAGGGGGTGGCCAGAGACTCAGATGTGGCGTCGAAGCGATGGGGTAGGGAATGGGGAGCTCAGCTCTGGGGTGTGGCTGTCTGGAGCATGGATGACAGAAGGGGGGTGGCGGCGGCAGTCTGGAGCGTGGATGAGAGAAGGGGTGGGTGGCGGCGGCAGATGGGGTGGGGAATGGTTGATTAGGGTTTCGCTGAGCTTATATACTCTAGATGGGGGATGTTGACGGTGCAAAACCGTGCTCAAGTGCAACGCAAGCCTATGGGTGACTTGGTGCCTTTTTCACCAAGGAGGGTCCTCTCTAGATTTGTCAATTCAAAGATCGGAAGCAAACCACTAAGGCTCTCTATCTAACCTACCGGTCTAACCCTATGTGAAGTGTTGATTGCATAAAGATTAAACATACATGAAAGGATGTGTGGATCACATCGACCTAGCCATAAAGGTAAGCATCCAAAAGGTAACCCTAGCCTATCGTCTTCTTGTTGCCATTCCAGCCAAGGTGAAAAACCAATCTAAACCTATACTATGATAAGGTGTACACTCAATATGGAATAACCCGATATGGAGTGGTCTGATACACGTTCACTCACCGCTTTCTCCTCCACCGTACTGCACTACGCAAGGATATCCATCACCGAACAACAACCTCGGTCCGTGCACTACTACGATGTATCCGCAAGACAAGACTAATCACCATGATTCAATCTAATCCTACTTAAAGCGTATGGTAGCTACACATATGAATAAGCACAACTCGTAGTAGATCAAAGTAAAGACAAGAATTGATTTATATCACCATCGAATGTTGAAGGTACAAACGACTTGACGAATTCAAGTCACGACTCTGGAACTCCATCATGGCTTCACCACGCAGGGCCAACCATGGTAGCTAGGGCATGGCCTAGGCCATCTCCTAGGCAACTCGAGGACTTGCGGCAGCTGTCGGCTCCCTCCAAGCGGCTTCTCCTTCGTGTCGGCGGCTCTCTGATGAATGGATGGATGTGGCGGCCGACGGAGGCAGATGCAATAAATAGACGAGCACCTAGGTCAAAGGGGGCGCGAACCGGGCCCAGAACAGGCCAGGCCGGTCGGCCTGGGTTCCTTTTAATAGAGAGCAAAAAGTCATGTCATATAAAACATCATGCAAGTAAAACAAAGCGACAACTTTCATCATTTTTCCATAAGCAAGGCATACAAATGATAACATCGTGGTAAGCTCAAAAGAGATGGTGATTCATTTATTGAAAAATAAAACTAAAAAACCTAGGTTGTTCTCCTAGTAGCCATGTTATTGATTGAGAGACAAACAAAGTTTGTTTATGGTTGAAAGCATATATGTGCAAGCATTTAGAATGAGATAAACAAAGATAAAGTTAAGGGAGAGTTATCGTACTTAATGAAGTGCAGCGTGGCCTCCCCCATGCTTAATCATTGTGCTTAGCATGGAAAAAGAATGAAGAGCATCTTGTGGTGAAGGTGATCATTGAACTCCATGTGGCCTTTCCCCTTTCGTCCTTCAAATCCTCCCCAATGCTTAGCATGTTGCTAAGTGTGGAAGAACTTGAATCGCTCATTCATTCCATATTGCCACGTGTTCGAGAGTCATCTTCACTTCTTGCCTTTGTTACTCACTTTTCCTTCAACTTTTTCTTATTATCATCAAGTAATGGTTCCAATCCTTCATCATATAGTCATCACCGACTTCCATCCTGTCCTTGTCGCTGCCTCATCTTCCACAGATTTTCTTTTACTTCCAGAATAGAACATGTACTGAAACACCCCTCTAAGTTTAAGTTCATGAAATTATCTTTCCAACAAGCCATCATACGCATGAAACGGGTTCCGAACAAGAGAGTTGTGCCTATTTTACTCCGGTGATGCAATATGTCCAAGACTGATTTCAGACTGCGCAACGCTCAATAATTCTGCCATATTTCCTTGTACGGGTCTTCAAAGTTGATGATTCTTGATGCGTTGGAAAGGAGATTTGAGGGAGCTTCTGAATATTAACTTTTTTCAATTGTACATGTGACAACCCGCCCAGGAAAATATCGTACTATCGTCTAAACCAATACACTTTGGCCGTTAAGCGACAGTAAAGTATCATCCTGTTGTTAGTTGCTGGGTTAACGCCCGGTAAATCACTTGAAATTCACACAGAGGATCGAACATATGCATTAAAACTCACGCGAAGGCGAGTCCAGAGTACAAACACCAATTTAAGTCCAATTTACCCCTGAGGGTTAAATTATTTCAAACCATTGTTCAAGAAATGAAGTAGAGGTTCAGAGTTCGAAAATAGCGGAATAAAATAAACTAACGCAATGGTAAACATCACAGGAGGCCATCTGTGATGCCATCACTTGTCATCATCCACCCGGTCAACAACACCTGCAACAACAGTTTTAAAGCAAGGCTGAGTATACTAATACTCAGCAAGACTTAACCGTCGGGTGATAACTACATCACCAAACTCTAGACATGAGAGGCTTTTTGGACGGTGGAGTTCTTTTGCTACAAAGCAAAAAAGAGTATGTCCTTACTTTAAATATTTTAGCACACATTCTAGTTGATTACCATTTTTTTAAGTGTGCCAACTAATTCAATCAAAAATTGTGCAAACAATTATTACAAGCCGTAATATTTACTAAGTTCCATCCTTATGGGATATCATGACCAATTGATTAAGCAGTCTCAGATAACGGTGAGAGGCCGACAATCAATTGATTTGAACCTTGCAAGGTAAACCTAAACACACGGTAGGGTGCCCCCGCGAGGACAACCATCCAGGCGGTCCCAAAAATCCTCGGTTTGGGATCAAAGCTTATAGTCTTGGGTACAAGGCTAGCTAGCATACCCCGTGAGGCACCCAACTTCACACAGGTACCCCCCTTCTCTGGTAGCTAGCTGGGTAGGTGAATACTCAAGATTTGTAAGGGCCTGTTCCCGCACCTTCTCATTAAGGTACTAGGCTTGCCGGTCCCATTCCCGACAAGTGCTTTGTACGTTTAAAAGCTTAGTCCACGGAAGCCACTAGAACGGAGCCCAAATCCCATGCTCTTACCACATGAGCAATCCATTTATAAAGATTTTATTATTCCCACATAAGAACCTATTCTCGCGAGTGACGAGCATCACTCGACAGCTATCGACCTAGCATACTAGTGATAGAGCATAGGTACCTAGGGCTCATGCAACTAGGGTTTTAATTCAACTCCTGAAACGTAAATGCACAATCATAACAATGATAATTGCATAAGTTTAAAAGAAAGGGTTAATGATCCGGGGCTTGCCTTCGCTGGCAAGGTTGACCTTGGGCCCTTCTGGACTTGGGTCCAGGTCTTGAGCAACGAACACATGCTGCAACTCTTCGTCAGCACCTTTGTCTCCCCCTTCCAACACGAGCGTATATCTACCGTCGGGAAGATCTACACGAGGATGCAAATGCAAGATTCAATTGACAATTTTTAATTTAATCAATTACGAACAACAAATGACAACCATGGGGTGCATGGTTGACCACAATCACCTAGATAAGAACACATTCAGCATACTCTTCCAAAAAGGAACAATATGTGGTTCTTTATTATTTATTCTTTCTGACAGTGACTGTGTTCATATTTATGTAATAAATTAATTTAAATTCCACAAACAGAAATGGGTTGGTCTTTATCTTTTTAAAATGATTTACATCACACACATAGAGCCATTAGGGGTGTGGTTGGTGATTTTCTCATTTAATTTAACATTAAGCTTTAATGGCCTCTATTGCTTTTATTCATAAAAGAAATTAATTTCAGTAGAAGGGTTTATCAAGCACTACACACCTATACAAAGCCACTGAACACACATGTACACTTAGGAGAGCTATGAAATTAATTATACCGAAAATAACAAAAGCTAGCTACTAAAGCAAGATAAATGCATACAAAAAATAATTACACATCAAAATGGTTCCAACTTTCTCACACATGGACTCTGGCCTAAAACTAAGCTAGGAATGCAATGTATACACCTTAGATCTTGACTTATGCAATTACAAAGAAAATCAAGCATATTTCAAGAATAAATATTTATGACAATTTATAAAATTGTGATTAATTCACCAGAGGTGCATTTAGGCATAAAAAGACAACATGCAGAAGTTGGGCACAAAAATCTAATTATTTTTAGCTACAAAATCATTAGGACAGATTCTGCATAAAACAAAACAATTCATAATAAAATATTTACAGTGTAACTTTGTGCAATTTTTGGTAGAGAAGCTAGGCAGAGCATCGCACACAACATATCCAAAATTCAGCTACAGGGGACTTGTAGATTTTGAGATACAACAAATCTAGGTTTTCAGTTTTCTATTTTTCATACAAAAACTATCAGTCAAAACTATGATCATGCTTTACAAAAGTTGTAGGGTTTTTCACAAGGAGTCCAACAAAATTTGGTTTGCATTTTTCTAATTTTTCTATGTTTTCTATGCATTTTACAAGAATCAGCAAATCTACTCTACTATTTGAGAAACTGATTTGCACTGGGGTCCCTGGAAAGTTTTAAAGTCTCACAGATATGCCGCTAGATCACAGCTAGGACCCTGGAAATATTGGAAGCCTTGCAATGCGGCCCTTGGCCACGACCGCCGATGGTTCCGGCCAAAATCCAGCGAGCTCGCCGACGTCCCTGGCCGGGCAAGGAGTGGGAAAGGCAGAGCGCCTCACCGGGGCTCGATTTGCGTGCTCGGATGGGGCAGGGAGGCGCTCCGAGGTGGCGGTTGCTGGTGCCGGTGCATGGCAGCCACGGGCGCACCTGTTCCAGCACATGGGCTAGCTTGGCCGGGCAAGACACAACGACTCAAGCTACCATGGGTCCTAGGGAAGGTGTTCAAGCGGTTGGGCGGTTGTGGTTGCAAGCGGAAGATGGAGCTCGGCGCAGACGACGACAATGGAGTCGGCAGCGCTCGGTGAGTGGAAAGGGGTACGACCCACGTGACGGACGAGCTTGGCGGCCTTATATAGGCGAGCTCCCACTTGCTTCGAGGTGAAGGGACCGAGGGGAATCATGCTGTGGTACGACGGCGGCCTCGGCATGTGCGCGTGGCAGGGAGGGGACGGGCGGACTGGCGGGTAACACAGCGGCGCGGTCGGGCGACGAGTGTGGGCGCGGTGCGTGGCAGAGCCTGGGGTCCACCTACGTCACGCGGGGCACGACACACGGACCGGCGCCCTCAGGAGCGCGAGAGCGCGGCTTGGCGTTGTTTCAATCGGTTTAGGCTCTTTCAACCATGATTTTCTCCCGAATTTTGAACTGAAGTGCACTAAATGGTAAATAGAAAAGTTGCAGATCTAAGATCCCTCTACAACTTTTACAAAGGCTCTATGTTGTTTTTCTCAACAGATTTTGCATAAATTGCTCGCCAAGTTCCTGTTTTTCAGGGCGCTGGTGAACAGTGTCGACTGGCGTTGACCAAGCTTTTTCACCAATTTCCACTTCAAATTGCAAATGCCATCCAACATGAAAGTTGTGTCCCTCGAAAAATTGGACAACTTTTATATTGGGAGATTTTGAAGTGTTTAGGTGAAATTTGGAGAACGCGGCAAAAGTTCCGGAGGGAGTTCAAAGACATAAGGGTTTAAGTAGGGTTTGACCGTGCCTTTGACCAAGGTTTGACCACAAGTGTGTGTTGACTTGATCAAGAGGGTCATTGGTGATTGTTGACGAGATTTCCGAGGTGATGACCCAGGTTGACCATGGTTTGACCAATGTCAGCAGGGTTGGCTCAGCTGATCCGGTCATTAGCATTAATGACGCTAATTAAAAACCTGGGGCGTCACAGTACATATATGAACACGTGCTCAAATCTTGATGGAAACAGCGACTTCCCTCTCAAGCCTTGTAGATGACTAATGATCTTGATTGCATCGATCAATAACTCATGGGAACACTTCGTCAAGCCTGCAAAACAAATCAAATGCACATTCTACCCCCGGGGTGATGGTTGGGAGTAGAAACAATTGCCAACAAACAAAATGCATCCCTAAGACCTTAACTTGTGGCATAGCTTACATAGTAAAAGAAAAGAGAACCTAATGAGTGTACGTGCGTGTAGGTGAAAAAATGCAAATGAAAGGAAGGGATATAAACAATGACAATGTTTGCACCAAGTTCTAAGCACCATGTTTACATCTAGATTGCTTTATTTCTATATAACCATAAAGATTTAACCAAGGTCAAAACACCATGTTCATTTCAAGGTTAATAACTCTTCATGCCGCAAGAAAATTAAAGCGTGTTGCAAAGTTTATAAACCAACTAAATGCAATATAAATAAACAAGGCTTTAGAAACTCAAATGATGATTGTCCGTAATCAAATCTAAACACCACGTTTACACAAGATTACAAAAGAAAATGCCTCGCGCGCGCGAAGCACCATTGTGGAAATAAAGCATTCATCAAAAAGTTTTGCGAAGAAGCCAAGCTAACCTATGCATGATAGAACAAAGGGGGTTTATGCAAAATGCAAATGCAATGGAGTTAGTAAAGAGGGTAGCAATATTTGCAAAGGCTTTTGATGTCGTTCTTCACTTTATGAGAGGTACAGTCTTGTCAACAAAACCTTTTATCAAAAGACCTAATCAAACATGCTAACAAGGTTTTAAGGTAAGGCTTATGGGTATCCTATATTTTTGGCTTAAGACAAGAATTTTGAAAAGATAAGTCGGGTGAAGAAATTCTATCTAAGGTGGTTTTGAAAAAGAAGAAAAGAAAACAAGGGTCCGATACACGTTTGCTCACTACTTTCTCCTCCACTGTATTGTCACTACGCAAGGATATTCATCACCGAACGACAACCTCGGTTCGTGCACTACTACGATGTATCTGCAAGACAAGACTAATCACCATGATTCGATCTAATCCTACTAAAAGCGTATGGTAGCTACACATATGAATACGCACAACTCGTAGTAGATCAAAGCAAAGACAAGCATTGATTTATATCACCATCGAATGTTGAAGGTACAAACGACTTGACGAATTCAAGCCGCGGCTCCGGAACTCCACCGTGACTTCACCACGCAGGGCCAACCATGGCGGCTAGGGCATGGCCTAGGCCATCTCCTAGGCAACTAGAGGACTTGCGGTGGCTGTCGGCTTCCTCCTGGCGCTTCTCCTTCGTGTCGGCGACTCTCTGAAGAATGGATGGATGTGGCGGCCAGCGGAGGCAGAGGCAATAAATAGACGAGCACCTAGGTCAAAGGGGGGCGTGAACCGGGCCCAGAACAGGCCAGGCCGGCCGGCCTAGTCCGACCGGCCCAGGCCCGTTTCGGCCCAGTTCGGCCCCGTCTTGCTCCCCGATGCTTCTCGGTCAATTGTTGACTTGCTCCCTTATGCATGTGGGCCCTTGACGTCGTCTTCTCCATGGTTTAGATAGAGCTCCTTGTCGTGCAAGGTTCAACATCTTCTGTCTAGGTCCCTGGAGTTTTCCGGCTTCATGCTTGGGTCCCTGGGGCATTTGGAGTCATGTTCATGAGGTGTCTTGACTTGTGCCGAGCTTCATGATATTCTCTTGAAGTGCTTGATGAACTTATCCTGAAAGTCTCCTCTTTAACGTTAATTTCCTGCGGAAACAACAAACACCAAAATTGACATGCGAGAGTGAACTTGATACCTCCGGGGGATTAGTACTATTAGTTAGAATATCAAATACGTGCAAATGTTGATGGTAAACTCATAGCTAGGTGTATCAAAATCGGCCGTCAACAGGGGACTCACCGGATAGCGGGTATGGGGTACATGATAACATACCCGCACCCTCTACACCCGATGGGTGAGAAAATAACACATTAACACACGTGGGGGGAGAAATCGCCCATACCCGCACCCTAATAGGGTTTTTACCCGCGGGTTAGCGGGTCCCCATTGCCATCCCTACCCCAGGCTGCTTGATCCGCCGACCAGGTGTGGTGGAGGGGTTGATCGGAGTAGAGAGCTCGAACCGCCTCAGCCTCCTATGCCTCCACCTCCAAGGGCGCGGGCTGGACATGGCGAGGCGACGACGTGGGCTGCGCGCTACTGCTGTCGGCGGCAGTGGCTGCTGGCTGATGGTGGAGGGAAGCTCGCGCTTCTCCTCAACGGTGGCGAGCTCGCGCTCCTCCTCCGTCATCGATTCGCCTCACAACGCGCTGAGTAAGTTCATGGCGGGACAACGACCTTCTGTCACTCTGCTGTCGCGCAGCGCGTGCCCAGGCGCAGGCAAGGTGGTGGAGGCATGACGAGAAGAGGAGAGAAAGAGAATGAGAGAGAGAGGAGGGAGAGGGCGCGGAAGGTGGGGCCACGGGGGAAATAGCAAGCAGAGACCGCTCGTCATCTTTCACGAGCGGGGCGATGAATATTGCAAGGTTGATTACGAGCGGGCGAGATAGTGGGGTGCGGGGGTTCCGGGTTGGTCAGCTCAGTTAGAGTGGAGCTTGACAACCCGGGTTCGAATCTCGTCGGACACATCTTCACTAGAGTAGAAGATGGTCTGGCCGAGGCTTGAACCTTGGTACCTGGTGTCCAGGTGACGCAGGGGGCTACTCTAGTCACTGGCCCCTTTCTTAAAGAGCGGGCGAGATAGTGAGTATGTTGGAAGATATTTTTGGAGATTTCTTTTTTCCAAATTTTAGCTACCTCGATCATTTTAGAGAAGTCGTTTGAGTTGCTCTAACATTTCCTCCTAGCAACATTTTGTCTAGCCAGCAGCAATCACAACTGTATTTTGGCCCTTCTTTTGTGTTGCAATGATTGAGGATCACTAGCTACATGTTGTATGGTTCATTGTGGTTTTCTTTGCTAAAGAAATCAAAGAGGCAGCGGCAGGATAGATCCCATATGAAATCTCTACCCCTAAAAAATGTGTAATGGCAACGCCTTTCGCTGTGGTTCTGCCCCCGCGCGGTTCTGCCGGCAGAACCGCGGGCGTGTGGGTCCCTCCAACGACACTTTGTATGGCCCCTTGCCCTTCTCCGCTTTCTCCTCTCCATACCTGCTGCGCATGGACTCTCACGCCGCACACCGCGCCTCCCTCCCGCGCCGCCGCGAACCCACCACAACTCCCTCCCTACGCCGCCGCCCAGAGCGACACCGGCAGTCATGGGCGGTCGAGCAGAGCATCCCGCACCAAATCAACTCTGGCAACCAAATCAGTGCTGTACAAAATCAAATCGGTTGCCAAAAAATCGATTATCCACGAAATCAAAACAATCCCCCAATCTATAGATGCACAAATCCTCAAATTTCCAAATTCCGAAAAATCCAAAATCCACAAACCCCAAATCCTCCATGGCCGCCGCCGGATCCAGCTCACTCGTGTGTCGTCGCAGCTCCCCAAACTCACGCGTAGAGGAACTCTACCGAGCAGAGCAGGTGGACGAGGCGACAATGGCCGCCGCCGGTTGGAGCCCTGCCCCGCCGGACGGGAGAGGCCGCACCTCGGCTCCTCCGCCGCCGCAAGTTTCTTGTTCGGGTAGAGTCCGCCACGCCCCACCGCCGTCGACACAGATCGAGGTTGTCGGGCGAGCATGGAGCTCCGCCCCCACGCGTGGCCGACGAGGCACGACCGGGTGGAGAAAGCTCCGCCGTCGCCCCGTCTCCCTCTCAGCTGCTACCGCGGCCGGTGGTCCGTCGCGAGCTCGCGCGCTCAAGGCAGCAGCAGCTCGCCACCTCCGCCTCTGCGCGCACACACTCGAGGTAGCAGCTGCTCCCCGCTTCGCCGTCCGTGCGGAGGAGGTGACCACCAGCGGTCCGACGGGGAGCTCGCACTCCCATCTGCGGGGGAGCGCACCATCTTGCTGCAGACTGCGCTGGATTGCAACTCGAGGATAGAGATACTTGAGAGAGGACGCGAGGGATTTTTTTTGAAATTAGAGGACGCAGGGGGTGACAGAACGAGGATGAGATTCGATTCTATCCATTCACTTGTGAAATATCATCTCCTTTTTACTGTATGACCACTCATAGAGAGACAAAACATGCTAAGGTCCTTTAGAGAGAGAAAAGGATATAAATGAAATAGAAAGTTACTCCATTGCAAAAGTATCGTTAATGTACAAGATTGATGGAACTTTTTAATAAGCTTCCGCCTATTGTTGTGAATACATCGTTATTTATTTAGAGGATAGTAAAAACACGTAATGGTATACACAGATACAATTGTAGTTAATCTTAAGTTACATACAAAGTATTAAATTGTTTACTGACGACCTCTTTGTATGTGTCTGTCTTGATGCTAAACTCGAGAGTCTGCAAACGACCCGCCGCCTGCGGGCTGTACACACCCTAAGGATGAGATTGCTTTTTGAAAAACACCTATGAAATACCAAACTCCCAACCAACACCCTGTTTGTCTAGCTTATCAGCCACCAACTAGCAGTACTTTTCTCTCAGAACAAAGCGGCCACCAACAACCAGATAGTAGTATTTCCATCAGACAAACGAACAGGCTGCAAACATATGTGCCTTGGCACTAAATATCCCTTAGTGGAGATCTCGTCCGCTCTTGATGTTTTTGCAAATATAGTTCAAAAGTTTTGCCTATTCACATCTTTAAACTTGTCTGTCCCTACAATTTGCAAATAATACCTTATAAGTCTCTGAATATTTAACTCTTCATTCACCGTTTTAAAAACGAAACGACTAATTCTTTTTCCACAAACATCTAAAATCCACAGTTGTCTCCGTTTTAATGACTTTGTTTTCACCCATTAGCCACTCTAACCAATGTTGTATGCTTTCGTTAGGTAAAATGGTCATCGAGCTATTTGCTAGGTGAAACATTGCGAATTCGTTGCCCCATGCCACATGACAATAGCAATTAAGCACATCACAACACGTAAGCTCATGTGAGCATATGCTCTTCTTTGTAAAAGATTGCCTCATGCAAGAAACCACACACATAACACACCTCATGCTATTGGAGAAAGTTACAATTTACAAATACTGAGTAACTACCAGCGAAAGTTACAAAATGTGATAAATAGTATGATGAAACATATTAATATAATCTTACTTATAGTCCTGTGAAGAGTTGGGATTGCTTAGGTGTAGTATTGATCTCATATAATGTTTTCAAGATTTTATTTTTGAAAATCAATTGCTTCATTGATCTCATATAATGTTTTGAAGATTTTATTTTTGAAAATCAATTGCTTCATTCAAATTTCGTACGCCCCGTAGCAACGCACGGGCGATAACCTAGTCAACCACAAAGACAGGGAAAAAAACATGGAGCAGACCATGGAAAGGTCAAAGTCTCAAAGAGAGGAAAAGGGAAGACGAGACGTGACGACGCGCCCCGGTTTGTCTCTCTCCCTCGATCCGTCTCCCATGCACTGCTCCCGCTTGTTAAGCAACGCGGCTCGTCGAGGTCCCACCACCACCGCGCGGTGGCCCCACATGTCATCCCCACGCACGACCGCCCCCCGACGCTCGGGGATCACCCCATGTCCCCAAGATTACGCCGAAAACAAACCCTGATCAACCACTAGCCCAAACTTCCTCAAGGTCATCTATTCTTTGGTAACAGATCAACCGCGCGCGCGCGGCAGCAATCCCATCTGCTCTGCCTGCATGCGGGATCGGTCGTCGTCCATGGCGGGGGGCTCCCGGGGCTCGCGCGCCGGATGGAAGCGCGGCGGCGGCGCATCAGCGTCGTCCTCGGCCGCGGCGTCCGCGTGCGTCTACTACGCCACGACGGCGCTGCTCGTCGCACTGTGCGTCGCGGGGGCCTACTTCCTCACGTCCACCTCCAGCGCCGCGTCGTCGTCGGCGATGGCGGCGGACGGGGACGCGGCGGCCGGCACGGTCACCGCGTACCGCCACACCACGCGGTCGTCGTTCGCGTACGAGGTGACCAGGGAGAGGGCCGTGCCGGCGCCGCCGCGCGGGGCGGGGGCGGACGGCGACACGTCCGCCGGGAAGCCTCACGGAGGAGGAGTGCCAGACGAAGAAAACCTCACCGAGGTGGAACCCCAGCAGAAGAGCGCCGTCGCGGCGGCCATGCTGGAGGACCCGCACGCCAAGCCGGACGACGATCACGATCAGGAGCGCGGCTCCGAAGAGGCGGGCATGGAGGAGGAGCACAGAGTCTCCGCGGCGGCCATGGAGGACGTGAAGGGAGAGGACGGTGACAACGAAGCGAGCGCAGGGGACGCGGCGAAGGAGCAAGAGGCCGTGCTGGAGGAGACCCGCGAGCCGCAGCTGGAGATGCCGCACGAGCGGGCTCGGGCCGCCGCCGTCGAGGAGAAGAACTTGGACGGCGGCATCGAGGAGGAGAGCAACGCGGGGCAGAGGCAGCGGGAGGAGGAGCAAAGCGCGCTCGACGAGCAGCCCGCCGGCGGGGGCCTTCGCCGGGACGCGCAGGAGGAGCCCCAGATCGACGGCGACGAACGAACGGGGGAGGGGAGCGAGCAGCGTCAGCCGGAGGAGGAGCAGCCGCAGAACGAAGAGCAAGTGCACTCGTCTGTGTCAGACACAAGCGGCGGCGAGGCATTCCATGACCAAAATGGGGACGGCGGTGACGGCGACAAGCAGGCGTTCTCCGTGGACGCGGACGGAAATGCCAGTCAGGTTGACCGCAGCGTGGAGGACTCGCTCGTCGGCGACGCCCGCACGGAGGAGCACAAGGCGTGGGCGACGCAGGCCGACCAGTCCCACCGGGAGAAAGACCGCCGCGACGAGAACGTCGAGAGCGACGGCGGCGGCGAGGAGCACGAGTGGAGGATGTGCAACGTGAAGGCCGGTGCGGATTACATCCCGTGCCTGGACAACGAGAAGGCCATCAAGAAGCTCCGGCCGGAGAACTTCCGGCGGTACGAGCACCGGGAGAGGCACTGCCCCGACGAGGGACCGACGTGCCTCGTCCCGCTCCCCGCCGGATACCGCCGGCCCATCGAGTGGCCAAAGAGCCGAGACAGGGTACGCAGGTGGCAGTGAACTCTTCTCACGCGTCATTGTTGCATGCTCAGCTTGCATTGCTAACTCGTGTGTCGTGTCGTGTCGTGGCGACGACGCGCACGTGCAGATATGGTACAGCAACGTGCCGCACACGAAGCTGGTGGAGGTGAAGGGTCACCAGAACTGGGTGAAGGTGAGCGGGCAGCACCTCACCTTCCCCGGGGGCGGCACGCAGTTCATCCATGGCGCCCTGCACTACATCGACTTCCTTCAGCAGGTACTCGATCCGGTGCTTAGCCAGCAACAATGTCGAGCAAACAATAGGATCAGATCTCATTCCTTTGGTTTGTTTGAGCTGGATGCAGTCTGTGCGCGGCATCGCGTGGGGGAAGCACACCCGGGTGGTGCTCGACGTCGGCTGCGGCGTGGCGAGCTTCGGCGGCTACCTGTTCGAACGCGACGTCGCGACCGTGTCGTTCGCGCCCAAGGACGAGCACGAGGCGCAGGTGCAGATGGCGCTCGAGCGCGGCATCCCGGCCATCTCCGCCGTCATGGGCTCCAAGCGCCTGCCGTTCCCCAGCAAGGCGTTCGACCTCGTCCACTGCGCGCGGTGCCGCGTGCCATGGCACGCCGACGGTACGCCGCCGCGCCGCTCCCTTCAATTCCACTCCGTTCAGGTGAGACCATTGGCGATGACGATTTGAGAACGTTGTGTGATTGTGTCTTCGTGTGTAGGTGGCGCTCTTCTCCTGGAGCTGAACCGCGTCCTGCGCCCCGGCGGCTTCTTCGTCTGGTCGGCGACGCCTGTGTACCAGAAGCTGCCGGAGGACGTCGAGATCTGGCAAGGCACGTTTGCTCACCATGGACGTCATTTGTTTGGCTCGATCACAGGCAGGCAGCTCATGAGTGACTAATGGGAAATTTGTTGCTCACCTATATACACAGCTATGACGTCTCTGACGAAATCCATGTGCTGGGAGCTGGCGGCGATCAAGAAGGACCGGATCAACGGCATCGGCGCCGCCTTCTACCGCAAGCCGACGTCGAACGAGTGCTACGAGGGCAGGAAGCGGCAGCAGCCGCCGATGTGCAGCGACGACGACGACGCCAACGCGGCGTGGTACATCCGCCTCAACTCGTGCATGCACCGCGTGCCGACGGTCCCGTCGGAGCGCGGCGCGCGTTGGCCCGTCGAGTGGCCGCGGCGTGTGCGCACGCCGCCGTACTGGCTCGACGCCGCGCGGGCCGGGGTGTACGGGAAGCCGGAGCCCGAGGACTTCACGGTGGACTACGACCACTGGCGCCGTGTCGTCGACAGGTCCTACCTCAATGGCCTGGGCATCGACTGGTCCAGGGTCAGGAACGTCATGGACATGAGAGCCGCATATGGAGGGTAAACACAAGAAACCCGTCGGCCGTGGCTCCAACACTTTTCCCCCATTGCCATTGGTGACGTTCTCTGACCGTGCTCTCTCTCTCTCTCAGGTTCGCAGCTGCGCTCCGGGAGAAGAAGGTGTGGGTGATGAACGTGGTGAACGTGGACGCGCCGGACACGCTGCCGATCATCTTCGAGCGCGGGCTGTTCGGCATCTACCATGACTGGTGCGAGTCCTTCAGCACCTACCCGAGGACCTACGACCTCCTGCACGCCGATCACCTCTTCTCCAAGATCAAAGAGAGGTCAGTCAGCAACCACAGCTCAGCTCGATCAGTGCACTGCCACTACTCTGTTTCAGCCATTCCTGTTTCAGTCATGTACTCTTGTCAGATTTCCAGCTTGACGATCGTGTGCGTTGTTCAGGTGCGCGGTTCTGCCGGTGGTGGTGGAGGTGGACAGGGTGGTCAGGCCTGGGGGCGGCATCATCGTGCGCGACGAGGCCGGCGCCGTCGGAGAGGTGGAGAAGCTTCTGAGGTCGCTTCACTGGGACGTGCGGTTGACCTTCTCCCAGAACGACGAAGGGGTGCTCTACGCTGAGAAATCGGATTGGCGGCCGGAGCTGATCGATGAGCCTTCATAAGATATACCCCTTAATTGACTGACGATTTAAGGATGGCAAGCAGTTCGTCTCCAACTCAGAGATAGTTAGGGCTCTTCCTTTCTCCTCTCTTAGTTTTGCAGATCGATGTTACATACGAATAACACGTTCGTCAGAAGTGAGTACATGATTTTGCAATAGCATCACGTTATGTTTATAATCACTGATAGAGAGTTTAGATCATTATTATATCAGACCGAATGCTGATGATAGTGACAGATTCCTAATTGTGTATCTTGGACGCCAAATGATATATGGATAGTTACAGATTCCTAATTGTGTATCTTTCTTCTGGCAGAGCATCTCAAATTTCTGCCTTGAAAAAATACAAGAAAAGTTTGGTCTGGACATGACATGAGTGCACCAACACAGCTCCACGAAGCATCCAAAGCAAAATTCAATAGCCAAGTTAAAATAGTTCTGGTTTCTATCCATGGCTCTATCCATGGTGCGGGATTGACCTCGACGCCTCCATCTGGGATCCTGGTTCAAGCCGATTCACTTATCTCCGTCGACAAATCCTACCACATCTAGTCGTCGGTGTGCTTCTTCTACAATGGCTTCACCAGCCCGCGCTCAACCGACGCTTTGTGCGCGGTCTCCGCCCGGTTGTAAGCGTCTGCGACGCCTCTGCGAACCCCCGCCGGCGGCTTCTCCATCCCCATCGCCATGAACAGAGTCGTCTTCATCCTGTCTGGTCCCAGGACCTTTTTGTAATTCGGTCTTCTTTGGAGGACCTGATTGTAATTTGACCCTTGTGGATTTAATATAAGTATGTTTGTTGTAAAAAAAATAGTTCCGGTTTCCAAAATTTGATGTTGCTGATCTCAAAATCGATGGTGAATTGTCTAGGTAGCCCATTTCCAGTCGGGACCGGCCCTCAGGGTAGGGAACATGTGCGACGGCCGAGGGCCCAAGCTAAAGAGGGGGCCAAGCCCATATATGCATACAATGCATAGACATGTGTGTACCGTGAAATTTTCCACACACGAAGCTACTCGATCATGACTCAAATTTGCTAGGGGGCTCCAATAGACACTATGGGGGTGGGGGTGGTGGGCACGGCCCCCACACTGGATCCACCCTTGCCCGAGGGCCCTCAAAATCGTAGGGTCGGCACTGTTTCCTGTTATCTGCAGTGCAGTCTTTGTCTGTAAAGTGGTACTCTCCCACCGAGTTCCTTCAGCCTCGGTCAATACCATGTCATGCAGCCATTCGAAGGTGAGTTTGTTCAGCTTTTTTTTGACAACTGCAATATATTAATTAACCAGCCAGATTACAGATAAGTCCTTCTTGAAGGACGAAATTACAACTTGGTTGAAAGACCTGATAAGAACACCAGCTACTGCAGGAAGGTGAACTACGACGACCTCGCCGGCGAAAAACAGTAGAAACTACTGTCGGATGTCACACCTGATTTCCGAAGAGGAACCAAGTGCATCTCATATGTGCGCCAGGATCAGTTCACACACATATGATAGACAAAAATGAGTGAAATACCATAAACAGTTTACAAACGTATTTCAAAGTTTAACCTCTTATTACACTCATGCGGGGAGACTCGAAGGTCTCTAACAACGGAAAACGTTAACTACTCGTCGAGTCCTCGTCTTCCGCTCCCACAGGCACTTGACTGGGGGTCCGCAAGCCTCACAGCTCATCGAAGTCATCGTAGAACTCCCCTCCAAAGTTCTCCTCTGAACAGCGATAGGCAAGGCTGAGCACACTTATGGTTGGAGCTCAGCAAGTGGGGGAAAAAATGCAAGGCTATCAAGGATAGGCTAAGGTTTTGCAGCGGTTAGCATTTTAATGTTGATCAAGTTTTAATTAAGGAACTCCTAGTTACTAGGTGTAAGTTCGTACCAACCCACTTAAGAGAACTTTAAATGCCAAAACAACCCAAGCTCAACGAGCTTCAACAACCACGATTTGCCTCATCTTTAAGTTTATTAATCATGTGAGGGTCCAAGCCGCTCATGACCGTGAGCACGGCCGATCGATCGGTTTTACACTCGCGAGGTTTGCACACTTTACCCACGGCTCGCGTAAAAGCTCCGAAGAACTTTAAACCCAACCATGCGATGCGGCCAAGCACCATACCACACTTCCGAGGTGTGATTGCATAGGGACGCTACGAAGCCTTTACAAAGGCATGCAAAAGACTAACGACCCGCATAGTTACAGATCAGGGCGGACCATAACCCTCCCTAGTGGTCAGCACCTTAGCAAAGGCAACTACCCCAAAAGGGCCGGGCTATACCCCCCGCAACCCGGATCCCCCTCGCTCCTTTCGGAAAAGGGCCACTAGTACGATCGCACACCTAATTATTCGGCTAAGGTCAGAGCCATGTAACACTGTGGTTGCGCATGTTTTCTTGGGTGGTTCTCCATGTTCCGATTAATTCAAGTGCTCTTGCGTTACCCAAAACATCAACTATAAGCCATGTATCATTCCATAAAAGACCCCTTTTTAACCAACCCATGTTAAGCAACTAGCGTTTTCTACCCAAAACTTCATTTAAAAGGGCTAGGCCAAGGATCAGGGTAAAAGATCTAGGTAAGTCCTTAAAAAGGTTTTCCCGTCAATTTAATGCAATGATAAGATAAAGTAAACATTAATTTGTAATGCAATTATATAGGACAAAAAGAGAACATGCAGGGGGAGAAGACCACTTGCCTTCCTCAACTACAAGTAAAAACTTCTTCCTCTTCAAACAATACCTGCTCCCGATCGTCCCCGAGAGGTGGCTCGGATGAAACAGAGCACGATATCTACGATGCACACATAAAGCATACAATAAATAAAATAGATCACCAAACAATCCTAAAGACTAAAAACATGCAGCTAAAACGACGGGCTCGCCGAGACGATCGCAAGGACTACAAGAACGCTAAAAACGGAGCTATAACGAAGAAGTTACGCTAAAAACAAGGTTTAAGGACTAACTCGCGATAAAATAAACTACTCGGGGCCTAACAAAGAAGAAAACAGGGACTAAAACATAAATAAATTTAAAAACAGAAGGTTTAAACTCTAAAAGGGCTGTTCTGGACCTCTGAGCAAGGATTTAATAGAAACAGGGGCTAAAATACAAAAAATCCAGGACTGAAATGTAAGGGTCTTTAAAGGTGGGAGGACCGGCTTGCGATTGCAATAGAGTTGGGGGTCTCTTTAGCAAAACGCTCTCGGGTTGACCGTTACTTAAGGTTTGACCCGCGGGGGCCCAGGGGATCTGAGCCGTGGATGGCCGATCCAATGGCCATCCACGCACGCGTGCGCCAGGGGGGGGCGGCGCCCGCGCCGGCGGCGCGCGCGCGCGCGCGCGCGGGGTTTAGGTCGCCGGCGACGTCCACACGGGGTTCCCGGCCACGAAAACGCGCGCAAATGACATCTAGGCGAAGCCGAGGACATCGCGAACTCAAACGCGTGCTTGCACGGGTGGAATAAGGCAACGGCCGAGGCGGGCATCCATGGGGGCGGACGGCCGGCGGCCGGCCAAGCGGCGGCGGCGCTATGGTCGGGCACAAGCAAAGATTAGGGCGGGGATGGGATCCTTACAGCGGGTAGGTGCTCTGGCGAACGGGAATTGGATGGAGAAGCGGCGACGGCGCAGATTAGCTCCGGCGACCGAACTCCACGGGCGGCGACGGCGAGCTGCGCCTGGGTGCTTGAGGGCCTACGGGTTCAATGTGATGCGCCGGTTAGCTCGTACGCGCGAAGAGGAAACGATTGAGGGGGTACAGGGGCTTTACCGGCGACGGACGGACTCGGGCGGCGGCGATGGCGCGGCGGCGCTCGGTGCACGGCGGTGGCGCGGGTGGCTAAGGCACCGGGAGGGCGTTGGGACTCGGTGTGAAGCGAAGGGGGGGTAGCGGGGGTGCCTTGGGGGGGGGGGTTTTATAGGGGCCGAGGGGCGCCGGGAGGCGGTTCACCGGCGGCCATGGCCATTGATGGCCACGGTTTGAATGGGAGTTAAGGGGGGAAGGGGTTAAAGAACGATAACGGCCGAATTAAGAGAGGGGAAATGAAGGAGGGGTATCACCGCGCTCAATTACAAGGTTTTGATGGCGGGGAATTGATGGATCCCGGCCGGTAACGGACGGCGGCGCGCCGGGATGCGGCGTGGCCGACCCGGCCGGGAGGAGGGAGACGGGCCCGACGGCCGGGTCCCACCCGTCGGTGGCCGGAGCAAAAGAAAAGGGAAGGGGCGGGGGTGTTGGGCCGGCGGGGTGAAGGAGTTGGGCCGACGTGGGGCCGGCTTGCTCGCGCGGGAAAGAAGAAAGGCCAGCCGGCCTGGGTCTCGCGGGTTGGGCTGGAAAGGGAGAGAGAGAGAGGGAGAGAAGAGTTTGTTTGTTTTCTTTTTTTTTCAAACTTCTTTCAAATTCATTTTTCAAACATTCAAACTCAAACAAAAATCCATGCACTCAAATCATGATGCACAAGCACTTATTTTCTCTAAATTATTTTAGTGATGTTTATTTATTTAAAAGCCAATTTGTTTAATGATTTATTTTATGTCCTTAAGGAAATTTTAAACCTAGCCATTTGTTGCTATAATATTTTAGTGATGGAATTTTTAGGGTGTTACAAATCCTACCCCCTTAAAGAGAATCTCGTCCCGAGATTCAGGAAGATTAGAGAACAGCTGAGGGAATTCTTCCTTAAGTTCGTCCTCTCTTTCCCAGGTAGCTTCGTCCTCTGAATGGTGACTCCATTGTACTTTGCACATCCTAATGACCTTCTTTCGCGAGTAGCCCTTTCGGAGGTATCCAAGATTTTAACCGGGTGTTCCTTGTATGTTAGGTCATCCTTTACCTCAAGTTCTTCCAATGGTAAGTGTTCTACTCTGACCTCACTCGTACACTTTTTCAATTGAGAGACGTGGAACACATCATGGACTCCTGCCAAACGTTCCGGTAACTCCAACCGATAAGCTACTTCGCCACGTCTTTCCAAAACTTGAAAAGGTCCGATAAAGCAAGGCGATAACTTCCCTCTGATATTAAACCTACGGAGGCCTCGGATAGGTGACACTCTCAGATATGCATAATCCCCGACTTCAAATATCACTTCTCTTCTCTTAGGGTCTGCATAACTCTTTTGTCTGGATTGAGCAATCTTGAGATTTTCCCGAATTATCTCCACTTGTCTTTCTGCCTCTTTTATTATTTCTGGACCAAAGAGCTGACTTTCCCCTGTCTGGTTCCAGAACAGTGGCGTTCTGCACTTCCTTCCATACAGAGCTTCAAACGGTGCCATCTTAAGACTACTCTGATAACTATTGTTGTATGCGAACTCCGCGTATGGCAAGCTTTTATCCCAACTTCCACCATGTTTCAAGGCACATGCCCTTAACATATCCTCTAGGATTTGATTCGTTCTTTCTGTTTGACCATCTGTCTGTGGATGATATGCTGAGCTGAAATTTAACTTCGTATCCATACACTCATGTAATTTCGCGAGAATCGGGACGTGAACCGAGTGCCTCGATCCGATACTATCTTCTTCGGTACCCCATGTAGACAGACTATCTTTGATATGTATAATTCTGCTAGCTTTGTTCCTGAATATGTGGTTTTTACTGGTATGAAGTGTGCAACTTTGGTTAATCTGTCCACTATGACCCATATCGAATCGTATCCATCTCGTGTACGTGGTAATCCTACTATGAAGTCCATACTAATCTCTTCCCACTTCCATTCAGGTACTTGTAGTGGTTGTAGCAACCCTGCTGGCCTTTGATGCTCTGCTTTTACTCTTTGGCATATGTCGCATAGTGCTACATGAGCTGCAACATCTTTCTTCATACCGTACCACCCGGTATTTCGCTTTAGATCTTGGTACATCTTGGTACTTCCGGATGTATAGAGAGAGCTGAATCGTGTGCTTCTTTCAATATGGATTCACGGAGGTGTTTGATTTCTGGTACGCAGATCCTGTCCTTAAACCAAATGGTTCCCTGTTCATCCTCTCTGAACTCTGGAACCTTGCCCTGATCAATCAATTTCTTGTACCCCTTAATCTTTTCATCATCAAATTGCCCTTTTTTAATCTCTTGTTCAAGAGTTGACTCCATTTCCAAGGTCATACTTTCGCTCGGTGCAGCTATCCTCAATTGAGTCGTGCCAATTTCCCAACACAGTTCTTGAGGCATTAATCGGGCTACTAACATGTTTGCTTGGCTCTTACGGCTCAAGGCATCTGCCACCACATTGGCCTTCCCTGGATGATACTGTATGTCCAAATCGTAGTCCTTAATCAGCTCTAACCATCTTCGTTGTCTGAGATTAAGATCTCTCTGGGTGAAGATGTACTTCAGGCTTTTGTGGTCCGTGAATATCTGACACTTGTTTCCAATCATATAGTGTCTCCAAATCTTCAGTGCGTGCACTATAGCTGCTAACTCCAGATCATGCGTAGGATAGTTTTGTTCATGCTTCCTTAGTTGCCTAGAAGCATACGCTACCACCTTTCCTTCCTGCATCAGAACACATCCTAGTCCTTGCCTCGACGCGTCACAATACACATCAAATCCTTTGTGTATATCGGGCATTATCAGTACTGGTGCAGTGGTCAGTTTCTTCTTTAGTTCTTCAAAGCTAGCTTGACACTTGTCATCCCACTTAAACTCCTTTCCTTTCTCCAACAAAGAAGTGAGTGGTTTTACGATTCTCGAGAATCCCTCTATAAATCGTCGGTAGTACCCTGCCAAACCGAGGAAACTCCTGATTTCTGATACATTTCTAGGTGGAGTCCAATTTAACACATCCCGTACTTTACTTGGGTCTACAGCAATTCCTCCGTCTGTGATAATGTGCCCAAGAAACGAGACCTCTTTCAGCCAAAAATCACACTTGCTGAACTTGGCGTATAACTGATGCTCTCGAAGTTTCGCAATACCGATCTCAAGTGTCCCTCATGTTCTACTTCGTTACGAGAGAAGACTAAGATATCATCTATAAATACTACCACAAACCGATCAAGATACTCCATGAAAACCTTGTTCATCGGATACATGAAGTATCTTCGGAGCGTTGGTCAATCCAAAGGACATCACGGTGAACTCATATAGTCCATATCTCGATGTGAAAGGTTGTTTTAGGAATGTCCTCCATACGGATCTTCACCGATGGTAGCCGGATCGCGAGATCTATCTTAGAGAAAACTTTCGCTCCTCTCATTTGATCGAACAGATCCTCTATCCGGGGTAAAGGATATTTATTTTTGATGGTGACCTCATTGAGAGATCGATAGTCTACACACATCCTCCTAGATCCATCCTTTTTATCTACGAAGAGTGTGGGGGCTCCCCATGGTGATGAACTAGGACGGATAAACCCTTTACTTAATAATTCCTCTATTTGTTTCTTTAATTTCGCCAAATCTTTGACATCCATCCTATATGGCCTTTTGGATATAGGAGCGACCGGGTAAGAGTTCGATCCGAATTCAATGTCTCGGTCGGGTGGCATACCTGGCAGGTCATCGGGGAATACATCCGGATACTCATTCACCACCTTTATATCTTCCAACACTTTTCCTTTCATTGAATTCACTAACTCCTTCCGGTAGGTGACGGTGTTGCGATAAATTCTATTCTGTCCCCTTGTGGGCTGGTCGGATGAACCGATTTCTCCCGACCTTTGGATAACCCCATCATACTTTCTTAACCAATCCATCCCTAGGATTACATCTATGCCCCGAGGATTTGAGGACTACCGGATTAGATGGAAAGTCTATCCCCATGATTTTAAGGTTTACTTGGGGGCACGGATGGTTGGCTTTCATATCACCGCCAGGTGAACTAACAAGCAAAGGTTTCTTCATCGGACTCACAGGCATATTATGCCTTGCTACGAACTGATCGGTAATGAATGAATGCGTAGCTCCCGAATCAAATAATACTGTAGCAGGTACAGAATCGATAGGGAACGTACCAAGTACAACCCCAGAAGCGTCTTGTGCCTGCTCCACAGTCATGTTGTGCACCCTACTACGCACATAATTTTGCTGAGCTTTGTTGCCTGGAGTGCCTGCACTTCCAGGGCGTGCTGGAGTTGATGACTGTCCCACTTTCTGAATGTTACTCCTCTGGGGAGTCTGCATTCCACGCTTAGGGCAGTTATTAGCATAATGCCCCAACTCGCCACATTTGAAGCATCCGTTGGGCTGCACTGGTGTGGTGTTTCTTCTTCGGTGCACCGGGGGTAGGAGCGGGACGGTTCTGCTGGAAGTTTGGTGAGCGTGGGGTTTGCGGGTTGAACCGTTGAGGCCGCTGGAAAGAACGCTGTACCGCATATTCGGGGGTGCTTACCACCCCGCCCTCCGCAGCGAAATGGTGTATTTTGATGGTAGGCCGAAGCGGGGGCGAGTATGGTCTGTTGGATCGACCACGGGATTGAAACTTGCGTTTCTGCTCCCCAAGCTCTCTGCGCTTGTTCTCTAGGCCGATCGCCTTGTTTAACAGCGTGGCGAAATCCGGGAAGGTATGGCTCTGGAGCTGGTAGTTCAGTGGTCCAATCAACCCATCAAGAAAACGCTCCTGCCTTTTTGGGTCTGTGTTGACCTCGTCGGGAGCATAGCGAGACAACTGTGTAAACTTGTCCAGGTATTCATTTACAGACATATTGCCCTGTTTCAGAGCAAGGAACTCTCTCTCGCTTAAGCTTTAACACCCCGTCGGGGATGTGGTGAGCGCGAAAAGCATCTCGGAACCGTCTGCCATGTGATGGTGTTGGGTGCGGGATGGGCGGCCCGTGTAGGCATCCCACCAATCGATGCCTCGCCCTTCCAAGCGTCCGGAAGCATAAAGGACCATTTCTCGGTCATTACATTGAGCCCTCTCCAACTTCTTGGTAATGGTTTTCAACCAATCATCAGCATCTAGCGGATCGGTTGAGTGAGAGTAGGTGGGAGGGTGGTGGCTCATAAACTCCTTGTGCTTATCTCTCGGAGCGGGTGGTGGTGGTGGGGGTGGTGCCTGCGGCTGATTCTGTTGAGCTTGTAAGTTCTGCACTGCGGCAGTGAGGTTCTGAATTAGCTGCATCTGGGCAGCGAAGAATTGCTGGGTGGCGGGATCCATTGCGGGGTTGAGCGGGGGAGGTGGCACCGGGTTTTGTTGATTGGCTATGTGTGCCCGAACCACTGGCGGGACGTCCTGTCCTCCTCCTGACCTGGTGTTTACCATCTGATTGTTAGAGAAAGATATTTCAGATAAGGTTATCGAACTGCAGTGTAAAGAAGTGAGTTTGAATTATGGAAACGACAAGATTTTCCTTTCTGTGACAGATTTGGTTGATTCCGATAAAACAGTTATATCCCACGGTATCCTTCTTCAAAAATTATAAACTTTTCCCAGGCCGTGTAGAACCCATTTCTGAAACTAACCCCACTGGTTTTATCCCATTTGGAGATCCACAACTTGAGTTATAATTCGAGTACCGCAGCTGTGTTAGTACGCTTTTACAGATTCTGTTAGTCCCATTGTTCTGTTTATAACTCGCTGTGTATTAATCCTTTGATGCTGAATTTTGGACAGAGGTTGATCCACAAAATTTGTGAACCAACCCAACTGGTTTTAGGTCAATCGGAGTTCTGTAGCTTGAGTTATGATAAAAACATTGCTGCGCTGTCAAGGAACTGCGCGGACAGATTTTGCACGATTGATTTGGTTGGATAAGTAAGATAGAAGACAATTTGGAATTGAACCCCAACTAACCATTAATCTTAACATGATTTTTCTTGTTGCATTTGTGGCCATCACTCCACAATACAACTCACTCAAGCAAAGATCCAAATCAAACATGGTTCACTCAACATCTTTATTACAAACGCGCGTCCTCGCAGGAACGTCTACCGGAAAAAGAAAAAAAAATGGTGGATATCCTAATTCCTATTCCACTGTAGACTAGTGGTAGCTGCTGGAGTGCCGTAACGAAGCCTTTTGCGGGGAGGAGAACGGGAAGGACAAGATGCTTCGCTTCGTCGGTGGGCCGTGTCTGCCACTGAGCCTCCAACCGGGCTATCCTCGCCCGTGCATTCCGTAGCTCCCCGATGTGTCCTATCCAACTCCCATTGTCGCTCCCTCCAGGTCTGTGTTAAGAGCTGCTGTCACTCTGGCAAGGATGTCAACACGGCTATCTCGGAAGTCCCCCATGGGTATTACGGTGTTCTCTGTACCACTGACTCTGCTGGGGACGAATCTGAAGTCCGTGCCTTCTAAGCGATCGCGGAACGTGTTGCCGATGGACCACAAGTGCTCTTACGGCGGCATCATTGATAGCAGTAGCTCGCTTCGAGGCAAAGTGTCTTGTGCGGGGGGTGAATGGTACGGGTCCTCCATCTTCCTGCCTGTGCAGTAGCAACCCTGACATGGACCTCAGTGGTGTAGTAATCTCTCATCCCCGGCTCTACATAGTGTCTGGTGATGTACAATGGCCTCACTGCATATTCTATCTCCTGTAACAGCTCCTCCAATAGCTCACAGAACGGAGCGTCCGGGCCGAGGTATGTGTGTTCATGATACTCTGCCCTGTGGTACCTATGCGCATCACCTTGCTGTTCTTCATTCTCATTGTTGTTGTTGTTCTCATTCTGATCAGCATTGTTATCTTCTCCATTTCCCACAAGATCGTTGTCATCCTCTAATCCTTCTATGTCCACCTCTTCCTCTTCTTCTTCACTTTCATCATCTTCTTCGCTGGAACTTTCTTCACTGCTGCTTGAATTATCCCCGGAGTCATCTGGATCATTCCCTGCAGCATTCTGATCGAGCTCTTCTCCTCCTGCTACATCCGGTTCTGGTTCAGCTTCTACCTCTGGTGGGAATATTATATCTCCATCTTCATTAACCTCCAGGAAAACCCCGTCATATAGCTGTGGATGTTCCTCGGTCCCATCTTCCTCAAACACTATCTCCTCTGGGTCTTCTTCATCATTTTCTTCTGCTTTGTCTTGCCGGTATCCTCGCTCAATCGCTCCCGCCGTAATCGTACGGGTAATCTCCAACTTTCTGCTGTGCCTCCTCCTGCTGTGCCTCCTCTGGGACTACTGGATAGCGTGGAGCTAACTGTCCTGAAGGAAGGCGACCACCAGTGCTCTTGCGGGCAGTAAGACGTGACCTGGCCATCTGTTAAGAAAAGACTGAACTCAGCATAGAGGAAATCAAAATGATGCAAATTTTCAACAAAAGAACAAGAACAAATTAGATTTTTATGCGCAAATAAGGTGGTTTTGAAGGATGACGGAATGATCTAGAACATGAATCCTTAAATTTCGTCCATTTCTAGCTAAGGCTGCGTTCCTACGATCAAAGCGCTCGATACCACTCTGTCACACCTGATTTCCGAAGAGGAACCAAGTGCATCTCATATGTGCGCCAGGATCAGTTCACACACATATGATAGACAAAAATGAGTGAAATACCATAAACAGTTTACAAACGTATTTCAAAGTTTAACCTCTTATTACACTCATGCGGGGAGACTCGAAGGTCTCTAACAACGGAAAACGTTAACTACTCGTCGAGTCCTCGTCTTCCGCTCCCACAGGCACTTGAGGCGGGGGGTCCGCAAGCCTCACGGCTCATCGAAGTCATCGTAGAACTCCCCTCCAAAGTTCTCCTGTGAACAGCGATAGGCAAGGCTGAGCACACTTATGGTTGGAGCTCAGCAAGTGGGGGAAAAAATGCAAGGCTATCAAGGATAGGCTAAGGTTTTGCAGCGGTTAGCATTTTAATGTTGATCAAGTTTTAATTAAGGAACTCCTAGTTACTAGGTGTAAGTTCGTACCAACCCACTTAAGAGAACTTTAAATGCCAAAACAACCCAAGCTCAACGAGCTTCAACAACCACGATTTGCCTCATCTTTAAGTTTATTAATCATGTGAGGGTCCAAGCCGCTCATGACCGTGAGCACGGCTGATCGATCAGTTTTACACTCTGCAGAGGTTTGCACACTTTACCCACAGCTCGCGTAAAAGCTCCGAAGAACTTTAAACCCAACCATGCGATGCTGGCCAAGCACCATACCACACTTCCGAGGTGTGATTGCATAGGGACGCTACGAAGCCTTTACAAAGGCATGCAAAAGACTAACGACCCGCATAGTTACAGATCAGGGCGGACCATAACCCTCCCTAGTGGTCAGCACCTTAGCAAAGGCTACTACCCCAAAAGGGCGGGCTATACCCCTGCAACCCGGATCCCCCTCTGCTCCTTTCGGAAAAGGGCCACTAGTACGATCGCACACCTAATTATTCGGCTAAGGTCAGAGCCATGTAACACTGTGGTTGCGCATGTTTTCTTGGGTGGTTCTCCATGTTCCGATTAATTCAAGTGCTCTTGCGTTACCCAAAACATCAACTATAAGCCATGTATCATTCCATAAAAGACCCCTTTTTAACCAACCCATGTTAAGCAACTAGCGTTTTCTACCCAAAACTTCATTTAAAAGGGCTAGGCCAAGGATCAGGGTAAAAGATCTAGGTAAGTCCTTAAAAAGGTTTTCCCGTCAATTTAATGCAATGATAAGATAAAGTAAACATTAATTTGTAATGCAATTATATAGGACAAAAAGAGAACATGCAGGGGGAGAAGACCACTTGCCTTCCTCAACTACAGTAAAAACTTCTTCCTCTTCAAACGGTGCTCACGATCGTCCCCGAGAGGTGGCTCGGATGAAACGAGGCACGATATCTACGATGCACACATAAAGCATACAATAAATAAAACAGATCACCAAACAATCCTAAAGACTAAAAACATGCAGCTAAAACGACGGGTTCGCTGAGACGATCGCAAGGACTACAAGAACGCTAAAAACGGAGCTATAACGAAGAAGTTACGCTAAAAACAAGGTTTAAGGACTAACCTGCGATAAAATAAACTACTCAGGGGCCTAACAGCAAGAAAACAGGGACTAAAACATAAATAAATTTAAAAACAGAAGGTTTAAACTCTAAAAGGGCTGTTCTGGACCTCTGAGCAAGGATTTAATAGAAACAGGGGCTAAAATACAAAAAATCCAGGACTGAAATGTAAGGGTCTTTAAAGGTGGGAGGACCGGCTTGCGATTGCAATAGAGTTGGGGGTCTCTTTAGCAAAACGCTCTCGGGTTGACCGTTACTTAAGGTTTGACCCGCGGGGGCCCGGGGGATGCGAGCGCGTGGATGGCCGATCCAATGGCCATCCACGCACGCGTGCGCCGGGGGGGGCGGCGCCGCGCGGCGGCGACGGCGCGCGGCGGCGCGCGGGGTTTAGGTCGCCGGCGACGTCCACACAGGGGTTCCCGGCCACGAAAACGCGCGCAAATGACATCTAGGCGAAGCTGAGGACATCGCGAACTCAAACGCGTGCTTGCACGGGTGGAATAAGGCAACGGCCGAGGCGGGCATCCATGGGGGCGGACGGCGGCGGCCGGCCAGCGGCGGCGGCGCTATGGTCGGGCGCAAGCAAAGATTAGGGCGGGGATGGGATCCTTACGGCGGGTAGGTGCTGCGGCGGACGGGGTGGATGGAGAAGCGGCGACGGCGCAGATTAGCTCCGGCGACCGAACTCCACGGGCGGCGACGGCGAGCTACGCCTGGGGTGCTTGAGGGCCTACGGGTTCAATGTGATGCGCCGGTTAGCTCGTACGCGCGAAGAGGAAACGATTGAGGGGGGTGCAGGGGCTTTACCGGCGACGGACGGACTCGGGCGGCGGCGATGGCGCGGCGGTGCTCGGTGCACGGCGGTGGCGCAGGTGGCTAAGGCACGGGAGGGCGTTGGGACTCGGTGTGAAGCGAAGGGGGGTAGCGGGGGTGCCTTGGGGGGGTTTATATAGGGCTGAGGGGCGCCGGGAGGCGGTTCACCGGCGGCCATGGCCATTGATGGCCACGGTTTGAATGGGAGTTAAGGGGGGAAGGGGTTAAAGAACGATAACGGCCGAATTAAGAGAGGGGAAATGAAGGAGGGGTATCACTGCGCTCAATTACAAGGTTTTGATGGCGGGGAATTGATGGATCCGGCCGTGCAACGGCCGGCGGCGCGCGGGGATGCGGCGTGGGCGACCCGGCCGGAGGAGGGAGACGGGCCGACGGCCGGGTCCCACCCGTCGGTGGGCCGGAGCAAAAGAAAAGGGAAGGGGCGGGGGTGTTGGGCCGGCGGGGTGAAGGAGTTGGGCCGACGTGGGCCGGCTTGCTCGCGCGGGGAGAGAAGAAAGGCCAACCGGCACACGGGGTCTTGCGGGCTGGGCTAGAAAGGGAGAGAGGGAGAGAAGAGTTTGTTTGTTTTCTTTTTTTTTTCAAATTTCTTTCAAATTCATTTTTCAAACATTCAAACTCAAACAAAAATCCATGCACTCAAATCATGATGCACAAGCACTTATTTTCTCTAAATTATTTTAGTGATGTTTATTTATTTAAAAGCCAATTTGTTTAATGATTTATTTTATGTCCTTAAGGAAATTTTAAACCTAGCCATTTGTTGCTATAATATTTTAGTGATGGAATTTTTAGGGTGTTACATCGGATGGAAGGTCATGCAAAGCAACGGTTGAAGAGGATCGACGGTCCAGTCGAGAAAGTGTACACCGGGTGACCGAAGGATGCTTGTATTGCCGTCACCGGAGGTTGAAAGCGGGGCTCCGAGTCGATGTCCAGGAGGAAGACGAGGTCAACGAAGTAGCGCCTGAAGCAGGAGTGCCACTTGTGTTGGGGGGGTATCCGAAAATCCGGACGGGTTCCCCGAACACGAAAGAGAGAAAGAGCAGTGAACACGTTCAAATGCAGTAGTAAGATAGAAGGAGACTGAAAATCTCCCACTAGTGGCTCAAATTCCCAAAATTCTGAATCCATTTACACGTGCCCTCGCGCCCCCTTTTATAGGGAGACAAAGAGACTTTTACATCCCGAAAACACCCTCGAGCTTAAGGAATATTCCTAATGTGAACACATACAAGAGTGTCTTTTTCATCTCACACATTTACAAGCCTGCCACTAGTTCACACTCTAAACCCGGACTTTTTGGGACGACAACTTTGACTTTGCTTCGCGGGTCCAAGATTCCCGAAAATCGCATGTTCGCGACCCTGAGGCTTCGCAGGTCCAAGATTCCTGAAAACCGCATGTTTGCGACCCTGGAAAACATATCTCAAGAACTTTGTTAAACTCGATGTTTCGAGGGTGACGGGTTTTCCTGAATTCCCTAACGCTAGTCCCTCGGGGAAGCGGGTTGTCTCCGACGATCCGATTCCACGAACATTTCGAAAATTTAGTAAAAAACGTCACCCTCGGAATGTCGGAGGGGACACGCGTCACCCTGAAACCCTATAACGGTCTAATTGAGGCAGGTTTCGCGGAACTACCCCCCTCGCCCCTATAAATAGGAGGCTTCCGCTGTTAAAATTTTTCACTCCTTCCTTGCTTTTTTTGCGAATCGTACCTCTTCCTCTTCGCAAAAGCTCGTCTTGCGCTCCAGAGTTCGCGATCTTCCAGCTTTCTTCGGATTTCTCTAAGGTATTGTTCCTTTCGTTCTTTTTATTGCATTGGGTTTTTATTTTGCAAACTTCATTCGCGAAAGTTGTCCTTATTTCTTCTTCCTTGTAAAACTGTCGAATAGGTGGCTCGAGTCAAAAGCACCGCGAGACCTATGACGACTGAAGAACTTGTTGCGGCTGGTCTCCCAGCTTTACCGTTTGTCGAGGGTCTTGAGAATGCTCCACCTCCCGAAGATGGAGGTTCTCCCGCCGCCAGTGGCTCCAGGAGTCACGAGGATGGCGAAGTCAGAACGGATGACGAAGATGTCGAAGATGTAGACGCCGGCATCGGAGATTTGGTCAAGGCAAGGGCTGGGGGACCTCTGCCTCCTTCTCTTGTTTTCGGAGAATCAAAGGTCACGACCAACATGATTCGAGAATATGAAGTGGCTTGGTTCTTCCCTTCGGGCACTGGGCGAGCCCCACTGGACGAACAAGTCCCTGCTCCCGAAGATGGGAGGTTGTCGTGTTTCGGGACTTCTTCACCTGCGGCCTTAGGTTTCATCTTGGATGCTTTCTCAGTGAAGATTCATCAGCTTTCACCGACATCTTTTCTTGAGGTGTCGAAGTTCATTTGGATCATGAAGACCCTCGGCCGTAATCTTAGCGTTGACGCTTTCGCTAGATTCTTCGAATTGGTCATCGTTCCTGATGTTATAAAGATCGATGACGGGCAATTCTACGAAGCTCAGCATGCATGTTGCACCTTCAACACTCGACGCCAAAATACTACGCGAATTCAGATCGCTCCCTGCTGCAAGACCAACCTTACTGATGACTGAAATTCGTACTGGTTCTACGTGAGGGTCAACATGTCTGAAGTTCCTGGCTATGAAGGACCAGCTTACCCTTTCTCCTGCTCTATCGCACCCCTGACTGCTGTTAATGCTGCCGAATTCAATCATCGGGCGGTAGGGATTAAAAATTGCGAAAGCGCTTTTCACCTTGGCAGCACTATACTCGGGGGCCGCGACATTATCGAGGAGTTCGTTGCTACACAAATTTGGCTGATTTCTTGTGGCTGGGCCCCCAATGAGATCGTGTATTTCAATGTGAACTGGGCGACTCAAGAAGTACCTTTCCCGAAGTTCGGTACTAAACTGAGGGAAGGCCAGAGTGTTGATGCTTTCATGGTTGAGATCGAGAAAAGTGTTACTCTGATGATAGGCGAGTACACCATGAATGAATATAAGGCATACAAGGTGCTGGTGAAACATAAAAGAAGAATTAATCGTGTGTTTACTGAGGTCTGTGGTGACAAGTCCTTTAGTTCTCGACACCCTGGTCGTAAATTGAAGGTTCCTGCAGTTGCTGTCGCCAGTTGTTCAGCGGCTCCTATTAGTGCCTCGAGAAGACGATCTTCGAAACGGGGGTCGTCAGTTATTGAAGAGAGCACCTCCTCTGGCGTCCAACCTTTTAAGACGAGATCCCTAGAGTCGACGAAGCGCAAGCGCAGGACCTCCGAACAACTTTCGGACGCCGAACTCCAAGCAGCCTCCGACCTCGCTCAGATGATTCGCAAAAAATCCAAGAAGGCTGTTAAGAAAGTTGTCTCTTCGGGTGTTCAGCGAGTTCCCTCTGTGTTTGACAACGTCTTCGTGGAACCTGAGCCGAAAGGTCCCTTCTTTTGGCCCTTGTTGAGATTTGACTTTCATGAACGTTGCCCATCAGGTTCTGGGAGTGAGTTCGTGGATATTGACTCCTTTTCAGATGCCGCGCCCGAAGTTCGGAAGGAGGTTACTCCCGACGCCGCCGCTGAACCTTCTGCTGCTGCCCCCGAAGCTGTTATTTTCCAGCCTGCTGATTCGGTGGGAGAGGCATCCACCGAATTAGCCAGGGAACTCAAGCTTACAATTCGTAAAGATGAAGATCCTGCCGCCAACGTTCCCTTGGTTGAAGTTCGTGAATCTTTGCCCGAAGGTCAAGATCCTTCTCCCTCCATTGCCGCGTTCAACAAAAGCTTCGGTACTTCACATCGCGGTGAACTGCTAAGCGTTGGCCGCGAAGTGACTAAAAATAGAGATGGCACCTCCCAGATTTTAACGCTTTGGGAATCGTCTGCACTTATTGATGAAACAGGGGAGGAAGGTTCGGATGATTCGCTTGAAGGAATTGCCTGCATCTCCAGGAAGGTGGCTGACTCTTCCCAGAAGAATGCTTCTGCCTCTGCGAGTAAATCTTCCTCGAGTTCGGGGAAGAAGGTCATCATGAAAAACTACAGCAGACAAGGTTCGTCTCTCTTCTCAATAACTCTTGACTTTCGCTGTTTCACGACTTCTTGTTTGTGACTTTGCCTGCGATGATTTTTAGAGTTCAAGGATCTTCTTCGTTCATATCCACCGTCCAAGCTTGCAAGAACTCAGGACACTTACGCGACTAAGTCTTTGTTGATTGGTAGAATTGCTGCTGAGCGGCTTGTCGAGCAAGAGAAGGTCAATGCACAGCTTTCCCAAGAATCTAAATAGATTAAGCGTAATTTTGCTCTTGCTCAATCTGTGAATCTCGATCTCGAGAAAAAGGTGGCCGAACTTGCGGAAACTCTAAAATGTTGCCAAGACGAGAGGAAGGCTGCTGAAGAAGTTGCTGAGAATTCTCGAAAAGAGCTTGAAAGACGTTAGAAAACTCATGACGATGATCTGCGAATGATTGAAAATCTTCGCAGAGACCACGACAGGTCCCTGAAGACTGTCGAAGATCTTCGTGTGAACAACTCTGATTTGTCTAAGTCTCTGAGCGTGAAGGACCAAAGAGTTCTTGATCTTGAAAAGGCTCTGGCTGAACAGAAGGAGACTTCGAAAAAGAACGTTTCTGATCTTTTGAACAAGTTGAAGGTCTTGTTTGGAGAATACGAGAAATCTCTGAATGAATTTGGCGTTCGCCCTGCACCTCTTCCTGCTGAGCTCGAAGTTTCTGGATTCATGGATTGGATTGAAGCTGAGTTTAAGGCGCTCCCCGACGTTATCTCCGGTGCTAGCGATTTCGCAGCAGCCTTCTCAGTGGAAAGCATTGTGAAACTTTTGCACGACTTCGACTGCGCAGATCTCGCGAAGTTTCGCGAAAAAATCTCGCAGTTTCCCGGTGCCATGAGTACCTCGATAATTCGGCCAAACGAAGATGTTCAAGTTATCAAGTCCAAATTCGCGAGGGAATTTTGGCTAGCCAGCGGGAAAGAAGCCGTCAAGACCATTGCACGTGCTAAACTTGCTCAGGTAAATTTTTGTACGATTTTGTCGCCACTGCTAGTTCGTGACATTTTTGTTTCTTGACTTTCCTTACATCTGTTTCTCTGTCTCTCTTAGCTGATCGAGGAAGAAAATCGCGGGGAAGGCGCTGCATCCCCTGAATCCTCTACTGACGATGAAGACTCTAGCGACTCGGGCGAAGAGGACTCAAGCGGCAGCAGTGATGATGGCAATGATGGTGACCAAGCTTCCGGGCGTGAAGAAAACTCTCCTAAGGTTGATATTACAGAGTAGAAATTTCCGAAACACTCGCCCTTTTGTGGCTATTCGTGTCCATTTGTATATTCATGGAATTGTAACTTTCGCCTGAACAAGTTTTGTAAACTTTCATCCTGCGCAAATCCTGCGAGCCGGGCCTGCGCAGGACATAACACTATTGCGGATTCATCGTGACCAAATTTGTGTCAGTGGCGAAGCTTGGCGTTTGTTCCAAGAGACTCATCCCGAACAAGACTTTTCTGATTTTTGGCTCGAGGTTTCGCTTAGATTCTCTATTGGATGCTTCGATCTTTCTTCTTTTTTTCTTCTTCGCAAAAAGGAGAGTTCGAGCGCTGCGAGTTCAAGTTCTTCGAAGGTTCCGAAGATGGAGCCCCTTAGCCCGATCGCCGGCGAGCTTGGCTTTGCTTATGCTAGCGACGTCGCACAAGACGATAGTTGTGAACCCGGGCATGTTGTCGAACTTTCATCCTAGATTTTGTAATTATCAATGTAATTGGTGTCGAACTTTTTCAAAAACTTTTATGCAAATAAGGCAATGAAGACGTTTTACTTTGAAAAAACGTCACCCTCCCCCACCTTGCCGTTTTGCATGAAAATTTGCAGATAAATTACCGAAGTTCTACTATTCCTCGAATACCTTGATCAGATGCGCTTTATTGAAATCTTCGCAAATTCTTTAAAACTTCAAATGTTGTTTGGCAAGTCGACAAAATTTGTTCTCGAATTTTGTGGACTTGACCTCTTGGCATACTTGCCCTAGTTGATACTGCAACCCTCAGTTGCTTCAACCATGAATTTCTACGAATTCCTACACGAGCCCCTTTCCCCTTTGCCAGAACGATTTTTTCATGAAAATTTTTTAACGATTTTTTTATGAAAATTTTTTCGGTAATTTTCATTAAGGAAAGAGAATTTTGGAACAACGTCACGCACATTCACTTAACCGCAATCGTCATTGCTTATCACGATGGAAACTGCGGTTGCAACTCATCATTGTCTCGAGCTTTTCGGTGGAAATCCCTTCGTGGATGGGATTTTAGGCCACAACTTATTGTTGTCTCGGGTCTTTTCGGTGGGAATCCCTTCGTGGATGGGATTTTAGGCCACAACTTATTGTTGCCTCAGGCCTTTTCGGTGGGAATCCCTTCGTGGATGGGATTTTAGGCCACAACTTATTGTTGTCTCGGGCCTTTTCGGTGGGAATCCCTTCGTGGATGGGATTTTAGGCCACAACTTATTGTTGTCTCGGGCCTTTCTTCACAACCTCTTCTTCTTTTCACGATGGAATTCTGGCTATTAAGAAGACTTTTTTCACGAACTTTTCTTTTTTCATGACGGAATTCTGGCTATCAGGAAGCCTTTCTCACGAACTTTTCCTTTTTCATGATGGAATTCTGGCTATCAATAAGCCTTTTTCACGAACTTTTTCATTTTTCACGATGGAATTCTGGCTATCAAGAAGCCTTTCTCACGAACTTTTCTTTTTTCACGATGGAATTCTCGAAATACGCGATTTGGGGGAAGACTCTTTATATATATATATATATATATATATATATATATATATATATATATATATATATATATATATATATATATCACAAAAAGTATTTACACAGGATCCGCCTCATTAAAAACCTTGCCTCTTGATTTAGAGCCCCCTTTGCAAGGAAAAGAGTACGGTCCTCCTTATTCTAATGCAACTAAGAAAAGAAAAGCTAACGTTTTTTCCCGAAATCACTTATAGACACGTGATTCGGATTTTTTAGTTTTTCAGAATACAAATTTGCGAAGATGGAAAAAATACTCTATATTACATCTAACTACAACTGGAATTTTCAAGGGTAATACCTTTTCAGGCTATCAGCATTCCACGAATATGGCAGCTCTTCGCCAGTTTGCTCCATTAAGCGAAAAGCCCCTGGCATGTCTGCTTCTTTTGCAATGTAAGGCCCTTCCCAAGACTCATGCAGTTTTCCTGGGTTCTCCCAGTTTTTCTTCCTTTTCAATACAAGATCGCCAGTTTTGATGTCCTTTCGGACCACTTTCTTGTCTCTCCAAGCCCTAGTCTCTTTTTGGTACTTCTCAATGTTTTCAGCAGCTTCAAGGATTGTTAGCTCGATCATGTCCTTTTCCACTTTCTTATCAATTTCCTCAATCTCTTTTGCTTTCAGGACTCTCATGCTTTCATTTTTGATTTCCTCTGGTGTCATTGCCTCAGTGCCGAAAAGTAGGCGAAAAGGCGTGAAACCCGTTGCTCTTGACACTGTAGTGTTGTGAGACCAGATCACTTTCGGTAATTCATCCACCCATTTTCCCTTCTTCTGGTTGAACAAGCATTTTTTGATTCCCAAAAAAATCAGGCCATTTGCCCTCTCAACTGCTCCGTTGGATTTGTGGATGATACATCGACGAAAATTTGGCACGAGTGCCCAATGTTTTGCAATATTCTTTGAAAGTGTAACAGTCGAACTGTTTCCCATTGTCAACAGTCAGTTCTCTAGGGACCCCAAACCTGCAGACTATGTTCTGCCAAAAGAACTTCTGAATTGTTGGTGCTCTGATGTTCACAAGTGGCTTTTCCTCCACCCATTTTGTGAAATAATCGACTGCAACAGCTGCGAATTGGCAATTCCCCTGAGCCGTCGGCAATGGCCCTACTAGATCCATTCCCCACCTTTGCAATGGCCACGACGGTGGAATTAAGTGAACTGGCATTGAAGGTAAATTCTGTTGGTTCGCTGTTTTCTGGCATGTTTCACATTGCCGAACTAATGCCTTGGCGTCTATGTTTGTGGTGGGCCAATAGAATACCTGATTTATCGCCTTTCCGGCCAAAGCCCTGGTGCCTATGTGCGCACCACAAAATCCACTGTGAATTTCCTTTAGAAGCTCTAGGCCTTTTTCGGAAGTGATGCACCGCAGCCAAGGCTCAGTGACTCCTGATTTGTATAGTTCTCCGTTTACCACTGTATAGCCCCGTGCCCTTTGTTTCAATCTTCTCTCTTCCAACTCATCTTGTGGTTCATAGTGGCCTCTCAGATAAGCCATGATTTTTGCTCTCCAATCGGGAGTCTCTACTGCATTCACGATTTTTGGCCTCGAATCTCTGATGGACGGTTCTCTGATGATTTCAAAGAATACATCAGGGGGTAGTTCTTGATTTCTGGCTGCTGCTTTCGCTAGTTTGTCTACCTCATTGTTGTCATCTCTTGGGATATGCTGGACTAAGTAACCTTTGAAGTGTCTTTCCATTTCCCTGACTTTTCTAGATACTTCATGAGAATAGGATTTCTTGCTTCACTTTCTTTCTCGATATGTTCTTGAATGACTTTTGAATCCGTTCTGATTATGAAGGTTTGATGCCCCAAGGCTTTCATTTTTCTTAATGCCAGAAGTAGAGCTTCATATTCTGTTGTGTTGTTCGTGGAATGTTCATTGTTCGCGAATATGAGCCGAGCTGCATATCTTATCACTACCCCCGCTAGGGATGTTACGACAGCCGAAATTCCAACCCACTTGTAACACCAAGCCCCATCACATTGTACTATCCAAGGCTCAGGCACCTTTTCATCGAGGTTCTGAGTTGGTGAGGTCCAATCCACGACAAAATCTGCCACAACTTGTGACTTTATTGCACTTCTCGTCTCGAAGTCCACCACATATTCTGAGAGTTCAGCCCCCCACTTGATTATTCGGGTAGATGCTTCTCTATTTGCGAACAAATTGCTCAACGACTGATTGGCGATGACTCTTATCCTGTGACCCTCAAAATAGTGCCTTAGCTTCCTTGCTGCCATGATGATTGCATATGCGATTTTTTCCAGTTCGGAATAGAAGATTTTCGAACCAGACAGAGCTTCAGAAGCAAAGTATACAGGAATTTGTTTGAGCTTCCCCTCTTCCTCCTTTTCTTGCACTAGCACCGCACTTACTGCCGAATTTGAAGCAGACACATATAGCAGAAGTGGCGATTTTGGTTCGAGGGGGCAGAGCTTAGTCATGTTGGACAAGTAATCTTTCAATTCTTGGAAAGCTCGCTTCTGAGGTTCAGACCACTGGAAGTTCTTGGCACTTCTGAGGGCCTGGGAGAATGGTAAGCTTCTTTCTGCGGCTCTGGGAATGAATCTGTTAAGGACAGCCACTCTTCCTGTTAACTTCTGCACATCCTTCACTGAAGTTGGTTCTTGCATCTCCACTAAGGCCCTGATTTTGTCGGGATTCGCCTCTATGCCCTTTGTTGAAACTAGACATCCGAGAACTTTCCCCTTGTGAATGTCGAATACACATTTCTCCGGATTTAGTTTCAGATTCGCTGCTTTCATGTTCGCGAATGTTTCTGCCAGGTCACTGATGTGGTCTTTCCTCTGAACACTTTTGACGACTATATCATCCACATATGCCAAGATGTTCCTCCGTATCTGGGGATGGAGTACTATTACTATCATTCTTGAGAATGTGCATCCTGCGTTCTTCAGCCCCTCTGGGATTCTCACGAAACAGAATGTTCCGAAGGGAGTGATGAAACTTGTTTTTTCCTCGTCCTCTTTGCGAACACTGATCTGATGATACCCAGAGAACATGTCCAAGAGCGAGAGCATTTCACTGTTGGCTGCATCATCTACGATTTTGTCTACCCTTTCCAAGGGGAAATCGTCTTTCTTGCATGCCTTGTTCAAATCTGTGAAGTCCACACACATTCTCCACTTTCCATTTTTCTTCTTGACTGGTACAGTGTTGGCTAGCCAGACTGGATACTTTACTTCTCTGATTACTTGCGTGTCTTGCAGTCTCTGAACTTCGGCTTCCACTGCTTTCACTTTTTCCTCGGACATTTTCTGAAATTTCTGTTTCTTGGGAGGTATTTTTTCGTCTGTTTCCAGGGCATGTTCAATGATGTCCCTGTCAACACCTTGCAGGTCCTTAGCTGACCATGCAAAAACATCTTTTTTTTTGTTCAGGAATTGTACAAGATCTCTGTCCTCTTCGGCACTGAGGTGCGCCCCTATTGTGACTGCTCTATCGGGCATGTCATCCAGATACACTTTCTTGGTTTCACCGTCTGCAGCTACTTCAATTTTTTCTTTATCCCGCTTGGCGTCTTCATAAGTTTCCTTCTTCTCATCAGCTGCTTTCAACTGGTACACGTTCGTCTGGCCGGGCGTTGGCCTTTTTCTATGTTTCTGGCCTCTTGTTGATTGCCGAATACTGTGATGACCCCCTTGGGTGCTGGCATCTTCATGCATAAGAACTGCTGCGTTATGACTGCGTCGAATTTGTTCATGAAGCCTCTGCCGAAAATCGCGAGATACGGGTGATAGATGTCGACCACATCGAAGGTGAGGCTCTCTGTTCTGGCGTTTTCGAGATCTCCGAAGGAAACAGGGAGTGATATCTTTCCAACCAGCTTAATTGGTTTTCCTCCGAACCCTTGCAATGGGTACTCTGGCGGGTCCAATATGTGCTGGCTCAGATTCATCTTTTCGAAAGTCTTCAAGAACAAGATATCTGCTGAACTTCCATTGTCAACTAGGACTTTTCCTATGACCCACCCAGCTATGTTTACCTCAATGACCATAGCATCATTATGAATCGCAGATTTCAGCCTGAAATCTTCTTCTGTGAAGGTGATTGGCACCTTTGCCCACTCCGGACGTGCAGCTGGACCGTCATTGATGATGGTGTTCACAGACCTGAAGTAATTGCTTCTTTGCTTCTTGGTCTCGAATTCCATAGCTGACCCTCCTGTGATTGGCATGATATTCCCGAAAGACGACAATGCTTTGGAGCTCTGAGGTCCTGCACTTGACTGAGGCCTTGACGAACTTTCTGGGGGTGGTGGCAAGATTTCCCGAATCGGTTGTGGTTCTTTGGATTATTTGGATTGCCTGTGACTGGGGGAAAACTGCTGCGATGGTTGCCACGATGACTGTGGTTGTGAGAATTGCTGAACTGGGACTGAACTTGATTGAGAGTTCGTGAATTGCGGCTGCCAGAAATTCGGGCGAAATTGGCTTGACATTGAGGATGCGATGCTCATCAGCGCTTTTTCTTGCTGAATTCTTGCCATGTTTTTCTTTGTTTCCGGGCACCCTTCGGTGTTGTGTCCCCTCCCATGATACTGACAATAGAAGTAAGGGTCTTTCGGGTTATGATTCGTGAGTCTCGGGGGTCCTCTTCCTCTTCCCCTTCCTCTGGGCGCAAACCCTCCTCTGGTGCTTGGCCTGCTGTTTGGTCAGACTGTGGATTTTCAACATTGTCGACATTTCACGGATTCTGGGATTGTGCTCTCCAGGTCATTTCTCTGTTGCCCTGCCTTGCTTCATTTCGTTCAGCTACTCGCCTGCGATGATCATCATCAGATAAGATGTATTCCTCCAGTTCATGAAAAAGTTCCTCAACCATCTTGGGTTTCTTTCTAGTCAGATGTGAAGCTGTTGGCCCTGGAGTGAGGCCCTTGATTAGCGCATTGATCGTGGTTCTTTCATCAGCTTCTGGGATTTGAGATCTCTGCTGCATGAATCTTCTCACGAAATTCCGCAGTGGTTCTCTGTCTTTCTGCTTGCAGTTGTACAAATCTGATGCCTCAACTGTTGTGTCATGGAACATCTGAAATGCTTGCATGAACTTTGTCTTGAGATCTACCCAGCTGCAGACTGAATGCGGCGACAGCAAAGAGTACCAATTCAGTACTGGTCCGTCGCAAGCAATGATGAAGGATTTGGCCAGTGCAACATCATCTCCTCCTGCTGAATTCACAGCTGATTCATACCTCATGAGAAATTGCCTGGAGTTTCCGAAGCCGTTATATTTTGGGAGAGAAACCGGCTTGAACTTCGGTGGCCAAGGTGCAGTTTGCAGCCCAATGGACAGTGGCGACTCAGAATCTACGAAGTGTGAGATTCCATTTCCCGCGAAGATGTTTTCTTTCGGGGGTCCTCTTGCTGGTCCAGAGTTCTGATGTGGCGATTCTTGCCACAGTGAACTGTTTTCTTGTTCTTTCATTTCATATATTTCTCTCTGTATTATTTCGATTTGTTCTCTTGCTTTGTTCAGTTGTTCTAGCTTTTCAGAGATTTTTCTTTTTGCTTGCAACTGACTTGAGAATTTTTCTTTGTCTTTCTGCAGTTGCTGTATCTTCTGCTGAACTCTTTCCAGTTCCCTGTCTATGGTGTCATCATCATCATCAATGTCTTCATGTGCTTGCTGTTCAGCAGGTTGTTCTTGGGTGTGAGCTATCTTCTCAGCTCTTGCCTTCATCAGAGCTTCGAGCTTTGCTCTCCGCTCTTGATCTGTGATGTTAGAAGGTTCAGGAACGAGAGGGATTTCATTCCCTTGAGGAGCATGGTGGTCGTCTCGATTTGCCTCAGCTGGAACGTTCTTCTAGGACTTCTTCTGTGGTGACATCGTGAGCTGTTCTTCGGCTGAAATACGGTGGGCGCCAATGTTAGGGGGTATCCGAAAATCCGGACGGGTTCCCCGAACACGGAAGAGATAAAGAGCAGTGAACACGTTCAAATGCAGTAGTAAGATAGAAGGAGACTGAAAATCTCCCACTAGTGGCTCAAATTCCCAAAATTCTGAATCCATTTACACGTGCCCTCGCGCCCCCTTTTATAGGGAGACAAAGAGACTTTTACATCCCGAAAACACCCTCGAGCTTAAGGAATATTCCTAATGTGAACACATACAAGAGTGTCTTTTTCATCTCACACATTTACAAGCCTGCCACTAGTTCACACTCTAAACCCGGACTTTTTGGGACGACAACTTTGACTTTGCTTCTCACTGGTTCGTGAATTTCCCCGTTCGCGACTTCCGAACTTGACTTCTGACAGATTCCCGAATTTGCCGTCCTCCGAAACTCATGACTTCACCGGTTCGAGATTCCAGATTTTCGCATGTTCACGACTCCGAGACTTCGCCGGTTCAAGATTCCCGAAGATCGCATGTTCGCGACCCTGAGGCTTCGCAGATCCAAGATTCCCGAAATTCGCATGTTCGCAACTCTGAGTCTTCGCAGGTCCAAGATTCCCGAAAATCGCATATTCGCGACCCTGAGGCTTCGCAGGTCCAAGATTCCTGAAAACCGCATGTTTGCGGCCCTGGAAAACATATCTCAAGAACTTTGTTAAACTCGATGTTTCGAGGGTGACGGGTTTTCCTGAATTCCCCAACAGCTTGTTGTCGAGATCTGCTGAACCTGGCTGCGTTGATTGGGGACGGGGCGAGGACGAGCTTCGGTGGAGGAGGGGCGGAGGATCCCGAATCTTGAAGGCGAGATGAGGATGGCGGGGCGGAGGAGCGCGAGGGAAGATCCGGGCCGGGGAAGGAGATTATTTTATTACCACATACCTTTACATCGACGGCGACGACAAGCAGCACCCCGAGAAGAACCACGGCGGAGACGCGGTCGGCGACGGAGACGACTGGAAGGATGGGACGGACCATAAAGGCGCATTAAGGCTAGTACTACCGATAGCTATTCTACATCTACAGGGGAGTGGCGGACCTCCCTCCCTGCCCGCTGCGGCGAGGACGCCGGAGACGGGAGGGAGGGGGCGGCGAGATCTAGGCCGGGAGGTTGGGAGGAGAGCCTTCGGGTCGAAGGAACTCGAAGGGAGGGGTCTTCCTCAGTTTGTTCAGCTTATTGAGTTCCTACCTCACCTCTGGATGCATCCTGATTCCCGGAACCAGTCCCCCAACATCTTGTGGACACGGGATCTAACCATTCTCCACGGATACACCTACTTCTTCTACTTCCAGGAGGGAAGAGGTGCTCATGATGCGTTGTTTATTTGGAGTGGTCGATGACAATGCTGTCATCAGCAAAGAGAACCGGAAGGCGTACCACGATCTTTACGAAAATTTTCTCCACATCGTTCTCATCTGTTGTACAACTATTCGGTTGGCTAGTGGCTTATGGTGCTGATTCGTTGTGAGACCGAGAAAAATACCGTTGGTTGGTAGCTAGTGGTTAATGTTGATTTATTATGAAATAAAAGTAGTAGGGACATCTTTGCATAGGCTACATCTTCCAGTCGGAGAGATGAGAATCTTATCTGAGACCGGGAACATGAAGATTAGCAGATAGATTGTGCACAAGAGATTTTACTTTTTTTTAGAGAGATTTTACTTTTTTTTAGGAACCGAATTTATATTTGTAAAGTTTAAGCCTCGCCAACAATTTATGGGCCTAAATACAATCAAAATGGGCCATGATGGCCCACTTGATATCTGTCCACTTCCAGCAGCTGCCGAGAGGGAAAAAATCCGAGGAATCGCCGCCGCACACAACCGCATGCCCCTGCGCCGACTCGCTCCGCACCTCCCGATCCCGCGCCGCTTCCTCCGCTCCCTAAACCCTAGCCCCGCCATGTCGCCGGCCGCCGACGCCGCTCACCTAGCTACGGCGGCCGACCCCGACGAGGACCTCTGCTCCAGCGCCACGGGATCGGCTGCCGCCGCTGCGGCGGCGGAGGAGGTCGCGCCGGCGCGGCCCCTCCCGCCGCCTCCGGTCTCCGCGGAGGAGAGGATCGAGCGCGCGTGGGCGCACTGGAGGCGCCTGGGGTCGCCGCGCCTGACGGTGGCGCCGATGGTGGACAACTCCGAGCTTCCCTTCCGCATGCTGTGCCGCCGCTACGGCGCCGACGCGGCGTACACGCCCATGCTCCACTCCCGCATCTTCTCCGAGAACGAGAAGTACAGGTCCATGGAGTTTACCACGTGCAAGGTAACTGGCGCTTGCCTTCCAGTAGGAACCAAATTTAAGGGTAGTGGTACATGCTTAGCTCGCTATTGCAATGCAAGCTGAAACCATAATTGCTTTTTGGTGTCGAGACGAACAATAATTGCTTTGGTGTAGAGGCTAATATGATTAAGTAGCTCTGTAGTTTGATTTCAAAGCATTTTCAGATTTGCAGTTTGATGAAATTTCGAGTGTTATTTAGTTTCCCCAATTTTATGTGGTCGCTGGGGGTGGGACAACCAATGTTTGAACCTGAGAAGCGATGATTTGCTGGATTTGTCATATTTGTTCGAACATTAGCCCTACTTGATGGTTAGTTTACTTGTCATTGCAATACAAGCTGATACAATAATTGCTTTGGCATAGAGACATAAGATTAGGCAGTTTCACAGTTTGATTTCTAAGAACTACACAATTTAAGTGGAAGGAGCCAATGTTTGAACCTGATAAGCGAAGAATTGCTGAATTTGGTAACAATTATTTGAGCATGGGGGCTATTTGACAGTTATTTTACATGATCAGGTGTATTCCCTTGTTATTGTACAGTTATTTTCAGTTATGAGTTGTATTTATCTTGCACGGGCCCTTACATTCTTTTTACCATGTACAGGAGGACCGTCCACTTTTTGTTCAGTTTTGTGCAAATGACCCTGAGATTTTGTTACAAGCTGCAAAGATGGTGGAACCATATTGCGACTATGTTGATATCAATTTCGGGTAATGCACAAATTTCTGTTGTACTGATTAATTTTCTTGATATTTACTTATCTTTTACCTGATTGTAATTGACACCACTTTTGGAATGGCTCAAATAGTTTGCTGACATAAACTTCTTCTGAACATAGTCTTTGAGTAACCTTGTTAGTGGTAACTCAAGCGTGATACTAGAGATACGCATGTGGGTCCAATGTGGTAGCCACCATGCTTGGCCATGGTTTGCACACTTTCCATATCTGCTATGCTTTGAAGTTTAGTTCTAGTCATCTGTGCTCCTAGCTCCTTTCTTAGCTTTGCTTAGAGCACTAACGGCGAATCTTCCACAGTTACTTTCTAGCTAGCATATACCAATTCATTTTCATCTCGCATATATTAGTATTGCTTGAAAATATTGTTCCATATTCTTCTGACTGACAGTAATGTATTGCCTTGCAGATGCCCGCAGCGTATTGCAAGACGGGGGAACTATGGAGCATTTCTCATGGACAACCTGCCCCTAGTAAAATCCCTTGTGCAGAATCTATCAGTTAACCTTTGTGTTCCAGTCTCTGTTAAGATTCGCATATTTCCACGGTTGGAAGATACATTAGCCTATGCAAAGATGCTTGAGGAAGCTGGTGCCTCTCTTGTGGCAGTCCATGGTCGGACAAGAGATCAAAAGGATGGGAAAAAAATTCGAGCTGATTGGGATGCGATCAAGGCTGTCAAAGATGCTCTAAGAGTACCTGTTCTTGCAAATGGAAACGTTCGCCATATGGAGGATGTTAACAACTGCCTGGAACATACTGGTGCCGATGGTGTGCTTTCAGCTGAAACTCTTCTAGAAAATCCAGCGCTCTTTGCTGGTTTCAGGACAAAGGAATGGAAGGAAGATGGCGATGAGAATGGAGATTGCGGCTTGGACCAGGCTGATCTAGTGATCGAATATTTGAAGCTTTGTGAGCAGTACCCTGTGCCATGGAGAATGGTTCGATCTCATGTCCACAAGATGCTGGGGGACTGGTTCAGGGTGCATCCAGAGGTGAGGGAGGAATTCAACAAGCAGAACAAACTCACCTTCGAATGGCTGCATGACATGGTATTGAGGTTGAAGGAACTCGGTGGAAGAGTACCACTTTACAGAAATGAGAGTGCACGGCAGACAACAACGAATGGGCTAGCTGCTAGCAACGCCTGATAAATCCCCACCAATTTTGAAAACTGCAGCACCAGTTTTTGGGAAGATGGAATGTATGAAAAATCGGAAAATATTTAACTTGTATTAGTGTAGATTGGAAGGATGTCTCTGTGGTCCAACACTCTGGCCATGTCTGGAGCGAAATTCTGGTTGATTTTTACTATTTTAGTGGTTGCTCAATTAGTTTGTTTGAGCAGCTAGCTGCAAACACATCACCTCATTGTTGTAACAGCTGATATATGAATTTACATACATCATTATACGGTCTCTGAATTAGTATATGCTTTGTGGTGCTGTGTTTGACTGTTTGGTGCACTCATGTCCAGCAAGCCTGTTGTTTTTGGGCGGCAATTTGTGAAATGACGTTAAACTGAGCATATAATTCATATAACCCTGTAGCCCAATAGCTGTTAGCTGTTGCAGGCTTGCAGGTTGCAGCACGGCTTGCAGTGTCTACATGTAGGGCCTTGCTAACTCTGATTGTAGCTGTTAGCTGTTGTAATCTGCGAACGGTGGCGAGCTGCGGCTAAGATTGCTGATTTCCCCATTATACCAAATACTGTATTCTTGAGTGTATTTTTAGGAGTTGCAAAGATCTGAAGAAGACCTTAGACCTCCATCTCCATGTTTCTTGTGTCATTGAACGCCCCGGGTTTGCTGTACAAGGTGGCGTACTGGCGTTTGAATCACGAAACAGCTCAGTTCGAATTGCACTTGTACCTAAACTGAATATGCTCGAGAGAGAGTCTAGCGAGAAGAAAGGAGAAAATGTTTGTTTTTTCCTAGACGGGACAGCAATTGTATATATTTTAAAAGGTATAAAGACAGATTAAAATATATATTACATTATTACTACAATATACATTAATATGTATGCCATTCAGATGAGACAATTGATGGAGTAGTTTTGTTGTGATCAAGACTATACACCCAACCAATTGGCTTAGCTGCATTAGATGGACATCCCTAGTCATATCCCTGCCTACCGAGTTCATGCAAGTGGCAGCATATTCATAACCCATCAGCGATATCTGAAAAAACGTTTGATGTCTTCCTGTGATAACAATGGAAGTTGTGGATGGTTCTTTGCAGCTTCGAGAGCAGAATAATTAAGATACATTGACATGATTGTCCAAGTTGCCACCTTGGTTGTACTGAGGCATCTCTCAAACAGCCGAAATAAGTCTACGGTTTATTTCGTCGTATGTTTGAGATATGATCGGGATGGATCTGAATCTTTTTCAGCTCGATTACGCGTTGGCATGCAGATGATGGAGACTGCGGTGCAATAAGCCAGCACATCCAACCACTAGCTGCATCAAATTAACAATTAAACTGCGATACCTTTTAACCGCACTCTCTTCATTGATTTGATTGGTTAAAGCAATCTAGGCAACTTTATGCCTAATTGGTGATCAACTAACTTTGTTCTACTAGGAAGCATCATACTTAGAATAATATTTCAAAACCACTTTGGATGTACTATGAAACATTGCACCGGTTTCCAAAGAATCGCGTTCAACCTGTTAAATCCAGTTTTTTTCTTTTTTGACAGCCATTCAAGGTGCAAGGCAAATTTTATCTGGTAGTACTACATCCAAAGTAAAGCAGAAGCTGAAGCTCTACGGTTCACTGAACGCGCAAGACAAAAGTAACTCTCATGTCCCGATTTCTGCGTAGAAGATCCATGTTGTCGAATTGGGTTTGAGATTCGAGAGCTAGATCTTTTGCAAGCGAGGCACCGGCCGTGTGTATTTTCTGTTACATATAGCATAGATTTCAACCACTTTTCTGGGCAAATGCTCGTAAACCATGCACCCTCACTCATCTAGTCTAGTCTAGAAAGTAGAAACGCATTTTTGGCACGAACAACAAACCGATCCTGAACGAAAACCAAGACATCTTTTTCGGAGGAAGGAATAGGTCATCTGACGACGCCAAGAAAGGAAATATCAGGTGGGCTCTGAAACCGTCTCTACCTGAGCTGAGCAGGGTTGACGAAACCGTTGGGAACCGGACCGGTTCGGCCGGTTCCCGGTGGAACCGGTCCGGTCCGGTTCCCACTCATAAACCGTGCCTATATTTTTTTAACACCAACGAACCGGCCGGTTTCACCGGTTTACCGACCGGTTTTTTTGAACCGCGGAAACCGGTCCGACTCCGGTTTTGGGAACCCTGGAGCTGAGAGCCTGAGACTCTCCGATGCCAACAAGCTGGCCGGCGGCGACGTTTATTTTCAGCCGGAGCGGCAGCGACGGCCGGATCTCCTCCAAAACTGCAGCGCCCCCAAACGGCCTCCGATGCGACGGAGCCACGTGAAGCAGCCGCATGAGGAGATAACAAACTTTGGCGTCCAGTTAGCTCCTTCCTCATCCTCTGCTGATGCCTGTCCTTGCCCTAAGCTGCTGCTTGATTGGCTTGGATAGCCTGTGCAAGTTTGGCAGTGCCTTGAGATAAGCATGCATGGGTGATAGTGAAGTCATGGTGTTTTGCTTGGGATGAGGAGCACGTATTTCTAGTAATGAGATAGCGTCCAGAGCTGTGATAGATGGTCCAGATATTTAGCTGGTAGTGTACATGTAGTTCAACTGCTCAAGTGTACCCGAGTCCAGAGACTACCTTTTTTAACTAACCCCTTGGAAGGTTTCCAAGATCTGCAAAATATCTTGCACGTATACCGTTTTCAGATGGAAGCGATTCATCGTTTTTGGAACTATGTATCTTTCTTCTAGCTAATTTGAGACTCCTTTGGTTAAATCTTCTTAGAAAAAAGAGATAATTTTAGAAAGTCTCACAAAGATTAGAAATATGTAACCATCAAGTAGATATTTATACTAGAAACTCTGTTATTTAAAAAATGCACACACATACCATTTTAAACATAATCCAAAATAATATCACTATATTTAAGATAATTTTTCATCGAAGTCAAGCCCCCAATGTTTTTACATTTTTTTTATTTTTCTCCTAGGTTAGAGGTCCGCTTTCACGTATTTAAGACATATTCACATGTCCGATTAATTATATCATTATGAAAATAACTAAAGCAACCCACTGACCTTTATTTAAATGACCTACTTATGCTATTATTAAAAATAATCCAAAGTAACACTTCTTTGTTAATATAAAGAATAAACAATATATCTAAATCTGCATGTAAATCGCATGTATCCTTTCATCGTGACAAAATGGCCTTTGAGATATTTTATGTTCTGGTGCCATGCCACCGTATTAGATGTACAAGCATGGATGATATTTGGCTCATGTTCTTTGTTTGGGAGGGATATACATACATTTCCGGTAAAGATATATAGAACTTTTGCATATAGTCGAATTGTATCGGAGATGACCTTTTTTTACTATTTTTTGAGATCAAAGCCATTCAGCTTTTTAGAACTACATATATTACTTTTTACTAATTGGAGATTTCTTGGTTGATTCTCAAGAAACATGCTAAAAACCAACAATGACCATAATATACATTTGATCAATGCTGTTTTTTAAATTACCATGATGAAGAAAAGACTAACATAACCTCCTCAGATACATGTTGACATTACCCAACTGTATCAACATGGAAATAACTAAAGTGATCCTTTAATGTTTTTATTCAAATTACCTACGTATGCCACTAAAAAATAATCTGAAATAACATTTAAATTTTAACCAACTCTCTATCAATATAAAAAGCTAACAGGTAATCCCAAAATTTGCACGTGTCACTGTCATTGTCTAAAAAAGGCAAACATTAAGAGTTTTTATGTTCGACACCATCTTGCCTGTACAAGCACGATGATAGTTAAGTCATGGTCATTTGTTTGGGAGGGGCACATATTTCTAGTAAAGAAATACTCCTACTAGCGTGTAGAGCCGTGATAGATTGCGTTCTAGATATTTTTTGAACTGGTGTGTCTAATTCAAATGTATCATAGACAAACTTTTTAAACTATCCTTGAAGAAGATTTCCGAGGTTGGTAGAAAAAATTCTCTGAGACAGTATAATGCTTTAAGATTCACGGATTCATTTTTCATGTGACTGCATATTGAAATTGGAATACAAAGCTCTTGTAAAATTTACATTTCAGCAAACAACAGAGGTTGAATTTGACAGTAGTCATATGCAGATATGGTCTCGAAAAGTACAGACTGAGGCCACCTGCAATGTGGGATCCTTTTATAATCTAGTAACAGGGTGAGCCTGTCTAGTTTTGATCTATCGAGACTAGCTAGATGCATCAGTCTCACCTATAGAGGCATTTGAGAATTTTCACTAAAGGATTTATGTTGGTGCTAAGCAAAAACTGGTACCATCTTGGGGAATGATTGGAATGAGCAAATGGTACAAAGTCACCTAGCACTGCTTTTTTTTTTGAAATTAAAGGCAGGAGCACTGCCATCTTATTTAAGAAGAAGCAGCAATTTTACATCACGCGCGGAAGCGAACGCCACCACACACAAACAACGCACACGAACAACGCACACGACAAGACACTACAGCACCACATGCTGGTAGAAGAGCCAAAGAAGCCGCTACAACCTGCGTCGTTATCATCAACGTTGTGCCACGACCAAAGCCGCAACCCGCTGCAAGCTCAAGTGGCCACCTGAACTCCTCCACCATGAGCTATCACATCAAGCTGCACACACAAAGTCGTCGATCTCTCTGCTCTGACGTTGCTTCGGCGGAACACTCCCGTTGCAGCACCAATGAAACCACCGATTCTGGCCACTATGCGTGGGGGCCTTGCCTCATCCACCGCCTTACTCCTCTGCCAAGAACTCGGATATCTGAGACTACTAAGAAAGGGACACCTTTGCTCAGCCATCACAAGATCACCACTGCACCAAGCGCGCCAACCGAGGCTACACCCCCATGGGCCCTCCGCACCTCCCTGCCAACACGGACCAATCGCACCACCACAGCTGCAACACACAAGGCAACACCACCAGCCGACCACCACCACTGCCACAGTTCGAGATGGGTCTCCGATGCGACGCCTCCAAGAAGGGTACGACGCCAATGGCGCCGTCGGCGCACGTCTGCAAAGGACTGGGTTTTCACCCTGAGATCCTCGTGCTGCAAGAACATGGTAATCCTCAATGGTGCCCTCAACAAGGAGAGCAACGCCCCAAGGGCGCCGCCACCATTGCCACCAACAGTGGAGGCTTACTCCCGGAACTTCACCATTCCCGCTGCACGCTCTCGACTTAAGACAGTGGAGGCTTACGCCCGGAACTTCACCATTCCTACCGCACACTCTCGACTTAAGACAGTAGCCCGCTGCAACCATGACGCCTCAACCAGGAAAAGCCCGACATCGCCCGAGACGCCACCACGACACCACCAGCAAGCACCAAAAAGCCCCCGACCCCACCACCAAGGTGGTGCTGGACCAGCATCGCCGTCGAAGAGGAGCACCAACATCTTGCCGAAAAGCTGTTGCCCGCACGCTCCAGCCGGCCATGGCCAGCCACAGCCTGCCAGGGCCGGCCACAGCTAGGCCACCGCCGGTCGCGGCCCGGCCACAACCGCGGCCCGGCCCGCCGCGGCTAGCCATGGCCGGCCGCGGCCTCCGGCCGAGGCCAGCCTCGGCCGCCATAACTACTGGCCCGTCGCGGCCCTCGACCAGCATCCTTGAGCCCAACCACTCCAGCCAATGTCAGCCGCCGGCGTCGGAGCCATTGAAGGCCCGATACGGCAGAGAGGGGGGGAGTGAATGGGAGCCGATAAAAATTCTTCTCGAAGGAGATGGATACTCCAACAAGACGAACACGGCTTCCAACACACGTCTTTGACTCACTACCCAAGTTGGCCAAGTCCACGCAGCCACTTGAGTGCTACTGAACCTAGGAACCAACTCCCAACTTCACAGACCCGAGAACGCAGCAGAACACCAAAACTCGAGTCCACTGACCAACACCGGTCAGACCGGTGAGCACCACCGTGACGCCCCGGGTTTTTAATTACCGTCATTAACCTTTAACAAATTTACGGTCAAATGGTCATTCGTGGTCAAACCTAGGTCAACCCGGGCCCTCACCTCGAAAAACTCACTAACCCACCCTAGTGACCCTAAATGAATAGTAAACACACTTGTGGGGCCAACCCATGGTCAAAGGTTGGGTCAAACCCCTTGCCACCCCGGTGTCCACGGTGTGTCCGCTCTAGGAACTTTTGCCGCGTTCTCCAAAATTCACCTAAACACTTAAAATTCTACCTTTATGAAAGTTGTAGATCTTGATGAGGGACACAACTTTCATGTAGATTGGCATTTCAAATTTTGAGGGGAAAAACTTGAAAAATCCATTGCAAGGCGAGAAAATACGTTTGCCAAAAACAGTCGACATTCAAAGTTGGCATTCAAATATTTTCAAATCTAGGCGAGAAAAACCCTATATAGCCTTTGTAGAAAATATTGCTGGTAGCTAGATCTACAACTTTAGTATTCATCACTTGGTCGACTTTTATACAAAATTTTGGAGCAAATGAATTTCAAAGGTCGCACCGGTAAAACAAATTGGGCGAGAGCGCGTCGCGCCGCGGCGTCGTGCGCGCCCGCGCGCCGCCGTCGCCGCTCGCCGCCGGCCTTGCTCCGGCGTCCGCGCCCACGCCTCCCGAGGCCGCGCCCGGCCCAAGGCGCTCCATCCCGAGGTCCCGCGCCCCCGGCTCACCCCATCCCGAGGCGCCCCGGCGTCCGCGCCGCCGCGCGCGCGCGCGCACGCGCGGACCGGCGGTCCGTCGGCCGTGCCGCCGCCGTACGCGCACACCTCGAGCCGCCGTAGCACGACCCGCATCTCCGTCGTCACCCCCCTCGTCACCCACGGGCGTGCCGAGCCGCGTATAAAAGCCCTTGCCCCCTCCCCGCGCGCCACCCCCGAGCCGCCCCGCGCCATTGCCGCCGCCGCCGCACGCCGGCCGGGAGCTCGTCGCCGGTGCTCGCCGCCGTCCCACTGCTCTGGTAGCCTCCTTAGGTCCTGGTGAAGCTCCAGCACTCGCTTATTGCCAGCATCCCACCCCCACGCCGCCGTTCACCGAGCCCCCCGGTCACCGCCGCCGTCCGCCGCCAAAGCTCGCCGCCGCCAACTCCCCACCTTCCCTCCGGTGCCCCGCCACCCCTAGGTGAGCATGTGGTCATCCACGGCCGCTTGCCCGCCGGGATCGCCGCCGGCTCGCCGGAAGTGGCCATGCCCGCGCCGCCGGCCCGGCCAAGGGCCCGATTGCAACACTTTTAATCTTTGTAGGGTGCCTAGAGTAAAAGTGCGGGGCTTAGTTGTAAGGATCCTTATCTAGTTTTTCTTGAAGTTAGGTCCGAGCCTTAGAAAATTCCTAGAAATTCACAGAAAAATCAGAAAAATCTCAAACCAATTTTTTAGGGTCCAGGATGATAAATCCCACCTCTTTTGTTATATACTCATGGCTAGATTTTAAATAGTTTTAGCAGGAAAAATACAAATGTGTTAAACCTAGATCTGTCATAACTTGAAATCTATAACTCCTCTGTAGACCAATTTTGGATATATTGTGTGTTAGGATATGGCCAGGTGTTGTGCCAAAAATTGCACAAAGTTATGCAGCAGATCTTGCGTAATAAATTCTTTTCCATTCCTGCAGTAACTGCTTAGATGATTTTTCCTGTTAAATATATTCATGTTCTTGAGCTCAACTTGTGCACACTGTCTTGTAATGTCAAAATACACATCTTGTGAATTAATCATAAATTTTGGATTAACAGAAATAATTATTCTTGATTTATGCATGTGTTCCTTTGTAAATTAATAAACCAAGTTCAGTAGAGGTTCCATGTGAACATGCTGGTTCTTGAGGCTTGTTTAGGACCAGAGAGCATGCACAAGAAAGTCTGGATCATTTTGATGCTTATTTATTTTTGTATGCATTTACTTTGAATCACCAGCTAGCCTTTGTTATTTTTCCACAATATTTAATTTCCTAGCATCCAACACTTACATGTGGGTCCAATGGACCAGGATAGGTGCTAGTAGGCTTAAGAAACACTCATTTAATTTTTGGTAATTTAATTGATTAATAAAAGGCTTAAATGCCCTTTTAATATTAAAGGGAAATTAAATAAAGAAAAACCCTTTATTAAATCTTTTTCCATTTTGAAAGTATTATTTAATATAATTAAAAGATAATTAATTATCATCACTGATAAGAAATTAATTCATAATAAAAATATTAATTACACCTTTGTTGGTGAAGATAAAAGGGAATGAAGCTTTCACATGAAATGATAAGCTTAATAAAAACCTTTATTCAAATGTGGAATAAAAGAGTAAACCATGTACAACCAATAACCTTCCTAAAAGAGAAACCTAAGATAGATGCTTGTTAAGGTGAATATGACCAACCGGAGTTGGATAAGACAACAAACTATCACATCACCTAAAGTGCATTGCATTCCGTGTAGATCTTCCGGACGGAGATTACTCCCTTGTCCGGAAACCGAGGAAGGAGGAGCGGAAGCGTCGCCGCAAAGACGTGGAAGTACTCGACACCGAGGGTGCCCAAGCTAACCTAGCCGACGAAGGCAAGATTCGGTGCATCTAACCTAGTTTTAAAGTTCTTTATTCAATTATCTATGAATGATTGTGCATTTACGTTCGGGAGTTGAATGAAACCCTAGATGCATGATCCATAGGTACCTTTGGTCCCTACTAGTATGATAGGTCGGTAGTCGCTAAGCTATAGGACCGTTACAAGTCGAGTGATGACCTCACTCGCGAGAATAGGTTCCTAGATAGGAATCACAATGTATCCTTAAATGGATTGCTCACGTGGTAAGAGCATGGGATCTGGGCTCCGGTCCAGTGGTTATGTGGGTTAAGTTTTTGAACGTACTAAGCACATGCCGGTTATGGGGCCGGTAAGCCTAGTACCTTAATGAGGCGGTGAGGGATCCTACTATTACTACTCTTGGGATTCGCTCTCACGGCTAGCTACCGGTGGTGTATGGTGACTCCGGTATCTCGCGGGGTATATGCGGATAGCCTGAACCAAAGACTCGTAAGATTCGATCCCGACCCGAGGATTTTTGGGGACGGCACTCGGGAAAGTTGTTCTCGCGGGGACAAACCTACCGTGTGTTTGGGTCTACCTTGCAAGGTTTAAATCAATCGATTGTCGGCCTCTCACCGTTATCCGAGACTACTTACTCCACTAGTCATGAGATCCCTAATGGTGGAAGTTGATAAAGATGATGTTTGACTAATTGTATTGTACAACTTTGTTTGTACTAGTTGGCTAATGTAGTAAAGATTAAACCCACTAGAACTTGTGCTAAAATCTTGAAAGTAAGGACCTACTCTTTGTTACTTTTTAGCAAAAAAGCCTTTCATGGTCTAGATTTGGTGAAGTAGATATCACCGACGGGTAAGTCTTGCTGAGTATTAGTATACTCAGCCTTGCTATAATGTGTTGATCCAGGTAATGCCTTTAGTGATGTGTGGCCGGAGAGATCCCGCCCGGCTGGGAGTTGGAGTGGGTGGAGGACGACTACTGAAAGCATCATGGATGGCCTCCCGTGGTGTCTTCTCTTCCGCTAGTTAATTTTCGCTGCTTGTTCGAAAACTCTGAACTATCTCATCGTGGCAAAAACTATGGTTTGCAATAAATAAACTCTTCGGGGTACGAATTCGGATATTAATGTTGTATCTCTGGACTCGCCTTCGAGTGAGTTTTAATGCCTATATTCGATCCTTGTGCTTTTCAAGTGATTTACCGGGCGTTAACCCGCAACTAACGACAGGATGATACTTTATTGTTGCTTAATGACCAAAGTGAATCGGTCTTAGGCGATAGTACGGTACTTTCCCCGGGCGGGTTGTCACAACCACCGATCATATCGGTCTCTGCCGATGAAACCTGGTGACTTCCACAGAATGGCTCCACACCGGTCAGGACGGTGCAACACACCGGTCAGACCGGTCTCAGCCAGAAAGCCCCAAAACACCAAACAGGTCTACCGAGCTCCAAACTGACTCAAACTCAAAACAGCAGCAACACAAGACAACAGCGAACACACCCAAATGTTCACCCGAGCAAAAACCCAACAAGGGTCGGCACCGGTTAGACCGGTGAGAGGCACCGGTCAGACCGGTGTGACCTGGGCTTCTCGGGATGAACAACACCCGCGGGTCAACACCCCCAAATCCAAGCCTCGATCTCTCGAATCGCTCCACGGACTTGAACAAGACTTTGGGGATATTAGGAACACCTCATGAGGAGTCCATAGCCAAGTTTAATCCCACCAAAACTTGTCAAATCAAGAGGAATCGAAGAAATCCTGCCAAGAACTCCTCTAACCCTAGAACACCGAAAACCCCAAAAACGAGCACCTTAACTCACGGATTTTGGAGGGGAATCAAAGGCAAAAGAACCACGAAGGGTTCCCACATATTTCCCCCATCAAATCCCCAAGAGCAAGGTCCCGAAAACACACCAAGAAAACCACCAAGAGAGGGCTCCGAAAATCACCACCAAGAACAACCGGGAACAACACAACAAAGCCTTGAGGAACCACGCTGAATCATCTATACATACCAAGGAGGTTCATACAAGGTCTATCTTGCCGCCTGATCATCCAACACTCTCAAAAAATCTCACCATGAAGCTCTCAAGCTAGTCCTATGGAAATCCTAAGAAAATAGGAAAGCAAATGAACTAGGGTTCCAAGAGATTGACTGCCATCTTCTCACCTCATAAGTTATATGGAGGCAACCGAAAGTCTAAAATATACCCTTACTTAATAACTAGGGATACAAGCCCCTCAAGGGCGGTTTTGGAAGTCTTCAGATTTGCTCCATCGGACGGATGCCCGGAGACCGCACCCTGCTTAGCCTCGATGCAAGCCATGCGATCCCGACGCGTGTCCTCCGCTTCGAAGATTCTAGGATCGCGTTGTCGCACACCGGTCGACCGGTGCTCCTCACCGGTCGGGAGGCCAGGGTACCCACCGGTCGGACGAGTCGACCGGTCCGCGCGGCTGCAAAGACCGTCTTCGGTTCTTCGGTCTTGGCTTTGTGGTTCAATCAAGGAACCCGGTGGTTTTCGGTGAACCACCGGAAACCCCGCGAACTCGGTGTAGCCTCCGCCAATCTCCACTCATGTATCGGCTCCCACGTAGTCCCGGCTCGACCTTTGTTTTGAGGCTCAACCAAGAAACCGTCCATGACTTCATCTTCTTGTTCATGCCACCATGCGGCCCGCACTTGACCCCCGCCGGCCACCGAGTCTCTCAAACGAAGCATACTTGTCTTCTCCACACCGGAGGCCTCACCGGCGACGACCTTTCGCGCTTGTTCTTCACCCGCACCAACACCGGTCAAGCCGCAACTCCGCACTTGCAATACTTAGTCAAGAATCGGTCCACACAACGTTGTCAATCACACATCACACAAGGAAGCGACCATCCACCGGTCCTCGAACCACATATGGTCCTCGGCCCGTCCGTGCCGGCTTCCGCCGCCGACCGCCGCATCTCAACGCGGCGGCCGCCCCCACGCACACCCACGCGCCTCCCGTCGCGCGGCCACCGGATCCGGACGGGGCAACGCCGGATCCGTGGCTAGTCGTCGTCGCCGCCGAAGAGGGCCGTCACGCCGACGAGCGAGCTCCGGGCGGCACGGACGACCGCGCCCGCCCAAAACCGCCGGAAGAGGAGGAGCAAGCCCCGTCGCCGCCGTCCTTGGGGGTCGCGCGAGATGGCGGTGGCCCTCTCCGGTAGCGGCGCGGCGGGGAGGGAGCGGGAGAGGGGGCTGCAGCGGCTAGGGTTTCCACCTCCCACGCAAGGACGACGCGAGAGGACGCGAGGGGCCCCTCCGCAAGGAGTTTTGTTGATGTGAAAGTGAAGGCATTGCCTTGTATACAAAGCCCTTGTCAGAAAGAGAGGTCTTGCAAATCAATCAGCTGCCTGAAAAACGCACGGCTTGGTTTGTACTAGGATGCAATGCGCAGCGATCATGTTACTATAAAAAAACAGCTCGTACATAATTCCATCTACGGAGGCAAACCATACAAGAGTAAAGAGCATGAATAATTCACATAGTTGTTGACGAAGTTCATATAGAAACCACCTTAATAATATTGGTAATTCCATTAAGAGCTTCTCTCGTCTCATGATCAACCCACTGTCACATTACCAAGGAGGTGGCAGTGACACACATGCATGACAATAACAAGTTTTTACAATAGGTAACAATATATCTGATAGCCTTAAACTGCACCGAGTTTAACTGTGATTGAGCACTGATAGTAGTGTGGTAATAACTAGTAAGTACGCGATAACAATACAGTGACAGCAAGATGATCACACACTCGTAACAGTAATAATGAAGTAGACAGGCGATCGAGCTACCACGCCGGCCGGACTGATGTATCAGCTCAGAAGCACCAGAATGACGACGTCGCCGGTAGCCGCGCCTTCTTCGCCGGCGGTTGCTGCGAGATCTCCGGCACCGCGAACACGTCGCTGTCGCAGCTCCAGTGCCTCTCCCTCACGCGCCCCTGCTGCTTCGCCGCCGTCGGGACTGCAATGGACGCAGCCACCTTCTCGAGGCCCGGCGCGCCGCCGCTGTACCACGCGCCGCGCTTCCCCGATCGACCGGCGACCACGTCGAAGAGATCGGCGTCCAGGGAGGGGACCTGCTCGTGCTCGTCGCACCCGGCCTTCGGATCGCAAGAACAGAGCCAAGATTGATCTTTTAGCTGCTGTGGTCTGTGGATATATACGCACGGCGACGAGATAAGGGGCATTCAAGCGTGGCTAGGCACATACCGAGGCAGCGGAGAACGCGGCGTCGTCGAAGAGGAGGTCGTCGACGCGCCAGCCGGGGCAGATGTTGGTGAGATAGTCGGAGATGCTGCTGCCGCTGCTGCCTCCGCCGCCGACGACGCCGCTGTCGCCGTGGCTGTTGCTGCAATCAAGAGAGCTCTTGGCCGTGCAGGATTCCTGCGCGCAGACGGCAGCGGCGACACCGTCGGGCTCGCCGGTGCCGTTTCCGCAGCCACGGTCGTCAGGGGAGGGCGGCGACTCGTCGACAAACGCGGGGGAGAGCTTGGCGCCAACGAGGAGGAAGCGGCTGTGCTTGGCGGTGAGGTCGTTGGCGCTGTGGATGGGGTCGTCGCAGTCGGCGCACAGGATGGCGCGGTCCTCGACGCAGAACACCAGGCCCCGTCGCTCCTGCAACACGACGCACAAAACAGATCGACCGTGTCAGCAGCCAGCTCCGATCCTCTCCGGCGGATGGTTCAGGGACAGGCATGTGGCACCTTGCAGACGTCGCAGAGCGGCGCGGCGGCGGCGGCGGGGGAGTCGTCGCCAGAGGGTTGGATGAGCGGGATGCGGCGGTGCTTGTCGGCGAGCTTGTTGGCGCGGTGGACGCGGCGGTCGCAGGCGGAGCAGAGCGCGGCCTCGTCGGCGCAGCAGAGCACGGCGGCCGGCTCGGTGCCGCAGACGTCGCAGCGCACCAGCATGGCTGCGCTGGCGGAGACCAGGGCTCGGGTGAGGAGGAGATTGATCGAGCTAGGCTGGCGGCACGAGGAGGAGAAGCTGGCTAGCTCTCTGCGGCCACCTGCGCCGTCAGAGGTTGAGAAAGAGGAGGCTGGAGGTCAGAGGCAGAGGACATGGCGGGATGGGAGCAGCGAGGTGGCCGCAATATTAAAACAGAGCAGGAGGGTGGTGAGGGATTAAATTATCCGCCATGACAGGGAGAGGTGAGATCTTGTTTGGGAAAGAGGTGAGGCCGAAATTCGCCACCTGGTTTGGTTCTTTTGTTTTCTTGCCTCCATTGACGGCTTACTGCATGGCTCGGATCAAAAGCTAGCTAGTGTTTTTTCTAAGGTGAGCAAGTAGTACTAGTTAAGTAGATAGTATTAGGCCTTGATCTCTGCCCAAACTTTACTGGACAGGGTGGTTATTTTACCTGTGCTTTTTGGACATTTAAAAAACAAGATGCTTGTAGGACACAATTCTGAATCATCCAGGTATGTAGACTAGACAAACATTACAAAATACTCCATTCATTCCGAAATTAGCGCACATCATGCTTCTTAAGAAGTCAAACATTTCTAAGTTTGACCAAAAATATAGAAAATAATATCAACATTTGCATCTTCGAATAAATTTCTTAAGAAAATATACTAAATGCTCAATCTAATGATACTTATTTTACATCGTAAACACTAGTACAGTTTTAATAATTTTTAGTCAACCTAAAAAAATGAGATGTGTGCTTATTTTGGGAGGAAGGGAGTAGCTGAGTATTTTTTTAATAAAATACGAATCACTATAGAATAGTAAAAGAAGACTAGGTCAGTGGTAGATAGGCTTTTTAACTTCTAGTATACTCCAATAATTCTTGAGAGAATTCTAGAGCAATATACCTTTATTTCTTTAAAGAAAAAAAATACAATTGTCACTCTTGGTGCAAAAAGGTACGACAAGTGTAGGTCACAAGTTACACCATTCACAAGCAAAAAGGTTATTCTTGATGAAAACAAAAGTCCAATGGTGCATGCACGGGATATATAGATATAATTACTAGTACATAATGTCATGTTGTGGATTACTGCATCAGCTTGTTTGCAAAGCAAGTCTCTCTCATCTCTACAGCACACACAGTGTGAGCTAGAGGTGGGATTAAGCAAGTCAACGCGTGCCTCGGATCACACGGCTTGCTCCTCACACACAGTACTAGAAAGTGGCACTATCCATGTGATGGAAAATGTGCTCGGCATGTTCTAGACTTGCACGGGCCCGATGGCTGCTAGTCATGCAGGGTAACGCACGGCATGGACCACCACCACACTGTGCCGTGTTTAATCTCCCTCTCTCGCGCTCTCTCTCACAGTGCTTGTGCCCCGATCTGAACAACTGTTGCTAATTATAAAAACGATTAGTTAAATTAATTAATCCGCGGGGGGTTACTGTTGCTGGTCAACCAAAATGCAAGAGCACAGCGATTTGGTTCCGCCATCGATCCATGGCGCGCACTCGGCGACCTTTTAATTCGTGCTCCGATACGATCTTAACACATGCATGGATGATGATGATGGAGCATCATCCAGCTAACTCGATTTGAAGCTAGCTAGCTGCACACAGCACAGGAACTGAACTCGATCAAGTGATCAGCAGATGCATCGTGCCATGCGTGCGCTTTTAAGAGTAGGACAGGCGCGTAATTAGGGTCGGCCCAATCCCCTCAATGCACGCAAGACTTTTGGGTGCTACGTTCATCCGTCGACAGCGCATAGACCCCATTCAACTCAACCATAATTATGTTTAACTTAAAACTGTATAGTATTAGAGCGTGATCTCTATTACACGTGATTTTTAAATTTACTAGATTAAATTAGAGAGCTCTTTTATCATCTCTAGTTCTCTACTCACGGTTGCATAAAAGTTAGTGTTGACGCAAAATGTGCACTCGGCGCCAATCACACAAAGAAAGCCGAAAAGCTTTAAATTTTCGCACGCGCAGAAAGAAAGTGACGTGCCAGTCAATTTTTCCTGAAAATTAACAAAAGGGAAAACAGTTAAATACCAAAAATTGGAACCTACCGGGTGGTACCAGGCAGTTCCATATTTACGGCTAAGAAGCCAAGCAAGACGACATGTAGCTATGTGAAGCTACCTGTCAAAGAAACGCAACCATTCGGGTAATCACGAAGGAAAAAAGAACATTGCCGAATGGATGACGTAAGCATGACAACGATCGGTCTTTGAATAAACAGGGATGCATGTACAAAGCCATGACCGATCCTCAATGAAGGTTAACATTAAATGAAGTAAAGCACGAACATGATCATGTATTAAAATAAGCATGCATAGATCCAAAGCATTAGTCTACCGCATGTCTAATTACTTTAAGATCCGTCAGGCACGATCTCAAGCAAATCTATCCACCGCATGATACAACTTGCATGAAAGAACGCACCACTTTCCACAAATAGATCTATCCACCGCATGATACAACCTAAATATGGAAAGCTAGAAGCACACGTCTTTTAAAACATAAACAACGCACGTGATCTACTCGTGAAGACATAACCGAATGCGGCTCGAACAACCGATTCGGGGTCCATGAAGAAGGAACAAACATTACCACGTGAATAAATCTATCAAGCTGAATTGGAAATCTAATCCACCCGATGACTAGCTCCAAAGCAACCCAAAAACCGCATCTACCGCATGATACCCGGTTCTTTCAAGATTTATACTAACACAGCAAGCTTGAACCCGCAACACGTAACAACCTAGATCGATCCGGTTTCGGCTATCGAAGAGCACGAGATCCACGCGTCAAAACACGAAACCTACTCTTGCACGGATCTTAAAAGGAGAAGAGCCGATCCAAACCCATCTAGATTGGGCAAAGAGTGTTACATGAATTAAAACATAATGCAAAACTCATGATAACACGGGGTAACTTAATGAATCCATTGGATCTTGCCAAAATCCAATAGAGCCGATAACTAGCTTCGAGCTAGATCTTAGCCTACCGCATGGCTCGTGATCTAACAAGAAACCCTCTTGAACCAAGCTTGAATCTACCGCATGACACGAAGCATGGTAACAAGACTACTTGCATCAGATCTAAATCCACCGCATGATACTAGACATGATACAAGGTTGCCGGTACTCACGGAGGTCGACGGATCGATTGGCCCTCTCGAAGAACTCGACGACACGACAAGGGACTCTAGGGTTTGGCGTAAGGCCGGTGTGTATTGAGGAATGAACGTGTGTTTTACATACATCCAGGGATCATATTTATACCCCGTCGATTACAATCGCGAATGGATTCATTGCCTAACTAAACTTGATCGCCTGTCCATCCATTCGCTTCCCCTGATCGAGCCACGTCACCGTCCAATCCCGCAAAATCAGCTCTACTGTTCCTTTGCCGAACTGGAGCAGATAGCCGACCGCGGATCCTTCTGCCGAAAATCTCCAAAGATGCCTTTCCTTCCACCAGACGGACTCTTTTCCGAATTGGACCCACATGTCATACTCCTTACCAAATTTTGGTGTTAACACATGCCCCTTCAATTGTGGGATAAAAGTAATTTTATTCCACAATTGACTCCGACCACGAATCCTTGAGCCAAACCCGTCAACTTTGTTCTTCGCAATCCGCCGGATTCTTCGTTCGATCCAATCCTAGATCCCCTTTGTTCCGGGCTCGAATCTCCAATGGCAACTCAGCACCAAGCTACTCGGGTAACTTCACCCCTCCAAACCTTCGTTCGGCATTAGGTTTTCAATTTTACCTAAGATTTTCTTCTTCCGCTCTCTTCCAGAACCATCTACGCCCTTCGATTCCCATTGAGGCCAATTCGCAATCTTATTATCTCGGTCCCGAAGGGAACCCCGACCCTCGAGATTTCATTGCCGCCGAATCTCGGAGAATTCCTTTCAAGGTAGCTTTATCTCCACCTCCTCGGTGGCAAGATGCGTTCAAGAAGCGGCCTTTGCCCCCAATCGCGGGTTGGAAGACTTGGTACCGTAGGATTCTCGCGGATAAGAGCGGATTGACCAATCTGGATACTCTCCGCATTGCTCAATGTTTGGAGTTATCTGTAGCTGAGATGCCCAAGAATGAAGATCTTCGATAGCCGCGTGCCACTTCTGGTCCAATGGCGTCAATGCCTTCCTTTTTGGGCATGGCCCAATGTCTCCAACTTTGGCCGATGTGTACATGATCACCGGCCTTGACATCACCGGTCCGTTCGGCCTTGGAATTTTAAGAACTCCTCACGCCAAACGGGGGTAAAGCCGGGGAATGGCTACAAGAATTATATTCGAAACATATGAGAGATAATCCCCTTGGCGAAGTTGAATGCGAGCTTTCTTGAACATGTGGTTATGCGGGTTTGTCTTCTCGTGGCAAGGCCAATGAACCCACTCGAATCATATTGCAATGGCGATCCATCGGCCGGCGGCAACCGCCTTCCTCTCCGGGAAAATTCCTTTTGGGCAAGTGTATACCATATGCTTCATCGACGAGTTACCCAAATGTATACCGACCGGAGGATAACGTGCGTCAATGGCCCTTGGTGGTTTGTTCGGATTTGGCCGCAGCTTCACATGCACCGGATCGTAGGCGTCGACTTGAGCTCTAGGTCCTTCCCCCGGTCCAATCCCCCGAAGGAGAGCTTCAAGTCACCGAGAGGGTGCCGAGCTATGGAGAAGCAGCTTCAACTGTCATTGTTCAGCAGGACATCACCCAACTCTTTGAGTTGTTCTTCAAAGGCTTCCCCAATCCTCTTTGGCTCCCTTATATAGGCTATGACACTCTGACCTTTCCTGTCGAATTTTCCTTTGAACCCAGCCATCAAGATGGGAGATTCCCGGAAATCTTTAATGTCATAATCCGCCCATGTATATTACCGCCGAGTTTAATGGAGGGAGGCGGAATGCCGTACTTATGAGTACTACCGGCCTAACATCATGGCCGGACAACTTGGATGCGGCCGCTGCCCCCAAGATTGTTCCCGCATGAATTCCTCAAGCCCGCAGAGGAAATCAAAGAATCGATGCGGTGCGGCAGAGTTTTCAACTATGTGTGCGGTCCCACCGTCTACACATGTCCTTTTGTGCTCGCAATCATAGCTCACCCTACCTTCAACTCATGGTGGCAAGAATTCCACGACCACATTTTCGGTGAACCCGTTCATGTGTTCCGTGCGAACCGGTGCCCGATTTTCTCGCCGAATTCGAGAGGTAACACACCGAGCCCCTTGATCGGACTTTTACTCATGGTCCCGACCTCCATCTTCCGTCCACGAACACGCACTCGCCTCTCGAGCCGGGGTAATCACTTATAATGCCGAAGGCCCGATTTCAGCATTGGGGTTTAAATCTACAACCCCGCGCCAACCGATGGACAGGTACGCTACCACCGATCCCGGCCTTTCCGGCCTTGCTGTTGGCGGGAGGCAAGGATTGCACCCGGTTCCCCCTCCGAGCGCCAAAAGGAGGAGAACTGTCAAGAAAGTACTGGTTGAGGTAACCTCCTTTACCTTCCCGATTCCGGGTCACTCGTTCTTGATATATCATTGTGTATTTCGGACCGAGCCCAACCTTCTTCGGAACCAATACCGCCGATGCTCCATCCATTGGTATGACTTTTTGCTGTTCTTTCTCAAGGATGAGCACTGGCACTTATCCCTTCATTTGGACATTTGCGAAGAAAGCGTTGGAGAACCACTTGTAGATGTTCCGGTGGTTCAACGGGCGAGCCCTTCCGGGGTTGCATTGCCCATCCCAAGAGAGGTTTCATCTTCATCACCTTCTGCGGGAATCAGCACGCTCTCCAGAGATGAATCCCTCAACTCAACTGGAGCCGCCAAGTTCTCCCAGGATGCCATCGCCCATCGGCCCAAGCAAAGAATCGCCAACCCAACAGAGGAAGATCCAATTCTTCCCCAGCCAGAAACTCACGGGTCGCTGATTGGTGCACCAGCATCTCCCGACTTGGACGTTTCGGCTCTACTCGGGACGCCTTCTCCGTCTGCGATTGCTCCCGCTCAAGATACCATTCATGAGGTACTTGATTCCACCCTTAATCTTGATACCTTGATGCTAGCATTCTCACCTCGGAAGTGTGGTTTTCGGGATCACGCCCCGTCATCATCGAGCTTGCCGTCGGAGGGCCCATCAGCGCCGACGTGACGAAAGGAATAAACCGGCCCGCCGCCGGACGAGGTAATGCTCAAGCTCAAAGAAATTGCGGCCTGGCTAGAAAAAGACGTCCGGAGATCGGCTCAATGATCTTCGCCATTTCGAAGAGATGTTTGAGCCCATTAGCCGCAAACTCCCCGATGACATCGAGCTTTTTCGTCGTCCGTCTACGACTTAGAGCCCTTTTATGTTCCCTTGAGGCGCACTTGGAGAAAATTGCGCTCCCGTTCGGCCATTGAAAAGGAGAAAGCCGATGCCGAATGGGCCATGAACGGGATACAATCTCAAGCAAAGAGCCATAAGGATGCCTTGGCCGACCCGCAAGCTTCTTACGGTCCGAAAGTTGCCGTAAAGGTCTGCTCTAGAGGCGGAATTGAAACGCCCGTCGGCGGAGATGGAAATTGACCGAAGAAAATAGCCGATCTCCCCGGATTAATAGCAAAGACCGAAGCGGAGGCGAGAATCGGCCGTCACTAGAGTAAAGCAAAGTGCGATGCGAGCTTATCGACTTATCCGATGTCCAAAAGGACTATCGGGAGATCTTGGATAACTCCCACTTGATAGTATCCAATGTTCGTCACGCACTTGCAAAACTCCTTAACGCTTGAATGTTCTTATTGATGTATACCGGACCGGTCGTTCTCGTAATATTTCCTTTGCAATTTGTTTCCTTTCCTTGGCGTGCTTTGAGATGTGATGCCGAACGACCCATTCGGTAGTGAAACGCTAATCGCCGAACGACACCTTGAATTCCTTTAGCCGAAACTATCGACCCACGCGCGTTTCGGCTTAGAACTCCAAACGACCCGCCGGCGGGTTGGTCAAGGAAATCTCTCCGCCTTCCGATTTTATTGGGACGTGCGCCACGATCCACGGCCCACGATTCGAAGCCACAATTACCTTGCCGGGCCTATAAATGTTGCCATAGGTGCCCCTAGCTCTCCACCGGGCCTTCTAGCTCTCGAATCTTTGCCAATCTCGCGGCCCTCTTGCAAACAAGGCACATCCCCAAACCGCAATGGTGCGCCGTCTCAACCGCCGCCGCGCCTCCGACGAGGCCGAGGGAAGCGGCGCCAATGCGCGCGGCGGTGATGATCATCAACTTCTCCTTGTCGATCTCCCTTTTGATCTTCCTCTCGCTTTGACAATCATCTCTCTTTTTTTCGGTTTGATTCGGTGGAATCCGCCCCGCGCGCCGGCCAATCAGCCCCTTCCTGATGACTCTTCGGAGTCCGATGGCCACTCCCCGTGCCGTACGGGGAAGCGAGACGCTATTCGCTTCAAGGAGGAGCTAGAAGCGTCTCGTCTTGAGCCGGAGGCCGTCTCCAAAAAAGCGGGCGTGGCCGAGCTAGAGTGGGAGGACCGGCGGAAACAACCGCCGGAAGCCATCGATGGTATGATTCGATTCTTGATTTAGTCCGGCCTTTGATGCTAATCCCTTCTTGTTTGCCCTTCGCAGCTCGTGATGCCGAGCTCAACCGGCCAAAAGCGCCGGTGGAGCGAGCCGGCGGGAGAAGGTGAACGCTCACGGCGACACGCCGGCGGAGCGCCTGGCCGCGGTGGAGCGCCGCATTGACGAGGTGGCCGTCCATGGTGTTCGTCTGGGCACCACCTTGGGCCTGGCTGCGATGGCGACGCATACGGACGTCGACTATTCCACCAGGCCGCGTGGCTTCCAGGGCGGCGCGCCGGAGGATATCGACGAGATCGAGCTCATCCTGGAGCGCCTCGACGGCCACGGTGACGCCATTGCCGAAATTACCCATCCCCAGTCTGTGCTGAACAGACTTTTTGATTAGATTGTACTAGGGATGTGTAAATGTCGGCAATATATGATGAACTTTTGGAATCTGCATTTGTTCCGTGATATTTCCCTTCGCATTTGCATCTGTGAATTTGTCCTCTTTGAATGCATCTGGGAACTGTCTTTAGCCGAACGCTCGCAAACAAGCGCCCCTTGGCGCAAGATCCACAAAGGATCCCAATTCGGCAATCCGTAAATACCGTTCGAAGAAAACCCTTCGCACTCGGTGGAAAACCCCCGCCGCTTGGTATTCCAACAAGGTGTGTACCGGCCGGATCATCACTCCCAATGCGCCTCCTTGGTCAATAAAATAGCCCGTGGGGTGCTGCGCAATTCCACTCGCACACTCCTCCATCACTTCTCGTCTCTTCTTCTGCCGCTAGAAGAAAAAACCCCAACGCCATGGACAAGGGTAAACAACCTCGGGAGAGCGGCTCGTCAAGGAAGCGTACGATTCGGAAGTGAGTTCTTTCTTGATCCGCTCCTCATCCTTCCTCGCTTGATCTTGCGCTTCATGTTTTTCCTCCGCCTCTTTCAGCCTTGATTTGCTTCTCGAAGAAATCATCGGAACCGAAGATGTTCCCGAGTACATCTCCTCCGATTCTTCTCCCGAGGCGGAGGATGCCACGCCCGAGCAAAGGGTCATCCATCGACCGCGTCGCCGTGTCCGGCACCCGGAGCGTGACCTCGGGGACATGTCCGTCCGCGTCGTCAAGCCGAACGCGAGCGTCGTATGGCGCCGGGAAGCGCTAGTAGGGGGTAAACGCCCCCGCCCCCCTTCATGTTTGCATCCGGATTTCTTGCCCCTAACCTTGATTCTTTTGCTCCGGATGTCTCTCGACAGTACGGCAACCTCGAAGGCGGCCCGGGATAGCTTGGTAGAGGCCGCCAATCGTGGTCATCCTCGTGCGTTCCAAGTCGCCGTCACGGTGGTCCCGGAACGGTCGAAGAGGGAGCGACACCGAAGAAGCAAAGAAAAGATTGAACCATACTTTCGCTTCTTACTCCACGCCTCTCGCTTCCCTCCCTTTGGCCTTCGTGGCCGCTATGTGTAATCCCGCAAGAAACCGGTTGTAGTGTAGTATTGATCTAAGGGCAATGCATCGAATCGGCCATTTTCTTTTGCTCATGGATTTTTTGTTCTAAAGGCGGCCTCATCCCCGAGCGCCGGCCGTTTCGTGCCGGATGTGTATAATCATCGATCGATTTCAATGCTAGGATAATACTTCTTCGGGTATCTTCCATTTATTGCGGCGGAAAACTCCTCTCCCGAAGCAAAGTTTTCAATATGTATGCATTACCAGGAACGCATCTGACCACGCGAAAAGGCCCCTCCCAGTTAGGGGACCATTTGCCGAATTCACTATATTTAGTTCCAATCGGCAGTAGCGCTTTCCAAACTAGATCGCCTTCTGAGAATTGCTTTACTTTTACTTTCTTGTTATAGTATTTGGCGACCCGCAGCTTGTTTTTCTCGATGTTCTCCAGGGCCCTGAGACGGATCATATGCAAATCTTCTAACTCATCCATCATTAGGCCACTGTAATCCTTGGAGCTCAAATCGTTTTGCAAGCACTACTCTCCTTGATTCGATTGCATTTCCCGGGCGAGGGGATCGCGTGATGCCCGTAAACCAACTCGTAAGGAGAAGTCTTTGTAGCTCCATGGGGGGCCATTCGGTAAGCCCACGGCGCTTCACCGAGTACCGAATGCCATCTCCTCGGCTTCGGTCGATCTTCTTCGTATAAGCTTGATCATGATCTTGTTAGAAGCCTCTCGCTTGACCATTAGCTTGGGCATAGTATGGGGAAGAATTAAACAGTTTAATTCCCATGCTTTCGGCAAAATCTTCGAATTCCAATGACACGAATTGTGCCCCTTGGTCGGTGGTAATCGTCCGCGGAATCCCAAATCGATAGATGATGTGTTCCTTGATGAATTCGATCATGTTTTCGACGTCACCCTTTTGAGTGGGATTGCCTCGACCCATTTGGTGAAGTAATCGTAGCCAAAAGCACGAACTTATGCCCCTTGCTAGATGGTGGATTAATTTGGCCGATCGGGTCTATGCCCCGGCCCCTCGAATGGCCATGGCTTGATGATGGGATTTAATGCCGATGCGGGGACTCTTTGAATATTCCCGAACTTCCGGCAATCTTGACACCCCTTGTAATACTCAAAGCAATCCTCTAATATCGTCGGCCAAAAGCATCCGGCCTCGCCTAATAACCCATTTCATGCGATAGGCCGATTGGTGCGCTCCACATATCCCATCGTGCACCTCGCTCATCATGTTCTTGGCTTCTTCCGGACCCGGGGCATCGTAGCGACTCCATCTAATGACTTATAGAATAAATTGTCATCCGGAAGAACGAACTTGATCGCCTTATACCGAGCTTCCTAGAGACTTTTCGGGATGGATCTCTCAAATATTCAACGATCTCTTTCCTCCAATCATCTTCTCGTAAGATCCGTCCCCGGTGCGCTCACCTCTGCAAAGCAAATGCTTCTTGGCTCTCTTTATAACCGAGGCGCTCCGAGCTAGCTTCGTTTGCTTCCTCGTTATGCTCTCTAGGAATGTGCTTTGTAGGGTTACCGGTGGAAAGCCCTTCAAGATTTCTCCGCATTCCTCGTAGTAACTCCTCGGCGCCTCGCTTCGCACTCGTCTTGGCCGTTCAATTGCTTGATGACCAACTCGAATCCCCATAAATTTCACAATCGAAACGGCCCCGGCTTCTCTCAAATATTGAAGCCCTCGAAGCGGCGCCTCGTATTCGGCCTCGGTTATTTGTGACGGTGGGTTGTATGGGAATGGCAAATTCGAACATCTCACCTGCGGGAGAAATTAGTAGGATCCCTACTCCTCCACCTTTGCCACATGATGACCCGTCAAAGAATAGAGCCCATGGGGTAATTTCAAGCGAGATCAATCGAAGGGTCACGGTGTTCGGTTATAAAATCGGCAATGACCCGGCCTTTGATGGCTTTTGCCGATTCGAACTTCAACTCGAACTGCGATAGAGCTAAAATCCATTTGCCAACCCGACCATTCAAAATTGGCATGGATAACATATGTTTTATCACATCAAACTTCGAGTATACGGTGCATTCGGCATTCAACAAGTAGTGCCGAAACTTTGTACACGAGTAGTATACGCAAAGACATAATCTTTCTATAGCCGAATACCTGGTTTCAGGATCAAGTAGTTTTCGGCTAAGATAGGCTACTATCCGCTCCTTCCCTTCGAATTCTTGAATAAGGGCCGATCCAATAGTTTGGGTATCGGCCGCCACGTACAACTTGAAAGGCTTGTTCAGCTGAGGAGGAACCAGCACCGGTGGCTCCTTCATGTATTGCTTGATTTCCTCGAAAGCCTTTTGTTGTTCGTCACCCCATGTGAACTTCGATCCTTCTTTAGCTTCGAAGCAACGGAGAGAACGGCAACACCTTCGTGATAAATTTGAGATGAACCTTCTCACAAAGTTGATCTTGCCGAGCGAGTTGATTGCAACTCCTTGAGGTTGGTTGGAGGAACGACTTCATCAATGGCTTTCATGCTCTTTTTGCCAACTTCAATCCCTCCTTCGTGGACCAAAAACCCCAAGAACTCTCCGGTCGACACCCCAAATGCACACTTGTTTGGATTCATCTTCGACCATGCTTCCGGTGCATTCCGGGGTTTTCTTCACATCCTCCAGATGGGAGTCATGGCTTAAGGACTTGATCACTACGTCGTCAATGTAGATTTCCACGGTCTTGCCGATCAACTCATGAAAAATGTAATTCATGGCCCGCTGGTAGGTTGCACCGGCATTTTTCAACCCAAATGTCATGACGATCCATTCAAATAGCCCTATATGACCAGGACACCTAAAGGCCGTCTTCGAGATGTCTTCTATTGCCATAAAGATTTGATTGTATCCCGCGTTGCCATCCATGAAGCTAATCACCTTGTGTCCACGTGCGGCGTCAATTAGCAAATCGGCAATAGGCATTGGGTATCCATCCATGGGAGTAGCTCTGTTTAGGTCCCCGAAGTCTATGCAAACTCTCATTTTCCCATTTTTCTTGTACACGGGGACGATGTTAGAAATCCACTCCGCATATCCGCGAGGGCCGAACGAAGTTTGCATCAAGTAATCTTTCGATTTCCTTCTTCACATCGGCCAATACTTCGTCCTTGTAGATTTTCCGGGGCGGTTGCTTATATGGCTTGAATCCGGCTTGATTGGCAACCGGTGCTCGACGATGGATCGATCCAATCCGAGCATCTCCGAGTAATCCCGGGCGAAGCAATCTTTATATTCTTTGAGAAGCTTGATTAAGTTTCCCCGAAGTCCGGTTGCAAACTTGCACCGATGAACGTCGGCCTTGGTTTGTCACCGTTTCCAATGTCAACTTCCTCCGGCCTTATCGGCCGACATGAATCCTCGTCCCGGCTTGCCATCGGTGCCATCCACGGGGTTCTCCATTAAAAATTACCGTAAGAGCCGACCGCTTGAATCGGGCCGTTGGTCACCGCCGACGAGTTCAACGAGACCTTCTCCCCGTCCTTCCCCGAGAAGCAATCGATGCCTTGGTATTCCCGAAGGCTCGGTTCCATGTTAGCCACGCTCACGGAGTCGTCCGCCCGCACGACCTCAATTTCATCGTCCACCCACCGGATCCGTTGATGCATAGTGGATGGGACGCGGCGATTGGCGTGGATCCGGGCCCCGCCCAAGCGAGCAGGCCGTAGGCTCCCTTCCCTTCGATGACGAAGAAGGTGGTGAGCAGCGTCTTGGACCCGATCATCAAGTCCACGTGAGCGCATCCTTTGGTATCCGAGGGGTTCCGGCGAAGTCGTTGAGGATGATGCTTGTTGGTGTCAAATCGCTCGGGGTCATGCCAAGCTTCCTGAAGGTGGTGTACGGCATCACGTTAATCGCCGCGCCACCGTCGACGAACATCTTGGTCAATGGCTTGCCATTGACGTACCCCCTCAAGTACGGCGGCCTCATGTGGCGATTCTTGGCCGGCTTGTCGAAGATGGCACGCTTGGCAAGCACCGAGCTGCGCCATCATCTCCTCGGTCGCTCGTCGTCAAAGGCGCCTTCCTCCCGCATCACCCGGTTAGCGGGAGCCATGAACTCGTTTGGCAGGAAGTATACCATGCATGCAGGGGCTCGACGCTTTGATCCTTCCGGCTGGTCCTTGGGGCGCCACTTCTGTCTCGTCTGGACCCCGCTTGCTTCATCTCGCGGTTCCTCAAGCGTTGGACCCGCCTCTTCTGGCTCTTGCGTAGACCGGGTGGGCACCATTGCCCCTTCTGCCAGACGTAGACCTCCTCGTCCTCCTCGTGGTCGGCCCACCCGAGATCGGCTCGGCGCTTCCCGGGATGATCAATGATTTCAATTTTTTGCCGCCGATCCCCATTCGGGTGGATCCTTCCAAGTCTTTCGTGGACGGATCGGCGATTGGCGTTTCTGCCCGTACTCGGCATATCCGTCGCCGCATTCGGGACGGTTCCTTAATGTGGGTAGTTTCGGGCCTTCGTTCCGGCGGTGCTCGAAAAGGCGCACCCCGGTGGGCGCGCTCCGCCGCGCGCGCACCGTTCCCCGATTCCATCCGCGCGCTTCCTCCTCGGCCCCGCGTTGCTCCTCCTCGTGACGACGCTCCTGGTAGCGTTCCTTCTCCATGCGGCGCCGCCATTTATTAAGGAGGATGCGCGACGTCACCTTGGGTTTGGGCTTGGACGACTCCCCGATCTCGATGTGGCTCTTGAGAACGCGGGGGCGTCGCCCGGACTTGCTCTATGGTAACTCGGCGCTTCGGGTCAACCGATCCATCTTGCTTGGACTGGGCCGAGGTCGGGACCTTGACTTTCCCTTTCTCTTCGGGCCGTTATCGCATTGACGACGAAAAGCCGAGCATGTTCTGCGGGAAGGGGTGGCCATCCGGCTTCATCTTGTTATCGAATTTGAGGTGCCCTTCCTGGATAGCCTTTTGGATCCTCATCCCGAAGACCCCTGCGGTCGTTGATGGAATGGGAGTCCCCGTCATGAAAGCCGCGGTAACGTTTTGCTTTGACTCCATCGGGCCGAAGCATAGAGTGCCCTTCGAGCGACTTGATTCGGCCTTCCTTTACCAAGAGCTCAAACAACTTGTCGGCCTTCGTGATGTCGAAGTCGTAGGTTCCTTTGGTCGCCGCGACCCACCGCCGATTCATCGTCAAGGGCTCTTTACCCCACATGATTTCTGCCGCGGCTATCTCCGGTTCGTCGTCGAATCCTCGCACAAATCGGCTTTGTCCAAGAATTGGTTGTAGATATCGGCGACGTCGTCTTTCGCTTGCCAAACTTGGGGTCTTTCTTGAGGCCATATGCCGATTGCTCATCAAGGATAATTTCGTGACGGTTGGCCCAAGTTTTCAAACTCCATCCCAAAGAGCTTTTCGCGCACGGCCGGTAACATCCCGGCGACGGCCATATCGGCTAGGCGATCGTCCGGCAAGTTCAATGAGAAGCACATGCCCTTGACTTCTCGAATCTTCTCGAAACTCCGGCGGTGTTTCACCGTGCCTTTGCTTCGGGGTGGCGAGATCGATCAACTTTTTCTCGGAAGCGCCGCCGAAGTAGTGAGCGTGGAATTTACGCTCCAAATCTTTCCATCCGGCCACCGACTCGGGCGGCAAGGATGAGAACCACCGAAAAGTCGGGACCCGTCGGCCGAGGCGGGGAAGTAGCGGACCCCGAACGTCTCTTCGGCCGAACATTCCCCCACCGCATGAGATAACGAGCGATATGCTCGACCGTGCTTGTCTCGTCCTCGCCCCAGAGAACTTTGTGAATTCCGTCGGTGGTTTTACCCTTGGCGGTAGGAGCACGTTATAGTACCACTCCGGGAACGGCGGCCTGTAGGTGGGGCCCTGCATCCTTGGCTTGAGGCCGAACTGATTCTGCATCAATTCGGCCATCTTGCGAGCTAGGGCATCTTCCTCCTGAGCGCCTGCAGCCGGCGCGTACCCTGGGTGCGGGAAGGCGTCGAACGCCCCGTAATTCCCCACTTGATGATAGCCACCGCCGTATAGATCCCTCTGGAGCCAGTTGGTCGACGGAGCTATTCTTCGAGCGGGGTCAAGTGGGGCCCCGGATGAGCCGAACGCTAGGTCTCCGTACGTGGGCCGGTACGGATCGGGCGTTGCACGGGCCGACTCGTGCCGCTTTGTGGTGGCGGCGAGGATTGGTTGACTTCCGAAGCTTGCGGCGGAGGCCGAAGCGGCCGCCCCCCCGGCTCCCCGTGGAGGAGGTTGGAACGCTTGGCTCCCCGGAGCTGCGAGGAGGGGGCCGCCGCACCGGGCCCCGCGGTGGCGGCCGAGAGCTTGATTCACCCGGCTCCACGGTGCTCTTTCGGCGTACGCCTTCCGAACGCTTGCCCCGCGCCCGGACCGAAGAGGGCCACCATCATCCGTTGGAGCGACCCAAGGAAAGCTTGGTTGTGCTTGGTGAGCACGTCGTCCATTGACTCTTGGAAGATCCGCGCGCATTCTTCCTTTTCTTGTTGGGTCGTTGCGTCGGTTTCTCCCGGCAACAAGCACTGCGGGCGGAGCCATTCTTCAAATATGGTACACCACTTCGATTCTTCTTGAATGACATGAGACACTTCGTTGAAACCGATTCACGGCGTCTACGAGCCGCCGATGTTGCTGCGGGGAAAGCTCCTCAATGCGACATCCGGGAGGTCCGTGATCTCGGGCATCCGAACCAATTCGCCTGTTTCGTCCCGCCGGGCGTGCCGAAAGTGTGTTGACGCAAAATGTGCACTCGGCGCCAATCACACACGGCAAGCCGAAAAGCTTAGCTTCGCACGCGCAGAAAGAAAGTGACGTGCCAGTCAATTTTTCCTGAAAATTAACAAAAGGGAAAACAGTTAAATACCAAAAATTGGAACCTACCGGGTGGTACCAGGCAGTTCCATATTTACGGCTAAGAAGCCAAGCAAGACGACATGTAGCTATGTGAAGCTACCTGTCAAAGAAACGCAACCATTCGGGTAATCACGAAGGAAAAAAGAACATTGCCGAATGGATGACGTAAGCATGACAACGATCGGTCTTTGAATAAACGGGGATGCATGTACAAAGCCATGACCGATCCTCAATGAAGGTTAACATTAAATGAAGTAAAGCACGAACATGATCATGTATTAAAATAAGCATGCATAGATCCAAAGCATTAGTCTACCGCATGTCTAATTACTTTAAGATCCGTCGAGCACGATCTCAAGCAAATCTATCCACCGCATGATACAACTTGCATGAAAGAACGCACCACTTTCCACAAATAGATCTATCCACCGCATGATACAACCTAAATATGGAAAGCTAGAAGCACACGTCTTTTAAAACATAAACAACGCACGTGATCTACTCGTGAAGACATAACCGAATGCGGCTGAACAACCGATTCGGGGTCCATGAAGAAGGAACAAACATTACCACGTGAATAAATCTATCAAGCTGAATTGGAAATCTAATCCACCGATGACTAGCTCCAAAGCAACCCAAAACACTCGCATCTACCGCATGATACCCGGTTCTTTCAAGATTTATACTAACACAGCAAGCTTGAACCCGCAACACGTAACAACCTAGATCGATCCGGTTTCGGCTATCGAAGAGCACGAGATCCACGCGTCAAAACACGAAACCTACTCTTGCACGGATCTTAAAAGGAGAAGAGCCGATCCAAACCCATCTAGATTGGGCAAGAGTGTGTTACATGAATTAAAACATAAAGTAAAACTCATGATAACACGGGGTAACTTAATGAATCTATTGGATCTTGCCAAAACCCAATAGAGCCGATAACTAGTTTCGAACTAGATCTTAGCCTACCGCATGGCTCGTGATCTAACAAGAAACCCTCTTGAACCAAGCTTGAATCTACCGCGTGACACGAAGCATGGTAACAAGACTACTTGCATCAGATCTAAATCCACCGCATGATACTAGACATGATACAAGGTTGCCGGTACTCACGGAGGTCGACGGATCGATTGGTCCTCTCGAAGAACTCGACGACACGACAAGGGACTCTAGGGTTTGGCGTAAGGCCGGTGTGTATTGAGGAATGAACGTGTGTTTTACATACATCCGGGGATCATATTTATACCCTGCCGATTACAATCGCGAATGGATTCATTGCCTAACTAAACTTGATCACCGTCCATCCATTCGCTTCCTCCGATCGAGCCACGTCACCGTCCAATCCCGCAAAATCGGCTCTCTTGTTCCTTTGCCGAACCGGGAGCGGATAGCCGACCGCGGATCCTTCGCCGAAAATCTCCAAAGATGCCTTTCCTTCCACCGGACGGACTCTTTTCCGAATTGGACCCACATGTCATACTCCTTACCAAATTTTGGTGTTAACGGTTAGGTCACCGGTTCCTTGATCTGCTACGGCTATCACAACGGTGCACCCTGAAAGGTTCTGCGCCGTTAAAATAGAGGTTATTAAGTCCATATCAAGTTGCAACAGTGTTCCGTAAACAATCCCCTGACTTCTAGGAGCTCCCTCCCCTCCCCCAGACCTGGAGGAGGCCCCTTCCTCCCCCAAACCCAGAAACGACACGCACGTGTGCCCCCTCCCTCCTCCACGCCACCTCCTCCACTACTCCCTCCCTGTCCCTCTCTGCTCCCACTCTCCCTCTCCGACGAGGCGACCCTACGACGCACACGATGAGGCTTGGCGGCTCGGCGAGGCGCCCTGCTCTAGCCATCCCCCTCAGATCTGGAGAGGGAGCAGCCAAGGATTGAAGGGAGGCAGTGCCGGTAGCCATCCCTGAGCTCAAGCACATGCGGAGGCGACGACCGAGGCGGGGGTGTGGAGTCTGCTTCTTGGCGGACTATGTTGGGAGGAGGGTGAACGCCGGGTGGAGCTTGCTGCCCCAACGAACATGATGGTCACTTGAGCCAGCGAGCAGGACCAAAGCTCAGGCTAGCTATTGGGGACCTCGTGCATGACGGTCCCGAATCCAACGACCTCCCCGCTTGCCAGCCCTGTGCCACCCTGATCCGGTAGCCCTGTGCACCGCCGGCGGGTGTTTGCCTGCAGACATAGGCGCAGGGCATGGTGGGGAGAGCACGTTCGGCGACACAAGTGATGAAGACATGGAACCCATGAATACGACCATGCTTGGTGTATGGAGTGGAGAAGAGAGAGAGAGAGAGAGAGAGTCCAATAAGGATCTCCAAGTCAACAAAGGAGGCCTAAGGCTAATTCGAATCGAGACCCCAAGGTAGAGGCCCAAAGCCATTCAAGTTAGAGTCCATCTCGGAGTCCAGAAGCACATAATATTTGTTAAAATATGAGATATCCTTTAGTTGTGCAGCAAATATGATCGACTAAAGGGCAACTATAAAACCAATATTTTCATATGTTCCTCTAGGAGTTTTGTTTTCAAGAAATAGATTTACTCCCCAAAAGGGAACATTGTTGGTCGATATCATGTAAACCTGCATTGTCTTTTTTTTTACTAATCCTTTGCAGGATAGTGTTGACATACATAGTGTGCTTTCCGATCAAGAAGTTTGCATGCTTGCTGATTTTTTTCATACAAAAAGACACACTCAAAAAAACACACTTGACCATTGGAAACAAGGTTCGATACCTCTTCACAATAATTCCAGTTGCCTTTGTTATTGCAACCTCGTTCTTGTTTGTGTCGTGCAAGACCAATTTAGAGCACAATCGATGTAACACCCTAAATTCCACTTCTTGAATTTGATTAAAATTTTCTTAGCAACAATGCGATCTCGTCTAAGGAATATAAGGATATTGTGATCTTATAGGCATTTAATCATTTTTCGAAATTAATTAATGAAATATAGGAGTTTATTGTTGCATACATGCTGGTGCATTGTTTGGAGTGTTTGAATTCAAACCTTTGTTTGAATTCATTTGTTTGAGTGGTTTTAAAATTTTGAAAATGTTCTCTTCCTCCATCCACTCCCTTTCTCTTCTTTTTGGCCCAACCGGCTCCTCTAGCTGCTCCACTCGCGGCCCGTTGGCGTCGTCGCATCTTTGCGGCCCATCCGGCAAAGCCTAATGGCGGCCCCTCGACTTCCTCCCGCGTCCGCGCGTCGCGGCCCGGCCCGGCCCGGTTTCGCGTCCCACTTAGCTTGCGCACCCCGTCGCCTCCGGTCGCCGACGGCGGGGGCCCGCTTGTCGGCGCCTACCTCCCGCCGCCGCCCGTCTCCGGCTCGGGCTCGGGTCCGAGTCCGGCCGCCGCACGACTCGGCGTCCGTTTCGCGCGGGCCCGCGGGCCGGCGTTTCCTCTCCGCCCTATTTAAGGCGTTGTCGGCTCCGCGTCGCCCTATCCCGTGCCCCGCGTCCGCCGCTCCTAAACCCTAGCACTCTGCGCCGCCGCCGCTCAAATCCTAGGGTTGCCGCTCAAACCCTAGCACACCCGAGCCGCCGCCGCCTCCCGGTCGTCGAGCAACCGCTCCGACCTCCGTCGCTAGGTGAGGAAGCCACTTTGGAGCGATCGGTTTTCGTCGCCGTGTTCTCGTTTCACCCGCGCTCGCTCGTCGGACTTGCGCCGCGCGCGTCCGCCCGCCGTTCGTCGTCCTGCACCGTTGCCGCCGCCCGGCATCCTTCCCGTGGAGTTCGCCGTGAGCTCGCCGACGATGCGGTGTGACCCGCGCGTCTTTTGGGGCACTACATATTATGGATCCGTTGCATTCTATTATCCGGGTTTGGTATATACTTACACTTGCTAGTAACGGATGCTTAATAAAACTTGACCAACTAAAATGCTCGACTTGCTTATGAGCCAACGAGTTTCCACCATAAAGCCTTGCATGTTGTTATAGAACTTTTCCCTTGTTGAGTACGACATGTGCTCATGCTTGTTGTTCATTTATTGCATCTACACTACCGGATCTTTGCTCGGATGGACGTTTTGAAGACTACAATGATGAGTTCGATGGGTTCTATGCATTCGTTCTCCGCATCGGTACTCGTGGAGGACTTCGCGTGTGTTTCTTTTCCGCCGTTAGCTACTCGAACGATTGTTTAGTTGAGACATTCGGTCATGTAATAACCGTTTAATACTCTCTTTACGTTTTACACCGTGTTTTTGGTATTCACTGCGTCGATGCATGTGTGTAACTTGATCCCGCGCACATGTATTCTTGCATTCGGATTTGTCCTTAAAACCGGTGTGACAATCGACATCAAAAACGACTTTTCGTCAAGAAGGGGAGGATCATGAGGACATGGAACCCATAAATACGACCATAATTGGTGCATGGAGTCCCATCTCCCTCTGTCGATCTCCCCGCCGCGGTGCCCCGCGCCCGTCCCGTCTATCCCTCCGGTGATCGGCGGTCGGTCCTCCCCTAGGCGACGGCGAGCACGCAGTGGATGTGGTGGATCCAAAGGGTCGCGCAGGGGCCGGCGGCTTGTTGAGCTGGAAGTGGTGACAGGGGCACAGAGGACGAGGAAGAACACCCTCATGCGGTCGGTCGTTCACCATCCAATTAACGGGGCTTCGGGTGCACGCGTAGGGTTGTGCTTTCTCATGCATTTGGGCCTGGGCTAGGGCCGTTGTACCAGCATGTGGGCGGGCACGACATGGCATGGTGAGACTTAGTGTCGGGCTAGGCCCGACCCACAATTCAGCGAGCCACTCCAGACCCGTGCCAGGCCCCCGGGCTGGGCGGCCCGAATGGACATCTATAGTTTATAGGACGATATATAGACGGTACCGCCGCGGGTAGCCTAATGGGAATTTTGGGCGTGAGCCGTTGCGATTGCGAGAGGAAAAGGGTCGACGGGGAAGCTGCTGCCAACGTTGGCGGCAATGTTCGTCAGGGAGTTCTCCTCCACGGTTGGCGATCGTTTTCACTTTTCAGGAGGAGGAAGCCGGCCGGCCTTTTCGCTCTTGAATTCCGATGACGGCCGGCCCGCCCGTCGTCCTAGCGCGTATGGGTTTTCCAAGCTCCCATTAACTCCCTGACGTTAAGATTATATGGTACGACGCACACCTACCTCAGCTACACTGCATGGCTGTCAAGCTGTGTGTGGTCGCTCGATCGCACGCAGATGACAGGATACTCCCCCTGGCTTCATGGCCATAGGAAGAGAATGTTTGTCCAATTCAGGATACATAAGCTACCCCCTCTGTTCTGAAATAGATGACGCTGATTTGTAGAAAATTGAACTATGCAGCGTCAAGTAAAAAAGGATGGAGGGAGTAAGTTATTTACAGCTAGTACTGTATTTTCTGTCCCTGATCAAAGACTTTCTGAATCTAAAAAAATGTTTGTATCATCATTATTATTTAGGGGTTGCTTATTCGAGCTGTTTACCTTATGCAGCACATCATCTGGCACTACATGGCCTCAAAAGGCGTTGGAACTACTCGACACGGACGAACACACAGCCCGCGGCGAGATCACATGGCGCCCGTGCCAACGTGTCGTCGCGGCGCGGCGCGCCAATGCCACGGCCTCGAACTCTCAACATTCCTCGACGCGCGACGCGGCCAAGGACGGACCCACCCCGATCGATCCAATGCAACTTCCCACCCCGCGCGCCCGCAATGGCCATGGCGTCGCATCGCGTCGTCGCAAGTGGCCGGGACCAGCGGCCGGCATGGCCTGGCCGTGGCCGGCCTGGGGCGCGGGATCGTCTGCGCATGGAATGGCGCCCCATCCGTGGATCGGAGGTGGACGCGGCGGCACGGGTGGTCCGTCCGCACACGGCGTGTTGGGGACGAGGGCGCCCCGCCCGCGCCGCCATCGCTTTCGTCGCTGGAGAGCTCTGGTTGGATAAGGAGGTCAGGAAACTCAGGATTCTGGAGGGCCATTCGCTGGCGCCGCACACACATCTCCCCCTAACGCCACCCCTAGACACATCCATCCATCCATCCATCCATCCATCAGGGTATGGGCTTTGCGCGTATCCATCCGGCGATGTCTGTACGGACGATCACGCCATGTTACGATTACGAGACGAGAACTTACGAGACGGCGCCATCAAGGATGGGCGCCAGAGCCGGCCCAAAGATTTTTGCAGCAAGTTGTTGTGGACACAAGGCGCAACATCAGTTCCTGAAGAAAAATTGTTTCAACACTGCAATTAGAGGAGCTATACATCACTCTGAACCGAATATCTCAGGAAGGAAGTTGCGAAAGCAGCTCCGCAACGCAAGTGGAGCTTGCAAAGGTCTCCAACGCCGAGGATCGATCGATCGATCCGGATAGGGATGCAGCTACCTTACCTCCTCGCCCGCCTCGCTGTGCACAGCACGAATACACGATGGTGGCAGGCGACTGAAACAGCGGGGGGAGGTGACGAATTCGCCGTCCAGGACCTGGCCTATACCGCTTTCTGAACTCGGGATCATCTCACCGTCGGCCGCACCGGCGGCGAGCTAAGGCCGCACCGGGAAAACCCACGATGCTTCCTCTGTCGCTGATGGCAATGCTCTGCTTCCCACAAGTCGATCTACAACTACGTACTGCCGTCAAACTTGCGGTACTGTTCGTTTGGCGTTTATCACCACCGCCGTCCAGATTTTCTCTCAACAAACCAAGCCCATTTCATTTTCACCGTGGTTCGTTGTCACGCCATCTCAGTCTTAACGACTCTAAGTAGCACACAGCTATCTGAACAAGATCACCACGACTGCAAAAAGTCGATGCAACAAGAGGAACGACGAGGAGATGAGCGATGGAGACCGAGGCAGGGGCAGAGCAGTTCGCCGTGGCCACCGGAATTCGGCACGCGCGGAACAAAGAAGGTGCCGGACTGGCCGCTAGGAAGCGTCAGCCTCAGGTGCCTTTCAGCCGGGATCTGTTCCGAGTGCCTGTCAAGCAAGCCTTGGTGCCATGGCAGTGGTGGCATGGCAGCACGCCGTCCCCATCGAGACGACGATCCCCGACTTGGGAGTGCCTTGCAGCCACAGGCTTCCTCTCGGTGCCCACGTGCCTGCGGCCGCTGATATTCTTCCGCGAATCGTGGAGCGGCGCCGCTGATATTCTCCGGGTGGACTTCACAGAATTTGGGGATGTGTGTCGTGTTCGTGTGTCTCAGACTTTGTCGAGTGATAAACGTTCTCACCCCCTGTAGTTTTTTCCCATCTCAACTTCTTGCGGCAGCAGAGTGGGTAGTGGGTACAACGGAAAATATGCATCAGAGAGAGAGATAAAGCAGAGCATAAGAACCTTTCTCTGGTCCTGTAAATATGATGAAAGGTTTTGCTTAGTTAGTTGCGAAAATTTACTGAAGCAAATTTAATTATAAAATTGATTACATGGATGGACGTACAATCATGAGACGAATCTACTAGAGGTCTTTTACAACACAGACTTTGTGGTAGTACGATAGTATTATCAGTTTTAGATTATATGTAAAATGGTAATTTTCTCAAATATATTATTTGGAAAATTTCCCCGCTGCCCATTCAGCCAAGACACACCCAATTCATATATTTCATTTCCTATATTACAACAATACCATTTTATATTTCCGATAATACCCTTATGCTACCCATATGACCTATGAATACTACCGTATTACAATTTAAAAAATCGATAGTGTAGAATTAATCTCAACCCTTTGATCCTTACATGTAGGTCTTTTTAAATACGAGCCCCTTTTGAATTGGAAGTACATGTCGTATTGTGCATCATAAAAGACCTCATATATTAAGCCTAATCAATCTCTTATTACCGCCCACGGCATCATCTAATCATGTGCCAATTAGACTAAATAGATTCATCTTGCAATTTCATTCGAGAGTTATAGAATGAGTTTTGTTATTAATCCACATTTAATAAGTGTTCGCAACTAAACAAGCCTAGTCTATCTATCATAAGCCCTGTGTAAGAAGAGGTGCTTGAAATGGGCCGAGCAAGGCCTTAGCTGCTACTTCATGCAGGCCGTGAATGCAAGATGAAGGCAAGAACAGAAGCAAATCAAACAATGAAGCAGCCACACTATCAGGTATTTTTTCTTTTTTTTACATTTTTTCCGCCTCAATTTTGCAAAAATATATGGTCCGCAAAAAAATTTGCAAAACTATACATCTGGCGTCGTGGGGGACGGCGGCAGTGACCTACCGCCGTGCCCCACGGCATTAGGAGTCTCGCAGTACTGTAGCACCTCCTACCTACCGCCGTGCCCCATGGCATTAGGAGTCTCGCAGTAATGTAGCACCTCCTACCGCCGTGGGCCACGACGGTAGGGGTGCAGTCTCTTTTCAAAAATTTATATTGTTTTGTTTGAACTTGTATATGAAAATTGTAGCTTTCGACGAGATCTACAACTTTGTAGTTCAAAGTTTTTCGATTTGAAGTCATCTTCATAGTCAAATAATGGATAAAACTATCCGGATCTCAGTTTGCAGTCTCAGATATGAATAGTGTATCGATTATTTGAGTATGAAGATGACTTCATATGAAAAAACTTTGAACTACAAAATTGTAGATCTCGTCGAAAGCTACCATTTTCATATAAAGTTTACCTCCATCCGAGTTCATGCAAAAAAAGTTACAATTTTTTTAACGTAAACTGAAAACTGAGATTTAGATAGTATATCGATTATTTGACTGTGAAGATGACTTCAAACTTTGAATGTAGATCTCGTCGAAAGCTACAATTTTCATATAAAGTTTACCTCCATCCGAGTTAAAAAAAATTACAAATTTTTGAAAAGAGACTGGACCCCTACCTTCACTGGCGCCGTCCCCCACAGTGCTAGATGTATAGTTTTGCAAATTTTTTCGGACCATATATTTTTGCAAAAAAAGGAAAGAAAAATGTAAAAAAAGGAAAAAAAATTCCACTATCAGGGAACATAAAATGACCGAAAGATTGGACTCTAATTGCTGGAACTAGAGAAATATTGAACACATCATGAGGCTCAACATTACTGAGGTCAACACAACAACCAACGAAGGCGGATCTCACATTACTGAGGTCAACGCAACAACTGACAACGGCTTCAACAGAACGGAAACCAGCATGTTTAATCCAGTGGCAGGCTCGAGCACAGGTAAAGAATCATTTCGGATGCATTTCTTCCACGGGCAATCTATCTTACAAGTTTCGTTTGGGCAGCATCTCCCTACCAGGTGTTACAACATTTCCCCTGAGCACGTTTTGTCCCCCTCCAAAAACTAGGAACAGAATCAGAACCTATCCTCTTCTAGCGGGCTTCCAGAGATGAATTTGGGTAAACGAAACAATGTATTCGCTCGCTGGCTTCACATCACGATGCGGAGAACAGCAAGTCCGACGGCTGATATCGAAACGATGGTACCTATGCAGTATTTGATGACATCATACTTTGCTGCCTCCAGCTGGGCCTTCAGTGAGTGAATTTCCTGCATATAGTAACAAAACATTATATTTTTTTTTCTGGGGTAAAATACGATAGCACAGACATGTAGCCTTAGTTCACTACAACTCACCTTGTCAAGCTTTGTGGTAAGGTCAGTAGTTTCCTCATTCTGCTTGGCGAGTTCGTCACGTATGCGCCTGCAGCAATTGTGTTTCAATCAGGTTTAATATTCACACATGAGGCAGTTTTAAAGATGCAGGTGATTATACTGAAAAATAAATTCATCACTGCCCAGCTGCCTTACAGTAACAATAATTCCAAGTGTAACGCATCGACAAAAGAGGCACAAGGCAAGAGCATTAAGATTACACCAGCTAGTTGTGTCATCTTTTTGGAGGCACTCAATATAAAGTGAGTTTTCCTGATACATTAAGACTACATGCAAACCAAAACTAAAATATAGCTCAGTCACATGCAGGTGGTGGAGCATGGTGCAAAATTCTCAATTCATCTACATAGCCTAGCAATCCGTCATTGTTCACAATGTAAATTTCCTCAGCTGATCAATGAATGAGTTGCATCCTTGTTGAGAGAGAATTGCAAGCATCTCAACCATAGACATAAGGCCAAAACTGGTATTATTGAATTTGGATATCTCAGAACATATTGGTCTAGAAATCTTAAAACCTGAACAACAATGCCGTATCAGGTGCCAAAGTGAGCAACGAAAACTAAGAACTAAGTAAGACAAATCCAAGGACTACTTTCTTTGTTCTATATACAAGTTTGTAGAAAGTATAAATTATTACGTTTCAGTGGTCAGCACTCAGCACAACTGGTAGGCAGCGAATGAGAAAAGAACTAAACAAGGACAAGTGATCTTACCCTCTCTCAAGGTTCAGATCCAACCGCTGCCCTGCAGTGACTTTGTCAATCTCATACCTGTTTCACAAAATAAATCATTAGACTGAGTGCGCTCATTCAGATTCCTGATATAAACAGTTCTTCAACTTAAATACTGACTTCAGTTCACTCCTCATCTTATCAATATCTCCACGAAGCTTCTCTGTCTCCCGCTGTAGCAAAGAGAAATGGTTTTCCTGCAGAAAGCAAAGGTCATATTAAGAGATTGCCCCTTGTAACCATTAAAAAAATATAAATACAGGACAAAATACTCAAGACAACAGTTTCTAAAGCTGAAAAGCAAATATAGAAGCAGCAATATGAGGACACCTGAACATTCATGTGTGCATGATGCACAGTAAAAGTGAGAACTGTTTGTAAGTTACTTGTTCACTTATGAAATTGAAATATGTAGTTCTGTATAAATCCAGCTAAAATATTGCGGGTCTGTTCCTATTCTTCAGAGCACACAGCAGAAACGATAACAAAGACAATGCTTCTTATTCCCCATTTTTCAATCTACAATAGTAGGATCACAGTAAAAGAACCAAAGCATCATGGATACAATATAAACCAGAGTACCCTTAAATTCTAGACAGGATTTCTGGAACTCCGCATTCTGAAAGTAAGAATTGTGAGTAGGACTGCTCTTGAAAACTTCATCAGATTGGGATTCCAAATTAGATAATGGTTGCAAACATGACAGTTGACAGGTAGCTTAAACAATGATGGCCAAAAGTATTTCCATATGATTGCACATGGGCACAATCATATGATCCTCCTATACAACTAGACATGCCAGGACATCAAGAACAAAAGAAGTCTTGGTCTATCTGAACAATACTGCGTGATAAGATGAATGAAAGGTTAGGTAACACATCCAACCAAAGAGCAGTTGCGCAACCCAGCAAGACATTCTTGAACTTCAGTGTGTGCAATAAAATATCAGCTACTCAATTTGGAGGGTCTAATATAGCATGACACCTCTAAAGGCTCTAAAGCAAAACATTATAAACAATAATACAGTAAACTGCAGAACCAAATAGAAAACTGCGGTTACATAAGAATACAATGGATTAGAACAGAATTATCGTCTGCACAGGAAATTATAAAAATGCTCAGGAAGCATATATCAAACAAACAAGCCACAAATTTAATTGTTCAAAATAAGAAAAAGTGGTGTGATGAATAATAAAACCGATCATAACTATTTCAAACGTGCATTCACACATTGAAGTGTTAGTAATCATTTTGACAAGGAAGGTTGATTTATTCCTCCCCAGATTTCCTTCTGGCATGTCCAGATAATTAGATATCAGACACATGTTAAAAGCCTCAGAGAGAATATAAGCTGATTCAAGGAATAGTGCAGTAAAAGATACGATGAAAGTAGTCAATCTGACAAGCCCTATGCAATGATAAATTCTTCAAGGTAAAATCAAACAACTGATCTTACTTCAAGATAAAAGGTCAAGTGTTAATAAAAGTGCGCAGAAAATGTACTAGTCTCACAATAAATTAAGAAAGACAAAATGATCAAGATATAGTAATCTCATCGTAGTCTGATACTCAAAAAAGGGGGGAAATATAACTGGCCGTCAAATGATCATATTAACCCATAATCCCCATTCTCACACATCAGTTCCATAAAAACTAGCAGGACCCTATCATAGAAATGAACAGCAGCTCTAAACAAGGTTGCATAAACCTTTCATTCCAGTGATGCTCAAATGGAACATTCTAAAACAATCCAGACAGAAACCAACGGTAGCTGTCTTCACCCAAAAAACATGTTGAAGCTGTGCAATCAAGTTCAATGGAAAGCCAGTAACAGTTTATGTCAGAACTTGTACAAGCTTCCAGAACAATTTCAATGAAAATTCAGCAATAGCTAATTCTCATGACCAAACTGTTTAGTTTTGAACAGTACCTGCGAGCTCTGCACTTGCGACTTGAACTTGGAGATGTTGGACTCCTGCAGCATCTCACTCTGCGCACAACAAAGCAAGGTCACCAAATCAAAAGCGAATTAACCAAACCATCCATGCCTCCAACCAAATCAAACCCTAGGCACGCAATGTGGGGCGTTACCTTCTGCATCTCGGCCTTGGAGACGAAGGACTCGGAGATGCTCTCGAGGCTGTCGTTGAGGACCTCCGTGATCGCGGATGTGATGGCCTCCGCGTGCTTGGTCGGCACGCCCTGCGACTCCAGCTTCCTGACCTGCGATCATCCCCACGAGCGCGCGAGCACCGACCCACATCAGCATCCCGTCGGAGCATTTCGCCGAACACCTCCCGGGCGCACGGCATGTGCGTAAATCGGAACGGAACGGGATAAGCGGAGGGAATTGCTTACGAGGGCAAGGGTGTCGACGAGGAAGGCGCGACGGCCGTTGGTCTTGACGAGCTGCGAGATGCTGCGGGCGGCGCTGGTGGGCACGGCCGCCCCCGCCCAGCGCTGCGGCCACTGGTGCTGGCCGTGCAGGAGCAGGGCGCGCCTGCAGGCGACGGCGGCGGCGGCCATCTCCTCCTCCTCCTCCTCCCCCCACGCGACGCGAGCGGCGGACCGGGAGGGCGGTGGAGGAGGTAGGTTGGTCGGGGCGCGAGCCGGTGGGGAGCGGTTGGGGGGCCGGGCTAGTAAGGCTTTGGTGGGTGGGTGGCGGGCGATTCGGGCGGCTCGGCTTCGTTCCCGGGGGAAGGCGGTGGTGGCGGGATTGGAGGAGGCGGTGGCGGTGGCGGTGGCGCTAATTTGGGAAAAGGTTAGGGGGACGGCGAGGGGGCGACGCTGCCTATATCCGCGTGCGTGCAGTTGAGGCTTGGGGAGGAAGAAGACGCTGCCAAGCAAAGGATTTTTTTTAATAAAAGCAAATAAATGGATTTGCCCTTTTCATTTGTTTTTTTACAAGAAATGGATTTGCCTTGTTGTTGCGTCGTGTGGAAGTGCGGTAGTGTTTGGGGACTTGGGAATCAAGTACTATGCACATATTACTAAATAAAGTCTATTTGTAACAAACTTTTTAGATGAGGTCAACTTTACACAACACATCTAATGAACCTAATAATCTATTATTTGCCACAGTAGTTATTCTTTAATCATGCAGTCAAAGACTTTATTAGATTCGTCTCCTGATTTTACCTGGAGGTTGTGAATATAGTTTTGAAAATTAACTTCATTTAATACCCCAATTAACGTCATAGGTAGATTAAAATTTTTTTACATCTCCCACCAAACATTGCCAGCCTTTCTCCGACGGCCCTTCTTTGGAAAAAAAATCGAAACTGCACATGTGTTATTCATGATCTGCTTGGCACCATTACTAGTGGTCACAAACCCGGTCACAATGGAACTCACAGTTAGACTAACTCCAACAATGACATGTACCGTAAATTTGGAAGGCAAATCCACACTTACCTCCGTGAACATTGATTTGCACCGCCTTCCATTCACTCCTTCTCCAACAGTCATCACATTTTCTGCTTCCCATCAGCACCTCCTTTTGTTCACTCCTTCTCCAACAGTCATCGCATTTTTCGCTTCCCATCTCCTCTGCGTGACCACGCCCCTCCCACATCGCCTCCTCCGGGCACGACCGGCCAACCAGCACAGCTAGAGCTCCCTCCTCCTACAACATCTGTTCCGTCGGCCAACACTCCCTCGACATCCTTCTTCTTTTAGAGGCAAGCATGGTGGTGTGGTGCCGCGAAGGCCATGGTGTCTCGGAGGCGGTGGAGAAGTGGTGGGTGTGGGAGGAGACGACAGCGCGACATCCCGTCCTCCTCCAGCACGGCGTCGCAACATTGGAGGGATGATGGTGCGGCACAGGAGCGCTCTCCTTTGGCTATCTGTCGGTACAATGGTGCCGGCAGTCCACCACGGGGTGGGCTATGGTAGTAGATTGTGTGGAGGGATCGGATCGCCGAGACTGTAGCTAGATGGTGAGACGAGGAACACAAGGGTTTATCCAGGTTTGGACCGCAAAGATGCGTAATACCCTATGTCCAGCGTCTGGTGGTTGAATTGCTTGGGAATTCGAATGGACTTAGGTTTTGGAGGGGTCCCTGCCGCCCTTATGTAGGCATGTGGGGCAGGGTTACAGATCGCATAGGATCTATCCTAGTCGGTTATACAAGATCTTTCCTCATTTACAAGCAATATCTTTTCTAACCAACTAGTCTTCTTCTATGGAACCCTATCCCTTTGGGCGCCGCCGCATCCTTGATTCGTACGCCGGTACCTAGTGCCTCCATGTGGGCCCCGTCCGTCCCTGAAGATACGTTGCAGGCCCATTCCATGCGGCATCCCGGGGGCATATCCCACACACCATCTCCTGCCTGGCAGCGACAGAGCTCCACCCTTCCTCTCGGCACCGGCCGCTAGAGCTCGCGTACGCCCCTCCTCCCCCGACATGCCTCGCTGGCGTCCTCGCCCTCCCTCTCCCTCCCCTACAGCGCCATATGCATTTGAGGAGAGAGGGATTACAATTTTGCATCTCCTCAGTTGTTGAAGGCAATTTGCTTTTCGCATTTGCCTCATCTGTTGGAGACATTTCCTTGCATGAATAGTTGCAAATGGAGAGGCAAAAATGCTTTTGCATGCTCCGTCGGACTCGTCTTAGAATAAGCAGTCATGAGCGGAGTCAAATCTTGATGAATTTAACTATACAAATTCAAATGTACTTGAGGTTTGCTTAGGTAAAATTCTGAAAATAAAATGGCCAGCTGACCCAACAACACGCACCCACACGGGAGGGGTGCACATCCGCGGTACGGCCATTGTTGGGGAATACCCGAAAAATTCGGATAACCTCCCTAACACAAGTATGAGTTCTCAACACGTTCAAGTACAAAGTTAGAGCGCAAAGAGATCGTGATTCCCTCTGCGAATAGCACAAGTTCCAAAAAAAGTCCGAATCCGTTTACACGTGCCCTCGCGCCCCCTTTTATAGGGAGACGAAGGGACTTTTACATTCCGATAACACCCTCGGGCTCGGAGAATATTCTTAATGTGAACACACACAAGAATGTCTTTTCCCCCCTTGCACATTTACAAGTCCGCCACTAGTTCACACTCTAAACCCGGACTTTTTGGGACTACAACTTTGACTTTGCTTCTCCCGTGATTTATGAATGTCTTCGCCCGAAATTCCGAACCGAGGTCTTCTCTGATTCCCGAAGTGGCTCTTGCTTCCCAGCAGGTTCGTGCGTGTCCTTGCGCCTGAGTCCCGAACAGAGTTTTCATCAGATTCCCGAATCGGCAAATCCCCGAAGTTCGGACCATCAACAGTTGAGATTCCGGGCTTCCGCATGTTCATGACTCCGCCTCCTCACCGAATCAAGATTCCCGAACTCTGCACATTCGCGAATTCGAGACTCCGCAGGTTCCAGACTTCCGAGAATCGCGAATTCCCTGCTCCTGAAAAACATGCTTTGAGAATTCCGTTAAAACTTCGACGTTTCGAGGGTGACGGGTTTTCCTGAATTCCCCAACAGCCACAACCGTTATTTTACAAATTATTACAGTAACAATATATTATAAGATTGCGAACTAGGCAACATGCAACCTCAACGACACCATGAGACTAAAAAAATGTGTAGTTTATATCTCACACTAATTGCCACATGGCACACACCAGCAAATGATTGTGACAATGATTTGAAATTGCTGCAATGACAGATGCAACCTATAAGAGCAACTCCAGCAAGGACCTTCAAATTAAAGCCTCCATACCTCATTTGCAGGTCCAATTGTAAAAAATGAAGGCTCAAACTTTAAGCTCAACTCCAGCAAGAAACTTGAAAGGATCAAGATGTCGACTAGAGGGGGGGTGAATAGTCGAACCTGAAAATCACAAACTTTTTACGGTTCGTTAAATACGAAGTCCGAGACTCCGGATATTTTTCCGGATACTCCAGGAATTCCGGAGAATCCGGGAAAATGTCCAGATATTCCGGCCTGCTAGGGAGAGATTAAATTCGACGGAAATTAAACTTCCTCAAAAGTAAATCTGTGAAAATAGGTTATGCACTGAGATGAGACAAGCCTGTTTATCCACTCAAATATTGTAGAAACCTCAACACGAAGTAGATCGGCACCAAACCCTAGGTATGTGCCCAAGATAGAAATAAGCATGCAACAAAATCAACAAGCACAAGAGACACAAGGATTTGTTACCGGAGTTCAACCTCACACCTTGAGGTCTACGTCTCCGTTGAGGTACCCACGAAGGGTGGACCTTTACACCTAGGTCACTTTCCTCCCTCTAGTGACCACAAAGATCAAGCTAGAGTTCTAGCCGGCTAGGAGCTCAAGGCTCCAAGAGTAACAAACACGAATTTTGCCAACCAAGCGAAGAACGAGGTGCCCTAGAGATGGGAAATCAGCTCACTAGCACTCTCCAAGCCCTTGCTCTCAAATCCTCTTAAATCCCACAACAAATCTCACCAACCTTGAGCCAAAGGGAGAAGAGGGGGAATAAATGAGGTCTGTTCAAGTTCAGCACGAAATGGTAGGGAAGAAAAGTAAATGAAGGGGTGGAGGGGGCTTTTATACCCCCTCACCCAGAATATAGCCGTTGAGGCTTTAAGACCCGGAGTATCCGGGGTAAACCCGGAAACTCCGGGAAGTCCGAGACTCGGGGTAAACCGGATACTCCGGCCTTCCAAGGCCAGCACCCAAGAAAAGATCCCCGTGAATGTGTTGGTGCAAAGGTGTCTCTCATAGGTTTTGTTTTAGCAACTAGAGCACCCGCTCGACTCTTGGAAGACATAATTCATGTCCCTCTTGATAGTACGGCATTCCTAGGATTCAAATTCAAAATTAAAATAAATAAGCCTTCTTAGAAATCCTTTAGAGCACCACTTTCCTTTTTGTATAATCAACGAGCTGTGCTTGATGCCATACATAATTTCAATACCTGCTCATGGACTAGGTAAATTCATTAGCTACTTAGGTGTGTGTCATTAAACCACCAAAGCCCACTTAGGGGGCCAAGATACTCTTCAATCTCCCCCTTTTTGGTGATTGATGACAACACACTTAAGTCACATAAGAGATAAACAATGAATATTAACAACTTTCGTAATACTCCCCCTTAATATGTGCATTTTGATCTTGAATATCAATGGTCCTATTAGGGCCAAAATTTTGCACAATAAGAGAACCAAAAGAGTATCACAACAGTGGGGTGCTTGTGATATGCAACGGATAAGGTGACATGCTAATGACATATTATGCACTCAACAAGTAAGACGAGAGAAATGCGGTGCTGAGAGGTCCGAGTCTCGGGCCAGATCCGGAGAGTCCGGAAAAGCCGGAAATTCCGGGAAAATCTCCGGACACTCCGGGCTTCAGCACAGCAGAGAAAAAACAGACTTCACACAGTTTTTCAATCTAGCATAAAGTGTCCTTAGAAGGTAAAAAGCAGAGTAAACCATCACAAACACACAACCAAATTTCTCAAGCTCACATAGTCTCACACATACGAAATTTAGAGTTATTACAAGCCAAGTTACAAATTCAAATATAATAAAGTTCAATTCATTGTTTCACAACACATAAATAGATAAGATCACTCCCCCTTTGGCATCAAGAGACAAAAAGGAAGTGTGAAGTAGCTGAGTCACTCGGAGTCGTCGTCTTCCTCCTCTTCTTCTTCATCATTGTCCTCCTCCTCTTCTTCCTCTTGGGCACCTTGGGCGTCCCACTCCGCAAAAGGGTCATCAAACTCGGGAAGCTCGCGATAGGGATCGGTGGGAAGGCCAAGATGAGACTTGATCTCGATGATGTCCCGGTGGTTCTCATTAGTTTCTGTGGCTATTGTCTTGCACATGCTAAAGATGCTCTTAAGCACCCTCTTTATCATGGAGCCACGGTGCCGACGGGGAGGTGTAGGAGAAGAGAGTGCAGCGGGCAAATCATCATGGCGAGGAGCTGCACTAGAGCCAACATACTTGCGACCTTTGGGAGGCCTCTTGGCTCGGTCACGGAGGTGACGAAGCGGCTCATGGACAACATCCTTGGGATAGCGGACATTTGTAACTCTCTCAATCATGTACATGAGATAGGGGACATATGAAAGATGCTTCATCAGATCATTCATGGCCCTTCTCAGCTCATTCCAAATGAAGTCGAATATACAAAACCCTTCTTCATCCGGTGCCATCCTGTTGAGAAGATTTGGAGCATAGTATCTTAGGGTTGTAGCATCTCCTATCTTGGGATCAATGGTGGCACGAAAGAATTGATTGAGATAGTAGTAGTAAGGATTGAGTTGGTCCCCCTTGCGCTCAATAGCCAAATCTCGACTAGGAAACATGAAGGGGAGCTCTTTGGGCTTGTACTTGTCCTCATTGTGCACGGGAGAGCGCCTCTCATCCTTAGAGCCAAGTCCCAAGAGCCTAGAGAAAGTCATGTAATCAATGGTGCACTTATTTCCTTGAGTTGTCCAAGTGATGGTGTTGTCATGAGGATTGTAGTAATAGGAGCAATGGAATTGAGCAAGAATTTCTTTGTTCCAATTGTACCTAAAACCCATGATATCATAGAGTCCAACTTCCTTGCACTTGTCAATGACGGAGTTGAACACGGTGTTGTTTAGCTCTTCATAATATTTCCAATCAATGTACCTCATTGGCACAATTGGAGCCATGTTCTTTGAAGCTAACTTGGGATTGCGGATAACGGATTGATAAAAATCCCTATGAAAGTCACACCAAAACCTTGCCTCAAGCCCTTCTCCCTTGAGGTACAAATATACATTCTCCTATCTTTGCTCCCTCACTGCTAGAGAGTTCCTGGAGTAGCCCCTTATCATATGTTCAGCAAATCCAAGAACAGAACCGGGGTCCCTTAGCTTGATGGGAGTGTCAACTACCCGGACATTTTGTGGGAGGGTAGGAATGAGCCTAGGAGGGGTTTTGGGGCAGATGTGAGTGCTACTCCTTGCTTGTGTTTAGGAGGAACACGAGTAGCTGGACGGCTTTGATGGACATATGGGGCTTGATGGCTCTTTTTGGGATGGGGTTTGTAGCGGGGTTTTTCTTTTGCTGGCCCCTTTCCATGGCGACGAGGGGGCTCGGGTGACTGCTCATATGTCTCATCTTCCTCATCACCATCACTCTCGGTCCTTGTCGTATGGACCTCCTTGGTCCCACTACCTCGGTGGGTACCAGGACCGACTACTCGGTGGGCCCCTGGGACTACCCGGCTTGCGCTACACGGCACCTGATGGCGTGGAGCACAAGGACTACAGAGGAGAAGTACTCGGTTAGGAAGCTGTACATGTCCCGCACTGTATGGAAGACTCCTAGACGTACTCGACTAGTACTCTCTCCCTACTCCGACTTGTAACCCTGCCTCCCGGACTATATAAGGCGAGGCAGGGACCTCTCTCTAGGCATCCAATCTCATCTCACGGCGTACAATTACACCATCTTGTAATCGTACCCAATCAATCTAGAGCTACGCAGCATACAGGATGTAGGGTATTACGCACCTCGCGGCCCGAACCTGTCTAAATTGTGTGCCACGTGTCTCTTCCTTCGAGTTACCGATCTCGGCGAGGCCACATTCATCTACTTCGGGTACTCCCCTTAGTAGGTTGCCGGTCTAAAACACCGACACCGGCGCGCCCGGGTAGGGGATCTTGCCCGAGATCACATGGCGAACTCGACGGCTCCTGTCTACTTCAAGCCAACCGTCGCCTTCAACCGCGGCGACACCTTCGTCTTCGGCGCTTGGGTCTGCACCGCTGACGGCGCGGGGTCCTTCCAGCGCCGCCTCACCATGCCGCCCAACCCGAGGACCGGCTTCGTGACACTTCCTGAAGTTGTCACAGGCGAACTCGCCGGTAAGTTCGGCGAAATTTCGCTCTTCAACCACCACTTCGAGCTCGAGTCTGCTTCCAACTCGAACTCGATGTCTCCATGGGCTATCGCATGCGAGCCGGCTGCTCAGCCATCGCATGTGGTACCCCCACCCCGCGAGCGCTCCACGCGTGGTCCCCACATCCTCAGCCGGGCCCGCACGGAGGCTCCCTCTTCGCGCCGGGCCGGCAAGGAACCTGTACCCGAGTACAACTCAGACTCCGACACCGCCCCCGGCCATGCTTCGGACTCCAACCCCCTCTCCGGGTTCTACTCGGATTTCGCATACGAGTTCGACTTCGGGTCGGACCCAGAGGATCCCGAGTCCGAGGACAATTCTACTGAGCATCCCTTATCAGGGCCGGCCTCTGGGCTGGTTATAACATCGACACCGGCCGGGAGATTCGTCTACTGGCCAGACCGCAAGCCCGCTGACCTGATAAGTGGAGACTCACGCTACGCCGCCTACATCGACTCGCTCCCGTTCCAGGAGGGAACACCACTTGCCCGAGCTGACTCGAACACCCCAACGGAGGTGGCGGCTTCTGAGTCCAGCCTTGGCACCCCTGATCGCCAAGTCTTCATGGCTGCCGGCGACACTCTAGGACCCTCAGGGACGGCTCAAGACAAGTAACTTGAAGACATCTCCTCAGATGAGCTGTCTACCGACGCACCTCCAGACGAGACCCCTGCCAACAGGGACGCTCGACGTGAGCGTAACAGGAAGCGCAACGAACGGCGTCGGCGGCTCAGAGACAACCTCCCCATCCGCAACCTCGGCGGAAGCTCTCGGCGCGGTCGAGAGCGAGTACACACTACCCCCGAGCAATGCCTCATGTCGATCACGGCGATCGCACGCCGGGCTCGGGGCATACGCGCCGGGAGAAGTCATCGCCAAGCTCGGCCGAAGATGCCTACTTCATGCGGGTCGACAACGAGGTCAACCGGCCTCCTCCCGCCGGGGAATCGCGACAACGAAGCTACAAGTCGCAGTGCCGACCTCGGTCGCAACCGTACTCGAGCCGAGCTCCCGGCTCAGCCCAACCGTACTCGCGCGAACGTCGGCAGACCCTCACAGGGTGGCAACAGCAACCGCGAGGTCGTTCCTCACCATGCTCCTGCCGGCGGCGGCGGCGCGACCACCGACGGCGGTGGCGGCAACAACGGAAGCTCCAACCACGGAGCCAACGGGGAGGGGCGGCGGCGGCGGCGGTCGTGGCGGTCGTGGCCACGCGAACGGCCACGCCTGCGGTGCCTCACAGGGCGGCTACGACGCCCGCCAGAAGATTGAGGAGCTGCGGCGGAAGAAGTCAGCCACCGCAGGCGACAACGACGGCTTCCCCACCTTCTCACCTCGACTTCGCAATTTGCTCCTCCCCGAAAAATTCAAACCTTTGGGGATCACCAAGTACGACGTGAAGCAAGACCCCATCCAGTGGCTCAGATGCTATGCCCTCTCCATCGAGAACGCTGGCGGCAACAACGACACCAAGTGCCTCTACGTCCCCTTCTGCTTGGACCAAGCTCCACTCACATGGCTCGAGTCGCTGGACAAGCACTCGATCGACAAGTGGGACCAGCTGAAAGAGCAGTTCACCAGCAACTTCGCGGGCGCCATGGGCCGATCGGGTGCTCGCATGGACCTGGCCATGGTCAAGCAGGAACAAGGCGAGACCCTCCGCAAGTACATGCGCCGCTTCTTCGACAAGCGCGCTACCTAGTCGACGTCACTGACAAGGAGGTCATCGACCTCTTCCAAGACGACCTCTACCATCGCCGCACCTTTGAAGACTTCGGTCGTCGCCGCCCCAAGTCCATCCCCCACCTCAAGGACATGATCACGTCCTGGGCGGATGAAGAAGACAAGGCCAACGCCAAGTACGATGCCATCTGTGGCAAGAACAAGCGAGAACACGGGCGGCGGCAGCGGCAACAACGGGAACCAAGGCGGACGCAACAACAACAACTACTCGGGTCCCAACCGCAAGCGCAAGCCGAAAACACCGTTGCGGCTATCCGGTGCCCGCGAATGAGAACTCGAAGAGGAACTCCGGCGGCTTCAAAGACTTGTCGAAGGAGAAGTGTCCGTGGCATCCGAACGACAACCACACCACCGAGCGGTGCTACCAACTCGGGCATGCACTCAAGAGTACTCCCAGCCACCGCACCCTCACGACAAGAAGGGCAAGAAGAAGAATGACGGAGACAACAATGACTTCCAGGAACCCGATAAGACTGTCAACGTCCTCTTCGGCAGACTACCCAGCAGGCGGGAGCAAAAGGCTACCCGTCGAGAAGTTATGAGCATTGAACCAGCGGTCCCGACCCCTCTCAGATGGTCGGAGGTACCCATTACCTTCTCCCGTGCGGATCAATGGACCAGCTTCTCTGAACCAGGGCGGTTCCCCCACGTCCTGAAGCCGGTGGTCGCGGGCTCCAAGCTCAACAAGGTCCTCATCGACGGTGGAAGCGTGCTCAACGTCCTTTTCACCAAGACCTTGAAGAAGATGAAGCTCGACATCACCCACATGCTCACCAAGAGCAACACGCCCTTCTACGGCATCGTCCCCGGTAACGCGGCTATCCCACTAGGCTCGGTGGTCCGCCGCTACCTTCGGGGAATCTCGGGACAACTACCGTACCGAGTACATCAAGTTCGAGGTCGCGGACTTCGAGACTTCCTACCACGCCATCCTCGGCAGACCGGCCATCGCCAAATTCATGGTGGCGCCCCACTACACCTACTTGGTACTCAAGATGCCAAGCCCAGCGGGTGTACTCTCTCTCCAAGGGGACTTGAAGATCTCCCACGACTGCGATACAGAAGCCGTGGAGATCGCCTCTACGAATCAAGTACCCAACGCTATGATGGAGGTCTACACTTTGCGTCGAAGAAGCTTGCTACAAGTGAACTCGACATCCGGAGAAGTCCGATAGCGCCAATAAGCCTCGGCCAGCGCGAGGAGGTTCTAGTCAAGACGATCGACCTCGGAACGGGCGACTCCAAAGCAAGACCACCACCATCGGGGCCGGCCTCGACCCCAAATAGGAAGACGCGCTCATCAACTTCCTCCGGCTAACCGCGACATCTTCGCGTGGAAGCCGACGGACATGCCGGGAGTGCCCAAGGAGTTGATTGAGCACGCGCCTCAATGTCGATCCTAAGGCCACCCCCAAGCGACAACACCTCCGACGCTTTGCCGACGACAGACGGGATGCCATCAAGAAGGAACTTGCCAAACTACTCGCGGCTGGCTTCATCAGAGAAGTCTTCCATCCTGAGTGGCTCGCCAACCCCGTCCTCGTCCGCAAGAAGAACTCGAACGAGTGGAGGATGTGCGTCGACTACACCGACCTCAACAAGCACTGCCCCAAGGACCCCTTCGGGTTGCCGCGGATTGATCAAGTCATTGACTCCACGGCGGGCTACGACACGCTCTCGCTTCCTCAACTGCTACTCCGGGTACCACCAGATCGCGATCAAGGAAGAAGACCAGGAGAAGACCGCGTTCATCACCCCGTTTGGCGCGTACTGCTACACGACCATGTCCTTCGGGTTGAAGAACGCCGGCGCCACCTACCAACGAGCTATCCAGGCCTGCTTCAAGAAGCAACTCAACAAGAACGTCAAAGCCTGCTTCAAGACCAGAAACTCCAGTACCCTCATCGACGACCTCGAAGAGACTTTCGCATCCCTGCGCGAGTACCGCTGGAAGCTCAACCAGAACAAGTGCGTCTTCGGCGTACCTTCGGGCAAACTACTCGGCTTCATCATTAGCCAATGCGGCATCGAAGCCAACCCCAAGAAGATCTCCGCCATCACCAGCATGAAAGCTCCCACGTGCATCAAAGACGTCCAGAAGCTGACCGGATGCATGGCGGCCTTGAACAGATTCATCTCGAAGCTTGGAGAACGGGGGCTCCCCTTCTTCAAACTATTCAAGCACCAAGAGAAGTTCGTGTGGACTCCGGAGGCGGATCAAGCCCTTGCCCGGCTCAAGGACTTCCGTCGAAGCCACCGGTCCTCACGGCTCCTCGCAAAGGCGAGCGACTACGGCTCTACCTCGGCCGCGACTACTCATGTGGTCGATCTTGCCATCATCGTCGAGCGGCGGGGAAGACGGCCACGCCTACTCGGTCCGGGGCGCCCGGTCTACTTCGTTAGCGAGGTCCTGTCGTAGTCCAAGACACGCTATCGGCCGTACGAAGCTCCCGTACGCGGTACTCATCACCTCGCGGAAGCTACGACACTACTTCCGGGAGTACTCGATCTCCGTCGTCACCGACTACCGCTCGGCGACATCTGCGCGGAACCAAGATGCTACTGGAAGAATCTCCAAGTGGGCAGTCGAGCTCGGCGCCCTCACCATCGACTTCAAGCCACGCACGACCATCAAGTCGCGAGCCCTAGTCGACTTCATGGCGGAGTGGCAGGAGAACCAGCTACCTACTCCAACCGTGCGACCAGAGCATTGGGTGATGTACTTCGACGGCTCACTCAACCTCGAGGGCGCAGGTGCAGGGGTACTCCTGATCTCTCCAACGGGTGAACAACTCAAGTACGTCCTGCAGATCTTCTGGAAGGTCTCAAACAACGAAGCCGAGTACGAAGCTCTCCTACACGGGCTCCGCCTCGCGGCTTCACTGGGCATCAAGCGGCTACTAGTCTACGGCGACTCCGCAGTGGTCATCAACCAAGTCAACAAGTCCTGGGACCGCAACAAGGAGAACATGGACGCCATTGCCTAGAAGTTCGCAAGCTCGAGAACAAGTTCTATGGTCTCGATTTCCACCACATCGTCCGCGACAACAACGTTGCGGCGGACGTCTGTCGAAAGCTTGGATCTACCCACGCTCAAGTACCGGCGGGTGTCATCGTTCACGAGCTTCACGCGCCATCCATCCCGGAGCCGGCACCACCGACCACTGTCCCCGCCGCATCCCCCGGCCGGACGAGAGGTCATGATGATCGACGTGGAGCGGAGGCAACCCTTCATCAACTACCTCGGCGAGCGAGAAGGTTCCCTCGGACAAGAACTTGGCCGAGCAGCTCATCCGCCGCGCCAAGTCCTACGTCCTCGTCGGAGACAAGCTTTACAAGCGGGGCGCATCTTTCGGAGTACTCATGAAGTGCGTCCCCGAGCAAGAAGGCAAGGACATCTTGGAGGAGATCCACAAGGGCGTCGCGGCAATCACGCATCTTCCCTTACGGCGGTCGCCAAGGCCTTCCGGTGAGCTTTCTCTGCGGCCCACGGTCCGGGCGATGCCGAAGAACTCGTCGAAGGTGCCAAGGATGCCAATACTTCGCCAAGCGACAACATGTCCCGGCCTACAAGCTAGTCACCATACCGCCAACCCGGCCCTTCGCCTCGCTGGGGGGCTCGATATGATTGGGCCACCGCCAAGCGCGCCGGAGTGGTTTCAACGAGGTATTGGTGGCCATCGACAAGTTCACCAAGTGGATCGAGGTCAAGCCGGTCACCTCGTTGTCGGTGTTTTAGGCACGCAACCTACTACGGGGAGTACCCGAAGTAGATGAATGTGACTCGCCGAGATCGGTAACTCGAAGGAAGAGACACGTGGCACACAATTTAGATAGGTTCGGGCTACGAGGTGCGTAATACCCTACGTCCCGTATGCCGCGTAGCTCGGGATTGATAGGGCACGATTACACGATGGTGCAATTATGCGCCGTGAGTTGTATGAGAGGAGATTGGATGAGGGGGATCGATCCCCGCCTCGCCTTATATAGTCGGGAGGCGAGTTACAAGTCGGAGTAGGAAGAGAGTACTAGTCGAGTACGTCTAGGAGTCCCTCTACGTACGGTGCGGAACATGTACGGCTTCCTAACCAAGTACTACTCCGTGTAGTCCTTGTGCTCCACGCCTTCGGATGCCGTGTAGCGCAAGCGGGTAGTCCCAGGGGCCCACCGAGTAGTCGGTCCTGGTACCCACCGAGGTAGTGGGCCCAGGGAGGTCCATACGACAAGCCCCCGAGTACTTTGTAGTCGAGAAGGATAGCTTCAAGTAGTCTTGACGGCTTTAACGAGTAGTCCTCAAGCGTCCCTGAGCGCTACAAGTCAAAAGTCCTCAAGAGTAGTCGAAGCATCCCGAGGCTGGAATGTACTCCAGTCGATGTTTGAGCAATCTTAAAGTCTTCTCGAGTAGTCCCAAGCTCCTTGAAATCTGCCTTCGAAGGTCTTCAAAAAATGCCTGTCTTGTCTTGAAGCCGGAGCCGTCATGGAGGTGTGACTTGCGGAACCGCACTCCATATGGAGTAGCCCCGGAGCCTCGAGCCGCGGGCTGCGGCTTAGGGTCCATCCGAAATCTTGGCAAGATAATCCCGAAAAATCCGGAGAGAAAAACCGAAGGACACGTGGCACGGAGCCCCGGAGCCTTGAGTCGAGTACTTCCTCTCGAATTGAAGGGTCTTCTTGGAGAATGTGTCTGAGATGCTCTTGAGACTAGCCGCGTCCCGGGGTAGTCGAGTAGAAGTAGCCGAGCCCCCGAGGTGAGGCGCGTCGACTAGTAGAAGACGAAGAGTCACGCGCAGCCGCTGAGTCAGCCGCGCGTGGACTTATCCAACCGCCCGTTGTGGAAGCGATTTGGCTTATAAATAGAAGCCAAAACTCTTAGGGTTTTCACCCAAGTGAGCCGCAGTCATCTTCACTTGAATCTTGAAGTAGATCTACTCCAGCACCTGCTGCCGCCAAAGTAGATCCGAGCGCATCGCCACCCGAAGCCTTTAGGGTAGCCCCCGAGCGGATGCGAGTGAAAACTCCTTGCACTTGGAGAATGAAGCCGTCGTCGTCGAAGACGTCGAAGACCGGCGGGAAGAAGAGAGGCCGTGCGAGAGGCCGCCGCGGCCGCCACTAGTGCGGCGCGCCTCGTCTCCACCGCGCGCGATCCAAGCCGCGAGTGGAAGAAATTGAAGGTCAAGACGGAGGACGCCGACCCCGTTGAACGGCGGGTTCATCGGGGAGAAGGAAATCGACATGTGGAGATCCGCCGGCGAGAGATCCGTATCCGATGGAGAAAGCCGAAGACGAGATCCCGATGTTCTCGCGCTTCGTGGAGCGCGGTCTTGCACTCCCGGCAAGCGACTTCTTCAAGGGGCTCGCTCGGGTACTACGGCATCGAGTACCTCAATCCGAACCCCAACGGCATCTTCCATACGTCCGTCTTCGTCCACTTCGCGAAGCCTTCACGGGGATCAAGCCGCACCGGATGCTCTTCGGAAGTTCTTCCGCGTCAAGCCGCGGCCCGGCGCCTCCAACCCTAGAGTAGTCGGAGGGGCGGAATCCGGTTGAGGGAGGACGCGCGGAGCGAGCACGGCGTACAAGCTCGTGGACTCCAACACCGACCGGAAGACGAGATGGTTCTACATCACGAACCACCATCCCGAACTATCGAAGCCGAGCGGACGGCGGCCCCGGGCACCAAGATTGGTGGAACACGGAGCCCATCATGCAAGAGGGGATCCCGGCTCCCCGAGCTCGCTAGCACGCATCAAGACTCTCAAGGATGCGGGAGCGAGGGCCGAGCACGTGGCCTTCGGTTTCATGAAGCGCGAGGATCCGGCCGGCCGATGGCGCGGGATACGATGGGCTTCGAGTACACCGGCGACGACGACACGTCGCGGATGCGGGGGGCGGGCCGGACGACAACGACATCGTCAAAAGGTTGTCGAGGATCTTCAAGGACATGCGCGCCGTACACGGCGTGTCCGGTGGCCGAGGAGTACTCCGCCGCGCGCCCGCCCAACGAGGGTGAGTAGTCGTACCCCCCCCTCGTCGAGTAGTGAGTACTCGTAGTGAAGTTGCCGACGCCTTGTGTCTTTGCGCGGGATGATGTGAAGCGGTTCGTCTCCGAGCCGCGGCCGCCACCGAGCGGGATCGAGATCCCGATGGTGGGGAAGGTGAAGGAGCGCCGCGAAGTCGGTGAAGGCGACGCCACCGTCATCGTGGAGGATACCTCCGATGACGACGATGAAGATGAAGACACGGCGGGACCGCTTCCGGTGCGCGGTCGAGGTTTAGCCATCCGGGCTTGCCTCATGTGCCACTTGTTCAAGACCCTCGGCTAGCACGGAGGCTAGCCTTCTTCGCGCCGCCAAGGAAGCCGCGCAACCCCGCCAAGAAGCGGGTGGCAAAGAAGATGAAGGTCTCGAGAGACCACGCCTCGGAGGTAAGTCATCTTGAGCGAGTAGTCGAGTACCGGTGTTCGAGTACGGTGGCCGACGAGTAGTCGTCCTTTGTGTACGAGGAGGTGCCACCAATGGAGCCGTCGAAGAGGGCGACGAAGGCGTGTGGGACCCGATGGGGGAAGCCGGCCGGAAACCGAAGTCCGGCCCCCCGCGTCGTAGAACTCCCTGGCGCGGCTAGGTGCCGGCCCCTTGCTCCGAGAGGGAGAGCGAGAGTACCGCGCGCCGCCGCCGTTGGAGAGATGGAAGCCGCGGGGACGCGAGAGACGTCGCGCGCCGCCGCCACCGTGGAGGAGGCGGTAGTCGAAGAGGCGGAGGAAGAGACGCCCGCCGAGGGTGGGCCGGTTGACATTGCCGCATCCTCGGTGCTCCGGCCGTGACCATCGTCGGTCGAACTTGTAAGTACCACGTCCTTATGAGTAGTACTTGCTGCGGTGAGTCGATTTGTGCGACAACCCCTCGCGGGAATACTTCGCGAGAAAATCCACGGATGCGAGGCCGGGACGGGGAAGAGCCCCCAACGGGCGAGGCGGAGGAAGCGCACCGCCCGTCGAGGAGGCCGCTCCCGAAGCCCAAGCCGCGACCGAGCCCCGGCCTGCGGAAGCACCGGCCGCCACGGGCGGTCGTAGTCGAAGGTGAGTGCCCCTCTTGAAGCCGTGAGAACTCCCGGGACGAGTAGTCGCGAGCACGCGATGCGCGTGTTCCTTGTTGACGGGCGCCGAAGGAGGTGACATCCCGGCGGGGGTACCCATGCGGGAGTTGGCACCGAGAGGCCCCGAAGCCGCGGAAGGAGCCCCCGAGCCCGTGGGGGAAGTCGTCGAGAAGTCCGCCGAGGGGGAGGCGGCTACCACGTCGCCGGGGGTTGCCCCGGAGGTGGCAATCCGATCCCCCGAGATCCAAGACGCGGAGCCTATCCGCTCGGCGCCGATGACGGAGGCTACGTCGAGTAGCGGTGGCGGGATTGAGCTGGCGGCCGACGATCTCGTCGAGCCGGCAACGGTGGCCCGGCACACGGGAGGCGATCCGGCGGGCCGGCCGGTGGATGAAGGTACGTAGCCGGAGCCTTCCGAGTATTCAATCCTTTGCGTTGAGTACTCTTCTTGACTTGAGCTTGTCTTGTGCGCGACGTCGCGGAGCGGTCCCGCGAGAAGTCGAACTCTTTGCAAGGTTACGGCGACACCGTGCTCCCGGGGCCGAGGCCCCGGAGGAGCGGCTCGTGAAGTCGCGGAAGCACGCGGCCGCGATGCAGTCGAAGCTCGATGCCGCCTTCGCCAAGTACCACAACGACGTCATGGACTTGCAGGCGAAGGGCGACGAGTTGGTGCGGAAGAACAAAGGCCTCCGCAATAGGAATAAAGGTACGTCCTTTGACGTGTCGGGTACTTGTTGGAAGTCGTCAAGCCTCTGACCCGTTGTTGTGTTTCCGTGTTGCAGAACTCGAAGGCCGGGTGGAGCGTACCGAAGGCCTCGGAGGTCGGGCATGAAGAACCTTTTCTACCGGGAGCAAGAAGCCCGCCGGTACTTGAGCTCGACTACAAGGAGCTCGCCTTCGAGTGCGAGAAGCATATGGAGCTGCGGATTGCCTCTGACAGAGATCTCGTCAACTGCTACAAATCTTTGCAGAAGTTGAATGAAGATTGCGAGGCGCTCCGAGCCCAGCTGAAGGACCTTGAAGAGGCTGCTCTCCCGATTGCGAGGCTCCTGGTGCCGCACCCGGGCGGCCCCAAGATCGCTCCTTTGGCGGATCGACTTCGTGAAGCGCCAAGCCGGGCCGGCCGCCTACGTCAAGCACATGGCCAAGTTGATCCCGAAGCAAGTGCGGCCTTCATGAAGTCGTACTTCCCGAAGGCTCCGGTGGAGGTGGTCGCCGGCGGGGTAGCCGCCAAGCTTGCTCGGATGAGCGATGCGCGTAGCCGCTGGAGCGAGATGGCTCCCATCGCGGAGCGAGGTAGCCGAAAAGCCGAACCTCCGGTAGCCCGCATAGGTAGCTTAGTAGACATAATTGTGCGAGAAGCATTTATAATGAACTGTTCATGTATCAATGAAGTGAAATTTTCCGGCAATGAGTACTCGTAACCGCGATCTCGAGTGCGGAGCGCCCGTCGTGGAGTAGGTGCGAGTAGTAGTACTCGGCTTTAGTAGTCCCGTCGCGGGGAGCGAACGAGTAAACAAGTTGATGAAAAATCAAGCTTTATTGCGAAGAAGTACACACGGGTGGCCGGGGCCGTAGTTACAAGTAGTAGCCTGGACCGGAGGCCGCTTACGGCTAAGTGGCGGCGGAGCGGGTAGCCGCTTGCGGTCGCGGTGATCCGTAGGTAGCCGTGTAGGGCCGGATCGCGGATCCATAGGTAGCCGCGGGGGCCGGATCTTGGAGTGTGGTCTCTTGGTAGGCCGTTGCTAGAGTCCTTGACGCTCGTCGCGGCCCGGGGGGTCCGTAGGTAGCCGCGCGGGCCGGACACGGAGGAGAGTAGTCGGAGACTTGGAGCCGGGACCGGGGGGGGTCGCTTGCGGCAAGGGGTGTTGACGTAGTCGTGTAGACTTGAACCCCGGAGTAGTCGTGTAGACTAGGCGGAGAATCGACGAGTTGGTCGACGTTCCACGAGTTGTTGACATCTTCGCCTTCAAGTGTTTGGAGGCGGTAGGAGCCGGCCGGTCACCTTAGCCACGGTGAAGGGGCCTTCCCGGGGGAGGCCGAGCTTGTGGAGTCCTTCCGTGTTACGGGATACGGCGGAGGACAAGATCTCCAACGTTGAAGGAGCGTTCCTTGACGTTGCGATCATGGTAGCGTCGGATACCCTCCGGGTACCTTGCCGATTGGACGAGGGCGGTGCGGCGAGCTTCTTCGAGGGCTGTCGATATCAACTCGTCTGCTTGTCTTCCGAGACGCCTTCGTCGTAGTGCTCCACCGCTGGCGAGTTCCATATGACGTCGGCGGGGAGGATGGCTTCGGAGCCGTAGACCGGGAAGTAGGGGGATTGCCCCGTTGGCTTGGATGGTTGAGTCCGCGGCCCCCGAGTGCGTTGGGTAGTTCCTTGATCCACTTGCCCCCTTTGGAGTTAGCAGCGTCGTGTAGCCGCTTCTTGAGGGCGTCGAGCACCATCCCATTGGTGCGCTCGACTTGTCCGTTGGCCCGTGGATGGGCGACTGAGACGTATCTGACGTCGATCCCGTTGTTCTCGCAATATTCCCGGGGCGGTGGTTGTTGAAGTTGGACCCCGTGTCCGCGATGATGCGGTGGGGTAGCCGTAGCGGTGTACGAGTTCATCCGGGAAGTCGAGTACTCTATCGGCCTTGGGGCATGTGACCGGCTTGACCTCGATCCACTTGGTGAACTTGTCGATAGTCACCGGTACCGTTGAATCCTCCCGGCGCGGTTGGCGGTGGCCCAATCATGTCGAGCCCCCGGTGGCAAAGGGCCAAGTCGGCGGTATGGTGACTAGCTTGTAGGCCGGGACGTGTTCTTGCTTGGCGAAGAACCGACATCATTGGCACCTTCGACGAGTTCTTCGGCATCGCCCGGGCGTGGGCCGGTAGAAAGCTCGTCGGAAGGCCTTGGCGACCGGCGTGCGTGAAGACGCGTGGTTGCCGCGGACGCCCTTGTGGATCTCCTCCAAGATGTCCTTGCCTTCTTCACGAGGGACGCACTTCATGAGTACTCGGAAGATGCGCCCGCTTGTAAAGCTTGTCTCCGACAAGGACGTAAGACTTGGCGCGGCGGACGAGTTGTTCGGCCGCGTTCTTGTCGGAGGGGACCTTCGCGCTCGGCCCGAGGTAGTCGATGAAGGGTTGCCTCCAGTCCACGTCGATCATCATGACCTCCTGCCCGGTGGTGGATGGGGCTGGTACAGTGGTTGGTGGCGCCGGCTCCGGGATGGATGGCGCGTGAAGCTCATGGACGAAGACGCCCGCGGGTACTTGGGCGCGGGTGGATCCAAGCTTCGAGAGGACGTCCGCTGCAACGTTGTTGTCGCGGACGATGTGATGGAACTCGAGACCGTAGAACTTGTTCTCGAGCTTGCGGACTTCTAGGCAGTAGGCGTCCATGTTCTCCTTGTTGCGGTCCCAGGACTTGTTGACTTGGTTGATGACCACTGCGGAGTCGCCGTAGACTAGTAGCCGCTTGATGCCAAGTGAGCCGCGGGGCGGAGCCGTGTAGGAGAGCTTCGTACTCGGCTTCATTGTTTGAGACCTTCCGGAAGATCCGCGGGACGTACTTGAGTTGTTCGCTCGTTGGAGAGATCGGGGAGTACCCCTCGCGCTGCGCCCTCGAGGTTGAGTGAGCCATCAAAGTACATCACCCAATGCTCTGGTCGCACAGTGGGAGTAGGTAGCTGGTTCTCCCGCCACTCTGCCATGAAGTCGACTAGTGCTTGTGACTTGATGGTTGTGCGTGGCTTGAAGTCGATGGTGAGGGCGCCGAGCTCGACGGCCCACTTGGAGATTCTTCCGGTGGCGTCTTGGTTCCTCGGGATGTCGCCGAGCGGGTAGTCGGTGACGACGGAGGCCGAGTACTCACGGAAGTAGTGTCGTAGCTTCCGCGAGGTGATGAGTAGAGCGTACGGAGAGCTTCGCACGGGCGGTAGCGAGCCTTGGACTACGATAGAACCTCGCCGACGAAGTAGACCGGGGCGGCCCCGGACCGGATAGGCGTGGCCGTCTTCCTGCCGCTCGACAACGATGGCGATGCGACCACGTGAGTAGTCGCGGCTAGGTAGAGTAGTAGTGCTCGCCCTTGTGAGGAGCCGTGAGGATTGGCGGCTTCGACGGGGAAGTCCTTGAGGCGGGCAAGGGCTTGATCCGCCTCTGTAGTCCACACGAACTTCTCGTGATGCTTGAGTAGTTTGAAGAAGGGGAGGCCCCGTTCTCCTAGCCTCGAGATGAATCGTTCAACGCCGCCATGCACCCCGTCGGCTACGGGAGCGTCCTTGATGCTCGTGGGAGCTTTCATGCTGGTGATGGCGGAGATCTTCTCGGGGTTGGCTTTGATGCCGCGGCGGGGCGATGATGAAGCCGAGTAGTTTGCCGAAGGGACGCCGAAGACGCACTTGTTCGGGTTGAGCTTCCGGCGGTACTCGCGTAGCGATGCGAAGGTCTCTTCAAGGTCGTCGATGAGGGTGCGGAGTCCCTGGTTTTGACAACCACGTCATCCACGTAGGCCTCGACGTTCTTGTTGAGTTGCCACTTGAAGCGAGCTGGATGGCCCGTTGATAGGTAGCGCGGCGTTCTTCAACCCGAATGACATGGTCGTGTAGCGATGCGCGCCAAACGGGGTGATGAACGCGGTCTTTTCCTCGGTCTTCCTCCTTGATTGCGATGCGGTGGTACCGGAGTAGCGATCGAGGAAGCGGAGCGGTCGCGGCCCGCCGTGGAGTCGATGACTTGATCAATCCGCGGCGGCCGAAGGGGTCCTTGGGGGCGTGCTTGTTGAGGTCGGTGTAGTCGACGCACATCCTCCACTCGTTCGAGTTCTTCTTGCGGACGAGGATGGGGTTGGCGAGCCACTCAGGATGGAAGACTTCTCTGATGAAGCCTGCTACGAGTAGCTTGGCGAGCTCCTTCTTGATGGCGTCCCGTCTGTCGTCGGCAAAACGTCGGAGGTGTTGTCGTTTGGGGGTGGCCTTTGGATCGACGTTGAGGCGGTGCTCAATCGGCTCCCGGGGCACTCCCCGGCATGTCCGTCGGCTTCCATGCGAAGATGTCGCGGTTAGCCCGAAGGAAGGCGATGAGCGCGTCTTCGTATTTGGGGTCGAGGCCGGCCCCGATGGTGGTGGTCTTGCTTTGGGGTCGCCCGTTCCGAGGTCGACCGACTTGACGAGTACCTCCTCGGGTGGGCGAGGCTTGTTGGCGGCCCGTCGGACTTCTGCGGGATGTCGAGTTCGCTTGTGGCAAGCTTCTTCGACGCAGCGTAGACCTCCATCATCGGGTTGGGTACTTGGTTTGTTGAAGCGATCACCACGGCCTCTCGTATCGCGATCGTGAGAGATCTTCAAGTCCCCCCGGAGGGAGAGTACACCGGGCCGGGCTTGGCATCTTGAGTACCAAGTAGGTGTAGTGGGGCACCGCCATGAACTTGGCGATGGCCGGTCGCCGAGGATGGCGTGGTAAGAGGTCTCGAAGTCCGCGACCTCGAACTTGATGTACTCGGTGCGGTAGTTGTCCCGAGACGCCCCGAAGGTAGCGCGGCGCACCACCGAGCCCGGTGGGATAGCCGCGTTGCTCGGGACGATGCCGTAGAAAGGCATGCTGCTCTTGTCGAGCATGGGGGTGACGTCGAGGTTCATCTTCTTCAATGTTTTGGTGAAGAGGACGTTGAGCCCGCTTCCACCGTCGATGAGCACCTTGTTGAGCTTGGAGCCCGCCACCGTTGGTTTCAGGACGAGAGGGAACCGTCCGGTTCAGAAGAAGCTAGTCCCGCGGTCCGCGCGGGAGAAGGTGATGGGTACCTCTGACCACCTGAGAGGGGTCGAACCGTTGGCTCGATGGACATCACTTCATGACGGGTAGCCTTACGCTCCCGCCTGGCGGGCGATCCGCCGAAGAGGACGTTGACGGTCTTCTCGGGTTCTTGGAAGTCGTTGTCGTCGCCGTCCTTCTTCTTGCCCTTTTGGTCGTGAGGGTGCGGTGGCTCCGCGTATCCTTGAGTGCGTGCACGAGCCGGTAGCACTTGCTCGGTAGTGTGGTTGCCGTTTGGATGCCACGGGCACTTCTCCTTCGGCGAGGTCCTTGAACTCGCCGGAGTTCTTCTTCGAGTTCCCTTTCGGAGGGCGCCGGATAGCCGCGACGGTGTTGTACGGCTTGCGCTTGCGGTTGGAACCCGAGTAGTAGTAGTAGTAGTTGTTGTTGTTGTTGCGGCCGCCCTAGTTTGCATTTTGCGCCGCCGCCGCCACGGTTCCGCTTGGACTTGCCGCGGATGGCGTCGTACTTGGCGTTGGCCTTGTCCTCTTCATCCGCCCGGGACGTGATCATGTCCTTGAGGTGGGGAATGGACTGGGCGGCGACGACCGAAGTCCTCGAAGGTGCGGCGATGGTAGAGACCGTCTGGAAGAGGTCGATGACCTCCTTGTACGTGACGTCGACGACGGTAGCGCGCTTGTCGAAGAAGCGGCGCATGTACTTGCGGAGGGTCTCGCCTTGTTCTCGCTTGATCATGGCAAGGTCCATGCGAGTACCCGAACGGCCCATGGCGCCGCGAGGTTGCTCGTGAGTCGTTCCTTCGAGCTGGTCCCACTTGTCGATCGAGTGCTTGTCCGGCGACTCGAGCCATGTGAGTGGTGCTTGGTCCGGACGAAGGGGAAGTAGAGGCATTTGGTGTCGCCGTTGTTGCCGCGGCGTTCTCGATGGAGAGGGCGTAGCATCGGAGCCCTTGGATTGGATCTGCTTCGCGTCGTACTTGGTGATCCCCAAAGGCTTGAACTTGTCGGGGAGGAGCGAGGGTTGCGAAGTCGGGGTGAGAAGGCGGGGAAGCCGTCGCCTTCGGCGGCGGTGGTCGACTTCTTCCGCCGCGGCTCCTCGATCTTACGGCGAGCATCGTACCCCGCCATGAGAGGCACCGGAGGCGTGGGCGTTCGCGTGGCCGTGGCCGCCGCGGCCGCCGCCGCCTCCGGCTCTTGTTGGCCCCGTGGTTGGAGGCCGCCGCCGTCGGCCGCCGCGGCCCCCCCCCCCGCCGGGGTCGTTGCCGCCGCCGCCGGCCGGAGCGCGGTGGGGGACGACTTCTCGGTTGCCTTGGTCTTGTCGTGAAGGTCCGCCGGCGTTGGAGCGGCGACGGTTTGGGTCGGCGGGGGATATCGCTTCGAGTACGGTTGGGGCCGGGGTCGGCGGCGCGACTAGTAGCTTCGTTGTCGCGAGGTTTAGGCGGGGAGAGGTTGGTGACTGCGGTTGTCGACCCGCATGAAGTAGGCTTCTTCGGCGAGCTTGGCGATGACCTCTCCCGGCGCGTATGCCCCGAGGCTGTCGTGCGATCGGCGTGATCGACATGAGGCACTACTCGGGGGGTGGTGTGTACTCTGCTCTCGAGCGCCTCGAGAGCTTCCGCGAGGTAGCGGATGGGAAGGTTGTCTGCGAGCCGCCGGCGTCGTTCGGCTGCGCTTCCGGTTGCGTTCACGTCGAGCGTCCCCGTTGGCGGCGGTCTCGTCCGCGGGCGCGTTGGCGGACGGCTCGTACGCGGAGATGTCCTCCGGGTACTGTCTTCGGCGGGTGCCGATGGTCCTGGGGTGTTGTCGCGGTAGCCATGAATACTTGGCGATCGGGGGTACCCAAGCCGGGCTCATAGGGTGCCACCTCGGTTGGTGTACTTGAGTCGGCCGGGCCGGTGGTGTTCCCTCTGGAACGGTAGCGAGTCGATGTAGGCGACGTAGCGTGAGTCCTCCTTTGTCAATTCGGCGGGCTTGCGGTCGCGGCCGATGAAGACGTATCTTCGGTCGGCGTCGATTTTATAACCGGCCCGAGAGGGCGGCCCCGACAAGGGAAGCTCGGTGGAGTCATCTTCGGACTCGGGCTCCTCAGGGTCCGACCCAAAGTCGAACTCGTAGTCGGGTTCGAGTAGAACTCGGAGAGAGGGCTGGAGTACGGGATGTGGTCGGGGACGGCGTCGAAGTCCGAGTTGTACTCGGTTACGGGCTCCTTGCCGGCCGGCGTGGTGTAGGAGCCCCGTGCGGGCCCGGGCGAGGACGCGGGGGCCACGCGCGGAGCGCCGGCGTGGTGAAGGGACCGCTGCGATGGGGGCCGGCGGCGGCTCGCATGCGATGGCCCATGGCGACATCGGGTTCGAGTTGGAGACGGACTCGAGCTCGAAGTCGGCGTGACGGTTGAAGAGCGAAATTTCGCCGAACTTGCGGCGAGTTCGCACCGTGACGACCTCGGGAAGCGTCACGGGGCACGTCCTGGCCGGGTTGGTGCATGGTCGGGGGCGGCGGAAGGAGCCCGCGCCATCGGCGGTGCGGACACCCGGGCGCCGAAAACGAAGGTGTCGCCGCGGTTGAAGGCGACGGTTGGCTTGATGTGAACGGAAGCCGTCGAGTTCGCCATGTGATCTCGAGCGAGAGCCCCTACCGGCGCGCCGGTGTCGGTGTTTTAGACCGGCAACCTACTACGGGGAGTACCCGAAGTAGATGAATGTGACTCGGCGAGATCGGTAACTCGAAGGAAGAGACACGTGGCACACAATTTAGACGAGGGTTCGGCCGCGAGGTGCGTAATACCCTACGTCCTGTATGCTTTGCGTAGCTACGGGATTGATAGGGGCACGATTACACGATGGTGCAATTATGCGCGTGAGTTGTATGAGAGGAGATTGGATGAGGGGATCGATCCCTGCCTCGTCTTATATAGTCGGGAGGCGAGTTACAAGTCGGAGTAGGAAGAGAGTACTAGTCGAGTACGTCTACGGAGTCCTCCCGTACGGTGCGGAACATGTACGGCTTCCTAACCAAGTACTACTCCGTGTAGTCCTTGTGCTCCACGCCTTCGGATGCCGGTGTAGCGCAAGTCGGGTAGTCCCGGGGGCCCACCGAGTAGTCGGTCCGGTACCCACCGAGGTAGTGGGCCCGGGGAGGTCCATACGACACACCGCCCCAAGGCCGACGACGAGAGTACTCGACTTCCCGGATGAACGCGTGCATCGCTACGGACTACCCCACCGCATCATCACGGATCCGGGCTCTAACTTCAACAACCACCGGGCGGGAGGTGCGCGAGAACGGCGGGATCGACGTCGATACGTCTCGGTTGCCCATCCTCGGGCCAACGGACAAGTTGAGCGCGCCAACGGGATGGTGCTCGACGCTCTCAAGAAGCGGCTACACGACGCTCGCTAACTCCAAAGGAGGCAAGTGGATCAAGGAACTACCCAATGCACTGCGGGGGCTACGTACTCGCCCTCCAAGCCAACGGGGCAATCCCCTTACTTCACGGTCTACGGCTACGAAGCAATCCTCCCGCCGATGTCATATGGAACTCACCGGCGGTGAAGCATTATGACGAAGGCGTCTCCGAAGACGAGAAGAGTTGACATCGATGGACTCGAAGAAGCTCGGCCGCGCCGCCCTCGTCCAATCAGCAAGGTACCTGGAGGGTATCCGACGCTACCATGATCGCAACGTCAAAGAACGCTCCTTCAACGTTGGTGATCTTGTCCTCTCGTCGTATCGAACACGGAAGGACTACACAAGCTCAGCTCCCCCTGGGAAGGTCCCTTCACAATTGCAAAGGTGTCCGGCGGGCCGGGCTCCTACCGCCTCCGGACACTTGAAGGCGAAGACGTCAACAACTCGTGGAATGTCGACCAACTCGTCGGTTCTACGCCTAGTCTACACGACTACTCGGGGGTTCAATTCTACACGACTACATCAAGACCCCTCCGCCGTAAGCGGCCCCCGGTCCGGGCACTAGTCTCCGGGACTACTCCTCTCCGGGATCCGGCCCCCGCGCGGCTAACTACGGATCCGGGGCCGCGACGAGCGATAAAGGACTCTAGCGACGGTCTACCGAGAGACCATGTACTCCAAGATCCGGCCTATGCGGCTACTTACGGATCTCTTCGCCGTAAGCGGCTACTCGACCTAGCACCACTTAGCCGTAAGCGGCCTCACGGTCCGGGCGACTACTCCGTAACTACGGCCCCGGCCATCCGGGTGTACTCCTTCGTAATAAAGTTTGATCGATCATGAATTTCTTTATCGTATACTTCCCTCAACGGGACTACCGCCGAGTACGACTACTCGCATCAACTCCACGATCGGGCTCCGCACTCTAAGATCGCGACTACGAGTACTCATTGATGGAACGTTTCTTCATTAATACTTGAACAAATTACATTACAAATGTTTTTGTACACATACGCTATGAGCTAACTATTACGGGACTACCGGAGGTTAAGCTTTTCGGCGACTTGCTCCGCAATGGGCGCCATGCGCTCCCACGCCTCCGCATATTGCTCGTCTATACAATTGGTCGCTACCCCGCCGGCGACTACATCCACGGGCGCCTTCGGGAAGTAGGACTTCATGAAGGCCGGCACACGGTTCGGGATCGACTTCGCCGGATGCTTCACGTACGCCGCCCGGCCGGTGGGGGCTTCCTTCAGTCGATCCACGAGCGGTGCTATCTTGGGGCCGCCGGAGATGAGGCACCAAGAGTCTTGCAATGGGAAGCGCAGCTTCTTCAAGCTCCTTCGGTTGGGCCCGCGGCGCCCTCGCGGTCCTCGTTCGGCCTGCAACGATTTGTAGCAGTTGACGAGGTCACGATCGGAAGCAATACGAAGCTCCATGTGCTTGTCGCACTCAAAGGCAAGCTCCTTATAGTCTAGCTCGAGTACCTTGCGGGCCTCCTGCTCTCGATAGAAGAGGTTCTTCATGTCTGTCTCTAAAGTCCTCAACTGCTCAACTCGGGTCTCAAGCTCTGCAAAACAACAAGGCGCAGCGGGTTAGACTACCTCTCGACCTCCAACAACTACCCAACAAGTCAAGTGGTGTACCTTTGTTCTTGTTGCGGAGTGACTTGTTCTTCCGCACCAAGTCGTCGCTCTTCGCCTGCATCTCCTGGATGTCGTTGTGATATTTGGCGAAGGCGGTATCAAGCTTGGATTGCATGGCGGCCGCGTGCTTCCGCGACTTCAAGAGTTGATCTTCCAGCGCTTCAGCCCGGAGCACCGCGTCGCCGAAGCCTTGCAGCATGCTAGACTTCTCGCGGGACCGTTCCACGACGTCCTGCACAGACAACACATGTCAAATGAGTACTCAACGCTTACGGATCGACTACTCAGGAGTTAAGACTACTCACCTTCATCCACTGCTCAGCCTGGCGGACCGCCTCCAGGTGCCTGGCCACCGTTGCTGGGTCGACCAAGTCGTCTGCCAGCAACTCCACCCCACCACGACTACTCGCGGCGGCTTCAGTCATCGGCGCAAAGCGGATGGGATCCGCGTCTTGGATCTCTGGGGAGCGGACAACCACCTCCAGAGCAGCCTCTGGCGGCGCGGTGGCCTCCTCTCCTCCGGTCGCCACGGCGGCACCGCTCGGCGGCCTCCTCCATCCGCTCGGGGGCTCCTTCGGTAGCTTCCGCACTTGTGGTGTCAAATTCCGCATGGGCACCGCCGCCGGGATGTCGCTCCCTTCGGCCTCGGCACTTTGTCAACAAGAAGACAAGTGCATCGGCGACTACGACTACTCTTTGGGAGTGCTACGGCCCTCGGCAGAGTACTTACCTTCGACCACGGCCGGCCTCGGGCAATGTAGCTCCGGCGGCGGCGCTTCGGACTCCGCCCCCGAGGGGCAGGAGTGGACTCCTCGGTGGGCGGCGCGGCTTCCTCGTCCGCCACCACTGCAGAGGGTTCATCCCCCTCCCAAGACAGATCCGTGGATTTCCTGCAAAGTACACAAGTTGGTTATCAATCAAGTTCGACTACTACATCAAGTACTACTCAGGAAGGCTCAAGACTTACAAGCTTGAACGGACTATCGTCACGGTCGGGCGGCGATGATGCCGGCAATGTTTACCGGCCCAACCTCGGCGGGCGCCTCCTCTTGCACCTCTGCGCGGCCGCCTCTTCGCGAAGCAACGGCAGCCGGTGTAGCGCCCTCCTGCGCTCCTGCGGCCACCACTTCTTCGCAGCCGGCGGCTGCGGGCTCCGTGCTCCCTTGAAGAGCAGGGGGCTGGCGCTCCATCTGCGCCAAGAGCTCTTCAACAGTGGGGGCTGGGCTACGACTCCCAGCGGGTTCCCCCACCGTGTCCCACTCGCCTTCGTCGCCCTGATCAGCGGGCTCCGTAGGCGGCACCTCCTGCAAGCAAGGAAGCTCAGTCATCAACAAGTGAACTCGAGAGACTAGTACTCGACTACACTACTCAAGATGTCTTACCTCTTGGGGCGTGGTCTCAGAGACCTTCAACTTCTTTGTCACCTGCTTACGGGCGGGGTTGTGCGGCCTCCGTGGCAGCGCAGCCAGAATAGCCTCCAGGCTAGCCGGTGGATCTTGCACGAGGGGCACGTGAGGTAGGCCAGGACGGCTGAATCTCGACCGCAGTTGGAAGCGGTCCTGTAGCGTCTCCTCGTCGTCGTCCTCGTCGGACGTATCTTCCCCGACCACAGTGTCGTCTCCTTCGCTGACTTCCCGCCGCTCCTTGGCCTTGGTCTTCCCCTCCTCCGGGATCTCGACTTCCTGAGGGGGCGGCGGCGGCTCGGAGACGAACTTCTTCAAGTCGTCCTGCAAGACACAACTCATCCGCGCGACTACTCAGAAGAACTGGGTACTCGGCACGAGCTACGGCTACTTACCTCCTTTGGCGGGCGCGCGGCGGAGTACTCCGGGACAGGACACTCCCTGTATAGTGGCATGTCCTTGAAGATGCGCGTCAGCCTATCGACAATGCCGTCGTCGTCGACTTCGTCTCCAGGCATCCGCGACGTGTCGTCGTCGCCGGTGTACTCGAAGCCCAGGGTGTCGCGAGCCATCAGTGGCTGCACCCTGCGTTTCATGAAGCTGAAGGCCACGTGCTCGGCCTTCAGCCCGACTTCTCTCAGCACCTTGATGCGCGCCAACAGCTCGGGGAGCTGGATCTCCTCCTGCATCGTGGGCTCCGTGTTCCACCATGGACGATGCTTGGGCTGCTTCCCGCTCGGCTTCGGCAACCCTGGGTGGTGGTTCGTGATGTAGAACCATTTCGCCTTACGTCGTATGGACCTCCCCGGGCCCACTACCTCGGTGGGTACCGGGACCGACTACTCGGTGGGCCCCCGGGACTACCCGGCTTGCGCTACACGGCACCCGAAGGCGTGGAGCACAAGGACTACACAGAGTAGTACTCGGTTAGGGAGCCGTACATGTTCCGCACCGTATAGAGGACTCCTAGACGTACTCGACTAGTACTCTCTCCCTACTCCGACTTGTAACCCCGCCTCCCGACTATATAAGGCGAGGCGGGGACCGATCACCTCATCGAATCTCCTCTCATACAACTCACGGCGCACCATTGCACCATCTTGTAATCGTGCCCTATCAATCCAGAGCTACGCAGCATACAGGACGTAGGGTATTACGCACCTCGCGGCCCGAACCTCGTCTAAATTGTGTGCCACGTGTCTCTTCCTTCGAGTTACCGATCTCGGCGAGTCACAATCATCTACTTCGGGTACTCCCCGTAGTAGGTTGCCGATCTAAAACACCGACACCGGCGCGCCGGGTAGGGGCTCTCGTTCGAGATCACATGGCGAACTCGACGGCTTCCGTCTACTTCAAGCCAACGGTTGCCTTCAACCGCGGCGACACCTTCGCCTTCGGCGCCGGGTCCGCACCGCCGATGGCGCGGGCTCCTTCCGCCGCCGCCTAACCATGCGGCCCGACTCGAAGACGGACGCCTTGTGACGCTTCCCGAAGTTGTCACGGGCGAACTCGCCGCAAGTTTGGCGAAATTTCGCTCTTCAACCACCACGCCGACTTCGAGCTCAAGTCCGTCTCCAACTTGAACCCGACGTCGCCATGGGCCATCGCATGCGAGCCGGCTACTCGCGGCCATCGCGGACGGCCTCCCTCACCGCTCGAGCTCTCCGCATGCGGCCCCCGCATCCTCGGCCGGCCCGCACGGGGGGCTCCCACTTCGCGTCGGGCCGGCAAGGAGCCCGTACTTGAGTACAACTCGAACTCCGACGCCGCCCCCGATCACGCTCGGACTCCGCCCTCTCTCCGAGTTCTACTCGAACCCGGACTACGAGTTCGACTTCGGGTCGGACCCTGAGGAGCCCGAGTCCGAAGACGACTCCACTGAGCTTCCCTTGTCAGGGCCAGCCTCCGGGCTGGTTATAAAATCCACGCCGGCCGGGAGATACGTCTACTGGCCAGACCGCAAGCCTGCTGACCTGGCAAAGGGGGACTCACGCTACGTCGCCTACATCGACTCGCTACCGTTCCAGGAGGGAACACCGCTAGCCCGGGCTGACTCAAACACACCAACTGAGGTGGCACCCTCTGAGTCCAGCCTTGGCACCCCCGATCGCCAAGTCTTCATGGCTGCCGGCGACACCCGGGGCCTTCGGAGCATGGCTCAGGACCAATACCTGGAGGACATCTCCGCCGACGAGCTCTCTCGCTAATGCTCCACCCAACGAGACTCCGGTAGACGAGAGACGCTCGACGTGAACGCAATCGGATGCGCAACGAACGTCGTCGACGCATCCGCGACAACCCCGCCCATCCGCAACCTTGCGGAGGCTCTCGAGGCGGTCGAGAGAAGAGTACACACCACACCCGAGCAATGCCTCATGTCGATCACGGCGATCGCACGCCGGGCTCGGGGCATACGCGCCGGAGAGGTCATCGCCAAGCTCGGCCGAAGAAGCCTACTTCATGCGTGTTGACGGTTAATAGTTGTATCAAAGTTCGTTTGTGACTTGCAAGCGGACAAGTCTCCCGTCGTAGTCAAGGGACCCTTCTTCCCTCGAGTGGTGAACCCAAGGTATCGAATCCGTGGAACAATGTGCAACGCAAGGATTCAATCTAGTAAAGCAAGGTAAGCTATCTTATGAAGGTAAGTTGCATCTAATCTACTAACTCATAAAGAAGACGAATCTAATCTAATCTACTAAAGAGGTAGCAAGAGAAAGCAAGAGATAACCAATCTAGAGAATCTAGATCATGCTTATGTTGTAGCTCCAAACAAGATAGATGAAGATAGCAAAGAGAATCTCATTAAAAGCATCTTTAAATCGTGGCCTTCCCATCCGACTCCGAAAACATCCGCCTTTCGAGACCCCCGTTCGTCACAACGTATCCCTATTCATGCGGGGAGCTTAGGGCGAGTTCGATAGAACAAGTTGAAATCACTTGGCCGATCCGTATGCACCTCTAGCCACCGCGGCTACAAGAGCATCCTATGTAATCTAGCCGCAAACTAGATCGTAGAAGAAGCAAAACCAAGAAGAAAACAAAATCATCGAGAAGGCACTTAATCGCTAGAAATCGGATTCACTTACAAACTTCACCATGAATGATTACATGAACAAGATCACCACCGGGCCCTCCCTTGATCTTGATCCTCGCTCTCGGAGCTCCGACGTGGTCTTCCATGCAAGGTTCCCACGTCGGCCGGGGAAACCCTAGACAACTAGCACGACCCTCATCTTCAAGTTGGTGTCCCTCAAGCTTCTCTCGCTCCTCGGCGGCGGAATACGACTTCGGTTCCGCGTGGCTCTCGGTCGGGGGGCTATTTATAGCCCGAGAAGCAATTAGGTCAAAGGAGAGGCCGATTGGGCCCCGAATTGGGCCGGGCCGGCGGCGGCCGGGGCCGGCCGGCCCCGGGCCCACCCGGCCCATCCCGCGGCTCGCTTCGCCCGTGTTGCTTCCCACGACTTCTAGATGTTCTCCCCTTTTGCATGTGGGCCCTTGACGTCGGTTCCTCTCCGAATTGGACTCAACTCCTTGTCTTGCAAGATTCAAGCACTTTTTCGGTTCAGTCCTCGGAGTTTATCATCTTCTCGGGCTTGGTCCTTGGGCTCTTGGAGTCATGTTCACTTCATTGCTTGACTTGTATCGGGCTTCAAGGTCTTGTCATGAGGTGCTTAATGAACTTATCCCGAAGTCTTGCTTTCAACGTTAAAACCCCGCGTAAACACATAACTCCAAAACCGACATGCACAAGTGAACTTGTTATACCACGGGGGTTAGTACCAATGAATAAGATACAAAAGTCATGCCAACACCGAAGGTAAACTCATGGCTAGGTTGACGGATTTTCACCGTCAACATCTCCCCCATGCTTAAACCTTGCTCGTCCTCGAGTAAGCCTTCGATGGATATCATCATTGCCAAACAATGTTTAAACCTTGCACTTGATCATACATGAAAAAAAACATAATGCTCTCAAAAGTTTAATTCGTTAAAGTTCCATAAGGTACTAGCCTTCACCTCTACGGAGGGTAGATTCTTATTAAGCTTATCCCACAAGTATTAACATGCTCACAAAGTTTTAAATAGATCTCGAGAATTTTTGAAATGAAGAACGAGATAAAGAAAAGCTCGAACCAAATTCACAAATTTAAATCATCTCGTGTATTGCTCATAAACTCTCATCTCACTTGTCTCTCAAGCCTATATATTCTACTCCTTTCCCTCTCATAACATATATGTGTGGTAGGCTTTATATGGAGCTTTGGGAAAGTTTAGTCCTAACAAGATTTTATAAATGAGGTGTTGTCAAAACAAGACAAGCTTCTCATGGTCTTACCGAGACTCGTCAAAAGGTCATTGGAAAATAATGTTAAATCAAGGAGGGGAAAGAGAAAAATACACACACTTTAGATGAGTGGACATGTGCAAATGGCAAAGAGTGATCCCGAGGCACAAAGGAAGTCCTCGTTATCGGATTGCACATGGTTGGAAAATGAGAATGGATCTTTTAAACTTGAAGCCTTGATTGCACTCTTAGAGAACCGGGGAGTTTACTTTATGCTCATACATTTTTTTTCTCTTTCTCATATTTCTCATTCTTTTCTTTCTTTCTTTCATTCATTCATTTTTTTTTCTTGTCATATATTCAGTCCATGACTTTCACAACGAAGTTTTGATTTTTTATACCTTGAAAGTCATGAATACCGCTGGATTTTTTTTTCTTTCATCATTATATATTTTTTTAAAATACTCCCTTTTGAACTCTAAAACTGCACCGTACCTACCTCCTCCCCCATGCTTAGACGTTGCTCGTCCTCGAGCAAAGAGGCGAAAAATAAGGTAGGTACCGGAGATATTTTCCTTGGAGAGATACTTGAAATCTTCAATGTTGGCACCGTCTTGCGATCTTCCTTGAATTGATGATCCATTCTCAACGATAGGTTGTGGTCAAGGAGGTAATCACAAAAGATGATATTTGGTTTAAAGGTGGATATCCGGCGAGGTTTGTGAGATCTCCGATGTGGGGATACACAATGCACGGATAAAAGGCTAGCAAAAAGATAGATACGCAAAAACGGAATGACCAGCTTCTTAGTCTCGGGCCAGAGAAATCATGGCCTGCAATAACTCACTCAAAAATAAATCTTGTACACTAAGGTTTATGCACTCAAATATATATAAGGCTCTGGATAGGTTGAGCAACACACAAGTGATATTTATGACAAGGTTAGCAATATTTTTAAGCATAAAAGACATCTTTAATCTATTCATAACTTGAGAGCACATAAAACACTATGGGTCTTTATTTTAATCATAACCTCCGCTGAAGATTAAGCTAGCATTTAGATAATTTCAGATTTGTATTTTTAAGAGAGCACTAGTTCAAACATGCATAAATCAATTACAAAGATAAACAAAGCGGCAATTATAATCATATATCATCATGGCACAAACTTTGTAACTTTACCAAAGGTAAAAACTTGGTGGCGTCATTATTCATGATGAAAATAAACACTAATATACACACTGAAAATTTAAACTAAAAACTGAAAATTAAAGCAAAGCTGAAAATACTACGCAAACATAGGCACATCCAAGCTGAAAATTAAAGAAAAGGGGGTAAAGGAAAGATAACTAAAGCTTCTCCTCTCTCTAATCTTCTGCCGGTGGTTGATGTTGATAGCCTTGGTTGTTGTACCCTTACTTGTAATAGGAATGCATCACTCCTCCTATGAATTGTCTGACGGTTCTAGGTGAAGGTGTCCAAGCACATAAGCGACGTTTGCATTTCCTTCACCCATTTGGTTTGCATTGGTTTGGATGGCTGCAATAATTTGCATGATCCTTGCAGCGTATCCTCCAATGGTGGCCACATTTTGTTGTGGTTGAGGAAGGTGTGCATATGGCTCCGCAAAGGCTACGTTGGGCACCGCAAAAAATGGTGGGGGTATGGCTGCACCACTCCCCCATGCTTGCATTGGTACACCACCGTAGTAATTTGGCGATGCCGGAATTCTCCGAATGGTGGAACATAATTTTGTTGTGCACCTCCTTCTTGGGCCATAGAAGATCCTTCTCCTATAATTCTTTTCTTTTATTTTTTTTTCGCCGGCACAAGAAGTCCTTCCTCTAACCGATCTTCTTCCCCTCAAGAAAAGTCTTAATCTTCAATCCGGAAGGGGCAAATTCACCTAGGACACTCGGAAGCCTCCTCTCTCATCTTCACTCATATATTTTCCTTTCTTCATATATTCCTAGGGAAGTCCCGGGTAGGAGATGATTTGGGTTCCTTGTAATACCCGGTTTTAAAGAGATAGTCAACATGGAGAGGTAACAACCCGATCTCCGAATCCGATGTTGCCACAACACCACCGGTTGATCATAGGTGAGTAGGGTTGATTGGCTGCAAGTAAATCCAATTCAACTCCATGTTGGTTATCTATGTCTCTCTTATTCTCCCCAAAAATCCACTTGCACAAAAGTGACACACTTGGATGATGGGGTTCCGGATAGTATTTCTTCGTTGATGGTCTCTTCCCGTGATCATACTCCAAAAGCCTTCCCATGTGCCTTTATGCACATACTTGTTCTGGAGCTCCCTTTTGAAAATAGGAGACACTCGCCCATGGGTCTACGATACTAGAACATGCAATCATTTCGAATCATGAAAACCAATCTAATCTATCGGGGATTGTGTTGAATGGATCCAAGGAAGCATTGGAGCCCTTACTCCCTTTACGGCATGGTTGGTAGCCTTAAGCATTAAAGTATTTTCAACACAAGATGATAGATAGATAATCCAACAAAGTGTGATTACATCTCAAGATCGATTGAAATCCATGGATGGAAGGAGATTACCCCATCAAGGTGCTAGAAATAGCATCATTGATCAAGGTTACCCTTCCGACGATGTCTTCCTTCTTCTCTACTTGTGGGCTCCCTCCAACGGAATGAGAAACTCGGCACTCCTTCATCAAGGGTATGCGCCATGGTCATGAAAATTTCCTAGGCGAATTCCTTGTGGGTGTTTGCCGACACTCCGCTAGAGAATTGCACCGGTGTCCCGTGTGAAACCCAATATGTGGAGAGCTTGGTCGTCGATGTCGACGTTCGCTACAAGCCTCTACTTAAGGTGAGCGAGCTTCTCCTCCTCCTCCGTCATGATGACATACCCCTCGGAATACCGCGGAGCGTATGGAGGTGGAGCGGATGATCGTGTCAAGTGGCGAGGTTGGACAGGCGGCTCCTCCATATGTTATTGAAGTTTGGTAAACCTAATAAACGAGTTTTGTGTGGCCCTCATGCCACCAAGGAGAAGAGTGTGGTTCCTCCTCGGCGGTGCCGTGTCCTCCTCCATACTCCAAGGAAACTCGGAAACCGAGTGCCTCCTCGAAGAGGTTGTCGATGATGGCTTAGACGACGATGATCCCTTCTTCTTCGGTGAAAAGACTTGTAGTTTTCTTCCTTGATTGCAGCACTCTCCCTCACAAATAAATATCCGGGGTTTTCACCCGGTAACAAATATTATTTTGGAGTCCGGACTTTGAGTGGATTAAGGATGTGGTTTTTTTTTCTTGAGCTATCAAGCTTGGGAAGGTTGGCTATGTCTACGGAGGTTTTGAGCACACAAACTTGAACACACAAACAAAGGAAGGAGAGGGAAGCTTGCTGCAGTAAAACGGGAGCCGGGGGGCTCCTTATGTAGGTGAGGCCGGCCTCGGTGCTCCTCCCCGCCTCGTCTTTCTTCAAACACGATCATTTCACCTCCGCAACTTTCCCCGCCCGCGTGCTCCACGAGTTGCACCGCCCAAACGCTCTCGTCCACTCCTTTATTGGTCCTTCCACTTGATGCTTCATGTTTTGACTCACTTCCATACTCCCTTGCCTCACATGCATCCATGATATTTCTACAAAACAAAGCCTTGGCTGCCCCCCCATTCTTGTACTTTGCATGTGGTTTAAATATGTTGGAGGGGCATCCCGTGATGTATCATGGTGCATGCATGGTTAGGTTAACTAGATTGCCTCCCTTTAAGGCTAAGCACTCCTCTAATTTCGAAATTTAAAAATATTTTTCAGAGCCATGCAAGAGCTCGAACATAATTTTAGAGAAGTTTTTAAACCATTAAAAACAAATGCAAGTCGAAAATATTTTTTTATTACGTCGATTTCGGTCTCACCGGTATAGTTTGCCTTCATTAGTTGAGAGCAAGCTTTTCCCGGCTTGATCATGAGGGCATAGGTTTAGGTCCTAATTTTGATTAGATGAGAGAGATTTTGAATGAAATAAAATTAAGTGAGGCTTAGAAAAATTCTAATCTTAGAGAAACCAAGGATATGGATTTTTAAACCAACCAAAAATCAAGTTTCTAGGTTCACGCAAGTCCTACCACATGCTGAAATTTAAATAACATCTAGATACAAGTCGTGGCTCTACTCGTGTGTTTTTAGCATGAAAAAAACAAGTCAACCACAGCACCATAATGAGGGTGAAGGGTTGAGTTAGGTTCTGAATTTTTTTTTGGTTGTGGTTTCTCGAAAAAGAAGCAAACAAACACATAGGATGGTTCATGTAAAGGGTTTATGATCAAGCAAAATATTCAACCAAGAATTATGTCTCTAATATTATTCAACCATTCTAAGTCTAAGGTTTTGCGTAGTAAAATTCAGAACTGAATTAAATTTAAAAAGACTTGAAAAACCCGGAATCGGGTTGTCCTCCCGTAGCTTATTCTTGATTCGACGAAACGGGTTGCCTCCCGCCTAGCGCTTCGTTTATAGTCCATGGCTAGACTTCTTCACTTGATTACTCCGGATCAACGCTCTTTGCGGGCGTTGCAATCTTTGGTACCCACTTTGGCTTAGTCAATTTTTTTTGGTCTTCACAGCTGGCTTTGTCCTTTGGTCTTGACGGATGCAACATCTTCCTTGTGGCTCGGCATCTCGAACTCCGGTCCTTCGGTCGTGATCTTCATGGTCTCCTAGTGTGATCCTCCATCTCTTCCGAATGAGTTTGAGTAGCCTTCGCCGTCTTGGGACCTTGGAGTTGTCTCGGATATTCTTCTTTGTCACCAATCGGTTGTCCGGCAAGTTGTCCCACTTGCGTCTCTAACATCTTCATCACGATGAACACCCCGCATGTGGATCTTGCCTTGGCAGCCTTTAGGTGTTGAGCTTCTTTCTCCATCTCCATCTTCTCCATCCTCATTGATCTTGAACGGCCTTCCGGCGTCTTGACTTGGAGGTGGTGATTCCCTTGGAGATTTTGATGGTCCTTCGAGCTTGTGTTGCACGTCACCTTTGCTGTAAAGTTTTCCTGGATCATCCACAAAAAAGTTTTGGGTTTCTTGGAGAGGTAGCCAACCATCTCGGTTAGGGTTAGTAATAAAACAAAAATCTAAACATAAAAACTAGGGTTAATCAAAACTAGATTAGATTGAATTTTTTTTTCTTTTTGAGGATGATCAAACATAAGAGATGCAAAAGAAAATCAAAAGAAAAAGCTGAAAGATAAGCGATACTAGATCGGATCTTGATTGCTTGTTCCCGAGCAACGGCGCCGGAAAAAGGGGCTTGTTGACGGTTAATAGTTGTATCAAAGTTCGTTTGTGACTTGCAAGCGGACAAGTCTCCCGTCGTAGTCAAGGGACCCTTCTTCCCTCGAGTGGTGAACCCAAGGTATCGAATCCGTGGAACAATGTGCAACGCAAGGATTCAATCTAGTAAAGCAAGGTAAGCTATCTTATGAAGGTAAGTTGCATCTAATCTACTAACTCATAAAGAAGACGAATCTAATCTAATCTACTAAAGAGGTAGCAAGAGAAAGCAAGAGATAACCAATCTAGAGAATCTAGATCATGCTTATGTTGTAGCTCCAAACAAGATAGATGAAGATAGCAAAGAGAATCTCATTAAAAGCATCTTTAAATCGTGGCCTTCCCATCCGACTCGAAAACATCCGCCTTTCGAGACCCCGTTCTGTCACAACGTATCCCTATTCATGCGGGGAGCTTAGGGCGAGTTCGATAGAACAAGTTGAAATCACTTGGCCGATCCGTATGCACCTCTAGCCACCGCGGCTACAAGAGCACCCTATGTAATCTAGCCGCAAACTAGATCGTAGAAGAAGCAAAACCAAGAAGAAAACAAAATCATCGAGAAGGCACTTAATCGCTAGAAATCGGATTCACTTACAAACTTCACCATGAATGATTACATGAACAAGATCACCACCGGGCCCTCCCTTGATCTTGATCCTCGCTCCGAGCTCCGACGTGGTCTTCCATGCAAGGTTCCCACGTCGGCCGGGGAAACCCTAGACAACTAGCACGACCCTCATCTTCAAGTTGGTGTCCCTCAAGCTTCTCTGCTCCTCGGCGGCGGAATACGACTTCGGTTCGCGTGGCTCTCGGTCGGGGGCTATTTATAGCCCGAGAAGCAATTAGGTCAAAGGAGAGGCCGATTGGGCCCCGGTGGGGCTGGGCCGGCCGGCTGGGCCGGCCGGCTGGGCCCAGTCGGCCCATCCCGCGGCTGCTTCGCCGGTGTTGCTTCCCACGACTTCTAGATGTTCTCCCCTTTTGCATGTGGGCCCTTGACGTCGGTTCCTCTCCGAATTGGACTCAACTCCTTGTCTTGCAAGATTCGGCACTTTTACGGTTCGGTCCTCGGAGTTTATCATCTTCTCGGGCTTGGTCCTTGGGCTCTTGGAGTCATGTTCACTTCATTGCTTGACTTGTATCGGGCTTCAAGGTCTTGTCATGAGGTGCTTAATGAACTTATCCCGGAAGTCTTGCTTTCAACGTTAAAACCCCGCGTAAACACATAACTCCAAAACCGACATGCACAAGTGAACTTGTTATACCACGGGGGTTAGTACCAATGAATAAGATACAAAAGTCATGCCAACACCGAAGGTAAACTCATGGCTAGGTTGACGGATTTTCACCGTCAACAATGCGGGTCGACAACGGAGTCAACCGGCCTCTTCCGGCCTAAGCCCCGCGACAACGAAGCTACTAGTCGCGGCGCCAACAACGGTCCCAACCGTACTCGAGCCGACCTCCCGGCCGAGCCAAACCGTCGCCGCTCCAACGCCGGGCGGACCTTCACTACAAGACCGCGGCAACCGGGATGTTGTCCCCCACCGCGCTCCGGCGGTGGCGGCGGCAACGACCCCCGATGGCGGCGGCGGCGACGGCGGCGGCTCCAACCATGGGGCCAACGGGAGAGAGCCGGAGGCGGCGGTAGTCGCGGTGGCCAAGGCCACGCAAACGGCCACGCCTGCGGTGCCTCACGGGCGGGTACGACGCTCGCTATAAGATCGAGGAGCTGCGGCGGAAGAAGTCGACCACTGCCGCTGAAGGCGACGGCTTCCCCGCCTTCTCACCTCGACTTCGCAACTTGCTCCTCCCCGATAAGTTCAAGCCTTTGGGGATCACCAAGTACGACGCGAAGCGAGATCCCATCCGGTGGCTCCGATGCTATGCTCTCTCCATCGAGAACGGCCGGCGGCAACGGCGACACCAAATGCCTCTACTTCCCCTTCGCCCGGACCAAGCACCACTCACATGGCTCGAGTCGCCGGACAAGCACTCGATCGACAAGTGGGACCGGTCGAAGGAGCGGTTCACAAGCAACTTCGCGGGCGCCATGGGCCGTTCGGGTACTCGCATGGACCCGGCCATGATCAAGCGAGAACGGGGCGAGACCCTCCGCAAGTACATGCGCCGCTTTTTCGACAAGCGCGCTACCGTCGTCGACGTCACCGACAAGGAGGTCATCGACCTCTTCCGGGACGGCCTCTACCATCGCCGCACCTTCGAGGACTTCGGTCGTCGCCGCCCCGAGTCCATCCCCCACCTCAAGGACATGATCACGTCCTGGGCGGATGAAGAGGACAAGGCCAACGCCAAATACGACGCCATCCGCGGCAAGTCCAAGCAGAACCAGGGCGGCGGCAGCGGCGGCAATGCAAACCAAGGCGGCCGCAACAACAACAACAACAACAACAGTAACTACTCGGGCCCCAACCGCAAGCGCAAGCCAGACAACACCGTCGCGGCTATCCAGCGCCCTGCGAAAGGGAACTCGAAGAAGAACTCTGGCAGTTTCAAAGACCTGCTGAAGGAGAAGTGCCCGTGGCATCCAAACGGCAACCACACTACCGAGCAGTGCTACCAACTCAGGCATGCACTCAAGGATACCCCGGAGCCACCGCATCCTCACGACCAAAAGGGCAAGAAGAAGGACGGTGACAACGGCGACTTCCAGGAACCCGAGAAGACCGTCAACGTCCTCTTTGGCGGAGCGCCGGCGAGCGGGAGCGAAGGCTACCCGTCGTGAAGTGATGTCCATTGAGCCGGCGGTCCCGACCCCTCTCGGGTGGTCGGAGGTACCCATCACATTCTCCCGCGCGGACCAATGGACCGGCTTCTTCGAACCGGGACGGTTCCCCCTTGTCCCGAAGCCAACGGTGGCGGGCTCCAAGCTCAACAAGGTGCTCATCGACGGCGGAAGCGGGCTCAACGTCCTCTTCACCAAAACCTTGAAGAAAATGGAGCTCGACATCACCCCCATGCTCACCAAGAGCAACACGCCCTTCTACGGCATTGTCCCGAGCAACGCGGCTATCCCCACCGGGCTCGGTGGTGCGCGGTTACCTTCGGGGCGTCTCGGGACAACTACCGCACCGAGTACATCAAATTCGAGGTCGCGGATTTCGAGACCTCTTACCACGCCATCCTCGGCGGACCGGCCATCGCCAAGTTCATGGCGGTGCCCCACTACACCTACTTGGTACTCAAGATGCCAAGTCCGGCCGGTGTACTCTCCCCGTAGGGGGACTTGAAGATCTTCCATGACCGTGACACGAAGCCGTGGCGATCGCTTCCACAAACCAAGTACCCGGCGCGATGATGGAGGTCTTCGCCGCGTCGAAGAAGCTCGCTACGAGCGAACTCGGCATCCCGGAGAAGTCCGGGCGGTGCCAACAAGCCTCAGCCACCTGAGGAGGTACTCGTCAGGACGGTCGACCTCGGAACAGGCGACCCCAGCAAGACCACCACCATCGGGGCCGGCCTCGACCCCAAATAGGAAGACGCGCTCATCAGCTTTCTTCGGGCTAACCGCGACATCTTCGCGTGGAAGCCAGCGGACATGCCAGGAGTGCCCAGGGAGCTGATTGAGCACTGCCTCAACGTCGATCCAAAGGCCACCCCAAAGCGACAACACCTCCGACGTTTTGCCGACGACAGACGGGACGCCATCAAGAAGGAGCTCGCCAAGCTTCTCGCAGCCGGCTTCATCAGAGAAGTCTTTCATCCTGAGTGGCTCGCCAACCCCGTCCTCGTCCGCAAGAAGAACTCGAACGAGTGGAGGATGTGCGTCGACTACACCGACCTCAACAAGCACGCCCCCAAGGACCCCTTCGGGTTGCCGCGGATTGATCAAGTCATCGACTCCACGGCGGGCCGCGACTGCTTTGCTTCCTCGGATCGCTACTCCGGGTACCACCGGATCGCAATCAAGGAGGAAGACCGGGGAAAAGACCGCGTTCATTACCCCGTTTGGCGCGTACTACTACACGACCATGTCATTCGGGTTGAAGAACGCCGGCGCTACCTATCAACGGGCCATCCGGGCACCGCTTCAAGCGGCAACTCAACAAGAACGTCGAGGCTTACGTGGATGACGTAGTTGTCAAGACCAAGGACTCCGGTACCCTCATCGACAACCTTGAAGAGACCTTCGCATCGCTACGCGAGTACCGCTGGAAGCTCAACCCGAACAAGTGCGTCTTCGGCGTCCCTTCGGGCAAACTACTCGGCTTCATCATCAGCCAGCGCGGCATTGAAGCCAACCCCGAGAAAATCTCCGCCATCACCAGCATGAAAGCTCCCACGAGCATCAAAGACGTCCAGAAGCTGACGGGGTGCATGGCGGCATTGAACAGATTCATCTCGAGGCTAGGAGAACGGGGCCTCCCCTTCTTCAGACTACTCAAACATCACGAGAAGTTCGTGTGGACTCCGGAGGCGGATCAAGCCCTTGCCCAGCTCAAGGACTTCCTGTCGAAGCCACCAATCCTCACGGCTCCTCACAAGGGCGAGCAGCTACTGCTCTACCTAGCTGCGACTACTCACGTGGTCAGTACTGCCATCGTTGTCGAGCGGCAGGAAGACGGCCACGCCTACCGGTCCCGGCGCCAAGTCTACTTCGTCGGCGAGGTTCTATCGAGTCCAAGGCTCGCTACCGGCCGTGCGAAGCTCCCGTACGCTCTACTCATCACCTCGCGGAAGCTACGACACTACTTCCGGGAGTACTCGGTCTCCGTCGTCACCGACTACCCGCTCGACGACATCACGAGGAACCAAGACGCCACCGGAAGAATCTCCAAGTGGGGGCGTCGAGCTCGGCGCCCTCACCATCGACTTCAAGCCACGCACGGCCATCAAGTCGCAAGCACTAGTTGACTTCATGGCGAGTGGCGGGAGAACCGGACTACCTACTCCCACCGTGCGACCAGAGCATTGGGTGATGTACTTTGATGGCTCACTCAACCTCGAGGGCGCAGGCGCAGGGGTACTCCTGATCTCTCCAACGGGCGAACAACTCAAGTACGTCCTGCAGATCTTTTGGAAGGTCTCAAACAACGAAGCCGAGTACGAAGCTCTCCTACACGGACTCCGCCTCGCGGCTTCACTGGGCATCAAGCGGCTACTAGTCTACGGCGACTCCGCAGTGGTCATCAACCAAGTCAACAAGTCCTGGGACCGCAACAAGGAGAACATGGACGCCTACTGCCTAGAAGTCCGCAAGCTCGAGAACAAATTCTATGGTCTCGAGTTCCATCACATCGTCCGCGACAACAACGTTGCGGCGGACGTCCTCTCGAAGCTTGGATCCACCCGCGCTCAAGTACCCGCGGGCGTCTTCGTCCATGAGCTTCACGCGCCATCCATCCGGAGCCGGCGCCACCGACCCTTGTCCCGGCCCATCCACCGGGTGGGCGAGGAGGTCATGATGATCGACGTGGACCGGCGGCAACCCTTCATCGACTACCTCGGCGAGCGAGAAGGTCCCCTCCGACAAGAACGCGGCCGAACAACTCGTCCGCCGCGCCAAGTCTTACGTCCTCGTCGGAGATAAGCTTTATAAGCGGGGCGCATCTTCGGAGTACTCATGAAGTGCGTCCCTCGTGAAGAAGGCAAGGACATCTTGGAGGAGATCCACAAGGGCATGCGGCAACCACGCGTCTTCACGTACGGCGGTCGGCAAGGCCTTCCGACGAGCTTTCTACCGGCCCACGGCCACGGGCGACGCCGAAGAACTCGTCGAAGGTGTCAAGGATGTCGGTACTTCGCCAAGCGCAACACGTCCCGGCCTACAAGCTAGTCACCATACCGCCAACCCGGCCCTTTGCCCGCCGGGGGCTCGACATGATTGGGCCACCGCCAAGCTGCGCCGGGGAGGATTCAACGGGGTGCGGTGGCTATCGACAAGTTCACCAAGTGGATCGAGGTCAAGCCGGTCACATGCCCCAAGGCCGACGAGTACTCGACTTCCCTGGATGAACTCGTACACCGCTACGGGCTACCCCACCGCATCATCACGGATGCGGGAGTACTGCGAGAACAGCGGGATCGACGTCCGATACGTCTCAGTCGCCCATCCACGGGCCAACGGACAAGTCGAGCGCACCAATGGGATGGTGCTCGACGCCCTCAAGAAGCGGCTACACGACGCTGCTAACTCCAAAGGGGGCAAGTGGATCAAGGAACTACCCAACGCACTGGGGGGCCGCGGACTCAACCATCCAAGCCAACGGGGCAATCCCCCTACTTCTCGGTCTACGGCTCCGAAGCCATCCTCCCCGCCGACGTCATATGGAACTCGCCGGCGGTGGAGCACTACGACGAAGGCTTCTCGGAAGACGACGGACGAGTTGACATCGACGGCCTCGAAGAAGCTCGGCTGCGCTACCCTCGTCCAATCAGCAAGGTACCTGGAGGGTATCCGACGCTACCATGATCGCAACGTCAAGGAACGCTCCTTCAACGTTGGAGATCTCGTCCTCCGTCGTATCCAGAACACGGAAGGACTTCACAAGCTCAGCTCCCCCTGGGAAGGCCCCTTCACCGTTGCAAAGGTGACCGGGCCGGGCTCCTACCGCCTCCAAACACTTGAAGGCGAAGACGTCAACAACTCGTGGAACGTCGACCAACTCTGTCGATTCTACGCCTAGTCTACACGACTACTCTGGGGTTCAAGTCTACACGACTACATCGACACCCCTCGCCGCAAGCGACCCCGGGTCCTGGCTACAGTCTCCGGACTACTCCTCTCCAGGGTCCAGCCCGTGCGGCTACCTACGGACCCCGGGCCGTGACGAGCGTCAAGGACTCTAGCGGCGGTCTACCAAGAGACCACACTCCAAGACCCGCCCCGCACGGCTACCTACGGGTCCACGATCCGGCCTACACGGCTACCTACGGATCAAGCGCCGCAAGCGGCCACCCGCTCCGGCTCTACTTAGTCAGTAAGCGGCCTCCGGTCCGGGCGACTACTTTGTAACTACGGCCACGGCCACCCGGGTGTATTTCTTCGGTAATAAAGATTGATTATTCATCAACTTATTTCTCGCCTACTCCCTACAACGGGACTACTAAGCCGAGTACTACTACTCGCACCCACTCCACGATGGGCGCTCCGCACTGCGAGATCGCGACTACGAGTACTCATTGCTTGGAAAAATTTCTTTCATTGATACTTGATACAATTCATTACAATTGTTTTCTTGTACAACTATGGCTACTAGCTACCTATTACAGGGCTACTGGAGGTTCAGCTTCTCAGCTACCTGCTCCGCGATGGGAGCCATCTCCGCTCCCGGCGGCTACGCATCTTGCTCATCGGAGCGGTTGGCGGCTATCCCGCCGGCGACCACCTCCACTGGAGCCTTCGGGAAGTAGGACTTCATGAAGGCCAAGACTTGTCTTGGGATCGACCTGGCCATGTGCTTGACGTAGGCGGCCAGCCGGCTTGGAGCTTCACGAAGGCGATCCACCAGAGGAGCGATCTTGGGGCCGCCCGGGTGCGGCACCAGGAGCCTTGCGATCGGCAGAGCGGCCTCCTCCAACTCCTTCAACTGGGCCCGCAATGCCTCGCAGTCTTCGTTCAATTTCGCAAAGATTTGTAGCGAGGTTGACGAGATCTCTGTCAAGAGCAATCCGCGGCTCCATATGCTTCTCGCACTCGAAGGCGAGTTCCTTGTAGTCGAGCTCGAGTACCGGCGGGCTTCTTGCTCCCGGTAGAAGAGATTCTTCATGCTCGTCTCCGAGGCCTTCGCCTGCTCCACGGACCTCAAGCTGCGCAACACAGGCAATGCAACAGCGGGTCAGATGCTTCTCGACTTCCAACAAGTACCCGACAAGTCGAAGGATATACCTTTATTCTTGTCGCGGAGACCCTTGTTCTTCCGCACCAAGTCGTCGCCTTTCGCCTGCAGCTCCATGACGTCATTATGGTACTTGGCGAAGGCGGCGTCGAGCTTTGATTGCATGGCAGCCGCGTGCTTCCGCGACTTCACGAGCTGCTCCTCCAGCGCCTCCGCTCGGAGCACGGTGTCGCCATATCCCTGCAACAGGTTCGACTTCTCGCGGGACCGCTCCGCAACGTCCTGCACAAGACAACTCAAGTCACGAAGAGTACTCAACGACAAAGGATTGACTACTCCAAGGCTACGGCTACGTACCTTCATCCACTGCTCGGCTTGACGGATCGCCTCCAGGTGCTTGGCTACCGTCGCCGGCTCGACGAGATCGTCCGCAAGGAGCTCTATCCCGCCGCGGCTACCCGAGGTGGCCTCCGTCATCGGCGCAGAACGGATGGGCTCTGCGTCTTGGATCTCAGGGGAGCGGATAGCCACCTCCAGAGCAATCTCTGGCGACCTGGTGACCGCCTCTCCCCCGGCGGTCTTCTCGACGACCTCCGCAATAAGCTCGGGGGCTCCTCCCGCAGCCTCCGGGGCCTCCGGTGTCAACTCCTGCATCGGCACCCCCGCAGGGATGTCACCACCTTCAGCGCCTGTCAACAAGACGACACGTGCATCAGTGCCTACGACTACTCTTCCTGGAGCTCCGCAGCTTCACGCAGGGTACTCACCTTCGACTACACTAGCCTCCGGCAGCGGCGCTTCGGTAGCCGGGGGCTCAGTCGCGGCCTGGGCATCGGGAGCGGTCCCCTCGACGGGCGGCGCGACTTCTTCCGCCACCGTTGCTGAGGGCTCGTCCCCGTCCCAGGACAGATCCGTGGATTTTCTGCAGGAATATTCACGGAGGGTCGTTAGACAATATCGACTACCGCGGCAAGTACTACTCGTGAGGATATGGTACATACAAGTTCGACCGGACGATGGTCACGGCCGGAGCACCGAGGATGCTGGCAATATCAACCAGTCCACCCTCGGCGGGCGCCTCCTTCTCCGCCCCTGCGGCTACCGCCTCCTCCACGGTGGCGGCGGCGCGGACGTCTCCTGCACTCCTGAGGCCACCACCTCTCCAACGGCGGCGGCCACGGGTCCCTCTGCTCTCTTACGGGAGCGAGGGGGCGGCGCTCCGGTTGCGCCGAAGTTTCTTCAACGGTGGGGGCTGGACTACGACTTCTAGCTGGTTCCCCCACCGTCTCCCACGCGCCCTCGTTGCCCTCTTCGACGGGCTCCGCTGGCGGCACCTCCTGCATACAAACGAAGACCACTCGTCAGCGAACGTACTCGAACAACGGGTACTCGACTACTCTGCTCAAGACAACTTACCTCCCGAGGCGTGGTCTCCGAGACCTTCAGCTTCTTCGTCACCCGCTTCCTGGCGGGGTTGCGCGGCTTCCGTGGCGGCGCAGCAAGGCTAGCCGGAGGGTCTTGAACCAGTGGAACATGAGGCAAGCCCGGGCGGCTAAACCTCGACCACAGCTGGAAGCGGTCCTGCAACGTCTCTTCGTCTTCGTCGTCGTCATCGGAGGTATCTTCCACGATGACGGTGTCGTCGCCTTCACCGACTTCGCGGCGCTCCTTCACCTTCCCCTCCACCGGGATCTCGACCCCGCTCGGTGGCGGTTGCGGCTCGGAGATGAACCTCTTCACATCATCCTGCGCAAGACACAAGACGTCATCAACTCTACTACAAGCAAACACTACTCGACCAAGGGAGTACGACTACTCACCTCCATGGGAGGGCGCGCGGCGGAGTACTCCTCGCCCGGGCACGCCGTGTACGGCGGCATGTCCTTGAAGATCCGCGACAACCTCTCAACGATGTCGTTGTCGTCCGGCTCGCCTCCCGCATCCGCGACGCGTCGTCGTCGCCGGTGTACTCGAAACCCAGGGTCTCCCGAGCCATCGGCGGTTGGATCCGCGCTTCATGAAACTGAAGGCCACGTGCTCGGCCCTCAGTCCCGCTTCCCTGAGCACTTTGATGCGTGCTAGCAGCTCGGGGAGCTGGATCCCTTCTTGCATGGTGGGCTCCGTGTTCCACCACTCACGGTGCCTGGGCTGCCGTCCGCTCGGCTTCGGCAGGCCAGGGTGGTGGTTCGTGATGTAGAACCACCTGGTCTTCCAGTCCGTGTTGGAGTCGACGAGCTTGTACGCCAGGTACTGCTCCGCGGCGTCCTCCCTCAGCTGGATGCCGGCCCCTCCGACTACTCTGGGGTTGGAGGCACTTGGTTGCGGCTTGACGCGGAAGAACTTCCGGAAGAGCACCCAGTGCGGCTTGATTCCGAGGAAGGCTTCGCAGAAGTGGACGAAGACCGACGTGTGGAAGATGCCGTTGGGGTTCAGGTTCAGGTACTCGATCCCGTAGTACCCGAGCGAGCCCTTTGAAGAAGTTCTTTGGCCGGGAGTGCAAGACCGCGCTCCACGAACCGCGAAACATCGGGATCTCGTCTTCGGCTTTCTCCATCGGATATGGGTCTCCCGCGGCGGATCTCCACATGCCAACTTCTTTCTCCCCGATGAACCCATCGTTCGGGAGGATCACCGCATCCTCCGTCTTCACCTTGGATTTTTTCCACTCGCGGCTCGGATCAGCCCGCGGTGGAGACATTGGCGGCCCTGCTCCGGTGGCAGCCGCGGCGGCCTCTTCGCGGCCCCTCTTCTTCCCGGCGGCCTTGGATGTCTAGGATGGCGACGACTTCATCCTCCAAGTACAAGGTGTCTTCACTCGCATTCGCTCGGGGGCTACCCTAAAGGCTTCGGGTGGCGGCGCGCTTGGATCTACTACGGCGGCAGCAGGCGCTGGGAGTGGATTCACTACAAGATGCAACGGAATGGCTGCGGCTCGAATGGGTGAAAAACCCTAAGGGTTTTGGCTTCTATTTTAAAGCCAAATCGGCTCCGTAACGGGCGGCCGGATAAATCCACGCGCGGCGACTCGGTAGGCTGCGCGTGACTCTTCGAATTCTACTAGTCGACGCGCCTCACCTCGGGGGCTCGGCTACTTCTACTCAACTACCTGGGATGCGGCTAGTCTCAAGAGCATCTCAGGACACATTCTCCAAGAAGACCCTTCAATTCGAGAGGAAGTACTCGACTCAAGGCTCGGGGGCTCCGTGCCACGTGTCCTTCGGTTTTTTCTCTCCGGATTTTTCGGGATTTTCTTGCCAAGATTTCAGATGGACCCTCAGCCAGAGCCCGCGGCTTAAGGCTCGGGGGCTACTCCATGTGGAGTGCGGTTCTGCAAATCGCACCTCCATGTCGGCTCCGGCTTCAAGACAAGACAGGCATTTTTTGAAGACCTTCGAAGGCAGATTTCAAGGACGCTTGGGACTACTCGAGAAGACTTCAAGATTGCCCAAACATTAGCTGGAGTACATTCCAGCCTCGGGATGCTTCGACTACTCTTGAGGACTTTTGACTTGTAGCACTCAGGGACGCTTGAGGACTACTCGTTAAGGCCGTCAAGAATACTTGAAGCTATCCTTCTCGACTACAAAGTACTCGGGGGCTTGTCGTATGGACCTCCCTGGGCCCACTACCTCGGTGGGTACCAGGACCGACTACTCGGTGGGCCCCGGGACTACCGGCTTGCGCTACACGGCACCACGAAGGCGTGGAGCACAAGGACTACACAGGAGTAGTACTCGGTTAGGGAGCTGTACATGTTCCGCACTGTATAGAGGACTCCTAGACGTACTCGACTAGTACTCTCTCCATACTCCGACTTGTAACCCTGCCTCCCGGACTATATAAGGCGAGGCAGGGACCGATCCCCTCATCGAATCTCCTCTCATACAACTCACGGCGCACCATTGCACCATCTTGTAATCGTGCCCTATCAATCCAGAGCTACGCAGCATACATGACGTAGGGTATTACGCACCTCACGGCCCGAACCTGTCTAAATTGTGTGCCACGTGTCTCTTCCTTCGAGTTACCGATCTCTGCGAGTCACAATCATCTACTTCGGGTACTCCCCGTAGTAGGTTGCCGGTCTAAAACACCGACACCTTCCGATCCTGGTTGGAGTCGATAAGCTTGTACGAGAGGTGCGCTCGGCGGCGTCCTCCCGCATCTGGATTCCTGCTCCACCGACTACTCGCGGGTTGCTGGCGCTCGGCTGTGGCTTCACCCGGAAGAACTTCCGGAACAAGATTCAGTGGGGCTTGATCCCCGAAACGCTTCACAGAAGTGGACGAAGACAGCGGTATGGAAAATACCGTTGGGGTTGAGGTTGAGGTACTCGACGCCGTAGTACCCCATGAGGCCTTTGAAGAAGTCGCTCACCGGAAGCGTGAGTCCGCGCTCCGCGAAGCGCGCGAACATCGGGATCTCATCTTCGCTCTTCTCCATCGGGTACGGATCCCGGCGGCGGCCCTCCACATGTCCATCTCCTTCTCACGGATGAACCCGCTGTTGAGGAGGGCCAGCAAATCTTCGGTCTTCGTCTTCGACTTCTTCCACTCGCGGTTCGGATCTGGCCGCGGTGGAGACATCAGTGGTGCCGCCCCCTGCGGCAGATCCGGCGGCCTCGTCGCGGCCCCTCTTCTTTCCGCCGGTGGTCTTCGCGGTCTTGGACGGCGACAGCTTCATCCTCCAAGTGCACGGTGTCTTCACGCGCATTCGCTCGGGGGCTACTGCGGCAACTGCGGGTGGCGGCGCGCTCAGATCTACAGCGGCGGCGGCGTGCGCTGGAGGAGATTCTGGCCAAGATCTATTCGAAATGGCTACAACAGCGATAGGTGAAAACCCCTAAGGGTTTTGGCTTCTATTTATTAGTCAAAATGGCCCTCCAACGGCCGGATGGATAAGTTTGCGCTCGGCTGACTCAGCGGCCGCGCGTGACTCTTCGAATTCTACTAGTCGACGCACCTCACCTCAGGGGCTCGGCTACTTCTACTCGACTACCTGGGAAGCGACAAGACTCAGGAGCATCTCGGGACACATTCTACAAGATGACCCTTCAATTAGAGAGGATGTACTCGACTCAAGGCTCGGGGGCTCCGTGCCACGTGTCCTTCGGTTTTTTCTCTCCGGATTTTTCGGGATATTCTTGCCAAGACTTCAGATGGATCCCCATCCAGAGTCTACGATTCAACCTAAGGCTCGGGGGCTACTCCATATGGAGTGCGATTTTGCAATCGCACTTCCATATCAGCTTCGGCTTCAAGACAACACGGGCATTTTTGAAGACCTTCGAGGGTAGCACTCGGGGACGCTTGGGACTACTCGAGAAGACTTCAAGATTGCTCAAACATCAGTTGGAGTACATTCCAGCCTCGGGATGCTTCGACTACTCTTGAGGACATTTGACTTGTAGTACTCGGGGATGCTTGAGGGCTACTCGTTAAGGCCGTCAAGATTACTTGAAGCTATCCTTCTCGACTACAAAGTACTCGGGGGCTTGTCGTATGGACCTCCCTGGGCCCACTACCTCGGTGGGTGCCAGGACCGACTACTCGGTGGGCCCCTGGGACTACCCGACTTGCGCTACACGGCACATGATGGCGTGGAGCACAAGGACTACGGAGGAGAAATACTCGGTTAGGAAGCTGTACATGTCCTGCAATGTATAAGAAGTCTCCTATACGTACTCAACAAGTACTCTCTCCCTACTCCGACTTGTAACCCTGCCTCCCGGACTATATAAGGCGAGGCAGGGATCTCTTTCTAGGCATCCAATCTCATCTCACGGCGTACAATTACACCATCTTGTAATCGTACCCAATCAATCCAGAGCTACGCAGCATACAGGACGTAGGGTATTACGCACCTCGCGGCCCGAACCTGTCTAAATTGTGTGCCACGTGTCTCTTCCTTCGAGTTACCGATCTCGGCGAGGCCACATTCATCTACTTCGGGTACTCCCCTTAGTAGGTTGCCAGTCTAAAACACCGACAGTCCTATCCTCCTCCTCCTCCTCCTCCTCTATCTCTTCTTCACTCCCTTCGGCATAGGAGGGAGGAGGGTCACCTCTTATTGGCCTAGAGCTGCGCTGAGATCCTTCTTGCCCTAAGGCCTCTTGCACGGCCTGCAAAGCAGCGGGGTCGTGCCTAGCCTTGGTCCTCCTTTGGGTGGAGGGCTCCTCATTTCCACGACCGATCTTCACTCTCACCATCTGGATAGGTAAAAGGATATGGAAGTGAGAGATTATCAAAAGAGGAGAAGCACTACACTTGTGACTTAGGGTTTGCAGTGTGAACCCCGGATACTCGGGAAAAGTACGAAAACTCCGGAAATTCCGGAGAGTCGGGTTTTCAACCCCGGAGTTTCCGGGTTTCGCAGACGCGAAACCCTAAATCACAATGCAGCAATATTCATCCATCCAAACTGAGAGGAATTGCAGATCTAGAGTCTATGGAGTATTTCCTACCTATTCTCTAAGAGGATCCTACAAGGACTACTCTAGGGAAGTAGATCGGGAAAAGTTCCTTTGAATACCTTGGGGAGAGAGGGAAGAAGACTTGAATCCTTTGAATCTTGAGTAGATCCTTGATCTCCACACCTTGGAGCCTTCAATCCCTCACTTTCACGAGATTTGGTTGGTGGGGAGTGGAAATCGCCCAAAGGGAGGGAAGGAGGCGACGGGGGAGAGAGGGGGCGCGGTTAAAACTGAGAAGTGGTGAAAGGAAACTTTTTCACCGCGGTCAAAGGTATTTATACCTTTACAACCCGGAGTCTCCGTGACAGGTCTGGAATATCCGGGAAACCCGGAATTTCCGGCCCCAACCCCGGAGATTCCGCTCCCCTGAATCAGCGAGCAGATTTTCAAGGAATTTGATTTTTGTAGAGATTTGGAAGATTGCATGTGTAATATATGTGAGCCTGAGCGGTATCGACACTTTGGACTAGCCACAAACAAGCAATGAGAACTATAGCCCAAATGTTGTACTCTAAAGATCCAAATGTTTCAAAACAAATTCAACACAAGCTTTTCACAAATCTTTTGCTTTCAAAAGTTCTATACTAGGTCACTCAAACATGTGCATGATCTCAAGCCAAGTTACGAGAATCCAAGATATTTAGCTCACTCCTCAAAGCACAAAACCTTAGTTCATCAAGAGCCTTTGTGAAGATATCGGCTAGTTGCTTATCGGTGCTCACATGGCTTAAGACGATATCTCCTTTGGCTTCGTGGTCTCTCAAGAAATGGTGTCTTATGTCTATATGCTTTGTTCTTGAGTGGTTTACGGGGTTGTTAGCTAGCTTGATGGCACCCTCGTTGTCACACAAGAGTGGCACCTTGCTAAACTTGCAACCAAAGTCTCTCAAAGTGAGCCTCATCCAAAGTAGTTGAGCACAACAAGCGCCGGCTGCAACATACTCGGCCTCGGAGGTGGAAAGAGCAACGGAGTTTTGTTTCTTGGAACTACAAGACACCAAGGACCTTCCAAGAAATTGGCAAGTCTTGGATGTACTCTTTCTATCTACTTTGCAACCGGCATAGTCCGAATCGGAGTAGCCAAGTAGATCGAAAGTGGAGCCCTTATGATACCGCAAACCAAGATTAGGAGTATGAACCAAGTATCTAAAAATTCTCTTAACGACCATTAGATGGCACTCCTTAGGATTAGCTTGAAACCATGCACACATGCACACACTAAGCATAATATCGGGCCTAGATGCACAAAGGTAAAGCAAAGAACCAATCATGGAGCGATATACCTTTTGGTCGATGCTTTTGCCTTGCTCATTTAGATCAAGATGTCCATTTGATGGCATAGGTGTTTTGATGAGCTTGGCGTTGTTCATGTCAAACTTCTTGAGCATGTCATTGGTGTACTTGATTTGACTTATGAATGTGCCATCCTTGAGTTGCTTGATTTGAAAACCAAGAAAGAACTTCAACTCGCTCATCATAGACATCTCGAATCTTTTAGTCATGATCCTACTAAACTCCTCAACCCAAATTTGATTAGTAGAGCCAAATATGATATCATCAACATATATTTGACATACAAACAAATCATTGCCTTGTTTACGAGTGAAGAGAGTAGGATCGGCTTTGCCTATTTCAAAGCCTTTCTTTAAGAGAAATTCCCTAAGGCATTCATACCATGCTCTAGGGGCTTGCTTGAGCCCATAGAGCGCCTTATGGAGCTTGTAGACGTGGTTTGGAAATTGAGGATCTTCAAAGCCCGGTGGTTGCTCAACGTAGACTTCTTCGGAGATTGGACCATTCAAGAAAGCACTCTTGACATCTATTTGATGTAGCTTGAAGTTGTGATGGGTGGCAAAGGCTAAGAGTATACGAACTGCTTCAAGTCTTGCCACCGGTGCATAAGTTTCTCCAAAGTCTAACCCTTCTACTTGAGTGTACCTCTTTGCAACCAATCTAGCTTTGTTCTTGGTCACCATGCCATCTTCATCTTGTTTGTTGCGAAACACCCACTTGGTTCCAATCACATTTTGTTTGGGGCGTTCCACCAAGGACCAGACTTCATTCCTAGTGAAGTTGTTGAGCTCTTCTTGCATGGCCATCACCCAATCAGCATCTCCAAGAGCATCTTCAACCCTAAGAGGTTCCAACATGGAAACAAACGAGTAATGTTCACAAAAATTTGCTAATCTTGAACGAGTTGTTACCCCTCTACGGATGCTTCCAAGTATGTTGTCAACGGGGTGATCTCGTTGAACACTTGGTCGAACTCTTGGATGTGGGTCAGAATCTTCTTCCTGGATCAAATCCTCAGCTTCTTGATCGCCTTGTGAAGTTTCAAAGAACGAGTCCGAATGTCCGGACTTTTCTCCGGAGTTTCCGGAAAATCCAAATTCTCCGGGTTTTTCTTCGGATACTCCGGGTTCGCAGCGGGGTTTGGAGCTGCTGCTTCTTCAATTTCGCAGTCCTCATCATCTTCTTCCTGAGGCTTGATTTCTCCAATGGCCATCCTCCTTATAGCCTTTTCAGTAGGTACATCCTTGCCTACACACAATTCATCAACTTGCTCTTCTTGAGAGCCATTAGATTCATCAAACGTCAAGTCACACATGACTTCAACACAACCGGTGGTTTTGTTGAGGACACGATAGCCATGAGCGTTTGAGGCGTAACCAAGAAAGATACCTTCATCAACTTTAGATGCAAACTTAGAGCTTTTGGGCTTCTTGTTGAGAATGAAGCACTTACAACCAAAAACTCTAAAGTAAGAGACATTAGGCTTTTTACCGATTAGGAGCTCATAAGCGGTCTTGTGGCGAAGCTTGTGAAGATACAAACAGTTGATAGCATGACAAGCCGTGTTGATTGCTTCCGTCCAAAGACTATCCAAAGTCTTGTACTCATCAAGCATTGTTCTTGCGGCTTCAATGAGAGTTCTATTCTTCCTCTCAACTATCCCATTTTGTTGTGGAGTGTGGGACATAGAGCTCATGACCAATGCCTTCTTCATCAAGATACTCTTCAATGTTGGTGTTCTTGAACTCGGTGCCATTGTCACTTCTCACTCTTTTGATCTTCATACCAAACTCATTTTGGGCTCTTGTGGCAAACTTCTTGAATATTTCATGCACTTTGCTCTTGTCTTTCATAAAGAATACCCAAGTATACCGAGAGTAATCATCAACAATGACAAATCCATACTTGTTCCCTCTAATACTAACATAAGCCACCGGACCGAAGATATCCATGTGAAGTAGTTCCAATGGCCTTATGGTAGTGACTACATTCTTGGCGGGATGAGGAGCACCAACTTGCTTTCCGGCTTGACAAGCACTACAAATTTTATTTTTCTCAAAATGAACGTTTGTTAGTCCTAGGATGTGTTCCCCCTTTAGAAGCTCATTGAGATTATTCATCCCAACGTGAGCTAGTCGGCGATGCCAAAGCCAACTCAAGCTAGACTTTGCCAATAAGCATGTATCAAGTTGGGCTTTATCCGATGAAAAATCTACCAAGTAAAGCCTTCCCTTGAGTTCACCCTTAAAGGCAACGGAGTCATCGCCCCTTCTAAAGACGGTCGAGCCTCATTTGTGAACAAACAATTGTAGCCCATCTCACAAAGTTGTAAAACGGACAACAAGTTGTAGTCCAAAGATTCAACCAAATAAACATTGGAAATTGAATGATTGATTGAGATAGCAATTTTACCAAGACCAACAACCGTTCCTCCACCATTGCCTCCAAAGGCAATCTTTTCCGTAGGATTTTCAATCATATCACAAGATGTAAACATTTTCTTCTCCCCGGTCATATGATTTGTGCATCCACTATCAATCACCCATTTTGTTCCACCGGAGGAGTATGCCTACAAAACAAATTATGATTGTGTTTTAGGTACCCAAGTGGATTTGGGTCCTAGAGTGTTAGTCACAAGAATCTTGGGCACCCACACACTCCTTTTCATCATTGCCCCTTTTGTGCGGGGTCCCACATACTTGGCAACCACCTTACCCTTGTGGTTCCAAGTCAACACATAATCGGCATAAAAACTATCTTGTGAAGCATGTGGTTTGGGCTTTTTGCTTGATTTGTTTGGCTTTGAAGGTGGTGCTTGAGTTGTAGTTTGGGTGCTCTTGAACTTGATAGGAGTGTTGTATCTAACTTGGCTGTCATAGTCCTTGACACCCATTTGCATCATGCCGTGCACCACATTTCTTGTTCCCATACCTTTGGTGTGGTGGTTCTTGATGAATGGGATGGGGTCTTTTGTACCTTGTTCTTGCTTACCAAGCCCCTTCCCATTTTCAAATCCAAACTTCTTCATGTAGCTTGACCCAAAACCTTTAGTGTGGTTTTCAAACTCACCTCTCTTGGATTCTTTCTTCTTTTCAACCATGAGAGAGTTTGACAACCTAGCAATCTCCTTTTTCATGGCATTCATCTCGGCAACATTAGTAGCACAAGCATTTATATCAATCTTATAACATCTAGAACAACCATTGCTTGTTGATGTTTGAGAGTTAGAGGAAGCATCATTAGATGAAGTTGTAGCATTGTTCTTGAGGTTGTCAAGTTGAACTTCTAATGCTATGTGACTAGTCTTTAAGACATCAAAGCTCTTTTGAAGTTCAAGCTTTTCATCCTCAAGTTTCTTGCAAGCATCCTTAGCTAGGGAGGATTCCCTAGTTAATTCATCCACTATCAACTTATCTTTAGCTAGGAATTTCTTGAGACTAAGAATTTCTATCTCCTTTTCCTTGAGCGAGTCCTCTTGCACCTTGAAACCCTTCTTTTCAATTTCAAGGGCATCCTCAAGGGAAATGGTTTTCTCCCGCTCAAGTCTAAAGAGTTCTTCTTGCACCTCTAGAGTTCCATCTCTATTCTCAATTTCTTTCATTAAAAACATGATTTTCTTTGTTGCCTTTTTATCAAAGCTAGTGATCATTTTTTCAAGATCAAAATCATTTTCACTATCATCATCTAGGGGCGGGGTGGGAGTGTCTACCTTGGAGCCCCTAGCCATGAGGCAAGCATGGGTGAAGTCATCTTCATCATCGGTGAGATCTTCAAATAGTGATGACTTGTTGATTGGTTCTCTAATGGATATGGTAGCAAGACCGGCTTCAATGTCGGAGTCGGAGCTATCATCATTTGAATCCCATTCTTCACCCAAATGAGCTTCACCAACTTCTTTCTTCTTGTTCTTGTCAAACTTGTTGGTGTCTCTTCTTCTTACTTTATATTAGGGCACTCCGCAATGAAATGACCCTCCTTGCCACAACCAAAGCAAGGTCTCTTGGAAACTCTCTTCGTTTTGATCTTGTCCTTGTCCTTGTTCTTGTTGAAGAAGCCACTCTTCTTGAACATTTTGTTGAACTTCCTCACAAAGAGAACCATTTGCTCGGGAGTCATGTCCATGTCACTATCTTCATCACCTTCTTCCTCGACCACGGTCCTTGAAGTTGATGAGCTTGACCTTTTCTCCTTGCTAGATGCCTTGAGGGCCACTCCCTTGTTCTTCTCAAGTTGTTCATGCATCTTTGACATTTCTTGTGAGAGCTTGGACTCCTTGACGGTGATAAGATGTTCTTCCATTCTTCCAATCACATCCGCCGGAGTGAACTTGTTGAACCCTCTCTTTTCCCTTATGAGAGTAGGGAGTTGAACATCCCTTGCCATGTAAGCGGAGAGGATCTTGTCAACCACTTCTTTTCTTCCCCATCTTGTACTTCCAAGTGATTTTATTTTGTTGATGATCTTGTTCAAACGGTTGTACATGTCTTGAGGGGACTCATCATCTTTGATGACAAACCGATTGAGCTCACTTTCCAAGGCTCGAATCCTTCCTTCTCTTACTTGCTTTGTCCCTTCATGATTGATGAACAATGTGTCCCACACTTCCTTAGCGGACTTCAATCCATCCACCTTGTCATATTCTTCGGACGTGAGTGAACTCTTGATGATGCGTATGGCTTGATAGTTTCTTTGTATCTCATTTGTTTGATCTTGAGTTAGTGTCGCATCATCACTCGGAAAGGTAATACCCCTGTTCACAATGGTCCAAAGTGCGGGGTTCACCGCCATCAAATACTCCTCCATCGAGTTCTTCCACTTGGAATAGCCAGTTCCATCAAATTGGGGTATCTTCCCAATGTGGATAGAACCCGATGGATGGTTAAAGGATAAGCGAGAATAATCGAAAGAGGTTCGAGTATAGTCCCTTGATGGTCGTCGAGCGGAGCGGGTGGACCTTGCATCATCGAACTCCTCGTCCTCACTATCGCAGGACTCATCGCCTCGTCCATGCGCTTGATGACTAGTGCTTGCACCATGGGTGTTGCCTCCTCGAGGAAGGGGAGGCATGCCAACAACATTGTTGACGGGATCACCTTCGGCGGGAGGTAGGGCTTGATCATTTGGATTCGACATCTTCTCAACCCCAAGCGGTTAAGCTTCAAATGTGGAGCACTTGGCTCGATACCAATTGAAAAGATCAAGATGTCGACTAGAGGGGGGTGAATAGTTGAACTTGAAAATCACAAACTTTTTCACAAAATTCGTTAAATACATGTTCGGAGACTCCGGATATTTTTCCGGATACTCCAAGAATTCGGAGAATCCGGGAAAATGTCCGGATATTCCGGCTTGTTAGGGAGAGATTAAATTCGACGAAATTAAACTTCCTCAAAAGTAAATCTCGTGAAAATAGGTTATGCACTGAGATGAGACAAGCCTGTTTATCCACTCAAATATTGTAGAAACCTCAACACGAAGTAGATCGGCACCAAACCCTAGGTATGTGCCCAAGATAGAAATAAGCATGCAACAAAATCAACAAGCACAAGAGACACAAGGATTTGTTACCGGAGTTCAACCTCACACCTTGAGGTCTACGTCTCCGTTGAGGTACCCACGAAGGGTGGACCTTTACACCTAGGTCACTTTCCTCCCTCTAGCGACCACAAAGATCAAGCTAGAGTTACTTACTCAATGTCGGGGTGATACAAACTTCCTTGGGCAGCCACAATCTTTGGTTGCTCCAAGGCAACGCCTAGCCGGCTAGGAGCTCAAGGCTCCAAGAGTAACAAACACGAATTTTGCCAACCAAGCGAAGAACGAGGTGCTCTAGAGATGGGAAATCAGCTCACTAGCACTCTCCAAGCCCTTGCTCTCAAATCCTCTTAAATCCCACAACAAATCTCACCAACCTTGAGCCACAGGGAGAAGAGGGGAGTAAATGAGGTATGTTCAAGTTCAGCACGAAATGGCAGGGAAGAAAAGTAAATGAAGGGGTGGAGGGGGATTTTATACCCCCTCACCCAGAATATAGTCGTTGAGGCTTTAAGACCCGGAGTATCCGGGGTAAACCCGGAAACTCCGGGAAGTCCGGAGACTCCGGGGTAAACCCGGATACTCCGGCCTTCCAAGGCCAGCACCCAAGAAAAGATCCCCGTGAATGTGTTAGTGCAAAGGTGTCTCTCATAGGTTTTGTTTTAGCAACTAGAGCACCTGTTCGACTCTTGGAAGACATAATTCCTGTCCCTCTTGACAGTACATCATTCCTAGGACTCAAATTCAAAATTAAAATAAATAAGCCTTCTTAGGAATCCTTTAGAGCACCACTTTCCTTTTTGTATAATCAACGAGCTGTGCTTGATGCCATACATAATTTCAATACCTGCTCATGGACTAGGTAAATTCATTAGCTACTTAGGTGTGTGTCATTAAACCACCAAAACCCACTTAGGGGGCCAAGATACTCTTCAAAACTCCATTTGGGCCTCTATTTCTGATGTGGACCCCCACCGAAACATTCTATCCCCCGTCCTGGCGTCCTGCTTCCGTCGCTGACTCGCTGCGCATCCGCCCGCCGCCCGGCCGCCGTCGCGCACCTCCGCCCGCCCGGCCGCCGTCTCCGCCTCCGCCTCCGCGACTCCGCCGCCCAGCTGCGAGGTCGCAAGCCGCGCTGCTTGTGTCGAGGAGTAGCGCGAGCTCGAGCTCCGGGACCGGGACGGCAGGAGGCTCTCCCTCACGGGGTTGCTCCGCACCTACGACGACGACGCCAGCGATGTCAACCGCGACGGCGGAGGAGCACTTCGATTTCTTCTACTTTTTCCAGTAGGTATATTAATATCGTGCAAGAACGGTCGCAGGTTCCAGTTCTGGAGCTACGAGTGGAAGAAGCACGGCACCTGCTCCAACCTGGAGCTTCTGATTGGCGTTCGTGTTGGGCTTCTGCCTGAGGACTCGACGATTTCCTAGATCAATTCCTGGGATCGTACTATTTGATTTGATTGATCAGGCCAGGGGTGCTGCCGCCGCGGCAGGGGACGACGACCGATGGGCAGTGGAACCTGTGGTAGTCACCATGCGTGACAGAAGCGAAGGGCGGGCGCACCGGTGAGAGCCAATCGACTGACGCCCAGAGAACGATTCCCTACCGCCGACGGCCTGGCAAAGGGCGGGCCTACCGACGGGAGCAGTTCGCACCGCTGCAGGCGGAAGCACGGGAGCACGGTGCGGCGGTCGAACACCACCAGCTCGCTGCCGCCCTTGCCAACCCCATGGAGTCGAAGTGCTACTTGGAGTCGCGCCCGGGCCTCGGCAAGCGGGATGAGCGCAGTGGCGTGGGGCGGGCGCGGTGTCACACCCGATTTTCCGAAGAAAACCAAGTGCATAACTATATGCATGCCGGGATCAAGTTTCATGCATATAGTGACATAAAAGTGAATACGAGAAACGGTATCACGTAAGAAAAAAAAAAAGAAAGTTTATCGAGAGATTTACGCTTTATCCCGGAAACGAAGGCACCAAACATCACGAGCAATCGGCGGGGGTTGCGTACGCCTAGCACCAGCAACATCTTCACAAGACTTCAAAATAGCTTCCTCCTTCGAGCAACAATATTTATAGCAAGGGTGAGCACTTGTCGTACTCGGCAAGTGTGGGGAAAAGAATGAATGCAAAGGCTTTATAGTGGGTCGGCTCAAAGCATTTAAGCAATTTTAGCCTGGTCAAGTTTTATTAGTACCGATTATTAATAAAGTATAAGTATATACCAACCCACAATTATCATAAAGAGATAGATAAGATACGCCATAAGCATATGGCAAGCACAACCAGAGAACACGATTTAAGTCCATCTTCAAGTTCAATTATCATGTGAGGGTCCGGGCCGCCCGTGACCGTGGGCACGGCTAATCGATTAGTTTTACGATCTGCGGAGAGGTCGTACATCTTTACCCACAAGTCGCGTAAAAGTCCCGAAGAACTTTAGACCCAACCATGCGATGCTAGCTAGGCATCATACCACACCGCCGAGGTGTGATTGCATAGGGACGCTACGAGGCCGTTACAAAGATCCCCGGATGTAGGCCGCCCGCTAGGTTACCCGGTCGGTGCAACGTATAAAGCTCCCGGACGAGTACCGTGTCTTAGCCAAGCCCACACCTACGCCCGAGCAGTCCATACGCCACTACCCGCCGCCCCCAACCCTTATCGGGTAAAGCATACCTAACACCTAGTTCACTAATTAATAAGCCAAGACAGAGCCATATGTCTTGTGGTAGCACTGTTTTCCTGGGTGGTCGCTCCATGTTCCGATTAATGCACAGTGATCTTGTATTAACATCCAAAGATATAACATAAAGGTATAACAAGTTTCATCATTATTGTTCATTAAAACCACCATAACCCAGGTATAGCAACTAAGCATAGCTACCCAACATAGATGTAAACCCAGGTTAACAAGGAATGACAATCAAAGACTAGGATAAACCTTAATAGGAACCCATCAAAATTAATGCAAGCAAAGCAATGAGTGATTAAATATAGTTCTTAGGACAAAAGATCAAGGACACACTTGCCTTTAACCAAAGAGTAGTTGCTCAGAATATCTTCAACTTCAAGCTCTTCCAACTTCTCGAACGGCGTTCACTCTAAGCGCATCAATCATCGGGCACAACATACAAAGCAAACAAACAAACAGACATACTAAGAACAAAACACCAATCAAAAGAAAACTTTAAAAGAACGCACTAAAGGATAGGATCGATTAGATGGATCACTAAAGAACACAAAGTGTGCTTGGAACGGCTTGGTTAGCTTTAAAGAGATGGTCGCGGAAGATTGAGCAAGGTCCGGAAAGATCACACTTAGATTGAGCCGAGAAAAGAACGTCTAACGAACGTTTTGCATATATGAGAGAGCAAGACTATGAGCTAGGTTCATTTTAATTAACAAAACAAATATAAAGGATATTTCAGAAATAAAATACCCTATGTTGACATTAGTGCAATATTAAACTTTATTTATGAAACCGGTGTAAAGAACTATTTAAGTTTTATTAATAAAGATTCATATATTGATTAAACCGATTAAACATTTAATTTAGAAAACCGAACTATATGAACAATCTAAACGAAACTTTGTAATTCGAGTTCATCATATTATTATCAAAAACAGTATTGAATTGGTATTAATCAAGATTAACATTTATTTATAAAGCGGAGTAAAAGCCTAATCAACTTTTAATTATAAAAGTTAATTAATCATTAAGCAAATTAATATTTGACTTGTGGAAAACCGAGTAAAAGATCTAATTAACTTTTATATATAAAAACATGTGATAGAAACATTAATCAAATTAAATTTGCTTATGAAAACGCTATATAAATCTATATAGCTTTTACTTGGAAAAGACATGTATAACTAGTCATTAATCAAAATTAATATTAATTTTATTTTCAGAAACAAAACATGGTGAAAACACACCACTAACACGTGCTTTACATTATTATGGACCTAACGCAACTTGAACGGATTAAATCGGAGCTAAAACGAAAAAGATATGAGAAAAACAAGATTGAAAGGACCGTTCGCGATTAACTATAGATTTGGAGGGGTAGCGAGAAAAGTTTTGCAAGACACAATAAACGGTGCTCGCAAAAAGATAAAACTCGGGGTTAGATCTATAAAAGAGCATGGGTGGGCTTTATGTGTGGAAGTGGGATTTTTATAGGGGGTTATCTGTGAAACTTGCAAGACACAAAAGAACTTGGAAACATTAAAGAACTACACAGGGATCTAATCACAAATCTGCCAAGTTATCTTCTACCTTTAGACATAGGCGGACGGACGGACGGCACTGCCGGCTCGGGTCTTCACGGGCGGAGCTCCTGGTGGCCAAATCGTCGGCGACCTGGCATCAAGGGGCTCGGGTAAGCAGCGCACGGGGTAGAGGAGAAGTAGGGTACCACAAGGAGGTGCTCACCGAGGTGGGGACGGAAGGGGAACGACCGGAAATAGAGGCGCAGCCGACGGAGCGAGAGACGCCGACGGCGACGGCTCGTCTTCGCCCACGGGTAGTGCTCGGTGAAGGGTTCACGATGGGAACCGGCAAAACGGGTCGGGCTCGGCGAGGGGATGCTTGAGGCGACCTCGGTTTGCTCCGGCTGCGCCTCGGGACGACGAATCGAGCGGCGGCGCTCGGCTCGGCCGGCGAGCTAGCGGCCGGCGGCCGGCGACGGCGCGGGGGCGGGAGCGAGGGCGATACGCGGTGCGGGGAGAGCTAGGGCACGCAAGGCCGGGTGGCGGCGCCTTAAATAAGCACGGGGAACGAAGTTCCCCCGGCGCGCACGCCAAGGAAGGGCCGGCGGCGGCGCCCGGCCGGCGGCGCGATGCGGGCCCGGATGGGCCCCGCGCGGGCCGCGGGCCGGGCCGGCGGCGGGAGGGAGGGAGACCGGGTCGAGCCTTCGGGCTCGGCCCGGTTTGATAGGATTGATTTTTTTTTTTTGAAATATTTTTCCGGGCAAAGATAAATCCGAGAAATCTCTAGATAAATCGATAAAGCCACGAAAAATACCCGAAAATTCCAAAAACTTCAGGAAAATTCCCGAGCTAGATTAAGACATGAACAATCCAAATAAAGCATTTGGTGCTCATGAAAAAGATTTTAGAGCCTTCTAATAAATAGAAATAGCTCAAGGAAAAATGAGAATTAACTCGGAAAATTCTCGGAAGGTTTTGGACGGACGGCTCCTAAACGCATTTTTGAAACCTTTTGCACTCAAGAACCACTAGATGCATCGGCATGAATGCAACACTCTCAACTTTTATTTAATTTAGAAAATCAAACAAAGGATTTTTCCTATACTATATTCCCTGTAAAGAAAATAAATGTTGGGAAAAATTTTAAAATTGTGAGAAAATCGTTATTTAATTTTTCTTTCTATTCACATCCTGAAATTGGAAATTTCAGGGTGTGACAAATGGCTGAATTTTTGATAGAATTTCACTTATGAAATTTAGGAACTAACCCAACTGGTTTCATGTCGATCGGAGTTCCGTAGCTCGAGAAAGAATTAAAAGGCGGCGATGTGTCGGGGAGGTGCGCGAGCAGATAGAATGTTAAGGGTAACAGTTCTACCAATAAATCAAGGGGGTGTTATTGCTTGAGAGAATGGACAGGCGAGATCGAAGAAATGTTCCAGGAGAGTGAAGATAAATATATAAGAATTCATGGTATGGAGAAAAGAAGATGGTTAAGAGGTGAGGTCCTTCATCAGAGAGGTCAAGGATAAGGTAAGGAGGGATTGTAGAACAAAAGAGGCATTAGGAAACGACCAATACTAGCTAGGCTTACGTCCTACAGTCGATACGGCTACGATACCACTCTGTCACACCCGATTTTCCGAAGAAAACCAAGTGCATAACTATATGCATGCCGGGATCAAGTTTCATGCATATAGTGACATAAAAGTGAATACGAAACAAGTATCACGTAAGAAAAAGAAAGATTATCAGAGATTTACGCTTTATCCTGGAAACGAAGGCACCAAACATCACAGGCAGTCGACTGGGGGTTGCGTACGCCTAGCACCAGCAACATCTTCACAAGACTTCAAAATAGCTTCCTCCTTCTGAGCAACAATATTTATAGCAAGGATGAGCACTTGTCGTACTCAGCAAGTGTGGGGAAAAGAATGAATGCAAAGGCTTTATAGTGGGTCGGCTCAAAGCATTTAAGCAATTTTAAGTTTGGTCAAGTTTTATTAGTACACGATTACTAATAAAGTATAAGTATATACCAACCCACAATTATCATAAAGAGATAGATAAGATACGCCATAAGCATATGGCAAGCACAACCAGAGAACACGATTTAAGTCCATCTTCAAGTTCAATTATCATGTGAGGGTCCAGGCCGCCCGTGACCGTGGGCACGGCTAATCGATTAGTTTTACACTCTGCAGAGGTCGTACATCTTTACCCACAAGTCGCGTAAAAGTCCCGAAGAACTTTAGACCCAACCATGCGATGCTAGCTAGGCATCATACCACACTGCCGAGGTGTGATTGCATAGGGACGCTACGAGGCCGTTACAAAGATCCCCAGATGTAGGCTGCCCGCTAGGTTACCTGGTCAGTGCAACGTATAAAGCTCCCGGACGAGTACCGTGTCTTAGCCAAGCCCACACCTACGCCGAGCAGTCCATACGCCACTACCCCCCGGCCCCCAACCCTTATCAGGTAAAGCATACCTAACACCTAGTTCACTAATTAATAAGCCAAGACAGAGCCATATGTCTTGTGGTAGCACTTGTTTTCCCGGGTGGTCGCTCCATGTTCCGATTAATGCACGGTGATCTTGTATTAACATCCAAAGATATAACATAAAGGTATAACAAGTTTCATCATTATTGTTCATTAAAACCACCATAACCCAGGTATAGCAACTAAGCATAGCTACCCAACATAGATGTAAACCCGGGTTAACAAGGAATGACAATCAAAGACTAGGATAAACCTTAATAGGAACCCATCAAAATTAATGCAAGCAAAGCAATGAGTGATTAAATATAGTTCTTAGGACAAAAGATCAAGGACACACTTGCCATTAACCAAAGTAGTTGCTCAGAATCTTCAACTTCAAGCTCTTCCAAAGCTCTCGAACGGCGTTCACTCTAAGCGCATCAATCATCGGGCACAAACATACAAAGCAGACAAACAAACAGACATACTAAGAACAAAACACCAATCAAAAGAAAACTTTAAAAGAACGCACTAAAGGATAGGATCGATTAGATGGATCACTAAAGAACACAAAGTGTGCTTGGAAAGGCTTGGTTAGCTTTAAAGAGATGGTCGTGGAAGATTGAGCAAGGACCGGAAAGATCACACTTAGATTGAGCTGAGACAAGAACGTCTAACGAACGTTTTGCATATATGAGAGAGCAAGGCTATGAGCTAGGTTCATTTTAATTAACAAAACAAATATAAAGGATATTTCAGAAATAAAATACCCTATGTTGACATTAGTGCAATATTAAACTTTATTTATGAAACCGGTGTAAAGAACTATTTAAGTTTTATTAATAAAGATTCATATATTGATTAAACCGATTAAACATTTAATTTAGAAAATCTAAACTATATGAACAATCTAAACGAAGCTTTGTAATTCGAGTTCATCATATTATTATCAAAAACAGTATTAAATTGATATTAATCAAGATTAACATTTATTTATAAAGCGGAGTAAAAGCCTAATCAACTTTTAATTACAAAAGTTAATTAATCATTAAGCAAATTAATATTTGACTTGTGGAAAACCGAGTAAAAGATCTAATTAACTTTTATATATAAAAACTTGTGATAGAAACATTAATCAAATTAAATTTGCTTATGAAAACGCTATATAAATCTATATAGCTTTTACTTGGAAAAGACATGTATAACTAGTCATTAATCAAAATTAATATTAATTTTATTTTCAGAAACAAAACATGGTGAAAACACACCACTAACACGTGCTTTACATTATTATGGACCTAACGCAACTTGAACGGATTAAATCGGAGCTAAAACGAAAAAGATATGAGAAAAACAAGATTGAAAGGACCTGTTCGCGATTAACTATAGATTTGGAGGGGTAGCAGAAAAGTTTTGCAAGACACAATAAACAGTGCTCGCAAAAAGATAAAACTCAGGGTTAGATCTATAAAAGAGCATGGGTGGGCTTTATGTGTGGAAGTGGGATTTTTATAGGGGGTTATCTGTGAAACTTGCAAGACACAAAAGAACTTGGAAACATTAAAGAACTACACGGGGATCTAATCACAAATCGCCAAGTTATCTTCTACCTTTAGACATAGGCGGACGGACGGCGGCTGCGGCTCGGGTCTTCACGGGCGGAGCTCCGGTGGCCAAATCGTCGGCGACCCGGCATCAAGGGGCTCGGGTAGCGGCGCACGGGGTAGAGGAGAGGTAGGGGACCACAAGGGAGGTGCTCACCGAGGTGGGGACGGAAGGGGAACGACCGGAAATAGAGCGCGGCGACGGAGCGAGAGACGCCGACGGCGACGGCTCTGTCTTCGCCCACGGGTAGTGCTCGGTGAAGGGTTCACGATGGGAAGCGGCAAAACGGGTCGGGCTCGGCGAGGGGATGCTTGAGGCGACCTCGGTTTGCTCCGGCTCCGCCTCGGGACGACGAATCGAGCGGCGGCGCTCGGCTCGGCCGGCGAGCTAGCGGCGGCGAGCCGGCGGACGGCGCGGGGGGCGGGAGCGAGGGCGATACGCGGTGCGGGGAGAGCTAGGGCACGCAAGGCCGGGTGGCGGCGCCTTAAATAAGCACGGGGAACGAAGTTCCCCCGGCGCGCATGCCAAGGAAGGGCGGCGGCGGCGCGATGCGGGCCCCGGATGGGCCCGCGCGCGGGCCGCGGGCGGGCCGGCGGCGGGAGGAGGGGGAGGCCGGGTCGAGCCTTCGGGCTCGGCCCGGTTTGATAGGATTGATTTTTTTTTGAAATATTTTTACGGGCAAAGATAAATCCGGAAATCTCTAGATAAATCGATAAAGCCACGAAAAATACCCGAAAATTCCAAAAACTTCGGGAAAATTCCCGAGCTAGATTAAGACATGAACAATCCAAATAAAGCATTTGGTGCTCATGAAAAAGATTTTAGAGCCTTCTAATAAATAGAAATAGCTCAAGGAAAAATGAGAATTAACTCGGAAAATTCTCGGAAGGTTTTGGACTGCCTCTCCTAAACGCATTTTTGAAACCTTTTGCACTCAAGAACCACTAGATGCATCGGCATGAATGCAACACTCTCAACTTTTATTTAATTTAGAAAATCAAACAAAGGATTTTTCCTATACTATATTCCCGTAAAGAAAATAAATGTTGGGAAAAATTTTAAAATTATTAGAAAATCGTTATTTAATTATTCTTTCTATTCACATCCCGAAATTGGAAATTTCGGGGTGTGACACGCAAAGACGGACTCGAGGCAAGACGCCGCCGCCGGAAGTCGTGGCGGTGCTGCGCCTTGACGGCCGGTGCGAGGAGCCTTGTCGCCGATGGCGAAGGACAAGGGCGTACGCGGATGCCGCGGCGAGTCACCGAGCCGGGTCCCGGCGCCGGCCCGTGTCTCCTCGTTGGCCGTCGGGCCCTCGCACGCTCCGGTGCGGATGGCGCGGGAGCGCGCGGGGGGCGGTAGTGGGGAAGCGCATGGCGGACGGCGAGGTCGTGGCGTGCGGGGGAGCGCGCGAGGGCCGACGAGGTCGCGACGGCCGGGTATAGCACGACGGACGGCGTAGCGGGCCCGGTCGAGAGCCGCAACGACCCCGCGGCACCGGGGTTTGGAGGCGTGACGGCGTTGGGTTGAGGCCCGGCGGGAGACGCGACCATGGCGAGCCGAACGGCGAAGCCGGCGCACGCGCCCCGGGCTTGCCGCGGGCCAGGTGCTCGACGGCGACGTCCACGACGGCGGGGTACTGCACGACGTCCTCCTCGGGGGCCTCTAAGATGACAGCGCACAGCGTGCTGCCGCCGCCGGGTACCTGTGCCGGTCAGGTCTTGCGGGAGAGAGACGGGAGGAAGAGAGGAAAAGGTAAATAAAAAAAGGAAAAACAATAAAAATGGTGGGACCACATTTTTGGAGGGGAGAGTAGAGGCCTAGAGGGCCTCCAAGAATGGAGGCTTGGAAGGGAGATTTGGAGGGGCCTCAAAAATGGAGGGCCATTTAGAGGCTCTACTGGAGTTGATTTTTTTGCCCAAAACCTCCAAATTTTAGAGTAGAGGCACATATAGAGGCCCCCACTGGAGTTGCTCTAAACATATTTTTCTTCCTTAAAATCACGAAGGGGGTGAAGGAGGGCTCCAATGATGATAGAAGGCTTGAGCCCACACCCCACCATCTGACACCACCTTGCGCAGATAGCCTCCGTGGGACAAAGCACTCATGCATCATTCATCCATTTTTTTAGAATTGCATCATTCATCCTTAAGAGTTGCAACCAAACCACGAAAGTCACATAGTCATGATATATAAGGACATGAATTTACCAAAATATAAAGACCTGGAGAGATAAAACAAAACTAAATGGGTTGGTCAGTGGATTGGTGAGTTGGTGGGTAGTGTAAAATGAGGGGTATAAAGGTCATTTCCTCCCGGTGTTGTTTCTTGAGTTTGAACTCTTCAGGTCCTTATCTTGCGGGACGGAGGGGGTACTTCTTGGTCGTTCTCGAGTGTCATCTGTTGAAAGAGCAACAACATATGTGTCAGTCATATGGGCCATGTTATGTATGGCTAAAGTGAGCTAGGGAGCACACAACGCGTGTGACCTCAAAGCATAGCGGTTGGGATCTTACTCTCCGAGACTTCTGCATAGAGGTGGAGCATATACTAGATCAAAGGGGGTCCATGCCCCCTACATTGAGCGTTTGACCTTTAAAAAAATCAAAATTGCCATTGTATTTTCAAAAGTGCCGGGTAACACTTGATACGTACGACCGCAAATCACAGTTAACTAGAGTATAAGCAGCCATGAGCTTCTCAAGTAAGATCTGGACGAGTTTAACCATATGAATTCAATCATATTCAAATTCTGATGTATTTGGGGTTTGCTTTGGGGTGAAAATTTTGAAAATACAGTAGCCAGTTGACGAATGGGTCTTTTGTCTTTCGGAGGTTGTCGCTTCCTGGGGGTTTTCCTTGGCGATAACGCACCAACCGCTCGGCGAGCCCCCAGCTGTTCGGTTGGCTGGTGGGCGATGGTGAGCAGTCTTTGGTTTGTTACGAGAGTAAATCTTCTTGCGTTCTTGATGGTACCGTTTGTTCGGAGAAAATCTTTTGTTGGTGGTGGCCGATAAAGCCAAACGAACAGGGCACCAGCCTGGTCCACGCTGGGAAGGAGACCCTTCCAATCTGGCACTCCACGCGGTTGGGTTGGGTGGCTTGACGACGCCGGCTGATTCGCTGGACAGAAATCGGGTCTGGCCGTCTGGATTGCCTCGCGCTTGCGGCAAGCCAGCCGGGCACGCCGCACGCGATGCACGTTTCCAAGGAATTCGCCGAACCCACCGGGCGCGTTGCTGACTTGCACAACTCCACCGGCCGCCGGGTCTGCTCGCGCCTGCGCCGTGTGCCGGCCGGGTCCAGCAGGTTTTAAACGATAACTTCGAGGTACTCCCTCCGTCCCTTAATGTTAGCATTTCTAAGGTTCAAAATTTTACTCACAATATAAGCATTCCCATGGATAGGACAAAAAATAAAGGAGTTGGTGGGTGGGTGGAGAGTTGGTGGATAGTGTAAAATGAGGGGTATAGATGTCTTTTACCAGCTCGGTTATTTTTTGAGTTTGAATGCTAGGAATGCTTACATTCGGGGACGGAGGGAGTAATAAATAGTACACCATGGATTTGAGAAGGCCCGTTATCCCCAGTTCCTCAAGCAGGCCCACGTTAGCAAGACGAACGAGTTTGCAGTCTGAGCAGAAGGAAAAACTTGTTCAGATAAGTACAATCTGACGAAATTAAACTGTTTTAAATAATATCTTCATTATTCGCAAAAAAAAACATCTTCATTCGAAGAAAAAAGATTAATTATTTCTATCTCTGCAGTAGAAGGGCCGCCACAGGCCAAATTAAGGTCAGTCTCAATGGGCAGTGTCACTGCACGGTTTCACATACTAGCACGTCATCAAGATTGAAATGAAACCATCCGTGAAACAACCCCAGCAATGGAGCATTTCACTTTGTTGTTTCCAAGGCTAAGCAAAGTATTTAATTGCCGCAAGGTGATTGGATCATACGCAAGATGGTGAAACGATTTGAGCCTCAATGGAGTTTCACTCGGTTACCAAAGTCTGAGAAACAGCGCATACCAGTTTCACCATGGTGAAACTCTTTTCTTCTCTCTCCTCTCCATTTCATACAAAACTTGTTTGTTTGCTGATGCGTCACGCTATTAAATATGCATGACACCCTACTAAAATGCCCATTGAGACTAGCCTAAAATAAGAGGGTGTTTGGATCCCACGTGACTAGAGATTAGTTTTAGTCACCTTTAGTCACTTAACCTCCAAACACCCCTGACTAAATGGTGACTAAAACTAGTTTAGTCCCTAGTCACCCATACCCAACTTTTGCCGACTAAAAGTCCCTCTCTCTCCACATTTATTGTTCATGTCTCCTCTCTCTCCCTCGAACTCCGTGCGTCCTCTCTCTCCGCGCGCGCGCGCGCGCGCGCGCCCGCGCGCGCGCGGGCCGTGCCACGGCCACGCCGGCCGCTAGCTAGCCCCGGCGCCGCGCCGGCCGCGGGACGCCGGCCGCGTGCCGCGCCGCCGGGGCGAGGAGGTTGAGAGGGAGCGCAGAGGCGGTGGCGGGAGGGAGAGAGGAGAGAAGGAAAGTGAGGAAGAAGAGCAGAGAGATGAGAGAGAGGACAAGAAGAAAGGAAGGGACAGAAATAAATGCCAAGGATCATTAATAACTAGGAAGGTGCCCGTGCGTTGCTACGGTCAATATCTTTGAACAAAGTAAAATTAAGTGATCCAATATTTTGATGGTGAAAGACGAATAACGTTGCAATAAGTTTTATTATAATAAGTTTGTGTACATACGAAACAAATTATTTACGTGCACAAATTATTCACTAGGTACATAGGGAGGGTAGAATCGAGTGGCATTCACCCCCAACAGATCTTTCCGAGGCTAACCAACCAACCCAACACATGATACAACGACATCAGGCATCAGATTTTTACCGAATCAAGTGAAATACCTGACAGCGAGCTACAAACACGGAACTCACCGTGCAATCCAGATGCTGACACTGAACGAATTAGCACAACTTGGTATCAGAAGTTACACGGGGGAGGCAGGCCAGGCTAACTATTTCTCGAGACGCCGCACTTTGGATTTCCTGGATGAGCCGTGAGCAAGACGCTCCTTCACGGGAGATGGTGGGAAAGGGGAAGATGACGGCGGTATGCGTGGCTCGAGATTGAAGAGAAACGGCTAAATGGGTTCCTCGGCCGCCTTTTCTCTGAATCTTCAGACTGACTGTTCGGATCATGGCCGACTGGAGAGATCATGAGCGACTCTGGGAGGAGGCAGTTGCAAATAGCACCTACAACAAACAGATGCACATGATGGTCATAATATGAATCCCAAATACCACTATACCAGTAAGTTCACATTACATTTAAACAGTACTACTTAGTAAAGTAGAAACACAAAGCTTGGCATAAACCTATACAACCAAAACTCGACACTTGTCCCCTTAATTGGCATCTTCTTCGAATGCAATAACCCGCTGAAAACATAATGCAAAATTTCTGAAAGCTCTTTGTGGATGCACATGTCAGGTGCACAGTTACTGAGTACATTGCGATATGGCGTGACAGAAAAAGTACTTCCACTTTGCAGAACGACCACACGACATTCATAAACTCTGTAACCATGGTAAACCTCATTTCTAGAAAGTAAAGTGGAAACAATAATATAGAACAAAAAAATGGTGCCAAAGACTGTTAAAGCTGCTTAATGCATTCTGACTAAGCACAATGGGTCGCATTAAATCACTGTCACCTTTGCTGCATGAAATCGTTGAACTACTATAAGCATTAGCACATGTATTTAAAGCTATCATACCTATTCTGGCAAGCCGGTTCACCCATTTTGGGATTTTGTTACCGGTCAACTTGTAACACATATCCTTGCAAAAATGGTTGCGGTTCTTCGTGATAAGATGGTAAGTATCTCCATTGTAGTTTACCGAATGTAGCTCCATGAAGCGCCTAACTTGGATTGGATCCAAGCATGTTGTACCGATAAATATTGATTTCCGAATCCGAAACCGGGGCACCGACGAGGCTCTACCTCAAATACTCCACTTGTAGGAAAGTCATGCGCTCCAAATGCATATTCGGCACCATGAACCGCAAAGAAAAAAGAGGCCATCGGTAGTGATCCGAGAATCGGTTCTAAAATCTTATATTTGAGAAAAAAAATCTAAAGACTTTTGTGTTTGGTCAGATGCTTAAGGTGGTCAGCAATATAAATATCATATTACATTACCTACAATGTCAAAACCTCCTTGTATACAGTATTCTTCGTATACGTGCCATTCACCGGTAATACTCTTTTTTGTTTTTTGACTACCCCATTTTGTTTTCCCTTGCCCTTTGCTTTCTTTTTTGCATCTCTATTTTCCTGCCTTCTAGCTTCTTCCTCCTCTGCCTCTGCATTAGGCGGGAGGGCGAGGATCTTGATGTTGGTTCGGTTGGTGGCTCTAGACATGGCAACATACAACTGACCATGGGAGAACACAGGTGCGGGCAAGTATACTCCTACGTTTGGTATTGTTTGACCCTGTGACTTGTTTACCGTCATGGCGAAGCTGAGCCTAATAGGGAACTGCTTCCTCTTGAATTGAAATGGGAACATCTCATCATCAAAGGGGCACAAGGGTATCCGAGGAAGGAAAACCCTCTTCCCAAAGATGTCGCCCCAAAACAATTTCAGCATCTATTGAGTTTCTTTGGCACCCTCGAACCACCAGCCTCGTTCCATTGCAAAGTCCGTTGGCAGGGTCTAAATTTCTAAGCAATATTGCTGGGCAGCCGATCTTGAGCTTCAGGACATGTGGAGGTAGCCCGTTGGGAGTCAATGTGTTAAGGAACTCCTGAGGATAATAGTTATGAGGATCATCAACCGCTTCGTCGAAACTATGGTACAACATCTCCCCACCCTGGAACTTATTGATCATCTTCAAATTAATATTATCCACCCAATCATTACATGTTGATAAAATGGCTCTGGAGGTGATGTAATCCTTATTTGTCATGTTTGCATTGAGATTCGGAAAGATGCTCTCAATCAATGTGTCTAGATCTCTCTCGGATTCCCCAGTGTACGGGACACATATTTCATCAGGAAGTCGTACATCACCATCTTCATTAACTTCCTCTGTGCCATTACCAATGCGCAACAAATAATCCGCGAACCATCGGTCACTTTGGGCCCTCATGTTGCGCACGAGCTTAAGATGCCGCATGAACTCCCAAAGATACGACTTTCGCAAGGAAGCACCAACAATTTGAGCCCTGGATCCTTTACGTACAACAGGGAGGACCTGTCTGAAATCTCGACCAAATACAATTGTCTTCCCACCGAGCGGAAGATCCTTACAGTCCATTATATCACGCATGCTATAGTCTAGCACTTCCACAGCCTGCCTCTTCGTCATAGACGCCTCGTCCCAAATGATGAGAGACGCTTGCTGCAGCAGCTTGGCAGTTCCACACTGTTTTGTGAAGCCGCAACCGCATTTATCGTCGAGTGTCAGCGGAATCTTGAAATTTGAGTGGGCTGTCCTCCCACCAGGCATTATAGATGCTGCTACACCAGATGTAGCAGTAGCAACGACAATTTTGTTCTGACTGCGAACAGTTCCGAGAAGCGCTCTATACAAAAAAGTCTTTCCTGTGCCGCCTGGTCCGTCTACAAAGAATAGATCACCTTGTTCTGTGTCGACTTTGGACATTATCTCATCATAGGCAGCCCTTTGCTCCTCATTTAGTAGAGAGGATAATCCCACATCTTCTAGATTTGTGTCTATGCTGGTCTCCTCAAATATCTCACGAGGGACCGCGCTAGCGTCATCAAATGCATCATCTATTTTTGGTAAGGGGAACTTATTTATGTCTTTGTCGTTATCCCTAGATTTCATAGACTGCAGCATGTTCCTGACGTCAATCAAAACCATCTGTTGCACCCAATGAGGGTTTGGATTCTTATGCTTGAAGTCTTCCGCCATTGCGTCATAGTGTTTTGTCCACAAACCGGCCACATCCTTCGGCTCGCAGAACACCAGTATTGTCGCGAACAACCTACGTAATGAGGATGGCATCTGGACCATACTACTTTCAGTAAGACATTCATCAAGCGTGTTGTCATCTTCGATCAGACCTGCAGCACAAGCAGCATCACGGAACGAATCATAATGCACACCATTCACAGTCCTAAGGTGCCTCCATGACGTCGCTCCAGGAACATGGTTAAGGAGAACCTGAAGAAAATAACGTTCGCCCTCTGCCGAATTTGCAGATACGATTCTCCCGACCAGGTATGCCGAGTTTTTCCTTGGTTGCCAACATTTATCTTTCACATTCCAGGTATAATACTGTGGAAAGTCATGATACAAGATTTCCCGAGCTTCAGGGTGATGGTAGTTGTAGTTGAACCATTCTGTGAGCATTGACTCCTCGATACGCGGCTTTTTTTAAAACTCGTTCAATCTTGTTCCGTACGTGAAATGAGACCATATGCTGGCCAGGGAGATGGCACTGCAGCACCTGCACGGGTGGGTAACACTGGTGTAAATCAAAGGCATATATCCTCCACATCGCTTCTGGAGGCCCCACCCACCGAGCCTCTCTGTACTCTGTGATCTCATCAACGGTCCCATTGGCATCTTTTTTTCCATTTTCCCTAACAGCGACAGATGCCCTGTCATGCCCCTTGTATATATACTTGAATAGATATTTCACGGACTTAATGCTGTTGCATGCCTCTACATTAATGTGGCAATTGAAAGTACGTATGAGATACGGGTTGTACGGGACAACCCATCGATTGTCCAGCATGTGACCTTGAACCATTTCCTTACGACCATCATCGCGCCGCCGGTACCTTGGGTACGAATCCTTGCCTTGCGATGTTGAATCACAAAATGGTCGCGGGTAGTAGTTCTTGCATGAAGTACGATCCTTTGTGCATGGGCAGCTTGGATTAAGCGCACCGCAGGGTCCATGCATCTTATGCTTTGTGACCATCTTGTAGAGCTCAGGGTACTCCTTCTTGTTGGGTAGCTCTGCAAAGATAATCATGTCGTACTGCTCTGGGCAAGTGATCTTATACTTGCTCTGCGTTATCAGCAGCCAGTGTGCATGCGGCAAGCCCCTCTTCTGGAACTCAACAACATATACGTAGGCTTTAACCTTCCCAAGTATGTCGTTGTACAACAACCGCCGCCTCAGCTCCTCCAACTTGGCTCTGAACACTCAAGCCACGAGATCCGGATGGTCCGGGCACACCGTCCTGGACATAGTTCATTCTTTATGTCATCCCAATTCGGATTGCATGTCATGGTGAGGAAGACATCCGGTTTGCCGTACTTCCGAACCAGCGCCATCGCGTCCATGTACCGACGCCTCATATCACGGGGACCACCTATGAACGTCGGTGATAGAACCGTACGCTTCCCAACCTCACTCGCGTCTTCCACCCCGTTACGATAGCTGTCAACCAAACCCTGGTACAAGTCAGCCCTCACAATATCCTGATTGTTTCGGTAGTAGTCCAGACGCGAAGATTCTATCTTCACGTAAGTGTCGACGGCAACTGCTGGAACAGACGCTTGCTGTATAGTATCGGGTTGAAAATGCCAGGCCGCATCTGCAACCTGTACGAATAGTAATCACGAACCGAAACACATTTATTGCGGCGGACCCTACACACGGGAAAGCTATCGGTTAGTGTCATGATGCACGGTAATCGGGTCATATTTGTTAAGAGGAAATATGCAATTACCCGCTTCATCATCGCCACCCCCCTGAGCACGTTGCTTGCGGATCGCTCGGGCTCTGTTAACCTGCGCCTCAGTCACACCAACTTTGGGAATGCAGTTGTGCCACCCAAACTCTCCCCTTGGAAAGAAAAGCGGGTACGAGAGGGGGTCGTAGCAGCCATGATACGACCGAATGCCTTTCCATGACCTATCCTTCCCGTGGAGAACGACACTATTTTCAACCGGCCCCGATACTCGCTCCTCTCAATCCAAACGGCGGCAACCTCTCGACGTTAAAGGCTTGTTGTATGTTCTCCGGTCCAATCGTTGCTCGATATGGTAATCAGAAAAATCCTCTACCTCCCATGGTGCGAAGTTGATCCGAGTAGGGATTAACACCACTATTGAAGATGTTTACCAACGTACGAATAACCTCTCTGTCTTTCTGTTCAGTCTTCTCACGACACTTGCTGAGCCTATAATCAAGATCAAGATCGTCGTCATAGAAATAAAGCTCGAGGTGATTAGGTTCATACTTATTTTCTTTGCCAAAGTTTTTAAGATTATGGTAAAGGGCGCCATGCGCACGGAAGGTGTATATGGGACACTTCCGAGTGTTGGTGGTCGCACCATCAATATTACAGTGTAGAGAAGTGAAGGAGAAGTGCCCGTTAAAATATCTGTGTGGTCACGAAAATGCCTAGCATCAGAGTCAGAGGCCGTCCATAATCGCACGAGTTCATCCGGGGGCGTCTCGGGGGTGGATAGATGAATGGCACCACTACGGCAGCAGAATCCCGGCAGTTCATACTCAAACTTCTTGGCGTTGCAGAACTCGCAATTATCTGCGGCTTCAGGCACGTGACCCTCTTTTGGGACATTGGCGTAAACCCCACGAATGGATCCGGTGCATCCGATTCAATAGTATCCTCATCACCCCTCGTGAGGTCGTCATTCATGGCGGCATCATCATCATCCTCTGATAATATTTAGCATAGGTCAAGGGAGCTATATGTTGTTTTAATGAAATCTTAATGTGAGATAATAGCAGCGAGGTATACCTTGTCCCGCGAAAAGGAACCCTTCATCCTCTTCCTCATCCTCATCAAATACGATGTTCTCATCACCATCTGAGCACCCACATGTGACGTGAGTGGTGAGACAAACATAGGTGAATATGCACAATGTGAACAGGAAGAGCATGTGTGTCATAAACACATACCTTGACAGGGGTATTTGTGCATATCGCGTGGTGGCATAGAATCAGGCTCATCAACCACAGATGGTTGTGTCTGAGTACACCCTTCATTACAAGGTTCCGACCCTCCGTCAGTCGGAGGGTAGGTTTGTGTGACACCTTTATATATACAACATTAAAACACAGTTTGGTTAAATGTGTATTAACTTATTAGATATAATAATATATAGGTTGGCAAGTAGTTTACCACTGTCAACAACACACGACTGTGTCGGCTGACTCGCAATGTTCTCATTGTCACCAGTGGTCCCATTGGTGTTTCTTCCAATGGTTGATTCAAACTCCTGATTACGACGCTTTCGTCGAAAATCTCGCAATCCTGGAGTTAGGTGGGCTGTATGGACAATGTTGGATAGAAATGTCTCTGGGGTTTCATCTTGTTGTGGAGGTTCCCGTATTTCTGCCTCGGCATAGACAGGACTGCCACCGAAATCGGGGATCACCATCTGTTCCGATACTCTCGAGGAAGGCTTATCACCAGGAGGGAATAAAAGCTCTGGCTTCCATTGAGGGTTTGACATGGTGATGGAGTCAGGATGCAAGTTGTTTTCACGTTCCTCTTTAATCCTCTGTTTATAGTTGAGCTTGAACTGTCTTGCATTCTCATTCTTCTCTTGTGGTGTCTTAAATAGTCTCTTTGCAGCTCTTGCGTCACGCCTCTGCTTATTGAGCGATTCTCTCTGAAGAGGCGACATCGTCGCCCTACGTGCTCTGTCCTGCCTACGCCTACGCTCACCTGGGGAGAGGTTTTGGTCATCCTTTTGGGTTGTTTTATCTAGGGCGCCTAAAACCAAGAGTATTAATGTCTATTGACGCTTAATATTATCGGACTGTAACAAGTTCGGTAACACAGTAATACGGTGGTATAGTTGTATTTAATATGTTTAATTCGTTATCGTTGGTGGACACAAATAATAATTATCAGCATTAACATATTAACTAACAGACGTAAAAAAATCTTGGTATCTTAAAACAATATTTATCTCCTTCAGCAATAGCCATGCAGCTATCATTTATGCAATAATCGTCAGAATATAAAATACCCGACTATGGATATCGGGTGGGTGACATATTCTAAAAAACAGGTCTACCAGGTAACTCTTTCCTTAAGTAGAGATCAGAGCACGTTTAGGCATTAAACATAAACATAGCATCATGTAATAAGTCATCATTATTATTAAATTAGTACCAAACTGAAATTAGAATGATGAGTAGCTATGTCTGCCATCACGATTTTGTTGAAATTATAAATATTAAATACAACTGTAGAAACTGACTTGCTAATTCATTTAATTTTGGTTAAATGCATGAATATGCAAATTGAATATCAACAGGTCAACAAAAATACTTTCGTATGGCTGACCAGCATGTTCCCCTTTTATTTCGTTTTAAATAAATTAATTATTTTGCCTTGAGAAATAACAAATGAAATAATATTTAGCGGTCTTTACCAGGAGTATATGTTGCGTCATGTTCAGTGACATTATATTGCTCTAAAATTCCCATCTGGAGGCATTCATTACGTTCATCTTTCTCCATTGGTACACAACCATCTGATAACAAAATTTTGACTTGTTTTAGTAATACATAATTATATTTTTAAACGCCCCACCCTACATGACCTCTCCACAAAGACCCGGCCCATGCACATATCAATCATTATATTATTAAACATTGTTTTCAAAATTCCTATACTGAAATAAATTCCTATACCTAATAGTGATGTATTTACCTTACCATGATTCAACAACGCAAATGATAAGATCATCACTTACCAGATGCTTGCACATTCTTCTGTTTCCGCTTCTCACGTCTATTCCTGTTCAGCTCGTCCTTCTTCTCCTGTGGCATAGCAGCATACCGTTCTTTGTCCTTCCGTCTCTTACAGTCCTTAGGATCCTCTCTATCGGGCACATGACCAGTTGGGACTCCTGGTACAACAGAGTTATAATATTAGTGAGCCATATTGTGTGCACTTTACTAAACAGAATATATTATCCAAAGAATATATGTCTAGCAAACAGAATATATTATTCAAAGAATATATGTCTAGCATATATGTCTAGCATTTATTATTCAAAGAATATTTGTCTTGCAATATGTCTAACCCCAAAACAACAAGAGATGAGAATATAGGACAAACCTGGACTATCTGCTAACAATTGTTTGTTGTCATTACATTTTTCCAAATTTCCTCTGCTGAGCCAATCATTACATTCATCTCCCTCCATTGGTTTATGATCATCTACACACAATATTTCTGGGTTTTAGTATTCCATCAGTCTGAACGGCCCCACACGATAACCCCTGCACACAGTCCCATGCACACTATTCTCTGAACGGCCCCACACGATAACCCCTGCACACAGTCCCATGCACACTATTCTCTAGTTGGAATCAAGAACAATGTTGGAATGAAGAACAATAAGGCTCACTGATATATTTACCTCCAGCAATACCCTTCTCAATGCAACTACCCTTTTCAATGCAACTGCTATCTGCGCCATTGTCGATCATCACCATGCCGTCATCCACTATTAGGATAAACAAGTAAGTACTGAAACAATTGTGTATCATGTTGTTGTTGAAAAAAAGGAACCTGGAGCCACTAATTATTATCACTTTCATCAGTACATACAAATCCACATGCTTACTAATAAAGTTGGTATTCACACCCCACATGTAATGAGCATCACTTACCAGATGCATGCACATTCTTCTGTTTCCGCCTCTCACGTCTCTTCCTGTCCAGCTCGTCCTTCTTCTCCCGTGACATAGCTGCATACCGTTCTTTTTCCTTCAGTCTCTTACATTCTATACGATCCTCTGTGTTGGGTGCCTCTCCATTTGGGACTCCTGGTGCATGGTCACATCAAGTTACTCTACAATTTTATACATAAAAATGGCCTAGCAGGAAAAGAGTACCTATGGTACTTGTCTTTGTGACATCCCCAAGAGGCGTCCTACTCATCGATCTTGACTGTTGGCCCATAACTTAAATCTGAAGGTGTACAAAAAAACCGACACACAGAGGTTGTTTCAATGGGAGGACATACCAAAAATATTTGCATAGGAAATATTCAAAAACTTCATCGAAAAGAAGATACTCATCACTGTTTCAGACTTAACCATTTTCCAGTCAATGTCAACTGTAATGTAAACAGCCAACCATAGCATTTTGGTACAACCAATAAAAAAAATTAAAAACCTTCTTCCTATGTGACAGGTAAATAAATACACATGCATTTATATGAAGTGATTCCTTTCACATTGAACGAAAAAATATGATTCCTTTCACATATATTGTTCTGCTGTCTTGAGATTCATATATCATATGACAGTACAAACACATAGAAAATAAGGCTACTTGATCCATTTAGGCCTACAATAACTTGTTTGATCTCATCAAATTAATTTGTGTTTGATCTTCTTTTGAATAGTGTGTATGTAATTATTAATTACTCCCCCTGTTTCAAACTGTATAGCAGGGGTTTTATCAATGCATAGCATTTTGTACTTCCAATAAAATTAAAAACCTTTAGCCACTGTGACTCAGATAAGTTTTTTCTTCTCTTCTCCTTTTCCCCCTCATTCTTATTTCTAATTGATTACTGACATAAGGTGCATTTCAGAAGATTTGTCTGAACACTTTACAAGGCCATTCCAACAATTGAGAAAAACTTACAACATTGTTTAGTGTCAAACTGTTAGAATATAGATGGATCTGATAAAATTTAAACCGATGGGAAAGTTTCGATTATAGAACTTTAAGCTCAGTTGATAATATTTGGATGCGAAACTAAATTTCGATTTTGACTATTTCTGTTTTATGATGAAATCACAAAACAGAATTTGATATTGGCCTCTTATAATTAAGCCTGTCGGACTGAAACCACAATGCATGCGTCAGTGTTTGGCCCTAAGAAAATACTTACGTACTTCCTAAGAGAATGAACCACCAAAACTTAGAAACGATGACGCACCTAATTAAACATGTATAACTTACAAAGCTTTTAGAGAGAGGCACCTAGTAGCCAGCTAGCTGCTAGGCGGCACAATCCAAAAAGGCACGTGGAAATGAATTGTGCCGTGACAGGGGACCCATGCATTATCTAAGATGTCTAATCCTAAGTCGAAAGTGAGCAATTGAGCACTGCCATCACTGTAATAATGGTTGTTGATCGAGTATATCTGGTTTGGTTTGAGTCCGAGACGGCTCGCCGCGCAGGAGGCTGCCAAGTGTGAATTACTTTGCAAGAAGCAGACACATAGAAAATATGGGTACTTGATCCAATTAGACAAACAAAAACTTGTTTGATCTCGTCAAATTAATTTCTATTTGATCATCTTTTGAGTATTTAATTTCTATTATTAATTACTCCCCAATTTCAAATTATAGGTCATTTTAGCTTGATAGGTTAACCTTAATAATCCATAATATGTCAATTCAGCTAATAGCATGAAAAGGCTGAAAAATCTTAATTATGGCAATTCAGTAGTCCTTAGTCGTTCACTTAAACAAATGGAGTAGCTAATTGTTTATTACGTTTATCAGTCCATGTTTTTCGTTGACGCAAATGATATTAGTCCAGGTTTTTCTTTCACGCAAATGACACACAGTTGCAAAATTGCAATGGGTGAACTTACTTGCTCCTTGACCTTATCGGAGATGGAGAGCTCGGCGTCGTACATCCATTCTAGCGCGCTCTTGCAACCAATCACCTGTAATCAGTGGAGCCAAGGTTGGATTTGATGCATTGAGCAATATGTTTTATGAATGATCTAGCAATGAATGAGCTTATGTAGCCCGAGTGAATATGTGCTTTCAACTCTCTGAATTTTCTCTTCTATAGGTCAAAGCAGCAGCTGCTATGCTAGCATTGAGCAGAAATGACACGGAAGGTATTAATTTTTATTTACATCTTTCGTATATTTCAATTTGCAAACAAATAAGTTCTGGTGCAATGATAATCTTTATATTTATATATAGGAGTGTGAGAGTGCAAATGAGAAAGACAGACCATACGGTTCCATGATGATGGAAAGGTTGACGGAGTTCACCGGATGGTCGAATTGACCATGTGCTTCGAGTGATAAAATGTCTACTCTATTTTGGTGTGTTACAACATACTGGCAACTGGGATAAACCATTCCACAATCCCACCTTATGATACCACCAAATCAACTAATTATTCAGTTAACAACAATGTTACTTAATTACTAAAATGTGGTTTGAGTACCCTTGTAAGCTTTAATCATATGAAGGGTGCGTGTAACTGCGAAATTCGTTCCCATCATGTCTTAGCACTGAATGGTACCCGCACATTATTTGTAATCGATTGTCACATTAACATGTGCAGTGAACTCCTTTGCCAACATGATCCACTTTCCCATCTTGCACTTGCTAAGCACCCTATTTCCAAAGCACATCCATTGCATATTCCCCTACTAATTCGTATGTCTCAATATTAAGAAACTTGAGAGGGCAATTACTCCTCCGCAATACTTATAACAAGCATGTCTGCAGAGGAAATTTAATTTGAACTTGTACAAATTATAGAAGTTTCAGTTAACTTATGTTAAGATCTGCACTAAGAGATTAAAGGGCTTTATATTTCTTGTTTTAGTACTGTAGTTTTCTATTAAAGCTTAGATCTCCATAACTGCGTCTTTGTACTCCTGTTCATAAAAACAACCAAAGGACATTACAAGATCAAAGTACAGACCGATCTACTTAGGCAAGGAATGAGATCATGCATCTTTTCTGTTTTTCACAATGAATGAGTGATGATGAAAATTGTCCACAGTCACTAAACGAATAGAGTTACTTACCCGACAGGAAACACCCGTGTCAATGTCACACATATCAATAGGTGTCACTTCTGCAAAAAAGGAACAAACATGCTGAATATCCTCCTACAAGATGCGATACTTGCCAAGATGAATAAATACGCAAGAATTGAAAAACAAATGCTCAGTGCTATAAATTGTTCTAAACACTATCCCGCATATGCGATTCTGATGAAGCGGCCAAAGCTCACCAATGGTGAATTGAATTGTCATGAGATTGCCTAATATCTGAACTGCATGGTCAATTTTACACATCTGAAGGTTCATGTCACAAATGTTGACGCAAGAGGGCATTATAATAAAAAGAAACACATGATGACAGAATAATTATGTTGATATATCTTCCTCTCGGTGTTAGGGATTTAACCTTGCCATAGTTGCATTGCACACCTGCATGAAGTATTCTTACTGGTAAATAATCAATTATATAGTAAGCTTAGAGAATTTTAATACAAGTATATGATATGAGTGCAAAGCAAAAAATTATGGCATAAGAAAGTTCCTAAGCCAAGCACTATTTCACTGAAAAGTTCCTACCTGTCTTGTAAATACAAACAAGAGAACACTACTATTTGCTAATAAACAAGAGAACTGCAAGAATGATTAATTGAGTTGTTTCACTGACCTTGGAATTGTTCCATGTAGCAGCTACTAGCGCGATCATGATACTGCTCTCTTCATTCTAAGACATCTTTATCGTGATATACCTGAGGAACCACCAGAAAAATGAGATTGAAAGGGTGCCTATTAGACACCCCTGACATTTACAGATGAAGCATTGGTTAAGGAGTACTCCAGGAAGGTGAGAACTTGCTCAAGAAAAAAGGAGAACGATGCCAACTGCGAAACCTGTTGATGGCACATGGAACACAGCAGGTAGATCTTACCTCCCTCGTCGCGGGAGCGGAGGAGGCGATAGCCGCGGGACTCGGGGCACACGTGGACCGTCGACGGCGACGGCGGCTCCGGCGTGGGCCACGGCGGCGCGGTTGGAGGACGTCGATGGCCGCGGCTCCGATGGCGGATAGGAGGTGGGCGCACGGGGCGGCGGCGGCGGACCGTGGTGAGGGCGGCGGATCCCGGTGCGGTTGCGGCGGACGGGGGGAGGCCTCACGGGGGCGGCCGCGCACGGGCGGCGGCGGTGGACTCGGATTTAGGGCGCCGGATCCACGGTGCGAAGTTGCGGCGGCGGACCGTGGTGAGGGCGGCGGATCCCCGTGCGGTTGCGGCGGACGGGGGCGAGGCCTCACGGGGCGGCGGCGGACCGTGGTGAGGGCGGCGGATCCCCGGTGCGATTGCGGCGGACGGGGGCGAGCCTCACGGGGCGGCGGCGGACCGTGGTGAGGGCGGCGGATCCCCGGTGCGGTTGCGGCGGACGGGGGCGGCCTCACGGGGCGGCGACGGACCGGGGGCGGGCGCACGCCGCACGGGGTGGGTTTGCAGCGGCGGCGCCGCGGCGGACCGGGGGCGTGGGGAGGGCGCGCGAGGTGGGGTGGGCCCCGGGATCGCAGCGAAGGGAGTCACGAACCGAGCGCAGGCAGAGCCACGGGCGTGGTGAAGCCACCGTGGTTTTACGTACCATTTTTTCTCCTTTTCACATTTTTTAGGTGTAGAGAAGACTAATTATAGTCACCTTCCAAAAGGGTTGTGACTAAAAAATTTTAGTCTCTAGTCTCTAAGGCATGTTTGGATCACCTTTAGTCTCATGACTAAAATTAGTCAGGCTAAAAAGTTTTAGTCACCCCGTAGTTTGGAAGTAAGAGCTAAAGTGTATTAAAAGAGCATTAAAGTCCCTATTTCTCTCTCCTTTCTCTTCTCTCTCCTCTCCCTCTCTCCTCTCCCAAGGTGGACATGGCTTGGAGCTATTGGCAGCATGCATGTGGTCATTAATGAGGAAAGAGGAAGAGGAGATTTTAGTCCCTTTTAGCTCTCCCACCCCCTACTAGCAAAGTTTAGCCTTAAGACTAATTTGAGCCTCATTTTAGCCTCACCTGTTTGTAAGTTTAGCTCATACTAGAGAACTAATTTTAGTCAGGCTATGATCCAAACATGCTCCTAGTCTCATAGTACTGTAGGGATCCAAACACCCCCTAAGACCATCCTAGAGGCCGGAGAAACGGGTGAAAAGTATGAATGAGATCTGTGCCAACGATTAAACACTACACATTAAACATCGTCGCCTCGTATGCTGAATCATTGCCTCATCGGAAAAGGGATAGTTAATTGGAGCGTCGCCTCGCTCTTCGCTGGTCCAGCGCCCAGCTAGCCCCTATCTGCTGCGGTTATAAATAGGAGAGGGCGCCAGCGTATCATTCACCTTCCAAAACTCGGGAATGGGGAGTGATAGTAAGGTGAAGCTGGTGACGTACAACGTCTGGTCCAACGAGCATGTCGCGGTGTACCGGCGGATGCAGGCGATCGGCGACCTCGTCATCAAGCACGATCCGGACGTGATATTCTTCCAGGTACAGACTCTATGCAGTATACATACATACATACATACATACATACATACATACATACATACATACATACATACATACATACATACATACATACATACCGATCTCTGATAGATGACGGACTATATACTACAGTAGCTCGCTCATCTGTACGTTGTGGAGCATTTAGGTTGACACATCTGCATTGCCCTTGGACTACCCGCAGGAGGTGACGCCGCATATCCTCGGCATTTTTGAGCGATCCAGGTGGTGGAATGAGTATCCCTACACGGCTTCTTCCGAGCAGGCTGGCGTGAAGACAAGGCCCAGCTTCTGCTTGCTGGTACGGATGATTTTCCCTCCCCCTCGGCCCTCCTGCTGTCCTGCAGATTAATTTGATTTTGCCAAGCCCGCGTCCATGCATGCATTCATCTTTATATATATTCTTTTTGCTCGCTCCATCGCACGCAGTTAAGCAAGCATCCTTTCGATGACAAACAAGTGGCGCACATGGAGGTTGAGGGCGAAAACAAGGAGCCTCTTGATGCCGTCATGGTGTGGTCGGTGACTTTTCGGATCCCAGCTGAGCCTGACCGTTCCGGTTTCAGATGGGCCCTCGGCACCATGGACCTGGTCACCTGCCACCTCCCGGCCCCGACTCGTGAAGCAGGCGTCCGAGGCGTGGAGCGCCGCCTTCAGGCCAAGATGTTGCTGCAGCGATGCCGCTTCCCGACGCACGGCAACGTGGTGATCGGCGGCGATCTCAGCTGGGACGAGGACCTAGACGGGCCGTTCCCGCTGGAGCACGGCTGGCTGGACGCATGGAAGGCTCTGAAGCCGCCGTATGTGAGCGGGTGGACGCTGGACGCCGACGCCAACCCGATGCTTCGGCCTTGCTCAGGGCGCAAGAGGCCTGACAGGTTCTTGTGCAAGCTGGGGAGCAGGTTCTTCCTCGAGAGCGTGGAAATGGTCGGCACGGAGGTGATCTCTGGAGTAGAATACTGCGACGACGGCGGGGACAGTTTTGACGTCCTTCCCAGCAACCATTTTGGGCTGCTGCTCACTCTCTCTCTACGCCGCAACTGCTAGAATGCTGCCAGCCTCCCTAGCTACTAGTGCTCTGCTATATAATATAAGCGCGCGTGCATTGCCTTTTACAGTTCAGCATGAAAATTAATTATTTTGATCTGGCTTTCTTTGGCCACATGAAAACTGTGTTTGGCAAAAAAAAAAAAATCGATTCTGCTCCTGTACCGCAGCGTCGATGGAATGCTCTATCGTTTCACTACTTGAGTTGCCGTTGTATTCTTGGGGCAGTTGTCCTTAAGGCCTTGACGCTAGCTGGTTAATCAGCTACGATGTGCAGGGCAACGACTGAAGAACTCTGGACCATCTCCCGTGTTCTCGCTCTTTGGTCATATGCATGTTACCAAAACGCCCGTTGGCGCTCGCGTCGCGTCTACAATCTTGGAGGAGGCCAATACCTGGGTGTGCGCGAGCTTCCTTCCTCTAGCTGGTCTGCTTGACGTGCGAACTTCGAGGCAGTTGTAATTTCTTTCCTTTAAGGGCGTCTTCAACAATCTAGCTTAGAGATAGTGAAACTAATTTTTTAATTATGAAAAATTGCAAAAGACAAGAGACTAACTAGGAGAGAAGAGATAAGCTCGCTCAATTCCCAATACACTGTTCTCTCACTGCACAATATTCAAAGCTAGTTGTTGCACTCTTTTCTCGTTTAAATTCATCAGCTTAGAGCTAGTGCTAGCTCATACGATTGGAGACGCCCTAATCTTTTTTTTGTTCGGTGCTTCCCCACACCCAAACTCGAATTTTGTTCTCTCATCTCTTAATAAAAAATGTCCAAAATGCTGGTGCATACTTTCAGCCTGTGTACACCGAAATGCTTGCAAAAGTCAAAGCGCGCTAACTGTTGTTACTACGATTAGGGATGCAAATGAATGCTCAATGGTATTTTTTCGGATCAGCTGATTAATTTTATAGCATGCCACTTTATTTCCATTTTCTTCCCAAAAAATTAATTATTTGGAATACCATCTTAACTCATTTTAATCAATTTTTAGACCGACCAGATAATCTATTACATCTAGAACTTGCATCCCTAACTACAGTTAACATGACGAAAACGTGCATGGCCCACTTGTACACACACGCTACACGACGTTTGTTGACGTGACGGCCTCACTCACCCCAGGCCGCTCGAACGAGTTGCTGGCGTTCATGTAATTGGAGGTGTGGGTCACCAGATCACCGACCTATATCTAGACTTACCTGTGTGTTGCTACGGGCTAAATATCATTCCCATATACAACACCCAAATTTAAAAAGTCAAATGTTTAATGCAAAATCATGGTCAAATATAAAATTTATGTGTTAAGTTTCTTCATTTGACAATTCTATACAATAACAAAATCCTAGTGCATTTCGATCTCTAAGAACATTATATTACTAACATATATATGTTTTAAATAATTAATATTAGTTCAAGATGATGTGATTTTGGCACAACTCAGTATATGAGGAAAACCAACTTTTATGCCAAAATAAACACAAACTTTGCTCTAGTTCTTTCTCCAATCTCCTCTTCATCTTGGCGTCAACAATGGTTCCTTCTCACAACAAAACATACAACAATCTCCTCTCTATTTTGGCATCAACAATGGTTCCTTCTCTCAACAGACCACACAACAATCTCCTCTCCTCCATCTTGGCATCAACAAATATTGATCTAGACAAAAGAAATAAAATAAATAAAAAACTGTCGAAGAAGAAAGAATGAACCAACTGCAAACCTTTCACGAAAATATTCATGCAAATTATTTAATTATCTACCTTTCAGCTTCACACAGATATAGAAAAGAGAGGAGTGACACTGAGCAAATGAATTCCTACACTTAGGTAGCAAAGACAATTGAAGTCAATCCGCATGCATGTGTATTTTAATTTAATCAGAATCGAACAACATTAGTAAAGGCTTCACAGTTGGTCTAAGCATTAGCGTGAATCCTTACTTTGTGAAGTATGTCTCATGAATCATGACACTATCACAGTTGGTCTAACTTCTAAGCATTCTGAACAGATTTAATTACTTTCCAATCAGGTTAGAATTCATTTGTAACGATGAATGCTGTTTTACAGTAAAAACTTGCACGAAATGCCTCTTGAGAGCATTTGTTTAGAGTGTACTAAAAATTTAGTAGATATTAAATTTTGTCAAAAAACTAATGACTATTAGAACACAGACTATACAACCACATGTGACATATTCCATGGTTCAGAAGGATATTATGAATCAAACTTTTCATCATACCATACAAATTAAAGGAAAATAAACAAATAGACATCATACAAATTAAAAGAAAATAAACAAATAGAAAAAGGATTAAAATTTGCTTGCTTCCAGTTATTTGATGGCAATCTCTCGCCTGCAGATATGAAGCATGTCAAGTATAGCTGGCAATCAGATCACATGAGAGAGTAAGGCCTCGGTAGAGATTATAGTGTTCCATAGCAGCTAGCAGAATCTATCGTGTATTTTCGTGTTGAAAATATTAATCAGAAAAAATAGTTGATATCCCTTCTGCATACCTCCAGTTTTGGAGTCTTCATAAATAAACTGTTATGAAAGAATATTCAGGCAAAAGCACATTGGCAATAGAAAGTAGTAAGGTTAGGAGGGGAAACAAAAACCTAGCATCCTTCAACCACTTTCTGAAAAAATTGCTTCTTGGAAATAGAACATGTCAGATGGAAAATCAAATGCAGAACACATCACCAGGGGATAGTACATCCTTAAATAAACATATCAAGGGCAACAACCGTGATTCTGAATAAACCGAGGCTGAAATGCCAAGATAATTCAAGGAGGAATACATAGTATTATAGTATGTCGCATACCAACACAATATAAATTTTATTTAGGACAAAAAGAATGGTCATAAAGAACCTTCTTCCTCAACTAAAGAATTGTACTATCTCAGGTCATTGGAATCCATATATGCAAAACCATGCAAAGCCACGTGTTAATAATGAGGGTGGATCCACTTTGTATATGATTAATTCCCAAGAAAAACATATAATCTCAAAAAGTTCCTCCAAAAAATCTTGAGCTCCAAAATAGGGACTTACCCTAAGCTAGCACATTCATAATAGGAACTTCAAAGAGATGATGTCAGATGTAATGTAACAGGACATGGTTCCACAAAAGACACATGGATGACAAAAGGAACTTCAAATTACTTGGTCCTCACCACCAGATGTGTGCCAAAGCCTTTGGAAGTGCAACATAAGAGAGAAATCATGAGTATTTAGTATCCAATGAATACAATGCAATTGGATGCATTCTGGCCAGAGAAGGAATAGAATCAAACCTTGTAGTGCCTAGTGGATGCAAGGTCGTTATTGTGTAGGTGCTTTCTTTGCTTTCTTTATAGCTTGCCTCCTATAATATGGAAGATGCAGTATACAATATTTGTTAACGCCTTGACAAGTCCTGGTCCTAATGATGAAGCACTAAGACTGCTATGCAATTACCTTTCGTTGCCATTATTCAATCACTTGGTGCTTAATTTTACTGCATACGAGCACTGATTTATTCCGTTCAGAGCTTTGAACACAACGTTGAAGTTCCCATGGCCAATTTTGTGGGAATTAAGCATGTTACCATATTAGTGAATAAAACTGTACATCGAAGTAGACAAGTGCATCCTGAACATGTAAGGCAATACCTCAATGTCAAGAAAATTAGTCCTGTAGGGTGAAAGGCCATTGCCACCAATTGAAGGAGAAAACCATTTATACATTAGAAAATGATTACCTGTGTTTGAACCTTAGCTGTAATTGCACAGATCTTAGTATATCACTATATTGTTATAATTATATCGTGGCAGAAAAGGCACACTGAAGTTGCATATTAGACGTAAAAAGTAACTGAAGTAGGACACATAATAGAATAATACATAACCAAATAAGAATAATATAGTCACTATATCTAGCTCTCTCATATGGAAACAATTTTCTAGATCGACTGATAAACCAAAAGCAACCACAGATGACACTATTCTTCAATATTTACAAAGAAACTAACAGATTAGTAACTGCTATTCGTAGGCAGACTACACATTGTACATAATTGATGCTTATCTTAACAGACGACTGGCCAGTTTATAACAGATAGGGAATATTTTTCTTCACTTTAATTTATAGAGATATCTGTTAAGCTGAACTTCAGAGCACAATGTTGAATCTCGTGAAAACATGCATAACTGACATTATCATGACTTGCTTGTGATGCAAAAAAAATTATAAGAAACACTAATTCTCATTCCCCCAAAGCCAATAGATTATCAAATAGTATTGCTAGCTAGTAACTCAGTCTATTTTTTATCCAACATCATTATTTCTGGAATATTCTCGTCGAAAATAGTATCCTTTTTCACAAATAAATTACTTGAAGAAACATGCTAGTACTTGTGATATGTTCTAAAACAATGAAAACAATGTGCTACAAATGTTCTTGCCTTTTCTTCTCTAGCATCGTAGCTCATCTTAAGCAAAGATACAATTCCATCTCTACTCCTTGATGCAAAGAACAATATATGTACATGACACTTCGTGAAAAACTCACTTTGGTAACATGAATAGATCGCCTTGGTAACGGGCAAAGCGCCCGTTACCGATTAAGTGTTACAAATGAGCCAAGAAAGGTAACGGGCAGATGCCTGTTACTGATAACACATATTCGTAACGGGCATAAAACAACAACCGTTACCACAACTAACCACCGGTCACGTGAAATGGCTATTTCTCTGGGCCCATAGAGAACTTTGGTAATGAGCACCAAAACAAAGCCCGTTACAAGAACTGAATACAACGACGCGTTTTATGAAACTACGTCTCCCATATCTTGACGAAATGAGACACGTCTATTTCACGTGCGTCTCAGCACAACTAGGATTCGTAACGGGCATCAAACAACAACCGTTACCACAACTAGTCATCGATCACGTGAAATGTCTGTTTCTCTGGGCCCACAGGGAACTTTGGTAACAGGCACCAAAACAAAGCCCGTTACTGTGAAATCAATATCGGAGACGCATGTGGTGGACCAGCTGCGTCTCCGATGTCTCAACGAACGGGCCATGTTGTGGGGCCCACTGGTCAGTACTGGTAACAGGCTTTTATGGTGCCCGTTACTTTGTTGGTATGTTTGTAACGGGTGTTCCAATTGAAGCCCGTTACTCAGTGATCAGTGTTTGTAATGAGCTTTAATTAACGCCTGTTACAGATACGTAGGCCACCCCTACGAGAACCCTTTGCCCGCTTGTCGGTTGCATCCTCGAACCGGCTAGGATTTGGTTGCCATCGGGGGCGCATCCTGGAACCAGCCAGGATATGACTAAATTCATAGAAATTAGATCCAACATCCAAATTCACAGAAATCCACAATTCACATGCATCATATGACAAAATTCAGCATCATCATCTCACAAGGAGGAAATGCATCTCACAAGGAGGAATGCAACAATATCACAAAAATTCATGGCCAAGCAGCGGATGACCCCGCACACCCATGATCGAGGAGAACCGGAACGCAAAGCGGTGCCGCAACTGGATCCGCACGCGTGCCGGCGAGATGGCGGCGAAGAGGAAGACAATGATGAGCGCCGGAGTGGGGCCAAGCGGCAGTGGAGTGAACCCAATGCCAGAGACGAGGGTCCTCGACTGGATCCTCTCGAATTCCGACGAGGGGCCAAGCAGCAGCAAGGAGGAGCATGCCAGCGAGGGGGCAGCGAAGTGGGCGAGGGGCCTGCCTCACGTTTGCGAGCATAAGTGTTTGGCAACTACGAAGAGGTGTCGAGGGAGCGACGAAGAAGGTGTAGAGGATCTCATCTTTGACTCTGGCAACGACCACGACGACGGCGAGACAAGTTTCTCTGAATCTCACTACCTTTTTAGTTGTTCTATAGATGGAGCTTAAGGTAGCTTGAGCTTCATAAAGTTAATTAGTGCCTATGAGGATGTCTTCCATGCTTGTCATGATCTTATACCAAGTTCTGAGGCACATCAGTTCTGAACTAAGTTCTGCTTTTACTTGTCACACCCTGCTATGAAGCCTAGGATAATTTTCAAGTTCTTATATAATTTTCCTACGACTGTTCCTATACTACTCCAAGTTCTGAGGCAAATTAGTTCTGAATTAACTATGTTATTCTTATACCATGTTTAACCCTGTTTCAGGCAAAACTCTTTGAGTCGCGAGCAGAGCTTGAGTTACTTCTAAACGTTAATGTCTGGGATTATGTGAAACCCGAGTTTGAAAAATCACGAAAGAAGTGAACATCCTCATCAAAAAGGCTAAGCATATAAGGAGGTACAACTATACTACTGAACAAAATCTCGAGCCCATTGAAGGTGCGCTCGAAGGGCTTCAAGAATCCTTAGTTGCTTACGAAGAGGCTGCAAAAAGAGCCAATCTTGATGGGACATGATCTACTTCAAGATTGTTGATGTGCAGGGTCAGTAGCCATACTTTTGTGGATGTTCAAGGGGCATGCCTTTGTTGATGTGTATGGTCAGATAGGACGACCATAGTAAATAATGTGATGGAAAAGTTAAGTCCTAGCCTGATATATGGACAAGTTAACCTTTTGTAATAATTATCTTTATTCCTGTGGACAAGTTATCTTCATCTTTGTGGACAAGTTATCTCTCTTATGATGTCTGTTTTGTCTCAGAAGATATGTGTGTTGATTGTGCCTGTATGTCGAAATGGAAGCAATGAGAGATGGAGTTGAGCTGTCAATGAGGACAAACTCAAAGGAGATGATGATTAACAAACCTCCATCTCATTTGTTCACTGCCGCTGCGCTCTCGCTTCACGGCAATGAAGAGTCCTCTCAGACTTTAATTATTGGGCTCTCAAACTAGTAGCGAGCGTCAAATGCTCATCGATAGCGGACTTTATAGCACGTTACCAATACAGAGTGATCAGTAACGGACTTAAACAACCCGTTACCGATAGGGCATTGATCAGTAACGGACTTTACGAGATCGTTACAGATAGGTTTAACTTGTGTAATGGGCTCTATTTAACGTTTGTTACAAAGAATTCATGTAACGGGCGTTTAAGAAGATCATTACCAGAAGTCCACATTGGTAACAGGCGTTGTGGAGGCCAACCCTGGGGTCGGCCTGCCGCGCTTATCTGTAACGGGTGCCAAATAACAACCGTTATAGATGTGGGTGCATGTAATAGGTGTTAAGGGCCCGTTACAAATGTTGCGTGACGTATCTGAGGTTTTCACGTAGTGTGATTGATAACTCTACTGGGCTGCAAAGGGAAATGAATAACAGTTATTACAGGATTGTCATTCTAATTGTGCTGAATCACCAATGCAACAAGTCGCTAATGAATGATAGTTGCAACATACATCAGCGCCATACTCCAGCAGGACCTTTCATGACCTTATCATGGTCCATTGTGATCGCCAAGTGCAGCAGCGAACCACGACTGTTGATAGGATCCACAGGAACACTCTTGGAGAGCAGCAACTTGCAGCATCGTGGTGACCTGGAGGCAAAATATATTGATACAAATCATTAGAGTTCAGAGACTCCAAATCAAACGCAACCAGAGCACCTGCAGAAGTCAATGAGCAGATCAATCAAAGAGATCCCTACCGAGATGGGTCAACGGACCCACCTCCTCTGTGGCGTTGTGCACCGGTGTGTACCCCTTGTCATAGCGTGTCGCTAGGTCACAACCATGGGCAAGAAGGTACTGAAGTACAGTGACAGCGTCGGCATCAGCCTCATCCTCCTCAACCTCAGTGGTGATGAGGATCAGCGTCTCGCCTGCAAGGAGGTCAGAGCGTCTGCCATCCAAGAGAGCAAGACACCAGCAGTAGCAGCGAGCGATAGGAGGCTGCGCCAAACCCCACCTCCTTGTTTAGGAACCTGCAGAACTTGAACACCTCGTCCATGGTCGCCGACAGTTCTATCAAGAAGAGTGAAGGGAGTCAAAGTTAAACATGCGCATGCAGGAGGAGAGAGGGAGAGAGAGCCGACTGTCGGTGTTTTAGACCGACAACCTACCAAGGGGAGTACCCGAGGTAGATGAATGTGGCCTCTTCGAGATTGGTAACTCGAAGGAACATACACGTGGCACACAATTTAGACAGGTTCGGGCCGCAATGTGCGTAATACCCTACGTCCTGTATGCTGCGTAGCTCTGGATTGATTGGGTGTGTTTACAAGATGATGCAGATTATTAGAGAGGGTCCCTGCCTCGCCTTATATAGCTCGAGAGGTAGGGTTACAAGTCGGTTTGAGGAGAGAGTACTAGTCGCGTACGGCTAGGAGTACTTTACATGGATCCGGACATGCGTGGCTTCCTAACCGAGTACTATTCCTCTGTAATCCTTGCGCTCCACGCCAACAAGTGTCGTGTAACCCAAGTCGAGTAGTCCCAGGAGCCCACCGAGTAGTCGGTCCTAGTACCCACCAGAGTAGTGGGTCCAGGGATGTCCATACGACAAGCCCCCGAGTACTTTGTAGTCGAGCAGGATGTTTTTGAGTAGTCTTGATGGCCTCGGTGAGTAGTCCTTGAGCGTCCTCGAGTTCCACAAGCCGAAAGTCCTCAAGAGCACTTGAATCATCCCGAGGCTGGAAGGTACTCCAGCTGATCCTTGAGTAGTCTTGAAGTCTTCTCGGGTAGTTCCCAAGCATCCCCGAGTTCTTCTCTTGAAGGTCTTCAATAGTACTCGTGTTGTCTTGATGAAAGACCCATATGGAAAATGCGATTCGGAGAATCACATGCCATATGGAATGTATCCCCCGAGCCTTAGGTCGAATCGTAGATTTAAGCTGAGGGTCAATCTGAAGTTCTGTCAATCTTATCCCGTAAAATACAGAGAAAAAACCGAAGGACACGTGGCACAGAGCCCCCGAGCCTTGAGTCGAGTACTTCCTCTCGAATTAAAGAGTCATCTTAATTGTAGAATGTGTCTTGAGTGGGTCTTGAAGCTTGTAGTAATCCACAGAATCAATCTGATGTAGCCGAGCCCCCGAGGTGAGGAGCATTGAGTACTTGAAGTGAAGAGACGGGATGCCGCCACTGAGTCACCCGCTTGGCGCTTATCCATTCGGTGAGCGTATCACCGCCTGAAAGCTTATAAATAAGCGATGAGCCCCTTAGGGTTTTTCATTCTCCTCAATAGCAGTCATCAAATAGATCTGCACTTGAGCCCACCTGCTTCACTGCTGCTGCCACCGCCGCCGCCGCGCAATAGATTAGATCTATACGCGCCGCCGCAGTTCGCTGCCAGTGTAGCCCCTGAGTGAATGCGAGTGAAGACACCTGTTACTTGGAGGATGAAGGCATCTCCGTCCAAGACCATGAAGACCAGCATGGGGAAGAAGAGAACCCACAGTGAAGCTGAAGATGTCGCCCAGGAGTCGTCGCGCCGTCCACTCCGCGCCCCAATCCGGCCAAGGAGTGGAAGAAGGCAAAGCTGAAGACCGAGGATCTGCTCGCCTTGGTCTTCAACAGTTTTCTTCAGGAGAAGGAAATGGATCTGTGGCGCACCGCCACAGGTGACCCGTATCCAATGGAGAAAAATTCGGACGAGATCCCCATGTTCGCCCGGTTCGTGGAGCGTGGACTGGCGCTGCCCGCCAGTGACTTCTTCAAGGGCATGCCCAAGTACTACGACATAAAGTACCTCAACTTAAATCCCAACAGTGTTTTCCATGTCTCCGTCTTCATCCATTTGTGTGAGGCGTTTGTGGGTATCAAGCCCCACTGGATTCTATTCCGCAAGTTCTTCAGGTTGAAGCCTCAACTCAGCACAAATGACCCACGAGTAGTCGGAGGTGCTAGCATCCAGATGCGCGAGGATGCTGCTGACCAGTACTTGGCGTACAAGCTGATAGAGTCGAACCAGGACTAGAAAGCCAAATGGTTCTACATCAGCAACCATCATCCGGAGCTGCCGAAGCCGACCGGGAAGCAGCCGAAGCATAGACCGTGGTGGAACACGGAGCCGACGATGCAAGAGGGTATTCAACTACCCGAGCTGCTGAAGAAGATCAAGGCCCTTAGAGAGGCCGGGCTGAGGGCCGAACATGTGGCCTTCAGCTTCATGAAGAGAAGGGTGCAGCCGCTGATTGCTTGCGACACCCTCGGGTACCAGTACAGGGGTGACGGAGACACGTCGAGGATGCCCGATGAAGAAGTCGATGATGATGATATTGTCGAGAGGCTGGCAAAATATGCCACCGTACACGCCTTGTCCAGTCCCCGAGTACTCCGCGGCGCGTCCACCAAGGAAGGTCAGTAGTCGTGACTCGAGCCTCCGAGTACTGATTTGCCTAATGTAGTCGTACTCACATGCATTGTGTACTGCAGGACGACGTCATGAAGTTCATCTCCGATCCGCCCTCTCCCCCACAACTTGAAGATGTACCAGGAGAGGGGAAGGGCAAAGTGAAGGAGTGTCGTGAAGTCGGTGAGGGTGACAACACCGTCACCATCGAAGATACCTCAGATGATGAGGATGAGGAGACACTCCAGGAGCGGTTTCAGCTGTGGTCGAGGTTCAGCCGCCCTGGATTGCCAAACGTTCCACTCATTGTCGAGAGGCCAGCTAGCCTCAAAGCTAGCATTCCTGCGCCGCTGAGGAGGCCGCGCAATGTGGCGCGGAAACACGCCGCCAAGAAGTTAAATATCACAGAGATGACCAAACAAGAGGTGAGTACCGCGAATGGTGTAGTCGAATAATTTCTAATGAGTACTATGTTTTGACAACTGAATCTTGTGTTGTCGCAGGACATTCCTTCTTCTGATCCTGTGGACCATGGTGAAGAAGAGACCTGAGAAACAGTGGGAGCGGCGACTGAAAGGAGTATCAGCCCGCCTCCGACCACTGGGGAAGTCGTGCCAGGATTGACACAACAAGAGGCTAGCGCCGACAACTCGCAGGCGTCAGCGGAAGAAAGAAGGCCAAACCCCTCCTCGGCTACAGTGGCGGAGCAGCCGGGAGAAGCCGAGGCTGAAGACAAGGCAGCCGCAGAGGCTGGAATTGTAGACATCGCCAACATTCTTAGCACCCCGACCGTGACTGTTGTCTGGTCGACTTTGTAAGTTTTACTGATCTCCCAAGTAGTTGCGTGAATTATCTATCTTGCACGAATAACTAAATGACTTTGTGTGATGTAGAAAATCCACGGATCTGTATTGGGACGGTGAGGAAACCAGTACTTCAGCTGGTGGAGATGACCGTCCGACGGAGGTTCGGGAACCCACACCGCCGCCGCAGACTAAAGTCGTGGCGGAGGCTACGTTGAAGGAAGCTACCTTAGTAGAAGGTATGTGTACTCTGCAACTGGTAGACACCAAGTGTAATAGTCGTAGTCGTAGGAATTGACTTCGTGTACTCTGTGTTGACAGGAGCACAAGCTGGAGGATCCTTGATCCCTGAAGCTGTGGCCATAGAGACGGCTACTGAAGAAGCCAAGGTCGTCGTGTCGGTGACCGGGGTGACGGAGGGGATAGCCCCCGAGCCGGAAGCTGCAGTAGCCCTCGAGGTCTTAGCGGGGGCACATGTCGATGCGCACCCGGGAGCGAGCACGGAAGTAGTCGTGCGTGAGTCCAAAATTCAAGATGCCGCACAAATCCGCTCGGCACCTATGGCTGAAGCGATGTCGACGAGACGTGGCGGTCTTGAGCTGTTAGCTGACGACCTTGTCGATCCGGCTGTTGTGGCTCATAACCTGGAGTCGATGCGCCGCGCGGAGCAGTGGATGAAGGTACATTGCCATACCCTGAGTAGTCGTGTATCTTGAAATGGTGATTACTCAATTAATATGTTTCCTTGTGCAGGATGTCGTGGAGAGATCCTGACAGAAGTCTGATATGCTTCAAGGGTACGATAACACGATGTTCCACGCAGAGCCCTAGGAGAAAGAGCTGTACAAGGCCAAGAAACACTCCGCTCTGCTGCACTCCAAGCTTGGTCGTGCCTTCGCCCAGTACCACAATGAGGTGCAGGAGATGCATGCCAAGAGTGATGACTTGGTCCGGAAGAACAAGTCTCTGCGCCAGAAGAACAAAGGTATATTGTTTGTCAAGCCATTGAGTACTAATTGGGGTGCCTTGTTGTAATCTGACATTGCGCTGAGTTATGTGCTGAGCTTGAGACACGAGTAGATCAGTTGAAGGCGTCAGATACCGACTTGAAGAACATCATGTACCAGGAGACGGACGCTCGAGAGGTACTTGAATATGAGTATAAACAGCTGGCTCATGAGTGCATTCATCACATGGAGCTTTGTGAAGCCTCAAATCGTGACCTCGTGAACTGTTATAAATCCTTGTATAAGCTCAATGAAGACCGCGAGAGGCTGCGCGGCCAACTGAAGGAGCTTGAAGAATCAGCACTCCCAATTGCTAGGCTGCTGGTGCCTCACCTAAGCGGGCCCAAGATTACTCCATTGGTGGATCGCTTGAAGGAAGCCCCCGAGCGTCTTGCAACATATGTGAAGCACTTGACGAAGTTGACCCCAAATCAGATCCTGGCGTACATGAAGTCATACTTCCCCAAGGCTCCAGTGGATGTAGTCGCGGGTGGACTCGCAACCAACTGCACGGATGACCAATACAAGGCCCTGCTGGAGGAAATGGCTCCAATTGCTGAACAAGTGGTGGAGAAGCTTCACCTTCAGTAGGAGTATCTGAAAGATTAGCTTTTGGTAGTGTATGTAAGAAAAACACAGTTGTTAATAACTTGTTCGAATTATCAATGAGAGTTATCCATGATATGTTTGTGAAATGAGTACTCATTGCCGCCACTAGCAGCGAAGTGTGCGGAGTACCAAGCCGTGAAGGTCACGCGAATAGTAGTACTCGGTAGTGGGTGCCTTATCAGGAGGCGCAGTAAATGAGTTGATTAGAAATCAAACTTTGTTATTTGTGAAGAGTACACCTGGATGGACAGGGCTGTTTACAAGTGTAGTCGCCTAAACCCGTAGGTCGCCTATGGCTAAGTGACGCTAGGACCGGAGGCCGCTTACAACTAGAGATCCGTTAGTAGTCGTATAGGCTGGATCTGGAGTACATGGTCTTGTAGACCGCCGCTAGAGTCCTTGATTCTCTTTAGCAGCCCGAGATCCGTTAGTAGCCGTTGACGCTGGATCTTGGAGTGGAGTAGTCCGTAGACTAGTGCCAGGACCGAAAGGCCGCTTACACCGAGGAGTCCGGAAGTAGTCGTATAGACTTAGACCATTGGACTAGTCGAAAGACTACGTGTAGAAGCAACATAGCTAGTCGACGTTCCATGAGTTGCTGATGTCATCACCTTCAAGTGTCTGGAGGCGATAGGAGCTAGGTTCGGTCGCCTTGGAGATTGAGAAGGGACCTTCCCATGGCGAGCTGAGCTTGTGTAGTCCTTCCGTGTTCTGGATGCGACGGAGGACTAGGTCGCCAATGTTGAAGGAGCGTTCCTTGACGTCGCGATCATGGTAGCGTCGGATACCTCGAGGTACCTCGATGATTGGACGAGGGAGGTGCAACGAGCTTCTTTGAGACCATCGATGTCAACTCATCTGCTATCTTCTGAGATGCCTTCGTCATACTGTTCTACTGCCAGGGACTCCCACATCACGTCGGCGGATAGAATAGCTTCGGAGCCATAGACTAGGAAATAGGGTGACTACCCTGTTGGCTTGGTAGGTTGAGTACGAAGCCCTCAGAGTGTGTTGGGTAGTTCCTTGATCCACTTGCCTCCTTTGGTGTTAGCTGCGTCGTGCAATCGCTTCTTGAGGGCGTCGAGAACCACCCCGTTGGCGCGGGGGTGGGCAACTAAGACGTACCAGATGTTGATCTCGTTGTTCTCATATTACTCCCAGAACTGGTGGTTGTTGAAGTTGGAACCCAAGTATGTGATGATGCGGTGGGGTAGTCCGTAGCGATGCACGAGCTCATCCAAGAAGTCGAGTACTCTGTCGGCGTTTGGGCAGGTGACCGGCTTGACTTCGATCCACTTGGTGAACTTGTCGATGGCCACCAAGACTATTGAATCCTCCCGGCGCTGTTGGCAGAGGCCCAATTATGTCGAGCCCCCAGCAGGCGAAGGGCCAGGTTGGTGGTATGATGACTAGCTTGTAGGTCGGGACGTGTTGTTGCTTGGTGAAATACTGGCACCCTTGGCACCTTCTGACGAGTTCCTTAGTGTCACCCAGAGCTGTGAGCCAGTAGAAAGCTCGTCGGAAGGCCTTGCTCACCAGCGTGCGAGAAGACGCGTGGTTGCCGCAGACGCCTTTATGGATCTCCTCCAAGATATCCTTGTCTTCTTCCCGGGGAACGCACTTCATGAGCACTCTAGAAGTGGCACCCCGCCTGTAGAGCTTGTCTCCGACTAGTACATAGGACTTGGCTCGGCGGACGAGTTGCTCGGCCAAGTTCTTGTCTGAGGGAACCTTCTGCTCGAAGATGTAGTCGATGAAGGGTTGTCGCCAGTCGACGTCGATCATCATGACCTCCTGACCAGGTTGAGAAGGTGCTGAGTTACTGGTCATGGGTGCTGGCTCCGGGATGGATGGCGCATGAAGTTCGTAGACGAAGACTCCGGTGGGTACTTGTGCGCGAGTAGAACCAAGATTCGACAGGACGTCCGCTGCAATGTTGTTGTCACGGACGACATGATGGAACTCGAGGCCATAGAACTTGTTCTTGAGTTTGCAAACTTCCAGGCAGTAGGCGTCCATGTTCTCCTTGTTGCGATCCCAAGACTTGTTGACTTGATTGATGACCACTGCGGAGTCGCCGTAGACCAGTAGCCGCTTGATGCCTAATGAAATTGCGAGGCGGAGCCCGCATAGCAGAGCTTCGTACTCGGCTTCGTTGTTTGAGACCTTCCAGAAGATCTGCAGGATGTACTTGAGTTGTTCGCCCTTGGGAGAGATCAAGAGTACCCCTGCACCTACGCCCTCGAGTTTGAGTGAACCGTCGAAGTACATTACCTAATGCTCTGGTCGCTCAGTTGGAGTTGGCAGTTGATTCTCCCGCCATTCTGCCATGAAGTCGACTAAAGCTTGAGACTTGATGGTTGTGCGTGTTTTGAAGTCAATGTTGAGGGCGCCGAGTTCGACTGCTCATTTGGAGATTCTTCCAGTAGCGTCTTGATTCCGTAGAATGTCGCCGAGCGGGTAGTCGGTGACGACGGTGATCGAGTACTCTTGGAAGTAGTGTCGTAGTTTCCACGAGGTAATGAGCACTGCGTAGAGTAGCTTCTGTACTGGTTGGTAGCGTGCCTTTGACTCTGACAGGACCTCACTGACGAAGTAGACTGGTCGCTGGACTGCGTAGGCGTGGTCGTCTTCCTGCCGCTCGGCAACGATTGCAGTACTGACCACGTGAGTAGTCGCAACAAGGTAGAGCAGTAGCTGCTCATTTTTGTGAGGAGCCGTGAGGAGTGGTGGCTTGGACAGGGAGTCTTTGAGCTACGCCAAGGCTTGATCAACCTCTGTGGTCCACACGAACTTCTCCTGGTGCTTGAGTAGTTTGAAGAAGGGTAGCCCCCATTCTCCAAGCTTAGAGATGAATCTGTTCAAGGCCTCCATGCACCCGGTTAGCTTCTGCACGTCCTTGATGCAGGTGGGAGCTTTCGTGTTGGTGATGGCGGAGATCTTCTCGGGGTTGGCTTCGATGCCGCGGTGGCTGATGATGAAGCCGAGTAGTTTCCCTGAGGGTACGCCGAAGACACACTTGCTGGGGTTGAGCTTCCACTGGTACTCTCGTAGAGATGCAAAAGTCTCTTCAAGATCGACGATGAGCGTGTCGGAATTTCGGGTCTTGACGACCACGTCATCCACGTAAGCTTCGACATTCTTGTTGAGCTGCTTCTTGAAGCAGGCCTGGATATCTCACTGGTAGGTGGCGTCGGCGTTCTTCAACCTGAATGACATCGTCGCGTAGCAGTAGGCGCCGAACGGGGTGATGAACGCGGTCTTCTCCTAGTCTTCTTCCTTGATGGTGATCTGGTGGTACCCGGAGTAGCAGTCGAGGAAGTAGAGCAGGTCGCGGCCCGTCGTGGAGTCGATGACTTGATCATTCCGCGGCAACCCGAAAGGGTCCTTAGGGCAGTGCTTGTTGAGGTCGGTGTAGTCGACGCACATTCTCCACTCGTTCGTGTTCTTCTCGTGGACGAGGACGGGGTTAGCGAGCCACTCAGGATGGAAAACTTCACGGATGAAGCTCGCCGCGAGTAGTTTGACGAGTTCCTTCTTGATGGCATCACGTCGGTTGTCAGCAAAACGGCAGAGGTGTTGTCGCTTGTGGGTAGCTTTAGGATCAACGTTGAGTGAGTGCTCGATCAGCCTCCTGAGCACCCCTGGCATGTCCACTGGTTTCCATGCGAAGATGTCTTGGTTAGCCCGGATGAAGCTGACGAGCACGTCTTCCTATTTCGGGTCAAGACCCGCCCCAATCATGGTAGTCTTGCTGCTGTCGCCCGTCCCGAGGTCGATGGCCTTCACTTGCACTTCCTCTGATGGTTGAGGCTTGTTGGCTGTGTGGTCTTTTTTGGGATCTCGAGTTCGGTTGGAGCGAGCATCTTGGATGCAGCAAAAAGCTCCATCATTGCGTTGGGTACTTGATTGGTCATTACGAGTTCCACGGCTTCGGTGTCGCAGTCGAAAGATATCTTTAAGTACCCTTGCAATGAGAGTACTCCAGCATGGCTTGGCATCTTGAGTACCACGTAGGTGTAGTGGGTTATCGCCATGAACTTGACGATAGTCGGTCTGCCGAGGATGGCATGGTAGGAAGTTTCGAAGTCCTCAACCTCGAACTTGATACACTCGGTGCCGTAGTTCTCCCTTGTCTCCCCGAAGGTAACTAGCAGGACCACTAAGCCTAATGGGATAGCCGCGTTACCGGGGATAATGCCGTAGAAGGGCGACACACTCTTGGTGAGCATGTTGGTGATGTCGAGCTTCATCTTCTTCAAGGTCTTGGTGAAAAGGACATTGAGCCCGCTTCCACCATCGATGAGCACCTTGTTGAGTCTGGAGCCCGTGACTACTGGTTTCAGGACGAGTGGGAATGTCCTGGCTCGGAGAAGCTTGTCCATTGATCCGCACGGGAGAAGGTGATGGGTACCTCTGACCACCTCAGAGGTGTCGGAACCGCTGGTTCAATGTTCAAGACTTCCCGTCGGGTGGCCTTCTAATACCGCCTGGTGGGTAGTCCGCTGAAGAGGACGTTCACCGTCTTGTCGGGTTCCTGAAAATCGTCGTTGCCTTCATCGACTTTCTTCTTGCCTTTCTTATCATGAGGAGGCCGTGGGTCTAGGGTGTCTTTGAGTGCTCGCCGGAGTTGGTAGGACTGCTTGGTGGTGTGGTTGCCCTCCAGATTCCATGGACACTTCTCTTTGAGCAAGTCTTTGAAGCCGCCAGAGGTCTTTTTCGAGTTGTCTTTCGCAGGGCACTGAATAGTCGCGACTGTGTTGTCTGACTTGCGCTTGCGATTAGGACCCGAGTAGTAGTTGTTGTTGTTGCGACCTCCCTGATCCCTGTTGTTGTTGTTGTTGTTGTTGCCTCCCGTGTTGTGCTTGCTTTTGCCGCGAATGGAGTCGTACTTGGCGTTCGCCTTGTCCTCTTCGTCGGCCCATGATGTAATCATGTCCTTGAGCTTAGTGATAGAACTCGGGCGGCGGCGACTAAGTCTTCGAAGGTACGACAGTGGTAGAGTCCGTCTTGGAAGAGGTCAATGACCTCCTTGTCAGTGATGTCAACTACGGTCGCACGCTTGTCGAAGAAGCGCCGCACGTACTGGCGTAGAGTCTCACCTTGCTCCCGTTTGACCATCTCCAGGTCCATGCGGGTACCTGATCGCCGCATGGCGCCAGCGAAGTTGCTGGTGAATTGCGCCTTGAGCTGGTCCCACTCATCGATCGAGTTCTTGTCGAGCGACTCGAGCCAGGTGAGTGAGCCACTCACCGAGAGAGAAAGAGAGTAAGAGAGTGGTCGTCACTGCATTTGCACTGAGAGGGAGAGAACAGAGACGAGGCGGGGTGCGAGAGGCAGCGGTGGCGTGGGTGGGTTACCAGAGACGACGGGCGATGGCGGCGGAGGCGAGGTCGCGGTGCGTTGTGGATGCAGAGGCGGAGGGGTGGCCGCGGCGTGATCTAGCGGAGACCAACGGAGGAGGGGGTAGGCCATGATCGGATGTGCAGAACCGATCGCGGATGACGCGGTGCGATGTGAGACCGGGCGGCCGCGCGGGGTTGGGGGCGGACGCACGGACGACCGGCGAAACGATGTACTACCAAGTTTTTCTCGTAAGTTCATTTTTTAGGAGTAGAGACTAGAGGCAGCACTACTGTCTCCGTCTAACATACACTTGCTGATGACTAGCCTGCAATAGTCGCTCGATCGGCTGTTATTCCTCAGCCCACCCTCGATCGAGTCTAGCAGCCGGTGGTCTGCCGCATCGGGGGCGAGCTTGTCGTCCGCGCACTCACCGGCTACCACGGGCTGTCACACGCGCCGGTGCGAGTGCCGCCGCGTGCGGCTAGATCTAGATGTATGTTTTTTTCCAAAAAAAATGTTCCAACATCTTGCAAAATATTGCAACATTTTGTAAAATATTGACAAAAATAACTAAAAATATTATAATATTTTTTAAAAAATGTTGCAATATTTTTAATTTAATAGCCATATGTTTTGGTGAGATGGAACTATTAACTAGCAATCTTAGGTGGATTTTGGTGGACTGGAAGTTCATACCTTATCCACGTTCCGGAAGCCATAAGAGCCCCCACCCTGCAGTGCTTGCCCAGTTTTTGGCTCGATGCTTGCCCAGTTTTCGGCTCGAGCAAACCGAAAAAGGTCAGTACTGACTAGAAAGTGTGGGCCATGAATGGCTAGTGCTGAACTTGTATTTTGTATACAAGTTCAATTACATTATAGTTTCTTTGTAATTTCTGCATATATGTTTGATGTTTTAGTTGGGGCGTTTCCTCTTTCGGTTCGTTCGACATCTTGCTCATTACAAAACGTGTTATAGGAAGTTGTTACTAATGTTTTGTTGTAATTCTTGATTGATCTAGTATTGCCTAATTTCATTAAGGTTTAATTTTGTAGTTGTCTTATTTGTATTTTTTTGAACGAACATGCACAAGTTGTCTTATTTGTAGGAACCACTAAATCTATTCATGTTCTATTCATGTTGCCGCGTCATGACATTTAGCCCAGTGATTGGTAGGAAGGTTGTGAATATTTTACAGGTTTTAGGTTGTGGATTAATTCCTTAAGAGTTTATGGTATTTCTTAGTTAAAAAGTAGGGACCGTGTATTCATTATGATATAATTAGGGGATTTTTCTGCAAAATTTTTGAGTTGTGGTTAGATTTGTAGAAAGTTTATGATCTTTTCCATAAAAGTTCGTGGACCACGTATTAGTTCCTATAAAGTTCAAATTTGTTGGAGATGCATGGATCGCGAGTTAATTATTATGATAAAATTACATGAGAGGTTGCTATGTAGATGTCATCAATTTTTTTGAAAGGTGGCTTAAACAATGTTAGTTTTTAAACTTGAGGGGGCTTAATTAAAATATAGCAGTGGTTGGACTACTATTTATTATCGATAAAGTTTGAGTGGGTTTTATATAATTGGCAGCCCTTTTGGCATTCCTTAAAAGGTTTAGGGGGTTTTTGTAGAGTTGTCTGAGATGCGATAGGAATGAAAATATGTTTTTGCAAAGTTTGAGGGGGTTTCTATAAAATTATCTTTGTGGGCTGGACTAATATTAATTTTGATAAAGTTTTAGGATGACTTTGTAAAAGTGGCAGCCTTGTTGACATTCCTTGGTGTTTTCCACAAAACCTGAAAGGTGGTTTGATCAAATACTATTTTCACAAAATTCGAGAGGGTCTTAGGCTACTACACACGCTACACCGCGGCGGTCATAATGATTTACATCATAATTTTATGTAAATAAAATAAATAAGGAGTTTGTTAAATATTATATATAATTTATATAAATATATAGTTTTGATAGCACTGTTTTCTAAGAAGTTAAAACACAAATTCAATGGAAAACATTGAATAATATAATTTGAGAAGTCGTTTGTAACTAAACAAAATCTGAGTATATAACATTTAGGCCTTGTTTAGTTGGTTGAAACTCTAGCAAATTTAACTACTCGAACTCCTGTAGCACACTGTAGCACGTTTCGTTTGTTTGTGGTAAATATTATCCTACCATGGCCTAACTAGTCTCAAAAGATTCGTGTCGCAAAGGACATCCAAACTGTGTAATTAGTTATTTTTTTACGTTTATTTAATACTCCCAACATATGTCTTTTTAATGTGATGTGATGGAGAGAGAGTGGAGAAAATGTTAAAAATTTTAACCATCTAAACCAGGCCTTAATAAACATTTTTATATAAAAGAGAAATTATAGTTGTGCTTTGGTGACCGTCACTATCCTAAACGACGGGATGTGCATGCTGCTGGAGGCTTCACCTTTTGCGAGATGGATTTCTTCTATTTCTTATGCGCATAACAGGCTGTTTGAAGATGCAGACTGACACTATTGTTGGAGTCAGTCTTACCCTCGCTCATTCGCATGGGTAGAGCTTAGCCTAGACCAAATGGTGTCATGGGCCCTGTGGTTTGGTGCTTAATTCAGTGGACCGGTAATTTCACTTCGTTGCGTTTTCCTGGAAGGAGAGCAGCATAGTGAAACCAACTGCCCATCTATGGACTGATGATTTCACTAGTGAAGTACATCTCTACCGCGTCTAATTTTACTGCCAGGCAATCTTTTTTTTTAGAACTGCCAGGCGATCCTTGTTCCTTGATACAATCAATTCATCAGCTAGAATCTGTAATTTTTCTGTTGGTTCAGCTTTCTCATGCTAATCAGAAACGAGAGACAGGATCAATCAATCCCTGATCCATCAGTCTCGGTCACATGAAACACAATGGTTCCCACAATTGCAAGGACAAGGCCCTATTCCTGGCAGCGGTTGTTACCGTCAACCTTTCCATGCTCATCGTCGGACGCATGCCGCTCGGATTCGCTGTTAGCTTCGCAAACCAGGTTCTCTACACTCCTTGGTCACGCACTGGTGGGGCTGCTTGCACTTTGGCGAACCACGGATAACTAGAGGGTTTAACGGCGTACACGCGCGGCGGAGGAGCACGGCGGCGCCGTCTCGAGCACGGGAGAGAGAGGGATTTAGATTTAGCTTGTTGCTACAGTGATGTTCGTTGTCCTCCTCCAGCGACTGAGGGTCTTTTACAGCAGTAACAATACATGAGCTGGGCCCGTCTCGGCACACAGGCCGGCAAGGATACATGGCACTTGGCCCACTATTGCCATAGGCCTAATACAGGTCCATAACTTGACATTCCCCTCCCCTTAAGCTGCAGCTCGTCTCGAGTGCAAAATATCCAACCATATCATGTACAGATAACCTGTTCATGTTCTCCCACGTTGCCCACTCGACCGGACAGCCTGACCACTGAACTAAACCATAAGGCATGGCAGCATTACCTACCAGCTGAAGACGTGTAGCAAGTACCTGAACAGGTTGCAGTTGTGGGCCGATAGTGAAGATGTGAAGGAGTTCATCGCTGTTCACCTGAGCAGACGGTGGAAGATCTTTCTTGAGTTGGGATACATGGATCATTGGATGTATCTGGCTTGAAGGTGGCAGTTGTAGCTTATAGGCAACCTTGCCAATCTTCTGGCTGAGGCCCAAAGTACTTGTAGGACAGTTTGTTGTTTGATCTTCTTGCCACCGATTGCTGTGCATATGGATGAAGCTTCAGAAATACCCAATCACCGACAGCAAAGGTGCGCTCCTGGCGATGTTTATCTGCTTGTGTCTTCATACGATGCTGAGCTCTTTCCAAGTTGTGCTGGATCAATTGCATCATAGTTGTTCTTTCATGGAGCCATTCATTGAGCTCATCAGACCTGCAGGTGTCAATAGCAGAAATGCCAAAATGGCATGGTGTATGCCCATACAGAACTTCAAATGGAGTTTTACCATGTGCAGAGTGGTAAGTGGTGTTATACCAATACTCTGCCAGAGCTAACCAGTGTGCCCATTTAGTTGGACAAGCATGAACCATACAACGGAGGTAGGTTTCTAGGCACTGATTTAATCTTTCTGTTTGGCCATCCGTTTGTGGGTGATAGGCCGAACTCATATTGAGGGTAGTGTCAGATAATTTATACTCCCTCCGGTTTGGTAAATGAAGTCATTTAGGACAACGACGCGGTCTCCAAAGCACAACTTTGACTTCTAATTTTTATAAAAATATTTGTTAAAAACTAACATATGTATACTTTTATGAAAGTATTTTGCAAGACAAATCTATTCACGTGATTTTCACATTTCCAAACTCAATGACTTAAAAGTTATTCATGATTTATATTCCCAATGTTTGACTCAAATCATGTCCAAAACGACTTCATTTACCAAACCGGAGGGAGTACGAGTTCTTGCCACAATGTGCTAGTGAAAATCTTATCCCTATCTGAGATAATGACCTCGGTTAAACCGTGCAGTTTGTATATGTGGTTAAGGATCTGCTGGGCTACTATCATAGCGGTGTAGGGATGGGATAATGGTATGAAGTGTGCATACTTGGTAAGTTTGTCTATTACTACCAAAATGGTATTATAGGATTTGGATTTAGGCAGCCCTTCAATGAAGTCTAAACTAATGGTCTGCCAAGCCTTCTTAGGAATGGGCAAGGGATAGAGTAGTCCAGGGAGCCTAGAATGCTCAGTTTTAGCCTTGGCACATACCTCACAAGATGATATATAATGTTTGATGGACTCCTTCATGCCAGGCCATGCAAATAGGGCCTTAATCTTGTTGTAGGTGGCAGTGACACCACTGTGTCCACCCAGACCACTAGAGTGTAGTGCCAGCATAATTGCAGTGTGAGCTTCTTCATTGTTACCCAGCCACACTCTGGCCTTTTTACTTTATGATGCCATCCACTAACTCATAGCCCTTGTCATTTTTGCCAATAAGAGCTAGTTCTATCAGTAAGACTTGAGTCATAGCATCTAAGTTATAGCCTTCAATGATAGTCTCCATCCATGTAGGTTTGCTGATGGAGATAGCGGTAAGGTCTTCTTGGTGGTCCTGCCTCGATAATGCATCAGCTGCCTTGTTCAAGATGCCCTTTTTGTAAATGACTTTATATTGCAGCCCCAACAATTTGAGGAAGGCTTTCTGTTGCATTCCTTGGTGTAGCTTCTGTTCATTCAAGTGGATCAGACTCTTGTGATCTGTGAGAATTGTGAATTCTCTGTGTTGTAAGTAGGGTTTCCATTTTGTGATAGCCATGATTAGTGCTAGGCACTCCTTTTCATATGTGGACAAGGCTTGTGCTTTGACCCCCAAGGCTTTACTGAGATAAGCAATAGGGTGATGATTCTGCATAAGAACAGCCCCAATACCCCCTGTAGAAGTATCTGTCTCCACTTGGAATTCCTTGGTGAAATCAGGCAATGCCAGCACTGGTGCAGAGATTAAGGCCTGTTTCAAATGGTCAAAAGACTGCTGCAGCAGCGGGGTCCACACAAATGGTGTGTTCTTCTTTAGCAAATCAGTGAGTGGTCTGTTCAGTGTGCCATAATGCCTGATAAATTTCCTATAGTAACCAGATAGTCCTAGGAAGCCCCTCAACTGCTGAGATCAGTTGGTGTTGGCTACTGTTGTACCGCTTGGATCTTGGCAGGGTCTGTTTCCACACCAGTTCCACTAATGATGTGTCCAAGGTACTCTAAGGATGTTTGAGCAAATGAGCATTTAGACTTTTTAAGGAACAACTGATTCTGATGCAGTATGTCAAACACTTGCTGTAGATGCTGCTTGTGCTCTGCCAAAGTCTTGCTGGAGACCAAAATGTCATCCACAAATACCAGCACTTCCTTCCGTAGCATCGGTTGAAATATAGTGTTCATGATGGATTGAAAGGTAGTAGGTGCGTTTGTCAATCCAAATGGCATCACTTTGAACTCCCAGTGGCCATGGTGTGTGCAAAATGCTGTCTTATGCTCATCAGCTGGGGTGAGGCATATTTGATGGTAGCCCGACCTTCATGTCCAGCTTAGTGAACCATCCTACCCCTTTTAACTCGTCAAGTAGCTCATCAACAATAGGCAACGGATACTTGTTCTTGACTGTGATAGCATTCAGCTGGCAGTAGTCAATGCAAAATCGCCAGGTGCCGTCCTTCTTGACCAATAGAACTGGTGAAGCGAATGGACTTGTGCTCGGTTGGATGATGCCATTGTCAAGCATGTTGTAGACTTGCCGTTCTATCTCGTCCTTTTGGGTTGGGGAATACCGGTATGGTTTCACATTGACTGGCTTGACCCCTGGTAATAGTGGAATATGGTGGTCATAAGCTCTGCTGGGTGGTAACTCCTTAGGGTCTTGGAAGAGGTGCTCATGCTGATCCACCACCTGCTGGATGTCAGAAGGAACAGCGCTGCTCATAATTGTTGTTGCTATCAGAGATAACTGCACCAGGCGAGCGATGCTTCCCTTCTTGAGGAGTCCCTTGAGCTTCTGGACCTTGAGCTTCTTGCATTGGGATGTGCAATCTTTGACTCCTTGCAATCTGATCCTCTTGCCTTGATAGGTGAACCGTATTTGCTTCCTTTTCTAGTGTATCCACACGGACTCGTGTCTTGCTCCGGCCCGGTCCATTCACAGGATCATGTCATAGTGTGGCATATCCAAAACTCTAGCAGCAGTTGTGAAAGTGCTGCCTTGAGTCCACCAAGTAACCTTGGAAACCATCTTATTGCAGGGCATGGTTCCCCCACTGGCCACAGTCACTTGCACCACAGGAATGTCTTCAGTAGTATAGCCCAACTGCTCCACTATCTTGGTACTGATGAAGGTTGCTGAGCTGCCTGAATCAAGTAGAATGAGGATGTCCGTCTTTGAAATCTGCCCCTGCAGTCTGATGGTCTTTTTGCCTTGGACACCCATAGCTGCACACTGGGAAAGGGTTAACAATTCTTCACCTTCAGTAGAGGAGCCATCATCAGAACCACCAGATGTGGTTTCCATCTGAAATGTTGCAAATACCTCCTCCAGAATATGCAAGGGTATTTGTTCAGGACATTTGTGACCCATATACCACTTGTCACCACACTTCATACAGAGACCCAATTTTCTTCTTTGAGTCATGAGTTGAGACAGCTTATCCTCCCCTTGGTGTTTGCTAGTGGCCTTGGGTTCAGCTGCTGCTGCTGTTGTTCCCAAAACACTTGGATGTGCTGATGGAGTAGGCATTGGTGGTTTCTCATGGTACTTGGAAAATCCTCTAGCACCTCTGGATGAAAATCTTCTCTGGAAATTCTCCAACAGTTCAGCCTACATGAAAGCCAAAGATGCGGCAACATCAACAGTTTGAGGCTTATGGAGCAGGATAGCGTTACGAATGTCATATTTTAAGCCATCAATGAATCTGTTAACAAACAGAACATCATCATATTTATCATTGTGGAGTAACACTTTGAGTCTGAGTTGCTCAAATCTCTCTACATAATCTTCTACTGTGGTGGTTTGCCTGAGACTAAGAAGCTCCCTCATAAAGTTGTTATGCAGGTCTCTACCAAATCTATTCTCAATAGCTACGCACAGCTCAGCCCAGGTTTCTAAATTGTGCTGAGCATCATAAGACTGCAGCCAGTAAGTAGCATTGCCCTTAAAATGCATGGTGGCAAAAGGAACTCTCATGTGCATGGAACATGATACATAGCAAAATATTTTTCAGCCTGCTCTTTCCAAATCCTAGGGTGTTCACCATCGAACCGAGGGAAGTCGGTTTTGGGAAGTCTATACTCTTTCTGGCTAGAGTAGTTCTGCCCATACTCATGTTTCAGGCCCATATCCTGATCATCAAGTGGGTGAGGGATGTGGGGATTGTTGATCTTACCCTTGACCAGGGTATGATGAGAGGCAGAGCTCACATCAAAACCCTGGTGACTTGTTGGATCACGGTGGCCGCTGGCCCGTCCCTCTTCCTCGCGCGGCGGGACCTTGGGCAAAGCAGTTGCTGTGCCCTCATGCGCGATGTGAGACTTGCAATTTCCTTGCTGAGGCCGACAGAGAACCGGTCGGCGTCGAGACTCCAAGTGTGAAGCCCCTTCACGGTGGTGGCTATCTGCAATTGCCCCTCTTGAAGCGCCTCTAACACCCTGAAATTTTCTAATTTCAGGATGTTATTAGGAAGAATAATTAAGCAACAATTTTCTCATAATTTTAAAATTTGACCAATGTTTATTTTATTTACAGGAAATTTAGTATAGGAAAATCAATTGATTGTTTTTCTAAATTAAATTAAATGGTTGATCCCGCCGTAGTCATATGCTTGTCTCAAAGATTAAGCCATGCAATGGCGCTCGGGTGCTCTCCCTCTCCCCCCCCCCCCTCGCTCCCTCCTTCGCTCCTCCACGGCTAAGGCGGCACGATGGGAATCAAGCTAAGCTCTCTCCCCTCTCGCAATTCTTCCGCTCGATCTCTCTCGGGTGGTTTTCTGTTCTTCTTCGTGGTTTTCTCGATGTCGGCTCTGGTTGATTGGGTTTACTTCGCTTCTCGGCCTTCTTGCTTTACCAGCTCATGGATTTCATTCGGAACAAGCTTGATTTTGGTATTGGCAAGGCGTTTGAGCATGATGTTCACCGCAAGACTGGAAGGTTTATTCACTCTTACTCTCGGTCTTCAAGGGGTTTCCACCTTCTGGCAACTTTCAGAAGATATCTCTTCCAGCTCAACGAGGAGTCGGTTGCCTTGGTCCTCCGGTCTTGTCCGGGAGGATATGCAAACTCTTTTCGGGTTTCCTATCAAAGTCACAATCACTATCGGTTCACCTGTTTCATGCAAGGCGGTGGGTTTTGCCATTTACAACTGCGGGATTCATTGGTGATTCTTTTGATGTTTATTTTCATCTCTCGGAGCAATGGGGCCCCTCACTGGGAACGTGAGAAAAGGCTTTGGGAGGAAGAAGAAGCCAAGCAATGGACTAAAGTTCTTTCAAAATGTCAAAAAAGAGTGGGTTTCAGTGTCTTCTTCGTCCTCTAAGTGTCCTAGTAAAAGAGTTCGTTTTGTTGAAAAATTAGTGCAAGACTCTCCGGTTATCAAATCAAAACCTTCGGTCTTCCTCAATTTGTCAAAATTGGGAATGCGGAAGTTAAACTTCCATGCTCGTCTCCGAACCACCTCGGCATTTGTGGTGTTCTTAGGAAATCTCTTGACGAAGCTTCATCGGTTCAGGTTCAAAGGGGTCAGGCTACTGATGTGCATGGGGAAACTCAACGGATTTCTGTTCAGCAGTGCTCCCAAAATTTCACTTTTCCCAAAGGTCCTCATTCTCCTTCGTCTGCCTCGTTTAATTCCTTTTTTGGAGAGATTAACCGGTTCCGGCGCTTGGGGGGCTGTGCGCGGTGTCTTGATTTAAGTCACTCGGGAAGTAATTGCTCCCGCCTTCCAAAGTGTGCTTGTGTGCTTTAAGAGGGGCCACAAATTTAAATTCCGCCGAACTAGAAGCGAAGCCAAGGGTGTTCGGAAGCCCAAAGCGCGCGTGTGCCGCCCTGGCCCAATCTCTCAAGCGTCGGATGTAGAAGATCAAGGGTCGGGGCTCTACGGTGTTTCTCCCCCAAATTCGCCAACTCCGAAAACCCCGGCTCCCGCTCGCGTCTCCCGCCTCGGAAGGCGCGCCTCTTCCCCGCAATCCTTCCTCCCGGGAAGCTCGCGAGGAGGAGGAAATGGCGAACTTTGTTGTTGATCCCACTCCATTCGTTCCTGAGGGTCTGGAGATTGAGGATTGGGCGCGCCCTGCCCGCGGCCGGATTGTCATCAATGGCAACCCGCCGCGTCGCCATGATGAGTACGCCATCGTCTCCCTCGCTCCCCCTCCCCCGCCGGACCTCCTTCATGAGGCCATGGAAGAAGTCGTAGCTTTTCTGGAAGAGGAGCAGCATGCGGTCATTCGCTCCTGCTGTCTGTCGCCCTTGGGGTTGTGTACGGTTCGGCTTTTCTTCCTCGTTGGAAAGGCAAGTCATGATCAGTCGCAGTCCCATGCAGCTCGATATCCAGCGAGAAATCGTGATTGTTGAGCACGATAGGGGGATTAATTTTCGCAGCTGCCCATTCACTCGTACGTGTTGGATTATGTTTCCGGCTTTCCCCTTGGATTTTCGGACCGTAGAAATTATTTCGCAGCCGTGGGGCTATTTGGTTCAGTGATTAATTGGATTGACAATGCCAGGTGCCGTTCTCGCCGGTCCTCGGATGCAAGGTCACTCTTGTTAGTAGAATCCCCGAAGCATTATTATTAGTGAAGGAAATCCCATGGGGGGTCATGGGCACGGTTGGACGGTTCCGTTTATGTTCCGAATAGTGCTCAAAATGATGTTATGGTCGGGGATGAAGACCCGGTCCCGAGGGAATGGGAACCCTCATCCCGTGCATCTTCGGCGGAATGTGAACAATGGCAATGGCAATCCGATCCCTGGGTTCTTTGAGGCTGTCCAGGACTTAGATGAAGTTCAGCAGGCAAATGTGGATCATGGTTGGGAGCTTCCCCCCCTCCCCCGCCCGTTGTCAATCTTGACGGGTGGGCCCAGTGGCCAGAGCCCCAGGCGGAAGGAATTGATGAAAATGAGCTGCATTTGGTTAATGAGTTAGCTGACGTGGCGGTTGCTAATGCTATTGCTGATGGTATGATGCAACACCCTGAAGTGCCCCAAGATAGCCACTTGGTAAGCAGTGAGGTTCAGGCTTTCTTCGAGCTCGGGGAGCCCCCCGTCACGCTTGAGCTCCCTCGTTCCCGATAACTCCTCCGCTCTCGAGTTGTCCCAATTGAAAGGGGCAATGATATTGCTTTTGAAGATGACAGTTCTATCGGGCGGTTGGCTCGCAAGAGTTGGCATTCATTAGTGCTTTGGACCCTCCCCATCAGTGGCCATGCTTGTCCAAGACCTTGCTGCTCATGCTCAGCTGCTTCTGGCCTCCTTGCCAATGAAGGAACCTCTTCCTGCTCAGTCCTGGAATTTTGTCCCGGCCTCCTCTATTGCTGACACATGGTTTTTTTGTGTGGACAATCCTGCGTGGGGAAACAATGCTGAAGCCTCTTCATCTAAGGGAGCCAGAATGCCAAGACTGACACTCATCAGTTCCCCTCACTCAGCCAACTCCCCCAATCAGCTGGAGGTCCTTGAGCGCAGCAATAATATGGAGCCAACCAATCAAATGAGCCCTGATCAGGCAGCTTCTGATGGCCGTGTGGTGGACATGGATCTTGACTCCCCCACCTGTCTAGATTCTGAAATTATTTCAAGCCCCCCTGCTGCCAAAAAGAGAAGAGGAAGGCCTCGCACCCCCATTGTTCATGATGAGGTCCGGAGGAGTGCCAGGCTCAGAAATGTAAACGCCCAGGAGCACATTCAGCTTGATGGGGAACCAAGGAGAAGAAAGGGTGCCACCAAAAAATCCGTGTCTTTCTCTTCGGTTGCTGACCTGAAGAAAGCCATTGTCAGCTGCAGCCTTGATGAAGCCCTCGTGGAATTTGAAGTTGCTCCTATCCAAGCTTCAACTTTGGCTGAGCTTGGCTCCTCCTTCTGTGGCATTCCTCCTGCGGAGGTGAGCCCTGCCACCTTGCTTCTTGAAGACGAAGAACAATGATCAAAGATAATTGGACCTCATTCAGTCTCTGGTGGTGCTTTTCCTGCTTTTGTTCGGGGGGATGTTTTGAACATGACTGTAACTTAGTGTCTTCTTGTTGGCTGTTGAACTCTGGGCTTTCTGATATGTCTCCCTGTGGTGGCTATGCCCCGCAGTCTTTTAGCTTTTGCTTTTCCTTCTGATTACAATGAATTATCGTTCCTGGAATATTTTGTGTTGGAATATTCGTGGGTTAAATGACAGGGATAAGTGGCATTCCATCAGAAACAAAATTGAGGAAAGTTGTGCTAATATTTTCTGCCTGCAAGAAACGAAAAAAGAATCCATTGATTTACAGTTTATTCGCCAATTTGCCCCAAAAAGATTTGATAAGTTTGACTTCACCCCTCGGCCGGGGCTTTCGGGGGAATTCTTGTCTGCTGGGCCTCCAATCATTTCTCTGGTAGCACTGTTGAAAAGCACCCTTTCGCCTTGAGTCTCAAAATGCAGTCCATTCAATCTAGAATTTCCTGGAATCTTGTGGTGGTTTATGGCCCTTGTAGGCAGCCTGCTAGAGACCATTTTGTCCAATGGCTTCTTAATTTGCAAATTGAGGATGATGAGCTCTGGATGCTCTTAGGGGACTTCAACTTCTATAGATATGCTGAAAACCGTAATAAATCTGGGGGTAATTTTCAAGACACGTTAATCTTCAATAATATCATCAGTCACTTGGGCCTTATTGAGCTGCCTTTGAAGGGTAGAAGCTATACCTGGAGTAACATGCGGCCGCCCTCTCTCCGGAGCAAATTGATTGGTTTTTCACTCGTAGCTTTGGACTGGTATCTTTCCTTTTTCAGTGGTCCTTCCCCTTGCTAGGATTACCTCAGATCATCTGCCCTGTAGAGTCCAGATTGGCACTAGCATCCCTAAGGCTAATATTTTTAGATTTGAGAATTTCTGGCTTCAGCATCCCGGCTGTTTGGAGCAGATTAAATCTGTTTGGGTCTCTCCTGTCAGGGTATACAACAGTGCTCATGTCATCAGTGCTAAATTCAAGCTTCTCCGAAGATCTCTCAAGCTTTGGTCCAGGAATCTTTCCAACTTATCAAGACTTATTGCTAACTGCAATATGACAATTGCTTTCTTTGATAGATTGGAAGAAATCAGGCCTCTGTTTTCCAGTGAATTGAAATTCAGGAACATCCTCAAGGAGCACATCAGCTCTCTTTTAAGAATGCAAAATCAATACTGGAAGCAAAGATTCACTCAGAGGGTCATGCAATTTGGGGATGAGAACACCAAATTCTTTCACTCCATGGCCACTGAGAGATACAGGAAACGCCATTTCTTAAGCGATTGATGGTTCCGGAAGGGTTGTCCAGGATCATGGGGAATTAAGCTCCATCCTTTGGCGGGAATTCAAAAGGAGATTGGGCTCCTCGGTGGGGGTGTCCATGCAATTTGATCTTCAGGATTTAGTTCAGAGCCATCCTAATCTTGAGTCTTTGTGCCTCCCCTTCTCCAATAAGGAAATTAATGAGATTATCCTTGATTTACCTTCTGATAAGGCCCCTGGCCCGGATGGGTTCAACAATCTGTTCTTCAAGAAATCCTGGCATATCATTAGAGGCGACATGTACAAGCTCTGTCATGACTTTTTTCATCATCAGGCTGACCTTAAGAGTCTCAATCACTCCTTTATCACCTTGGTTCCCAAGAAGGATAATCCTGAATCTGTGAATGATTTTAGGCCAATCTCTCTGCTCAACTCATCCATTAAGCTCATTTCAAAACTGCTTGCCAACAAAGCCGCAGGCTATGGTCAGTAAAGATTGTTCATCAAAACCGGTATGGTTTCATCAAAGGGAGAACTATTCAAGGCCGCCTAGGGCCGGGCTTTTGAATTTCTTCACCGGTGTCATCACTCTAGAAGGGAGATTATTATCTTGAAGTTGGACTTTGAAAAAGCATTTGATCCGGTGGAGCACTCCATTATTCGGGGATGCTTCATGCTAAAGGCTTCCCTCCGAAGTGGTTGAAGTGGGTTGAGGAGCTGCTGTCCACTGCTACTTCCTCAGTTCTTCTCAATGGCACTGCTGGTAAAGATTTTAAATGTTCCAGAGGGGTTAGGCAGGGGGATCCCCTCTCCCCTCTTCTCTTTGCCATTGCTGCTGACCTCCTTCAATATGTCATCAACAGAGAGTATTTCCTTGGCAATCTTCTGCCCCCTTTCCCCCAAAGGTCTGATGCTCCCTTCCCTATTGTCCAATATGCTGATGACACCATCTTGGTCATGCAAGCTAATGAGGATCAGTTGGTCCTCCTAAAAAGAATTCTTCACAGCATTACCCTCTCTAGTGGCCTTGTGGTAAACTATCATAAATCTTGTCTAGTTCCAATTAATGTTTCTCCTGAGAAAGCTTCCTCTCTGGCTCAGACATTTGGTTGTGCAGTGGGCTCCTTCCCATTTACTTACCTTGGTCTCCCCCTGGGCCTGGCCAAGCCCCAAGTGAAAGATTATGCTCCTCTAATCTGCAGAATTGAAAGAAAGCTGTCGGCATCTACTCAGTTTCTCTCATATGCTGGGAGGTTGCAACTAGTCAACTCGGTCATCTCCTCGCTCCCCACTTATTACATGTGTTCTCTGAAGCTCCCCCTGACTGTCATTGAGATCATAGATAAACACAGGAAGAACTGTCTCTGGAGAGGCAAGGATTTCAATAGTAAAAGGTACAATCTAGCCGCTTGGGATCTGGTCAGGAAGCCTAAAAACAAAGGTGGGCTTGGAGTAATCAATTTGAGCATTCGGAATGACGCGCTTCTTCTCAAGCGGCTCGCACAAATTCTATAGCAAGGCGGATATTCGATGGGTTACTCTCGTCCGGCGTAAATACTACAACAACACCGTTCCCCATCCGACAAGAGAGAAGGGCTCCTTTGGTGGAAAGACATCTTTCGACTTCACACTCAATTTAGAGGAGTTGCCATTTGCAATCCTAACCAGGGGGACACTGTCAGTTTCTGGGAGGATATTATAGATGGGGTCATTCATTCAGAAAAGTTTTGTCATCTCTTGCCTTTTGCCAGGGACCCTTCCATTTCTCTGTTTGCGCTGAGGACGACTGCCAACTTGTTGAGCTGTTTCAGAATTCCCATGTCCAGGGCTGCTCACAATGAGTTCCTGGAATTACAGGCCTTTCTCAACTCTCTCCCTCCCATCAGCCCTGGCTCCAAGGATTCCTGGCACCTTATTTGGGGGCAGCGTAGGTTTCTGAGTAGCCACTTCTACCAGTATCAATTTAGAAAGCTCGGGACCAAGAGAGCCATTCTTGACATCCGGAAAACCAAATGCATCCCTAGGATCAAGTTTTTTGCTTGGTCGCTTCTCAATGATAGGTTGAATACAAGAAATATTTTGAGAAGAAGGAGGAAAGTCTTTGGATGAAGGATACAACCGTGCCCTGTGCCACAACAACGAGGAAAGAAACGTGACTCATCTCTCTTCTTCGCCCCTTGCTTCGTTAATAGATTGTTTGCCTTGGGTATTGTTTGGGGGGCAAATCTTAGCGTCCACGAGAAAATCTTGCAAGCCGTAGCCGTCTCTCGGGCTTCCTTTCTTCATGGAGATCTTTTTGATTGGTGCATGGTGTATCCGGACGCGAGAGAAATGAAGTCATTTTTGATGGCAAGCTTCCGCACCTCGAGGCCCGGAAGGCAAATTTCAAGGCACCGGGTTTTGGAGCATTTTTGCGGATTCAAGCCAAGTCTTCATTCTTTGATCAAAAACGCGGCTTAGTGCTCTTTAGCTTCTCTTGTAATGCTGCTCTTTTCTGTTTCTGCCGTTGTATCTCTCTTTGCCTGTCCTCCCCTCGTTGCCTAGCCTCCGGTTGGGCGGGCGTAAGTCCCTCCTCTTTGTAATTTAATCTTTGTTTCTTCGTTAATATATGATTCCCGGCACGGGGGCGTTGCCCCACGGTTCTCGTTCAAAAAAAAATTAAATTAAATAAATATGTGAGAGTGTTGCATTTATTTTGGTTGTTTTTGTTTTTGGTTGTTGTGTGTTGAAAAAGAAAGAAAAAAAGAAAAAAAAATAAAAACCCAAACCTCCAAAACCTCTCACCCTTTCTTGTTTCAGCCCAGCTTCACGCGGCCCACCTCTTCTTTTTTTCTCTCCCGCGGCCCACTTTCCTCTTCTCTCTCCTTTTCTTTCTCCCAACGGTCCAAACCGCCACCCCGCGAGCCCAACTTGCTCTTTCGGCCCACGCGGCCCCGCCGCACCCCGCCTCCCCTCTCCTCTCGCCGACGGGTGGGGCCCACCCCGCCGGGAGCTTCTTCTTCCTCCGCCGCCGCCCCCTTCTTCCTCCGCGGCCGCCGGCCGTCCCCGCCGTCCCCGGTCGCCCCCGCACCCGTCCGCCTCCACCACTCAGCAATTAAGGTGCCGCCGCATTCACGCCGCCCCCACTCCACCGCCTCGGCCCTTCCCCTCACCGAGGCCCCTCGCCATTAATGGCCGGCCCACCGTCGAGCACCGCCTTGCCGCCTCCTCCTCTTCCCCTCTCCACCTATAAAAGGCTAGCCCGAGCCTCACCTCCTCCCGCACCTTCTCCCGCCCGCTCCCCGCTCGTGCACAGCGCCGCCGCCGCCCGAGACCGGAGCACCGCCCGCCCGCCGGAGCCGCCGCCCCGATCTCCTTCGCCGGTGCCTCTCCCTCCCTTCCGAGATACCAGGTGAGTCCTTCTTAGCCTCCTCTTCGTTTTGGTGTCTTCCCCGTCGCGATTGGTGGCCGGGAGGCCCCGTTGGCCGTCGCCGGCGAGCTCTCCGGCGAGCCCGCCGCCGCCTGATGCCGCGCGCCGCTGCCTGGAAGGCAGCCGCGGCTGCCCATTCGCTTGCGGGCATCCTCAGCCGCCCATCCGTGAGCCAACGGCTCAGATTAGTCCAAGGCCCCCCGGTCAAACAAGTGCATACCGGTCAACCCAGGCCCGTCCACCGCCACTTTGCAAAAACAACCCTGCACTTTCTAATATTACAATAATACCCTTCCACCTTATAAGATCTTTACGGTTAGGTTCAGGTTTTCTCAGTGAAACCCCTGAACTTCTTAGTTTTTCCACCCGAGGTCCACCCTTAACCTTTTTACACTATAAACCTCATGTTTATATGTGTAATTGTGTCTAGGTCCCTAGTTTCTTGCAGTTAAGCCCCTGGAGCCCTAGTTTTTCACAGTTTAGCCCCTAAACCTTGTTTAGTGCGTAGTTTTCACGTTTTAGATCCATTTTTTAGCGTTTCAAATTGCGTTAGGTTCGTAATAACTCAAAGAACGTAATAGAGACAATGTTGAACCTGTTACTTGCTTTATAATTTATTTAATATTTAAATATGATTAAATACCAATATACATGCTTTTCTAATTAAAATTTAATTAGAGATCAACACGTGTTTTATAAGAAATATAATTTGGTTAATTCTTATTTAAATAATCTTTCCAATTAAAAGCTAATTAGAGTTATATCTCGTTTTCATAATCAAACTTAAATTAATTAATATTCAATTTACTTTCTAAATAAAAGTAATATAGGTTTATCCCGAGTTTTCATAATTAAATATTAAATTGATTAATATGAACATAAATATGTTTCTAAACTATAATTTACTTAGTACAATTCGAAATGCAAAGGTATTCGTTTAGATGCTTTACATGCTTCTTTTAAATTAAAATGTTTAATTTGCATAAAATAATACTTGAGTATTTATAAATAAAAATTGGAATAAGTTATACATCGTTCTTTTTATATAAATATAACTTACTTAATTATTAAGGGTATTTCTCTGAAATAACCTATGCACATCATTTTGAATTAAAATTTACCAAGCACATAGACTTGTGTGATATAATCCAAATCTTACGATAGTTCCGAGTCTTTTGCGTTTGCGGTCCTAGAACCAAACATTGTCCTCTTTTAAAGATTTTCATGCTTGGTGTATTGTTCTTAGTTGTTCTTGTTTGTCTGCTCTGCATGTTGTGCTCGATGTTTGCTTCGAGTAGAAGATCGAGCTGCTGATCGAAAGTCCTTAAGATCAAAAGTACCAAAAGAGCAAGAGCGGAAGAGCAAGAGTAGCTTTTTGTTGAGAAAGGCAAGTGACCCTAACCATCCTTCTACCTATGCTTAATACAAGAACACTGTAAATTAATCGGAACATGGAGAACCAGCCAGGAGACCAGTACAACCAGAAGACATATGGCTCTGTCTTGGCCAATTAATTAGGGAAGTCTTGTGTGGTTATTAGCCCTAGTAGCTTGGGGTATGGAGGAATGCTTTTATGACTCTTCTACTGCGGGACGAGTTTTGGAACGGAAGTGCTCTTCTAGGCTAACCTGGTCCGAGGGTGGAAGGAGGGTACGAAAGATAGCCTCTAGGACGTGCTACTATGGGCTAATACACATGGGAGGACTCTTTGTAAAGGCCTCGTAGCATCCCTATGCAACCACACCTCGGAAGTGTGGTATTGTGCCTACTTTTGCACAGCATGGTTGGGTTCAAAGTTCTTCGGAACTTTTACGCGACTTGTGGTGAAAGTGTACAACCTCTGCAGAGTGTTAAACTGTTATAACAGCCGTGCTCACGGTCAAGAGCGGCCTGGACCCTCACATGATTAATATACTTAAAGATGGAGTTTAATATTGCTTTCCGGTTATTTCTGTGGCCTTGCTGAGTACCAACCATAAGTGTACTCATCCTTGCTTAAACGCTGCTCAGAAAAAGAAGAAGGTGTACGAAGTCCAAAAGATGGTGCTAGGCGTACGCAACCCCCAGTCGATTGCCTGTGAAGTTTGGAACCTTTGCTTCCCCAGGATTCCGCTGTAAATCTCTGATAATCTTTTTCTTTACGTGATATTGTTTCTGTTATTCACTATGATGTCACTATATGTATGAAACTAGATCCTGGCATACATATAAATAGCACTTGGTTTTCTTCGGAAAATCGGGTGTGACAGCGCCTTCACCTCGTTGACCAGGAGGTCGAGCTTCTCTTCCATCGCCGTCATCCTGGACGTGAGTGTTGGCGTTGGGATTCGCTTGCCGCGTTGACGGTTTTTGAGCGGTGGCGGCGGCGGTGGAGGCGGTGGCGTTGGAGATCTGGGGGGTGGTGGTGTGGTTGAGATCTGGGTGGTGGCGGAGGTAGACGCCAGCGTCCTACCCGGAGATACGCGAGGTCACCGCGTCTGGGTTGCCAAAGTCGTCAACCAGATTTGGGGAAAAAATTTTCTCCCCGAATCCGTTGCCGGTCGGTCCGCTCCGGCAGGACTTCCCACGATTCCGCAGAGGAGACGAGGCTCTGATACCAGATGTGCCGAACCACGGATAACTAGAGGGTTTGCCGGCGTACACGCGCGGCGGAGGAGCACGGTGGCGCCGCCTCGAGCAAGGGAGAGAGGGATTTAGGTTTAGCTTGTTGCTGCAGTGATGTTCGTTGCCCTCCTCCAGCGACTGAGGGTCTTTTACAGCAGTGACGATACATGGGCTGGGCCCGTCTTGGCACACAGGCCGGCAAGGATACATGGCACTTGGCCCACTACTGCCATAGGCCTAATACAGTTCCATAACCTGACATGCACGCACCTCTGTTCTCATGCCAATTGCTTGACGTGCGGCAGGCCGCTCCTCCGTTCCTCGCCGAGACGTCCCCGTCGCGCTGGCGCGGCGTCCATCTCTGGGGCTGGCACCTCTCCCGCCGGCCGCCGTCATCTTCATGGGCGTGCTGTTCCTCATCGACACCTCGAGCAGCCTCGTCAAGCGCGGGCGTCCGAGTGCGCGGTGCCGGCACGGACGTGGATATGACGGCTTGATGCTATGTGTCAACAAATTTACAAATCGATTGGAGAACTTGGATGCGTGTCAGCGTGTGCCAACAGACGCCGTACGTGCTCCTGTAAACCAACATGCATCGTGTCAAAAAGGAGCTTGCTTTTTAGCCAACGTTTTCCTTGCATTGGAGGCCTCTCTCGCGGCCTGGCTGGCTGGCTTAGGCACTTCGATGCTTGTTTGCATAAAAGAGTACTGAAGTAGAATGAAGATGATTGGTCTTTTAATTACAAAACTTATCCGATCTTGAACATTCAAGAGTGAATGTCTACTATCACAGCGAAGTAAAACCAGCCACAACCAGAAGATACACGAGCACTTAGACTCTACGCCAGTGGCGGAGCCGGTGGATTTTCACGCCTATCGCCAGTTATCAAAGCGGTTAAACCACCAAACTAAGCCTTGGATGATAGTGGCAATAGCTAAACAAAAAGTGCATGATTTAGAGTGCACATCTCAATTACTCAAGCTTAATTTGTTCATCAAACTTGATAAAATCTTGAAAAATTCAAAAGAAATGCCTAATTAATGCCAATTTTGTTCATCCTAACATATCAACTCCCATTGTTAGGCGAGGATTATACTAGTACCCATAAAAATTGCTAACTCCCATTGTTGCTAACTGTTTTATGGTTGTATATGTGATTGTGAAGATTTCCTTGGTGGAATTATATGCATACATATAGGAAGACAAATAGAAAGATTTCAATGTCTTGTCCGCTTCGTTGAGTAATTCTTGCACAACGTCCAAATTGTGGCATAAATAATCTCGTAAGTCAATTGGTTCAATTTAAACAGATATGAGAATTTTGGGGAAAAAATCTGACTGACACGCTTTTGTTTGTATGGTGCCTGCCAGCTTGCCGCTCTCCATGCGCCTCTGCCTTCCGAGTTCCGACCTTGCCGGTTTGGCGTCGTGACTTGCTGCCTTCGCACTAGGGCTTGTTCGTCTGCACCAGATTGGATTCCGGCCGGAATTGATAAATATAAAAGGAAAATCATGATAGCTACTATAATGGATTCATATTTATTTCGGGTTGGAAACCAATTTACTCATGATGCGGACACCAAGAGACTCGGAATTAATTCACTAGTCAAGAGGTGTTTAATCAATCCGACTCTTTGGTTCCTTGTTATACTTATTATGATGAGTAAATTAGTTCTCGACGCTATAGCATCTATATTGATTTTTTCTGTAGTATTTGTCATTCCCATTGGGATTGAATCCCATGGAAACGAACAAGCAGCTCTTAGGGATTGTAGATACAGGTCTCAGGGAGCCGGGAGGTGGCTGCAATCTTTACGCTCTGCTGGCTGTGCGCCGCCGGTGATGGTGACGGCGAGCACGAGAGTTACCGCGAGTCCGCGACGCGGCCGATTCCTACCTCCTCTCTCGCCAACCAACATGGGCGCATGGACGAGTAGCTGTGCGGATAATTTTTTAATTTTAACCTTTTTTTCAAAATTATTTTTAAAAATAACACCTCGAAAACATTATTTGCAGATCTAACCCTTTTGTCCGCGCCGGCCCGCGTGGCGCGGCAGGATAATGTTGCCGCGCCCCATGCAACGGCGCGGCAGGCCCACTTTGCCGCGCCACATGTGGCGGCGCGGCGGTCCCGCCACGCCGACAAGGTAGCCTTATACAATATGCATCTTACACATCGGCCCACCGTGCCGCCGTGGCGGGCGCGCCGCGCCGCTACATGTGGCGCGGCAAAGTGGGCCCGCCGCGCCACGTGGGCCGGCGCGGGCAAACGGGTTAGATGCGCAAATAATGTTTTTGATGTGTTATTTTTAAAAATAATTTTGAAAAAAGGTTAATATTAAAAAATTGTCCGGCCGGGAACGAATTTTGGGCTGCTAAATGCCTAAGGCTTTCTGGGCCACACCTAGAGCCATGGCCATGGCCCTAGTGGCATTAGGTCCATCTCTGCCCCTTCTCTACGCCTAGAGTGAGAAACTGATAAAACAAGAAAGAAAAATATTAAGAAAAAAAAACTAGAAAAACTAAATTTTAATCTTCTTTTACTCTTTACTTCGACCTTGCATTCGGCCTTGTATTGCAACTAGTTCATCACACCCATGCTATTTTCTTAGAAACTTTAAAGGTTAAGTCATTCTGTCAGTGCCAACTGGTTTTTGCATTCTGCTCCCTCTTCACCTCCAGCCTCTCAAACAAATCCGGTATCGTCCGTGGCACCTCAAGAGGCAAACAACACCAAGACTCGTCGCTTGAACCTGCAAGTTGGTTCTTCGTTTTTCACCTTAAAAAAGTTTTTGAATGTCGTGGTCCTCACTACAAAGCCTTCAACCGTCGCGGCCACCTACCCCGAACCCTAGCCACCTCGGGGTTTCCTCCCCAATCCCGATGCCGGTGACGTCAGGGGGAGAAGTGGAGAAGTAGGAGGCGGGGAGGCCGTCCGAGGGAGCGCTTGCCGTCCATCGCGAAGACCGGAGGCCATCCGTGGAGGAGGAGCCATACGGGAGGGTCGAACGTCCGGGAGTTGCTCTGCTTCCTCTGCATCCCCTGCACCGAGCCCGCACCGTGCCGCCGCACCTTCTTCACCGCCGCGCCCGCAGCCCTAGGTGAGCACTGTCGTCCCCTTCTTGCTGTGGCGCCCGGCCTTCGAGCCGTGGGCGCATCGAGCCTTATGCGCTCACCGGCCTTGTGTGCCGTGGACGAACCCGTGTGCACCGTGCCGCTGCACGTCCCGTCGTCTCTTGTGATACCGGCCATCGAGTCGAGCCGGACGAACCTACAGGTGGAGCTGCCTTCTCCACCACGTGCGTGCCTTGCTGCTTTGTATCGATCGTTGGTAGTCTCCTCGAGCTGCCATGAAGCTCCCGCCGTCGTGGCCGAGCCGGCCGGCACGTGCACTCACTCCCGTGCACCCCCGCGCTATCGCGTGCACACATACCCCCGAGCACGCGCATGCACTGACACGCACGCACTATGGGGGAGGCTGGCCATTTTGACCATCTGGAGTCGGGCCACGCTGGAGGCCTGTCCGCCGCGGACCAAGTCCGCGCCGCCAGGGATCCTTGCTACCGCCACGCCGCGTTGCGGCCAAATCCTGAACCAGGAGCGAGCCCTGCAAGTTCTTGCGCCCGTGCGCACCCACGCGCACACGTGTGCGCGTGCGCCCTCGCTGGCATAGGCACACCAGCTGCGCTGTCGTGCTCCCCTGCTTTGAGTCCGCCGCGCCGAGGCGCGCCTCGTCGCCGTGCGTCGACACCCAGCACGAAAGCCGTCCTTTTCTCTGCCATAGTGGAACCCTAGGGCCCCCTCTTGTGCACCATGCTGCGTGTTGGCCAAGTGCCGCATCCCCTCACCGCCGGCGAGCTCTTGCCGATCCGCCGCTTCTTTGGGGCAAAGCCTCGAACACGTTCCGGCCGGCCCCAAAACCCATCTGGGCTTTTGCTACACACGCGCGCCTACACAGCACAATGCCGCACCGGATCCCACCGGATCCCATGCGGCCAACCAATCATCTCCCTACCGCAGAGCTGCCTGCACGGCCCTCGCCGCAGAAGATCCCTCCCCGGATCTTTTGCACGCGCCACACAAGCAACCATGTGGCCTTTGAGCTAGCTTATAGCTGCCCTAGTGGCAGCCACATGGGCGGCTGTAGCCGGCCTGCAGCTGGCTCAAAGCCCTTTTTAGACAGCCAATAGTTAGCTTAAAGTTAACGCTACTGTGTATGCGTATTTTATTTCCAGAAAACTAATTTATCTTTAGAAAATCATAATAAATCCTATTTAGCTCCGAAAATTATGAAATCTTTTCCAGAAATTCTCTAAAACCTTAAACTCCATGTAGAGTTAGTATTTGCTTTCTTTTGGCTCTTAATTGATGTTCTTTTGGAGTTAATTGCTATATGACCCATCTTTATTTTAATTTACACGTAGGAGCAGTTGGAGCCGGGGAGCTGAATGCGGAGTACGACTACGCCAACGACTACACTACTGAGGACTACCCGACCCCAGGTTCATGCCCGATTGATTCTGAAATACGTACCAGACATTGCTATGTAGTATGCCAGCGCTTTACTTTAATTGCATGATGATGAGCCTTGCACTGCCTACTTTATTTACCCTGTCCTTGATTGCCCTACTACTACTACTATATATAATCGTGTATATATGTTGAGATTCACGATGCATGTGTTGGGATGAGAATAGTGATTCTTGGCGTGAGTGGGATAAAACCGGTAGAAGAAGGCGTTTTGGGTACTTTGGCGGGGGTGAGTGTTGACATTGCTAATGTCATCGACTAGAAACGGATATAACATCCATCTCTATCGACAGCACCAGAAATGCAAAGGTATATCTTAACATAATGCTAAGTGTATATCAAATGTTGCTTTCAGATTAAACTAAAAGGTGAACTCCGATATGATTCATAGCACAACTCGATATAGATTGTCAGCCCTGATAGGTGTGCCAGAAAACGCATGGATATGGTACTTACATATGCCTTGGATCTCTAGAAAAGAATATATATAAACAGGGAATCCGTAAGCGCACAGATATGAATATGCCATTGTAGCATTTTAACCAGGAGTAAAACCAGGTATCGTATTTATATTCTACCACAAGGAAAGAAGTCTTTCTAATCCATAATAGCTAATACATGCTCATCTCTCAGTTTTATAATGTAGAGTGGACAAAATATATCAATTGCTATAAATAGGGGTAAGTCACATAAAGATAAAGATATTGATAGCATTGTTCAAGTCATAACATCATGAGTAGCTAGAAAGTGTCATTATAGCCAGAGAAACATAGCAAAGTCTAGTTAGAGAGGATACTCCTCGGTAACTCTAAACTATATGTCAATGCAAACTATGATTAGTGCAAACATTTAACAATCATGGAAGAAGAACTATTATATTAATGCATGGGGATACTATCCAGGAGGATCAAGGCCAAAACTTGAAACAACCCAAACAGTATAAGGCTCCACTAGTCCTATACACGGGGGGTGGACTGCGAATGACTCAATAGTGCTGTCACCACCACGATCTACCACACGACCCATCATATAGGGTGCAATCACAGATAAACATAATATAAGCACCACGCTTACACTGTCTTTACCATTCACCCATGTTAACATATGATCTAGGTGAGGGCTATACGACTCCATACATGAATATAAAGACAATTCAACTATGCTAAACATGTAATCATAATAAACACCAAAGCATATAATGTCGAATATAATCATTGATAAGAACATATGTCTGTATAACAAATGTAAGGAACTAGATAAGAACTTACAAGAGCGAAGCTAGATCAGTATCTCGATCAGCCTCTAGACGATCAGGAGCCAAGTAGACGCCTTGCCTCCTCCTAGATCTAGACTAGCTAGCTACTCTGCTATATGGTGTTTTTAGGGTGTAGTATCTCTGACTTGATGACTTGATCTGGTGTATGCAAACTCAAGTTTTCCAGATGAGTTTCCAGATGCCTCTGCCAGGGGGCAGGGGGCTGCTTATATAGCCCTGAGGGGTAGATGTGTGCCGTAGGATCAAAACCAACCTAAACATGGGGTTTAGATTGATCCTAGGAGGCGGTGGAGGAACATTCCAGAAGATGAGGCGGTTCGGGACCGTGGGAGGGCCGACCGGCCCCACCACCAGGCCGCTCGGGCTGGGGTGGGCCCCCCTCGGGGCCTACTTTAGCCAGGTGGTCCGTCGTTTCTTCTAGATGCTTCTTTCTTTGGTGCCAAGTCACGTTGAGTTCCGAAGCCTTCTGGAGTCTTCTATATTTGATTCTTTTAGCACTTTTCTCGAATGGTTCCTGGATTTATATAATTTACCAAATCTCTAGAAAAACTGTTAGTGGCACCCTATTCTAAGTTGATATTAACATTTATGCCCTTTTTTCATGTTTAGTTGACTTATAAATATATAGGATAAGATGTGTCAACAAACTCCACCAAACTTACCCTTTGCTAGTCCCTAGCAAAGATATGCTTTAGCAGGATCAGGAGTTGCTACAACGCTTTCACACCTCAAAAGTACTAAGGTTTTCAAAAACTAATTCTCTTCAACAAGATTGCTCTCTCTCTTACCTTCAACCTTTAAGCATAGCCTTTTCATAAATCTTGAGCAAATCAAGTCAAGCAGTAAATCTTGAATTCTTTGATCAACTATCATCCTGGGGTTTTGCACATTTTTCAGATAAAACTCAGAGATCCTGTGTATGACCTTCTCAAGCATGGAGGCACACATTTTGCCTAGCTCTTGGACTATATCTCTCTTTCTAAGATTTTTAAGATCTGGGCTTTCCATTCTTGGAGAGGTGGGCTCTACTCGCCCCGGACTTTTGTCCATTTTTCTCTCTCCTTAGAGATGTGCGCTCTACTCGCCCTCGGACATGTGTTCATTATTCATCTCTAAATTTATTATTGTTTTTAGGGAGGTAGGCCCTTCTCGCCTAGTATGACACTTGTCCTTTTCTCTCCCTCCCTCTTCTCAGTTTTTCCTCTCTATTTTTTTATTTTTTATTTTTTTCGAATGTAGCCCCAGAATCCTTTTTAACATTGAGAGAGATATATCCTAGAGTTGCATGAGCTATATGGCTTGATGGAAAATGCATACTTCCATGTCAGAAGCAGCATAAATGGTGGAATATAATGATCTTGATGTGTATGACAAGCTCTTAAGGATCATAGACACATGAACTCACCATATCAAAATATGATTTTTAAGATAAATCCAGGAATCAAGCTTCTCTAGGAAAATGATCAATAGCAACTCAACCTTTCATGAATCATCTTTCAAAGCCTAAACTCAGATTAAGCATGTACTTGCACAGGTTTTGGGTTTAGAGCAAATTAAGCATTTAAGCTTCAGGAGAATCTAGGTCTGAAAACTAAGCACTTTTAAAAGGAATTACATCAGAGCAACTATTCATCATCTCCAATCATGTATCATCAAAATCATTATATAAAGAGAAAAGCCAACTAGCAGACTCTAGCATTTTATTCAAACTAAGACTTTTAACTAATACTCAAATAACTAGCTAATATTAAACACCTAGGATAGTGATACTTATCGTGATAACTGGGGGTGCTCTCACCCAAGCTGGATCATGAAGTGATTCTTGATTAATCCTTGGAACTTGTTTGCCTTCAGGTCCTTATTAAATTTTCCCTGTAAATATTAGTCTCGCACATACCCGAAGGAACAAATTCTAGGATTATGTTGTGAGCCTTCATATGCCCACTTCTTTTTGGGTTTTTTCTGAAATGTGTGGACCTTCATGTGCCCACATATTTTTTTGTGAATTTTTATATGCAAAAGGGATGCTAAAACAAAAACATGTGAATGCAATTTTTTTATTATTTTTTAAAATGCCGCCATAGTACGGAGTACATGGGGCCTTAAAGAATGCAAAAGCAAAAAAATATTTTTTATTATTTTTTCAATGCAGGTACAGGGAAATAAACATGCTAATCTAAAAAGGCAGTGCAGAATATAAAGATAGATATCGAGTTACCTCTCGGCGAGAGTTTAGAGTACTTACTCCCATGGCGTAGATGTAGTGGCCATTGATTGATCAGTTGATGACGCGGGTAGTGATTGGTCTTCCGAAGGTGTACTTTGATCTTTCTTCCTCCAAACTTGTTTCTTTGGTGGAGACCTTTCTGGAGTAACAGGTTCGGAATACTGAGCTGGTAGAAGCTGAGCAGACTTCTCCTTGATCTCTTCTTCAATGTTCTTGACATCCGTCAACTTTGTGTTCAGCTTGCGTTGTAACTTCTGAAGGCGTCTTCGCGTCTTGTTCTTCTTGGGCTGTTCAGGATTATCAGTAAAAGTATTGAAGTAGCAGCGTACCTTTTCAGTTCTGAACTGGAAGTGAATCTCGCCAGTCCTGATGTAGATGATTGCTCTTGTTGTGTTCAAGAATGGTCTTCCAAGCACGATGGGAGGATCTTGCTCATCTCCCATGTCTATGACTAAAAAGTTAGTCAGGACATAGTCGTCCTTTATCTTGACAGGTACATCTCGTGCATTTCCTCTGAGAACCGTTGTGATTGGTCCACCACCTGCAAAATTATGTATGTGGAATACAAAGATAGGTCACCATAATATTAATTCATAGGTTACCTTATGCATTAGGTTGATGCCCGATCCCGTGTCGCAGATAACTCGCTGGAAGTTCCATTGATTGATGGAGCAGTGGATTGATGGAACTCCAGGGTCTTCAAGCTTTGGTAGTAATGGTGAAGGGAACATGTTCTCATTCTCTGATTGAATCGTGTTGATCATCCAAACTTCCTCCACATGCGGTTGAGGCCGATTATTCTTCTTATTCCTCCTTCTATCTCTTCCCTTCTTCTCGACAACTAGCTCGTGTTCTTGGGGGTAAGGATATTGGGGGTGTGCAGGAGCTTTTAGGATCTTGTTCTTGAAATTGAATCTCTCCTTTCTCCCACTGATGGTGAAGACGATCTTAGCGGCGTCGACGTAGATGATGGCTTTGGTTGTGGCAAGGAAAGGACGTCCCAAAATGATTGGAGCGTTCTCACTTTCCCATTCTCGACAACAACGAAGTCGGCAGCCACGTAGGAGCGTCCTACCCCTAGACATACATCATCTAGGATGCCCTCGGGGTGGCATAGTGAAAGGTTTGCAAGCTGCAAGCACATGGTTGTATACAATAAAGGTGAACCATTGATTTTCTTATATATTACCTTAGGCATTATGTTGACGCTAGACCCAAAGCACAAAGTGCATTCTTGAAGGTGTAGGCTCCAATAGTGATGGTAATGACGGGCCTTCCTGGATCTCCTCTTTTGGCGGGCATGTCCCATTCAGTCCATCTTGGGCCTTCTTCTGTCTTACTCGAACACAAATCTGCAGAATAGATATCGACAAGATTTGCAGATTCTAAATCTTCCGACTGGCCCGAAATCTTACCTAGGTTACCCGTGGGAACAGATGATGCCAGCTGAGAAATCTGAGATTCTAGCATTTTATTAAAGCTATGTTGGTTCTTGATGGCAGAAGAAAAGCTTTCCATTTTATCACTAATAGTTTCGAGTATTTTATCATTGGAAGCTAACTTCTTAGACAGATTATCCATAATTCTACCCTGGTTTTAAACTAAGTCTCTTAAAGGTGAGAAATTATTGGAAGAATTATTACCTTGATAATTACCTGAATAGTACCTGGGTAGTTGATCCTCTGCTGAGTCCATCCTTGATTCTGCTGGGACGATATTGGTTGTTATTGTTGATGTAGTTCACATCCTCCTCCAGCTGAGGGCATTGACTCCCTGAGTGTTCAGTGTTTCCACACTCTTCACAGGTCATGTGGGATTCGAAGAGTTGCATGACTTCCTTCTTCTCAGGGGCTTTGTCTTCAAGCCTCTTCATCAGTAAATCCATTTTGGCAGACATCATGTCTACCTCCTTGAGCTGGTGCATTCCTCTTTCTTTCTTGCGGGGTTGACGTTCCTCGTTCCAAGCTTGATTGGACGCCATCTTTTCCACAAGGTTAGTAGCTTGAGTAAGTGTAAGGGACAAGAAAGCACCTCCAGCTGCAGCATCCATCGTTTCACGGGTGTTGGTAGAGAGCCTATGGTAGAAGGTCTGCAAGAGCAACCAGTTTTCCATTCCATGATGTGGGCAATCTGAATTGTAGTCTTGAAAGCGCTCCCATGCTTCAGGAACAGATTCCTTGTGTTGCTGTTGGAAACTCGAAATTTTCCCCCGTAAGGCATTGGTTTTGCCTATAGGAAAGAACTTTGCCAAAAAGGCAGTAGAACACAATGTCCAAGTTGTAAATTTGTCTTTGTTGGAGTAAAACCATTGCTTCGCTCACCCCAATAATGAGAATGGGAATAAATGAAGTAGGACTGCATCATTTGGAACATCTTTGATCGTGAAGGTGCTACATATCTCCAAGAAATGTTGAAGGTGTTTGTTTGCATCTTCATGAGCTTTTCCACAAAATTGGCTAGCTTGTACCATGTTGATCAGCGCAGGCTTGAGCTCAAAAGCAGCATTTCCTACAGTGGCGGACCAATACGAATGTTGTCCGAGGTCGATGCGGAGTATTCACGTAGGGACTTGTTTGCCATTACTTCAAACGTGGGTGTTACGCTTTGCGCTGTTGAATCTCCCAAGGCAGAAGTCGTGGGCCGGGAATTAGGAGACCTGAGCTTTGACCTTGCCTTCCTTAAGATTTTCTCTGGATCTAAACCGAAGTTTTCTGGAAGATTCTTATTCATACATTACCCTGAAATAAGATAGACAAAAGTGGAAAGAACAAGGGTAAACCTCTTTAAGCAATGATAATTTGGGTTCTCGATACATTATGTGTGAGAGATGCATGCATGCTATTACTGAAACTTTTTCATTTAGGCTATAGACTTTCTTTCCCTGGTAACGGTGCGAAAAATGCTTGTTGACATTGCTAATGTCATTGACTAGAAATGAATATAAGATCCATCTCTATCGACGACACCAGAAATGCAAAGGTATATCTTAACATAATGCTAAGTGTATATCAGATGTTGCTTTCAGATTAAACTAAAAGGTGAACTCCGATATGATTCATAGCACAACTCGATATAGATTGTCAGCCCTGACAGGTGTTCCAGAAAACGCATGGATATGATACTCTTACATATGCCTTGGATCTCTAGAAAAGAATATATATATAAACAGGGAATCCGCAAGCGCACAGATATGAATATGCCATTGTAGCATTTTAACCAGGAGTAAAACCAGGTATCATATTTATATTCTACCACAAGGAAAGAAGTCTTTCTAATACATAATAGCTAATACATGCTCATCTCTCAGTTTTATAATGTAGAGTGGACAAAATATATCAATTGCTATAAATAGGGGTAAGTCACATAAAGATAAAGATATTGATAGCATTGTTCAAGTCATAACATCATGAGTAGCTAGAAAGTGTCATTATAGCCAGAGAAACATAGCAAAGTCTAGTTAGAGAGGATACTCCTCGGTAACTCTAAACTATATGTCAATGCAAACTACGATTAGTGCAAACATTTAACAATCATGGAAGAAGAACTATTATATTAATGCATGGGGATACTATCCAGGAGGATCAAGGCCAAAACTTGAAACAACCCAAATAGTATAAGGCTCCACTAGTCCCATACACGGGGGGCGGACTGCGAATGACTCAATAGTGCTGTCACCACCACGATCTACCACACGACCCAGCATATAGGGTGCAATCACAGATAAACATAATATAAGCACCACACTTACACTGTCTTTACCATTCACCCATGTTAACAAATGATCTAGGTGAGGGCTATACGACTCCATACATGAATATAAAGACAATTCAACTATGCTAAACATGTAATCATAATAAACACCAAAGCATATAATGTCGAATATAATCATTGATAAGAACATATGTCTGTATAACAAATGTAAGGAACTAGATAAGAACTTACAAGAGCGAAGCTAGATCAGTATCTCGATCAGCCTCTAGACGATCAGGAGCCAAGTAGACGCCTTGCCTCCTCCTAGATCTAGACTAGCTAGCTACTCTGCTATATGGTGATTTTAGGGCGTAGTATCTCTGACTTGATGACTTGATCTGGTGTATGCAAACTCAAGTTTTCCAGATGAGTTTCCAGATGCCTCTGCCAGGGGGCAGGGGGGCTGCTTATATAGCCCTAAGGGGTAGATGTGTGCCGTAGGATCAAAACCGACCTAAACATGGGGTTTAGATTGATCCTAGGAGGCGGTGGAGGAAACCCAGGGGGCAACCGGCCCCACCACCAGGCCGCTTGGGCTGGGGTGGGCCCCCCTCAGGGCCCACTTCAGCCAGGTGGTCTGTCGCTTCTTCTAGATGCTTCTTTCTTGGGTGCCAAGTCACGTTGAGTTCCGAAGCCTTCTGGAATCTTCTAGATTTGATTCTTTTAGCACTTTTCCCTAATGGTTCCTGGATTTATATAATTTACCAAATCTACAGAAAAACTGTTAGTGGCACCCTATTCTAAGTTGATATTAACATGTATGCCCTTTTTCATGTTTAGTTGACTTATAAATATATAGGATAAGATGTGTCAATAGTGAGCTCGAAACAACTGATCTAGGATCGGGATGGGGGTGCACTCAGTGTATCCCCACTTTTACGGTTTTCGGAGCCTAGGTGTTAGGGTTTTACTTGCGCTTGGAGGACATGAGCTCGCCCCGGTCTGAAATCGAGTGGGCCAACCACTTCACGAGACTTTACGTACACACCACCTCGCCGAGCATGGGTTAGGGCCGAGTTGAGCTCGGCAAGTGTGGAACCACACCTGCCAACATGATAGCGGGGTATCAGTGGGGGAGAGGTAAGAGAGAGACCACCTTCTCTCAGAGCAACTCTCGTGTGGCCACACGGGGCATTTCACAGTTCCAGTGCAATTCGTTCTGTGGGGGGAATCGTTTTGAGGGCCGGATGCAGGATGGTACCTTAACTACCGAGAGTTCGCACGGTAGGATGGGCTCGGTCGGCCATACACCGATCGGGTGCCATTCCAGGTTGGGTATAGGTGTACACGCTCTGCAGAGTTTTTCGATCTATAGCTATAGTCGCGTCCTCGATCATGGACAAGCCTAGTGTTTTGTTGGTTCTCATGTTTTGGGATTTCTACCTTCCCCTATAGTGAGAGTGTGGTGAGCCGTGGTTGCAGTCGGGGAGAGGAGAGTGGCTCCCTCAACCTCACGGATCTGATTGCAATCATTAAGGTGCGAGGAGAGGAAGTTCTCGCATCGACCCTAGCTGGAGGTAAGTTGTGGAAACAGGGCCCTGGGATACCAGGTGTTTCTAAGCTGTGTTGAGAGCTTTGGGTTGGGATCTTGATGGAGATATCTTGTTACTCTGCTGCTGCTGCATAGGAAACCCGAGCTTCTACCTTGTCTCTTTTCTTCCCTTTAGAAGTTAGGCCACTTAAAGCTGCATACAGTTGGTGACGTGGACCTATCCCACTCCTTGGGGATAGACTTTGGGTGTGCAAGGTACGAGTCCGACTTCGACAACAACACTGACGGATGGTGCGACTGAGGGATGCGTCGCTTCGCTCAAAGATGCTTGTGGGCGAGAAGAATAAAAGATGGAGAACCTTCTGAGATGATAGCTACCATTGTGTAGAATTTCACTCTGATTCAGCCAAGAGGCTTGTAATGTTGTACTCCGTAATGGACATGTAATAAATTATGTACTGATATTTGTGTGATGCGATGTATGGCTATGTTTTACTATCTGTGATGCGTTCTGTACGCGATAGCCACTGATCCAGGGACTATCGAAATGGTACAGGGATTCGGGTTTTCTTTACCGAAAATCCGGGGTTTCAACACGCTACCAATGCCATGAAGTGTTGATGTGTGTGTGTGTGTGTGTGTGTGTGAGGGGGTAGCCTAGGTAGGGACGAGACCACCGATTGCTAGGTGCCACACTTCGCCATAGACCACCTCGCTTGCTCGTAGTCATTGCAGCGCTGTCATCGCCACAGGCCACTGTGCCCACACACAACAACAAACGAATCTTAGTTGCCACCACCGTTTGTCGGTAGCCTTGCTCCAAATGTGTGTTTGTTGCAACACCCACCGCTGCATACTCACATGCCTCGCGTGGCTGTTGTCAACCGCTGCTGCATCCTTGAGCTTTCTCTTCCACACTCAGTCGTCGTAGAGATCTACCGCTGCCACCTCTAGATCCAAGTTAGTCCATCCGAACACGTATATTATGCCCTTGTTGCTTCCTTTTGAGTTGGAATACGTCCGCAACTGGGAGCAGAATTGACATGACATTGCTCGATGTGATACTGGTTTTGGGATACCATTCATAAGAATAAGATGAGGAGTGTATTCACAACCGGGAGCATAATATCATGGACGTGGTCGAATTAACTTCTCTTGTGCCTCGCAATAGACATTGATGCGAACGTGATGATCAATAATTGTGTAAGGGTTTTCAACTTGCTCATCAACTTTGTGGCATAATTGTGTGATTATATGTTTATTCTGATGTTTAAGATAGCGTGTGTGTTGCAGGATTGATGACTTTGAGTGCACTTGAGAACGTACTAGATTTGATATTCATAATAATGGACTACTCAAGTGTCTTTTATTGCACAATTATCGAAAGAGTTATGATTGTTGCATCATTAAGTATTGAATACCTGTTGATAAACAAGCCTACAAGAGCTGAAATGACAAGAAGGGTTTAGTATCAAATCTGTTATATTTAATTTTAACTAATAAGATGATTGTTATGTATTTATCTATTAGCAACCGTAATATCTAACTTGTTTCAGTTAAGATTTTCTTATGATTTGCTTAAGATATATTTTGTCTTATAGAATTCATAAAAGTGTATGTTTTAGGTGACAAATGTACATTTCATCGAAACTATAAGTATTAGTACAATATTCAAATTTCTAGTTTTCTTATACAAATTGATTCCTTGAAAACAGTTGTATCAACTAATTTGAAATGATCCAACTTTAGTGTTGCGCATTCATGGTGATGGAAATTTTGGGATTGTAATGATGGAACTAGCAAACAAGCTAATTAATTCTATGATAATTGATGATGCAATTTAGAAACATTGATAGTTTCTACACATTATTATTCATTTTGATCTTATTGTACGTGAGCTCTCTAAGATTTTTTTATATATAAATATATTTGACTCATTAAAAACTCAACAATTTTCTTTTGTTGCAGAATTATTTGTTTAAGCAAGATAAAGTTGACAAATACATTCAACTATTTTCCCATTACAATTTAAACATAATTTTGTTACATATCTCTTATTCACGAAGAAATTGACTTATCTTTTGTTGTTGAATGAAGAATGGGAAAAGCTCACAATACTAATATATTCACAACACATTCTTATATTGGATAGAATCGAGATGGTAAACTCCACCACATATTTATTTATTTTACACACTTGCTTGTATCATACATAAGATATAGTACTTTGTTGTATAACAAGTAGGATGTCTAACGTGATGTCACCAAAATTGATGCATCAGCAAGGGAAGAATTCCGAGATCTGTATATTTTGAAAAGACTTTTTATCCCTCTTAATTGCTTATGTTCACTTTATGCATTCTCATAATGCAGAATTTAAAGTAAAAAAATGATGCTCCTACTACTACGATCTTTTTGTGGAGTGCAAGTGGAGATGGTGAAGGCCTTACCTTAACTGCAGCTTCCAGAACCATCATTGTTAATCCATCGTTCAATATGAGGTAAGATATTTTCATTGGAGTAGATTTTTTAATTAATTTTTATTGACCATATATTTTCTTCAACCTCCAACAAACTAGCCTTTTAGTTAAACTCTTGCGTTCAATATAAAAGTACCGCTTAATATAAAATTTTCTACCAGACAAGTAGACATACAATATAAACTTAAAGGTCGATACACGGTCTCTATACTTTTAGCTGTCCATTTTACATGGCGCATTGGACATTATACACTAGTATAATATTGCTCAAATACGATTCTGACCATTATTTCTTCAATCAGGGAGTTTATCCTAGTAAGAAGCGCTGAGATCTATCTCTCGATGATCGGTGCCAAGCAACTAGTGACATTGGGTTTTATCCTGGTTTCAGTCGGGGGCCGTACGTCCAGCAGGCTGTGCTCGGGCACTATATTGCGTGCACCGTGGTGCTCGTAGAGGGGGGCTACAAGTGAAGCGGGAGAGGAGGTCGGGCCTCCGGGTCCCAGAGGTATTGATTGAGGCAAGTGCCAATATCGTGATCAAGGTGGAAAGCGTGCAAGTGAGTGTTGTCTGTTGTCCCCTGCGGCTAGGGGACTGCCCCTCCTTTTATAGGCCAAGGAGGCGGCAGTTTACAAGCGTGCCGCACTATTTCGTCTACATGTAGAGGCATGGTGTACAGCGTCGCGGAGTAGACGGCTGTCCTGGCGAATCTCGCATCTAGCGGGGCGCCATGGCACGTCCTGTGTGCGTCCAGGAGCGGCTTTGAGGGTGGCGGCGCAGAGGTTGCCTGTTCGATGGCCGTCCGCGTGAGGACTCGAGGGCGCCATTGACGTGAGGCCGTACGAGGCACAGTAGCCGACGTGGTGGCGTCCTGTCACCGCACGCTCCCACAGTGTCGGGGATGTTGGTGCAGTGGCCGGGACGGCGTCACGATGGCGGGGATGGTCGCACAGGGCCGATGGCGACGGAGGTGACCGCCCCCACTGGCTTGACGTCACGGTGCAGTCCTGTGCGGGTGCGGAGTAGTCGCTCGTCTTCCCTTCGAGGGCTCCGCCGTCCTTCTTCGAGGGTGCGGCGCGTCGCCGTACGGGAGTGGGTGGCACAGTGCACGGGGTTGTTGCTGACCCCGCCGCACAACGTTGAACAATGGCGGGGATGGCCTTGCCAGGGGAGTTGGCGGAGCAGTGTCGGGGCATGATTCCCAGGCGCGTAGTGGCGTGGATTAGTCTTTGATTTGGGCGCCTGCAAATGTCAGTGCATTAAATGCCCCTGCCGGGGGAGCAGGTATGGAGGCGGCGGGCCCGTGATGCCCTCGAGCGAGACGGAGACTTGCTCGAGGGGGCACTTAGCTCTTGATCGAGACGGGGCCTCGCTCGAGGGGGGCGTCCAGACCCGAGCGAGGTGGAATCCCGCCCAAGGGGACGACTGACCCTCGAGCGAGGCGGAACCTCACCCGAGGGGGCGACAGGCCTTCGTTCGAGGCGGAGTTGTACCGGTGCGGCACCGTGCCCCTCGAGTGAAGCGGAGTTCTGCCCGAGGGTGGCTAGGCCGATTGTCTGGTGGGTCGTGGACCCGTGGGTTTATCTTGCGCGTGTTCTTAGGCTCATTTGCGTTTGTTTTTTTATGAACATAAGCATGTTTTCCCTGGTTGTTTAGGGGACCCTCATGGCTGTCCCCGATAGTAGCGCCCGAGCATCTGTGGGTGTATCCATTTGGATCCCGCAGATGCTGACGCTCGCTGATGGGACGTTCTTCCCCCCTGGTCGTTGGTGCTATTCCGTGGGGCTGCGCTAGCAGACCCGCGGGTCTAGCCCCCGAAGCCTTGCATGAGCGTGGGTGCTCCTGCAAGGTTTTTTACACAGGATCTGCCGGCGTGCGGAGTGTTAGTTTCAGCCAACATCGGCAATATTCCAGCCGGCCTCGGTGGTGCCACACGCACGTATCTGGCATCATCTGCGTTCAGTGCACCCCAGGAGGTGTAGCCGTGCGTCGAGCCCCTGAGCCTGGGCCCGTTTGAGGCGATCAGGGCGGGCTCTCTGACTAGTTTGTACGTTCCCTCGTCGTCCCACCGCGGGACGGAGGGTGAGGTTTCCGCAACCCCAATCTAGCGGGTCGCGAATTGTGGATTCCTCATTGAGCTGTTATCGGGTGGTTCAAGTGGACGCCCATGCCCTATTCGATAAGGGTAGGCTCATGGTCTGGAGACTCGTCCATGAAAGCGCTTGCGTGGGTTTGCTAGGCAGGGCTCCATCCCGTTCGTTAGGGGCCGAGGGCTCGGAAGCTCTCCCTCGATGGGATCCCTCGACTAGCTGCCCTCGCCGGCTCTTGAACACGACTTGTGGGGCGCCCTCGAGCTGGTGAGCTCGAGGATAGGCTCGAACACGCGCGTCCTCATCGTCCCTGACTCCGTTGATCTGGGGCGCCTGTTCGAACCCTTCGAGGGTCAGCCTTTGAACCCCTGATCAGTAGGGCTGCTGCGGGGTGGCAGCTGGGTGCCCCCGTCTTTCTACATCTGCAGGACTCGTGGGCTTACAGTCGAACCGACCCACGAGTTGCTGATCAGTAATCCTCTTGAATCGAGGGCACCTGTGGTGCCCGTTCTTGATGAGAGGGCTTCGAGACCACTGGTCGGTAATCGCACCCTTCCAGGGTCGGCTTTTCGAGCCCTGGGCTCAGGCCGTGCGAGGGTCGTGCTTACTTGGTAAGGGACCGGGCCATTTAATGCCCACAGTCATGGCCGCAGTCGTGCGCTGCAGGTGCGCCTTTTCAGGCATCGCAGCCACGCGCGTAGTGAGCGACGTGGGCGGGCGGACATGACGGGCCGCCGCGGCTCTTCGGTTGCCGCATCGTAATGATCGCGCGTGTGCGTGCGCCTGGCTGTTCTCGTCGTGGTGGGGCCTGCTCGTCAGTGATGGGTGCTGTCACCTGCAGTTAATGCCCGTGGAGCGCGCGGTTCGGGGAGTGTGGCTCCCATGGATCTATAAATCCAAGGGGAAGGAAGGGGAGTCATTTACCTCGACACTTAGCGCCCATCGCCCCCTGCTCCTTGCTTCCGCTCCAGAGCACAGCGCGCCCTTTCGTTTTCTCCTAGCGTTCGCCTCGCCTCTGCGTTCTTCCGCCAATCACGATGGCTCCCACCCAACCAATCCAAGTGCTGGACCCGCTGCTGTGGAGCCGCTCAACGGTGACAAGGTTCACCCTGAGTGAGCTCGTGAACGGCGATCAGCTCACGCCGAACGTGGAAGGGTAGCCCGCGGTGTGGATCGTTCCACCGGCGACGGACCGGGAGCCCAACCCGCCATATGGGTATGTCGTCGGCTTCATTCGTCACCACGAGCGCGGCTTCGCCGCGCCGGCGAGCCGCTTTATGCGTGGGTTGTGCTACCACTACAGGGTGGAGCTGCACAACTTCGCCCCCAACACAATCTAGCAGGCGTCCACCTTCGTCGGCATCTGTGAAGGATTCCTGGGGATCCCAGTGAACTGGGATCTCTGGGTCCACCTCTTCTGCGCGGAGCTGCATACACTCGCCACGCCCGAGCCACAGGTGTGTCACGCGGTGCGCGCCAGTGGTCTGACGATCTCGCTGCGGGACTCGCGCAAGGAGTTCTACATCCCCTGCACAATGACCTCCAACAATGCGGAGTGGGAGCGGGGATGGTTCTACCTCTGCAACGATGGCGCCGGCCTTCCCCCCTACACCGGCAAGGTGCTGACGGAGAAGGGCGACTCCTGGCACCACAGTGTGTCTCCCCACTTGCACCAGGCGTGGCTAGACTCGCTCCTGACCGCGTTGAAGAGCCTGGCGGATGCTGGGCTGGGCGCGGCTTTGGTCCTCGCGAACCTCCACCATCAGCGGATCATCCCACTCATGGAGAGGGAGCTCCGTATCTACGAGATGGGCGAGACGGCCAACCCCGTGTCGCTGTCGCACTCGCGGGTGGTGCCCGACCGCCTACCCCTAGAGTACGCAACCACGAGGGCGAGGCGCGCCATTAGCCTCAGGGTTGTCAGGCACAGCAATGACGACCTCTGGTCGTTCGTTATGCTTCCCGACGCCCCGCCGGTGAGTAAGCTCCCCCCTTTTCCTTCATTCCTCCGCGGCGTGCCGCCGCGACTCTGACACTTCACTCTTCCCAGCAAAGGGTGGCCGTGAACACTGCGCGGTCCGACCCGCCCACCCCTCAAGCCCGAGCGCACGCGCGGCGCAGCGGCGGGAACAGGAGTGGGTGGCGCGCAAGAAGGAGCGAAGGATCCGGCGGCGGGAGCGCCGGGAACAGAGGGGCGAAGAATACCGGCTGCGCGAGCAGAAGGGACTCCCCCCCGGCGACCTCAGAGTACTCGTCGTCGGGAGAGGAAGAGGAGGAAGAAAGCAACGGGGGGCGGGCCCCCCTGAGAGGTGGGAGCCTGCGCCCCCTCACCGAGAGCGGCGGAGGCGGCATAGGAGCAAGCGCCTCGGGTGGGCGCGGAAGCGCCCGCCGCCGGCGGTCCACGAAGAGGGCGGCGCGCGTCGCGGGAGGTGCCGGCGTGCACCGCGGGGGCGTGTGGGAGCGCGGCGGTGGCTCCACCTTGAGGTAGGTAACCGCTCCTCCCGATGCCCCGTTCTCGAGAGGCAGGGGTCTGATCCTTTCGTTTCGCGTTCGCAGGGTGGCGCCGACCGTCCCCCCTCTCGCGCCTGCCAAGGTGCTTAGGTCAGATACGTCCGTCCCCACGAGGAGACGTTTGTCGAGGGCGCTGAGGGTGACAGGGAGGACGGTGGCGGCAACAGGAGAGCCCCCGCGCAGTGCGGCTGCGGCGGCGGGGCCACAGCAAGTGGCGACGGCCACAACAGCGGTCATGACCGTGGCGGCGGCCACGCTGTCGACTTTGCCGGTGCCTGTTCCCACCGGCGGCAATCAGGTGGCGGTGGTGGATGTACCGGACGATGATGTCCCACCGCTTGGATGGGGCCAGTGGGAGAGCCTTCCCGCACCAGCCCCCGAGCCCCCCGCGAGGGTGCTCGTGATGAGGGAGGACGGCTGCATGATGTCGAGGCGCTCGACGCACGGCGCCGAGGCCTCGTCGTCACGTGCCGCCCTTCCAGCTTCGGACGCACGCGCGGCGCGTCGGGCGGGGAGCGAGAACGCGTCAGCGTGCCGCCGGCCCACCCGGCGAAGCCCGGGCCGGCGGTCTTGCCGGAGGGAAACGGGGTGGCTACGCTAGCGCAAAACAAAATTTTCCCCGCAAAACGAGGCTCGCTGGCTGTCGGAGATCACGGGATTACCACTAGACGCGCGGATGCGGCGGAACCGTCTTGTCGGTGCGGAATATGGTCCCGACACTAACCGGTAGATAACGCCTAGGTCTATCCCTCAATGGTCGATGCTAAGCAACAAATGACACAAGGATTTATCCCGGTTCCGCCGAGGGGGGCCGTACGTCCGGCGGTGGTGTGCTCGTGGCACTATATTGCTCGGCACGGGGTGCTTGTAGTGGGGCAAATACAAGCAAGGCGGGAGAGGAAGCGTGGCTCCCAAGTCCCTGGGTGAGTGGGCGGAGATGTCGTGGGAGAATGAGAGAGTGAGTGCACGGTGCGCCGTGTTCCTCTGAATTCGTCCCCCCGCGGCTGGGGGCTCGCCTTCCCTTTTATAGGCCAAGGGAGCGGCGAGTTACATGCACGCCGCGCTACCTAGTCGCGCGTGTGGGAGCACGTCGTGCTACGGTGTAGAGCGGGCGGCCGTCCGGTCGATCTTCGCTGCGCGATCCGGCCATGATGGCCTACCTTGTACCCGAACGGTGGCGGTTCAAGGGTAGGGGGCGGCGGATGGCGATGGCGTCCCACGATAGGCTTCGAGGGGAGGTGCGATGATGGGCGGTACGGGGCACGGGGAGCGGGCGAACGGCGTTCCTTCCCAATGAGCTCGCGGTGGTGGAGTGGTTGCTTGCGGTGCTCGGGCGTGCGCTGCGGAGTCGGGGGCGTGTGCCCGCGCGCGTGGGTACGGCGGCCGCGCGCGTTACGGTGGCGGGATGGCCACCCACCGGCCTAGCGCCCCTCACCTAACTGCGGGGTCACGGGAAAGTGGAGTCGAGGGTGCGCCGGCCCCCTTTCGAGGGTCGAGCGCGTTAGCCGTACGGTGGCGTGCGCGCGGTGTCACGGGACCGACGCCGGCCGTACCGCACGGTCCACCCCACGGTGGCGGGGATGGGCTCCTCCCCGGGGAGTTGGTGCGGCGGTGCGGGCGTGAGCCCCGGCGCATGATGGCGCCGTCTCGCGGCGTTAGGGCGTTAAATGCCCAAGTACGGGGCCGGCGCACGCGTGCGGGGGCGCCGTGAGCGTGGCGGGCCCCGGCCCGAGGGGTGGAGCGAACCCTCGAGCGAGGCGAGGCCCGCTCGAGGGGGGAGCGAGCCCTCGAGCGGGGCGGGACCGCTCGAGGAAAGGGTCGCCCCTCGAACGGGGCGGAACCCGTTCGAGAGAGGGGGGGTTGCCCCTCGAACGGGGCGGAGCCCGTTCGAGGAGGAGCGTACCCTCGGGCGAGGCGGAGCCTGCTCGAGGGGTCTCATAGGCGAGCTGTCTTGGTGGGCCTCCGAAGTCCTGCTGCATGGGCCACGTCCTGCATGGTTAGTTCTCTGCATGGTTAGGCTTAGCTTATTTTGATGCAGGAATTTAAGTGAGGGTTCCCCCATTGTTTGAGGGGACCCCTAGGGCGGTCCCCGACAGTAGCCCCCGAGCATCTGCGGGTTTGCCATTGAGGCTCCCGCAGATGCTGGAACCTACTGATAGGACGTTCTTCCCTCCTTGTTTGCGAACGCTTTCCGGTGGGGCCGCGCTAGCGGACCCGCGGGTCTAGCCCCCGAAGCCTGCGGGGAGTGTGGGCTCTCTGCCGAGGGGGTTAACCGCGAGCGATTCGGTCGAAAGGCGTGGCACATATGCCAACCGGCATCGGCGGTATTTCGGCGGCATCGGGGGTGCACGCTCCCCTGTCCTTGTCTCCGGCGGGTGCAACTCCCAAGGAGGTGTAGCCGTGCGTCAAGCCCCCGAGCCTTGGCTGTTCGAGGCGATCGGGTCGAGCACGACGACTTGTTTTTTATCGCGCCCTCGCCGTCCCTCCGCGGGTCGGAGGGTGAGGTTTCCACGACTCCCATCGAGCGGGTCGCGAATCGCGGATTCCTCTTCGAGCGCTAGCGGGTGGTTCAAGTGGACGTCCATGCCCCGTTCGATAAGGGTAGGCCGCGCGGTCGGAGACACGTCCATGGAAGCGCTTGCATGGGTTTGCTAGGTGGGGCTCGGTCCCGTTCGCTAGGGACCGAGGGCGCGGAAGCTCTCCCTCGGTGGGATCCCCCGGCTAGCCGCCCTCGGCGGCTCTTGAACACGACATGTTGGGCACCCTCGAGCCGACGGGCTCGAGGAACGGCTCGAATGCGCGTGCCCTCGTCGTCCCTAACTGCGTGATGCGGGGCGCCGTTCGGAGCCGTCGAGGGTCGGGCTTCGAACCTCGATCGGTAAGGCCGTGCGGGGCCGTGCCTTGGCCGGCCCCGTCTTTTCGCGTCGCGGCCGTCGAGGGGTGCGGGCGTGCCGACCCTCGAGGTGCTTGGTTGGTGGCATGGCGCGGTATGAGTGCTTTCGGTGTCGCTCTATTTCAAGCGTGACTACGGGCGATCCTCTTACGCGCGTGCCTTCTTTAGGGGGTTGACATCGTCTCGAGTTGGGGGTCATGCCGCTCGAGGGTCCTACGTGGCATGGGTGCCCGCGGTGGTACGCTCTACACCGAGCGGGTCCGGGCGGCCTTCTCACGCGATATCCCATCGAGGGTCGCCTTGTTTCGAGTTGAGGGTCATGCCGCTCGAGGGTTCTACGTGGCATGGGTGCCGCGGGCCGCCTGCTCTACACCGAGCGGGTCCGGGCGACCTTCTCACGGCCGATATCCCATCGAGGGTCGCCTTGTCTCGGCCGAGGGATTCGCCTCGCTCGAGGGCTCTCCTTGCTTGGCAAGGGGCCGGGCATTTAATTGCCTTGCGGGCGTGGCCGCGGGTTTTGCGGCGCGGGCGCGCCTTTTTGGCGGCGCGGCCGCGCGCGCGCGTAGTGGGCGGCGTGGCGGCGGACGTGACGGTTTCGCCTCGGTCGTCGCCGGTCTTGCCGTAATAATGACCCGCCTGCGGTGTTAGAGCCGGCGCGGTCGTGGTGGGGCCCGCCGTCGACGCGATGGAAAGATTCCTGCAGTTAGTGTTGGCGGGGCGTGCGCTCGGAGAACTCGCCCGTCGCCTATAAAGCTGCGGTGAGGAAGGGACGGCGGTTTTCTACCTTGGCTCCTCACCGTTTTCAGTCCTCCGTCCCTTCGCCTTCGCCTCGCTCTTGCCGTCGCGCGGGCTCGGCTGTTTAGAGCTTCTTCCTTGTTTCCTCGTCCTCCGCCCTCGCACTCGTTCGCCCCCCCTCATGGCGCCGCCTCGGCTTCCGATTAGGGTCCTGGAGCCGTACGCATGGGAGAGGTCGACCGTGACCCGGCTCGCCACGGGCGGCGGTCGCCGCCGGCCACCGTCGGCCAACGAAGAAGGGCGCCGGCGGAGTGGATCGTGCCGCCATCGTCGCACCTTGAGCCCAATCCGCCGGAGGGTTACGTGGTGAGCTTCCTCCGCTACCACGAGCGCGGCTTCAACGCGCCGGCGAGCACATTCATGCGGGCATTGTGCTACCACTATGGGGTGGAGCTGCACAACTTTGCCCCCAATGCGATCTCGCAGGCGGCCACATTCGTGGGCGTCTGCGAAGGGTACCTGGGGATCCCGGTCAGCGGGAGCTGCGGGTACACCTCTTCCGCGGGGAGCTCATCACGCAGCCCACGTCGGAGCCGAGGGACCCGCGCGCGGTGCGCGCCGGCGGGATGTCGCTCACCTGCGGGGGCGGCTCAAGGAGTTCTACATCCCCCGCACCATGACGACGAACAATGCCGGCGGGGAGCGGGGATGGTTTTATCCGCGCAACGCCGAGCCCGGCCTCCCCTCCCTACACCGGCGGGTGTTCAAGAAGAGGCCGGACTCCGGGGGCTACGGCTTGCCTACGGCCAATCACCGGGCGCGCCGGGGGTCCGTCCTCGCCGCCTGCGGCGGGCGGCGAAGGAGGGGCTCAACGCGATGGGCGTCCTCGCCTTCCTCCACCACCGGCGGGTCGTGCCGTTGATGGAGAGGCCCCCTCTGCATCTTCGAGATGACGGAGGCGGCCAACCCCGTCGACTTGGCGAGGTCGCGGATGCTCCCGACGCCGCCGGAGCGGCCGTACGCGCTCACCGGGCGCGGAGCGCCGTCGACACCCGGGACGCCGCCACCGCGGGTCGGACCCCGTGGGACATCGAGATGCTCCCCATCGGCCCGTTGGTGAGTGTGGTTCTTTGATTCTGTTTTAGTCCTTGTTCTTGATTCTCGTTTCCCCGATGTGCCATCGTTGTTCTCGCGCGCAAGCGGTGCGGTTCAACGCCGCTAAGTCCGTTCCACCCACCCCCCGACTCCCGTGCGCTCGGCCGGGCGGCGCGGCGGGAGCGGCGGGAGCGAGCGGCGCGCGGGGAGGGAGCACGCAAGGCGGCGCCAAGCGCGCCGCGACGCACGGTCCGCGGAGTGCGGCGGCGGGAGGAGCCGGGGCTCTCCTCCCCGGACATCGAGGAGCCCTCATCCTCGGAACGGGACGAGGGAGGAAGAGTCCGAGGGGGAGGGCCCCTCAGACAGGTGGCAGCCCGCGCCCCCGTCGCCGGAACCCGCGCCGGCGTCGGGGCGGCTTTACTGGGGTGGGCGCACCGGCGCCGTTGCCGGGCAATCATCGTCGAGGGCGGCACGCGCCGCGGGAGGTGCCGCGCGCGCGCCACGGAGGCGCGCGCGGCGGACGTGCGCGCGCGCGCGCGTCAAGCGTGCCCGCGCGCGGCGGGGAGCGCGTCCGCGCGCGCGGCGTCCTCGTCGAGGGGCGCGTCGGTGGGGCGCGCCCGCGCGCGGGGCTAGCGTGCCCCCGCGCGTGGTGGCGGCATCGGGCGCGCCCACGCGTGAGGCGGGCGTGCCCGCGCGTGCGGCGGCGCCGTCGGGGGAGGTGCCGCGGCGGGCGCGGCCCCCCGCGCCGGCCTCGTCGGAGGCCTCGAGGAAAAGGAAACGGGCCTTTTCCTCCGCAAGGTAAGGAACCTGCTCTTCCTTTGCTTGGCTTTAGTTTGCTGGTTATTAGATGCTCTAACCCTCCGTTCGTGTTTGCGCAGGGCGGTGCCAACTGTCCCTCCTCTTGCACCAGGCCAAGGTGCCGAGGACGGACGCGTCGATCCCCACCCGACGGCGTTCGTCGAGGGGGTCGCGCCCGGGGACGAGGGCGCGGCGGCGGGCACGAGCTCGCAAGGCCGGCCCCGGGGCTTCGAGGCCCCGGCCCGGTGGATCGGCCGCCGCGGCGCGGCCGCGAGGTCGCCGGGGGCGGCGGCGCCGGTCGCCACGGAGGCGCGGGCCGCGGCGGCGGCTACGGTGGAGGTGCCCGCCGCGGTGGCGGCCACCTTGCGGAGGGAGGCGGAGCGGGCGCAACTCTGCGGGAGCGCCCGCGGATGTGGCGGCACGGACGGAGGTGGCGGCAACGGCGCCACAACGGGCGCCCGCGGCCGCGGAGGCGCGGTGGAGGCGCCGGCGGAGGCGGAGCGGGCGGCCCCTCTCGCCGGCGGTCCCCCGGGCGGAGGTGGTGGAGCTCTCGGATGACTCCCCGCCGCCTGGGTGGAACCAGTGGGCCAGCTGGCCCACGAACTCCCCCGAGCCCCGGGAGGGGGCCCTCGTGAGGCGACACGAGGGTCACATGATAGTGGGGGCCGGGGGCACGATGCCGAGGCCTCGTCCTCCCACGCCGGCCGCCCCCGCCCAGGTGGGGGGGGGCCGTGGAGGATCCCCCGGCGTTTGCTGACGCCCGAGAGGGAGCGGGAGCTGCGGGGCGAGCTCCGAGCCACGGCGCCACGCTCAACCGCGCGTTGAACGAAGCGGCGCGGGTCCACGGCGGCCCGGCTGGATCGTCTTCCGGGTGAGCCACGGTTGCTCGTCTTCCTTCCTTATTTCGTTTTCGCGTGCGCATTCAAGCCTTGACACTTGCGAGATTCGATGTGTGGATGCCGGGGAGCTCGAGCGCCGCGCTCGTGAAAAGTATAGCGCGTTCGACCGAGGGTGAACGCCGAGGTCCGCCGGCTCGGGAGCGATGCGGCGCTTACGACGCGCTTGCGGATGCTCTCGGGGACGCCGGACGGTGGGCGGTGTACCGGCGATGGCGTGGTGCGACGTGCTCCCCGAGAGCTCGGGGCGGGGACGCGGCGCGTGACTCGAGTCTCGGGCGGATCCGCGCGCGGCCCTCGTCGATCGTGACGAGGCGGCGTGGAACGTGCGCGAGGACTCGGACAAGACGCGGACGCGGCCGCCACACGGGAGGCGGAGGTGGCCACCGCTCGCGCCGAGACCGGGAGCTCCGCACGTCGCTCGAGGGGGCCCGGGCGCGGCCAGCGCGAGGGGCGAGGGAACGGGCGCGCGGGTTGGAGCGGCGCGCGAAGGAGGCCGACGACCGAGGGCCGCCCTCGACGCCAAGGCCGCGGCTCTCGTCGCCGGCGAGGGGCGGCTCCGGCGGGGAGCGCATCGCCCGCCGGGGGGCCGAGGGGCGGCTCCCGGCGAGAGCGGGCTGCCCTTGGCGACGCCGGACGGCGCCGGGAGCGGGGAGCGCGTCGCGCGCGCGAGACGGCGGAGAGGTCGGCCGAAGGAGCGGAACGCCGCATTCTCCGAGGTTGAGGATGAGGCGTTGGCGCTCAGCATCAGCAATGCCGCCCAAGAGATGGCCCTCGTCGAGCAAGGCGAGACCGTCCGACACCTCGAGTTGGCGCTCGAGTCCGCGCGCCGCGACCTCGATGCGGAGAAGAGGGGGGTCGAGGGTAAGCTACTGTCTGACCCTGCTTGTTAGTTCTTGCTTTAGAGGGTTCGTTTCCCCCTTTCTGATTTCTTGTCATCTTGTCGCTTCCGGAGCCCGCGCACGGCTTTGGGGGCACGGCTGTTGGGCGGGCGGGGCCTTGCGGGCCTCCTACAACTCCTCCGAGCGAGAGGCTGCGGGAGGCGCGGGACGCGGCCCTCGAGACTGTCACGTCGTCGAGGAAGGCGATGCCCGGGCCGGCGGCTCGGCGGCCGGCCGCCTACGCGCCCTCGGCGGCCACGTCACGGGGCGGGTGCGTCGGGCGTTGCACACGGGCGTGCGAGAAGGCCCTCGGAGTGGTGCGATCCCACTACGAGGTCAACCTCGAGGCGGTAGCGGAAGGCTACATCGTGCCCGAGGGCGTCGAGGACGAGGTGGCCATGGAGCGTGCGGACGCGCTTGCTCGCCGACGCCGCCGAGTCGCTCGCCGAGGCCTTCGAAGAATTCCTCTTCCGGACGCCGCCGATGCCGCCGCTCCACCCGCGCCCGAAAGCACCGGGCGCTAGGCCCGTTTTTTGTTTATGTGTATCGGAACTGCGGCCTCGTGGCCTCTTGTAAATAAACAAGTCGTTTCGTGAACATGGTCGGTTTGTAAATGAAATCGCTTGCTTATTGCGCTTTTTTGCTTCTTCTTCTTCCCGAGTAGATTCTAGTTAGGGGAGTTCGCCTTTCGCGGGGGCCCGCCGGGTTGGAGGCGAGAGAGACGGGCCATAGCCACGCGGCGTAGGGCGTCTCGGCTCGCGCGCTCCTTCCGCCGTGCCACCTACGCCCTATTCGAATCGTGGCTCGTGGTTGAAGTAGGGAAACAAACTTAGCGCGTGTTATTACGTTTTTTGCGCGAAAAAAATGGGACCATTTGGGGGGGTGCCCCCCGCGGTAGCCCCCGAGGGTAACTTGGGTTTCGGGGGAAAGCCGAGTTGCCCTTTTATTAGATTCGGAGTATTTACATAGGTGACACCAAGCGGGGCGTTGGCCGTGCGTTTTTTCAACGGAAAATACTTGGAAATCCTAGCTAAGGGTAGAAGCGACGTAGGCCGTTGGATGTTCCAAGCGTTGGTGAGTTCTTCGCCGTCCTCGTTGGCAAGCTTGTACGTGCCGGTTTGAGCACCTTCACCACGACGTAGGGTCCCTCCCATGGGGGCGATAGCTTGTGGCGCCCTCGGTTGTCTTGGCGTAGCCTTAGGACCAAATCCCCCCTCGGCTGAAATCCCCGCGACGTATCTTGCGTGCTTGGTAGCGTCGTAGGGGCGTTGATACCTTGCGGAGTGCATCAACGCCACAAGGCGTACTTCGTCTAGGCGGTCCGGTGAGTCCTCGCGGGCTCGGCGGTTAGCATCCTCGTTGTAGCCCCGAACCTTGGGCGACCGTATTCCCGGCATCCGTGGGGAGGATGGCCTCCGCGCCATGGACTAGGAAAAACGGGGGTGAACCGGTGGCTGCTTGGGGTGGTCCTTAGGCTCCACACGCGCTGGCAGTTCTTGGAGCCATTTTCGGCCGGATTTGTTGAGTTGGTCGAAAAGTGCGGGTTTGAGGCCCTGTAGGATCATGCCGTTGCACGTTCCACTTGGCCGTTGGTCCGTGGGTGCGCCACGGTGCCCAATCCACTCGGATGTGGAACTTGTCGCGAGAACTCCAAGAACTTCCGGCCGTGAACTCGGGACCCGTTGTACGTGATGATGGAGTTTGGCACTCCAAAGCGGTAGACGATGTCGGTGAAGAACGTGACCGCTCGCTCGGCCCTCAAATTCGTAATGGGGCGCACCTCCACCCACTTGGAGAACTTGTCGATCGCGACGAGCGAGGTGGGTGAAGCCCCCCGGCGCCTTCCGCGGGGCCCGACGATGTCTAATCCCCACACGACGAACGGCCATGTTACGGGGATCGTTTGCGAGCTTGAGCCGGCAAGTTGGTCTTGCGGGCGTAGAAGCCCGGCACCCTTCGCAAGTGCGCACGATTTCGTTGGCGTCGCGACCGCGGTAGGCCAATAGAAGCCTTGGCGGAACGCGTTGCCGACGAGGGTGCGCGGCGCGGCGTGGTGGCCACGGATCCCCGCGTGGATGTCCCGTAGGAGCTCGCGCCCCTCGGGAATGGGTATACACCGGCGGAGGATGCCCGACGCGCGGCGCGCTTGTACGGCTCGCCGTCGACGAGGGTGAATGACTTGGCCATCCCGGCGATGCGCCGGGCCGTGGCCGCTCGCGGGGAGCTCCCCTCGAGCAATCCGGGCGATGTACTTCTCCCGCCGGTCCGCCCGGACGGGGGAGCCGGCTCGATGTCCATTGCGACGCCCTCGTGGGAGCCGTACCCCTCGAGAAGGGAGAGTACGTATGCCTCGTTCGAGGGGTCCTCTTCCATGGGGTCCGTACCCGCCGGATTCGAGGGAGCCCCCGAGGGTCCGCCGTCGCTCGAGGGGTAGGGCTCGAAGGTTACCGAGGGCGCGCGATGTCGCGCGCGAAACGTTCGGGGGAACGGTGATCCGCCGGACGCTATCCTTGCCGGCTCGTCGCTTCCTCGTTGTACCGGCGGGGTACATGATTAAGCTCGATGCCGTAAAATTTGTCCTCGAGGGCTCGCACGGCTTTACGGTAGGCCTCCATCTTGTCGTCATGGCGGCTCGCGTTCTTCATGACTTGGTCGATCACGAGTCGCGAATCCCCTCGCACATCGAGGCGCTTGATGCCCAACTCAATGGCGATTTTGAGGCCGCGAGAGAAGGGCCTCGTATTCCGCCATATTGTTAGACGCGGGGAAGTGGAGACGCCTTGCGTAGCGCATGTGCTCCCCGAGGGGTGACACGAAGAGCGAGGCCCGCGCCCGCTCTGTCTTCATCACCGAGCCGTCGAAGAACGAGTCCGGCACTCGCTTGAATGCGAGGGGGCGGCGGCTGCGTGTCCGTCCACTCGGCCGACGAAATCGGCTAGGATTTGCGATTTGATGGCCTTGCGCGGGGCGTAGGCGAGCGTCTCGCCCATCAACTCCACGGACCACTTGGCAATTCGCTCCGCACCGCCGCGTCGGGGTTGCGAATGATCTCTCCTAACGGGAAGGAAGAGACCACCGTAATGGCGGGTGGGTCTCGAAGTAGTGGCGGAGCTTGCGCCGCGCGAGGACTACCGCATACAACGGCCTTCGGACACGGGGGTAGCGCGTCTTCGTGCCCGATAGGACTTGCGATGTAGTAGACCGGCCTCGCACGGGCAAGGCATGCCCTTCCTCCGTGCGCTCCACAACGATCACGGCGGCCGACCACCGGGGTGGTTGCGGCCACGTAGAGTTGGAGGGGTTCGCCGTCTCGCGGCGGCGTAAGGATTGGGGCGTGCGTCGGAGATGCCTTCGGCTTGTCGAGCGCTTCCCGGGCCTCGGCGGTCCAAGAGAAGCGCTCGTGCTTCTTGAGCGGCGGTAGAGGGGAGGCCCTTCTCACCGAGCCTCGAGACGAAGCGGCTCAAGGCGGCAAGGCACCCCAACACCTTCGCACCCCTTTGAGGTCCCGAATTGGACCCATTCGCTCGAGGGCCGCGACCTTTTCGGGGTTGGCCTCGATTCCCCGGCGGGAGACGATGTATCCTAGGAGCATGCCCCGCGGCACTCCAAAGACACATTTTTCGGGGTTGAGCTTGACCCCGTTGGCCCGCAGAGCGGTGAATGCGATGCCAAGATCGGGGCCGACCGGGTCGTCCGCCTTCTCGGTTTTGACGACGATGTCGTCTACGTAAGCCTCGACCGTCCGCCCGATATGGTCCCCAAAAACGTGCCGCATGCGGCGCGATATGTTGCGCCCGCGTTTCGAGGCCAAAAGGCATCGTGACGTAACGAACGTCTCGAACGGTGTGATGAACGAAGTCGCGAGCTGGTCGGACTCCTTCATTTTTATTTGATGATATCCCGAATAGGCATCAAGGAAACAGAGTAGCTCACACCCGGCAGTGGAATCAACGATCTGATCTATGCGTGGCAAAGGAAAAGGAACTTTTGGACATGCTTTATTGAGGCGGGTGTAGTCAATACACATCCTCCACTTCCCATTTTTCTTTTTTACAAGCACAGGATTAGCTAACCATGTAGGGTGGAACACTTCCTTGATGAATCCGGCCTCGAGGAGCTTCCGCAGCCTCCGCTCCGATCGCCCGTCGCCGTTCCTCGTCGAAGCGGCGCGGCCGGCCGCCGAACAGCCGCGAGCGTTAGGCGAGATATCAAGGGAGTGCTCGGCGACCTCCCTCGGGATGCCTGGCATGTCCGAGGGGCTCCACGCGAAGACGTCGGCGTTGGCGCGGAGGAAGTCGACGAGCACCGCTTCCTATTTAGGATCGAGGGTCGAGCCGACCCTCAATGCTTTGCCCTCGGGGGCCGATGGGTCGAGAGGGACCCCTTTGGTTTGCTCGGCGGCCTCGAACGTGCCGACGTGCTTGGCGGCGGGGGCGAGGTCGTCGTTGACCATCTTCTCCGGTGTGTTTACCGGCGCTTCATCCGGCGCTAGCGCCTCTCGCATGTTCCACGCACTCGACATCGCGATCGAATGCATGCTCGATTGACGACCCGACGGTGATGACGCCGTTTGGACCCGGCATCTTCATCTTCAGGTACGTGTAGTTGGGAACCGCCATGAACTTGGCATAGCATGGTCGCCCAAGGATGGCATGGTAGGCCCCTTTGAATCCCACCACTTCAAAGGTGAGGGTCTCCTTGCGGAAATTCTTGGGGGTCCCGAACCAGACGGGCAGATCGATCTGCCCGAGGGGTTGAACTTGCTTTCCGGGCGCGATGCCGTGAAACGGCTTCGTGCTGGGCCGCGGCGGGTCCGGCCCAATCCCCATTAGGCGCAATGTATGCGCGAAGAGGATATTGAGGCTACTGCCTCCGTCCATAAGGACCTTCGAAAACCGGGCGTTCCCAATGATGGGATCGACCACCGTGGGGAATCTTGGCCGGGTTCGGGATGCGATTTGGGTGATCATCCCGGCTAAAGGTGATGGCATCCTTCGACCAATTGAGAAAGGCCGGAGGTGCCCTCTGCGGCGAGGACTTCGTGCCGCTCCTTCTTGCGCTGCCGGGTTGACATGTCGACAGTAGGTCCCCCAAAAATGAGGAACACATTTTCGACGGCAGGGAAGCCACCTGCGTCGCCGTCGCCCCCATCCTTCTTGGCCTCTGCCTCCTTCGCGGCGGCACGGCCGTAGAACTTCTTGAGCATGTCGCACTGCTCAAGAGTGTGATTCACGGGGGTCTTGTGGTAGGGGCATGGCTTCTTCATCATGTCGTCGAACCCCCCCGGGCCTCGAGGAGCCGGTCGAGGGCCCCGTCGGGCCGGGTCAACAGCGAGGGCCTCGGCGTTGCCGCCGTTGCGCCCTCGCTCGCGCGCCTCGCGGCGCGGCTTCTTCCCCTTCTTGCCCCGCTTGTCGTTGCGGCGCGGCTCCTTGGACCCGCCGCCCTCCGCGGGCGTGTCCTCGGAGCGCTTGCCCTTCTTGCCGTCGAAGATTGCCCCCACGGCCTCCTCTCCCGGAGGCGAAGCCGGTGGCAATGTCGAACGGCTCGTTCGAGTCCGTGGGCGGGGGCTGCGTCCCGGCTCGCGTACAAGGTCCGGCACGTGGTGCCCTCGAGGAACGCGTGCACGATCTCGGACCGTGCCACGGCGGGGAGCTCCGTGCGGCGCTTGGAGAAGCGCGCGTATGAAGTCCCGCGGCGACTCGCCCGGCTTCGCGTGCGGGGAGCGCGGATCCCGGGGAGTTCCCGGGGCGCACGTACGTGCCCCGGAAGTTGCCCACGAAGGTGTGGACTAGATCGTCCCGAGTTATGGATCCGGGCCGGCGGGCAAGTGCTCGAGCCATGTCCGGCCGCGTCGCCCGGATGCGGGGGCAAGTTGCGGATGATCACTTCGTCGTTGGTGGCCCCGCCCAGCGACGGAGCCGGGCGGTAATCGTTGAGCCAAACACGAGGGTCCGTCTCCCCGTTGTATTTGACAATCGTCGAGGGCTGACGGAAACGGCCGGGGGGAAAGCCGCCGTGCGGATCTCCCGGCCGAACACACGGGTGCCGGGGGCTCGGTGTCGGGGAGCGATCCTCACCGCCGTCGTAGCGTCCACCCCTTCGAGGGTGGTAGCCCCCCGGCCGCTCGCGCGTCCGCCTTGCCGGTGCGCCCGGCGTTGATGACGTTGCGGGCGTCGCCATCCGGCGCCCTGCGTGTGTCGAGGAGCCGTTCCTTGGCCGGCGTGCGTCCTCGGTCGCGAGGTCGACCCACATGCACCGAGGGTTCGCCCCCCCGGTGCGGATCATCACCCCCGCGCGTCCCCCCGTTGGCGGATGCGTGAGGCCGAGCTTTCGGCTTGCCGGACGGCCGCTTGCTCAAGGAGGGTCCGCACCTCGCGGTGCATGTCTCGAGCCTCGGGGGTCGAGGGTGCCGGCATGGCGCGCGGCGGTGTCGCGCGGCGGCGATGAGCTTTTGGCTCGCTCGCGGCGGAGTATCCGCGTTGTCGACGTTGGGGACGGGGTTGAGGCGGTCGCGGACTTGTCGGCCTAGCTCCGCGCGCGCGTTCGCCGCGCGCGGAGGCCTCCCCCGCCATCGAGGCGTGGAGTAGCCGACAGCGTCCGGGTACTCCTCGCGGCTTGGCCTCGAGCTCGCGAGCTTGGGCCACCGCGCGTCGACGTCGGGCCCCGGCGGGGAGCGCTCGGTCCCGCGGCCGGGCGCGCGGCGATCCCGGGGCGGGCGTGACTTCCCCGTCTCCGGCGCCCGCCGCACCGGCGGCGTTGGCCGGGTCGTTGGTGATGACGGCGCAGCACTCCCGCGTGGGGTCGTAGCTCCCGTGTCGGGAGTCGTCGGAGCGACCAAACCGTAGTCCGTGGCGTCGAGGAAGCGCCCCGAACGCGGACCGGGTCCGGCACACCGGAGAAGTCCCACTCCGCGTACCCATGGCGGCCGGCGGCCGGCATCGTGTCGACGGAGCCCGGGGACGATTCGTCCGTCGGCCGAAGTGCCGGGATCCCCGGCGACGAAGACGTGCCGACCGGGCGAACCCTCGCGCATTGTCGTGTTGACGTTGGCGTTGTAGGCCGTGGTGGCGCCACGCGGCCGATGGGGACGCGCGGTCCCGAGACCGCACGCGGTCCCGCCGGGGCGGTGGCGGTCGTCGTGACGGTGGGCGCACCGCGTTGGGCGGCGGCGCGCTCGGCCGCCGCCGCTCGGACCGCGCCCCCCGACGCGAGCGTAGCCCGGAGCGGCGACGGCGTCGCGGCGTCGACGGGCTCGCGACATCCGTGCCCGCCGGCGCCGCGCCGTGTCGTGCGTGCGGCGGAGACCGAGCGGACCCGGCCTCCCCGCCGCGCGCGTAGCTCCTCACGGTTGGTGAGGCGCATGAGATAGCCGTTCCCCGTGGCCCGGAAGTTCAAGTCCCCGAAGCGGATCTCGAACCCGGCCGGAAGGGGGTCCGAGCTACCCATGTTGTAGCGGGTGCTACGGTACTCAGTGCGAATCACCATGGAGGGAGTTAGCGAAATGACCTTAGGCGCTCGTTTGCCCCACGGTGGGCGCCAACCGCCGGTGCGGAATATGGTCCCGACACTAACCGGTAGATAACGCCTAGGTCTATCCCTCAATGGTCGATGCTAAGCAACAAATGACACAAGGATTTATCCCGGTTCCGCCGAGGGGGCCGTACGTCCAGGCGGTGGTGTGCTCGTGGCACTATATTGCTCGGCACCGGGGGTGCTTGTAGTGGGGCAAATACAAGCAAGGCGGGAGAGGAAGCGTGGCTCCCAAGTCCCTGGGTGAGTGGCTGGAGATGTCGTGGGAGAATGAGAGAGTGAGTGCACGGTGCGCCGTGTTCCTCTGGATTCGTCCCCCCGCGGCTGGGGGCTCGCCTTCCCTTTTATAGGCCAAGGGAGCGGCGAGTTACATGCACGCCGCGCTACCTAGCTGCGTGTGGGAGCACGTCGTGCTACGGTGTAGAGCGGGCGGCCGTCCGGTCGATCTTCGCTGCGATCCGGCCATGATGGCCTACCTTGTACCCGAACAGTGGCGGTTCGAGGGTAGGAGGCGGCGGATGGCGATGGCGTCCCCCGATAGGCTTCGAGGGGAGGTGCCGATGATGGCCGGCACGGGGCACGGGGAGCGGGGCGAACGGCGTTCCTTCCCAATGAGCTCGCGGTGGTGGAGTGGTTGCCGCAAGTGCTCGGGCGTGCGCCGCGGAGTCGGGCGTGTGCCCGCGCGCGTGGGTACGGCGGCCGCGCGTTACGATGGCCGGGATGGCCACCCACCGGCCTAGCGCCCCTCACCCAACCCGCGGGGTCACGGGAAAGTGGAGTCGAGGGTGCGCCCGGCCCCCTTTCGAGGGTCGAGCGCGTTAGCCGTACGGTGGCGTGCGCGCGGTGTCACGGGACCGACGCCGGCCGTACCGCACGGTCCACCCCACGGGGGCGGGGATGGGCTCCTCCCCGGGGAGTTGGTGCGGCGGTGCACGGGCGTGAGCCCCGGCGCATGATGGCGCCGTCCCCGCGGCGTTAGGGCGTTAAATGCCCAAGTACGGGGCCGGCGCACGCGTGCGGGGCGCCCGTGAGCGTGGCGGGCCCCGGCCGAGGGTGGAGCGAACCCTCGAGCGAGGCGAGGCCCGCTCGAGGGGGAGCGAGCCCTCGAGCGGGGCGGGACCGCTCGAGGAAAGGGTCGCCCCTCGAACGGGGCGGAACCCGTTCGAGGGAGGGGGGTTGCCCCTCGAACGGGGCGGAGCCCGTTCGAGGAGGAGCGTACCCTCGGGCGAGGCGGAGCCCCGCTCGAGGGGTCTCATAGGCGAGCGGCGTCTTGGTGGGCCTCCGAAGTCCTGCCGCATGGGCCACGTCCCGCATGGTTAGTTCTCTCGCATGGTTAGGCTTAGCTTATTTTGATGCGGGAATTTAAGTGAGGGTTCCCCCATTGTTTGAGGGGACCCCTAGGGCGGTCCCCGACACGTCTCGATGTAGACGAACGCGTCGAGGGTAGCGAGCGGTGCGCTTGCTCACGTCCTTCTTGACTTGCACGTGCGGCTCGTCCGATCCAAGTGCTCCGGATGCAAGCACCTCAAAGGTATCCACACGTACGGAGAAGGAAGCGACGCACGCCGGATCGCTAGGTCCGCGAGTGCGACGAGGAGGGGAGCATTGGCGGCGCGGTCGCTACTTGAGAAAGTTGTGTCTTTTCAGGAGGGGTGTGGTCCATATTTATTGGGAGGAAAAACCCCCACACCATCGTCCATTAGCAATACGGGACTAATAGATGGTGTACCCCTTCCAATACTAATGGGCTTTACAACATTTGTGGCCCATTAGGACTTTTACACCATAATGGACCAAATCCATCTGAGCCCACTAGTGGATCAAATCCAGTTGACTCTAGGGCATATTTCCAACAGTCTCCCACTTGCACTAAAGTCAACTATGCAAGTATATTCATCCTCATTCGGCTTCCAACCCCTTAAGTGTGTGACCCTATAGGTTCACATACACATAGACTCGACCCGAGTACATTACTCGATCAATAGTTGATAGCGGCCTCTAGCAAGACGTGTCAACTCCTATGCATACGTAAAGATCTTATCAGACAAACCATCACAACAATTCATACATGCTATTCCCTTTGCCTCACGATATTTGGTCTAGCTCCAAGCTGACCTCTCTTTCTCGACACTGTGATTCGGATCATCAAAAAAGGGGGTTAACCCTTAACCCAGCACGGCCATGCATTTCTTGATCCGATCACTCGAGGGGCCCAGAGATATCTCTCTCAAGTAGAGGGGCAAATTCTATCTTGATTGACCATGCCTCACAAAGATGCTTCCCGACAAACCCGAAAGTCATCTTTATGACTACCCGATGCTACGGAGTAGCGGTTGATGGCTCCTATGTAGGTCAATTCACATCTTGAGTACATGCGACAATCTCAAGTCTAAGGACATAGCGTATACGTTGTGTAAACAAAGAACAAGGTCTCAAATTGGGTCAGTCCAGCCCCATGTCATACATGTGCCCACATTATTAGTTATACATCTCCATGTTCATGACTTGTGAAACATAGTCATCAACTAATTCATGTGCTAGTCATTAACTCATACTAGGGACAACTTTTGAATAACCATACAAGTAAAAGAGTTTCACAAACAATTCACGTAATTGCCAATCAAATACAAGTCGTCTTTCATGGATATTCAATAAAAGAACCAAGTGACATGGATATAATGAAATATAATCATCTCTATAATTCCTTATAGGACATATTTCTAACATCCTTCCACTTGCACTTGAGCTAATCTAGAATATATCTAATACCCATAGCTCTCATGTGCGCCTCATGCTTAGGGCCGTGTAAGGGGTTTTGTCAAAGGATCCGCAACATTCAAATCCGTGTGTACTTTGCATATCTTGATATCACCTCGTCTAACGATCTCTCGTATCGATGAAATTTCCGCAAGTACATGTTTATTCTTTTGGTGGTTCCTTGGCTCCTTTGCTTGCGCAATAGCCCCATTGTTGTCAAAATAAAGATCCAATGGACTAGAGACACTCGGAAACACACCAAGTTCGGAAAGGAACTTCCTTATCCAAACACCCTCCTTTGCGGCTTCCGAAGCCGCGATGTACTCGGCTTCGTTGTAGAATCGCCCACTCGTCTCCTCGCTTAGAACTCTTCCGACTCACGGCTCCACCATTTATCGTAAATACGTATCCTGATTGCGACTTTGAATCGTCTTGGTCAGTTTGGAAACTAGCATTGGTGTAACCCGTTACAACGAGCTCCTCCTCACCTCCATAGACTAGGAACATGCCTTTAGTCCTTCTTAAGTACTTAAAAACATTTTTAACCGCCGTCCGGTGACCCTCACCGGATCGATTGGTATCTCGCTTGTAATATTGTGTGCATACGAAATATCCGGACGTGTACATATCATTGCATACATAATAGATCCGATGGCCGAAGCATACGGTATTCTACTCATGCGTTCCCGCTCATCGCCTTGTCGAAGGACACTGAGTCTTGCTAAGATGTATGCCATGTGACATAGGCAAGAACCCTTTCTTTGCCTCTTCCATGTTGAACCTTTTCAACACTTTATCAATGTAAGTGTCTTGGCTTAATCCTATAAGCCTTTTTGATCTATCTCTATAGATTTTGATGCCCAAAATGTATGCCGCCTCACCTAAGTCCTTCATTGAAAAACTATTTTTTAATGAGGTCTTAGCGGCCTCAAGCATAGGAATGTTATTTCCAATCGGTAATATGTCATCCACATATAAGATTAGAAATACTACGAGCTCCCACTTGCCTTCTTGTAAACACAAGGCTCTTCTTCACTCGAATGAAGCCAAACCCTTTTACCACCTCATTAAAGCGAAGGTTCCAACTCCGAGATGCTTGCTTCAATCCATAAATGGATTTTTGAAGTTTGCACACCTTTCCAGCATTGGTTGGATCAACAAATCCCTCAGGTTGTGTCATATACACATCCTCAGCTAGATTTCCATTTGGGAAAGCTGTTTTGACATCCATCTGCCATATCTCATAATCGAAATATGCAGCTATAGCTAGAATGATCCGAATAGATTTAAGCATCGATACGGGTGAAAATGTCTCGTCGTAGTCAACCCCTTGAACTTGTCGAAAACCTTTTGCAACAAGTCGAGCTTTATGGATGTGAACATTTCCATCCATGTCCCTCTTCTTCTTATAGATTCATTTGCACTCTATGGGTTTAACACCATTCGGCGGGTCAACCAAGTTCCAAACTTGATTGTTATCCATGGAATCTATTTCGGATCTTATGGCACTTTGCCATTTCTCGGAATACGGGTCCATCATTGCTTCCGCATATGTCATAGGTTCATCATTGTCTAACAACAATATGTCGCGCTCTCTCGCGATCATGAGATTGAGCTTATCAGTTGCGCGACGTGCCCTTTCAGACCTTCGTGGTTGTGGTGGTGCTTCTCTTGCCACGGGCATCTCAACTCGTTCAGCTGCATTAGCATCAATTGTGAAATCTTGCCCAACTGGCTCATCTTGAACTTCTTCAAGATACACCTTCTGTCTATATTTTTCTCTTTTAAGAAACACTTTCTCAAAGAAAATGTCGTTCCGAGCGACAAACACTTTGCCTTCTGACCTGTTGTAGAAATAATATCCCAAGGTTTCCTTTGGATATCCCACGAATATGCACTTGTCCGATTTAGGTGTTAATTTATCTGATTGAAGTTTCTTCACATAAACCTCACAACCCCAAATTTTCAGAAAAGACAAACCGGGAGTCTTACCAGTCCACATCTCATATGGTGTCTTAACTACGGACTTAGAAGGTACCCTATTTAAAGTGAAAGCTGCGGTTTCTAGAGCATAACCCCAAAATGACAATGGTAGGTCCGACTGGCTCATCATTGATCGGACCATGTACAACAAGGTTCGATTACGTCGCTCGGATACACTGTTTCTTTGAGGTGTTCCAGGTGGCGTAAGTTTTGGAACAATTCCGCAACTCTTTAGATGATTGCTAAACTCATGGCTCAAATACTCACCTCAACGATCAGAACGCAAGGTCTTGATTTTCTTGCCACGTTGATTTTCTACTTCACTGCGAAATTCTTTGAACTTTTCAAAAGTTTCGGACTTGTGCTTCATTAAATAGACATAACCATATCTACTTAAATCATCAAGTGAACGTTATGAAGTATTGGTATCCACCTCTAGTCGTCGTACTCATTGGTCCGCACACATCCGTATGTATGAGTTCCGGTAAGTTCGAGGCTCTCTCAAGAAAACCTGAGAAAGGCATCTTGGTCATCTTGCCTAGCAAACAAGCTTCACATGTCTCGTAGGATTCAAAATCAAACGAAGTTAAAAGTCCATCGTTATGGAGCTTCTTCATGCGCTTTTCACTGATGTGACCCAAACGACAATGCCATATGTAGGTAAGACTTAAATCATTAGGTCGAGACCTTTTAGCACTTATGTTACAGATAGGTGAATCATCAAGATTTAAAACAAATAAGCCATTCACAATGGATGCACAAGCCACAAACATATTATCCTTAGAGATCACACAACCATTGTTTTCACTCGCAAATGAATAACCATCCTTCATCAAACATGAAGGGGATAAAATGTTTCGACTCAAACTAGGAACAAAATAACAATTATTCAAATCCATAATAAATCCTGACGGGAGGTGGAGTTGCATCGTCCCGACTGTCAACGCAACAACTCTTGCATTATTGCCCACGCGGAAATCAACTTCTCCTTTTCCAACGCTTCTACTTCTTATCATTCCCCGTGTCGAATTGCAAATGTGAGCAACCGATCCGGTATCAAATACCCAAGAATTAATGACAAGTATTAGCGAGGAAAACATGATCCGTAACATAAACATGAAGTGTACCGAAGTGGAAGTACCCTTGCTTCCCTTGTTCTTCAAAGAAGCTAGGTACAACTTGCGCTTTCTTTTCCAATGACCAATTTCCTTACAATGAAAACATTCAAGCATTGGTACTGGACTAGCCTTGGGCGTCCGGTTTGGCATGGGGATCTTATCCTTGGCCTTGCCTTTCTTCTTCCAAGACTTGCCCTTCCTTTTAAAGGTCGGCTTGTTTTGGATCGCCATCACATGACCGCCGCCGTGCCTTTCTTGATGTCACTCTCTGCTGTCTTTAGCATACCACACAGCTCATTCAAGCCCTTCTCCGCCCCATGCATATGGTAGTTCGAGATGAAGTTCCCATAGCTAGTCGGAAGAGATGTGAGAATGAAATCGGTGGACAACTCCTTGCCCAGGTGGGAAGCCTAGCTTCTCCAACCTTTGAACGTAACCAACCATTTTGATTACATGTGGTCCTACGGGCGTGCCTTACGCCAATTTGCACTCCACAAAGGCTTTAGAGACATTGAACCTTTCGGTCCTAGCCCGTGTGGCGAACATATCATTGAGTGCCACGACCATATCGTGCACATGGACCGACTCAAACCGCATTTGCAAGTCGGGTTCCATACACGCAAGCATAAGGCAACCCACTTCAAGATCGACATCCCATGCCTTCTTGTAAGCGTTCTTTACAGCCGAGTGTTGCATTTTCATCGGGCTCATCGGGTAAAGGGGTGTCTAGAACCTCTTCCTTTTTCTCGGCCTTGAGAATAATTCTAAGGTTACGGATCCAATCCGTATAGTTCGTTCCATTCAACTTGTCCTTCTCAAGGATCGTACGCAAAGAAAATTCCTTACTAGGTGCCATCTACAACAAAATAATAAATGCAAAATACTAAGACAAAGTATCCATGACCGAGTAAAATAAAAGAATTTACTCCCACTAAAATCAATATCCCCACATTGATACTTAGTGATTCGTAATCCACAACTAACAAGTCTACTAGTGAGCTTTTGCGTCACCGCTAGTAAACAAGGTAGATCGGTAAGCAACTCTTTGCTAATCATATCACATATGACTCCCGTTGTTGGGTGACATCTCTATGTCTAGGCTCCCAACCTTTATGCCCCAAAGTCCTTAACCGTTAAGATGACTTTGATAAGTAAACCAACACTTATGCGTGTAAGTATCCGATACAAACCCGTCTAGTCAAGGAAAACTAGTGGCACCCTAATTTCATAGACCCACCACTAATTGTACGAGACGTGGGACGGTGGCAAGTGTTGGGAGGGCATGTTAACTTAAAATTCCAAAGGGATCGTTCTACTCGTAACATCACACGCAAGAAAATAACATTGTCGCATGTAAAAGTAGAACGGTAAGAACGACATTCACACGGTTGTAACACGGTATGGCCTATTGTCGCATGGTTATCTCCATCTCCATTGACCCGTACATCATGTTGATCTCCATCTCCATGATCTGTGTGTGCCATCCTCCATGTGATGAGTCCTCCAAGAACTATCTAACGCGTGCTAGTAATGAAAGTTACACAATCGCGTATTAGATCATCACAAATTTGGTACGCGGACCATTACATTAATTTTGACAATACATGTGGCTCCAGCCGTATTGCCTTATGCGTGACACGCAAGTCACGAAAAAATTACACACATGCATCACATACACATATAGGCCATACCGATTACAAAACCCGCAAAACGGATTATCGCAATTCCAACGTCCAAACTTAAAACGCCCGAAAACCCATCTTGCAAGCCGAATTTGGCAAAACTAATTTCGCCGAGACCCAGCAAAGTTGATTTATCACATGTGTAAAATTTTTCGTAGATCAATTTTCGTATAGAAAACGTCTTCATCCGAGTTAACCACGAAAAGTTATGACCGTTTTACCGAACAAGATGTTTTCTCGGTTTTTCCGGGCCGGTAGAGATCCAATCTGCCACCGCCACGCCTCCCATGCGCCTGGCACTTGACCTAGCTTCGATTCGACCAATCCAATTGATCTCCTTCTCGTTGTGACTGGGTTTACGTGTATCACTTAACTCCGATGGCGGAATTCCGACCGGTAGGAGTAATTCGTTACACGACCATCACGTCAAGAACACGAAGCCGATCAAAACTTTGATCTACATCTGCATATCTCTATATGCACACATCCCGAATCTAAAACTTAGCAGCTACGGCTCTGGTACCACTGAAGGGAAACGGGGTGGCTACGCTAGCGCAAAACAAAATTTTCCCCGCAAAACAGGAACTGCTGCTGTCAGAGATCACGGGATTACCACTAGACGCGCGGATGCAGCGGAACCGTCTCGATGTAGACGAACGCGTCGAGGGTAGCGGGCGGTGCGGTTGCTCACGTCCTTCTTGACTTGCACGTGCGGCTCGTCCGATCCAAGTGCTCCGGATGCAAGCACCTCAAAGGTATCCACACGTACGGAGAAGGAAGCGACGCACGCCGGACCGCTAGGTCCGCGAGTGCGACGAGGAGGAAGCGTTGCGCGGCGTGGCCGCTACTTGAGAAAGTTGTGTCTTTTCGGGAGGGGTGTGGTCCATATTTATTGGGAGGAAAACCCCCACACCATCGTCCATTAGCAATACGGGACTAATAGATGGTGTACCCCTTCCAATACTAATGGGCTTTACAACATTTGTGGCCCATTAGGACTTTTACACCATAATGGACCAAATCCATCTGAGCCCACTAGTGGATCAAATCCGATTGACTCTAGGGCATATTTCCAACGGGTGCTATGGCAGGAATTCCGTGACCACGGCGTCTCGCTCAACCGGGCGCTGAACGAGGCGCTGCGGATCCATGGAGGTCCCGTATGGTGCGTCTTCAAGATTTGCTCGTCTCGCCGGGTTTTTCGGTCTTTCCGCTTTCATTTCTTCCGCATTTGCGCTTCCCCTGACCCCTGTCTTCTCTCGCTTTGTCCGCCGGCGGTAGGAGTTGGAGGGTCAGGCCCGGGAAAGATACGGCACTCGACACCCTCGACGCCCTCGTCGAGGCCTTGAGGACCCTCGACGGGTGGCTGGTGTACCGGGTGGAAGCCCTACAGGACCAACCCCCAGAGCTGGATGCCCAAGCTGCGGGGGGCGTCTCCGCGGTTGAGAGGGTGAAAACGGCGCTTGTGGATCGGGACGAGGCGCTGCACAAGGCGCGGGAGGATCTGGCGGGGGCGCGAACCTTGGCGGCGGAGTGGGAGGCCGAGGTGGCCTCTGTTCGGGCCCAGCTCCAACAATACCGCGCAACCCTCGAGGGAGCGCGTGCTTGGCAGAGCTAGGCCGAAGAGGGGGCTAAGGAGGCGGAGGGGCTAAGGACCAGCTTGGCGAACAAGGCCGCCTCGCTTGCCACGACGGAGGAGCAGCTCCGGCAGGAACAGGTCGCGCGCCAGTAGGTGGAGGCCCAGCTCCAGCAGGAGTGGACCGCCCTCGCCGAGGCCCAGGCTGCCCTCGAGCGCGAGCATCTAGCGCGAGAAGAGGCGCAGGGCCGACTCCAGCAAGAGCTCGCCGCGGGGGGCACTTGAGGGGGGGGGGAGTTCTCAGCGGCCGGGACAACGAGGTCTCGCGGCTCCCCAGGGGAGGCGACCCAACTCGGCCTTCTTGCACGAGGACTTGCGCCAGTCCCTCAAGGAGCAGGAGGCCACGGTTCTCAACCTGCAGCATGCGGCTGAAGATGCGCATGCCTTCCTCGAGGCGGAGAGGAAGCAAGTTGAGGGTGAGTTGTCTTTCGTCTGTCTTCTCGTTCGTCGTTTCATCTTTTTTAGGGATCCGCTCCCAATTTTCGTTTATTGTTTATGGCTTTCAGGCCTGTGGGTCGCCTTGGGGAACTCGACAACCCGGGGCCTAGGGCGGGGCAGATGTCCCTACAACTCCTCGCAACGGGGGTTGGAGGAGGGGGGGGAGGGGGGGGGCCGCCACCCTCGAGACCTGCCAGGAGGTCGAGGAAGGCGAGGCGCAAGCTGGGAGCTCGATGGCGAGTCGCCTTCGTGCTCTCAGCGGGCATGTCACTCGGCGCATGTGTCGCGCTCTTCATCTGGGCATCCAGAAGTCTCTCGGCGTGGTGGCATCTCACTACCAAGTCGACTTCGAGGCCGTCTCCACGGGCTACGTCGTCCCCAAAGGCGTCGATGACGAGACGGCGATGAATCGTGCAGACGCGCTCGCCGCCCCTGCCATCGACGTGCTTGCCGAGGACTTCATGGATTTCCTCTTCCCTGATGCTCCTGCGGCAGGCAGCCCCCGAGCCTGAAGATCACTGGGCGTTTGTGCCCTTGTTGTTTTAAGTATTAGTATTCGAGCCATGTAGCTATTGTAACGAACAATTGTGTTTTGAAACATTTGGATGTTTGTAAATTGAAGCAATGTTTTTTATACCGGCAATTGTATTGTTTTGCCTCCCTGTTTTCTTAGGTGAACCCCGGCTGGGAAAGATTCTTTTGCACGAGTAGCTTGCAGGCGAAGCGGCGAGGGGGAAGGGCCGTATCCTGCCAGAGGCGTAGGCTATCCCCGACTCGCACTTCTTCGCCCTTTAGCCGCTCGCGTCCCGCGTAAGTTCACCCAACACTTGGGTCGAGGCGTACTTGGTACGTTGGTGACGGTTTTTTTGCGAAAAATGGGACCATTTTTTTGGGGGGGGGGATGCCCCCCGTAGTAGCCCCCGAGGGTGGATTGGTTTTCTGGGGAAAGCCAAGTCGCCCTTTGACTTTATTCATCTAAGTGAAAGTTTACATTCGTACAGCCAACTGGGGTGTTGGGTGCGTAAATAACAAAAAGAACTTGGAAATCCTTCCTAAGGGTAGAAGCGACGTAGCTGTTGGATGTTCCAAGCATTGGTGAGTTCTTCACCATCTTCGTTGACCAGCTTGTAGGTGCCGGGCTTGAGCACTTTGATCACGACGTAGGGTCCCTCCCACGGGGGTGATAGATTGTGGCGGCCTCGATTGTCTTGGCGCAGTCTTAGGACTAGGTCCCCTTCGTTGAAGTCTCGGCGTCGTATCTTCTGGGCTTGGTAACGCCTCAGCCGCGCCGGTACCTTGCCGAGTGCATCGGGGCCACGGTGTGGGCTTCGGTCCGGTTGGTCCCGGGCGAGTCCTCGCAGGCTCGCTGGTTGGTGCCCTCGTCGTAGCCCCGGACTCTAGCCGACCCATATTCCAAGTCCGTGGGGAGAACGACCTCCGCGCCATAGACAAGGAAAAATGGGGTGAATCTCGTGGCTCTGCTCGGGGTGGTTCTGAGGCTCCACACGACCGCTGGTAGCTCCTGGAGCCATTTTCGACCGGACTTATTCAGTCTGTCGAAAATCCTAGGCTTGAGACCTTGTAGAATCATGCCGTTGGCGCGCTCCACTTGACCGTTGGTCTGTCGATGCGCCACGGCCGCCCAATCGACGCGGATGTGGAACTTGTCGCGAACTCCGGAACTTTCTCGCCGGTTGAATTGGGACCCGTTGTTGGTGATGATGGAGTTAGGCACCCCGAACCGTAGATGATGTCGGTGAAGAACGTCACGGCTCGCTCCGCCCGAGATTCATGATCGGGCGCACCTCGACCCACTTGGAGAATTTGTCGATGGCAACCCGGTAGGTGGGTGTAGCCCCCGGCTTTCTTTCCGCAAGGGCCCGGGAGGGATGTCCGCCGCCCCACACGGCGAAGGGCCAGCATGTGACGAGGATTGTCCGGAGGGCGTGCACGCAGGGGGAGGTTGGTCTTGCGGGCGTAGAACTGGCACCCTTCGCAGGTGCGCACGATCTCGCTGGCACCAACAACTGCGGTGGGCCAGTAGAAGCCCTAGCGGAATGTGTTGCCCACGAGGGTGCGTGGCGCTGCGTGGTGGCCGCACACGCCCGCGTGAATGTCTTGAAGGAGCTCGCGCCCCTAAGGGATGGGCACACATCGCTGCAGGACGCCTGATGCGGCACGCTTGTACAGCTCGCCATCGACGAGGGCGAATGACTTGGCCATCCTGGCGATGCGTCTGGCCTCGGATCGGTCCGGGGGAAGGTCGCCTCGGTCCACCCAGGCAATGTATTTGTCTCTCCAGTCCTCCACGCGGGGGATCGACTCTGTATCCATGGCCTCAGCCTCGTCCGCGCCATACCCCTCGAGCTGGGAGGGTACAAACACCTCGTTCGAGAGGTCCTCGTCCATAGGCTCTGCGCCTGTTGGGTCCGAGGGAACCCCCGAGGGTTTCTCCTGGCTCGAGGGGGTCGGCTCGACGTTGACGGACAGCCTGGCGACATCCCGCGCAAAAACTTTCGGGGGAATGGTGATTCACCCCGATGCGATTTTGGTGAGCTCGTCCGCCTCCTCGTTATACCAGTGGGGCACGTGATTAAGCTCTATGCCGGTATGCTTCCATCTTGTCGTCGTGACAGCTCGCGTTCTTCATGACCTGGTCGATCACGGAGGCGGGGGGGGGAGGGGTCTCCCCTAACGTCGAGGTGCTTGATGCCCGTCTCGATGGCGATTCTGAGGCCGCAGAGAAGGGCCTCGTACTCCGTCATGTTGTTTGACGCAGGGAAATGCAGGCGCACTGCGTACCTCATGTGCTCCCCGAGGGGTGGGATGAAGAGCAGGCCCGCGCCTGCCCCGGTTTTCATCACCGACCCATCGAAGTAGAGGGTCCAACATTCAGCCTAGACTTGCAGCGGCGGCACCTGTGTGTCCATCCATTCAGTGACGAAATCTGCCAGGATCTGGGACTTGATCGCTTTGCGCGGCGCATAGGCGAGCGTTTCGCCCATTAACTCCACCGACCACTTGGCGATCCTGCCCGCCGCGTCCGGGTTGCGGATAATATGCCCCAACAGGAAGGAGGAGACTACCGTAACCGGATGGGCCTTGAAGTAGTGTCGGAGCTTGCGCCGTGCGAGCACCACCGCGTAGAGCAGCTTTTGGATCTGCGGGTAACGCGCCTTGGTCTCGGACAGCACCTCGCTGATGTAGTATACGGTCCGTTAGACTGGTAGTGCGTGTCCCTCCTCTGTGCGCTCTACCACGATGACGGCGCTAACCACCTGAGTGGTTGCGGTGACATAGAGGTACAGAGGCTCGCCTTCCCGGGGTGGTGTTAAAATCGGCGCATGGACGAGCGTCACCTTGAGCTTGTCAAGCGCCCCCTGAGCCTCGACGGTCCAGGAGAAGCGATCGTGCTTCTTCAAGAGTCGGTAGAGGGGCAACCCCTTTTCGTCGAGCCGCGAGATGAAGTGGCTCAAGGCGGCAAGGCACCCCAGCACCTTCTGGACTCCCTTCAGGTCTCGAATTGGGCCCATCCGTTCGAGGGTAGTGACCTTCTCGGGGTTGGGCTCGATTCCCCGCTGGGAGACGATGTACCCCAGCAGCATGCCTCGCGGCACTCTGAAGACGCACTTCTCGGGGTTCAGCTTCACCCCGTTAGCTCGCAGGCAATCGAATGCCACACACAGGTTACTAACCAGGTCGTCCGCCTTCCCGGTTTTTACGACTATATCGTCTACGTAAGCCTCAACGGTTCGCCCGATGTGATCTCCAAAAACGTGTTGCATACATCGCTGGTACGTAGCGCCCGTGTTTCGGAGACCAAACGGCATCATTACGTAGCAGTACATCCCGAATGGCGTGATGAATGAAGTCGCGAGCTGGTCGGACTCCTTCATTTTTATTTGGTGGTACCCGGAATAGGCATCAAGAAAGCATAAGAGTTCGCACCCTGCAGTCGAGTCAACGATTTGATCGATTCGTGGCAAAGGAAAAGGAACTTTAGGACATGCTTTATTCAAACTAGAATAGTCTACACACATCTGCCACTTCCCATTCTTTTTCTTAACTAGTACAGGATTAGCTAGCCACGTAGGGTGGAACACTTCCTTGATGAACCCGGCCTCGAGGAGCTTCCGCAGCTCCACTCCGATCGTCCGGCGCCGCTCTTCGTCAAAGCAGCGCAGTCGTTGCGACACGGCGCGGGAGTGAGGTAGGGTATTAAGGGAGTGCTCGGCGACCTCCCTCGGGATGCCTGGCATGTCCGAGGGGCTCCACACAAAGATGTCAGCGTTGGCGCGGAGAAAGTCGACGAGCACCACTTCCTATTTCGGGTCGAGGGTGGAACTGACCCTCAACGCCTTGCCCTCAGGGGCAGAAGGGTCGAGGGGCACCTACTTGGTTTGCTCAGCAACCTCGAAGTTGCCGGCGTGCTTGGCGGTGGAGTTGAGGTCTTCGTTGACCAGCTTCTCCAGATTCACTACGAGCGCTTCATCCAGTGCTAGCGCCTCAGCGTGCTCCACACATTCGACGTCGCAGTCGAACACGTGCTCGATCGATGAGCCCACAGTGATGACGCCTTTGGGTCCCGGCATCTTCATCTTGAGGTAGGTGTAGTTTGGGACCGCCATGAACTTGGCGTAGCACGGGGGCCGAGAATGGCGTGGTACGTGCCCCCCGAACCCCACCACCTCGAAGGTGAGAGTCTCCTTGGGGGAAGTTGTCCGGCGTGCCGAACCGCACGGGGGCGAAGCAACGCACGGCAGGGGCCGGACGCGCTTGCCCGGCGCGACGCCATGGAACGGCATCGTGGCCGGGGGCCCGGTCCAACCGGATCCCCGCCGGGGCGCAGAGAGTGTGTGTGTGTAGAGGATATTGATTGGGCGCCGCCTCCGTCCATCAACACCTTGGAGAAGTGCGCATTTGGCGATGGGCGGGTCGATGACCCGGGGGCACCGGCCCGGGTTGGGGATGCGGTTCGGGTGATCCCGGGGGGGCGAAGGTGATGGCATCCTCCGACCAGTCGAGGAAGGAGGGAGGAGCCTTCTCCGCGGCGAGGACCTCGTGCCGCTCCTGCTTGCGCTGGCTGTTGGACATGTCCACGGTCGCCCCCCCGAAGATGAGGAAGATGTTTTCCACCGCGGGGAAGCCGCCGGCGTCACCGTCACCCCCATCCTTCTTGGCCTCACCATCCTTCGCGGCGGCGCGATTGTAATACTTCTTGAGCATGTCGCACTGCTCGAGGGTGTGGTTGACCGGTGTCTTGTGGTATGGGCAGGGCTTCTTCAACATGTCGTCGAATACGCCGGGGCCTCGAGGGGCCGCTCGAGGAACCCTTCGAGCTGGGTCAACAACGAGGGCCTCGTCCCCGTCATCGTCGCGCCCCTGCGTGCGTGCCTCGTGGCGCGGCTTCTTGCCTTTTTTCCCCTCTTGTGCTTCTGCGGGGCTCTTTGGACTTGTTGCCCTCCGCGGGCGTGTCGTTCACGCGCTTGCCCTTCTTCCTGTCGAAGATGGCCCCCACCGTCTCCTCGCCAGAGGCAAAGCTGGTGGCGATGTCGAACAACTCGTTGGAGTCTACCGGCGGGCTGCGCCCGAGCTCGCGCACGAGGCCCGGCAGGTCGTGCCCTCGAGGAAGGCGTGTACGATCTCGGACTCCGGGCCACGCTCGGGAGCTCGTGCGGGCGCTTGGAGAAGCCCCGTATGAAGTCCCGGGAGTGACTCGCCGGGGTTCTGGGTGCACGCGCGCGAGTCCGAGGAGTTCCCGCCGCGCACGTACGTGCCCCGGAAGTTCCCCACGAAGGTGCGGACTAGGTCATGCCGGTTGTGGATGGGCTGGTCTGGGGCGGTGGATGCTCAAGCCACGTTCGTGTCGAATCGGCGAGGTGCAGCGGCAGGTTGCGGATGATGACCTCGTCGGTGGTGGCTCCGCCCAGCTGGCATGCCAGGCGATAGTCGTTGAGCCATGCACGGGGGTCTGTCTCCCACGTGTACTTGTCGATGAACATGGGCTGGCGGAAGCGCTACGGGAAGCTCGTCGTGCGGATCTCCCGGCTGAACACGCGGGTCCCCCGGGGGCTCAGGCGTCAGCGAGCGGTCCTCACGGCTGTCATGGCCCCCACCCTTCCATGGGTGGTAGCCTGCCGCCGCCAGTGTCTCTGCGTTGCCCGTCCGCCGGGCGTTGATGACGTTGCGAGCGGTCGCCTGGCTTGGGGCTCGCCCGCGCATGTCAAGGATCCGCTCCCCGACCGGCGTTCGGCCTTGGTTGGCGGGCTGCCCCACCGCGCCGCCCGCGTGAGCGATGCCTCGGGGCCTTGCGCGCCTCCGTCGTCCCACGCGCTCCCCGGCGGGTGCGGGACGCCGAGCTCTCTCGGCTGTTGCACGGCCGCTTGCTCGATGAGCGCGCGCCTCGCGGTGCGGTGTTTCCGCGCCTCGGGCGTTGGAGGAGCCGGCATGGCTCGGGCGGCGGTGTCGCGGCGGCCGATGAGCTTTTGGCTCGCTCGTGGGGGCGTGCTTGGGTTGTCGACGTCGAAGTCGGTGTTGATGCGCTCGCGGGCCTGCTTGCCCAGCTCACTCGCGCGTTCGCCGCGCGCGGAGGCTTCTCCGGCGATGGAGGCGTGAAGTAGTCGCACCGCGCGGTATTCCTCCGCGAGTTTGGCCTCGAGCTCGCGCGCTTGAGCTAGCTGCGCATTGATGCCGGCACCCCTCGGCGGTGAGTTGGTGGTGCATTTGGCCCGGCCCTCCGGAGTGGCCCGCGGTTCCGGTTAATGGGGACCCTCTCCGTCGCCGGCCACGCCACGTTCGCGGCGTTCGCCTCGGTCGTTGGTGATCACGACGAAGCACTCCCACGCGGGGTCGTAGCTCCCGCGCCGGAGTCGCTCGGGAGTAGTCGAACCAGTAGTCCGCGGCGTCAAGGAACCGCCGGAACATCACCGAGACCGCCACGCACGGCGGATAAGTCCCACTCCGCGTACCCGTGCGAAGTGGCGGGTGGCCGCTCCATCGGCGCAGCCGTAGTAGGCTCATCGTTGGTGGTGGCGGTAAGGTTCCTAGCCGCCGGGACGTGGCGGCTGGGACGACCCCCGCACGCCGCCACATCGGTGCTGGCGGATGAGGCATACACCATGCGGCGTTGCGCATGCTGCGAGGGGGGGCGCGCGGCTAAGGAATCCCCCCCCCCCCCCCCCGCGCGGGAGCGGTCGTCATCTCACCCGCGGGCCGGTGGTCGCGTCGCGTCGTGAGGGGGGAGGGGCGCTGCCCGGGGGCGTCGTTCCATCCGCGCATGTCGAGGGAGGCGGCGGAGGGGGCGTCGCGCGTCGTGGTGCGGAGCGCCCGCGGCGTCGCCGCTGGGCGGGCGCCGGGGCGTGAGCAGTGGGTGCGACGGGAACCGGTCCTAGCCCGGTGACCGCCACGGGTGAAGCTCGTCGCGGTTGGTGGTGCGCATGAGGTAGCCGTTCCCCGTGGCCTGAAAGTTCAGGCTCCCGAACCGGATTTCGAATCCGGCAGGGAGGGGTCCGAGCTGCCCATGGAGTATCTCTGGCCCCTATACTCGGTGTGGATCACCATCGAGATGGCTGGCGGGAGCTGATCTTCAGTGCGCGTCCCCCTACCTGGTGCACCAACTGTCGGTGCGGAAAGTAGTCCCGACACTAACTAGTAAGAAGCGCTGAGATCTATCTCTCGATGGTCGGTGCCAAGCCACTAGTGACACTGGGTTTTATCCTGGTTCTGGCCGGGGGCCGTACGTCCAGCAGGGGTGTGCTTGGGGCACTATATTGCGTGCACCGTAGTGCTCGTAGAGGGGGCTACAAGCGAAGCGAGAGAGGAGGTCTGGCCTCCAGGTCCCAGAGGTACTGATTGAGGCAAGTGCCAATATCGTGGTCAAGGTGGAAAGCGTGCAAGTGAGTTGTCGGTGCGGAATATGGTCCCGACACTAACCAAGAGATAGCGCCGAGGTCTATCCCTCAATGGTTGATGCTAAGCAACAAGTGACACAAGGGTTTTTATCCCGGTTCCCGCCGAGGGGGCCGTACGTCCCACAGGGGGTGTGCTCACGGCACTATATTGCTCAGCACCGGGGGTGCTCGTAGTGGGGTCGCTACAAGCGAGGCGGGAGAGGAAGCGTGGCTTCCAAGTCCCTAGTGGAGTGGCTGAAGATGTTGTGGGAGAATTAGAGAGTGAGTGCACAGCGTATGTCAAGGGCTCTTGGTCTATGGCCTTGAGTGTGTCGCTGTTCTGTGTCCCTTCTCCCCCTGCGGCTGGGGGGTTCGTCCCCCTTTTATAGATCAAGGGGGGGCGAACTACATGCATGCCGCGCTATCTAGCTACGTGGAGAAGCACGACGTGCTATGCTGGAGAATGGGCGGCCATCCGGGCGATCCTTGCGGCGATCCGGTCATCATGGCTCGACTTGTACCCGAACAAGGTGGCGGTTCGAGGGTAGGAGAGCGGCAGGATGGTGGTGATGTCCTCTCGATAGGCTCGAGGGAGGTGCCGACGCGGCCCGTACGACGTACGGGAATAGTCGAACGGCGTTCCTTCCCGACGCGCTTCACGGGGCCGGAGTCGTCGCTACGGGGCCGGCGTGCGCCCGCACGCGCGGGCACGGCGGGCACGCCATTACGGTGGTGGGGATGGCGGTCCACCGGCCTAGCGCCTCCACCTAACCCCCGTAGGGTCACAAGAAAGTGAATCGAGGGTGCGCCGGCCCCCTTTCGAGGGCTCGGCGCGTTAGCCGTACTAGGGCGTGCGCACGGTGTCACGGGACTGACACCGGCCGCACTGCACAGTCCCCTCCCACGCGGGCGGGGATGGGCTCCTCCCTGGGGAGTAGGTGCGGCGGCACCGGGGTGCGAGCCCCCGGCGCATGATGGCGCCGTCCCGCGCGTCGGGCGTTAAATGCCCGTGTACGGGGGCCGGCGCACGCGTGAGGGGCACCCTCGAGCGTGGCGAACCCCGGCCGAGGGCGGGGCGTACCCTCGAGCGAGGCGGAGCCCGCTCGAGGGAAGTGCGCCCCTCGAGCGGGGGTGATGCCCGCCCGAAGGGAGCGCGCATCCTCGAACGAGGCGGAGCCCGTTCGAGGGGATCCTTACGTGGGCCGCCTCGATGGGCCGTCGGAGTCCCCGTGGGCCGTGTCCCGCATGGTTAGGCACCCGCATGGTTAGGCTTAACGTATTTGGGTTTTGTTGCGGGCTTTAAGTGAGGTTTTCCCCATTGTTTAAGGGGGACCCCTAGGGCAATTCCCGACGCAGCCCCCGAGCATCCGTGGGTTTGCCATTGAGGCTCCCGCGGATGCCGGAACCTACCGATAGGACGTTCTTCCCTCCTTGTTCCGCGAACGCTTTCCGTGGGGCCGCATCGGCGGACCGCGGGCGGGGCGGGGCCCCGAAGCCCCGCAGAGTGTGGGTTCTCCCGCAGGGGTTAACCGCGAGAATTTTGGTCGAGAGGCGTGGCACATATGCCAACCGGCATCGGCGGTATTTCAGCCCGGCTTCGGGGGTGCACGCACCGCCGGCACCGTCTCCCGGTGGGTGCGCCTTCAAGGAGGTGTAGCCGTGCATCAAGCCCCCGAGCCTTGGCCCGTTCGAGGCGATCGGGTAGAGCTTGGCGGCTTGTTTTTTTAACGCGCCCTCGCCGTCCCTCCGCGGGACCCGAGGGTGAGGTTTCCGCAACCCCCATCAAGCGGGTCGCGGATTGCGGATTCCTCGTCGAGCCGCTAGCGGGTGGTTCAAGTGGACGTCCATGCCCCGTTCGATAAGGGTAGGCCGCGCGGTCCGAGACACGTCCATGGAAGCACTTGCGTGGGTTTTCTAGGTGGGGCTCGGTCCCGTTCGATAGGGACCGAGGGCGCGGAAGCTCTCCCTCGGTGGGATCCCCCCGCTAGTCGCCCTCGCTGGCTCTCGAACACGACATGTGGGGCACCCTCGAGCCGACGGGCTCGAGGAACGGCTCGAATCCGCGTGCCCTCGTCGTCCCTAACTCGCGATCCGTGGCGCCTGTTCGAACCCGTCGAGGGTCAGGCTTCGGACCTCTGATCAGTAGGGCCGTGCGGGGTGGCGCCTGGGCGGCCCCGTCTTTTCACGTTTGCGGCCATCGAGGGGTCTGGGCGAGCCGCCCTCGAGGTCGTGTGCCTTGGAGTTGGTAGCACGGCGCGCCGCGGCATGGGCGCCCGCGGTGCCCGCTTACATCAAGCGGTGCCCCGGGCGACCCTCTCACGTGCGTGCCCTCTTTAGAGGGTTGATGTTGTCTCGAGCGGGGGCTCGTGCCGCTCGAGGGTTTTACGCGGCATGGGCGCCCGCGATGCCTCGCTTACATCAGCGAGTGTCCCGGGCGGCCTTCTCGCGTCGATGTCCCATCGAGGGCTATTTTCGTTTTGAGCCGAGGGCTCGTGCCGCTCGAGGATTTTACGCGGCATGGGCGCCGCGGTGCCTCGCTTTACATCAAGCGGTGTCCCGGCGGCCTTCTCGCGTCGATGTCCCATCGAGGGTCGTTCTCGTTTTGAGCCGAGGGCTCGTGCCGCTCGAGGGTTTTACGTGGCATGGGTACCCGTGGTGCCTCGCTTTACATCAAGCGAGTCCCGGAAGCCTTCTCACGTCGATATCCCATCGAGGGTTGCCCCGGTCTTGAGCCGCAGGTTTGCCCCGCTCGAGGGTTCTCCTTGCTTGGCAAGGGACCCCGGTCATTAAATGCTTCGGCGCGGTCGAGGGCCGCGGTTTTGCGCGCGGCGCGGGCGCGTCTTTTTAGGCGCGCGCCGCGCGCGCGCGCGCGTAGCGGGCGGCGTGGCGAGGTGGACGTGACGGCTTCACCTCGAGCCCCCGCGGGTCTTCGCCGTGATGATGGCCCGCCCGCAAGGGATGTGGCCGCCGCGGTTGTGGTGGGGCCCGTCCGTCGGCGTGAAGGGAAGATTCCCTGCAGTTAATGCGAGCGGGGCGTTCGCTCCGAGAGCTCGCCCCGTCGGCTTATAAATCTGAGGGGTGGAGGAGACGACGGTTTTTTACCTTGACGCCTCACCATTTTCAGTCCCCCGCCCCTTCGTCTTCGCCTAGCTCTTGCCACCGCGCGGTGTCGCCGTTAGAGCTTTTCTTCCGTTCCTTGTTCTCCGTCCTCGCATTCCTTCGTCCTTCCTCATGGCGCCGCCTCAGCTTCCCCTTACGATCCTGGAGCCGTATGCCTGGGAGAGGTCGACGGTGACGCGGCTGGCCCTTGGCGAGCTGGTCGCCGCCGGCCAGCTGGCGGCCAATGAAGACGGACGTCCGGCGGAGTGGATCGTGCCGCCGGCGCGGACCGCGAGCCCAACCCGCCGGGAGGGCTACGTGGTGAGCTTCACCCGCTACCACGAGCGGGGCTTCAACGCGCCGGCGAGCACCTTCATGCGGGCGATGTGCCACCACTACGGAGTGGAGCCGCACAACTTCGCCCCCAACGCGATCTCGCGAGCGGCCACATTCGTGGGCGTCGCGAATGGTACCGGGGATCCCGCCAATTGGGAGCTGCGGGTACACCTTTTCCGCGCGGAGCTCATCACGCGGCCCCACGATGGAGCCGAGGACCCGCCGCGCGATGCGCGCGGCGGGATGTCGCTCGCCCCGCGGGGGCAATTCAAGGACGTCTACATCCCCCTGCACCATGACGACGAACAACGCCGGCTGGGAGCGGGGATGGTTCTACTTGCGTAACGCCGAGCCCGGCCTCCCCCCCTACACCGGTCGGGTGTTCAAGGAGAGGCCTGACTCTTGGGGCTACGGGGTGTCTACGCCCCAGCATCGGAGGCGGCAGGAGTCGGTCCTGGCCGCGCTGCAGCGCCTGGCGAAGATGGGGCTGAACGCGATGGGCGTCCTCGCCTTCCTTCATCACCGGCGGATCGTGCCGTTGATGGAGAGGCCGCTCTGCATCTTCGAGATGACGAGAGGCGGCCAACCCCGTCGACCCGGCGAGGTCGCGGATGCTCCCGACGCCCCTCGAGCGGCCGTACGCGCTCACCCGGCGCGGAGCGCCGTCGACACCCGGTGCCGCCGCTTGCGGATCGGACCCCGTGGGACCTCGAGATGCTCCCCACCGGCCCATTGGTGAGTGTAGTTCTTGATTTCGTTTTAGTTCTCGGTGTTGCCTTTGCCTCCGACGCGCCCTTGTTGCTTCCGTGTACGCACCGGTGACTTTCACCGTCGCCAAGTCCGTCCCGCCTACCCCCCGACTCCCCGCGCGCCGGGCCGGGGCGGCGCGGCGGCGGCGGCGGGGAGCGGGCGGCGCGCAAGAGGGAGCGCGCGAGGCGACGTCAAGCGCGTCGCGACCGGCGGGCCGCGGAGTACCGGCGCGCGAGGAGCCGGGGCTCTCCTCCCCGGGGACCGAGGGAGTTCTCGTCCTCGGAGGAGGACGAAGAGGAAGAGGCCGAGGGGGAGGGTCTCTCTCGATAGGTGGCGCCCCTCGCGCCTCCTTCGCCGGAGCCGGCGCCGGCGGCGAGGGCGGCATCGCCCGGGGCGGGCGCAACGGCGCCCGCCGCCGGCCATCGACATCGAGGGCGGCGCGCGCGGCGCGAGGGCGCCGGCCGCGCTCGTCGGGGGCGCGCACGGCGAGCGCGCCGGGCGCGCGCATCGAGCGTGCCGCGCGCGCGGGGAAGCGCGTCCACGCGCGCGGCGGCGTCGTCGGGGGAGTGCGGCGGCGGGCACACCCGCACGCGGGGCGAGCGTGCCGCGCGCGCGCGGCGTCGTCGGGAGGCGCATCATCGGGCGCGACCGCGCGCGGGGCGGGCGCGCCCACGCGTGTGGCGGCGCCGTCGGGAGACGCGGCGGCGGGCGCGCCGGCCGCGCCGGCCTCATCCGCTGAGGCTTCGAGGAAGAGGAAGCGTGCCTTTTCCTCCTCTAGGTAAGGGGCTCGATGCTTCGCTCGGTTTAACTAGTTGATGATTAGGCGTTCTAACCTTCCGTTCGCGCTCGCGCAGGTGGTGCCAACCGTGCCTCCTCTCGCACCGCCAAGGTGCCGAGGACCCGACGCGTCCATCCCCACCCGGCGGCGCTCGTCGAGGGCGCCGCGGGCGGGGACAAGCACGACGGCGGCGGGCGAGAGCTCGCGGGGTGCGGCGGGGGCCCCGAGGCCTCGGCCAACGCATCCGGCCCGGCTGCGGCGCGGCCGGCGGTCGGCCGAGGAGCGGCCGGCGCCGGCCGTCGCGGGGGGGTGCCGCGGCGGCGGCGGCAATGGTGGGAGGCGCGCCCGCGGGGGCCGCGTCGTGGAGGAGGCGGAGCGGGAGCAACCCGCGGCGCTCGTGGCCGCAGAGGCGCGGCCGAGGTGGTGGCCGCGGCGCCGTGCCGGGCGCCCGCGGCCGCGGAGACGCGGGGCGGAGGCGCCGGTGGAGGCGGCACGAGCGGCGGCGCCCGCCGGCGTTCTGCAAGCGGAGGTGGTGGAGGTCTCGGACGACTCTCCGCCGCCTGGGTGGGATCGGTGGGCCGCCGGCCCACGGATTCCCCCCGAGCCCCAGGAGGGGGCCCTCGTGAGGCGGCGCGAGGGTCACCTCGGGTGGTGGGGAGTCGAGGACACGGCGCCGAGGCCTCGTCCTCCCGCGCCGGCCGCCCCCGCCCGGTGGAGGGGGCCGTCGATGATCCCCCGGCGTTTGCTGACGCTCGGGTGGAGCAGGAGCTCTGGGACGAGCTCCGAGTCACGGCGCTACGCTCAACCGTGCGCTGAACGAGGCGCTGCGGGTCCATGGCGGCCCGGCATGGCTCATCTTCCAGGTTAGCCGTGGTTGGTCGTTCTCTCCTTTCTTTCGTTTGTGTATGCTGCCTTCGTGTCGCGGTACTTATGGGTTTCGATTCTGTGGTTGCCAGGAGCTCGAGCGTCGCGCCCACGACAAGTACGATGCGTTCGACCGGGTGAACGCCGAGGTCCACCAGCTCCGGGAGCAGTGCAGCGCTTTCGACGCGCTTGCCGACGCTCTCAGGTCCCCGGACGGCGGGCCGGCGCACGGCCACGGCGCCCGGCTCGACGAGGGCCGCCCGAGGGCTCGAGGCAGACACGGCGCGCCGCTCGAGCAACGAGCGGGTGCGCGCGGCCCTCGTCGATCGTGATGAGGCGCCGTGGCACGCGCGCGAGGACTTGGAGAAGACGCGGACGCCGGCCGCCAACCGGGAGGCGGAGGTGGCGACCGTCCGTGCCGAAGTCCGGGAGCTTCGCTCGTCGCTTGAGGGGGCGGGCGCGCGGCAGCCGCCGGGGCCGAGGAGCGGGCGCGCGAGCCGGGAGCGGCGGCCAAGGAGGCCGACGACCGAAGGCCGCCCTCGACGCCAAGGCCGTGGCCCTCGTCGTCGCGGAGGAGCGGCTCCCCGCAAGAGAGCACCGCCCGCCAAGGGGCCGAGGAGCGGCTCCGGCGAGGGCTGCCGCCCTCACCGACGTCCGTGCGGCGCCGGGAGCAGAGCGCACCGCCCACGAGGTGACGCGAGAAGACCTTGGCGGCTCGAGATGCCAAGCTCTCCCGAGGCCGAGGGCGAGGTGATTATGCTCGCGCATCACCAACGCCGGTCGGGGGAGATATCCCTCCGGGAGCAAGGCGAGACCGTCAAGCGTCTCGAGCCGGCGGTCGAGGCCGAGCGTCGCGCTCTCGAGATGGATAGGAAGCAAGTCGAAGGTGAGCCACCGTTTGACTCTTGTTTTGTTGGTTTTTCATTTGGGAACTCGCATTCCCTTTTTCGATTTCTTTCTTGCCTTGGCGTTTCTCGGCTTGCGCACCGCCCGGGGCATGCGGCCGAGCGGGCCGAGGCGCCGCAGCTTCCTACAATTCCTCCGAGCAAGAGTTGCGGGAGCCGTGCGATGCGGCCCTCGAGACCCGCCGCGCCGTCGAAGAGGGCGAGGCCCGTGCCGGCGGCTCCCCGCCGCCCGTCCGCGTGCTCTTGGTGGCCATGTCACCGAGCGGATGCGCCGGCGCCGGCAACCGGGCGTCCAAAAGGCCCCTCGGAGTGGTGCGATCCCACTACGAGGTTAACTTCGAGGCGCCGGCGGAGGGGTACATCGTTCCCGAGGGCGTCGAGGACGAGGTGGCCATGGAGCGTGTGGATGCGCTCGCCGCCGACGCCGCCGGTCGCTCGCCGAGGCCTTCGAGGAGTTCCTCTTCCCGACGCCGCCGACGCCGCCGCTCCTCCCGCCCGAAAGCGCTGGGCGCTAGGCCCGTTTTTTGTTTATGTGTATCAGTATTCTGGCCTCGTGGCCTTTTGTAAACAAACAAGTTGTTTTATGAACATGAGCATCTGCTGTAAATGAAGTCGTTTGTTTATCACGCTTTTTGTTTCTCCTTCTTCCTGAGTAGATTCTAGTTAGGGGAGTTCGATTTTCGCAGGGGGCCTGCTGGGTTGGAGGCGAGAGAGAAGGGCCATGTCCACGCGGCGTAGGCTATCTCTGGCTCGCACGCTCCTTCCGCCGTGCCGCCTGCGCCCTGTTCGAATCGTGGCTCGAGGTTGAAGTAGGAAACAAACTTAGCGCGTGTTGTTTTGTTTTTTGCGCGAAAAAATGGGACCATTTTGGGGGGGGGATGCCCCCCGCAGTAGCCCCCGAGGGTAACTTGGGTTTCAGGGGAAAGCCGAGTTATCCTTTTCATTAGACTTGAAGTATTTACATAGTCGTTGCCAACTGGGGCGTTGGCGATGTGATTTTTACAACAAAAATATTTGGAAAATCCTAGCTAAGGGTAGAAGCGACGTAGCTGTTGGATGTTCCAAGCGTTGGTGAGCTCTTCACCGTCCTCGTTGGCCGGCCTTGTATGTGCCGGCTTGAGTACCTTCACCACGACGTAGGGTCCCTCCCATGGGGGCGATAGCTTGTGGCGCCCTCGGTTATCTTGGCGCGTAGCCTTAGGACCGCATCCCCCTCGCCGAAATCCCGTCGACGTATCTTGCGTGCTTGGTAGCGTCTTAGGGACCGTTGATACCTCGCGGAATGCATTAGGGCTACGAGGCGTGCCTCGTCCACCGGTCCGACGAGTCCCTCGCGGCTCGTTGGTTAGCATCCTCGTTATAGCCTCGAACCTTGGGCGACCCGTATTCTAAATCCGTGGGGAGGACGGCCTCCGCGCCATGGACTAGAAAAAATTGGGTGAACCCGGTGGCTCGCTTGGGGTGGTCCTTAGGCTCCACACGACCGCCGGGTAGTTCTTGGGGCCATTTTCGCCCGCATTTGTTGAGCCGGTCGAAAATTCCGGGTTTTAGGCCTTGTAGGATCATGCCATTGGCACGTTCCACTTGGCCGTTGGTCCGTGGGTGCGCCACACCGCCCAATCCACACGGATGTGGAACTTGTTGCAAAACTCCAAGAACTTCCGCCCGTGAACTCGGGACCCATTGTCTGTGATGATGGAGTTTGGCACTCCAAAGCGGTAGACGATGTCGGTGAAGAATGTCACCGCCTGCTCTGCCCTTAGATTCGTGATGGGGCGCACCTCCACCCACTTGGAGAACTTGTCGATCGCGACCAACAAGTGGGTGAAGCCCCCGGGCGCCTTCCGCAGGGGCCCGACGATGTCCAGCCCCCACACGGCGAACGGCCATGTGACGGGGATGGTCTGTAGGGCGTGGGCGGGCAAGTTGGACTTGCGGGCGTAGAACTGGCACCCTTCGCAGGTGCGTACGATTTCGCTGGCGTCCGCGACCGCGGTAGGCCAGTAAAAGCCTTGGCGGAACGCGTTGCCGACGAGGGTGCGGGGCGCGGCGTGGTGGCCACAGATCCCTGCATGGATGTCCCGTAGGAGCTCGCGCCCCTCGGGAATGGGCACGCACCGCTGTAGGATGCCGGAGGCGGCGCGCTTGTACAGCTCGCCGTCGACGAGGGCAAAAGACTTAGCCATCCTAGCGATGCGCCTAGCCGCGGCCCGGTCCGCGGGGAGTTCCCCTCGAGCGATCCAGGCAATGTATTTCTCCCGCCAGTCCGCCTGGACGGGGGCCGGCTCGATGTCCATCACGTCGGCTTCGTGAGAGCCGTACCCCTCGAGAAGGGAGAGCACGTACGCCTCGTTCGAGGGGTCCTCGTCCATGGGCTCCGCACCCGCTGGGTTCGAGGGAGCCCCCGAGGGTTCGTTGTGATTCGAGGGGTAGGGCTCGAAGGCGACCGAGGGTTGAGCGATGTCACACGCGAAAACGTTCGGGGGGACGGTGATCCGCCCGGACGCGATCTTGGTGAGCTCGTCCGCCTCTTCGTTGTACCTTCGGGGCACATGGTTGAGCTCGATGCCGTAGAACTTGTCCTCGAGGGCTCGCACGGCCTTGCAGTAGGCCTCCATCTTGTCATCATGGCAGCTCGCGTTCTTCATGACTTGATCGATCACGAGCTGCGAGTCCCCTCGCACGTCGAGGCGCTTGACACCCAACTCAATGGCGATTTTGAGGCCGCAGAGAAGGGCCTCGTACTCAGCCATATTGTTGGACGCGGGGAAGTGGAGGCGCACTGCGTAGCGCATGTGCTCCCCGAGGGGTGACACGAAGAGCGAGTGCCCACGCCCGCTCCCGTTTTCATCACCGAGCCGTCGAAGAACGCAGTCCGGACTCGCCTGGATTTGTGGGGGTGGCAGGCCGCGTGTCCGTCCATTCGGCGACGAAATCCGCCAATATTTGGGACTTGACGGCCTTGCGCGGGGCGTAGGCGAGCGTCTCGCCCATCGGCTCCACTGGACCACTTGGTGATCCCCGCCCGCGGTGTCGGGGTTGCGGATGATTTCTCCTAGTGGGAAGGAGGAAACCACCGTGACCGGGTGGGCCTCGAAGTAGTGGCGGAGTTTGCGCCGCGCAAGAACCACCGCGTACGGCAGCCTTCGGACTTGGGGGTAGCGCGTCTTCGTGTCCGAGAGTACCTCGCCGATGTAGTAGACCGGCCGCGTTGCACGGTGCAAGGCATGCCCTTCCTCCGCGCGTTCCACAACGATCACGGCGCTCACCACCTGGGTGGTCGCGGCCACGTAGAGCTGCAGGGGCTCGCCGTCCCCGCCGCGGCGTGAGGATCGGGGCGTGTGTTAGAGACGCCTTCAGCTTGTCGAGCGCATCCTGGGCCTCGGTGGTCCAGGAGAAACGCTCGTGCTTCTTGAGTAGGCGGTAGAGGGGCAGGCCCTTCTCACCGAGCCGCGAGATGAAGCGGCTCAAGGCGGCAAGGCACCCCAACACCTTCTGCACCCCTTTGAGGTCCCGGATCGGACCCATTCGTTCGAGGGCCGCGACCTTTTCAGGGTTGGCCTCGATTCCCCGCTGGGAGACAATGTACCCCAGGAGCATGCCTCGCGGCACTCCAAAGACACATTTTTCGGGGTTTAACTTGACCCCATTGGCCCGTAGGCAGCTGAACGCGACGCCAAGGTCGCCAACCAGGTCGTCCGCCTTCTCGGTCCTTACGACGATGTCGTCCACGTATGCTTCGACCGTCCGCCCGATGTGATCCCCAAAAACGTGCCGCATGCGCGCGCCGGTACGTTGCACCCGCGTTTCGAGGCCAAACGGCATCGTGACATCGCGTAACGTCCCGAACGGGGTGATGAACGAAGTCGCGAGCTGGTCGGACTCCTTCATTTTTATTTGGTGGTACCCGGAGTAAGCATCGAGGAAACAGAGCAATTCGCACCGCACCGTTGAATCAACGATTTGATCTATGCGTGGCAGAGGAAAAGGAACTTTAGGACATGCTTTATTAAGACTAGTGTAGTCTACACACATCCGCCACTTCCCATTCTTCTTCTTTACAAGCACGGGATTAGCTAGCCACGTAGGGTGGAATACTTCCTTGATGAATCCGGCCTCGAGAAGCTTCCGCAGCCTTCGCTCCGATTGCCCGTCGCCGCTCCTCGTCGAAGCGGCGCCGCCCGCCGCCGCACGGCGCGGGCGTTTGGCGAGATGTCAAGGGAGTGCTCGGCGACTTCCCTCGGGATGCCCGGCATGTCCGAGGGGCTCCACGCGAAGATGTCGGCGTTGGCGCGGAGGAAGTCGACGAGCACCGCTTCCTATTTGGGGTCGAGGGTGGAGCCGACCCTCAACGCCTTGCCCTCGGGGCCGAGGGGTCGAGGGGGACCCCCTTGGTTCGCTCCGCGGCCTCAAAGGTGCCGCGTGCTTGTGGCGGTGGTCGAGGTCGTCGTTTACCATCTTCTCCGGCCGTGTTCACCGGCGCTTCGTCCGGCGCCGGTGCCTCGCGTGCTCCACGCACTCGACGTCGCGGGCGAATGCGTGCTCGATGGATGACCCGACGGTGATGACGCCGTTTGGGCCGGCATCTTCATCTTCGGTAGGTATAGTTGGGGACCGCCATGAATTTGGCGTAACAGGTCGCCCAAGGATAGCATGGTAGGCTCCTTTGAACCCCCACCAACTCGAAGGTGAGGGTCTCCTTGCGGAAGTTCTTAGGGGTGCCAAACCGCACCGGTAGGTCGATCTCCGCCCGAGGGGTTGAACCTGCTTGCCGGGCGCGATGCCGTGGAACGGCTTCGTGCTGGGCCGCAGCTCGGTCCAACCCGATCCCCATCAGGCGCAATGTATGCGCGAAGAGGATGTTGAGGCTACTGCCTCCGTCCATAAGGACCTTTGAGAACCGGCGTTCCCGATGATGGGGTCAACCACCCGGCGGGCACCGGCCCGGTTGGGGATGCGATTCGGGTGGTCTTCCCGCTAAAGGTGATGACGTCCTCCGACCAATTGAGGAAGGCCGGAGGCGCCCTCTCCGCGGCGAGGACTTCGTGCCGCTCCTTCTTGCGCCGCCGGTCGACATGTCGACTGGTAGGTCCCCCAAAGATGAGGAACACATTTTCAACGGCGGGGAAGCCGCCGCGCCGCCATCGCCTCCGTCTTTCTTGGCCTCTCGCCTCCTTCGCGGCGGCGCGGCCATAGAACTTCTTGAGCATGTCGCACTGCTCAAGGGTGTGATGCACCGGGGTTTTGTGGTAGGGACATGGCTTCTTCAAAGATGTCGTCGAACACCCCCCGGCCTCGAGGGGCCGGCCGAGGGCCCCGTCGAGCCGGGTCGACGGCCGAGGGCCTCGGCGTTGCCGCCGTCGCGCCCCTACTCGCCGCCCGCGGCGCGGCTTTTTCCCCTTCTTGCCCCGCTTGTCGTTGCGGTGCGGCTCCTTGGACTTGCCGCCCTCCGCGGGCGCGTCCCTCGGAGCGCTTGCCCTTTTGCCGTCGAAGATCGCCCCCACCGCCTCCTCCCCGGAGGCGAAGCCGGTGGCGATGTCGAACGGCTCGTTGGAGTCCGCAGCGGGCCGCGTCCCGGCCCTCCCGCACGAGATCCCGCACGTGGTGCCCTCGAGGAAGGCATGCACGATTTTGGACCGCGCCACGCCGGGGAGCTCCGTGCGCCGCTTGGAGAAGCGCCGTATGAAGTCCCGCGCCGACTCGCCGGCTCCCTCGCGTGCGGGAGCGCAGTCCCAAGAGTTCCCGGTGGCGCACGTATGTGCCCCCGGAAGTTGCCCACGAACGTGTGGACTAGGTCGTCCCGGCTTATGGATCGGGCCGGGCGGCGTGTGCTCGAGCCATGTCCCGGCCGCATCGCCAAGGTGTAGGGGCAAAGTTGCGGATGATGACCTCGTCGCCGGTGGCCCCCGCCCACCGGCAAGCCAAGCGGTAGTCGTTGAGCCACACGCGGGGGTCCGTCTCCCCGTTGTACTTGACGATCGTCGAGGGTTGGCGGAAGCGTTGGGGGAATGCCGCCGCTCGGATCTCCCGCCGAACACGCGGGTGCTCGGGGGCTCCGGCGTCGGGGAGCGGTCCTCGCCGCTGCCGTAGCGCCCACCCCGTCGAGGGTGGTAGCCCCTTGCCGCTCGTGCGTCCGCCTTGCCGGTGCGCCGGTGTTGATGACGTTGCGAGCGTCGCCATCTAGTGCCCCGCGCGCGTCGAGGAGTCGCTCCTTGGCCGGTGTGCGCGCTTGCTCGGTGGGACGCCCCGCCGGTCCCCCCCGCGTGCACCGAGGGTTCGCCTCCGGTGCGGCTTCATCGCCCGCGCATCCCCTGTTGGCGGATGCGTGAGGCCGAGATCTCGGCCTGCTGGACGACCGCTTGCTCGATGAGAGTTTGCACCTCGCGGTGCATGTCTCGAGCCTCGGGGGTCGAGGGTGCTGGCATAGCCCGTAGCAGCGTCGCGGCGGCAACGAGCTTCTGGCTCGCCCGTGGGGGCACGTCCGCATTTTCGACGTTGGGGGCGGTGTTGATGCGGTCGCGGACATGTCGGCCCAGCTCCCGTGCGCGTTCGCCACGCGCGGAGGCCTCCCCTGCCATTGAGGCGCGAAGCAACCGCACCGTTCGGTACTCTTCCGCCGCCTTGGCCTCGAGCTCGCGGGCTTGGGCCGCCCGTGCGTCGACGTCGGCCCCAGCAGAGCGCTTGGCCCCGCGGCCGGCGCGTGGCGATCCCCCGGGGCGGGCGTGACCTCCCCGTCTCCGGCGCCCACCGCGCCGGCGGCGTTAGCCGGTCGTTGGTGATGACGGCGTAACACCTCCCGCGCGGGGTCGTAGCTCCCGGTGCCGGAGTCGTCGGGAGCGCCCAAACCAAGAGTCCGTGGCGTCGAGGAAACGCCGAACGCGACCGGGTCCGCACGCGGAGAAGTCCCACTCCGCGTATCCGTGGCGGTTGGCGGGTGGCATCGTGTCGACGGAGCCCAGGGATGACTCATCTGCTGCTGAGGTGCCGGGGTCCCTGGCGACGAAGACGTGGCGGCCAGGCGGAACCCTGCGCATCGTCGTGTTGACGTTGGCGTTGTAGGCCGTCGTAGCGCCACGCAGCCCGATGGGGATGCGCGGTCCAGAGACTGCGCGCTGTCCCGCCGGGGCGGTGGCGGTCGTGATGGTCGGCGCACCGCGCTGCCGGGCGGCGCGCGCTCGCCCGCCGCCGCTCGGACCGCGCCCGGCGCGAGCGTTGTCCCGAGCGACGACGGCGTCGTGGCGTCGATGGACCCGCGGCCTCCGTGCCTGCGGCGGCGCCCGCGCCGGAGTCGTGCGTGCGGCGGGGGTCTAAACCGCACTCGGCGTCCGACGCCGCGCGCGGAGTTCCTCACGGTTAGTGAGGCGCATGAGATAGCCGTTCCCCGTGGCCTCGAAAGTTCCGGTCCCCCGAAGCGGATCTCGAACCCGGCCGGGAGGGGGTCCGAGCTACCCATGCAAGTAGCGTGTAGCACGGTACTCGGGGCGGATCACCATGGAGGGAGTTGGCGAAATGACCTTAGGCGCTCGCTTGCCCCACGGTGGGCGCCAACTGTCGGTGCGGAATATGGTCCCGACACTAACCAGGAGATAGCGCCGAGGTCTATCCCTCAATGGTTGATGCTAAGCAACAAGTGACACAGAGGTTTTTATCCCGGTTCCGGCCGAGGGGGCCGTACGTCCCAGACAGGGGTGTGCTCACGGCACTATATTGCTCGGAAGACCGGGTGCCCTCGTAGTGGGGCTGCTACAAGCGAGGCGGGAGAGGAAGCATGGCTTCCAAGTCCCTAGTGGAGTGGTCGAAGATGTTGTGGGAGAATTAGAGAGTGAGTGCACGCCGTATGTCAAGGGCTCTTGGTCTATGGCCTTGAGTGTGTCGCCGTTCGTGTCCCTTCTCCCCCGCGGGCCGGGGGGTTCGTCCCCCCTTTTATAGATCAAGGGGGGCGAACTACATGCATGCCGCGCTATCTAGCTACGTGGAGAAGCACGACGTGCTATGCCGGAGAATGGGCGGCCATCCGGCGATCCTTGCAGCCGATCCGGCCATCATGGCTCGACTTGTACCCGAACAAGGTGGCGGTTCGAGGGTAGGAGAGCGAGGGATGGTGGTGATGTCCTCTCCGATAGGCTCGAGGGAGGTGTCGACGCAGCCCGTACGGCGTACGGGAATAGTCGAACGGCGTTCCTTCCCCGACGCGCTTCACGGGGCCGGAGTCGTCGCTACAGGCCCGGCGTGCGCCCGCACGCGCGGCACGGCGGCACGCTCGCTTACGGGCGCGGGCGGGGATGGCGGGTCCACCGGCCTAGCGCCTCCACCTAACCCCCGTAGGGTCACAAGAAAGTGAATCGAGGGTGCGCCGGCCCCCTTTCGAGGGCTCGGCGCGTTAGCCGTACTAGGGCGTGCGCACGGTGTCACGGGACCGACACCGGCCGCAGGTCCCCCCCCCGCAAGTTGTTGACGCAAAATGTGCACTCGCCGCCAATCACACAAAGCAAGCCGAAAAGCTTAGCTTCGCACGCGCGTAAAAGAAAGTGACGTGCCGCCAATTTTTCCCGAAAATTAACAAAAGGGAAAACAGTTAAATACCAAAAATTGGAACCTACGGTGGTACCAGCGAAGCGTTCCATATTTACGGCTAAGAAGCCAAGCAAGACGACATGTAGCTATGTGAAGCTACTCCGTCAAAGAAACGCAACCATTCGGGTAATCACGAAGGAAAAAAGAACATTGCCGAATGGATGACGTAAGCATGACAACGATCGGTCTTTGAATAAACATGGATGCATGTACAAAGCCATGACCGATCCTCAATGAAGGTTAACATTAAATGAAGTAAAGCACGAACATGATCATGTATTAAAATAAGCATGCATAGATCCAAAGCATTAGTCTACCGCATGTCTAATTACTTTAAGATCCGTCGTGCACGATCTCAAGCAAATCTATCCACCGCATGATACAACTTGCATGAAAGAACGCACCACTTTCCACAAATAGATCTATCCACCGCATGATACAACCTAAATATGGAAAGCTAGAAGCACACGTCTTTTAAAACATAAACAACGCACGTGATCTACTCGTGAAGATATAACCGAATGCGGCCGAACAACCGATTCGGGTCCATGAAGAAGGAACAAACATTACCACGTGAATAAATCTATCAAGCCGAATTGGAAATCTAATCCACCCGATGACTAGCTCCAAAGCAACCCAAAAACCTCGCATCTACCGCATGATACCCGGTTCTTTCAAGATTTATACTAACACAAAGCAAGCTTGAACCCGCAACACGTAACAACCTAGATCGATCCGGTTTCGGCTATCGAAGAGCACGAGATCCACGCGTCAAAACACGAAACCTACTCTTGCACGGATCTTAAAAGGAGAAGAGCCGATCCAAACCCATCTAGATTGGGCAAAGAGTGTTACATGAATTAAAACATAATGCAAAACTCATGATAACACGGGGTAACTTAATGAATCCATTGGATCTTGCCAAAAGCCAATAGAGCCGATAACTAGCTTCGAGCTAGATCTTAGCCTACCGCATGGCTCGTGATCTAACAAGAAACCCTCTTGAACCAAGCTTGAATCTACCGCATGACACGAAGCATGGTAACAAGACTACTTGCATCGATCTAAATCCACCGCATGATACTAGACATGATACAAGGTTGCCGGTACTCACGGAGGTCGACGGATCGATTGGCCCTCTCGAAGAACTCGACGACACGACAAGGGACTCTAGGGTTTGGCGTAAGGCCGGTGTGTATTGAGGAATGAACGTGTCCTTTACATACATCCAGGGATCGTATTTATACCCTGCTAATTACAACTGCGAATGGATTCATTACCTAACTAAGCTTGATTGCCTATCCTTCCATTCGCTTCCTCTGATCGAGCCACGTCACCGTCCAATCCCGCAAAATCAGCTCTACTGTTCCTTTGCCGAACTGGAGCAGATAGCAGACCGCGGATCCTTCTGCCGAAAATCTCCAAAGATGCCTTTCCTTCCACCAGACGGACTCTTTTCCGAATTGGACCCACATGTCATACCCTTTACCAAATTTTGGTGTTAACACATGCCCCTTCAATTGTGGGATAAAAGTAATTTTGTTCCACAATTGACTCCACCACGAATCCTTGAGCCAAACCCGTCAACACCCGTTCTTCGCAATCCGCCGGATTCTTCGTTCGCATCCAACCCTAGATCCCTTTTGCTCCGAGCTCGAATCTCCAATGGCAACTCGGACCCAAGTCGTTCGTAACTTCACCCCTCCAAACCTTTGTTCGGCATTAGGTTTTCAATTTTACCTAAGATTTTCTTCTTCCGCTCTCTTCCAGAACCATCTATCGCCCTTCCGATTCCCATTGAGGCCAATTCGCAATCTTATTATCTCGGTCCCGAAGGGAACCCCGACCCTCGAGATTTCATTGCCGTCGAATCTCGGAGAATTCCTTTCAAGGTAGCTTTATCTCCACCTCCTCGGTGGCAAGATGCGTTCAAGAACCGGCCTTTGCCCCCAATCGCGGGTTGGAAGACTTGGTACCGTAGGATTCTCGCGGATAAGAGCGGATTGACCAATCGGGATACTCTCCGCATTGCTCAATGTTTGGAGTTATCCGTAGCCGAGATGCCCAAGAATGAAGATCTTCGATAGCCGCGTGCCACTTTCGGTCCAATGGCGTCAATGCCTTCCTTTTTGGGCATGGCCCAATGTCTCCAACTTTGGCCGATGTGTACATGATCACCGGCCTTGACATCACCGGTCCCGTTCACCCTTGGAATTTCAAGAACTCCTCACGCCAAACGGGGGTAAAGCCAGGGAATGGCTACAAGAATTATATTCGAAACATATGAGAGATAATCCCCTTGGCGAAGTTGAATACGAGCTTTCTTGAACATGTGGTTATGCGGGTTTGTCTTCCGTGGCAAGGCCAATGAACCCACTCTCGAATCATATTGCAATGGCGATCCATCCGGCCGCCGGCAACCGCCTTCCTCTCGGGAAAATTCCTTTTGGGCAAGTGTATACCATATGCTTCATCGACGCTTACCCAAATGTATACCGGACCGCAGGATAACGTGCGTCAATGGCCCTTGGTGGTTTGTTCGGATTTGGCCGCAGCTTCACATGCACCGTATCGTAGGCGTCGACTTGAGCTCTAGGTCCTTCCCCCGGTCCAATCCCCCCGAAGGAGAGCTTCAAGTCACCGAGGGTGCCGCAGCTATGGAGAAGCATGCCTTCAACTCGTCATTGTTCAGACAGACATCACCCAACTCTTTGAGTTGTTCTTCAAAGGCTTCCCCCAATCCTTTTTGGCTCCCTTATATAGGCTATGACACTCGACCTTTCCCGTCGAATTTTCCTTTGAACCCAGCCATCAAGATGGGAGATTCCTGGAAATCTTTAATATCATAATCCGCCCATGTATATTACCGGCCGAGTTTAATGGAGGGAGGCGTAATGCCGCACTTATGAGTACTACCGCCCTAACATCATGGCCGGACAACTTGGATGCGGCCACCTGCCCCCAAGATTGTTCCCGCATGAATTCCTCAAGCCCGGAGAGGAAATCAAAGAATCGATGCAAGGGCAACAGAAGTTTTCAACTATGTGTGCGGTCCCACCGTCTACACATGTCCTTTTGTGCCCGCAATCATAGCTCACCCTACCTTCAACTCATGGTGGCAAGAATTCCACGACCACATCTTCGGTGAACCCGTTCATGTGTTCGTCAGGCAGAACCGGTGCCCGATTTTCTCGCCGATTCGAGGTAACACACCGAGCCCCTTGATCGACTTTTACTCATGGTCCCGACCTCCATCTTCCGTCCACAGAACACGCACTCGCCCTCGAGCCAGGGTAATCACTTATAATGCCGAAGGCCCGATTTCAGCATTGGGGTTTAAATCTACAACCCCGCGCCAACCGATGGACAAGTACGCTACCACCGATCCCGGCCTTTCCAGCCTTGCCGTTGGCGGGAGGCAAGGATTGCACCCGGTTCCCCCTCCGAGCGCCAAAAGGAGGAGAACCGTCAAGAAAGTACCGGTTGAGGTAACCTCCTTTACCTTCCCGATTACGGGTCACTCGTTCTTGATATATCATTGTGTATTTCGTACCGCAGCCCAACCTTCTTCGTAACCAATACCCGCCGATGCTCCATCCATTGGTATGACTTTTTGCCGTTCTTTCTCAAGGATGAGCACCGGCACTTATCCCTTCATTTGGACATTTGCGAAGAAACCGTTGGAGAACCACTTGTAGATGTTCCAGGTGGTTCAACAAAGCGAGCCCTTCCAGGGTTGCATTGCCCATCCCAAGAGAGGTTTCATCTTCATCACCTTCTCGCAGCAAGCACGCTCTCCGGAGATGAATCCCTCAACTCAACCGGAGCCGCCAAGTTCTCCCGGGATGCCATCGCCCATCGCCCAAGCAGAAGCGCCAACCCAACAGAGGAAGATCCAACTCTTCCCCGGCCCCGTAAACTCACGGGTCGCCGATTGGTGCACCAAAGATCTCCCGACTTGGACGTTTCGGCTCTACTCGGGACGCCTTCTCCGTCCGCGATTGCTCCCGCTCAAGATACCATTCATGAGGTACTTGATTCCACCCTTAATCTTGATACCTTGATGCTAGCATTCTCACCTCGGAAGTGTGGTTTTCGGGATCACGCCCCGTCATCATCGAGCTTGCCGTCGAGGGCCCATCAACCGCCGACGTGACGAAAGGAATAAACCCGGCCCGCGCCGACGAGGTAATGCTCAAGCTCAAAGAAATTGCGCACCGGCTAGAAAAAGACGTCCAGATCGGCTCAATGATCTTCGCCATTTCGAAGAGATGTTTGAGCCCATTAGCCGCAAACTCCCCGATGACATCGAGCTTTTCTCGTCGTCCGTCTACGACTTAGAGCCCTTTTATGTTCCCTTGAGGCGCACTTGGAGAAAATTGCGCTCCCGTTCGGCCATTGAAAAGGAGAAAGCCGATGCCGAAATGTGCCATGAACGGGATACAATCTCAAGCAAAAAGCCATAAGGATGCCTTGGCCGACCCGCAAGCTTCTTACGGTCCGAAAGTTGCCGTAAAGGCCGCTCTAGAGGCGGAATTGAAACGCCCGTCGGCGGAGATGGAAATTGACCGTAAGAAAATAGCCGATCTCCCCGGATTAATAGCAAAGACCGAAGCGGAGGCGGAATCGGTCGTCACTAGAGTAAAGCAAAGTGCGATGCGGAGCTTATCGACTTATCTCGATGTCCAAAAGGACTATCGGGAGATCTTGGATAACTCCCACTTGATAGTATCCAATGTTCGTCACGCACTTGCAAAACTCCTTAACGCTTGAATGTTCTTATTGATGTATACCCGGACCGGTCGTTCTTGTAATATTTCCTTTGCAATTTGTTTCCTTTCCTTGGCGTGCTTTGAGATGTGATGCCGAACGACCCATTCGGTAGTGAAACGCTAACTGCCGAACGACACCTTGAATTCCTTTAGCCGAAACTATCGACCCACGCGCGTTTCAGCTTAGAACTCCAAACGACCCGCCGGCGGGTTGGTCAAGGAAATCTCTCCGCCTTCCGATTTTATTGGGACGTGCGCCACGATCCACGCCCACGATTCGAAGCCACAATTACCTTGCCAGGCCTATAAATGTTGCCATAGGTGCCCCTAGCTCTCCACCAGGCCTTCTAGCTCTCGAATCTTTGCCAATCTCTCGGCCCTCTTGCAAACAAGGCACATCCCCAAACCGCAATGGTGCGCCGTCTCAACCGCCGCCGCGCCTCCGACGAGGCCGAGGGAAGCGCCGCCAATGCGCGCGCAGCGGTGATGATCATCAACTTCTCCTTGTCGATCTCCCTTTTGATCTTCCTCCCGCTTTGACAATCATCTCTCTTTTTTCGCCTTGATTCAAAGGGAATCCGCCCCGCGCGCCGGCCAATCGGCCCCTTCCCGATGACTCTTCGAGTCCGATGGCCACTCCCCGGTGCCGTACGGGGGAAGCAGACGCTATTCGCTTCAAGGAGGAGCTAGAAGCGTCTCGTCTTGAGCCGGGAGGCCGTCTCCAAAAAAGCGGGCGTGGCCGAGCTAGAGTGGGAGGACCGGCGGGAAACAACCTGGCCGGAAGCCATCGATGGTATGATTCTCGATTCTTGATTTAGTCCGGCCTTTGATGCTAATCCCTTCTTGTTTGCCCTTCGCAGCTCGTGATGCCGAGCTCAACCGACGAAAAGCGCCGGTGGAGCATGGCGGGGGAGAAGGTGAACGCTCACGGCGACACGCCGGCGGAGCGCCCGGCCCGGTGGAGCGCCGCATTGACGAGGTGGCCGTCCATGGTGTTCGTCCGGGCACCACCTTGGGCCCGGCCGCGATGGCGACGCATACGGACGTCGACTATTCCACCAGGCCGCGTGGCTTCCTGTGGCGGCGCGCCGGAGGATATCGACGAGATCGAGCTCATCCCGGAGCGCCTCGACGGCCACGGTGACGCCATTGCCGAAATTACCCATCCCCGGTCCGTGGCCGAACGTACTTTTTGATTAGATTGTACTAGGGATGTGTAAATGTCGGCAATATATGATGAACTTTTGGAATCTCGCATTTGTTCCGTGATATTTCCCTTCGCATTTGCATCCGTGAATTTGTCCTCTTTGAATGCATCGCGGGAACCGTCTTTAGCCGAACGCTCGCAAACAACCGCCCCTTGGCGCAAGATCCACAAAGGATCCCAATTCGGCAATCCGTAAATACCGTTCGAAGAAAACCCTTCGCACTCTGGTGGAAAACCCCGCCGCTTGGTATTCCAACAAAGTGTGTACCGGCCGCATCATCACTCCCAATGCGCCTCCTTGGTCAATAAAATAGCCCGTGGGGTGCTCGCAATTCCACTCGCACACTCCTCCATCACTTCTCGTCTCTTCTTCGTCGCTAGAAGAAAAAACCCCAACGCCATGGACAAGGGTAAACAACCTCGGGAGAGCGGCTCGTCAAGGAAGCGTACGATTCGGAAGTGAGTTCTTTCTTGATCTCGCTCCTCATCCTTCGCTTGATCTTGCGCTTCATGTTTTTCCTCCGCCTCTTTCGGCCTTGATTTGCTTCCCGAAGAAATCATCGGAACCGAAGATGTTCCCGAGTACATCTCCTCCGATTCTTCTCCCGAGGCGGAGGATGCCACGCCCGAGCAAAGGGTCATCCATCACCTGCGTCGCCGTGTCCCGCACCCGGAGCGTGACCTCGGGGACATGTCCGTCCGCCGTCAAGCCGAACGCGAGCGTCGTATGGCGCCGGAAGCGCTAGTAGGGGGTAAACGCCCCCCGCCCCCCTTCATGTTTGCATCCGGATTTCTTGCCCCTAACCTTGATTCTTTTGCTCCGGATGTCTCTCGACAGTACGGCAACCCGAAGGCGGCCCGGGATAGCTTGGTAGAGGCCGCCAATCGTGGTCATCCTCGTGCGTTCCAAGTCGCCGTCACGGTGGTCCCGGAACGACCGAAGAGGGAGCAAGCAGCTCGAAGAAGCAAAGAAAAGATTGAACCATACTTTCGCTTCTTACTCCACGCCCTTCGCTTCCCTCCCTTTGGCCTTATGTGTAATCCCGCAAGAAACCAGTTGTAGTGTAGTATTGATCTAAGGGCAATGCATCGTAATCGGCCATTTTCTTTTGCTCATGGATTTTTGTTCTAAAGGCGGCCTCATCCCCGAGCGCCTACGGCCGTTTCGTGCCGTATGTGTATAATCATCGATCGATTTCAATGCTAGGATAATACTTCTTCGGGTATCTTCCATTTATTGCGGCGGAAAACTCCTCTCCAAAGAAAGTTTTCAATATGTATGCATTACCGGGAACGCATCCGACCACGCGAAAAGGCCCCTCCCGGCTAGGGGACCATTTGCCGAATTCACTATATTTAGTTCCAATCGGCGTAGCGCTTTCCAAACTAGATCGCCTTCGAGAATTGCTTTACTTTTACTTTCTTGTTATAGTATTTGGCGACCCGCAGCCTTGTTTTTCTCGATGTTCTCCGGGGCCCCGAGACGGATCATATGCAAATCTTCTAACTCATCCATCATTAGGCCACCGTAATCCTTGGAGCTCAAATCGTTTTGCAAGCACTACTCTCCTTGATTTCGATTGCATTTCCCTGTGAAGGTGATCGCGTGATGCCCGTAAACCAACTCGTAAGGAGAAGTCTTTGTAGCTCCATGGGGGGCCATTCGGTAAGCCCACGGCGCTTCACCGAGTACCGAATGCCATCTCCTCGGCTTCGGTCGATCTTCTTTCGTATAAGCTTGATCATGATCTTGTTAGAAGCCTCTCGCTTGACCATTAGCTTGGGCATAGTATGGGGAAGAATTAAACAGTTTAATTCCCATGCTTTCGGCAAAATCTCGAATTCCAATGACACGAATTGTGCCCCTTGGTCGGTGGTAATCGTCTCGCGGAATCCCAAATCGATAGATGATGTGTTCCTTGATGAATTCGATCATGTTTTCTCGACGTCACTCTTTTGAGTGGGACCGCCTCGACCCATTTGGTGAAGTAATCGTAGCCAAAAGCACGAACTTATGCCCCTTGCTAGATGGTGGATTAATTTGGCCGATCGAGTCTATGCCCCACCCCCGAATGGCCATGGCTTGATGATGGGATTTAATGCCGATGCAGGGACTCTTTGAATATTCCCGAACTTCCGGCAATCTTGACACCCCTTGTAATACTCAAAGCAATCCTCTAATATCGTCGGCCAAAAGCATCCAACTTCGCCTAATAACCCATTTCATGCGATAGGCCGATTGGTGCGCTCCACATATCCCATCGTGCACCTCGCTCATCATGTTCTTGGCTTCTTCTCGGACCCGTGCATCGTAGCGTACTCCATCTAATGACTTATAGAATAAATTGTCATCCGGAAGAACGAACTTGATCGCCTTATACCCGAGCTTCCTAGAGACTTTTCGGGATGGATCTCTCAAATATTCAACGATCTCTTTCCTCCAATCATCTTCTCGTAAGATCCGTCCCCGGTGCGCTCACCTCTCGCAAAGCAAATGCTTCTTGGCTCTCTTTATAACCGGAGGCGCTCCGAGCTAGCCCGTTTGCTTCCTCGTTATGCTCTCTAGGAATGTGCCGTAGGGTTACCGGTGGAAAGCCCTTCAAGATTTCTCTCGCATTCCTCGTAGTAACTCCTCGCCGCCTCGCTTCTCGCACTCGTACCGGCCGTTCAATTGCTTGATGACCAACTCGAATCCCCATAAATTTCAACCGAAACGGCCCCGGCTTCTCTCAAATATTGAAGCCCTCGAGCGCCGCCTCGTATTCGGCCTCGGTTATTTGTGACGGTGGGTTGTATGGGAATGGCAAATTCGAACATCTCACCTCTCGGGAGAAATTAGTAGGATCCCTACTCCTCCACCTTTGCCACATGATGACCCGTCAAAGAATAGAGCCCATGGGGTAATTTCAAGCGGATCAATCGAAGGGTCACGGTGTTCGTTATAAAATCGGCAATGACCCGGCCTTTGATGGCTTTTGCCGATTCGAACTTCAACTCGAACTCTGATAGAGCTAAAATCCATTTGCCAACCCGACCATTCAAAATTGGCATGGATAACATATGTTTTATCACATCAAACTTCGAGTATACAGTGCATTCGGCATTCAACAAGTAGTGCCGAAACTTTGTACACGAGTAGTATACGCAAAGACATAATCTTTCTATAGCCGAATACCTCGGTTTCGGGATCAAGTAGTTTTCGGCTAAGATAGGCTACTATCCGCTCCTTCCCTTCGAATTCTTGAATAAGGGCCGATCCAATAGTTTGGGTATCGGCCGCCACGTACAACTTGAAAGGCTTGTTCATTCGAGGAGGAACCAAAGCACGGTGGCTCCTTCATGTATTGCTTGATTTCCTCGAAAGCCTTTTGTTGTTCGTCACCCCATGTGAACTTTCGATCCTTCTTTAGCTTCAAGAACGGAGAGAACGGCAACACCTTTCGTGATAAATTTGAGATGAACCTTCTCACAAAGTTGATCTTGCCGAGCGGTGCTGATTGCAACTCCTTGAGGTTGGTTGGAGGAACGACTTCATCAATGGCTTTCATGCTCTTTTTGCCAACTTCAATCCCTCCTTCGTGGACCAAAAACCCCAAGAACTCTCCACCGACACCCCAAATGCACACTTGTTTGGATTCATCTTCGACCATGCTTCCGGTGCATTCCAGGGTTTTCTTCACATCCTCCAGATGGGAGTCATGGCTTAAGGACTTGATCACTACGTCGTCAATGTAGATTTCCACGGTCTTGCCGATCAACTCATGAAAAATGTAATTCATGGCCCGCTGGTAGGTTGCACCGGCATTTTTCAACCCAAATGTCATGACGATCCATTCAAATAGCCCTATATGACCAGGACACCTAAAGGCCGTCTTCGAGATGTCTTCTATTGCCATAAAGATTTGATTGTATCCCGCGTTGCCATCCATGAAGCTAATCACCTTGTGTCCGCATAGCCGCGTCAATTAGCAAATCGGCAATAGGCATTGGGTATCCATCCATGGGAGTAGCTCTGTTTAGGTCCCTGAAGTCTATGCAAACTCTCATTTTCCCATTTTTCTTGTACACAGGGACGATGTTAGAAATCCACTCCGCATATCGCATAGGCCGAACGAAGTTTGCATCAAGTAATCTTTCGATTTCCTTCTTCACATCGGCCAATACTTCGTCCTTGTAGATTTTCCGGGGCGGTTGCTTATATGGCTTGAATCGGCTTGATTGGCAACCGGTGCTCGACGATGGATCGATCCAATCCAGGCATCTCCGAGTAATCCCTGTGCGAAGCAATCTTTATATTCTTTGAGAAGCTTGATTAAGTTTCCCCCGAAGTCCGGTTGCAAACTTGCACCGATGAACGTCGGCCTTGGTTTGTCACCGTTTCCAATGTCAACTTCCTCCAGCTTATCGGCCGACATGAATCCTCGTCCCGCCTTGCCATCGGTGCCATCCACGGGGTTCTCCATTAAAAATTACCGTAAGAGCCGATCGCTTGAATCGGCCGTTGGTCACCGCCGAGAGAGTTCAACAGACCTTCTCCCCGGGTCCTTCCCCGAGAAGCAATCGATGCCTTGGTATTCCCGAAGGCCGGTTCCATGTTAGCCACGCTCACGGAGTCGTCCGCCCGCACGACCTCAATTTCATCGTCCACCCACCGGATCACCGTTGATGCATAGTGGATGGGACGCAGCAGCTTGGCGTGGATCCGGCCCCGCCCAAGCAAAGCAGCCGTAGGCTCCCCTTCCCTTCGATGACGAAGAAGGTGGTGAGCAGCGTCTTGGACCCGATCATCAAGTCCACGTGAGCGCATCCTTTGGTATCCGAGGGGTTCCCGCGAAGTCGTTGAGGATGATGCTTGTTGGTGTCAAATCGCTCGGGGTCATGCCAAGCTTCCTGAAGGTGGTGTACGGCATCACGTTAACCGCCGCGCCACCGTCGACGAACATCTTGGTCAATGGCTTGCCATTGACGTACCCCCTCAAGTACGCCGGCCTCATGTGGCGATTCTTGGCCGGCTTGTCGAAGATGGCCTCGCTTGGCAAGCACCGACCGCGCCATCATCTCCTCGAGCCGCTCGTCGTCAAAGGCGCCTTCCTCCCCGCATCACCCGGTTAGCGGGAGCCATGAACTCGTTTGGCGGAAGTATACCATGCATGCGAGGGGGCTCGACGCTTTGATCCTTCCGGCCGGTCCTTGGGGCGCCACTTCGTCTCGTCCGGACCCCGGCTTGCTTCATCTCGCGGTTCCTCAAGCGTTGGACCCGCCTCTTCTGGCTCTTGCGTAGACCGGGTGGGCACCATTGCCCTTTCTGCCAGACGTAGACCTCCTCGTCCTCCTCGTGGTCAGCCCACCTGAGATCAGCTCGGCGCTTCCTGGGATGATCAATGATTTCAATTTTTTGCCGCCGATCCCCATTCGGGTGGATCCTTCCAAGTCTTTCGTGGACGGATCGGCGATTGCGCGTTTCCCCGCCCGTACTCGCATATCCGTCGCTGCATTCGGGACGGTTCCTTAATGTGGGTAGTTTCGTGCCTTCGTTCCAGCGGTGCTCGAAAAAGGCGCACCCCCCGCGGGGCGCGCTCCGCGCGCGCGCGCATCGTTCCCCGATTCCATCCGCGCGCGCTTCCTCCTCGGCCCCGCGTTGCTCCTCCTCGTGACGACGCTCCCGGTAGCGTTCCTTCTCCATCCGGCGCCGCCATTTATTAAGGAGGATGCGCGACGTCACCTTGGGTTTGGGCTTGGACGACTCCCCGATCTCGATGTGGCTCTTGAGAACGCGAGGGGCGTCGCCCCGGACTTGCCCTATGGTAACCCGGCGCTTTGGGTCAACCGATCCATCTTGCTTGGACTCGGGCCGAGGTCGGGACCTTGACTTTCCCTTTCTCTTCGGCCGTTATCGCATTGACGGAAAAGCCGAGCATGTTCTCGCGGGAAGGGGTGGCCATCCGAGCCTTCATCTTGTTATCGAATTTGAGGTGCCCTTCCCGGATAGCCTTTTGGATCCTCATCCCGAAGACCCCGCATCGTTGATGGAGTGGGAGTTCCCGTCATGAAAGCCGCAAGAACGTTTCGCTTTGACTCCATCGGAGCCGAAGCATAGAGTGCCCTTCGGGCAGCCTTGATTCGGCCTTCTTTTACCAAGAGCTCAAACAACTTGTCGGCCTTTGTGATGTCGAAGTCATAGGTTCCTTTGGTCCGCTCGACCCCCGCCGATTCATTGTGAGAGGCTCTTTACCCCACATGATTTCTCGCCGCGGCTATCTCCGGTTCGTCGTCGAATCCTCGCACAAATCGGCTTTGTCCAAGAATTGGTTGTAGATATCGGCGACGTCGTGCCGCTTGCCAAACTTGGGGTCTTTCTTGAGGCCATATGCCGATTGCTCATCAAGGATAATTTCGTGACAGCTTGGCCCAAGTTTTCAAACTCCATCCCAAAGAGCTTTTCGCGCACGGCCGGGTAACATCCCGGCGACGGCCATATCGGCTAGCCGATCGTCCGGCAAGTTCAATGAGAAGCACATGCCCTTGACTTCTCTCGAATCTTCTCGAAACTCCGGCGGTGTTTCACCGTGCCTTTGCTTCGGGGTGGCGAGATCGATCAACTTTTTCTCGAATCGCCGCCGAAGTAGTGAGCGTGGAATTTACGCTCCAAATCTTTCCATCCGGCCACCGACTCGGGCGGCAAGGATGAGAACCACCGAAAAGCCGGGACCCGTCGGCCGAGGCGGGGAAGTAGCGGACCCCGAACGTCTCTTCGGCCGAACATTCCCCCCGCATGAGATAACGAGCGATATGCTCGACCGTGCTTGTCTCGTCCTGCCCAGAGAACTTTGTGAATTCCGTCGGTGGTTTTACCCTTGGCGGTAGGAGCACGTTATAGTACCACTCCGGAACGGCGGCCTGTAGGTGGGGCCCTGCATCCTTGGCTTGAGGCCGAACTGATTCTGCATCAATTCGGCCATCTTGCGAGCTAGGGCATCTTCCTCCTGAGCGCCTGCAGCCGGCGCGTACCCTGGGTGCGGGAAGGCGTCGAACGCCCCGTAATTCCCCACTTGATGATAGCCACCGCCGTATAGATCCCTCTGGAGCCAGTTGGTCGACGGAGCTATTCTTCGACTGGGGTCAAGTGGGGCCCCAGATGAGCCGAACGCTAGGTCTCCGTACGTGGGCTGGTACGGATTCGGCTGTTGCACAGGCTGACCTGTGCTGCTTTGTGGTGGCGGCAGGATTGGTTGACTTCCTGAAGCTTGCAGCGGAGGCTGAACTGGCTGCCCCCCAGCTCCCTGTGGAGGAGGTTGGAACGCTTGGCTCCCGGAGCTCTGAGGAGGGGGCTGCTGCACCGGGCCCCGCGGTGGCGGCTGAGAGCTTGATTCACCCGCCTCCACGGTGCTCTTTCCGCGTACGCCTTTCCGAACGCTTGCCCCGCGCCCGACCGAAGAGGGCCACCATCATCTGTTGGAGCGACCCAAGGAAAGCTTGGTTGTGCTTGGTGAGCACGTCGTCCATTGACTCTTGGAAGATCCGCGCGCATTCTTCCTTTTCTTGTTGGGTCGTTGCGTCGGTTTCTCCCGCAACAAGACTCCCGGGGGGTGCCATTCTTCAAATATGGTACACCACTTCGATTCTTCTTGAATGACATGAGACACTTCGTTGAAACCGATTCACGGCGTCTACGAGCCGCCGATGTTGCTGCGGGGAAAGCTCCTCAATGCCGACATCCAGGAGGTCTGTGATCTCAGGCATCCTGAACCAATTCGGCTGTTTCGTCCCACTGGGCGTGCCAAAAAGTGTGTTGACGCAAAATGTGCACTCAGCGCCAATCACACAGCAAGCCGAAAAGCTTAGCTTCGCACGCGCAGAAAGAAAGTGACGTGCCAGTCAATTTTTCCTGAAAATTAACAAAAGGGAAAACAGTTAAATACCAAAAATTGGAACCTACCGGGTGGTACCAGGCAGTTCCATATTTACGGCTAAGAAGCCAAGCAAGACGACATGTAGCTATGTGAAGCTACCCGTCAAAGAAACGCAACCATTCGGGTAATCACGAAGGAAAAAAGAACATTGCCGAATGGATGACGTAAGCATGACAACGATCGGTCTTTGAATAAACGAGGATGCATGTACAAAGCCATGACCGATCCTCAATGAAGGTTAACATTAAATGAAGTAAAGCACGAACATGATCATGTATTAAAATAAGCATGCATAGATCCAAAGCATTAGTCTACCGCATGTCTAATTACTTTAAGATCCGTCAGGCACGATCTCAAGCAAATCTATCCACCGCATGATACAACTTGCATGAAAGAACGCACCACTTTCCACAAATAGATCTATCCACCGCATGATACAACCTAAATATGGAAAGCTAGAAGCACACGTCTTTTAAAACATAAACAACGCACGTGATCTACTCGTGAAGATATAACCGAATGCGGTCGAACAACCGATTCGGGGTCCATGAAGAAGGAACAAACATTACCACGTGAATAAATCTATCAAGCTGAATTGGAAATCTAATCCACCGATGACTAGCTCCAAAGCAACCCAAAAACCCGCATCTACCGCATGATACCCGGTTCTTTCAAGATTTATACTAACACAGCAAGCTTGAACCCGCAACACGTAACAACCTAGATCGATCCGGTTTCGGCTATCGAAGAGCACGAGATCCACGCGTCAAAACACGAAACCTACTCTTGCACGGATCTTAAAAGGAGAAGAGCCGATCCAAACCCATCTAGATTGGGCAAAGAGTGTTACATGAATTAAAACATAATGCAAAACTCATGATAACACGGGGTAACTTAATGAATCCATTGGATCTTGCCAAAAGCCAATAGAGCCGATAACTAGCTTCGAGCTAGATCTTAGCCTACCGCATGGCTCGTGATCTAACAAGAAACCCTCTTGAACCAAGCTTGAATCTACCGCATGACACGAAGCATGGTAACAAGACTACTTGCATCGATCTAAATCCACCGCATGATACTAGACATGATACAAGGTTGCCGGTACTCACGGAGGTCGACGGATCGATTGGCCCTCTCGAAGAACTCGACGACACGACAAGGGACTCTAGGGTTTGGCGTAAGGCCGGTGTGTATTGAGGAATGAACGTGTTTTACATACATCCAGGGATCGTATTTATACCCCGCTAATTACAACCGCGAATGGATTCATTACCTAACTAAGCTTGATTGCCTATCCTTCCATTCGCTTCCCTCGATCGAGCCACGTCACCGTCCAATCCCGCAAAATCAGCTCTCTTGTTCCTTTGCCGAACCGGGGAGCGATAGCCGACCGCGGATCCTTCGCCGAAAATCTCCAAAGATGCCTTTCCTTCCACCCCGACGGACTCTTTTCCGAATTGGACCCACATGTCATACCCTTTACCAAATTTTGGTGTTAACAACGGTCCCCTCCCACGGTGGCGGGGATGGGCTCCTCCCCCCGGGGAGTAGGTGCGGCGGCACCGGGGTGCGAGCCCCGGCGCATGATGGCGCCGTCCCGCGGTGTCGGGCGTTAAATGCCCGTGTACGGGGCGGGCGCACGCGTGAGGGGCACCCTCGAGCGTGGCGGACCCCGCCGAGGGCGGGGCGTACCCTCGAGCGAGGCGGAGCCCGCTCGAGGGGAAGTGCCGCCCCTCGAGCGGGGTGATGCCCGCCCGAAGGGAGCGCGCATCCTCGAACGAGGCGGAGCCCGTTCGAGGGGATCCTTACGTGGGCCGCCTCGATGGGCCGTCGGAGTCCCCGTGGGGCCGTGTCCTGCATGGTTAGGCACCTGCATGGTTAGGCTTAACGTATTTGGGTTTTGTTGCGGGCTTTAAGTGAGGTTTTCCCCATTGTTTAAGGGGACCCCTAGGGCAATTCCCGACGTAGCCCCCGAGCATCCGTGGGTTTGCCATTGAGGCTCCCGCAATGCCGGAACCTACCGATAGGACGTTCTTGAAAGTGCATCTAGGCCCCTAGGTGGATTTTGGTGAATTGAATGACAAGGCGATTAAAGGAGTAATGATTTTGTCGAAGATTGTGAGCAGGTTTTCTTAACATATTCATGAGCAACCTTTGAAGTATTTTAATTATGGATGTATTTTATGGCTCACATTTACAAAGACAAGTATATGGTGCAAGACTTCATCAGTTTATTGAAAGAGAACAAGATGATGAGTATACACACTATGATTCTAAAAATTGGAAGCTTGCATATCCGTTGTCAATCAAGATCAAGCATTTGAAGCGGGATTTTCAAATGAAGGTTATTTGCGTGTGAAGCAAAGTGGAACTCAAAGTGGATTGGATAAGTGATGAAGAGATCAACCGAGATGTCTAGGGTGAAGGACTAAGCAATCTTTGGGGCCGTAGCTAAGCCGCCATAAGTGTTTTGCTAGGGTGAAGGTCTAGCATCCGTGGGGTCTCCAAGTATCATATTCAAACCTTAACCGAGGGAAGCTTTGCAAGTCATCAACTCGTTACGATTGGCAACATGGAGTGACCATGGATCCAAGTGTGCATTCTTATGCTATATGGAAAGATCCTAAGTCACTAGCTCAAGTATGGACGTGCTCAAGTCAAAGGCTATGTTGAAAGCCCTCAAGTGGTTATTGATCAAGTATGGCAAGAATTGAAGTTGTTCAAGCTCAAGAGGTCATCGAAGCTCTTTTATTCTTTTCTTGAGTATAGGTATGCCGTACTATCAAGAGGGATGCAACTTAGCGAGTTGACCAAGTCGAAGTGCTCTTTAGTTGACCTAAGTGAGATCTAGCCTTTGAGTGAGCTAACTAACCCTACTAACCTAACTCCGGGTCATTTCATCTTGGTGGTGAAGTGCTAGTTTCTTTAAAAGAGGTTTTGGAGGTAACTCGGGCATGACCGGTCCGACCGGTCGGAGGCACCGGTCCGGCCGGTGCCGCTAGCCCAACGGCTAGTTTTTCGTACACCGGTCCGACGGCAGGTGAGGCACCGGTCCGACCGGTGCTTGCCCGGGGACTAACGACTAGTTTTCTCCTTTGAGAAGTATAAATACCCCAAGCCCTCTTCAAGTGAGGGTTCTTGCTTCTAGTGTTTTTGCTTGAGGTCCCAAGCCATTTCCAACTAGCTCTAAGCCTTAGTGGCTCTCCCCAACCATCTCTTTGTGAGATTTGTGGATTCAAGCCATCATCTTTGTGTTGGGTTGAGAAAGTGAGCTTAGGAGTGACTTTGTGAGCTAACAAGAGCAGTTCCCATAGCTTGAGCACTTTGGTTTCGCGTCTACAAACTTTGGAGCATTTGTTACTCTTGGAGGTTTGCCTCCTAGACGGCTAGGTGTCGCCGGCTAGCTCCCAAGGTTGTGGTGAGCAGCGGGAAGTTTGTGAGGGCTGCGATCTTGCCTCTTCGTGGAAAAGATCACCTTAGTGGAAAGGAGGAAAGTGGTTGAAAGAGACCCGGCTTGTTGTGGGAATTGTCCCTTACAAGCTCCTCAACGGAGACGTAGCCATTCCTCAGTGGGTGGTGAACTTCGGGAAACAAATCCTTGCTTCTTCGTGTGGTTTGACTCTCTAAGTTGTTCATTCTAGCATATTACATTTGCTTCCGCTTCGATCTACTTGGGTGTGTTACTTGTGTGTGTAGGGCTCATTACTCTGCTTGTGATCATCTACAAAGGCCACACTCTGAGTTTAGTTCGTGCTAGAAGCCAAGAGGTGCTTGAAGTTGTTTTTGCGGAGTTCTTCGTGCTACACCGTGCCGCGCTGCGGTGAGGTGCACCCGGTCGACCCGTGTCACCCGTGAAGACCGGTGCTTGACCGGTCCGGCCGGTCACCACCACCGGTCCGACCGGTGGAGCACTGTCAGCTCAAGTGTTTGGGGAGAAAAAGCTTAATTTGCTCGTCACGCCTATTCACCCCCCCCCCCCCCTCTAGGCGACATCAAGGTCCTTTCAATTGGTATCGAGCTTGGTGCTCCGATTCGAGCTTAACCGCTTGGAGTTCTTCGATGTCGACAACTTGTGAGGTACCGTTTGAGCCTCTAGCTCTAGATGGCTCAAACTATTCTTCTTGGTGCTCTAATGTTCTCATTGCACTTAAGGTTTTGGGCCCTACCGCCGAGAGCATTATGGTTGTGAGTATCCTTCGAAAGGATGAGACGTGTGTCTCGCCAATGGACTTGGAGAAGAAGCAACTCAATGCCGTTATTACTAACCTTTTGTGTAGCCGTGTATGTAGAGAACTAAAGTACATTATCTTGAAGAGCAAAAAGATTTCCGAAGATGCTCATCTCATTTGGAAATTACTACTTGAGTTGGTAAACACCAAATGGGATGAACTCGAGAGCGATGATGAAGATGAGTCGGTGGAGATGTGCCCTACCTCTACAACATCCACTGAGCATCAAGCATCAAACCTCAAGCAAGAAGAAGAGCAAAGAAGCGAAGACGCCGTCCCTCCGCAGGGACCGGTCGACCGGTGACGCCCACCGGTCGGAGCCGGTGCCGACAGGGGCACACCAACTTGCTTGATGGCCAAGAAGGAAAAGAGAAGCAAGAAGAAGAGACAAGCCAAAGGGGCTAAGGACCGGAAGATTGAAGCCTCAAGCTCTTCGTCAAAAGAACTTGAACTTCTCAAATCCGAACTTGCATCTTTGGTTTGTAAGTATGAAACTTTGGCTAACAAATATGATCATGACATCAAATCCTTTGCTTGTAGAGCTAAATTAGAAGAAGATGCCAATGATGATCTAGAAGCCAAGTTAGCGAAGCTCACTAGCGAGCATATGGTGTTACAAGCTAATCACAATGAACTTGAACTTTCCTATGAGAAGCTTGTTGACTCTTATGCAACACTAGAGATAGCCCATGAGGTTGTGCTTTCATCGGTAAAATCTATACAACCTCCATCTCACACATGCACATGCTCACAATTTCAAGTTAATTTATCTTGCGCTAATGTTTGTTTGTCTCAAGGAAGCCAATCTAGCATTGAGCATGTACTTGTAGAATCTTGTGATGACCTCATTGTTGAAGAGAATGATAAGCTAAAGCAAGAGGTCGAAAAGCTCCAAAAGGACTTGTATGTGTTGAAGGAGAAGAGCAAAGTGCAACCTTCTCAAGATAACCGTGAAAGCATGGTGAAGAAGCTTGGGAAGGGATCAACCGCCACTAGCTCAACCCCTCGACAACATACAACATCCCACAAGAACAAGGTTCAAGAAAAGAGCGAGATTGGGGAAATCAAACCCCAATATCGCCCGATCAAGCACAAGGCACAAGAGTCACTCTCCAAGAAGCCTAGAGGCCCCAACAAGTGGAGGGTGTGCTACAAGTGCAGAGAGAAGGGACACCTTGCCGACTCGTGCCCAAAAGCAACAACGGGCGGTGGCTCGACCGTGCCGGTCGACCGGTGCATGCCACCGGCCGACCGGCCGGCCGGGCAGCCCCACTTCAAGCAAACAAGGCAAGGAAGCCACCTTCTCCAAGAACAAGTCTCAGAAGCAAGTGTAGAAAAGAAATTGCAAGGAATGGTGTGACCAACAAGAACAAAAGTCGCATTTGCTACGAATGCCGTCAAAAGGGTCACATGGGCAAGGATTGCCCAAATGGTAACATTCCAAAATCAAACCTTGTCCATTATGATTTCCATAAGCTTAGGAACGATAGGAATAGAACTTGTGCTATAAGGGAGATTAGTTCACCTCATTGTAGCATGAGGGCTATTTGGGTTCCTAAGCACCTTGTGACTAACCCAATAGGACCCAACAAGTGTTAGGAACCAAGAAATGCTTACCGAGCTTGCGGGTTGAAAGAGATGCATTGAGCACATGGTTGGAAGACTTGGAAATCTTGATGGATTCAATTAACCATGTGAAGAGCAAACTCATATAAATCGTGAAATCAATGTCATCTCGGTAACCAATGCGCTAAATTAAGTCTAGGTCACTTTTGGTCCTTGGTGAACACTCATGTGACGCTCTTCTTGCATGAGCAAAACATGAGGTAGTGACTTTGACTATTTTTATGAAAATTTACTTTCTCATGCCATTCGATGCTTTTAATGGCTCTCTTGTAGAGCAATGCCTTATCCTTGATTGCAGGATTTAAATTAGTGATACATTCACTCACTCAAGGAAAAGGGAAAGAAAAATCACCAAAATGATGACGAGTGGTGGTCACCGGCCTGACCGGTGACAGGCACCGGTCTGACCGGTGCCAACGCAGCAAGTGCAAATTGGTGGGTGACCCGGCATGAGTGCCCGGGTGACCCGGTACGCCTCTGTATGCTGCAGGGTGACCCGACACGAGTGCCCGGGTGACCCGGGATTGCCCAAATCATCAAGAAGAAGGGTGATTTGGCGTCAAAGGTTATGAGAGGCTAAACACATGTCAATTATTAAATCATTCATGTGTTGTGACCAAGTTTGGAATGAGCCTAACCGAGTTCTTAACTGAACAAAGTGCCTTGACCGAGAAATTCAAAATCTCTAGCACTACTTAAGGGGGAGCTCATTACAACACTTGAGTCACTTGTGGGACTAACAATTTCTTCTAAGTGATCTTGTAGTCTCATTCGTTTGTGCATCTCAAAGGAAGCTCTCGACAAGCGTAACTTCCAAAAGAACAAGTAAGACCTAACACCGTTTGAAATTTAATATATGCACAAATGAAATGGTCTTAAGGCAAAGGTATGTTTTCACAAAACTCATTGAAATACCGCAATGCATCTAGGCCATAACATCAAGCTAGTGTGCCATCCTTAGCATGTAATTGCTTCAAATGAACCTCTTGTGCTCCTCTCTAGATATTTGGTTGATATCTTCACTTCCACTCGTCTTTGTGTCTCGAGGATGAAGATATGAGCCAAATATGCTTGTTAGGGCATTAATTTGAAGTGGATGCATGCACTTGTGTGATATAGGATAGATTTTTCGAAAAATCAACTAGCATGTATAGGAAGTGTGATTTCTTTGAAAAATATTTGGTTCTTGGTCTTAGTGACCTAATCAACTTAGTTGTGACTATAGTTCTCCTTGTTTGATTGATGGCTAGTCACAATTAAGAAGATTCTCTCAAGTCCCTAAAATCCATTCTTATTTATCTCTCTCAATCTTGGAAGGATCAAGAATTCTCAAATAAATTGGTTAATCCTCCGTTCTTATAAGAATTGATGGTTTTTGGATCAATATCATCTTACTATCTCATATCCAAAACATCTCTAAAGGTTGACATGGAAATTCTTTGTTGTGGCTCAAAATCTGTTTCTCAAGGGCGCACCGGTCTGACCGGTGCAAGCCACCGGTCTGACCGGTGGTGACCTTGAAGTCACATAATCGTGTTTATGCAACCTAAGTGGATGAGAATTGTCCTATAACATATTTGGAGAAGTTTCAAGGAGCAAAATCTCAAAAAGGAGGAAAAGGGTCGGTACTACCGAGGGCGTGTCGGTTCTACCGATAAGGACTCTCTGTTGAATTTTATCAGGATCTTCGGTTCTACCGAGGGTGGGTCGGAAAAACCGATAAGGCCTCTCTGGCTTGACCAGCGGCTGTCACCGGTCTGACCGGTGACGCCCGGCGTCAGCCCGTGGGGCCACAGTAAAAGGAATCCTCTTTTACCCCCCCCCCTTCCTTCTCTCTCCTCTATCATTCACCTCCCTTGCAGCCAAACCGTGAAGCTCCTCCCCTCCTTCACCTCTCTTTCACCTCTATCAACCCCCATGGAGATTTGAAGATTCAACCAAGGAAAGGTCTCAAGATTGGAAGCAAAAGGATCTCCCAAGGCCCCTCTTCACTTTCCCCTTCGAGTTTCTTGGATTCACCTCGAGTTTCACTCTCCAAAGGTATTCAAACCTTTCTTTTGCCCGATCTCCTCACATGGTGCAAAGTTTTGAATTCCCTTCGGTAGAACATCTTCTCGAGATCACCTAGAAGACATTCCTATAGATCCATAACGTTTTGTTGAACACATTGTGAGAAATCACGAATTGGGGTCGGACGGCCTTCACCGGTCCGACCGGTGGCCGTCACCGTCCGACCGATGGCGCATGTCCAACCCCAAATTGTATTTTCTTCATGTTTTTCAACACATATCTATTCTAGGATGTCTTTTGTTCATCTAGACCAAATCTTAGATTGATAGCTTGTTGACGGTGAAAATCCGTCAACCTAGCCATGAGTTTACCTTCGGTGTTGGCATGAATTTTATACCTTATCCATTAGTACTAACCCCCGTGGTATAACAAGTTCACGTGTGCATGTCGTTTTTGGAGTTTAATGTTTATGCAGGGATTTAGTGTTGAATGCAAGACTTTCGGGGTAAGTTCATCAAGCACCTCATGACAAGACTTTGAAGCCCTGAACAAGTCATGCAATGAAGTAAAATTAACTCCAAGAAGCCGGGGACTTGATCCGAGAAGACGACATACTCCAGGGACCTGACCAGAAAAGTGCTGAATCTTCCAAGACAAGGAGTTGAGTCCAATTCGGAGAGAAACCGACGACATGGACCCGTATGCAGAAGGGGGAAGCATCCAGGAAGCAAGGGAACCGACCTCGGGCAAAGGAGCCCGCGGGCTGGGCCTAAATGGGCCCAGGCCGGCCGGCCCAGTCCGGTCGGCCCAGGCCCATTTAGGGCCCAAATTCGTCGTCCTTTGACCTAATTGCTTCTCAGGCTATAAATAGCCCCCTGACCGAGAGCCACGCAGAACCGAAGTCGTATTCCGCCGCCGAGGAGCAGAGAAGCTTGAGGGACACCAACTTGAAGATGAGGGTCGTGCTAGTTGTCTAGGGTTTCCCTGGCCGACGTGGGAACCTTGCATGGAAGACCACGTCGGAGCTCCGGAGCGAGGATCAAGATCGAGGGAGGGCCCCGGTGGTGATCTTGTTCATGTAATCATTCATGGTGAAGTTTGTAAGTGAATCCGATTTCTAGCGATTAAGTGCCTTCTCGATGATTTTGATTTCTTCTTGGTTTTGCTTCTTCTACGATCTAGTCTATAGCTAGATTACATAGGGTGCTCTTGTAGCCGCGGTGGCTAGAGGTGCATACCGGACCGGCCAAGTGATTTCAACTTGTTCTATCGAACTCGCCCTAAGCTCCCCGCATGAATAGGGATACGTTGTGACAGAACGGGGGTCTCGAAAGGCGGATGTTTTCGGAGTCGGATGGGAAGGCCACGATTTAAAGATGCTTTTAATGAGATTCGCTTTGCTATCTTCATCTATCTTGTTTGGAGCTACAACATAAGCATGATCTAGATTCTCTAGATTGGTTATCTCTTGCTTTCTCTTGCTACCTCTTTAGTAGATTAGATTAGATTCGTTTTCTTTATGAGTTAGTAGATTAGATGCAACTTGTCTTCATAAGATAGCTTACCTTGCTTTACTAGATTGAATCCTTGCGTTGCACATTGTTCCACGGATTCGATACCTTGGGTTCACCACTCGAGGGAAGAAGGGTCCCTTGACTACGACGGGAGACTTGTCCGCTTGCAAGTCACAAACGAACTTTGATACAACTATTAACCGTCAACAAGCCCCTTTTTCTGGCGCCGTTGCCGGGGAACAAGCAATCAAGATCCGATCTAGTATCGCTTATCTTTCAGCTTTTTCTTTTGATTTTCTTTTGCATCTCTTATGTTTGATCATCCTCAAAAAAAAAAAAAGAGTCAATCTAATCTAGTTTTGATTAACCCTAATTTTTCTTTTGTTAGATTTTTGTTTTATCACTAACCCTAACCGGAGATGGTTGGCTACCTCTCCAAGAAACCCAAAACTTTTTTGTGGATGATCCGGGAAAACTTTACGAGGCAAAGGTGACGTGCAACACAAGCTCGAAGGACCATCAAAATCTCCAAGGGAATCACCACCTCCAAGTCCAAAGGAAGATCAACCTCAACCACGGAGCGCGAGATCAAGCTATGCACCCGGGCATTGTTGATCTACCTATCATAAACCTTCAAGACGCCGGGAGGCCGTTCAAGATCAAAGTCTCAACTATCCGCATGACGATTGCGAGAGCCGAATGCATACGAGCTGGATTCCTTGAGTGGCATATCGGTTTACTTAAGAGGAGGATGGAGAAGATGGAGATGGAGAAAGAAGCTCAACACCTAAAGGCTACCAAGGCAAGATCCACATGCAAGGAGCGTGAAGTGTTCATCGTGATAAAGATGCTAGACGCAAGTGGGACAACTTGCTTGGGACAACCGATTGGTGACAAAGAAGAATATCCGAGACAACTCCAAGGTCCCAAGACGGCGAAGGCTACTCAAACTCATTCGGGAGAGATGAAGGATCACACTAGAGACCATGAAGATCACGACCGAAGGACCGGAGTTCGAGATGCCGAGCCACAAGGAAGTTGTTGCATCCGTCAAGACCAAAGGACAAAGCCGACCGTGAAGACCAAAAAAAAATGACTAAGCCAAAGTGGGTACCCAAGATTGCAACGCCCGCAAAGAGCGTTGATCCGGAGTAATCAAGTGAAGAAGTCTAGCCATGGACTATAAACGGAGCGCTAGGCGGGAGGCAACCCGTTTCGTCGAGTCAAGAATAAGCTACCGGGAGGACAACCCGATTCCAGGTTTTTCAAGTCTTTTTAAATTTAATTCAGTTCTGAATTTTAATACGCAAAACCTTAGACTTAGAATGGTTGAACAATATTAGAGACATAATTCTTGGTTGAATATTTTGCTTGATCATGAACCCTTTACATGAACCATCCTATGTGCTTGTTTGATTCTTTTCTTTTCGAGAAACCCTCAACCAAATAATTTCAGAACCTTAACTCAACCTTTCACCCTCATTATGGTGCTGAGGTTGACTTATTTTTCATGCTAAAACCACACGAGTAGAGCCACGACTTGTATCTAGATGTTATTTAAATTTCAGCATGCGGTAGGACTCGCGTGAACCTAGAATCTTGATTTTTGGTTGGTTTAAAAATCCATATCCTTGGTTTCTCTAAGATTAGAATTTTTCTAAGCCTCACTTAATTTTATTTCATTCAAAATCTCTCTCATCTAATCAAAATTAGGACCTAAACCTATGCCCCCATGATCAAGCCGGGAAAAGCTTGCTCTCAACTAATGAAGGCAAACTATACCGGTGAGACCAAAATCGACGTAATAAAAATATATTTTCGACTTGCATTTGTTTTTAATGGTTTAAAAACTTCTCTAAAATTATGTTCGAGCTCTTGCATGGCTCTGAAAAATATTTTTAAATTTCGAAACTAGAGGAGTGCTTAGCCTTAAAGGGAGGCAATCTAGTTAACCTAACCATGCATGCACCATGATACATCACGGGATGCCCCTCCAACATATTTAAACCACATGCAAAGTACAAGCATGGGGGGGCAGCCAAGGCTTTGTTTTGTAGGAATATCATGGATACATGTGAGGCAAGGGAGTATGGAAGTGAGTCAAAACATGAAGCATCAAGTGGAAGGACCAATAAAGGAGTGGACGAGAGCGTTTGGGCGATGCAACTCGTGGAGCACGCGGGCGGGGAAAGTTGCGAGAGGTGAAATGATCGTGCTGGAAGAAAGACGAGGCGGGGAGGAGCACCGAGGCCGACCTCACCTACATAAGGAGCCCCCCGGCTCCCGTTTTCCGCGAGCAAGCTTCCCTCTCCTTCCTTTGTTTGTGTGTTCAAGTTTGTGTGCTCAAAACCTCCGTAGACATAGCCAACCTTCCCAAGCTTGATAGCTCAAAAAAAAAAAAAATCCACATCCTTAATCCACTCAAAGTCCGGACTCCAAAATAATATTTGTGTACCTTGTTACCGGGTGAAAACCCCGGATATTTATTTGTGAGGGAGAGCACCTGCAATCAAGGAAGAAACTACAAGTCTTTTCACCGAAGAAAAAGGGATCATCGTCGTCTAAGCCATCATCGACAACCTCTTCGAGGAGGCGCTCGGTTTCCGAGTTTCCTTGGAGTATGGAGGAGGACACGGCACCGCCGAGGAGGAACCACACTCTTCTCCTTGGTGGCATGAGGGCCACACAAAACTCGTTTATTAGGTTTACCAAACCTCAATAACATATGGAGGAGCCGCCCGTCCAACCTCACCACTTGACACGATCATCCGCTCCACCTCCATATGCTCCGCGGTATTCCGAGGGGTATGTCATCATGACGGAGGAGGAGAAGAAGCTCGCTCACCTTAAGTAGAGGCTTGTAGCGAACGTCGACATCGACGACCAAGCTCTCCACATATTGGGTTTCACACGGGACACCGGTGCAATTCTCTAGCGGAGTGTCGGCAAACACCCACAAGAAATTCGCCTAGGAAATTTTCATGACCATGGCGCATAACCTTGATGAAGGAGTGCTGAGTCTCTCATTCCGTTGGAGGGAGCCCACAAGAGGAGAAGAAGGAAGACGCCGTTGGAAGGGTAACCTTGATCAGTGATGCTATTTCTAGCACCTTGATGGGGTAATCTCCTTTCATCCATGGGGTGCATTCGATCTTGAGATGTAATCGAACTTTGTTGGATTATCTATCTATCATCTTGTGCTGAAAATACTTTAATGCTTAAGGCTAGCAACCATGCCATAAAGGGAGTAGGGCTCCAATGCTTCCTTGGATCCATTCAACACAAACCCCGATAGATCAGATTGGTTTTCATGTTCGAAACGATTGCATGTTCTAGTATCGTAGACCCATGGGCGAGTGTCTCCTATTTTCAAAAGGGAGCTCCGAAACAAGTATGTGCATGAAGGCACATGGGAAGGTTTTTGGAGTATGATCACGGGAAGAGACCATCAACGAAGAAATACTATCCGAACCCCATCATCCAAGTGTGTCACTTTTGTGCAAGTGGATTTTTGGGGAGAATAAGAGAGACATAGATAACCAACACGGAGTTGAATTGGATTTACTCGCAGCCAATCAACCCTACTCACCTATGATCAACCGGTGGTGTTGTGGCAACATCGGATTCGGGAGATCGGGTTGTTACCTCTCCATGTTGACTATCTCTTTAAAACCGGGTATTACAAGGAACCCAAATCATCTCCTACCCGGGACTTCCCTAGGAATATATGAAGAAAGGAAAATATAAGAGTGAAGATGAGAGAGGAGGCTTACAAGTGGCCTAGGTGAATTTGCCCCTTCCGGATTGAAGATTAAGACTTTTCTTGAGGGGAAGAAGATCGGTTAGAGGAAGGACTTCTTGTGCCGGCGAAGAAAAATAAAGGAGAAGAATTATAGGAGAAGGATCTTCCACGACCCAAGAAGGAGGTGCACAACAAAATTATGTCCCACCACCGGGAGAAACCCCGCGCCGTCAAATTACTACGGTGGTGTACCAATGCAAGCATGGGGGAGTGGTGCAGCCATACCCCCACCATTTTTGCGGTGCCCAACGTAGCCTTTGCGGAGCCATTTGCACACCTTCCTCAACCACAACAAAATGTGGCCACCATTGGAGGATACGCTGCAAGGAACATGCAAATTATTGCAGCCATCCAAACCAATGCCAACTAAATGGGTGAAGGAAATGCAAACGTCGCTTATGTGCTTGGACACCTTCACCTAGCACCGTCAGACAATTCATAGGAGGAGTGGTGCATTCCTATTGCAAGTAAGGGTACAACAACCAAGACTTTCAATATCAACCACCGGCGGAAGATTAGAGAGAAGAGGAGCTTTAGTTATCTTTCCTTTACCCCCTTTTCTTTAATTTTCAGCTTGTATGCACCTATGTTTGCGTAGTATTTTCAGCTTTGCTTTAATTTTCAGTTTTTAGTTTAATTTTCAGCATGTATCTTAGTTTTTATTTTCATCATGAATAATGTCACCACCAAGTTTTTACCTTTGGTAAAGTTACAAAGTTTGTGCCATGATGATATATGATTATAATTGCCGCTTTGTTTATCTTTGTAATTGATTTATGCATGTTTAACCTAGTGCTCTCTTAAAAATACAAATCTGAAATTATCTAAATGCTAGCTCAATCTTCAGCGGAGGTTATGATTAAAATAAAGACCCATAGTGTTTTATGTGCTCTCAAGTTTTGAATAGATTGAAGATGTCTTTTATGTTCAAAAATATTGCTAACCTTGTCACAAATATCACTTGTGTGTTGCTCAACCTATCCAGAGCCTTATATATATTTGAGTGCATAAACCTTAGTGTACAAGATTTATTTTTGAGTGCGTTATTGCAGGCCATGATTTCTCTGGCCCGAGACTAAGAAGCTGGTCATTCCGTTTTTGCGTATCTATCTTTTTGCTAGCCTTTTATCCGTGCATTGTGTATCCCCGCATCGGTGATCTCACAAACTTCGCCGGATATCCACCCTTAAACCAAATATCATCTTTTTGTGACTACCTCCTTGACCACAACCTATCATTGAGGATGGATCATCAATTCAAGGAAGATCGCAAGACGGTGCCAACGTTGAAGATTTCAAGTATCTCTCCAAGGAAAATATCTCCGGTACCTACCTTATTTTTCGCCTCTTTGCTCGAGGACGAGCAACGTCTAAGCATGGGGGAGGAGGTAGGTACGGTGCTGCCTTAGAGTTCAAAAGGGAGTATTTTAAAAAAAATATATATAATGATGAAAGAAAAAAAAAAAATTCGGCGATGTACATGACTTCCAAGGTGAAGAAAGAAAAAAAATATATATATATAAGAAAGAAAGAAAGAAAAGAATGAGAAATATAAGAAAGAGAAGAAAAAAAAAATATATTTGTGCGTAAAATGAACTCCCAGGTTCTCTAAGAGTGCATTCAAGGCTTCAAGATAAAAAGATCCATTCTCATTTTCCAACCATGTGCAATCCGATAACGAGGACTTCTTTTGTGCCTCGGGATCACTCTCTCGCCATTTGCACATGTCCACCTATCTAAAAGTGTGTGTATTTTTCTCTTTCCCCTCCTTGATTTAACATTATTTTCCAATGACCTTTTTGACGAGTCTCGGTAAGACCATGAGAAGCTTGTCTTGTTTTGACAACACCTCATTTATAAAATCTTGTTAGGACTAAACTTTCCCAAAGCTCCATATAAAAGCCTGCCACATATATATGAGAGGGAAAGGAGTAGAATATATAGGCTTGAGAGACAAGTGAGATGAGAGTTCATGAGCAATACATGAGATGATTTAAATTTGTGAATTTGGTTTAGCTTTTCTTATCTCGTTCTTCATTTCAAAAATTCTCGAGATCTATTTAAAACTTTGTGAGCATGTTAATACTTGTGGGATAAGCTTAATAAGAATCTACCCTCCGTAGAGGTGAAGGCTAGTACATTATGGAACTTTAACGAATTAAACTTTTGAGAGCATTATGTTTTCTCATGTATGATCAAATGCAAAGTTTAAACATTGTTTAGCAATGATGATATCCATCGAAGGCTTACTCGAGGACGAGCAAGGTTTAAGCATGGGGGAGATGTTGACGGTGAAAATCCGTCAACCTAGCCATGAGTTTACCTTCGGTGTTGGCATGAATTTTATACCTTATCCATTAGTACTAACCCCCGTGGTATAACAAGTTCACATGTGCATGTCGTTTTTGGAGTTTAATGTTTATGCGGGGATTTAGTGTTGAATGCAAGACTTTCGGGGTAAGTTCATCAAGCACCTCATGACAAGACTTTGAAGCCCCGAACAAGTCATGCAATTAAGTAAAATTAACTCCAAGAAGCCGGGGACTTGATCCGAGAAGACGACATACTCCGGGGACCCGACCGGAAAAGTGTCGAATCTTCCAAGACAAGGAGTTGAGTCCAATTCGGAGAGAAACCGACGACATGGACCCGTATGCGAAGGGGGAAGCATCCGGGAAGCAAGGGGAACCGACCTCGGGCAAAGGAGCCCGCGGGGCCGGGCCTAAATGGGCCCGGGCCGGCCGGCCCGGTCCGGTCGGCCCTGTGCCCATTTAGGGCCCAAATTCGTCGTCCTTTGACCTAATTGCTTCTCGGGCTATAAATAGCCCCCCGACCGAGAGCCACGCGAGAAAAGAAGTCGTATTCCGCCGCCGAGGAGCAAGAGAAGCTTGAGGGACACCAACTTGAAGATGAGGGTCGTGCTAGTTGTCTAGGGTTTCCCCGGCCGACGTGGGAACCTTGCATGGAAGACCACGTCGGAGCTCGGAGCGAGGATCAAGATCGAGGGAGGGCCCGGTGGTGATCTTGTTCATGTAATCATTCATGGTGAAGTTTGTAAGTGAATCCGATTTCTAGCGATTAAGTGCCTTCTCGATGATTTTGATTTCTTCTTGGTTTTGCTTCTTCTACGATCTAGTCTATAGCTAGATTACATAGGGTGCTCTTGTAGCCGCGGTGGCTAGAGGTGCATACGGACCGGCCAAGTGATTTCAACTTGTTCTATCGAACTCGCCCTAAGCTCCCCGCATGAATAGGGATACGTTGTGACAGAACGGGGGTCTCGAAAGGCGGATGTTTTCGGAGTCGGATGGGAAGGCCACGATTTAAAGATGCTTTTAATGAGATTCGCTTTGCTATCTTCATCTATCTTGTTTGGAGCTACAACATAAGCATGATCTAGATTCTCTAGATTGGTTATCTCTTGCTTTCTCTTGCTACCTCTTTAGTAGATTAGATTAGATTCGTTTTCTTTATGAGTTAGTAGATTAGATGCAACTTGTCTTCATAAGATAGCTTACCTTGCTTTACTAGATTGAATCCTTGCGTTGCACATTGTTCCACGGATTCGATACCTTGGGTTCACCACTCGAGGGAAGAAGGGTCCCTTGACTACGACGGGAGACTTGTCCGCTTGCAAGTCACAAACGAACTTTGATACAACTATTAACCGTCAACATAGCTGCTCAGGGTTGAATGTGGGAGCAATTGGCTCGTTTCAGGTGGCACGGCCGGCCCGATGCAGGGTGCCCTCACCGTCCGACCGGTGTGGCCCAGTAGCGGAACGCACCCAAGTGTTCCGAACTTTCAAGAATCAATTCCAATTCAATTCAATCTTTTTTCCTAGAGTCTTATACACTCTTGTCATCCTATTTGTGACTCGGGACAGCGGCTATGGTGCGGGAAAAGGAAGGGGCAAAGAAAAGAAGAGAAGAAGTCCTCACTCGCCGAGGAGCTATCCCCGGTGATTTTGGGGAAGGGGGCGACAGCTCGTCAACATCAGCGACAAGAGATTGAGACGCCGCTCAGCCCAAGCAAGTACTGAGGATCCCGACTTAGGAGGTGACACCGGAACTAGCAGTGATGACAATGTCGAGGATGAGACCTTTCCGGGTCAGTTTGAGCTGAGGAGGCACCAGGAGGCTGGGTCAGACAGTGATGAGGATGAGTACGAGGATGAGGAGGATGAGGAAGAGGATGTGGATGCCATGGACGAGGATGACGACGATCAGGGTAGGTTGAGGATCATGCCGCCCACTTACATTTACCCTGACAGGCCAGTGAAGTACCACGGGGCTGGCATGACCAAGGCCCTAAAGAAGCTGAGGGACAAGAACCCATATGAGGAGGGCAAGACCGCGTCGGATCCGAGGTTTTGGGCTAAATTTCAGCAAGATTACTATGCTACAGTGATTATAAAGAAGCCCAAAATCACTCACAAGGCACAATATGTGGATTGGGAGCATATGGCTAGGAAAGGAGACCCTATATTTGATGAAGTCATGAGCAATTGTGAGAGACAAAGGGTCAAAACACTCATGGGGTTCCGACAGGATTGGAACAAGGAGATCATCGCCCAGTTCTTTGCTACAGTGCACTTTGGTCACATTGAGACCGATAGGGCTATGATTTGGATGACCAACGGCCAAAAGTACTCCATTACCTTCCACAGATTCTTGAGATGCTTTGGGATCATGGCGGGAGATGGGGAGTTGAGGAAGCTCCATGACGAGGGAGAGCTGGAGAAGGATGCTTTGCATGTGATGTACCCTCGTGGTGAGCATGCCAACTATGGGAAGGTGAAGAACCTCTACACCTACTTTGCTGTCCTAAATAGGCTCCCGAGGGTGTCTATTACACCTAGAGATGGAAACCCCTCGAAATCACAAAGTTCCAGAAAAATTTGATGGTGGCTTTGAGGCCGGGAGCTCCGGAGTTTAGTGTTGGGGATTTTATGTGGCAAGAGATCAAGCACTTATCCGAGGACCCCAAGAAAATTTGCAGCTATAGTCCCTACATCATGTACATGATTGAGAAAGTTGCAAAGACGGAGTTTCCGAAAAATGTGACACACAAGCCTCTGAAGCTCAATCCTAGCAAGAATCCTCGATTTCCATCTCCTAGAGTTGAGCATGCACCAGGTCAGGAGGAAGAAATATTTGAGGAGGGAGCAGCTCGACCAGATCTGCCTCAGGCAGGTGCTCAGACCGGCACCGGTCTGACCGGTGCTGAGCACCGGTCTGACCGTGGGGTGGTGGCGCCTAGACAGACTCGCGCAGTCCACCTCCTCTTTGCGGAAGTTTCTCAACTTCATTTTTGGGATGTGCAAGAGCCAGCATGACATTCAAGTTGAGCAACAAAGGTCGAGAAGGGCTAATAAGCAAATGAGGGACACGATGAAATTGATGCACAATGCCCAAGGTTTTCAACCTCCTCGCTCTCCACCGTCTCCAGAGCCTCCACAGGTTGAGATACCGTCCTTTGAGGAAAGGATGAGGGGATGGGACAACTCTGACTTGCTTAACCAATATGGGCCCATGTTCTTCGAGTCTGGGCAAGGACAAGGATCGTCTTCATCGGTTCCTCCTCCACCTCCACCCTTTGTACCTCCTCCTCCGAACGTAGCTGGATCGTCTCACTTCATGGGAGAAGAGCAAGCACCCCCACCTCCTCCACCTCCCGAGAAAGTACAAGATTGGGGCGCTCGCTTCTCCGCTGAGATCTTTGGCTACAACCCTTACTTCTATGGTAAAAACTGCGCTCACATAGCTCATCCATCTCAAATCAACATCTCAGAGTCGATTTACCTAAACTCTCCTTTGCATTGGATTCTTGACGACTCTCAAATAGGAGGGAGCTCTTACCCGGGAGACGGATCTCAAGGACAGTGATCGACAGCTGCTTCTTCTCCAGGCCCTTCTTGGATGCTTGATGACAAAGGGGGAGAAGAATCGCGATTAAAGCCACAAGCCTCGCGCCGTCCGGGTTGTCGTTCGCGTTGCACCGGCCTCGACGGTGGCCCCGCACCGGCCCGACCGGTGCCTCGCCGGGCCGATGAGAGAAGCCATGTAATAAGTTAGAACTTTAACTTAGTGGACTTGAGAACATTTGTGTGAGTGCTACCGTGTTTTAAACCTTATTGTAATATTTAAGCGACTTTATTGCTAGTTTGTAATGCGTGAATTGAATGATGTTTGTTTGTGTTGGCTAAATGGAGCAAAGTGATCTAAACCACTTGCAACCCCGGCATGATCACCTTGGACCAAATAGCACGCACTTCTCGTTGCTTTGTGCGGCCGACCGGACTCCGACCGGGTCGGGGGCACCGGCTCCGACCGGTGCCGCCCGCCTGGTTGGGCCGGGCCGGGACTCGACCGGTCCGACCGGTCCGTGGGCACCGGCTCCGACCGGTGCAGCCTAGTCGGCTCACTTTCCTTTGCTTTGTGCATATCTTGTCATACGCATCACGGATTTTATTTTGTCGTTCACACATGTTGCACTCCACTGATTCTAAGATATAGGGGGAGCTCACACGTGTTTTCTTCCAAATTTGTGCTATAGGCATTTAAGGCCAACTTTTTGAAATCCAACTCAAAGCACAAATTAAGGGGGAGCTCTAGCTATATCTAAGAATCTAAATACGCTTTATCGTTTTATTTGTAAGCTTTAATCGAGTTGTCATCAATCACCAAAAAGGGGGAGATTGAAAGTGCATCTAGGCCCCTAGGTGGATTTTGGTGAATTGAATGACAAGGTGATTAAAGGACTAATGATCTTGTCTAAGATTGTGAGCAGGTTTTCATTATATATTCATGAGCAACCATTGAAGTATTTTAATTATGGATGTATTTTATGGCTCATATTTACAAAGACAAGTATATGGTGCAAGACTTCATGAGTTTATTGAAAGAGAACAAGATGATGAGTATACACACTATGGTTCTAAAAATTGGAAGCTTGCATATCGCTTGTCAATCAAGATCAAGCATTTGAAGCGGGATTTTCAAATGAAGGTTATTTGCGTGTGAAGCAAAGTGGAACTCAAAGTGGATTGGATAAGTGATGAAGAGATCAACCGAGATGTCTAGGGTGAGGGACTAAGCAATCTTTGGGGCCGTAGCTAAGCCGTCATAAGTGTTTTGCTAGGGTGAAGGTCTAGCATCCGTGGGGTCTCCAAGTATCATATTCAAACCTTAACCGAGTGAAGCTTTGCAAGTCATCAACTCGTTACGATTGGCAACATGGAGTGACCATGGATCCAAGTGTGCATTCTTATGCTATATGGAAAGATCCTAAGTCACTAGCTCAAGTATGGACGTGCTCAAGTCAAAGGCTATGTTGAAAGCCCTCAAGTGGTTATTGATCAAGTATGGCAAGAATTGAAGTTGTTCAAGCTCAAGAGGTCATCGAAGCACTTTTATTCTTTTCTTGAGTATAGGTATGCCGTACTATCAAAAGGGATGCAACTTAGCGAGTTGACCAAGTCGAAGTGCTCTTTAGTTGACCTAAGTGAGATCTAGCCTTTGAGTGAGCTAACTAACCCTCCTAACCTAACTCCGGGTCATTTCATCTTGGTGGTGAAGTGCTAGTTTCTTTAAAAGAGGTTTTGGAGGTAACTCGGGCATGACCAGGTCCGATGCGGTCGAGGCACCGGTCTGACCGGTGCCGCTAGCCCAACGGCTAGTTTTTCGTACACGGTCCGACCGGTGTGAGGCACCGGTCTGACCGGTGCTTTGCCCGGGACTAACGGCTAGTTTTCTCCTTTGAGGGGTATAAATACCCCAAGCCCTCTTCAAGTGAGGGTTGCTTGCTTCTAGTGTTTTTGCCGAGGTCCCAAGCCATTTCCAACTAGCTCTAAGCCTTAGTGGCTCTCCCCAACCATCTCTTTGTGAGATTTGTGGATTCAAGCCATCATCTTTGTGTTGGGTTGAGAAAGTGAGCTTAGGAGTGACTTTGTGAGCTAACAAGAGCAGTTCCCATAGCTTGAGCACTTTGGTTTCGAGTCTACAAACTTTGGAGCATTTGTTACTCTTGGAGGTTTGCCTCCTAGACGGCTAGGTGTCGCCGGCTAGCTCCCAAGGTTGTGGTGAGCGGCGGGAAGTTTGTGAGGGCCGCGATCTTGCCTCTTCGTGGAAAAGATCACCTTAGTGGAAAGGAGGAAAGTGGTTGAAAGAGACCCGCTTGTTGTGGGAATTGTCCCTTACAAGCTCCTCAACGGAGACGTAGCCATTCCTCGGTGGGTGGTGAACTTCGGGAAACAAATCCTTGCTTCTTCGTGTGGTTTGACTCTCTAAGTTGTTCATTCCGGCATATTACATTCGCTTCCGCTTCGATCTACTTGGGTGTGTTACTTGTGTGTGCGGGGCTCATTACTCGCTTGTGATCATCTACAAAGGCCACACCCCGAGTTTAGTTCGTGCTAGAAGCCAAGAGGTGCTTGAAGTTGTTTTTGCGGGTTCTCGTGCTACACCGGTCGCCGGTGAGGCGCACCGGTCCGACCGGTGTCACTGTGAAGACCGAGTGCTTGACCCGGTCCGACCGGTCACCACCACCGGTCCGACCGGTGGAGCACTCGTCGACTCAAGTGTTTGGGGAGAAAAAGCTTAATTTGGTCGTCACGCCTATTCACCCCCCCCCTCTAGGCGACATCAAGGTCCTTTCAATTCCAACGATCCTTCGTCTTCCGCTTTCGAATCTACAAAATCCAGCTTTTTAGCTTGTGCTTCGCGTCTCCTTAGCCTGTAAAGTTTTTCTGAATCATCCACAAAATTATTGGGTCTGTTGGAGAGGTAGTCGTCCATCTCTTGTTAGGGTTAGCAATAAACAAAACATACACAAAACGAAAAATAAAAACAAATCTAATAAAACTAGGGTTAGACAAACTAGATTAGATTGATTTTGAGGATTGTCACACCTGATTTTCTGAAGAAAACCAAATGCATCTCATATGTGCGCCAGGATCAAGTTTACACACATATGATAGACGTCATGAGTGAAATATCAGTAAATAACAATAAAAATGTACAAGAGTTAAACCATTACAATATCTCTTTATTACACTCAGACGTTAGACTCGAAGGTATTTACGCGAACAACGATAACTATGAAGACGCGACTCCATCTTCATCTTCCACAGGCATATGACTGGGGGCACGCAAGCCTCAGAATTCATCGTAGTCGCTGAAGTACTCTTCTCTAGTATTCTCCTTTGAACAGCGGGTAAGCAAGGGTGAGCACACTTATGGTTGGAGCTCAGCAAGTGGGGAAAGATGCAAGGCTATCAAGGATCGGCTAAGAGTTTGTTGCCGTTAGCATTTTAATGTTTATCAAATTTTATTAGCAAGCACCTATTACTAGATGTAATTTTATACCATCCCAATTAAAAAGACTTTAGAAAACTTTCCATCTCAAACCATACATAAACCACAATTTAATTTCATCTTCAAGTTTATTAATCATGTGATGGTCCAGGCCGCTCTTGACCGTGAGCACGGCTGATCGATCAGTTTAACACTCTGCAGAGGTTGTACACTTTCACCACAGCTCGCGTAAAAGTTCCGAAGAACTTTAGACCCAACCACGCATGTGCTGATCAGGCACAATACCACACTTCTGAGGTGTGATTGCATAGGGACGCTACGAAGCCTTTACAAAGATATGCAAAAGCAGCAACACCCACGACAGTTACAGCTCGGGGCGGACCATATCCCTCCCTAGTATTTCACCCCTCTATAATGCTCAGCAGGGAGACTTAGATGTAACCGACGCACGAGGAGCAAAGAGCTGGTCCTATAAAAAAAATAAACACTATCTTGGTGCATCAATCTGTCGAATATAAATATGGTGGAAACTTAGCCTGAGCTAAACATATAGATGTTGGATAATGCTAGCCAGAGCTGAACATTCTTGTGCTATGTTTTGTTTTGAAAAGGGCATTCCACTTATCATGTCAAACACACATTATGCGGACTCGAAAGCTCTGAAGCTGCAAAGTATTTCACCCCTCTATAATGCTCAGCAGGGAGACTTAGATGTAACCGACGCACGGGGAGGGGCCTAGGACCCAGGTTTTGCAACCACACAACATCATCGAATACTCATAACGAGAGTCAAGCAGTTAAAGGACGAAGAACACACATAGGAGAAGTAGAACCCCACAGGTCCAGCGACCCTTAGATTGCCATGGCCAAGCCCCCGAGCGTGTCGAGGTGGAGGGGAACATAGCACAAGATAAAAAATTTGAACCCTCAGGTCTGGCGACCTACGTGTTGGCATGGCCAAACCCCCGAGCATGTCGAGGGGGAGGGATCAGAAGAGTAGGCAAAAACATGTAGAGCAGGGTTAGAAAATAAATTGAAGCCGTAAACTAGTTGATTTAAACTGGCACTTAGCTTGCGCGTAGCCGAGAAGATCGTTGTCGTCGACACGAGCTGAAGCCTTGTTGAACTGCCGGGACGTCGAGGAGGTCGGGCGAACACTAACCGGATCAGTGGTCGCATTGCTGCTGCAGACGCTCAGCTGTACTTCCATCAGGTGCCTTAGTACATGGCAGGCCGCATGGGCAAATGCCTCTTCACGTAGCTTCCTGTAGATGATGATTTCTTTTTTACGGAACGGACCAGAAGTCGGCCCCGTGCTCATGCCGCAGTTGATGGATTGTACACAAGCCCAAGAGACCTGATCCATATGGAGCTGGTCGAGTCATTGTAGACTTGTCTTAGAAAGGAAAGGTAAATAAAGAAAATATTCCTTGTTCGTGTACGTGCAAGACATGTAAACGTAATCAACATTGTAGACTTGCCGGTGCTCGGTCCTTCGGAGATGTTCATAGACGTAATGGTTTGCGTACGTGTATTCATGGGTGAGTGTGTGTGCGTGTTTTGAGCGTCTGCGTTGTACTGTGTGATTATAAAAAACTAAACAAATGTGTGCGGATCGATTTCATCGATCCAATGTTTTTCGGATGGTAGCGGGGGCTCGCCCCCTCCCCCACCCCGACGAAGAGGAGAGCCTTGTTGATAGGTGCTGGCCCGATCTTCCGAGAGGTAGACAGGTATAAGTCGATTGGTGGAGGCTCGACATTGACGATCTGACTTCAAATCAGCACGATTCGAACCCTCGCATGACCACTACTCTGCTAGTTATCAACCAATCACAACTTAATTGACCTCTCCAATTGCCACGAAGGCATTCCCTGCAAGTGAATCGAGAACACAAGCAAAAAAGTAAATTGCGCAATTTGATAATTGCATATATGAATTGAAACAAAGAGAAAGGGGTTCGAGTGATCACAAAAGGATAATCGACACATTAATGACAAACAAGAATGGGGGCTCTCATTCACAACAAACGAACTCGACATTACAGTGACTATAAAGATAGTTTGATCATCGACAAAAAATCACAAACTCAATAAACAAAATCCAACTCTAATGGCGACGGTGACTGGGTTTTTATGACTAAGCGGGCGATCTAGGATTGGGGGCGGGGGCTCCTATATGGCTACCGGAAGGTGGATAAGGGTTGAAACTTGCAACCCACCAAATCCCATCTAAACTTACTGGTTATTATTTTCCAAACATCCCATATCATCATTATTAATTACAAAATGTTACAAAAATTTTCAACCAAAAAATTGAATCAAATTTTTTCATTAAAAGTAGACTAACATTTTTTTTGGAAAAGTTGCACCAACATTTGTTTAGAGAAAATGTTGACTGACATTTTCCCAAAACATTTATCAACATTTTTCAAACAAAAAGTTCAAAATTTTTTGTTTCTTTCGCAGATTCGGCGGTCGGCGGCCGAGGTGGCGCGCGGGGGGCGGCAAGGGGCCGGCCGCGACCGCGTGTGGCACGTGGGTCGAGGCGTGGTGTTGGGCGGCGCAAAGCACGCTGGTCGGCGCATGCAAGCTGGCTGTCCGCCGGCATGGGGTTGGGAGCACATCGTGGCGGAGCCCCCAACAGATCGGGGAAGGGAGGAAGGAAGGGGAGAGGGGGTGTGAAACTAGAGTTTAGATGTGAGATCCAATGATTTGTGGTTTATACGATTCTCAAACATTGAAAGTTTCGACTCATTCCCACCTTCCGGAAGATATATGGGATTTCCCGTTGGGGACAACCTGGGAGGGATGCCCACAACTTGGGTTGAAGGCCCGACTCGATACATAGCCAAATTGACCCAAAAGAAGGTGACACAACGTCTTTTCACGATCACACAACATGATCCACTAGAACCAAAACGACGGGGGCGACATCCCCTTTCCAACTCATCTTTGCACCTCTCGTTTCGATGTCAGAGGAGTGAGATATCAACAAAACCGTGCATGGATGTCAGTTGAATCTGAAACGAACGTAACAGCTGAGTTGGAGACGACTTGTAACTTGAGGAAGGACGTGACATGTGTATGTTGGGGCCATACTATTCAGTGCGCGCTCGGAGCGCACGATTCTCCAACAGAGGACCTCCCACCCGTCGCTTTTCTTTTTGGGAAAGGTGAAAAATCGGTAACTTTCCATTTTTGGAATATAATAACTTGTACACATAAATTTGATGCATAAATTCAAGTTAGAAATTTTAAATTTTTATCAGATAATTGTTAAGAACAACTTTGACATCAGCCCATGTGCAAAACTTGTGCATGCAACTTGTATGCATAATACTTTTGAAAAATAACTGATACGCGTAACTTTTTTTCAAACATCAGTTCTATTTTTCCATTTTTTGAACTTATACACACAACTTCAACGCATAATTGCGAACTACAAATTTTTGTCAGATAATTTTTAAGCATAAGTTTAATGATATGCAGAACTTATGCATACAATTTGTATGCACAATGTTTGAAGAATTGTGTGCGTATAATTTTTCTCTAACGATAAGTTGTGTGCATAACTTTTTCTGCAAATAACGAGTTGTGCACATAAAAAAAATTTGTACCGATGACTTATGCTCATAACTCAAAAGAAAAAATTTGTTGAACCAAGAAAAAGGAAAAGAAAAAAGAGAACATGTGAGGTCCGTGCACGCGGGAAGCGCGGGACTCCCCAGTCGGAAGCCCGTGGTAGCCGGAAATCAATCCTCTGCGGTACTTAGAGGGGCTCACTGCCAATGACATGTGGGCCCGGTCCCACATGTCAGTGAGAGTAGTCCCTGTGCAGTACTGCAGAGGAGACTCATCCGTGTTAGCCTTGGTTGGCTACGTCATTGGGCAACTTAGCGAACGGAGGCCTAGCTGAGTTGGCTAGGTGCTCTCAGTAGCACCCCCGTAGTGCGGGTTCGAGTCCTGGGGGACGCGAATTTCCGATGCCGGGGGTAAAAAATCTCCCTCGCTGGTGGGCCAGGGTTTGGGGGTTTCTCGGTCGGGGTAAGCCGTGGGTCGCTTCCTCTTAATGAAATGGGCCGTCAAACCCTCCCGATCGAGTTTTTTTTTTGGCATTGGGCAACTTAGAATCTACATCCAGACACTAACGGCGAAGCAACAACGAAGGAAAAATCTGAAGCACGATGTTTAACATCTACGCCGCCGTTAACTCCTGACTGCCAGGTCGACGGCACGGGCCGGGTTCACGTGCCCGGCACCCATGGCGAACATGTCAGCCCAACCGCCGTCGCCGTCCATGATCACCATGCCACTGACGGTTCGTTATGTCGGAATGAAGTCACGATCAGGGACAGGGAAATCGCCGGGCCGCCATCCCAGAGAGCACGCTGAAGTTGGCGGCGGGCGTCGTTCTCCTCGAGCCTCGACGGGCCGAGGTTACAAGGCCGTGCGGCGATGATATTCATCCCAGCGGGGCGATGACGCCGGGCTTGAGCACCGACAGTACACGACTGGTTCTTCAGTCTCGGCCCGCTCGGGGAGAATAGCCGCTTGAAGGTTTACAGAGCTCTCGGATCACCACCAGCGCCGGCGCTGAAACATCTCATGCAAAACATCATTGAATGGGTCTTCAGGCTTCTTCAACTTTTCACCATACTCCTACGTTATGCTTCACCTGGTAGAAACATTGGATGATCCAGGGCTAGAGCATGAATAAGAAGAATACACACATTATAAGGCATGTGACCTCGCCTTGGGTGTTACCGGAACAAGGCTTTCTGTGTATGTGTATTATACGAACGAATCTGTTGTAAATGCAAAAAGGTTATCTGTGGAAGTGGGAATGCATTGGTATGGCTAGCAAATCATATTTATTTTCATTCACTGAACAAATAAATAGAGGACACTTGAAACTGACCCCTGAGTTAGTGAAAGCCTTTCTTTCTTTGTATGTCTCTGTTTGTTTGTCTGTGTATGTTTCTTTCTTTCTTTCTTTGACAAGGAAGCCTTTTTGTCTGCCCCTCGCACGCACCTTTCCAAGAAAGATTATCCAGCAGGGGAACAAAATAATTGAAAGATAACATCCAACATAATGAATATATTTTTTGCACATAAACAAAATCTTTAACTTGGACAATCATGAACAAACTGGATCATTGCCAAAGACAATGTACTACTACAACAGATACCATGATAACAACTTAGAAGGTTCCAAGGGAACAGCAGAAATAAGACACACTGAAACGTCTGATGCAAAAAGATCATTAAATGGGTCTTCAGGCTTCTTCCTTTGAACTTTTCACCATACTCCTACTTTATGCTTCGCCTGGTAGAAACATAGTATGATCCAGGGCAAAAAAAAGATCATTAAGGCTTCGTTCGGTTACCTAGGAATGGTTCCTATAGGAATGATTTCAGGGCAGGAATGAGTGGATCCAGCTGTTTCACTCATTCCCTGTGTACGATGGCGGGCCCAGAATTTAGGTTTGGGTATTCGTAATTTCCAAAGGATAAATTTTTAGCATAAAGTACAAATTCAAAGAGAAAAAACATCAACCTAAATGCTCAATGTCCGTCCAATTGTCACAAGTTCATACAATTTCGTGAATTGCAATCACTAATGTATTGAAATTGGATCATTAGATGCCAATTAAACAAAATTACCTTATTAATTCGGAGGGCATGTTTGTCGTTGCCGGCTTGATGTGCCATGTCCGACCGCCATGGAGGTTGCTCCCTTTCCTAACGCGAAGGCTCGCTGCTCCTTGGCCAGCTAGTGCTGCACCTCAACTCCACCTGCGCGTCGTGGCCAAGGCCAACTGGGCGCTGGACGTGTGCCCGTGGAGCCGCTGCACTCTGCCCTACTGACCTTGACTCCGCTTCGGCCGCGGTCACCCGGTGCCTTTTCCCCGACGTCGTCTGCAGTTGCGAGCCGCCCTCCACCGCTGCCGCCCAGGAGTCGAAGTCAGTGACGGAGAGAAGGATGCTGAGGGGGAATGAGCCAATGAGGGATAGGTCGGGTCGACTCGTGGGCCGAATTTGGGGTTGTTCAGCCCATTTCGAGAACACAATAGCCTAAGATGATATTTTTCTCATTTTTCTGAATACATATACATGTATATGAGTATATATACTTGATTTTTGTGTAGAAATAATGGGTATTCAATGAATACCATTGAATACCAAGTGGGCCCGCCCCTCGCTCGTGTAGAATTAAATCCAGCAGGAATGTCGGTAGACAATCAGCTATGATGCGTTCGGCAGCAAAGGAATGGATCCTTGGCACTTCAGTTTAAATGTTCAACCATACACACTATAACTATAAAAAACAATGTGCAACTCTCACTGTTCAGATAAAAAAATGTTGAATTAAAGGTACACATTGTTCAAATCTTCAGCCACTTGATTTATCACAAAGAAGCATCAGCAGACATTAATATAAGTACTTGTAGATGTCCAGCTGAAACAGCCTGCATTCATAAAAAAAACAGATGCTCAATTGAACTTAATTGCACAAAGTATTGAACTGAAGCTAACTAACTTGCAGCGCTGTGTCAAATAGGTCCATAAACTTGAAAACCAGACATCTAGCCCCTCGAACTTGCAAACTCGTTCACCTCAGGTCCAACCCTGTTTTGTACAGTGGTTTTGCATGGGTACTGCAGCATTGTTGATGTCAGCGGTGACATCAGCACTCCTATTTAATTTGTGAAATTAATATCTTTTTATTCAGAGCTCCAAATATAGCAAACAATATATCAATTTCGGTCGTCTCAATGAGTTCTTTGCATCGGTGTACTTCGTTTTGTTATTTGAGATAATTTTATTTCGTGTAAAATTAAATATTTTTATAAAACAAGTGATATTTTATTCTCACTTGCAACCAGATATATATGTGGTCATGATTAAGTCCTGGACTGAAATTGATTAAGATTTAAGATCTGGATGTGACCATTTTTATTGTCATGATTCAAAAATAAAAAAGAAAGGTGTAACCAAAATTGATTAAGATTTAAGACCTAGATGCACGTAAAGCTAGGGTTTTATACCAACAAACCTGACCGTGTTGTCATCCCATGTCACCATCCTGGGAATAAAGAAACGATGCGAAACAGAAATAGCTTGTTGCATCAGTTCTATTCTTGGTGATCGACATGTGGTGTGTCGTCACCCAAACCTCCATGAGGACCGGAGGACGTATACTTTTGCACATGTGCAATGCAGTAGAGAGACGTACGCGAATCGATCGATCTCTTCCTCTCCGACGATGTTGGCCAAGAAATTGGCGAGGGGTTGGTTGGTAAAACCCTAGCTTTACGTCCAGGTCTTAAATCTTAATCAATTTCAGTTGTACCTTTCTTTTTTTCTGATAATAACCATAAAATCGGCAATATATATCCAGAACTTAATCATGACCACATATATAATTGATTGCAAGTGAGAATAAAATATCACTCATTTTATAGAACTATTAAATTTTATAGGAAATAAAATTATCTCAAATAACAAAACAGATTACACCATTGCAAAGAGCTCGTCGAGACGATCAAAATTGATATACTATTTGCTATATTTGGAGCTCTGAATAAAAAGATATTAATTCCACAAATTAAATAGAAGTGCTGATGTCATCACTAACATCAGCAACGCTACAGTGCCCATTCAAAACCGCCATGCAGACCAGGGGTGAACAGGTTTGCAAGTTTGAGGGGTTAGATGTCTGATTTTCAAGTTCATGGACCTATTTGACACAACGCTGCAAGTTCATATACCCATGGTGTATTTAACTCTTTTTTCTTTTTTTGCTCAATTGATGTAGCTCAGTGCGCATGCCGCATATCCCTTGTGTAACCAAAGGGCGTGCCTTCAACGGGCACGAACTGAAGCTAACTGAACACTACAGATGCTCAATTCTTTGCGCCATATACATCAAAAACGTCCAGCACAATATTGATCAATGCACCATTCTTTGCAGATCACCATGAGGCTACTTGATCAATGCACAAAGCACATATTAATAATAGTATGCAACACTAAATGCACAATGCAGTGATTATGGCTATGCAAAAGAAAAAGGTAACCCAAACTTCAGCACTGCAATGTTCACAGTTGCAATTCTGAAAGAAAGGAACAAAGAAATAAAATAAAATATGAGATAAGAACAACACTCTGTACAATAATTAGAAGGTGTGACCTGTGTAGATTTGCTAGTGTCAAAATTATCTTCTTCTTTTCAAAGTGAATAACATGCATTAGTAAATTACTAACACAGGGTGATTAGTTCATCCATGCCTACAACGCAAGCCCATACGACTCAATTCCTGTATCGACATCACAATATCACAACCTTATTTTAGTAGTATTAGAATTGCAAAGCAGCAATAATTTAAGCTTTAACCATTAGAATCGCAAAGCACCAAAATTTAATCGCAAAGGAGCAGTCACTATCAAGAGTCAGGACTACGGATTGTTGCCGAAACCTGAAATGGGCTTTATTCCTGCATCACGCAGGAGCTTGGATCCCATCACAGCACCACATATCGCCAGCCATGGCATCACAGCCGAGCTTGTCACCGGTCTACAAATCACAAGAGCGGGCGGCCAACTCCCTAACATTGATCTGAACTAGCACAAAATAAACACTGAATGACATGAACACAATTTGACAAATGAATGGTTGTTCATTGTTCAGCAAAGTGAATGACAATAACTGATTATAGAATGTGTCATCCAGGGTTCCAAAATTCAATTAAACATTGCAAAATCATCGACTTCACAGGTTCTGCTATGTATTAGCATGTCAGCCACGAAGATAGCAGAGTTTCCAAATATTTATATTGTTTGCTAGGATAAAATCTGATTTTGGCAACAAGTCTGCAATTTGAACCTATACACATCACTTATGAAAATGCACTCCTATGAAAACAGTAGTGTTGTATACTAGGAACTGAAATTAGATATTGTTCGCTACGATAGAATCTGATGAAAATCGATAAAAAACTAAGAACAGGCACACTGCAATACAGACCATTAGTGCTTATATATAGCTGTCTTATGTCCTAACTTCTAACTGCAGTAATTAAAACAAAGGTCCAGTAATGCTAATAACAAGAAAGGGTACAACAGGTTGAGGACCACTATATTACCAAATTTGCAGAAACATTTGAAATGTTGGAGATAAGGATAACTGTACTGAATCAACATAACTACACTACTACTACAACTACTACAACTTAGCCTTTTGTCCCAAGCAAGTTGGGGTAGGCTAGAGATGAAACTCATAAGAAACAAGGAAAGGAGAAGCACAAAGCACAAGAACACAAAAGTACAAAAGAAAAAGGGAAGATCATGTCTCAGGCACATTGATTGCAAGTCTCCAAGCACTTCTATCCATAACTAACTCCATGGGGATGTCCCACTCCTTAAGGTCTCTCTTGACCGCCTCCTCCCAAGTTAGTTTAGGTCGACCTCTACCCCTCCTTACACTATCGACCCGGTCTAGCAACCCGCTACGCACCGGTGCCTCGGGAGGCCTCCTCTGGACATGACCAAACCATCTCAACCGGTGTTGGACCAATTTTTCCTCAATTGGTGTCACTCCAACTCTATCCTGAATGTCTTCATTTCGGACTCTATCTCTTCTTGCATGCCCACAAATTCATCGCAACATACGCATCTCGGCAACACTCAGTTGCTGGACATGTCGTCTCTTTGTAGGCCAACATTCAGCACCGTATAACATCGTCGGGCGAATCGTCATTGTATAGAACTTACCCTTTAGCTTTTGGGGCACCTTCTTGTCACAGAGGACGCTAGAAGCTTGGCGCCATTTCAGCCAACCAGATGAAATCCTGTGCCTAACATCCTCATCAATGTCACCATCCTTTTGTAGCATCGATCCCAAATACCTAAAGGTCTCTTTCTTAGCCACCACTTCTCCGTCGAGCCTCACAACTCCATCTTCATGTCCAGTCATGCTAAAATCGCACATCATGTACTCGGTCTTGGTCCTGCTGATTCTGAAACCTTTCAACTCTAAAGCGTCCTTCCACAACTCAAGGTTCCCATTAACCCTGCCCTAGTCTCGTCAACTAGCATCACATCATCAGCAAAGAGCATCCACCATGGGATACTACCTTGGATGTCCCTTGTGACCTCATCCATCACCAAAGCAAATAAATAAGGGCTCAAAGCTGACCCCTGATGTAGTCCTACTTTAATTGGAAAGTCACTAGTGTTACCACCACATGTACGCACACACGTCACCACATCTTTGTACATATTGACATTTTTGCTTAACTAATAAACTTGGCAGTGAATGCAGGAGTACTTGTTAAATCACTTGGATTGTGAAATGATCACTCATCAACACCTAGTAACAACACTGTAATTAACAGTAAATCCTTAAAAACAAATTTACATTGAGCACATGCATCAAGTCTAACTGAAATGATTGGCAGTGCATGATGCAAAGAACACTGAACCACAGACCCTAGTAGCCGTACACGTACGCGTGCAATTACTGAATGCACACCGTAGGGCACAAAGAACATGCATATCTAGAATGACAACAATCTCGTGCAGAAAACATGCCAGTTGGGGCAGACATAAACATGAAGTGCTGCTGACGTAAAAATGTTCTAAAGGGTAACCCGTCTATATCACTTGTTTTTCATCTTGTAAACTTTCTAGTAGCTGACAGCCTGACAGAGCAAACGGCCTACTTAACAAGTAGTATATAAAATTGAAAGAGAAATAGTTCAAGATGTATTGGACTTCTCATCAGTTTGCAGGTTACTCCATAGAAGGAGATGTATTGGACTTCTTATCAGTTTACAGGTTACTGCTGCAGATTAATCTGCACAGCAAGAACAGCTAGGACCATGTTACAGAAAGAACCTTGCAACAAGAACATGTTGCCTTTACCAATTGCATCTAAGAAAAAGACAACACAAGTTTTCCATCTTGGAGGCCAACAGCTCGTACCCAAGAATCGAGCCCGGCAGTCTATGCCCGGCCAGGGAACACGGAAGAGAATTGGATCAATCAAGAACCAGTCTTAAGGCCAACATCTCGTACCCAAGAATCGAGCTACTCCTGCGCGGCAGCAACAGATCGGCCAGGAGAGGGGAAGGAAGAGGACGACGCTTACCGAATGATGAAATGAGGGTGGGCAAGAGAGACACAGATGCGGCAGTGGGCGAGAGAGACGAAGACGCCGGTGCCGAGGCAGAGAGGGATGGTGAGTGAGGCTGCGGAGGCGTGGATGTGGAACGGAATGCCATCGCCGTCGCCGTCGAGGTGGTGGTTGTGCCGCGCCGCCGCGCCGACGCCTCCCGCCTTCTGCCGCCACCTCCTCGCGGCTCGCGCTAGGGTTGGGGACGTGTTGACGCCACCTCCTCGACACGGGTCCGGATGTGTGGCTTCTATTCCAGGTGTTCGAGGCGAGGAATAGGTTGTTCCTGGCCTGCTTTGTTCCTGGGCCGGTACTAAACGAACGACAATTTTTCAGCTGAAAAATAAAACCAAGTGGAACGGGCCGTTCCAGGCCTCGTTCCGGGAAAACCGAACGGGCCCTAAAAATGGGTCTTCAGGCTTCTTCCTTTGAACTTTTCACCATAATCCTACTTTATGCTTCACCGGGGAGAAACATAGGATGATCCAGGGCTACAGCATAACTAAGAAGAATACACATTATAAGGCCACTTGTGAACACGCCTTGGGTGTAACTGGAACAAGGCTTTCTGTGTAAGAAATTAGGTCAAACCAGCATACATTTTTCCAGTCATGCCCGTAGGTGTCTTCGTTGGGCCCAAGGTACCTTATGTCATCCATATCAACCCTTTCATCTTCTACTACCCTGTGAGCTTCCAAATCATAACCGAGGCAAAAATTACCTCCTCTCAAAAGAATCCTACTGCCACCAAGTGAGGTCAATGGATAGTAATGTTCTCGGACATTTATTAAATAGCGGCAAATCCAGTTCGGATCCACTACATCTCCCGCCGTGAAGATCACTACTGATTCAATATGCCTGAAGAAGACAGTAGCACACAGCTCCCCACCAAGCTCGTTAACAAAAATATCTCCATCTTCAGCTGTAGGGTACGTGTTCTGAAGCAATGGAGTGACACCAAACGTTTCGTCTACAAGGCTGAAACGCAGTAACCCTTGTGGGGGGTGCTGCAGATTGTTCTTATCAATAAAATATAACAAGTATCCTTTGTAGTGTGTGCTAGTCCGTGAATTCAAGATGGGGTAGGGTGGATCAACCAAAGTTTCCATCCAAGCAGAGTCATGGTCATCATTAATGGTGAAGACCTCCATCCCCATTGGAGTAACCATCTTCTCGGCATCACCATCACAGGAACGATAGAAAGAGCGCGCAACCTTGTATTTGCCGGTGGAAGCGTTAAGCTGTAGCCAACAGGAAGGCAGCTGTCATGTTGCATCATGTTGCGCTGGCTCTCTGGCAGTGCAATGACATCCCTTGTGGCTGGGTTGAAGACGTAGACCTTGGTGTTGGTGGGGAGAAGCAGTAATCCATCACAGTGTGCCATTCCGGACACTACCGCAAACTCACCAGCAGGGAAGTTTCTCTTGTAGAGCAGTGTTGCAGTATCCCTCTTATTGTCTTCTTGTAAACGCCATTGGTAGATGTTGATGCTAGTTGAGAAATCCTCGCCATTCCCTGCTTCCATCTCCAGAAGAAAATGAGGGATGATGAGGAAGGATGATGGGTTCTTGTGTTGTTTCTGTTTCGAGCACTGGAGATGCGCACGGGCAAAAGAAGGGTCGGAGATGATGGCAAGCCAGGCCTTGCAGACGGATCTGAATCTGGCCAGGGATTCCACAGGCAGCCGGATTAAGATCTCCCACACAATCTCGTCCAGCAATTCGAAATTCTGCTGTGCTGCAACCTCTTCCCCTTCCCCTGCCGGCATCACGCGCGTCCAGATTCCCCGACCTGGCAGCTGTGGCTTGCAGGTGGACACCGGGAAAGAGAGGAAGGGAAGTAGAGAGACGGGGAGCGGAGGAGGGCCTGGTACCTGCTAGGTTTGAGGAGAAGTTGTGCCGCCGCTGCAGTGGCTAGAGTTGGGGTCGGGTGGAGAATGGGGATCGGCAGAGGAAGGAGGCGAAGCAGCGGCAGTCGCGGACGAGGGATAACCGGATAAATGGGCCGGTAGCTGGGAATCAGGTTACATTGGGCCCTTTAGGCCCTGTTTGAAGAATGCAAAAAAAATATTTGTTTGTATTCATATACTTCTTTCAATACTTGTCATTTTGACTTTTCTAGCTACATTTCTTTTTGCTATGCACATAGATGTATACTTATGTCTAGATGCATAGCAAAAAGAATGTATTAGGTAGGTGTACAAGAAAACTTATTTGAAAATTATACTACAATGGTAAATGATTTTGGATAATCACGTAGTGTGTATAAAAGCAGCTACGGAAGTGTGTGTCCAACAACGGAATTGAACCGAATCTCTTAAGTTCTGCAAATATATTCAAATCTTATTCACAGTCCGTTGAATTTCACCCAGCATAAAAGCAAGAGAGATTGCATCACCACAAAATCAAGCAGTGACAAGATAAGCAGTTTTGAGGACCGCGAGCCTAGCTCGGTTGGTCGGTCTCCCACTCTCCCTGCTTCGGTTCGTTCGTTGTCAGGCTCGGCTCACTCGCGGAAAACAGCACCACCGCCGGCGTGCGCTCGCGCGCCTGATCCGCGTGCCGCTTCGTTTAAGCACTGAGCTTTGCGCCGGCTCGACGTTTCCGGCAGCGCACACGACAGCGAGGGTTGTCGCGGTGGCGCGGACTCGCGGTGCTGTCCTCTAAGAGGGGTCGGGGGAAGTCGCGCCTGAGAGCACGTGAGTTGGCGCCGTCGCGCACCGTGCCCATCCATCCCGGCGAGGATGCCGGGTGACGGTGCTCGCAAAACGCACGGCCAAGGGCGACCGGCGCCGCTGGCGGCGGAAGGTTTGCAGAACTCTCGGCGGCGCACAGTATTTGATTCACCGTCCAGGATGGACGGTATTTCATTTACCGTCCACCCAAGCTCTTTTGGTTCGTCCAATCCCTATCTCGCGGTTGGGGGATCACCCTATAAGACCGTGGAGCCGCGACTTCGATGTTTGCCACAAAGCAAGCGCCACGGCTGTGGCGCGCCGCCGCTATCCGTAAGGAATCGGATGGTCGTTAGCACTAAGAGGGGAAGAGGGTGAATTAGACAACTAAAAATATTAACATATGGCTTCACTATTTTTTCTCAAAGTAAACTGGAACATACTATCTAGATGTGCAACTAAGGTTGTTATAGTGTGAAACTCTCATCCCAAAGCAAGGTTTGCAACCTATAGCCAATCATAGCAAGATACTACTCAGGAAAGTAAAGGCAAGCAAAGATTGCAATAGAGAAAATGCGGAAACGTAAAAGAGATGAGAGGAAGCAAACTCTTGACACGCGATTTATCCCGTGGTATTGGTAGGCACTAAGCCACCTCTAGTTCACGTTGTTAAAGCACTAACACAAGAGTATTGCTTCCGGTCACCAAGTCTCTCCCAAGAGCATCACTTGACTCGCCACAAATGCTAGCCACTTAGGCACTTGTCAAGCTCCCTTGGTCACCTTGATGCCGCCTCCACTAAGGAGCTTCTCCACCAAGGAAGGGGGTCTCCACGTCCCCCGCACAAAGTGTCCTCGCCGCTCCACACCAAGTCGGAGGGTCGATGACGATTACCGGTGAGCCACTTAGGCCCCAAGGCTTCCGGCGAACCTTGTACAACTAGATTCACTCAAGAATCACCTCATAAGGTTGGCACAACCTTGCACTCACTCGCTCTAATCTAAGCCTAGCACTAAGCACATACACAAAGCATGTACAAGTCTAAGGATGAGCAATTAAGCACTTGGATGGATTGGATATGATCTTCAATGTGTCTTGAACTCCTCTCGCACTTCCACACAATCCAACAACCTCAAATGGGTGGGTGGAGGGGGTATAAATAGCCTAAGGCATCAAACTAGCCGTTGGCTAACGTCCACCGAAAATAGTACGCGTCGGATGATCCGACGCCGTACTTTCCAGGGCGTCGGTTCATCCGGTGCCCCTCCCACGTCACGTAGCCGTTGAGGTTCTCTGACACAACTGCTCCGACGCTATGCACCGACGCTACGTCGGATCATCCGGTGCTGAAGACCTCGCGTCCAAGTCGCCTCTGTTAGCTTCCAACTGACCGTCGGATAGACCGACGCTTCACCTTGACCAAGGCGTCGGATCATCCGGTGCTGAAGGCTTCGTCTTGGCGCGTCTCTGTATGAATTCAAACTGAGCGTCGGATAGACCGACGGGGTCCCCACTCAGACCGTCGGATCATCCGGTCTTGCTATCTTCGCTGCTCTTCCTCTGCAACTCGTCCGACGCTTCTAGGAGATGGACCGTCGGTTCATCCGACGGTACCTAGGGTTTCGCCCGTGTACCAACCCGTCCGATGATTGCACCGACGCTTGCAATTGAGGGACCGTCGGATCATCCGACGGTGTCTTTTCCTTTCCTCTTCTTGCTCGGTTTTGACCCTTGTTTTGCTCATTTTTTCATGTAGTTTTCTTGCATCCTTGGGACTTAGAAATGTCTACAAAGACATGCCGAAACAATAAGGTTAGTCCCAATGATCATGTTGTCATGAATCACCAAAATCAAACTCGAACTAATGGCATATGAGGCCATGTTCGCTACAATCTCCCCCTTTTTGGTGATTTATGACAACACAACCAAAGCGAGCATAAATTTGCAATAATTGACAAAATTAGAACCACTTACACTTGCTTGGATGCTTAGCATCATCCAAACTCCCCCTAGATCAAACTTCCCCCTTTTTGATCTTCATGTTCACATTCTCCCCCTTTGGCCTCATATCCTTGAAACCACTTGTAAGCATCCTTGAAACCACTTGTAAGCTTAAGCCTCAAGCTTGCTTTGGTCCCACATTCTCCCCCTTTGGAATAAAATCTCCAAAAAGTTTTATGTGCTCTCAAGTTTTAGATGGATTAAAGATGATTTATTTTTGTTCTTAAAAGTAATGCTAACCTTGTCATAAATACCACATGCATGTTGCTCTACCTATCCAGAGCCATATAAATATTTGAGTGCGAAACTTAGCATACAAGATTTATTTTTGGGTGAGTTATTTCCGGCCATGATTTCTCTCCGTCCCGAGACTAAGAAGCTAGTCATTCCGTTTTTGCGTATCTATCTTATTACTAGCCTCTTATCCGTGCATTATGTATCCCCACATCGGAGATCCCACAAACCTCGCCGGATATCCATCCTTAAAACCAAATATCATCTTTTGTGTTTACCTCCTTGACCACAACCAATCATTGAGTATGGATCATCAATTCAAGGAAGATAGCAAGACGATGCCATTATTGAAGATTTCAAGTATCTCTCCAAAGGAAAAGTATTTCCGTACCTACCTTATCTCTATCACCTCTTTGCCCGAGGACGAGCAACGTCTAAGCGGGGGGAGGAGGTAGGTACAATGCAATTTTAGAGTTCAAGGGGAGCAAATAAAATTTTGATGAGAAAAAAAGAGAAAAATGAGAAAAATAAAGAAAGAACAAAAATATGAGTATGAGAAAAAGAGGAGAAAAGAAAAAAATATGAGTATGTATGATATAAAAATAAAATAAAAAGAACTCCCGGTTCTCTAAAGTGCATTAGGAATTTCAAGGTTTCAAGATTAAAAGATCCATACTCATTTTCCAACCATGTGCAATCCGATAACGAGGACTTCCTTTGTGCCTCGAGATCACTCTTTGTCATTTGCACATGTCCACCTATCTCAAGCGTGTGTATTTTTCTCTTTCCCCTCCTTGATATAACATTATTTTCCAATGACCTTCTTGACGAGTCTCGGTAAGACCATGAGAAGCTTGTCTTGTTTTGTCAGCATCTCATTTATAATATCTTGGTAGGACTAAACTTTCCCAAAAAGCTCCATATAAAGCCTACCACATATATATGTTTTATGAGATGAGAGTTCATGAGCAAGATGCAAGGTGGTTTAAATTTGTGAACTTGGTTTAGCTCTTTTTCATCTTGTTCTTTATTTCAAAATTTCTGAGATCCATTTGAATTTTGGGAGCATGTTAACACTTGTGGGATAAGCTTAATTAAATATCTACCCTCCATAGGGATGAAGGTTAGTACATTATGGAACTTTAACGAACTAAACTTTTGAGAGCATTATGTTTTCTCATGTATGATCAAGTGCAAGGTTTAAACAATGAAGGGCAACGATGATATCCATCGAAGGCTTACTCGAGGACGAGCAAGGTTTAAGCATGGGGGAGCTGTTGACGGTGAAATTCCGTCAACCTAGCCATGAGTTTACCTTCGGTGTTGGCATGACTTTTATACCTTATCCATTGGTACTAACCCCCGTGGTATAACAAGTTCACTTGTGCATGTCGGTTTTGGAGTTTAGTGTTTATGCGGGGTTTTAGCGTTGAAAGCAAGACTTCGGGATAAGTTCATTAAGCACCTCATGATAAGACCTTGAAGCCGGTACAAGTCAAGCAATGAAGTGAACATGACTCCAAGAGCCCAAGGACCAAGCCCGAGAAGATGACAAACTCCGATGACCTAGCCGGAAAAGTACCGAATCTTGCGAGATAAGGAGCTTCGTCCAATTTGGAGAGAAACCGACGACAAGGGCCCACATGCAAAAGGGGAGAGGATCTAGAAGACTCGGGAAGCAACACCGGGCGAAGGAGGCCACGGACTGGGCCGAGATGGGCCCAGGCCGGCCAGCCCAGCATGTTTCGGGGCCCAGTCGGCCTCCCCTTTGACCTAGATGCATCTCGGGCTATTTATAGCCCCCTGACCGAGAGCCACACATCAATCAATTCGTCATCCGTCGCCAAGGAGCAGAGAAGCTTGAGGGACACCATCTCGGAGATGAGGGTCGAGCTAGTTGTCTAGGGTCTCCCTAGCCGACATGGGAACCTTGCATGGAAGACCACGTCGGAGCTCCAGAGCAAGGATCAAGATCGAGGTAGGATCCGGTGGTGATCTTGTTCATGTAATCATTCATGGTGAAGTCTTTAAGTGAATCCGATTTCTAGCGATCAAGTGCCTTCTCGATGATTTTGTTTTCTTCTTGGTTTTGCTTCTTCCCCGATCCGTACTTAAGATAGATTGCATAGGGTGCTCTTGTAGTCGAGGTGGCTAGAGGTGCATACCGGATCGACTAAGTGATTTCAACTTGTTCTTATCGAACTCGCCCTAGACTACCCGCATGAATAGGGATACGTTGTGACAGAACGGGGGTTCCGAAAGGCGGACATTTTCGGAGTCGGATCGGAGGCCACGGTTTAAAGATGCTTTTAATGAGATTCGCTTTTCTATCTTCATCTATCTTGTTTGGAGCTACAACATAAGCATGATCTAGACTCTCTAGATCGGTTATCTCTTGCTTTCTCTTGCTACATCTTTAGTAGATTAGATTAGATTTGTTTTCTTTATGATATCTTAGATTAGATGCAATTTAGTTCTTCAATAGATAGCTTTCCTTGCTTTACTAGATTGAATCCTTGTGTTGCACATTGTTCCACGGATTCGATACCTTGGGTTCACCACTCGAGGGAAGAAGGGTCCCTTGACTACGACGGGGGATTTGTCCGCTTGCAAATCCATATGAACTTTGATACAACTATTAACCGTCAACATCCACGCACTGCGGCTCTTCTTTAGCACCTTCGTCTCCTCCTTTCGGCACGAGTGTATATCTACCGTCGGGAAGATCAACACGAGGATGCAATGCAAGATTTAATTGACGATGTTTAATTTAATTAATTACAAACAACTAAAGACAACCATGGGGTACATGGTTGACCACATTCACCTAGATAGTAAATACATTCAAGATACTCTTCCAAAAAGGAACAATATGCGGATGTTTATTATTTAATCTTTTTAATGGTGTCTATGTACACATTTATTTAAGTAAATTAATTTAAATTCCACAAGATAGCAATGGGTTGGTCTTTACTTTTTAAAATGATTTACAACACACACATAGGGTTATTAGGGGTGTGGTTGGTGATTTTCCCATTTTACTTTACTATTAAGCTTTAATTTGCTTCCATAGCTTTTATTAAGAAAATAAATTAATAAAATTCGGTGGGGTGTGTTATGAAGCACTATGAATCAAAACACAGCCACTGAACACACATGCATGCTTAGGATATCTAGGAATTTAATTACATCGAAAATAACAAAAGCTAGCTGCTAAAGCAAGATAAATGTATAAAAAATAAATACACATCAAATTGATTCCAACTTTCTCACACATGATCTCTGGTCCAAAACTAAGCTAGGAATGCAACATACACACCTAAAACTATTATATAGCTTGAGTTATGCAATTACAAAGAAAATCAAGCATTGTGGCATAAAAAAAGACAATATGCGAGAAGTTGGGCACAAAAATATAAATATTTTAGCTACAAAAATCATTTAGTCGGATTCGACATAAATAGAAAACAATTTATATTAAAAGATCTACAACATAACTTTGTGCAATTTTTGGTACGGGGGCTAGGTATGGCATAAAACACAACATATCCAAAAAGTAGCTACGAGCACTTGTAGATTTTGAGATACAACAGACCTAGGTTTTTCAGTTTTGTATTTTTCATGTAAAAATTATCGGGAAAAACTATTGACATGCTTTACAAAAGTTGTTGTGTTTTCGACCTCATCCAACAAAATTGGGTTTGAATTTTTCGATTTTTGTACAATTTTCTACGGATTTTACAAGTTTCAGCAAAACAAGCAACACTATTGAAGTTTCAACTTTAGAATAGGTCCCCGAAACTTTCTAAATTGTCACAACTATACCCTCGGTTCTCGCTTAGGCCCTTAAAAGGATTGAAAAACAAGAAATGTGGCCCCTCGGCCATGGCCGACGGCGGCTCCGGCTAAATCCCGGCGAGCCGGCGGAGGGGTCGGTCGGGGAAGGTGCGAAGGAGGGTCGGGGGATCACCTTGGTCCTGCGCCGGTGGCCGGAGTTGGGGTCGGGGTGGCCTTGGTGACGACGTGCGGCGGTGGCGAGAGGCGGTGTCGGCCGCCGGAGCTCCCGCTCCGGCGAGGTCGGGGGCTCGGGCCGGGTCAATGTGTGTGTGCCCGGGGCTCCACGCAGCAATCGGGGAAGGTGGCTCGGGCGTTGGTTCGCGGCGAGATGAGTAGGAGGGGGAGCTCGGCTCGGCGGCGGCTATGGTGGCGCGGCGACTTGCGTGCTCGGGGGGTGAAGCGCAGGCACGTGCGAGGAAAATGACCCGGTCTTTTATAGGCGGTGTCCGGGGGCGCTTGAACGGCTAGGAGGAACGGGGGGGTCCGACCGGCGCAGCGGCGGGCGGCGCGGGTGGGGGCCGGCGTTGCGCGGCGTACGCGAGCGACACGCGCGCGGCGTGGTTCACATGGCTCATGGGGCCGTGTGCGGCCTCGCAGGGCGTGACCTCGGGCGCGCGGCTTGGCCGGGCCCGGATGCCGAGGGGCGGCGGGTCGACATGGGGCGCACGCGCGCGCGTGGGCGCGGGGGGCGCTCGGGCGCGGCGTCGCCGTGGTATGGCCCGACTTCTTTTCGATTACGCTGTTTGACCGACTATCTCTCCAAAAATTTGAATAGAAGTGCACCGTAGTGCAAATAGCAAAGTTGTAGATCGGTGACCCCTCTACAACTTTCACAAAGGCCGACGAGTGTTTTGATCAACGGTTTGAGCGAGAACGTCGAGCAAAGTTTGGGTTTTTCATGCGCCGAGGAATAGTAAAAACCGCAATTGACCAAGTTTTTCACCATTTTCCACTCCAAATTTGCAATGCCACCCAAAAGAAAAGTTGTGTCCCTCAAAAACTGGACAACTTTTATATTGGGAGATTTTGATGTGTTTAGGTGAAATTTGGAGAACATGGCAAAAGTTTTGGAGAAAGCTCAAGGACATTAGGGTTGACTTAGGGTTTGACTAGATATTTGACCAAGGTTTGACCACCGGTTTGTGTTGACCTTATTAAGGGGGTCATTAGTGATTGTTGACGAGGTTTTTGAAGTGATGACCCGGGTTGACCAAGGTTTGACCAATATCAATAGGTTTTACTCGGATGGTCCAGGTCATTAGCATTAATGACGCTAATTAAAAACCTGGGGCGTCACGAGAGATATGCGATCTAGCTTCGCTCTTGTAAGTTCTTATCTAGTTCCTTACATTTGTTATACGGACATATGTTCTTATCAATGACTATATTCGACATTATATGTTTTGGTGTTTATTATGATTACATGTTTAACATAGTTGATTTGCCTTTATATTCATGTATGGAGTCGTATAGCACTCACCTATATCATTTGTTAACATGGGTGAACGGTAAAGACAGGTGTAAGCATGGTGCTTATATTGAATTTATCGCGATTGCACCCTATATGTCGGGTCGTGACAACACTATTGAGTCCTTCGTAGTCCACCCCCGTGTATAGGACTAGTGGAGCCTTATACTGTTTGGGTTGTTTCAAGTTTCGGCCTTGATCCTCCTGGATAGTCTCCCCATGCATTAATATAATAGTTCTTTTTCCATGATTGCTAAATGTATTGCACTAGTCATAGTTTGCATTGATATATAGTTTAGAATTACCGATGAGTATCCTCTCTAGCTAGACTTTGCTATGTTTCTCTTGCTATAATGACACATTCTAGCTGCTTATGATGTTATGACTGGAACAATGCTATCATTCTCTATATTTTATGTGACTTACCCTTGTTTATAGCAATTGATATATTTTGGGCACTCTACATTATTAAACTGAGAGATGAGCATGTATTAGCTATTATGGATTAGAAAAACTTCTTTCCCTGTGGTAGAATATAAATACGATACCTGGTTTACTCCTGGTTAAAATGCTACAATGCTATATTCATATCTGTGCGCGTTCGGATACCCTGTTTATATGTATCTACTTTTCTAGAGATCCAAGGCATATGTAAGAGTACCATATCCATGCGTTTTCAGGCATACCTGTCAGGCTAACAACCTATATCAAGTTGTGCTATGAATCGTGTCAGAATTCATCTTTTAGTTTATCTGAAAGCAACATCCGATATACACTTAGCATCATGTTAAGATATACCTTTGCATTTACGGTGTCGTCGATAGAGATGGATCTTATATTCGTTTCTAGTCGATGATGTTAGCAATGTCAACGAGTAGCTATGCTTAGTTGCTCTACCTAGGTTATGGTGGTTTAATGAACATAATGATGAACTTGCTTTACCTTTATGTTATATCTCCGGTTGCTTAATACAAGATCACAATGATTAATTGGAACATGGAGAACCACCCAAGAAAACCGTACTACCACAAGACATATGGCTCTGTTTTGGCCAAGTAATTAGGGAAGTCTTGTGTGAGGATTAGCCGTAGTAGCTTGGCTACGGAGGATGGCTCTGTCTTGGCCAAGTAATTAGGGAAGTCTTGTGTGGGGATTAGTCGTGGTAGCTCGGGTACGGAGGAATGCTTTTATGGCTCTTCTACTCCGGATAGGTTTTGGTACAAAAGTGCTCTTCTATGGTTACCTAGTCCGTGGGTAGAGGTGAGGTACGAAAGATAACATGCAAAATTGATGCTAAAACGAGAGATGAGCAGGTGACGGGGTGCAACATTCATGTACTATCTTTTTCGGTGTACTATGATATTGTTTGGACCCTACCGTGCGTAAAATCGGCATCTTTTAAAAAAAATCTCTCTTAGCTTGCGAATCGACTTGGAGATTGCCTTGCCGTGAATTCATTTTGCTACCGATTAAGGAAAGAAAAACCCAAATGAATATGAAATGGAACATTCTTATGGAGGACCATGTTAGAAAACTAGGCAATTTTCGGTACATTTTAATTCCAGAAATTATTAACAAATTCATGACGATTATAAGTGATCCCGTGAGAACAGAGCATGTGCATGTGTTCAAGTTAAATCTCAAATGAAACTCGAACAAAATTACACATAAGGAGTTTAGTATGTACCCAAAGGCGGGACGGTTGACGGAGTCAACCGTGCGCCGTTATCCCCTGGAATAGACATGCTACTCGTGGGGGGACCTTGTTCGGTGTAGTCGTACAAAGGTGATGCGGTGGCGAGTCGTTGCGGTGAAGTACGAACGGCCTCCGGAAGTAGTCGTTCACGCCGATGTAGTCGTTGTCGCGGAGGATGTAGTCGTAGCGGAAGTAGTCGTTCTCGCGGGGACCGTAGACGCACCGGAAGTAGTCGTTCACGCCGAAGTAGTCGTTCTCGCGGACGGGGACGAAGACGTACGAAGAGCGAGCAGCGCGTACGGGTACGCTCCCCAAAAACCTTATCGCCCACCTATCCCGAGCAGATCGCTAGGTGGACGAGGTTCGGAGGCAATCGCTCACGCAAACAAGTGGGCGCGCAAAGCTTGCGTTGGGAATGGCGAAGAGAGCAAGAACACAGAGGGAGAAGAGAGAGGTCTCCTAAGCAGGAGTACCTGAGTGTGAGAGTGTGTATCTGTGCCAGAGGAAGGAGTCCTCTTATATAGGCGCAGAGGAGAGGAGGAGGGAATGAACCTGGACGCTTCTGACCACCATAATTCTCATTAAACGTCGGTTACCTGTAACTGCCGTATTCAACGTCATCAGTTACCAGTAACGGTCGTTTTAATACAAAGGATTATGGCTGACATGAATGACCGACATGAATGACAAAAACTGTGCATACGCATCACGGTCACGGTCACGGTCACGGTCTCGTCTCGTCTCGTCTCGTCACGACACGACACGACACGCCACGCCACGCCACGCCACGCCACGCCACGCCCACGGCCCGGCCCGGCCCGCGCGGCGAGGCGAGGCGAGCGCGCGCGCGCGCGTGTGGCACGCCCTTCTCCTTTTACCAACTTCACAAGTGGTCCACCATTGGTCCACCCTTTAAGTTAGTTAAGATTCTCATTGGCTTTCAATGCGGGATTAAATCCCTAGCATTTATTTTGTGGACCTTTTAATTCTTAAGATTAATTGAGACTAAATGGCCCAAGGCCCAATTAATCCAACAATCCCCACCAAGAATTTCAAGGTACACAAAGAAAAATCCTCTTCTCAACTCTTGTTTTGATATACCGACTTTATGGTGGAGACCGTTAAGTTGAACATCCACCGAGACAAAAGCTACACTCATTCACAACCGACCAATGGACTATGCCTTGAATTGGCGATTTTCGTGCAAACAAGTTTGACTAGAGTCCCTTGCCGTACTAGGCCGTCGTAAGCATCCCCTCGGGTTGGAGCGTATAAGTCATACTCCGTGCCTTTCATGGGTATCTAGAGATCACCCTATCTCATAGATTGTGACTAGCAATCAAACCCATATAGGTGCAATCCTTTAAGATGTTCTGTAGGCCAACATCTTTGCTCCTCTTTGAGCCACTCGGATCACATTAAGGTTTTTCACCAACCTCGCCATACGGATTTTAGAAGAGAAATGCATCTCTACCGGAATGAGCCCTTTACAAAGGTTCTCTTCTCTCCGTTGAACAAGTAGTTTGTTGCACTATCCTAATTCACGGGATCTCCGATCACATAGGACAAAGTTACCACTACCGAATAACGCCGACGGTCTCAAGCCCAATTCCCTCGGATGCATTGTCTATCACATTACGTGAAAGACCCTTTGTGAATTGATCTCGCCGATTCTTAGCCGTTTGGATGTAGTCCAAGGCTATCACTCCGAGTTTCTCATTTTCCCGACAGATTTCACCGCCTCTTTACATGCCTAGATGACTTCATGTTATCCTTTGAGCTATTCACCTTGACAATCACCGTTTGATTATCACGAGCTCATGAGGACCGCCGGTATCGGTTTTTCAACTACCGGTAAATCCATAAGGAGTTCACGAAGCCATTCGGCCTCAATCGTGGCGGTGTCCAATGCAAGTGAGTTCCGCCTCCATAGTTGACCTCGTTAAGATGGTCTCGCTTGCAAGACTTCCAGAGACGAGCCGCCACCTCCAAGTGTAAACACATATCCACTTGTGGCTTTAATCTCATCCGCATCGAGATCCAATTCGAATCACTATAGCCCTCTAGTACCCTAGGATACCCAAGATAGTGAATCGCGTAGTTCATTGTTCCTTTCGGATAGCGCATTACCCGTTCAAGAGCTTCCCAATGAGCATCTCCCGGGTTAGACACGAATCGACTCGGCTTGCTCACAAGATATGCGATATCGGGTCTAGTAGCGCTAGCTAGGTACATTAGTGAACCAATGATTTGGGAGTATCTCGACTGATCTCTCATTATTCTTATGTTTTTCCTTAACATTTTACTAGCATCATAAGGTGTTGGAGCCGGCTTGCGGTCGTTGTAACCAAAACGACTCAAGATTTTCTCCACATAATGAGATTGTGTAAGAACAACCCCACCATCACCTTCTCTCACTAGTTTAATGTTTAGAATCACATCGATCCCTCCCCCAAATCTTTCATCTCGAAGCTTTGAGATAAGAATTCTTTCACTTCCTTAATCGCATTAAGGCTTGTCCCAAATATCGGTATGTCATCTACATACGTACATAGGATCACTCCTTCGCCCCCACCATAGCGATAGTACACACATTTGTCGCCTTCGTTCACAACAAAGCCAACCGACGTTAGAGTTTTGTCAAACTTCTCATGCCATTGCTTAGGAGCTTGCTTGAGACCATACAAAGATTTTACCAATTTACACACCATCCCTTCTTGACCTTTTACTACGAATCCATCCGGCCGATCCATATAGATCTCCTCCTCCAACTCTCCATTTAGGAAAGCCGTCTTAACGTCCATCCGGTGAACGATAAGACCATGGGAAGTCGCCAAGGAAAGTAGTACTCGAATAGTGGTCAATCGGGCAACTGGTGAGTAAGTATCGAAAAAATCTTCTCCTTCTTTCTGAGTATAGCCTTTAGCCACCAGCCTTGCCTTGTACTTATCAATAGTACCATCAGGCCTAAGCTTTTTCTTGAACACCCACTTGCATCCTACAAGTTTGCACCCATAGGGACGCTCCACAACCTCCCAAGTACCATTAGACATAATATAGTCCATCTCACTCCGAACTCGCTTCCTTCCAGTAGTCGCATCCGGAGAGGAATATGCCTCTTCAATGGTTCTAGGAGTGTCATCCACGAGGTACACAATGAAATCATCACCAAAGGACTTTGCAATCCTCTCGTCTCTTGCTCTTTCTAAGAGCTTCATTGCCATCCTCCTCAAGATTTTCCTCATGTGGTTGTTCATTGTGTTCTATCGAAACGCAGGAGTTCTTTGAGTTCATTATTAATAGACAATTCATGACTACATGTGCTATCTATCTCTTTCATAGGAAAAATGTTCTCAAAAAATGTAGCGTCTCTCCGGATTCCATGATGGTGCCAACATGCATATCGGGTACTCGTATTTCAATATTAAAAACCTATAACCCACACCGTGTAGAGCATAACCAAGAAAGATACAATAGACAGCTTTAGGTCCTAGTTTACGTTTCTTGGTTATAGGCGCATTCACTTTGGCCAAACATCCCCAAGTCCGTAAGTATGAAAGTGTTAGCCTTTTCTTTTCCCATTCCTCGAATGGTGTTATCTCTTTGTTCTTCACGAGAACACGATTCGAGACATGACATGCGGCCAATATAGCCTCACCCCACCATTCCTTGGAAAGTCCCGCCGTGTCTAACATGGCGTTAACCAAATCGGTTAGAGTGCGGTTCTTTCTTTCGGCTACCCCGTTTGATTGAGGTGAATAGGGAGGCGTCCTCTCATGGATTATTCCGTGTTCCTCACGAACGCAAAGTGAAAACATTAGAAAAATACTCTCCACCACGATCAGACCTAATTCTTTTTATCTTTCTCTCAAGTTGATTTTCTACTTCAGCTTTATAGATTTTAAAGTATTGTAATGCTTCATCTTTAGACTTCAACAAATAGATATAGCAAAAACTAGTACAATCGTCTATTAGAGTCATGAAAAACTTTTTACCACCTTTTGTCAACACACCATTCATCTCGCATAGGTCAGAATGAATTAGTTCTAGAGGTGCCAAGTCTCTCGCCTCACCGAAAAATGAGGCTTGCGAGGTTGTTTTGATTCAACGCACACATGGCACTTAGAATTCTTGACTAAGGTAAATTTCGGAATTAAACTCAAGTTTGCAAGACGCATCATACAACCAAAATTAACATGACAAAGTCGCGAATGCCAAACATTTGACTCATCATTAACATTCGAGACATGGTTCACAACTTTATTACAATCATATGACAGAGAAAAGCGGAACAGCCTCCGCTATCATAACCTTTTCCAATAAAACTTCCAAATTTAGAAATTACACATTTATTGGATTCAAAGACTAATTTAAAACCGTCTCTACACGGGAGAGACCCGCCGACTAAGTTCTTCTTGATAGTAGGGACATGCCGCATGTTCTTCAATCGAACGATCTTTCCCGAAGTAAGCTTCAGATCGACCGAACCAACACCAAGAACACGCGCATGTGATCCGTTTCCCATCAACAAGGAGGAAATTCCGCCCGCCTGGTAAGAGGAAAACAAGGAAATATCAGCACAAACATGAATATTAGCACCCGTATCAATCCACCAATCGTGTGACCGACATACCGAAAGAACCGTAGGTAAAAGATTACCGTACCCCCGACGTTCCACCCGTTTCACTAATAACCATGTTTGCACTTTTGCCATCTTTCTTATCCTTGCGATCCGGACACTTTGCAGCAAAGTGTTCCGTGCTACCACAAAGAAGTAGCACTTTCCGGTTGGCGGCTTTTTCGCTTGAACCGAGCCGTCCGCTTAGCCTTTGGTTGGTTTTGATGTCGCTTGTTTTTCTTTTTGAATGCATTGTTGTTCTTCTTCGCACCAAATTAGCACTAGAAGACCCAACAATCCCTTTACCATGTGTCTTGTCCTTTGCTCTTGCCTTCTCTTCAACATCAAGAGTGCCGATAAGATCGACAACAAAGCAAACTCTTGCCTCTTGTGTTTTAGAGAGGTTCCAAAGTCCTTCCAAGAAGGTGGTAACTTGGAGATAATACCTCCACCCACAAACTTGTCGGGCAACTTACATGGTGCATCCTTGCTATAATTCTCAAGATCTCTAGCTAGCGCTCGAATCTCATGGGCCTCGCTCTACCACGAACGGTCTTCAACCATTTTGTAGTCATAGAGCCGTTCCATGACATACACTCACCACCAAGCATCGAAACCCCAAACTTAGCCTCAAGCGCATCCCAAATATCTTTGCCACTTGGCGAGGGAAGGTACGTGTCCACAAGGTTTTCGCCGAGAACACTCAAGATGGCACCGCGAAACAAAGTTATCGGCCGCCTCGAAAGTCTTCTCCTCCTCGGGAGAAAACTCGTTCGGGCTTCCCCCGTATGACATGCATGATGCTCATTGCCGTCAACCAATACGTAACCCTTTGCTTCCAACGCTTGTAATTTGAACCATCGAAAACATTTGGTTTGAGCGTTGCAAGCGAAACTAGTTACCGAAAGCCTATCAACAATATAAGGTTTTTGGATTGTTAGAAAACTAGGCAATTTTCGGTACATTTTAATTCCAGTAAATTATTAACAAATTCATGACGATTATAAGTGATCCCGTGAGAACAGAGCATGTGCATGTGTTCAAGTTAAATCTCAAATGAAACTCGAACAAAATTACACATAAGGAGTTTAGTATGTACCCAAAGGCGGGACGGTTGACGGAGTCAACCTGTGCGCCGTTATCCCCTGGAATAGACATGCTACTCGTGGGGGGACCTTGTTCGGTGTAGTCGTACAAAGGTGATGCAGTGGCGAGTCGTTGCAGTGAAGTACGAACGGCCTCCGGGAAGTAGTCGTTCACGCTGATGTAGTCGTTGTCGCGGAGGATGTAGTCGTACTGGAAGTAGTCGTTCTCGCGGGGACCGTAGACGTACTGGAAGTAGTCGTTCACGCTGAAGTAGTCGTTCTCGCGGACAGGGACGAAGACGTACAGAAGAGCGAGCAGGCGCGTACGGGTACGCTCCCCAAAAACCTTATCGCCCACCTATCCCGAGCAGGATCGCTAGGTGGACGAGGTTCGGAGGCAACTGCTCACGCAAACAAGTGTCACGGTCACGCGAGCGAGGATCGCTAGGTGGACGAGGTTCGGAGGCAATCGCTCACGCAAACAAAGTGTCACGGTCACGGTCTCGTCTCGTCACGCCACGCCACGGCCACGGCGCGGCGAGGCGAGCGAGCGCGCGCGCGCGTGTGGCACGCCCTTCTCCTTTTACCAACTTCACAAGTGGTCCACCATTGGTCCACCCTTTAAGTTAGTTAAGATTCTCATTGGCTTTCAATGCGGGATTAAATCCCTAGCATTTATTTTGTGGACCTTTTAATTCTTAAGATTAATTGAGACTAAATGGCCCAAGGCCCAATTAATCCAACAGACCAAAGGTACTGAGTTTCGCATCATATACCACAACAACAACCAGTTTGAGGTCTCCTTTGCTAGAAATTGATCCTTCCCTTCAAGGCAAAGCTGTCCCCTTGGACATCGATAAGAGGTGAATGATGCGCAAATATAATAATTCATCAATTCTCGTAAGAGTTGAACACGAAAGAAACATGTTAAACAAAGTATTATTTCTGTACGTGTTCTTTGTTCTCCAGGGTTCTTTGAGATTCTACACTTACGGAAGCTATGAGTACAAGGATAGCCTGAGTTTGGCACTTGCGTTAAAGGATAGTACCTCTGCTGGCCGCTATACTGGTAGTTGTCGCGACCTGGTACATTCAGTGACAGGCTCCAATTTCACTCATGAAAAATATAGTTCTTTGTAGGCATGCTTACCTGAGGGATTAATTCCATATTGTAGCTAGGATAATGGATGTTGTGTTTACTGATGTATGCTTATCTCTTAGGTGGTTGTTGATGCCTCTACCTTATGAATGACGCAATGCAAATAATACATACATATATATAAGTATTTGTTTATTCCATTATGATGTATGGATTGTGAAGCATTACCAGGTTGACATTCAGTGCACTTGCACAAAAGGCCTGGATGACCTTCCTACGTCTTTGTATGAATAGTGCTGGAGTAGTGCTTTTAATGAAAAATTGTGGAAAATTGCTGCATTGAGTCGCGTGCATAGAGAGAACATGTGACTCAATGTGACAGGTGAATAGTTAGAAGTGATGAATGCATATTGGCTATTTGCCAATCTAAATAGGCACTTGATAATGAACCAGTTCAGTTTCCTACAAAAATTTAATAGGATGTTTACTAATAAACTTAATGCACATGTGGGATGGTGTATTTCTTCATATCACACGGATAAAGATGGTAAGTATAACTATTCGACTCCACAAAATTCATATGGTTCATAAATTTCATAATAATCATGCCTCACATTTTTCACATAGGATACTTTTGAACTCAGAAAGTAGTTCTTGATTGAAATGCTGAAATACAGATCCAATGAATCTATTGAGGAAATTCAAAAAAATTGAAACAAATTTCTAAAATAATATGGGACACATATATTGAATAATATCATTAGATATTTAAATATTTGATGTAATACTATGTGATGGGCATGTCCGTACATAATAATATGGGACACATATAGCTAAAGCCTAAAGGTTTGATGTAATAATATGTAATGGCCATGTCCATACATTGCAAATAGTTTACTATATATGAAATTCAACGATCTTGATTGTTTTATATTTGCATTAATACTATGCTTTAAAAAGTTGATCCGCAAATACGTGTGCACGTGCATTTTACTAGTAATTTATAAACAATTGTGCCTTAAATCCCGCAGCAAAGCGCGTGGAATCACCTAATGAACTCCGGAAGAGCCGCCCCACCACCTCCCTGGTATAGTATATCTATACTACAAGGAGCGAAGACAATTGAAAATTTTTCTCACCCAAATCGGACCCGCCTTACCCCTCATGCCGGACCCACCCGTCATATATTTTTGGAAGTGGATAAGGTGGAAGGACTATAAAGTACCAAAAATCGCATTTGGAGAGCCTTTCTCGCCAAAAAAAACTAATGTTTTGTCACCACGACGTCTCTACCCGCCTCATGTATCCACCGCCCGTCTGGTGCCCCAACAGGCAGGAGTCCAGCGATGGAACAAGCAGAATCGTGGATGATATCGTCACGATCACACACGGCGGTCCAGATTTTTTATCCATCCCGAACCCGACTCCTGCCCAACGAGGCAACCATGACGGCCACACCTCTAGATGCAGATAGTGCTTCTCCGATCCTTTAGCTTTTTATTAGGTAACCACGCCTTGCAGTATTTTTATAATAATGCAAAAAAATCTCAACAGTCAATGGTTGCCACGACGCCATTGATGTAATTTATTACTGTGGCCCACATTATTAGCAAATAAAATAATAATTTGAGAAAATGTAAATTTTAACATGGTATATATTTGAGTATCCCCACGTCTTTGGACTCTACTTGGATGGGTACAAATAGGGGTGGTAATTGGCTATGGCCCTAATGGCATCCTTCACAATCCAACCTGGCTCTTTAATTTTTTATTAGTTCAAAATTGAATAGAGTTATGGCCCGATCCTTAAACTTCTTAGTACAAAATGAAGGGCATGTTACCCCTAGGTACAAACCACTCAAATGAGAATGGCAAATTAATAAGCCCAAATATGTAAATATCCAACACATGGTATCTTCAGCATAGGGTCAAAGGTGAAGCGTAAATTGCATGTGGGTATGATAGATGCTACATTGGCGTTAGTCGGCTTGTTTGCGGCTCCTGTTCGGTTCGACAACGGGAGAGCCTACTCGGGATTGGGGTTGTGGGGCACACGCGTTCAAATCTTGGTCGGTGTCGCACGTTAGGCTCGTGTGACACGCCGGATATAATATTTTTCCGGGGGTGGGTGGGTCTCACGCGAGTACGTGGTGGGTGTAGAATAGTTCATGCAGGTACCATTCCTCAAGTCTCATAACCTCAAGTCCCAATCTTTTAGTTTGCTCGCAATTTCAATCATAGTCGGGATTAAGTTTATAGTTCATTGCAAGTATTCTGATCACAATTAATTGATAGAAGGGAAAAAGCATTTACATTATACAATTTACAATACTACACAGTTTGGTTATACGAAGTAAATGATATCATGTATGCTTTAAATTAGGTTGGGCATATGGTTCAGTTTAGCATACATATTGGGTGATGGGAAGGAGAAGCATAAAATAGCTATTTTAAGGGGTGAGTGTAGAATAGTTCATGCTTTGGTACCGGACATAAGCATTTTCTAATAAAATATTCTTTATTTTCTTGGTACTATCTAATTAAACTTTTGATTCATTTTCTCTATTATTTAGGTTCATTTATGTAGAACACTTAGCGAGTTATACAACTATATCTCTCCTATTTGGCACCAGCAGATAAACAATCCCTTGCCGAAACAATGGTAGGGCTCCCTTGATTGTGCATATATTTAGTAATTTATTTGACAATTGATTATTCTTTATATTGTTTGAACCAAGTTGTACCGCTTGATTTGCAATGATCCATGTTTGGTTTTACAAACTCGTGATAACGAAAAGCATGGACCTATCATTAGGAAACAATTAAAGAAGCTAGTTGGTTCTATTGATATTGATGATGAACTTTATAGAGATGTCAATAGTTCATGCAAATTATCCTTCATCTTGGACCTAATTGTATGTGAGCTATATAATTTCTTTTATATATAAATGTGAATTCAAAATTTTAACTTTTCTCTTTTATTGCGGAACGAATTATTTAAACAAAAAAAAGCTTGAGAAGGAATGCTTTGAGAAAAATAAGCAAGAGGTTAAGTTATTTTAAACATATTTTAGTTCCATATCTCTTGTGGATACAATCAACTTATCTTTTGTTGCGGGGGTGAGGAATGGGAGAAACTCAAGATATTGATCTTTTCGCAAGTATAATTCTATGTTGAATAGAATTGAGGTGGTAACTCCATATATTTATTACACTTGCTGATATACCATGCGTAAAAGTTAGTATGTTTTTGTATGGTAAGCGGGATACTCTAAAGAATGTTACATGACAATACTCTAAAGAATTTTACATGACAACAGAGACTCATTAGAATCGATGGATCGTTGTCAAGGGAGAAAAGGGATGCCTTGATTAAGGTCATTATATATACTACTAGTAAAATGTACGTGCGGCACGCACATATCTAAAAAATCATAATAACAAAAAAATATCTGTATAGTGCCACACGTGTCTAAAAACCAAGGCTGCAATAACAACGTGAGGGTGAGGAGAAATCGGTAGCTACCTCTCACGGTGGCGAAAAAACAATACGTGTTGGAGAATTGCCGACCGACCCGGTTGGACACGCTATGTGCACCACTGTCAATAGCGGCGCCTTGGCTCGACGTCGGGCGTTCGTAAAAAACGCAAGTGAGAAAGCCCCGTCATCAATAGAAAACATGGTGCATGCATGGATTGTTATTGATGTACGAGATCAATGTGATTGACGCATATGATAAACATGATTCACGGCGCAAGACGTGATTCATAGTAGCATGCAATCTTCTTTCAAGACAACATGTAGTGACGCGTGATGGAAAGCTATGAAACGTAGTGATGCGTGATTAGTGCAAACCCATATTGCATGTGATTCTTATATCACCGTCATTCATATTGACATGTGATAATGTAATCGGTAATACCGTAAATGCAACGCGTCACCGAGGCCGCCAACCTTGATTGCTAAGCCTTTCCAAAAGAACACAACATGATTTAATTACCATTTATCCCCCAAATCTCTTCAAAGAGAATGTTACACTCGCTTGTATCTTTTTCAAAAGTGACTGTCGGGGGGTGAGACCCGCACGGATCCGCAAGGGGGCTACCCAAGCGGTTGTACGTTGTCTAGCGGGGGGATCGAACCTAAGAGCGTAGGCGGTAGTTCTTGGATGAACTCGGAACTTGACAAGAATGGCAAGGACACGGTGGTTTTAGATCGGTTCGGGCCTCCGGAGAGTAAAACCCTACGTCCGGTTTGGTGTAATTATGCGTGGAAAGGATCCCCCCTCGAATGGAGCTCTAGACCGACTTATATGGCCGGCGGGCAAGGGTTTCCATTCGAGGTCGGTGGACCCTAATCGGGGTCGGTTACAGATTTAGGAAGGTAGCCTTCCTTGATTACAGAGAGGATCCCGCGATCCTCGGACCTACTGGCGGTGCCACCACCGTGGTCTAGGGAGAAGCTTGCTCCACAAGCCGGGCATGTCGTCTCGCGACCCGGATAAGGTCGTCCAAAGTCTTCCGGGGTCGCCGAGATTGTGGATAAGGTCTTTGGGCCCACTTGCGGGTCGGTAGGGCTTCGGCGGTGGTCGGGTCCACTTGACAAGGACCTCTAGGACCCCGGCGGTGGGGACCCATGGGTACCCATGCCTCACAAGCCCCCGATCGACGTGTAGGCGAAGCGATGGAGACAAGGTCACGTCGAAGCGAAGTGAAGATGTGGCGTCGATGAAGCCGCATAGGGTGCACGGGGATCAAAAAAGAAATCCCTCCTTAGCGTGTACGAAGGCGAACATCAAGTCTCCGGAGAGTAGGTCCGGGGGTTTGAAGTGAAGACAAGGCGTTGTCGCCGCTCGAAGAACCACCGACCTAACTAGAATCAAGTGAAGCCAACACACCTTCAAGGAAGGTCGAAATGCCGACCAAAGGAAGGCCAAGCGGAGACGTGACGGAAGCGTGCTTCCGATAGGTCGAGGCGACGTGAAGAAAGAGGGTGTCGCACGGACGCACTCGTAGAGTAGCCCCCGAGCAGAAGGGGCGACCTAGAAGGTCGGGTTGATGCTCGAAGAAAAAAAGCCGCAACCTACGGCCTTCTCGTTGAGGAAACGAGATGCTCTTCTCTTGGGAAACAAACAAAGCAACGGGAATCTCCACACGGGAACACCGGTGACCGATCTTGTTGTCGCCTAGCGACCCACAAGCGCACCGTGCCGCGCAGCCTCGTCTCCGTATAGAGATGCCACTACCACCGCTAAAGGACAAGGTCCGAAAAGGTGTCATCAAGCCTCGCTCCGTACGTGCCGCAGCTTCCGGTAGCGGACAAAGAACTCGCGATCCACGTGCAAATAGTGTCCCGATAAGGCCGCCACGCCATCGGGGAGGTCAACGGCCACCGATGCCGAGCTCCTTTGCTATAAATAGGTACCCTAGACCCTTCGCCTAGCCAAATCCCGTGAAAGCACCATGGCAACTTCACTTGATAATATAGTCGTTCCCTCGGCTTTATGTGCATCCGCCCGAGTATAGAGCCGAAACATCATCCCTTGAAGCTAGAAGAATGCTTGCGAAGTTAGGGGAGCTCCACCAACCTTTGTGCCCGTGCCCATCAAAGAATCCAGGTGCAGCATGGGGCAGTACATGCCTTGACAGGCCTTGTGAGTAGAGGCCTAATATGGTGTTGGAGGTCGCCGTGCTGCACCGAGAGAGGTCCAAGGCGGAGCTGGTTCCATTTGGGATCTTGTGAGAGCACCCTAGTAAAATATGGGACTCCACAGGAAACCTTCTGGGGCTAGAGTACGGTGTGGTCGTGTGGCGCCCACGACCCCGTCGGCGGTGGAGGGCTCCAAAGAGGTCCTAAAGCTAGAAGAAAGCTTGCGACGCGCTCTATCAGTCTAGGTTGCGCCGCTTGCACCATGTAAGGTAGATCAAAACCTTTAACATGTTTGTATCTTGTAACTTGGCCTTAGGCCAAGGTCTTTTGTGTCTTTTGAAGCTTTTATGCTCAAGTGTTGAATAACGACTAATGTGCATCGATTACCGTGATTGGGGCACCCGAGATAGCAATGGCATGGCCAAGGTCTTTTGTTATATAACGGGCCAATCCTTCGCCCCGAGGCACGGTCGCCCGTTGCAACGTTGGGTCCCGATTATATAAGGCCGATCCGCGGCCCAGGGGCCTCCACTTGCTTCCATTTCCACTCGTAGCCGGGGTTTCCGCCATCGCGCGCGGTGCACGATGAAAAAGCAACAGCGCCGCCGAGCTTAGGTCTGCCGCCGCCGCGCCCGTGCATGCGAACCAAGTCGCTAGTGACCTTTAGATCCAAGTGCACCGGCTTCGAAGAGAGCAAGATGGATAAAGCGGCCATCCCGCATCCGAGCACCGTCCGGGAGGCCTCCACGGTGACCGAAGAGCAAATTCGGTCGATGGTGGATCACGAACCGCCGAGACCCAAGGCGCGGGTCGGTTGGAGGCCGGGCGGCGGGAGAGGAGTTCCCGACGGAGGGGACCGGCGAGACCATCATATTCCTCATGCACATCGAGCGCGGGTTCGGCGTCCCGGCGGGCGACTTCCTACGCGGGCCGCTTCACTTCTACCGCATCGAGCCGGGTGCACCCGGCGCCCAACTCGATCATGATCATCTCCACTTCGTCCACCTCGCGAGGCCTACCTCGGCATTGCGCCCTGTTTCCACCTATGGCGCCACTTCTTCGAGGCGAAGAAGACGGACAAGGGTGTGGTCATCGGCAGCATCGACTTCATGTTACGTCGGAACAGGAAGTAGGAGTACATCGACCTAACACTCCCTGACAACACCACCGGCTGGAAGCATGGGTGGTTCTACCTCGACAACCCTGCGTCGGCACTTAGGGAGAGGACGGGGTGGGTCCCGGTCCCAGGCCCAGAATGGACCAACCAGCTGGCGACGCGGGACACCGAGGAGCTCTAGCCCTTGCTGGACGACCTGGAGTAGCTCAAGGCGGAGGGGCTGACCGGTGCCGCGGTGGCCATCAGCCTTCGTTGCCGCCTCATCAAACCTCTCCGGGATCGGGCCCATCCAGGCGTTTGAGTACTAGGGACAATCCGACCCAACCCGGGTCGCACGGCGCAAAGTCTCCAAGGCGGAGATGATGGCTCGTGCGAAGAACATCTTCGGCGGGCAAATGCCGCAACAAAGAGTGCCCCAAGGCACTAGGGGTGTACGACCCCTCCAACCGGTGAGTTTTCGACCTTGGTATTTGTCCAATGCGGGTCTCTACGAGTACACATCTTGGTTCGATGGAGTATCCGTGTTTTGTGTTTTCGGCAACGCGAGGGCATCTACCGGTGCCCGACGCCGCCGCGCAACGACGACCGGCGCGGCTACGAGGTCCGCGACGTGGTGGACGTGCGGGTGGCACCGGCTCCCCCCATCGACGAGTACATCTCCGACTCGACGGTGGGGAGTGACAACGAGGCTTTCCCCGTGTCTCATAGGGTGCCATCCAAGGTCGCCGCATCGTGGCACACGCGGCGGACGGCGAGGAAGATTCCCACCTCCCGGTGCCGCGACCCGGGTCGCGGAGGCTAAGAGGAGGGGGAAGCGGACTCGGATCCACGGTGTCGGCGGACACCACCACAATTAGTTTCAACATCGAGACCATCGATGTTGATGACGAAGAGGGTGACGTGCGGTCGCCAAAAGAAATAACGGCTCCGTCGGCTGGAAAAGCGAGGCAATGGAGATGCCCCGCGTGACATCAAAGACGCAGGGGCGATCTACGTCGAGCACCGACCCGGTGGGCGACGTTGGGTCGAATAAGAGAATGAAGAAGGCCCCCGCCCAAGCCTTGCAAGCTCGGCCTTAGGTCGGCGACCAAGTAAGTCGCCAGCCCTACCTATAGCTTAGCTCGCGTTTCCGCCGTCGGTTTGTTGTTTACCCATGTAACTTTTATGAGCGGGGTTCTCCTGGTGACGTCGGAGAGTGGGAAGAATGCCTCGGGCCGGGTGGCATTTGGGAGCAAGATGCTAGAGACGGCGGTGGTGGAGTCGCCGGCGGCCTCGGCGGCCGACGTGACGAGCGCGGCCGTCGGAGGCCGGGACGACGGTGGCGTCCGAGGCGGATAGGGCCGGGACCGGTGCGCCTCCCACCGCCAAAAGTGAGGGTGGTGATCTCTCGCACCTCTAGCCCGCGGTGGCGTCGAGCCCACGAGGAAGCCATGGAGGAGGGTACAAGGTCGAAAGACGACCAAGACCGGTGCCTTTACGTCGGCACCCCGTGGGAGGCGGAGGTCGTACCGACCGCCGCGACACGGACGAGTTCAAGTAGGCGGCGCACACGATCGGGTGCGTGCCGTTGGTAAGGGACCTTGTCGACCTTCCGAGGTTCTTGCTTCGGGTATTTGATTGTCATGAGGTTCAATGGCCTTTTTGTTTGTTGTGCGGTCTCTTGTCGAACGGGCGCAAGCTCGAACGGGTCTGCTGCGGGAGGCGGCGAACGCGCACGCGAGAGGCCGCCGCAGCCCATGAGGCGAAGGCGCAGGCCGAGATCGCGGATGCGCGAGAGATCCGATGCGTCAAGGAGGTCATGGTGCGCCGAGTGCGAAGGAAGCGGTTCACCCGAAGAAAAAGGCCGGAGGACGTCGAGCAATAGGCCAAGGACACGGCTTCCGACCTCCAGGCCGTGGTAGAGGGTGAGCCTCTAACGTTGCCTTATACTGATCCCTCGGTGTTTTGCAAGGTCGTGATTCCGAGTCTTCGGCCTTGAATCTTTGCGAGCGCTCGAGAGATCGAGGAGGCCCTCAAGAAGGAGCCGGCCACGATCAAGAACCGGTGGCAACCATCAAGGAGAAGTCCACAGAGACCCGCCAAGGTTAGCGTCTTGTTCATTGTTGCGGAGTTGGTCAACGTGCAAGATTTGACGTGCTTCTGAGTCTGCTTGTTTGTGATGCAGGTCTTGAGAAAGAGCTGGGCGAGCTCAAAGACACCGCCCAGTATGTCATGGACCTCTACGTCCCACAGGAGGAGGGGGCCGAACCCAAGCCGCTGATCGACCGCCTTGACGAGGCCGAAGGTCGCATCAAGGGCTCGCTCCTAGACACCGCCAACCTTGCGGCGGCTGCGGTGTTATCGATCGTCAAGTACCACGACCCGTCGTTCGACTCGCGAAGGTCTCGAAAGATGTGGACTCGTTAGGTCTCATCGGGCGCGAGGACATCGTGGCGGTACTGCGGAGGAGGTTGTCAAGAAGTTCGACTTTGGCACTGACTGAGGTGGTGCTGAAATGAGCTTTTAGACGTGGGTTAGGGCGGTTCAGTTGTAAATAAACTTGCAATATAAAGAGCCTTTGCCTATGAAAAGATGTATGCAAGTTTTAGCAAAGCACTCTCATTATACATGTCGAAAGTAACTAGGTCGCAAGAGAAACCCTCCGCTCACCCAACTCAGTGGAGGAACGGCTTACCGACCGTACGGCCCGGCGTGGGGACTTAGGCATGGTCGGTGTGCGGAGGGGGGGTCATGGACCCTAGGTCTTTTGAACCGGTGACTTAGGGACGTTTATAACGAAAGCAAAAGCTAACTATATGGTAAAGACTTGAAAGCATAAAATATACGCAAAATCCCTTCGGGGTCGCGAGACCCTTAGGTTGGCAAAGCCAAGCCCCCAAGTGTTTCGAGACCCGACTTAAACCAAGCCCCCGAGCGCTTCGAGGGGGAAGGCAAAAGAACTTAAAGTAAAAGGGGAGACCGAAAAACGGGTCGACAGAGGGGTTGCCGATCGGGGGATCTCTTTCATCATTATATTGAAATTACAAGAGGGGAGAGTACATAGCTTTCTTTTGGTACGGATCTTCTAAGGATAGAAGCGAGACAAGTGCTCGATGTTCCAAACGTTAGGGACGCCTTGGCCATCGGCCCACCGGAGGCGGTAGGTCGATGGGCCGACAACTTCCATCACGATGAAGGGACCTTCCCAAGGGGCGGAGAGATTGTGCATCCCCTTGGTGGTTTGGATGTGACGTAAAACCGGGTCTCCCACGTTGAAGGATCGCTCCCGCATGTTGCGGTCGTGGTAGCAATGTAGCTGGCGTCGCTCGTACCGCGTGTGCCGCATCGGCGCGGCTACACGGTGTTCCTCGATGCCGTCAAGATCGACCTTGCGGCGTCTCCTTGGCCATTCCTTCCTCGTAGTGTTGGATGCACGGGGCGCCAAAGGCTACTCGGTTGGGACAACCGTCTCTCGACCCGTACACTAGGAAGAAGGGCGAGTATCCCGTGATCGAGCCGACCCGGGGTTCGGAGACCCCGGATGATGTGAGGGCGGCTCTACGAACCATCCGGTCGCATATTGCGAAGCGTCGTCGAAGATGCGGTCTTTGATGGCTTGAAGCACCTTGCCATTTGCTCGCTCGACGTGGCCGTTGCACCGTGGATGGTCCACCAAAGAGTAGTAGACATTGATGAGGCCGTCCCGGCAAAAGTCCCGAAGTCCGACCCCGTAAAGGCCTTTCCCGGTGTCGGTGACAATCTCGTTGGGTACCCCAAACCGGTGGGTGATGTCCTCCATGAACTTCGCGGCCTCTTTCGACGTGACCGTACCGACCGCACGTACCTTGATCCACTTGGTGAATTTATCCACCACAACCGGGATGTGCTTGTACCCACCAGGGGCTGTCTTGAAGGGTCCTACCGAGTCGAGGCCCCATATGGCAAAGGGCCGGGATGGTGGAATTGTCCTCGAACTTGAGCCGGGACGTGCCGCCGTTTGGCGAAGAAGCGGCACCTTTTACATCGCCAAACCGGGTCTTGAGCATCGGCCGGGCGGTGGGCCGCAGAAGCCCGACCTATAGGCTTTTCCCACCGCATTTGCGGAGGCCGCGTGGTTGCCGCATTCCCCACCGTAGATTTCTTGCGGGAGCTCAAGGCCTTCGACCAAAGGATGCACTTCATTAGCACACCGTTGAAGGCGGACCTTCAATACAACTTAGTGCCGATGACGACGTAGTTGGCGCTACGCCCGACGATCTTCTCGCGCTCGACCTTATCTTTTGGGACGCGTTTCTCCACGATGTAGGCGATGAAGTCAAGGTGCCAGTCATCTTCGGACTCTGCCATGAGGACGTCGTGGCTACCCGGCATGTCGCTGGGTGACGTCTCTTGGTCGCTGAGCAGCCTGATCGACGACTTGCATAGGTCTTGGATGAATACGCTAGCCAAGACCGATGCGCGCTTGGACCCCAACTTGGAGAGGACGTCGGCCGCCACGTTGTTTTTGCGAGAGACATGGTGGAACTCTAGACCTTTGAAGTGATCCTCAAGCTTGCGCACCTCGGTACGTAGGTGTTCATCGTGTCCTTCTTGACGTTGCGGGGCCCTTCGACTTGGACAATGACGACCTTGGAGTCGCCGTAGGCGATGAGTCGCTTGATTCCGAGGGAAATGGCGATGTGCGGCCCTTGGATCGGGGCTTCGTACTCGCCGCCGTTGTTGGATGCCTTGTAGTGGATCGCGGGACGTACTTTAGGTGATCACACCGGGGCGAGATGAAGAGGACGCTCGCGCCGCACCTTCGAGGTTCGGGGAACCATCGAAGTACATCTTCCAAGGTGCTCGGCTTCTCCGCCGGGGCCGGTGGTTGCCGGGTCTCCGTCCACTCGGAGACGAAATCGGCGAGGATCCGGGACTTGATGGCTCGTCGTGGGCAAAACTCGAGGTCAACTTTGCCCAACTCGGCCGATCACTTGACGATGCGCCCCACGGTATCGTGGCTACATAAGATTTCTCGCAAGAAAGAAACCGGAAACGTCCTTGATCTTGTGCGAGCGGAAGTAATGTCGCAGCTTGCGCGACGTGACGAGAATAGCATATAGTAGTTTCGGGGTTGCGAGTACCGACCTTCTTGTCGGACAAAACCTCGCCGACGTAGTAGACGGAGGTCGGCCGGACGGGGTACCGGTGGCCTTCTTCGGGTCACTCGGCCACTAACACCGCGCCGACCACCTAGGTGGACGCGGAGATGTAGAGCAGCAAGGTCTCCTTGGGTGCCGGGGGCACCATGACCGGGGGCGTAGTGATGATGGTCTTTAGCTCCTCGAGGGCCTAGTCCGCCTCGTCTGTCCACTTGAACTTGTCGGACTTTTTTAGGAGCTTGAAGAAGGGCAAGCCTTTCTCTCCAAGCTTGCTGATAAAGAGACCTAGCACCGCCATCATGTCGGTGAGATTCATCACATCTTTCTTCCCAGTGGGTTGATTCATCTTGCGATGGCATCGACCTTGGCGGGGTTCGCCTCGATGTCGCGGTGGCTCACCATGAAGCCTAGAAGCTTGACAGATGGGACACCAAAGACGCACTTCTCCGGGTTGAGCTTCCGGCGGTAGTACCGGAGGTTGGCGAAGGTCCGTGCGAGGTCGAGCAATGAGATCGTCTTCGTTGGTGGTCTTAACAACCACGTCGTTGACGTAACCTTTGACGTTCTTGCCGATCCGAGACTAACACTTCGGATGGCCTTCCGGTAGGTCACTCCGGCGTTCTTGAGGCCGAAAGTCATGACCGTGTAGCAAGAGATACCAACGGCATTATGAACGTCGTCTTGTCCCGGTCGAGACCTTCAAGGCTATCCGGTGATAGTCCGAGTAGAAGTCAAGGAAGTACAACAGGGCGCTTCTCGCGGTGGAGTCGACGACCTTGTCGATGTGCGGAAGAGGGAAGGGGTCTTTAGGGCAGTGACGGTTGAGATCGGTGTAGTCGATACACATTCTCCATTGGTCGGTTTTCTTTGGTACAAGCACCGAGTTGGTGAGCCAAACCGGGTTTTTACATTCGCGGATGAATCTAGCAGCTAAGAGCTTTAGAACTTCTACCCTAATGACCTCCTTGCGATCCTTTGGGGAAAAATTGGATATCCAAGTGCTCCATTAAGTCTACTTTCCAATGCATCAAGAATCAACATTTTAGGAGACTCGTGCAAGAAGTTACAACCAAATCTTTGGGCGTCACAAATTCTGAAATCAGCCCGGGACAGCTTGCACCAACAAAGTAAAAAGGGCGTAACTCTCTTGTTCGGAGTCCGATCGGGATGAATGACCACTCGTTGGAAAGATAATTTCAAGCACTTTGCAATGGATTGATGGTTCAGTACATACTCAGTTATGGAAGTAGAATAAAAACTCGTGGAAGATGAACCAGCAATAAGGGACAACATGGAAGGAGGAGAAGATGGGATGAGAAACAATTGGGATTAAGGATCGTGGCAAAGGGCGGACATTGAAGGATGAACAAAGGCAACAATATGATGATGATCTCCTCGCATGGCAGTAGGACGTTAATAATTTTAAATGGTTCATCATCTTCCGTGCCTAGCAACATGCTAAGCATGGGGGAAGACTTGGTGGACGAAAGAAGACCGCATGGAGTTCAAGGATCACGATTGTTGCGGATGCCGGTCTTCTTCTTCCATGCTAAGCACAATGCTTAAGCATGGGGAGGGTGCGCTACATCACGAGCATCAAAGGACGGTAACAATTCCTCAACCCTCTCTTTATCCTTGTCTTTCTAAATGCTTGTACATATCTATATGCCTTCAACAACCTTAGTTGCAACTTTTGTATGTTTCTCTTGTTAAATAACATGGCTTCTAGGAGTACAACCTAGTTTTAGGTTTTGTTTATTGTCATCACCTTGTGCTCACCATGATGAAATAATTTCGGCTTGATCTTGCTCGTTGATATATGATGACCGTTGCCGCTTTGTTTAAACTTTGTGCTTGTTTATGCATGATTAAGCTATTGCTCTCTCTAATACAAATCTGAAAGTAATTAAATGCTAGCTTAATCTTTTGTGGAGATCATGATAAAAATAAAGACCCATGGTTTCTTTTATGCTCTCAACTTTGGATGGGTCGAAGAACATATTACTTTTTGCTTTTTAAAACTCATGCTAACCTTGTCATTAATACCTCTTGCATTTTGCTCTACCTATCTAAAGCCTTATATATTGAGTTCAACCATAGATTACAAGAGTTATTGTTGGGTGAATTGATTCAAGGCTCGATTCTTGGGCTTGTGACTAAGAAGCTGGTTATTCCGTTTTTTGCGTAACTTATCTTTTGCTAGCCTATTTTATCCGTGCATTGTGAGCTCCCACAACGGAAGCTTTGCAAACCTCACCGGATATCCACCCTTTAAACCAACATCATATTTTGTGTTAACCTCCTTGACCTACCTATCACTTGAGTATGGAGACGACACGTCACAAGAAGGTGCTTCAAAGGGAATATTCAAGTTCCCTCTCATCAAGACATCCGGTACCTACCTTAACACCACTTCCTCTTTGCTCGGGGACGAGCAAACGTCTAAGCATGGGGGAGGAGGTAGGTACTATGCAAATTAGAGTTCTAGGGGAGATAAAAAAGAATAAGATAAGAGGATAAAATAATAAAATTCAAAGCACCTTGCACATGTCAAAAAGAAAAATAAAAAAAAATAAAAAAAGAGAGTAATAATAATCTCCTCGGGTCTCTAGTTGCTTAAGGATTTTTCAAGGATTCAAGATCAAGACCCATACTCATTTTTCTAACCATGTGCAATCCGATAACGAGGACTTCGTTGGGGCCTCGGGATCATTCTTTGCCATTTGCACATGTCCACCTATCTAAAAGTGTGAGTTCTTTCTCTCCCCTCCTTCTTGTGAACATTATTTTTCCAATGGCCATTTTGACGAGTCATGATAAGTCCATGAGAAGCTTGCCTTGTTTTGATAATAGTCTCAACTTTAACATCTTAGTAGGATAAAAACTTTCCTATTAGCTCCAAATAAAACCCTTCCACCTACAAACATGAGAGGGAAAGGATATATATCAAGTAGGCTTGAGAGAGTTGTGAGATGAGAGAGTTCATGAGCAAGATGCTAGAATGTTTAAATTTTTGTACTTGGTTTAGCTCTTTTATTCACCTTGTTCTTCACTTCAAAAAGTTTCTAAGAACTATTCGAATTTTGTGGAGCATGATTGATTACTTGTGGAAAGAGCTTAAATTATATCTACCCTCCATAGAGATGAAAGCTAGTTACATTATGGAATTTAACAAATATATACTTGGAGAGCATTATGCTTTTTCATATGTGATCAAGTGCGGGGTATGAGTAATGAAAGGAAATGCTAATATCCTTTGAAAACTTATTCGAGGACGAGCAAGGTTTAAGAATGGGGGAGATGTTGACGATGAATTTTCGTCAACCTAGAGTACTTGTTATACATTTGTTTTGATTATGATTTGCAACTAACCCATCAATAGGCATACTAATGATGTAACAAGTTCACTTGTGAATGTGATATTTGGAGTATGTTGTTTACGCAGGATTTAGGCACTAAAAGGAGCACTTTCGGGAGAATTTCAATGAGCACTTCAAGAGAAGATCATTGTGACGCCCCGGGTTTTTAATTAACCCTAACCGTCGGTCAACCCGCCGCCGGTGGTCAAATCACGGTCACTCGGGCCCTCACCTCGAAAAACTCACCAACCAACTCTATTGAACCCTTTGGGCTAGTGGACACACTTGTGGGGCCAACCCATGGTCAAAGACTTGGTCAAACCCCACCTAAACCCTAGTGTCCATAGCCGTCTGTCGGAACTTGTGTCGCGTTCTCCGAAAATCACCTAAACACTTAAAAATCTACCTTTATGAAAGTTGTCCATATTGTTGAGGGACACAACTTTCATGTAGATTGGCTTTTCAAATCTTGAGTGGAAAGGCATGAAAAACTTGCTCCAAGGACAAGCATCTCCGTTCATGAAAACATGCCGGCATTCAAAGTTGGCAAATCGCTTCTTGCAAATTCGTTGAGAAAAACCCCATAGAGCCTTTTTGAAAGTGATAGAGGGTAGCTAGATCTACAACTTTCGTATCAAAGTTTGGCCAACTTTTATTCAAATTTTTGGAGTAAAATCATTTCAAAGGGGTGCTCAACAACAAGTGTGAGCAGGCACCGCCGCGCCGCAACGTCGCGCGCCCGTGCGCCGCGTGTCGCCGGCCGCGCGCCGGCCGGCCCCTCGGCGTCGCGCGCGTCGCGCGCCTTCCCAACGCCCTCCTCGCCCGAGGCCGCGCGCCACCCTAGGCCTCGCCTCCCGACACCTTTCCTCCGACCGAGGCGCCTCGAACCGCGCCGCCGTGGCGCCGTACGCGCGTCGTGCGCGCGGCGGACCACCGTCCGTCCGCGCGCCGGCCGTACGCGCGCGCCGGCCAAGGCGCCTTAGTACGGCGGAACCGCCGTCGTCACCACGTCGTCACCCCCGAACCCGCGCGCTATAAAAGGTCGCCGCATTTCTCTTCCCTTCGCGCCATCCCCGCCGCTCCGGTCCACCGCACCACGCCGCCGTGGCCGCCGCCGCAAGCCGCCGCCTCGCTTCACCTCCGTGCCACCGCGCGCGTGAGCGAGCTCCCTAGAACCCGTAGAACCTCCCCGGGCCGCGCCTTGTCAACCCCCGATCCGCGTCCTCGTCGGAGCGTGTGCTCCGGGCCGGCCGGAGCCGGTCGGCGCCACCGCACACCCTCGCGGGGCCCCCGACCGCGCCGTCCAACCTCGCCAATCAACCCTAGGTGAGCCCCTTGTTAGCACCGCGCCGCTTGAGGGTCAAGCCCGGCCGGCCAACGCCGCCGGCGAGCCCACCCGTGGCGGAGGGGTATATTTGTGGCGATTGAGATCTTTCCGGGGTTAAAACCATGAACTAGGGACCTATCCGCAAGACCGTGAAAAATTCTAGGGACCTCGGTTGAAAGATGGATCTTCAATAGTGAACCCCCTTTTGCGTAAACTTGTGAATGCGTAGAAACCCGTAGGAAATTCAGAAAATTGCAAAGCCAATTTTGCTGGATTCGTGGTGAAAAATACTACAACTTTTGTTATACTCATATGGTTTGATTCTCGGATATTTTTAGCGTGAAAAATAGGAATGTGAAAAACCTAGATCCGCCATAACTCAAAATCTATAAATCTTCTGTGTCCAATTTTGGGATATGTTGTGTATCATGTCATGGCTAGCTCCTGTGACAAAAATTGCATAGAGTTATGCTGTAAATCTTTTTAAATAAATTGTTTTCCAATTATGCGGAATCGCCTAGATGATTTTTGTAGCTAAAAGTATTTAGGTTTTTGTGCCCAACTTGTGCATGCTGTCTTGATATGCAAAAACACACCTCTGGTGATTTAATCATGATTTTTGTGTGAGCAGAAATATTTATTCTTAATTTGTGCATATTTTCCTTTGAAAATTAATGAAGCAAGATCAGGACCGCTTCTAGGTGTGCTTGCTGGTTCTTTAGGCTTGTTTGGGACCAAACAACTTGTATGAGAAAGATTGGAGCATTTTGATGCTTATTTATTTTTGTATGCATTTAATTTGATTGCTAGCTATTCTTTTGTTATTTTTCCAAAATATTTTATTTTCTAGCTTCCAAGCCCGGCATGTGAGTCCGGTGGTTCAAGTATGGGTGTTATGATGCTTAAGAAACCCTTCTTTAAATTTTAGTGAGTTATTGTTTAATCAAAAGGTTTAAAAGCCTTTTGTAGATTAAAGATTGAGTAAATAAGGAGAATGCATTTTAATTCTTTTCCCTTTTTTGGAAGTGTTACCTAACTTAATTAAAAGCTAAAGAACACACCCTTGCTGATAAGGAATTAATTTATAAATGAATATCTTTGTACACACCTTTACTAGTGAGAGGTAAAGGAATAAACCTTCACATGAAATATCAAGTAGAAAAGGAACATTAATTAAGTGTGTGATAAAAGAATAAACCACATACCAATAATAACCTTCCTAAAAGGAATTGATTATTTAATTATTTGTTAAGGTGAATATGACCAACAAGAGTTGGATAAGATAAACAAACCGTCACATCACCCGAACCCCCGCATTGCATTCCGTGTAGATCTCCCCGACGGTGACTACTCACTCGTCCCGAATCCGAGGAAGGAGGAGCAGAAGCTTCGCCGCAAAGACGTGGAAGTACTCGACGACACCGAGGGTGCTCAGCCGACATAGCTGACGAAGGCAAGCCCCAATGCATCTGACCCAGTTTTCAAATTTTGTTATTTAGTTACCTATGGATGTTTGTGCATTTAAGTTCATGAGTTGTATGGAACCTTAGATGCATGATCCCTAGGTACCTTTGTCCTTACTAGTATGATAGCTCGATAGCCGCTAAGCTATAGGACCGTTACAAGTCGAGTGATGATGTCACTCGCGAGAATAGGTTCCTAGATAGGAATCATAAGATCTCCTTAAATGGACTCGCTCATGTGGTAAGAGCATGGGATTTGGGCTCCGGTCCAATGGCTATTGTGGGTTAAGTGTTTGAACGTGCTAAGCACTTGTCGGGAATGGGACCGGTAAGCCTAGTACCTTAATGAGGCGGCGAGGGATCCTACTATTACTACTCTTGGGATACGTCTCACGGCTAGCTACCGGTGGTGTACGGTGAGTCCGGTGCCTCGCGGGGTATGCCGGATAGCCTGCACCAAAGACCGTAAGATTCGATCCCGACCCTAAGAGTTTTGGGAACCGTTTGGTGGTTTTCCTCGTGAGGGGCATCCCACCGTGTGTTTAGGTCTACCTTGCAAGGTTTGAATCAATCGATTGTCGGCCTCTCACCGTTATTTAAGACTACTTACTCCACTAGCCGAGAGATCCCTAATGATGGAAGTTGATGACTACTATGCTTGATTAAGTGTATTGTACAACTTTATCTTTACTACATGGATAATTTAGTAAAGATTAAACCCACTAGAACTTGTGCTAAAATCTTGAAAGTAAGGACATACTATTTGTTACTTTTCAAAGCAAAAGAAACTCGGTGGCGAAAAGCCTTTCATGTCTAGGGTTGGTGAAGTAGTTATCACCGACGGGTAAGTCTTGCCGGAGTATTAGTATACTCGGCCTTGCTATAATATGTTGATCCAGGTAATGCTTTCGGTGATGTGTGGCCCGGAGAGATCCCGCCGGCCGGGAGCCGGAGTGGGTGGAGATGACGACCGAGAGCATCATGGATGGCCTCCCGTGGTGTTTCCGCTTCCCGTTAGTTTAATTCCGCCGCTTCAAAAAAACTGCGAACTACGTCTTTATGTCAAAAACTTCGGTTTGTAATAATTAAACACCTCGGGGTAAATTTCGGATGTTAGTTATGTCGTATCTCTCGGACTCGCCTTCGGGTGAGTTTTAATGCATATATGTCGATCCTTGTTGCTATTCAAGTGATTTACCGAGCGTTAACCCGCAACTAACGACAGGATGATACTTTATTAGTGCTTAATGACCAAAGTGGATTGGTTTAGGCGATAGTATGGTATTTTCCGGGTGAGTTGTCACAATCATGGAGCCCATCACAAGTAAAGACACGAAGTGAACAAGACTCCAAACAACCCAAGGAGCGAAGCAGCAACACGTAAAACTCCGGGGACATGGATGTTTACCAACGAGATCAACTCAGCCCAAGAGATATTCTCGCAGCCCAGGCATGATCTTTCGGTGCAGATTCGGAGACTTAAACGGCCTCTAATGGATAAAGTTTGACTACAAAGTTGTGTGCCTCGACGATACCATCGAATTGGACATGTGGAAGGTCCAATTCGGGTTAAGGAGCTAGGAGATATGACCCCTGAAATCCCCGTTGCGCGATCAGTCCGAAATCGAACAGATTATCCTTCAAGGCCGATTTAGAGATCTTATCTTCGTTTCCAAGGAAAGCAATGAATACCAAAGTTGGAGTAAATTTTGTGCCATACAACCAGGACACCAAATTTGCATTATTTGGAGTCCGGACGTGGGAGATAACGTCGTCAAGGCGGGGCTACAAAACAGAAAGTCCGGACGAGGCTGATTTTATGGAAACCAAGTTCCCTTCTCTCCCAAGGAAGATCTCATGCAAGGAAAGGTGTAGCACGCCCCAAGGCTCCCCAAGGGTATAAATACAACCCCTTGGGCGCGCAAGGAGGGGTGATCGATCCATCCATCCGCGAGAACTCGGTGAAACCTAGGAGAGAGCGACGACGGACCGCCGCGAGTCCTCGAAGTCGTCTACGAGATGGCCTCGGCCTACCCTAGCCACCATGGCCGCCTTGCACGGTTGAACCATGGAGGAGTTCGGGGGCTAGTTGAGGTCATCAATGGTATGTACTCGATGGAGATGATCTAAACATGTTTATTATGTGAGTAAAGTACATCATGTCATCTCGATCTTTTAGCGACTCGATTCCTCCTTTTATGATTTTGCTCTCGCTTGGCTATGCTTCATCTTCAATCTATTCTATAGATAGATTGCTTGGGGTGCTCTTGTAGTCCCGGTGACTAGAGGTGCATACCGCATTGGCCAAGTGTTTTCAACTTGTTCTTCTCGAACTCTCCCTAGGCTAACCCGCACGAATAGGAGTGCGTTGTGACATGGCGGTGGCTCCAAAGGCGGGCGTCCGTGGAATCGGACCGGAGGATGATAGTTTAAAGATGGCTTTGGATGGGATGCATGTCATGCTTGCTCTTTTGGCTAGAACTACGACTAGAAGACGATAGGCCTTAGTTTCCCTTGCTTGGTCCTTACCTTGTCGATGTCCATGGATGCGATCAACCTTATGCTATAACTCGTATATCATTAAGGTTTATCTTCTTATGCAATCAATGTTTGGTATTAGGTTAGATCGATAGGTTAGATGGAGAATCCTAGGAGTTTGCTTCCGATCCTTGGATTGACAAATCTAGGGAGGACCCTCCTTGGTGAAAAAGGCACCAAGTCACCCGTAGGCTTGCGGTGAACTTGAGCACCGTTTTGAACCGTCAACAAAGCCTCTCACTCTCGCATCCACGGGGACACCAACCCGCCACTCAAGCACGCCTCTCTCTCTCTCTCGTGTGCGGGGACCTCCAACTCGCCGAACGGCTCACGCTCCGACTCGTCTCAAGAATCGTCGTCAAAAGTAGCAAGAAGACATGCACTCGCTCCCGATAGCCTCATCAAGCCGCAGCCCCCGTCGTGACTCGAAATCGTGTCATTGCTTCCCCCACGCACAAAACGCCGCCATCAAGCGGGCGGCCAAAGGTGTCGCCGCGTCGTCTTCCGACGTTGTACCGCACCGAGAGGTTTCAACCATGCCGAAAGCCCCTCCACGATGCGCCGCAGCCAAGTCCTCTCTCGGTTACCGTAATCGCAAGCTCGTCCTTCAATGTTGTCCTACACCGCACCGGAGATTGCATGTCACACCGGATTTAAGGGAAAATCCGAATGCATAAAATACATGTGCGCCAGGATCAAGTTTCACACATGCATCGACTCGGTGAATACCAAAAAAAGTGCCAAAAGTGTATAGAGAGTATTAAACAAGTATTACATGACCAAATGTCTCAAGAATTATAAAAAAATCGAGTACTAGCAGACGGAAAAGGATGTCTCCACAGGGCGGCCGACCGGTGGCATGCTCGCCTAGAAACCGTCGAACTCTCCAGAAATCTTCAAAGCGTCCGTTTGAGCAAAGAACCGGGTTGTGTAGATGCAATACAAAATCACAACAAGCATGAGCACATGTTGTACTCAATAAGGGAAAAACTCTATAACAACATGCAAAGGCTTGATGGTGGAAGCTTGTGGTTGCATAGCAGTCAAGCATTTTAGTTGGTCAAGCCAAGCCGGATAAATTATGGCCAATAGGCGCTTTTATTAGGCCAAGTCGAATTACTAGCAAATGTAAGTTTAAACCAACCCGTAAATTAACATAAGCATCATCACCATGAATGAAAGTAAGTTTAGTCCATCTTCCATAGTTTACTCATGCGAGGGTCTAGGCCGCCCTTGACCGTTGGCACGACTAACTAGTTAGTTTTACAATCTACAGAGGCTGTACATCTTTACCCACAAATCGCGTAAAAGTCCCGAAGAACTTTAGACCCAACCATGCGATGTCGGTCAAGCATCATACCATACTACCAAGGTGTGATTGCATAGGGACTCTACGACACCTTTACAAAGATCCCCAGTGCGTGTCGCTCGCTAGGTTACTTGACAGCGCAATGCATAAACCTCTCTCAGCTACGAAGCTACCACATAGAGCAGATCAGTTTGAGGGCCGGGCTATACACCAACTACCGACAACTCCCAACCCCTTTCAGGTAAAGCATACCTAACACTAGATTTTCTAATTACTTGGCCAAGATAGAGCCATATGTCTTGTGGTAGTACTGTTTTCCTGGGTGGTTCTCCATGTTCCGATTAACAAAGGGGATCTTGTTTAATGAAGTTATAACACAAGTAAAACAAGATTGACATTGTTGTTCATTTAAACCACCATGATCCCAAGTTGAGCAACTAAGCAAGGTCCACCCGACATAAACATAAACCCAGGTTGATCGGGGCATAGGAATAAAAAAACTAGTCAAACCTTAAATAATAGGACCCTTCCATTTAATGCAAGCAATAAGAAATAATGGTGTAATTAAAATGCATGTTGTAATAGGATAAACGGGAATGCAGCAAGGACTTGCCTTCTATCAATGCTTGCTGCTGCTCAAGGTCTTGAAAATCTTCAACTTCGGCGTATTCCACATACGGATCGTCTTCTACGCACCACATCATTCACATACAAGCATTCAATAGAATAAAATAAAAAACAATCACCAAACAGTACTAACATAAAAAACAGGGGCAAAACGCTGTTCTACATTTCGCGGCGATCGCGTGGATATAAAGAACGCTAAAAATGGAGCTAAAACGCGTATTCTACGGCCAAAACAAGGTGTAAGGGCTTTTCTCATAGAAAACTTAAACTAACAGGGGCCTTTCTCGCAAGAGACCGAGGGCTAAAACCTAATTAAACACAAAAATATAAGGGCTAAGCTATAAAAACTAAAGGATGGATCTCGGGTGCTAAAAACAAGAAGCCGAGGGTTTAAACCGAAAAAAAGGGCTTATATGTAATGGTCTTTGCATGCAAAAGGGCATATCTCGTGGTTCTAAGAAACATAGGGACCTTTTTGCAAAACGACGCGGTGCGGCTGCGGGGTTGACCGGTACACCGACCGGTTGACTTGGATCGTATTCGATTTGAGCCTTCGGCTCCGGATCGGGCGGCCGCGGTCGGGTGGTCGCGGTTGACTAAGGTCAAATCGAGCGAGAGATCGTCGGATCTCGATCCGACGGGCCGTGGACGCACGCAAGCGCACGGCGGTGGCGAGCGACGGCGCCGAGGCGGCGCTGCGGCGAGCTTCGGCCGATCTCGAGCTAGGGGGCTCGATCCCATGCGCGGACGGCACTAGGGTGAAGCGACGACACACCCGATCGATCTAGGGCACGAGGACGGGCGGTCGGGCAACGGTGGCAACGAGCGGCTCGCGAGGCGGTCGGCGCGGTGGCGCACTCGGTGTCCTCGATCGGGCGATGCAGGGCACGGAGACGCGTACACACACGGCCCAAGCGACTTCCACACCTCCTTGTGGTGATCTTGGTGACCTCCATGATGACGGAAAGGCGGCGGAGTGGGGAAACGGCGGCGGCGAACGGCCGTGGCGGCGTGAACTCCGGCGAGCTCGACACAGCCGACTCGGGGCACGGGGGACGTCAAAAGGCCGCACCGGCGGCTTCCTCACCTTGCTACGGAGCTGCGGCGCTTCTCGACGACCAAAGGGCGGCGGCGCGGAGATCAAAGTCGTGGACTTCGGGGAGCAAGGATGGACTTTTGTTGATGGACCGGGCTAAAGAGCGAGCCGCCGAGCTCGGGGGTGTCCTACAACTTGAGCCGATAGTCTAAGGGCATCTTCCGGACTTCGCAGGGCCGGGCCGACAAAGAGAGAAAAGAAAAAGGGTTTTGTTTTGTTTTTTTCTTTTCTTAAAGATTCGTACAACCGAATTCAAATATTACTTTGAATTCAACCAAACAAAAATAATGCAAAGAAAGATGTATGCAACAAACATCACGCCATTTATTTATTTACGTAAAACAAATAATATTTTTTTCTTGTACTATATTCGCTTTAAAGAATTAAATGTTGGGCAAAATTTTAGAAATTAAGAGAAAATCATTGTTTAATTTTTCTTCTATTCACATCCCGAAATTCGGTAATTTCGGGGTGTGACATTGCAACGCAACACCGGCCGTGGAACGCCGCGAGCGATCGAAGCAGTAGTCGAGAGAAGACCTTCGGTCGCCAACAAGAGAGCCGACGTCGAGGCTTGAGGTAGGCAACCCCCTTAACACATGACGTACGACAGAATCACCACCACCGGCCGGAGCAACCACGCGAAGCAGACCGGGCATGCCGACGAAACAAATGGTGCCTCCAAAACGACGCCTCCATGGAGGTTACGACGCCGCGCGGCGCCGCCGTCGCTTGTCCAGAAGCTGGACTGGGTTTTCACCTGGAGACCTCTTGCAGCAGGATTGTCGCTTTGAGATGGCGCCCTCAACAGGGAGAGCGAGCCCGGGGGCGCCGCCGCCATCTACTAGAACGAATCTGGCTGGGGCTTTCATCCAGAGCAACAAATCCAGCTGCAGCTGTTCGCCGCGGCAAGCCGGCACCACCTTTGCAGCCACATCCGATGGGGAAATGTCCCTGTCGTAGCACTCCACCATCCGCCGCCGTATCTTCGTCTTGCTGCTGCCGCTCCCACTCCCCGACGATGCGCCGAGCCGGTAGATCCACTGACCGCCACCGACGCAGTCGCCGGGCGCGCCCCTTCCAGGCGTCCTCAGCAACGCGAACCAGCAGCAGCCCACCAATCCCGCCGCCCGCCACTGTCACAGGTGAGACAGCACCACCACCGCGCTGCAGCTCACCCACAGGGCAGGCGGCCGCCGCACCACCACGGTGCCGCGCCGGGGGGCGGTCCACGCCACCATGACGTCGCACCGCCCTCCAGGAGGGGCACGGGCGCTGCACCGAAGCGTCACCGTCGTTGGCCGGGTGATGCAATCTCTCTTGCTTTTATGCTGGGTGAAATTCAACGGATTGTGAATGAGTTTTGAATCTCTTTGCAGAACTGAAGAGATTCGGCTCAATTACATGTTTACCTTATTCACTGTGATAAGCAATTTCGTAGCTGCTTTTATATACGTGACGTGGTTAGGAAATGATTTTTTTCTTCGTTGAGGGAGGCAAACAGTGGTAATTTATCAAAAAATTTGATCAAAATCAATTTTTCAGTGGAGATTTGCAAGCCATATGGGAGGTCGCAGGTACGGCTTGCCGCCCATATGGCTTGCAACTGGGATTCCAATATCTGTCTTCTGGCTGACAGTTCAGTTCTTCCTCCTAGGCATTGTTAACGTCACCTCATTTGTGGGGCTTCTTGAGTTCTGCTATAGTGAGGTGTTCATGGGAATGAAGTCCATTGGGAGCTCCATCTTCTACTGCATTCAGGGGGCTGTCCGCTTGGTTGGGGAGCTTGCTAATCCAATTGGTAAACAGAGTTACAACCCACAGAGACGGTACAGGAGGGTGGCTTGAAGGGACAAACCTTAATAAGGGGAAACTTGATCGGTTCTATGGGTTGCGAGCAATTGAAGAGCTGGTGTCGCTATTTATCTTCATGTTCTTTGCGAGGAGGTATGTTTACAGGAAGGACCAAATGGTTGAGGTTGATGGAGGTAAAAAGACACCAATAGAAGATGCCACATATGTGATTTGATCATCTGTAAGTAATTATACTTGTTAGATATTTTAGTTGACCTCAAGTCGCCCAAACCGTACGGGGAGAAGCCTCTCCCGTGCATTAGCCCGTTTGCCGGTGATTGGGAGGCAAACACTAAGCCCATTGGGCTCGCCCCTTGCCTACGAGCGCCATTATATAAGAGAAAAACCTCGGCCAATCCATCTATAGGGTTTCCACCGAAACCCTTGTCTATCCGATTAGTGAGGGCGCTGGAAGGTTCGGAAGCCCGAGTTCCTACCGCAGGCGCCACCGGCGTCGACCAGAAGGCCACAGCCGAAGAGGAGACGCCCCTGCACTACACCAACCGGCGTCATCATCTACACCAACTCAGACCGGCGAGATGGATTCCTCCATTACCCGGTAGTAGATCTAATTGACATATTCCGCATTATTTGAAGTACTAGGTGTGATCTATTTGATGAATTATATCTAAGTGTTTTAATTAAGTACATCAGTTTTATCTAACAATTGGTATCAGTCGCCTAATCTAGTCACATTAGATCCCCTACTTGAACCCTAAGCCCTTTGTTCAGTCTCGGTTCAATCTAAGGTGTAGAATAAGTTTCAAGTTCATGTTTAAGATCATGATTAGTTCTGATTCATGCTTAGATTAGATGGATCTATAAAGTTTTAATGATCAGTTAAGTTATTTATGTTTAGATCAGCAAGTTTAAGTAAACTTTATCTCGGTTTATGCCTAAGTATTACGAGTTAGGGTTTCGCATGTACTAGATCTACATGTCTTCTTTACATACATCTCGGTTTACCCGAAGCAATTAGAAGGAGGGGAACATTGCAACTCGATATCGGCAAACATCTTGAAACCCTAACCCGATCTAAGTCATCCCAATCCTAAGACGCAGATAAGTACATGCATAAGTAAAGAGGCCATTGACCTAGGCGGCATTGCCGCCATCGCAGTCATCGAATTCAAAAAAATAAGCCGTGGGGACAAGACCGACCGGCATGAGTTGCCTCCGCCGACGTCGCGCCTCCACCATGCCCCCACTCCCACATCGGTGGCACGCCTCCATGGGAGACCGAAGGAGGACATCGACGGGGCCGCGCGCATGAGTTGCACGCGGTGCCGGCGAGGAGCCCCTTGGCCTCCGACGACCGGACTTGAGGAGCCACCGATCGCCCGCCGCGGTCGAGCCTCCGGCTCCGACGCACGCGCCGGGCCGGCCGTCGGCCCCATCCTCTCCGTTAAGGCCTTCCATAAGGCCTTTTTCTTCACTTGTTTAGGCGGGGGATAAAGGAAAGGGGGAGGGGAGGACGCCGGCCGCCGGTGGGGCGCCGCTCGGCACCGGTCGGAGGGGGCTCGCGGCGGCTCGCTCACCCGGCCGGCCGCCGCGGCCGCCTCCCCTAACCGCGCCGGCGAGCGCCTCGAGCCGCCGCCCGGCATCGGCGGTGAAGGGAAGGAGTGAAATGAGTTGGGTTCCCTCCCCCCTCTTCACTTGCCGGCTTATATCCAAGCCGGCCGCGCGACCGCGGCCGTCCATCGAAACGGACGGCGCGGATCGGCACGGAAGGCGGCATGTGGCGACGGCGTCGATGGGCCGCATTCGGGCGCCGGCCCGTTCATCGGTTTTTGGGCTTTAGGCCCATTTAGCTTTGCGCCCGGCTGATTCGCCAAGCCGAGCCATTACTCGAGCCCCCGCTCGCCCGTCGAGCCGCGCTTCGAGCCGACCCGAGCCGACCCGAGCCGAGCCGCGCCCCTAAGCCGAGCCACGCGCCCTTGGGCTCGATGGGCCGCACACCGCATGTTGCGCCGGGGCCGCAATTTGCCGTTCATGTCTCGCACGCGCAAACACCTAAGTAGGCCGTTTACGGCCAAATTTGATTACAAGCTCAATTTCGGTTTCGTATTTTTTTCTTACGAATTTCGGCCCTTTTTCATTTAAGTTTAGTTTTAATTATCGTTTTCGGCTAAGTTTTAAATTACTATTCTCGCTTAAGTTTAATTATCGCTATTAAGCTCGGTTTTGAATTTGCATAAGATATATGTTATTTATTCAAACTACTATTTAGTCCTCTTTTAAGTTGAGATTTTTATAGCATAAATTATGTTATTTATTTAAGCTATTATTAATTCATGATTTAAGCTAAGTTATAAATTCTATGAATCATGTTAATTAAGTGGTTGATATTCATGTCATTTTAGTGTATTTTAAATCCACCATCGTGCCTCGAGATGCCTCTAACCGAATGGAACCACCGGGAGGTTCGGTTAGTGTAAACTTGTGATTAATTCTGACCACCGTTGTTTTAATCATGAGTCTTAGATGAATTTCGTTTGTTTTCCCCACCGGTGATGCAAATTGAAATTTATCGCGTCATTTTAGTGAGACCACCGTAGGGTTATTATCATGCTCTTATGTGCATCTCATTGCATATGATTACTAAGGCAATTATGTTAATACTAATTCCTTCTCTCATGAGGAATTCCCAGATTTTTGAGGAATTAAGTTAAGATTTGGGGATTATCATGATGATGAATCTTTGAGTATTTTTGAGAATTAAGTTTTAATGTGCGTGTCATTTATGACCACATTTCTATGCTTTATGACATGATTACATTAAGTTTAAGTCCTGTTATAAAATAGGCATAAGATCAATCTTTAATATAAGTTCATTCATGTTTCCTCTAAGTTTAAGATTATACGTTGCATTAATTTGCTTCTTTTAAGTTGAAAATTATATTTTCACCTAAGTACACATAAGATGCCTCTAATTGAATGGAACCATCGGGAAGTTCGGTTAAAGTAAACTTGTGATTAATTCTTACCACCGTTGTTTTAATCATGAGTCTTAGATGAATTTCGTTTGTTTTCCCCACCTAGGTGATGCAAATTGAAATTTATAGCATGATTTTAATCGGACCACCGTAAGGTTATTATTGTGCTCTCATGTGCATCTTCATTGTACTATTCATGAGACATGATTGGTTTTGTACTTTCGTTGTTTATGTAGACTTACTAAGCACCTTTAAGCATTATGATGGAACATTTTCCCTAGTTGGACTAAGAGTGGGCTTCGCATTCTCAAGATTTTTGATCTTGATTATGCACTTCGGGAGGACTAACCTATTGCTCCCACTAAGAGTATGAGGATCTTGCCAAGCAAATGAGGGAGTACGTCTCCAATTTAGAAAAATTGGCACATATCCTATTACTTTGCAACAATGGTCATTAAGCATTCGATCATTGAAGTTTTAAGGGGAGCATTTCCTGATCAAGGGAATGGCTTTATGCTAAGTGCTAAGGAGTTATTACATTCCATTGAGGGAAGCAATAAAGATAAGTTAGTCGCTTTCCTCATGGCAAAATTATGAAATAATGATAAAGGTGCATTGAGCGTACACATTAAGAGCATATATGACATAGCCACTAAGTTAAAAGCACTTGGGAAGTCCATCTCCGATGGTGAACTTGTGCAATAAATTTATGGCTTCTCTTTCGAGAATTATGAGAAGCCTCGCTCTTGATTAGAATTATGCTCAAGTAATCTGCAATTTTTGAATCACCCGGCCATATACTGAAGTTGTGTCTTGAGTTTAAGTCATGGCTTCAGAGGATGGGTAATTAACTTGTCTCATAAGCTTTATTAAGATTATTCGAGACTATTTACTCCCATGGTGGATTGACTAAGGTGCATTTGCACATTTCATTTCTTCCTCAGACTTTAATGAGCCATAAAGAAAGGGAGAAATGGGGGAGTAAAGTCTAAAAGACATCCTTAAAATCAAAGATTATGGAGCTTCACATTAAGCATTAAGTTCTTAGCTTTTTTTCGATTTTATTAGCTAATGATGTACCTTAGATTAAGTGTGAATTATAATCATTTTTATGTATTGTGAAATTATTAAGTTTTGTATTTCCCAATATGTAATAAAAACATATCAAGCTTATTATATTCTCCTCACATTTGTCTTTGATCCTTATTTAAGATATATGCATAAAGATATGATGAGACCTTGTCGAACATGTGGTACACTTTCGTTTAGACCACAAATTCGAGGGGGGAAAGGAATGTCTCATCGATCGAGATGCTCGATTAGTAAAATAAGAGACGTTATTGATGACTAAGAAATGAATTAAGAAAATACTCCAAATAATAAGATGCATTTTGGATATTTACTCTCGCACTATTTTAATACCCATTAAGAATAACTATAAGTTCGAGGATGTTGTTTTAATGCGAGATAAGATTGTCGGATAAGATTGTCTTGATATCATTAGGATTGGAGTGCTACTCCATAATTACCAATTGTCTCAAATAAGAGTGATTTTATTCTTTATTCACTAGTAGGAATGTGGTAATTCATGACCTTCATCCTTCGTCATTGAAGATGCTAAATTGGTCATGCACACAAATCAGTGACGAACTTGTGACGAAATTGATATCGTCACTGAAGTCGCATCACATTATGTAATTAGTGACGAATTCTCAATTTTGGTCACAGAAGGGATCGTAATCCATGACCAAATGTGTACGGTCATAGAAGTTCTCCTTCTATGACCATTAGCTTTGGTCATGGCTATGCCTCCATATTCGTCACAACTCTCCGTCTTCCAGGCGCCGTTAACGCCGACCCGGCGTGTGACGTGGCGTGTGACGTGGCGTTCGACGTGGCGAGTTAGGTGCTTTGTTTTGGTAGGGCCACATGGACCAATTATAATCCGACACGTGGCTTCGGAACTTTGGTCACGAGATTTGATTCACAATCGTCAACAAATGTAGCATAATTTGGTCACACAAAATCTGGATAAACCATGTAAACCATATAATTGCAATTGATATTTGGAAGACCACATAATTCCATGTTTTAAATATAAAGCAAGTATTCAACCGATCATATAAAGCAAAGGCACAAAGCACGACCACTAGTTCACATCACACATAAAACTTAGTTCACAAGACTCATAAGAAACAAATACTAAAAAGATGTTTGCCACAAGCAACTTCAGTTTCGAGATGCCAAAATAAACCATATCACAAAGCCCCACTTCATGTCGAAGAAGGAGCATAGATCTTCGTAGCCCCCCGAGCAAAGCACCTTGTTCTCCTCCATCTCCTTGGTGTTCTTCTCTACCGGCCTTCTTGTACTCTTCCGGCTCTTTTTCTTGCCTCTCCATCCTTTCCTCGCCTTCTCGCACTTTTCTTCTTGAGCTCGTCAACTTCACCTTGAACGGCGGCCGTGCTTCGACCCGAAGTTGTTCCCGAAGCTCGGTTTCATTTGTTGATGTTGACTTGGAAGATGTTGGTGTGTTGAGGCCAATACTCTTTAGGAATAGTTGAGAGCTGGTTTTGGATAGCACAAGTTGGCCACCATGATCACTCGTCTTCGTTGAATAACCCGCACCTTTAAGGTCCCGGTTCACGGCCTCCATTTCGGTCCGAAAAACATTGGAAGAATCCAGTTAGATGGTTTCCTAAGATCGTTATAGAATAAACACAAGACATGGCACAAGATGTTTGTAATTTAAAACTGCATATGATCTGAAAAAAATGCATTGAATAATTGAAACTAATGATCTTACAAGTGCTTCTCTTGCAGTGTCACTGAGGCCATGTTTGGAGCTGGTATGGCAGGTCTTGAAGGCCTCCACCGCATCTAATTCTTCAATCATATCTAAGCTGGGTTCTTCTCTTTTTCTCTTCTGCTTCTGTTGCATCCATAAACATTCACAGAAAAGTTGTCTCCAATGAAGTTCAAAGGCAACTGATTATATGAAACATACAGGTAATCGAACAAGGAAAGTTACACTTACATAATCATGTACGTGTGCCTCGTAGCAGCGATTGCCGTAGTCTGATGATATTTGACCTTACCTGCAGCTTGTGCTTGTTCGTTTCACATGTCTCCTACAAGAGAAACTAAATGTCAGATGAGATCATAGAGTCAAAATGAGAAGTTTATGTGCAAACTGAATGTGAAAAATAATATATGACAAGATACCCATACCATGTGTTTTGGATCAGTCCATTTAGCAACTAGTGCCTTCCATTGTAAATCAGTCATGTAATGAACGAAGTGAAGTTGTCGGAACCTCATTTGTAGCTACACCATTGAAGTATTTTGCCTTGAGCCCATATAGCTGGTTTTTGGCCGTAGTGCGCATCGATCGATACATGCTTCTTTTGTTGGCTTGTCATCGGTCTTAATGGCCAAGCGCCCCTAGGTATTTTCAACTCTATAGTTAGTTACGTAATTCGGTGTGACGCAAGATAAAAGCTTAGATTAGGAATAGCACTTACGTAAAGCTCTCCCTCAAATTTCCCGTAGTAACTTTCGTCTTTCTTGTAATCCTTCCAATGTGGTAGGACAGCATGCTTTCCCGAATGATGATGCCACCCTCGATGCAAACTTGGCGGCTTGAACGAGTTCATGCGGCCTTCTTTTGCCTTCGCAACAACAATAGGCGCTCTCCTTCTCATAGCTTTTGTCATCTTGTCTAGCCGTTTTCCCACGATTGGACCCCTCCGCTCCTTGGTGCTTGGTGTGCCGGAGGCACAAAAAAATATATCATTTAATGAAATGGTTTACTTTTATTCAAATGAGCTAAATAAATGTAATGTTTACTGAAAAAATGTTACTTGCCTTCAGATTCGTTGTCTGCAGCTGTACTGTCATGAGCAGCAGGTGTCTTGCCTTCATCTCCACCTGTGCTCCAATGATCATGAAGTCCAAGTGTTGTAAAGCCATGTTCGCTATGCCATCATGACCATCTCGTTGGTTGTACAATATTGTCGTCATCCGTCCGTGTAGCATGAAAGCTCTTTGAAGATCCTGTTTTGGTTTGAGCAAAGTGTTCCTCCGCTCGTGGAGCTGCCCTCACTCTCTTGCCGGACCGAGTACCTAGAGGCATGGTGGGTTTTGTTGTCTTCTTCGAAGAAATGATTTTCTTAGAATACCGAAAAAAAGAAATGGCAAGTGCATTAATAATGAAGCCATCGATATTTAAATATAGGTTTGAAATGTAGAACATGAGTATAAAAGCGAGGACCATATATTAGACAACAAAGCTCGAAAACACTTATATGCAATGCAACTATTCCACATGAACTACTAGGGTGATAGAATAATGACCTTAATTTTTTTTGGTTACGCGCAGCTCATCGGATTCGGTGTCATCATCATCCTCACTATCTCCTTGATCATCATTGTCAAGGAGAAACTCGATGAATCCGAATCCGAATCTTCACTATGTGTTTTTTACCCCCCTTCTTTGCAGAGGTTTCGGTACAAATTTAGTGAATTCAAGCGGAAGAGTTGGCGATCCTAGTTCTTGCATCTTCTTGTTATTGTTAGCCACGCGTATATCCCGCTTCTCTCATATTCGGTTGTTGTAGGTTGAACTACTTGCAAGATAGATAAGAACAAGCACAATATGTGTATTAGATAAATAAAATGGAGTTTAATAAAAGGTAAGGGGTAGTATTAGTTCGGGAAATTAAGATAAGAGGTAGGAGGTAGGGAAGAGTATTAACCGATCTAGTTTTTATTGTGATTTTGAAGGTGGAAATTGAACCGAACTACCCAATTTTCAAAAAATACATGACACAAGCACATAGACACCAACTCGGTTTCACAAGCACAATCACAACCCAATAGTAAACAAGTCGACAATGCGGGGAAAAAGGTTCATTTATAGAGACATTGTTGCTTTCTCAACCATCCAAACTCGCAATATGTTAATTTTCGGGCATTCATATATTTGTTTTATCAATGAACTCAAATGTCCGACATTCTTGGACAAAGCATCTTGAAAAAGATTAGTTGACCATTTAGTTCAAAATGACAGACTTCACTCGTCGCGGCGTACTAGCACTACTAGCGCCCACAAGACATCCGTCCATTCTACATCACGGAATGTTTGGAAACACACGAGCACCGAATTGCTAATTGCGGTCCTAGCACGGCAAGGTGGCGGTCCTAGCGCGCCATCATGGTAACATTCTAGAAATTAATCAAACCAATAGAATAAAGGAAACAACAACCACCATTGTACCGTAACAAAGGTAAATTCCGTAGAGCGCTTCCCGAAATGAAGAAACCGAAAGGCACAAAAAATGGATGTGGCTTTAACCTTCTTTTTCTTCGAACTCGCTTGCTTATTTGCCTCCGTGTAGCCACCATCGAGGTCACGAAATCCTGCGATGAGAGAGAGGGAGGTAATTAGAGCAGGGAGCGGAAGGGATGCAGGAGCTCGAGCAGAGGACGGAGAAGATCTCCCGCTCAGATGCAGCGAGAGTCGTCGGCAACGACGTTCGCGGGAGTGCCGGTTGCGTTTGGGAGCAGGAGGATCTCGTTGTAGCCGCCCTCGTAGGTACCTGGGCAGCGTCGAGGACCGGAGGAGCTCCGTGCGGTAGCGGTTGTGCCCGGCGGCGGCTAGGGTTGGAGGAATGGAGGTAGGAGGAGACGGGTGGGGAGGGGACTGGGGAAGTGGGGACGGGGAGGTCTTTGACTGGACCGGGGGGAGGGAAACGAAAAATTGTAAAGGCGCGACATGTTTTCAGTTTTTGGGATTTGGATTTTTTTTGGCACTTTTTTCCAGATGGCGTCAATTTTCGTGCTTTTTTCACAAGCCCACGACTGAAATGCAGTAGAAAAAAATGTTTGGAATCACTTAAAAAATTTTCTACAACATCAAGAAGCAAAAAGAAGTGTTGTTGCCAGTTTTCAGATTTTTCTAGGCACCTTAGGGAATTTTTCCATTTATTTGTGAGTTAATCAAGAAATAATCACAATAAATGGAAAACTTGGTCCAAAAATTTCGCGGATGCACACAACATTTTTTCACACTTCAACGACCACACCAAAAAAGTTTCACACGATTTGGAGATGGTCGTACTACACGTGTACTAGACGAATCAGTTTCTCTCACAAAGTGTTATGGACAAGTCAAAGAGAGCAATGTCTGTTGAGCATATGCATGACAAACTTTAATGGAATCAATTCAAAAAATTTCTACAAAATCAAGAAGCAAAAAGAAGTGTTGTTGCCAGTTTTCAGATTTTTCTAGGCACCTTAGGGAATTTTTCCATTTATTTGTGAGTTAATCAAGAAATAATCACAATAAATGGAAAACTTGGTCCAAAAATTTCGCAGATGCACACGGCATTTTTGCACACTTGAACGACCACACCAAAAAAGTTTCACATGATTTGGAGATGGTCGTACCGCACGTGTACTAGACGAATCGGTTTCTCTCACGAAGTGTTATGGACAAGTCAAAGAGAGCAATGTCCGTTGAGCATGTGCATGACAAACTTTAATGCAATCACTTAAAAAATTTTCTACAACATCTAGAAGCAAAAAGAAGTGTTGTTGCCGGTTTTCAAATTTTTCTAGGCACCTTAGGGAATTTTTCCATTTATTTGTGATTTAATCAAGAAATAATCACAATAAATGAAAAACTTGGTCCAAAAATTTCGCAGATGCACACGGCATTTTTGCACACTTGAACGACCACACCAAAAAAGTTTCACACGATTTGGAGATGGTCGTACCGCACGTGTACTAGACGAATCAGCTTCTCTCACGAAGTGTTATGGACAAGTCAAAGAGAGCAATGTCCGTTGAGCATATGCATAACAAACTTTTTTGGAATCACTTAAAAAATTTTCTACAACATCAAGAAGCAAAAAGAAGTGTTGTTGCCGTTTTCGATTTTTCTAGGCACCTTAGGGAATTTTTCCATTTATTTGTGAGTTAATCAAGAAATAATCACAATAATTGAAAAACTTGGTCCAAAAATTTCGCGGATGCACACGGCATTTTTGCACACTTCAACGACCACACCAAAAAAGTTTCACACAATTTGGAGATGGTCGTACTGCACGTGTACTAGACGAATCAGTTTCTCTCACGAAGTGTTATGGACAAGTCAAAGAGAGCAATGTCTGTTGAGCATATGCATGACAAACTTTAATGGAATCACTTAAAAAATTTTCTACAACATCAAGAAGCAAAAAGAAGTGTTGTTGCCGGTTTTCGATTTTTCTAGGCACCTTAGGGAATTTTTCCATTTATTTGTGATTTAATCAAGAAATAAACACAATAAATGAAAAACTTGGTCCAAAAATTTCGCGGATGCACACGGCATTTTTGCACACTTCAACGACACACCAAAAAAGTTTCACACGATTTGGAGATGGTCGTACCGCACGTGTACTAGACGAATCGGTTTCTCTCACGAAGTGTTATGGACAAGTCAAAGAGAGCAATGTTTGTTGAGCATATGCATGACAAACTTTTTTCGAATCACTTCACATATTTTCTACAACATCAAGAAGCTAAATGGTCTGGAAATTTTAAATATCCGAGGAGACATACATTTATACATGTATTTGTGAATACATTAAAAATAAAGGAACAAAAAAAACTAAACAACCCAGGAAAAAAAGGTACCAAGGCGGGTTCGAACCCGGTGCCGTGGGTTTCACAGCCGTAGGTACTACCATTGCGCTATAGGAGGATATTCGACGGTAGTCCATCCTATTACTATTTATCATCTTGAACTCCATCTTGTGAATACAAAACGTCACCAAGTAGTCAGACGCATCCTCTTTTCCCCATCTCATTCCGCCGCATCCTCTCAAGGTTGACCTCGCCCCCCACTTTCTGCCGCCACCACATCCGCCGTCGGCGACGCCGCATCCCCTTCGGACGCCACCACTCCCCCCGCCAAAGACGCCGCAGCCGCCGCGACATGGCTAAGGGCCAGCCCCGCGATCCCCGCAAGAGCGGGTTTGTACGCAAGGCGGCCAAGGTGAAGGGTGCCAAGTACACAAAGCCCAAGCTCCCCGCCGCCGTCCCCATCTACCCGGAGGTGAGTTAGGGTTTCCTTACCGTGGATTGGAATAGGTGTTTGGAACCGGAGAATGGTTATTGGTTGTGGTGAGTTTAGGGATTGTTAGTGTGTATTCGATTTGGTAATTGGTACCGCAAGTAGAATTTTAGCTAGCTTGTGAAATTGTTAATAAGAAATTAAGATGGCAAAGTGATTTCGTCTCTCGTCCTTGCCGTGAAATTTTAGGCCGGTTCCCCATTCTTGGAAACCGTTAGCTTCTTGTGCTTAGCATCAACAAAGTGAAGCCACCTATCTTGCCTAAACCTGATCCCAAAGGGGATAATTATATTAGATTATGCAGATGACACTATTACTTTCCTTAAAATGACATGGCAGGAGCTAGAAACAAGAAGTTGCTATATGTAGAAATGGTTGTGATGAATTGGAAATACAATGAATGGTTGTGATGAATTGGAAATACAATATGTAGAAATATTTAACTGCCAAACATGAAGTTTCCGCATCAAGTATTTAGGTGTGCCAGACAGCCCTAATAGATTACATGTGATAGACTGGGAACCATTGAAATAAAAAATTAGGAAAACTAGAAACTGGATAGCCGGGAGGGCAATTGATCATGGTTGAATCTCTATACGGATAGCATGCATTTGCTTCTACTTTGCAGACTGAGTAAATGATGGATTAACCCATAAATGCCATCTGTAGGGTTCTTTTAAAAAAATATTTGGTTGATGAATGATAGTCAATACTTATTACTGATAGTCATTACTAATCCTGTTACCGAATGCTTTGTCTTCATATTACGATTGCCATGCGGAACATGAGGAAGATGGAGAACAAAGTTGATGAAGCATGTGAACGACATCGCTGACCAGTTCGACAGCAAGTTGGACTCCAAAGTCTATGAAGTGGGTTATGAGATGCGGAAAGAAATGGTCGTTTCGCAAGAACGTTTGGAGCTGCAAGTCCAAGAGAACAAAGACCGAAGGAGCGCCTAGGCAGACTCGGAATACACAAGGTTCAAAATCGCTATCGCAGTTGAAGAAGATCCGAAAAAGAAGGAAACCGAGATTGCACGGTTTGAAGGATGACATGGAGAAACTTAAGGCCAAGAAATAGGACTCGCTAGAGTATTACGAGCACCTGCTATGTCTTTTGTTTGGTTTTGTGAATGTAACCGCATATGAGGTGCCGTAATGTACTCTTTTAGGTTATGGTTATGCATGTATAAACTTAGGTCCGGAATGTCGGATGTCGGTACTTTAGTCGAACTATTAGTAGGATGTAAGAACCAAATATTAGTATCTAATGGAATGGACCGTGTTCCAAATTGCTGCCTTGTGTTGGTTTCATGTGTTGGTTGTGGTGGAGCTCGTTCATACCTAGCGATGTACCGCACTATCGGTGTAGTCGGTGTAGTGCCATGCTGAATTCTCGTTTATTCATTAACCTTATAAATACCAAATACACCAGGGCAAACTTTTGAATTGCTGCCCGATTCTTTCGTAAAATAAATACTAAACTCGCCTTAAATAGTTGTCATCACCACAAAATAAACTCAACGATCATCGTCTTCGTCATCTGTGGACATGACATCATTGTTGTCATCGCCACCATCACAACAATATTGCAGCAATGTATCATCCTCGTCCTCATCCTCGTCCTCATCCTCTTCAAGATTAATAGAAGCTTCCTTCTTGTTTCTTATAAGTTCATGTAAATTGACTTGAATTATTGTTGCTTCTCCACCAGCGATATTGGGCATAACCTCATTGTCGTCACCGACTTCCACTACATGCTCGGTTTCGAACGGTAATCATCCCGATGCACTTCATGATCGCCCTATTTTGTTTCAGCCACATCATAGATATTCCTATGTTCAAATTTCTGTACCACTCTGAAATCTGACCATTGTGGAGTTGTGTCTTGCAGGTAAAATATTTTTTTGCTTGCTGAGCCAAGATGAAAGGATCAGTCTTGTACCAAAATGACTTCACATTGATGGATTTGAAATGTTTGTCATCTCGAAGGCCCACAGTCTTGCCTTCTTGGTTGTACCAATCGCATCGAAATATAACCACCGTCCATCGAACTTCATAATTTGAGAGGTATAGCAACTCAATAACCTCTTTAAGGACACCATAGAAATCTATGGGTTTCATATCATGTGTACCTTCGGTCATTACACCACTATTTTGTGTCCGCATGAACTTTTCACGATCGATCGTGCTATACCGCACTCCATTAATCTTGCAACCTGCACTAATCTTAACTCGCCGAACTGGACCACAGGAGAGTGCCCACAATCCTTCGCTAACCGATCCTGGATTCTCGCTGCACTTCTTCTCAATCTGTAGCAACAAAATTACTCACGTCACCATTTGCATGTGGATAATAATGCATTTACTATTCCTACGGCCAAAATGCTAAGTGACTTACATTTGACTTAAACCATTTTGCAAATCCCTTTTCAACCATTGCATTTACTTCATTTAGACGTGCACCTTGCTGCAGTAGCTCATCCTCGTACAGCCTATAGTAAAAAATGAAATCGTTAGAATAAATTCCGATTTTTCAAAAAACAACAGAAATTAAAACACAAAAATACTTACTTTCTATATTCATCCCGCTTCTTCAAGGCATTGTGTAGCACATACCAAATTAACTTATTCATGACAACATCTTCAATGTACTCGGTCCTATTCGCTCCAACAAGAGTACCACCATGCTTAAAAACGGATATGTCATCGAGCAATGGCAGCTCCGTACCACTATCGTCATCCCGGTTAAATTTAGTGTCCACATCCTCCATGTACCTAGAACAAAAGGTCAAGGTGTCACTTGCCATATATGCCTCAAGCAATTGATCCTTCGGAGCCTAGCACCGTTCCTCACAAAATTCTTCAAAGTGCCTAGCCGCCTTTCTATTGGGTACATCCATCCATACCGAACAGGTCCTCTAAGCAAGGTGCCTCGGGCAGAAGGTGGACACACAAGTGCACCATGACATCAAAGAAGGCGAGGAGGAAATATTTTCTCAAGCTTACATAGTATCAATGGAATTTCTTCTTTCAACCGTTTCACAACATAAATCCTTATATTTCTACCGCATAATTCCCCGAAGAAGGTCCCCAACTCGCAATTGCCTCATATACATCCTTCCTCACTAGTCCTCTAAGGTCGGCGGGTATGATTCTTTGCGGGAGTATGTGGCAAGAATGTGTCTTGACTTTGCAACCACCCTTGAACCATCATCACTTATGTATCTTCCTAGATTAGCCGCATATCCATCGGGAAACTTGATACCTTTGAGAAACTTGCGAACTTGATTTTTCGATCCTTTCCCAACATGTATGGAGCCGCCGGTGCCCTGCAGACCGAGTTACCATCCTCCCGCAAGTGCGAGTTCTTGTCTAATGCCCATATCATACAAATCCAACCTAGCTTTTAGTGTGTCCTTCGACTTGCCTTGTATATTGAGTAAAGTGCCAAGAATATTTTCACAAACATTCTCCACAAGAAACTTGTCGAGCCGAACGTTTCTTTCACGCCGACCATCAAAAGCCAAGCAATTCCGCCATTTATGTGACAAAGGAAGGTAGCGACGATGTCCAATGTAGCATAACTTGCCCCTTATATGCCGAGACAATGGATCCTTGTCGCAATGAATACATGCATAATACCCTTTTGTTGTTCGCCCGGATAACGTGCTAAGTGCTTTGGATAATCATGTATACACCAAAGCACAAAGAAGCACGAAGCTTGAACTTCGTACCCAGTACATGCGTCTAATGTCCATACACCCTACCAAAGATCGAGCAATTCTTCGATTAGGGGTTCAAGGAACACATCAAAATCCTTTCCTGGAGCATTTGGACTCGGGATGAGTAAAGACATAAAGCGAGCTTTTACGGATTCACACATTCCCATGGTGGGAGATTCGGCGGTGTCGAAGCAATGGCCACATACCGTACCGTGAACTCATGTTGCCAAAAGGATTGAATCCGTCGGTAGCTAAGGCAAGCCTCGGGTTCCTCGGATCACCCGCAAAAGATGGTTCCCTCCTATCAAAGTCTTTCCATGCTTCCCCATCGATTGGATGGCTCATTACACCCTCGACCGGCTTCCTCACTTTCTTGTGCCATTGAGTTTCCTCGAAGTTCTCTTTGATGCATAAATTCTCTTCAACCTTGGCAAGAGTGGAAAATGCCTCAAAACCTTGTGTGGAATCGCTTTGTCCCGATTTCGTCTTTCCATCGTGACTCCTTGCAGATCGGGCACGCATTCAACTTTGCATACTTGGTTGTTTTTGAATCCCGAAACAACACACAATTGTTCTTGCACACATGGATGTTCTCAAATGCAAGCCCCAATTCTTTAAGATATTTCTTGGCCTTGTCATATGATCTTGGCAACTCACTCTCCGGTGTCCATCGATATCGGCTTCATCATTGCGGTGAACCCTTTATTGGAGATTCGATAACGGGACTTCATATACAACATCCTCACCATAAAACAAAATTTTGAATGTTTAGAACCCGGGTTGAGCTTCTACTTCGCATCTTTCGAACTCGTTGCAAATGTTGGTATTTCTCCTTCGGCCTCTCGCCGTTGCAAACGGATCTCCTATCATCTCTCGGTACTCCATGATCCTCATCGTAACCATCTTCGTTCTCATCCACATGTATCCCAAACTCATTATCATGCCCTTCTACCTCCCGATCTAAACCCTCATCAATTTCAACATCTGCAGCCTCCCCATGATGAGTCCACCGGTATATGTAGGTGAAATTCCATAAATGTGCGGATGAGTTTCTACTTGATTCGATGCATCAACCTTCGATTATGACAATTAATGCACGGACGGCGAATGTGTTCATCTTCACGGTACCTTTCACTAACAAATTTCATAAAATCTTAACTCCCTTGACATAAACAGTTGTGAATTGTTTCCCAAAAACCCAACTTCTATCCATCCGTTTAGACAAAAAAATTATGAACTAACTAAGCGTGATTAAACTAAACAAATTACTAATGCATATAATAAACAAACTTCAAACACATAAAAAACCATCAAACCTTCACGTGTCACCGTTTCGTCCACGCGCGGCACCGCCGTTCGTCCGCGGCCAAACCTTCTCTTCCCTCGCTAGTGTGCGTTGCACTACCGCCCGTGCGTAGGTGACAATCGCCGGCGATCCTCTCAAGCCTCGATCGGGTCGCACACGCCATCAAGGCCACTAAATAAAAATTATGAACTAACCGTGATTAAACAAATCAAAATACTAATGCATATTTGAACCAAAATTCATACCTTCTCTTCCTACACGATGAACGCCGGCGAACCTCCTCGATACATCAATCGGGGTCGCGACGCACAAGTCGTCCACGCTCTCGATCGGGTGGACAAGCACGTCCATGCCCGCCCTTGATCGGGTTCAAGCACGTCCACTTCCGGTACGATGTCGAGACCGAGGTTCACGCACACCCGCCCCGGATCACGTCGATGCCATGGATTCGTTGTGCCGCCAAAGGATCGTGCGCCGCGAGAAAAGGATCCTAAGCCGCGGCGTATTGCGTCGACTCCCCGTGCGAGCCGGCCTTGGTCGATGGACACCGACCTCTCGATCCATTAAGTTTAGGGCGGGCCCAACGTTATAATTATCAAGTTTAATGTATATATATTAACTCGCACCGTTCCTTCTAAAACGGTGTACTAGTCTAGTGGTAACTCTAGTTTATGAGTTGTGTTATGTCACGAGATCGAATCCATGCGGTTGCATATTTTTTTTACAAATATTATACGCCAAACAATACAACACATGGGAATCACAATCTACGACGATTATCTTGTGATGTTCGGTGACGTTCATATCATTTTCGTCACAAAATATAAAGCCAAATTTTGGTCACTTGTAACTTATGAACAAGATAAACATTTGGTCATAGAATGTTATCATTCCATGACCAAATTGTCCGACGTCACTAGAAAAAGGTCACAGAAGATCATTTTTCTACTAGTGATTCGGCCACCGCTGGGTACGGGATAATTTTCACAGGTTTTGTTGCTCTAGTCCATATTCTTGCCATCGCTATTGTGGACTATTTCAATAGAACCAGAGACGATTGAAGTATGGTTTATGTTCACCTTTCTAGCCTATGTTGTTTGATGAGCATTTAAACACAACCTTGCTACTCTGGTTCATTTTCTGGCCAACGCTGTTGTGAGTTAGGTTAGCAAGGGAAGTTTTTCTATGGTATCCAAGAAAGGCAAACTAAGTGTCGTGCCAAACATAAAGAAATTAAAGAGCTACCATTATAAGTTATTCAATTAAGATTAAGGGCCGACACATTTTAATGCTTTCGCTACTTCATTAAGGTTCCCGACATAAGATAGTTCTCTTCCGAGAGTGAGCAAAGATTAATGGCAGCTCACATAGGAGGAAACAAAAATCTTAATGAGATATAGAGTAATATTTCTTTATATTGATGACTTAAGACAATAAGTATATGATTTATCATATATTTAATTTGTGCCATAAGTATACCTCCATTTCATGCATAATTTCTATTGAGGGTTTTCTTTAGCCGTTTAACCGCTACGAAATGTGTGAAACTTAGTGATAAGATTAATTTTTGGGCACAATAGTAAGAACCTCAATTAATATTTGTAAAGAAGAGGTTATAAAGGGGTATATGAACTTTAACATAAGTTTCAATAGCAATTTTCTAATGGAGTCAAGACAAGTAGGCCATAATGGGTCTACATACTCAAGAGTGATTCCAAAAGAAACTGAGATGCTAAGTTCATAACTCATAATAAGTTTTGTAAGTATCATGGGCAACCATGATTATTTGTAAGGTTAAGGTGGAAAACTTATTATCTTGATACTCTAGGTGAATGTTTTCTCCATAAGCTAATGAAAAAAATAAGTATGCATTCCAAGAAAGGGGAAAACTATTCATCAAAATAATTAGATACATCTTAATGAAGCTCTCCCAAGATCTGGGGGAGCATAACACTGAGATGGGACAAAAGTGAGTATTAAGATTATCACTGAAGGACAAAAGTTTAGATAATTGCTGAAGTGATAAATAGTGAATGCATATTCAACCATGCCTGTTTTGATTTAATTTCATAAAGACTATAAAATTAAGATTAAGTTAAAAGGAAGACGTTCATGAAACTGTATGCTAAGATCTATGATAAGTAATTGACTTAGCATTACAAGCCGAAATGCTTGACAAAACCGATGAGTCTTAATCCAAGAGAGGTCCACTAGAAAAAGGTGCTGAAAGTTTTAAAGCACCATGACAACATGCTTAGTTAAGAATTATTCAGATGAGATTTGTAAGAATGTATGGATATAAAAGTGCACAATAAGTTTATATCCTTCACTCTTGCATTTATGAGCTATTCTGCGAGAAAGCTCTAAAACAAAGTTAGCTTAACAAGCTAATTTTGTGTATGGCATGTTTTAATGCGAGCGGGCATAAGAAATAAGTTCCGGTATTATTGTTATTATTAAGTTAACGTTGATTGAAATCAATGTCACTATATTTAATTACGGTATTCTTTCAAAGTAATGACATATAATCGATGGTGTCAAGCCCATTGATAATAAATTATGTTACGAATGAAGGGTCCCAGGATCGTAGTCATATTTAAGGCTTTAAGTAAAATGCTAGCAACATGACTAATTGAGGATTTGACACCTATCCTATTTTTCGCGAAATTATTTTGGATTGGTGATAAATCCGAAACATGATTACGGATGAGGCCGAATAAATAAACTTACAAATAAGCAAATAAGTGTTCTATCGAGATGTTATAGTGAACTTTAGTTAATGGTGTCCGTATGTCCGTAATGTTCGCCGATGACGCATTCGCTAGGTCTTGTTGTAGCATTGAGTGTGAACATAAGACGAACGTAAGTTTAAGCTAAGAATGTTCGATTAAGTGGGAGAATGTTGATTGATGTGTATCCACCTACACATGATCAATGAAATTGACAAATTATAAAGTTTGTTTGTTGACCCTCGGTCAGGGGGAGAATGTTAGATATTTTGGTTGACCTCAAGTCGGCCAAACCGTAAGGGAGAAGCCTCTCCCGTGCATCGGCCCGTTTGCCGGTGATCGGGAGGCAAACACTAAGCCCATTGAGCTCGGCCCCCTTGCCTACGGCACCATTATATAAGAGAGGAAGCCCCCCCGGGCGACTTCGACCAATCCATCTATAGGGTTTCCACCGAAACCCTTGTATATCCGATTAGTGAGGGCGCTAGAAGGTTCGGAAGCCCGAGTTCCTACCGCGAGCGACACCGGCGTCGACCGAAGGCCACCGCCGCGAGAGGAGACGCCCCAGCACTGCACCGACCGGCGTCATTGTCTACACCGCCTCAGACCGGTGAGATGGATACCTCCATTGCAGGTATTAGATCTAATTGACCTATTCCGCATTATTTGAAGTACTAGGTGTGATCTATTTTTGACTAGTGATCCTGGATAAAATGAGTTAGATCTAAGTGTTTTAATTAAGTACATAAGTTTTATCTAACAATACCGAGAAAATGCCAAATCTTTATTTCACCACAATTACAATATTATTGAAAATTTGGAATAAAAGGGTAATCATGTACTCATGTAACCGTATTAGAAATATCTAGCTTTATTTTAACCTACAACTACGGGCCTATTATATTACGGGCTTGTATAGCACAACTATATTTAATGTATAGGAATCTAATGATACTCCAACAAGTAGCTATATGTGTAATTTTGGACGGAACATATATGCAAATTATTTGGTTTGAAATATTTAGAGGTGTTGACGGTGAATTTCCGTCAACCTAGCCATGAGTTTACCTTCGGTGTTGGCATGAGTTTTATATCTTATCCATTACGACTAACCCCCGTGGTATAACAAGTTTGTTTGTGCATGTCGATTTTGGAGTTTAGTGTTTATGCGGGGTTTTAGCGTTGAAAGCAAGACTTCCGGGATAAGTTCATCAAGCACCTTGTGGCAAGACATTGAAGCCGGTACAAGTCATGCAATGAAGTAAACATGACTCCAAGAACCCCGGGGACCAACTCCGAGAAGATAACAAACCTCGAGGACCTAGCCGGAAAAGTGCCGAATCTTGCGAGACAAGGAGCTTCGTCCAACTCGGAGAGAAACCGACGACAAGGGCCCACATGCGGGAAGGGGGAAGGATCTAGAAGACTCGGGAACCAACACCGGCGAAGGAGGCCGCGAGGCCCCGGGCCGAAATGGGCCCGAGGTCGGTCGGCCCACCCATTTCGAGGCTTAGTCGCTCCCCCCCTTTGACCTAGGTGCCTCTCGGGCTATTTATAGCCCCCACGACCGAGAGCCACACATCAACCAATTCGTCATCCGCCACCGAGGAGCCGAGAAGCTTGAGGGACACCATCTCGGAGATGAGGGTCGTGCTAGTTGTCTAGGGTCTCCCTAGGCGACGTGGGAACCTTGCATGGAAGATCACGTCGGAGCTGCGGGAGCAAGGATAAAGATCGAGGTAGGATCCCGATGGTGATCTTTTTCATGTAATCATTCATGGTGAAGTTTTATAGTGAATCCGATTTCTAGCGATCAAGTGCCTTCTCCATGATTTTGTTCTCCCTTGGTTTTGCTTCTTCCCCAATCTATAATTAAGATAGATTGCATAGGGTTCTCTTGTAGCCGCGGTGGCTAGAGGTGCATACCAGACCGACCAAGTGGTTTCAACTTGTTCTAATCGAACTCGCCCTAGTCTAACCCGCACGAATAGGGGTGCGTTGTGACGAACGGTGGCTCGAAAGGTGGGCATTTTCGGAATTAGACCGGAGGCCATGGTTTAAAGATGCTTTTAATGAGATTCGCTTTTCCATCTTCATCTATCTTGTTTTGAGCTACAACATATGCATGATTTAGACTCTCTAGATCGGTTATCTCTTGCTTTCTCTTGCTACCTCTTTAGTAGATTAGATTAGATGTGTTTTCTTGATGATCTTTTAGATTAGATGCAACTTGGTTCTTCAAAAGATAGCTTTCCTTGCTTTATTAGATTGAATCCTCGTGTTGCACATTTGTTCCACAAATTCGATACCTTGGGTTCACCACTCGAGGGAAGAAGGGTCCCTTGACTACGTCGGGGGATTTGTCCGCTTGCAAATCCATATGAAGTTTGATACGAATATACACCGTCAACAAGCCCCTTTTTCCGGCACCGTTGCCGGGGAACAAGTAATTAAGACCCAATCTAGTATCGCTTTTTTTTGTGAATATTTTTTCAGTTTTTCTTTTTATGTTATTTGCATCTCTTAACTTTGATCATCCTCAAAAAGAAAAAAATCAATCTACTCTAGTTTTTTATTAACCCTAATATTTCTTTTTTAGATTTTTGTTTTATCGCTAACCCTAACCGCTACCTCTCCAAGAAACCCAAACTTTCTTTTGTGGATGATCCAGGAAAACTTTATAGGCAAAGGAGACGTGCAACACAAGCTAAAGGGTTGGAAATCCTAGATTCAAAAGCCGAAGTCGAAGGACCATCGGAATCTCCAAGGGAATCACCAACTCCAAGTCCAAAGGAAGATCAACCTCAACGACCAACCATGGGAGAACAACCGCAACCGGAGCGTAAGATCGAGCTATGCACCCGGACATCGTTGATCTACCTATCATAAACCTTCAAGACACGGAAGGCCGTTCAAGATCAAGGTCTCCACTATCCGCATGGTGCAACACTTGCCTTTCACCGGTAAAGAGGATCCGAACCTTCACCTCCAAGCATTTGTTCAACTATGTCAAATTTTTGATGAGGATGGGGTCACTACTAGAAAAGTGATCATCAGTGATGATCTGCTCGTGACGCTGCTTACTTTGGTCATAGAATGGTATGTATTCCATGACGAAATGTCCATTTTCGTCATAAGTTGCGAGTGACGAAGATTTGGGTTAAAGAATTATGATGAAAATGGAAAAAACGTCATAGAACAGTAAAAGGAGATCATCATAGATTAAATTTTGGTACGCAGTATGGTACTGACAAAATCTAGTGGTCACAAATTAGATTTGGTATCGTTATAATTTAAGTAGTATCGTTTGGCACAACTAATGATGAATCAAATTCGTCACAGATTAGTTTTTTGCACTTGACAGCGTGACGACGTGGGGTCCACAGCTCTTTCGTCCCACTCTCTGCACATGGTATTTTTAATTGTAATTCACAAAAAAGTGCTCCCGTGGAGCTTCGAACCGGGGACTAGGTTGGTTTAGAAGGAACCATACCACCGCACTACATGTTGTTTCATGTTGTGAGTTTGCATTTAGTCTATTTGTTAGTCAATTATTGAATCTTGGACCCTGTCATGAAATCGATCATAATGGGCCGACGATACATGTGACCTAAGTATCTTTGTTTCCGTTGTGAGCGCGGATACGTGAAGTTCGTCGCGACTACGCGAGGACGAGCGGCGGCGTTTATCGCGGTTTAGGCATCACGCGCATGAACGAGGTGCCTAGTACACCCATCGACGCGATATCGCCGTAGTAGAATAGCTCAAGCGCTCGAGACAAGGACGAGAGGAGGCGTCCGGCGCGACGAGAGGTGTCTCCATTGTGGTCGAACGGCGGCGGCGATTGCAAGGTTTGAGGATTTTTTTTATTTGAAATTTTTGTTGAATATGCATATGTGCTTGAAAGTTTAGGTCATATATACATCTACAAATTGAATTTGTTTGATCCCGAAACTAAGATGCAAAGTTTTGTTTATCAATTATTTGTTTAATTTGCACATTTTTTGTATCTATTCAATTTAATCTTTGTTTGGTATTTTTAAATAATTTGTTGTTTTTGTCAAAACAGATGGATAGAAGCTGGATATTTGGGAAACAATTCACACCTGCATATTTGAAAGGAGTTGAAGAGTTTATGGAATTTGTTAGAGCAAGATACGCACAAGACATCGAGATACGTTGTCCTTGCCGCAATTGTCTGAATCAAAGGGTGCGACCCCAACATGATGTTGAAAACCACATGCACATCTTTGGAATGTCGGCCTACATATACCAGGTGGATTCATCATGGGGAGCACTGCGGATAGTGCTTGAAGTTCGGAATACGGAAGCGACAGGATGTGGAAGGTGATCATGACTATGGGATACATGTGGATGTGAACGATGATGGTCATCTTGATGAGGATCTTGGAGTACCGAGAGATGATTGGAGATCTCGTATGCTCAAGAAGAGGCCGATGGAGAACGACCAAGGTTTGCAAGAGTACTTGAGGATGCGAAGAAGGCACTTAGCCCGGGATCTAGGCATTCCAAATTCTCTTTTATGGTGAGGATGTTGTATATCAAGTCTCGTTATCGAATCAGCAATTCAGGATTTTCAACGATGATGAACTTGATCTCATCAGGATACCCTAAGAGTGAGTTGCCAAATTCTTATGATGGGGCGATATAGATTAGCCAAACTTTCAAAAGATTGCAAACGGCGGCAGCTTTGACATTTAACCATCACTCTTCTGGAATGCACTTCGTCTTCTTCTTCGCCTTGTCAGCAGCAGCTTTGAGAGCAGCCTTGAGTCTGGTGTACCTGTTCTTCTCCCTGTTCAGCTGAACCTCCAGTAGCATCACGTTCTCCTGTGAAGTCCCCAGCTCCTTCTGTAACTCCCAGAAGTCCAGCTGTTATGAAAATGAGCACTGTTAAGGCCTAAATGATCTCAAATCAGATTATCTCAAAACCGTCAACAGCAGTAAACTCACCTTCTTCTCCTTCCCTTTCAGCTGCTGCACTGGGTTCACATAAGTTTCCCCGCTTGATTCTTCAGTTGTAGACTCAGCAGTGCCAGCGCTACTAGAAGCACTCACTAGGTACCGGGTTTTCATGCAGACCTTCTTCCTGTGGCGCTCGCTGACTCTCAGAGCGCGCTCTGCGGCCTTGGTGGAGAGCCCCCCGCGTGCGGTGGCTTGAAAATTAAGTGAATCGCAATTCATTTGCATCTAGTGCCGACGAAAATTAAGTGCATTCGGTTATGCCAGTTTAAGTGTGAAGATTTAACAACACATATGTAGAAAGTGAGTACTCCAACTAAAAAAGGTTTAAAGAATCCAGTCAAAATTAAAATTTATGCCATATATAGTCACTGAGTAGTTCATCTACAAAAATTTAAAGATATGCCATTTATAGTCACTGAGTAAATTTGAGCATATGGATATATGTAAATAGCATAATTTAAGCATATGGATATTTGAAAATAGCATATATATGTCCATCAGTATATGGATATCTAAAATAGCACAATTTCTGACCAAGAGCAATCAATTTATTCTAAGGGCATGTACATATATATATATATCCAAGTGCATTGTAAACCATCTTGCTCAAATTACAAACCACAATTTTCCGGTGGCACATAAGTTAGTACTACATTCAAGGAAAATAGGATTGAACTCGAACCCCCCCCCCCCCACAAGCTTAATTGAAAATCCCCCTCAAGATTCTAAGGGCATGCATATATCTAGTGGCCGATTAGTACCAAAATCAAGCAAATTAGGGAGTGCAAAATTAGTGAGTAATTGAACATAAAAATCATGAACATCTACTGATTGAATTAAAAAACCCCTAAACAGTGACAGGGCGAGAAATTCAACCTTAGGTTTTGCAGATGGGAATGCCGATCCCCCGGCGCGCTTCAGATTGGGAGCGATCCTTTCGAAGCTTTCGGTGGGACGTCGGGAACGACGTCGGCGGAGGCGGCGGAGGCTCGGCGCAACACCACGCCATGGGAAGCGCGGGTGAACCTCCCGGTCCTCGGGTCCCGCTTCTGGTTACTCGCACGCTCCGACTGCTCCCGGTTCTTCACCGCCTTCGTCATCTTCCAATCGCCGGCGACTGCGGCGGCGCAAGGGGCAGAGGTGGTGGCGGCGCAAGGGGCAGAGATGGCGGTGGCGGAAGGCGAAGCGGAGAAGACGAGGAGGCGTGACGATTTGGGGGACGATTTGGGGGAAGCCGTCGTGGCGACTGCTATATAGATCTGCACAGCAAGGCGCCACTTTTTGTTGTTAAATAAAATGGATCTTCACATCCAACGAATACACCTTCGTATCCCACTAGTAACGCGCTCTGATTGTTAGTCCACAGCTCCCGGGTTCAAACCCTATGGGAGCTTTTTTTTAACTTTTCATATAAACTTTTTTAACTTGTTTTGATATTAACATTTTATTTCATTTGTTTTCTACAATGGCAGTAATATAACTGTAATAATTTCCTGAACGAGTAAATAAAGATCCCACTCATTAGAATAAAGTCTCCCTTGCACACATTGAGTATATGTGAGGCATGCCCCACTACGACCAATGTGCCTATGCAAGGGACATCTACACATGTGAGATATGCGCATCACAAGTATCTCGAAATCATGTCAAACTATCGAGCGTGTTATTGGAGGTAAACAAGGAGGTTTCGTGCAATCGTGCAATTTTTGTAGCATTTTTGCCTATTATCTTAAATTTTTGATGAATTAATAAAGAATAAATGTGAAAATTAGCAAACCATGATAGAAAAATGTAAAAACTTGCAAGGAGACACCAATTTGGTGTGGATTCATGCCAAAATAATATTCAATTCATTATACCAAGTGGCGGTGCACGGTGCTACGATGCAAGACATGCCCCACTACGACCAATGTGCCTATGCAAGGGACGTCTACACATGTGAGATATGCGCATCACAAGTATCTCGAAATCATGTGGAACTATCGAGCGTGTTATTGGAGGTAAACAAGGAGGTTTCGTGCAATTGTGCAATTTTCGTAGCATTTTTACCTATTATCTTAAATTTTTGATGATTTAATAAAGAATAAATGTGAAAATTAGCAAACCATGATAGAAAAATGTAAAAACTTGCAAGGAGACACCAATTTGGTGTGGATTCATGCCAAAATTATATTCAATTCATTATACCAAAGTGGCGGTGCACGGTGCTACGATGGAAGACATGCCCCACTACGACCAATGTGCCTATGCAAGGGACTTCTACACATGTGAGATATGCGCATCACAAGTACCTCGAAATCATGTGAAACTATCGGAGCGTGTTATTGGAGGTAAACAAGGAGGTGTTGACGAAAAAGATATAAAGAAATAGAAGCAACTGATGTTTTAAAAAAGGAACAAAGTCAAAAAAATCTGAGCCCCATAGGAATCGAACCGGCAACCCAAGGGTTCCAGTAAATGGGCCTTACCACTGCTCTACTCGAGGTTGTTCATTCAGTAATCGAAATAGTTTTATATGATTCGAGTAACTGACGCTTCGGCGACAACGCGGGAGGAATTGCGCCAAAACTTTTCGGCACCATTCTTTCACGAAAAAAAGGCGCACTTATTTACATGCCTCCCCCACAACTCGTCAAACCTCCCCACTTCCTATTCCCATCTATTCGACACCTCCCCCGGAACCACGAAGCCGTCGCCGCCAAGCACCCATCACCGGCGACGAGGTGCTCCCTCACCCCGGGTTCGTAGTTTCCAGGCCGCGACGCCTCAACCTAACCCTCTCTCTCAATGCCCCACCTACCTAAATCTTACCATCAACCACTCGGTCACATCAACGAAACCCTAACCACGGCCCGCCGATGGCGAGTAGCTCCGTCAATTACCCGATTTGAATTCACGCCGCCCCCCAATCCCTCTCTCTCACGTACATTTCTCTGCCCATGCACCTCCTTTTGTTCCCCGACCTAACCCAAAGCTCATCTGCAGGTTTCAATGGTGGCAACAAGGGGGCAAAAGAGGAACGGGCCTGCAGGTCTGTCAAAAAATTCAACTATATTTCTGAGAGTAGATCTACAATTTTGATGTTGTCGTATATGTATGTCAATTTGAAATGTATTTTTTTGATTCATGAGACCATTATCATGTCACGGTTTGGTACTGTAATATTGCTAGATTTTTTGTTGATAGGAAGATTGTAGTTCACTCCATTCTATATTCATAGTTACTTATGTAGTTATAACAGTTTCTGATTCACTGTAATACCCTGGGGTTTTCTGATCTAGGAGTCCACACATAGTTGTAGGTCTTATCTCATATCTTAGACCTCTTATCTATCTTTCATGTAGTTTTGTTAACTCTAACCTATTAGTTCAAGCCTTTTAAAAATTCTAATACACCCAATTTCTTGTCCTTGAAAGAACCTACGATAACTGATTATGAGCGATGCCGAGATAGACGCGTGGCAGAAAATCAAAAGATGCTTGAAGAGCTTGGATTGAATACCTTAGCTTCGAAATTATTACATCCTTGCCTCAACTCCGCACAAAAGAAGGGGAAAATCAGCAAACAAGGGAAGCGATAACGAAGATTCATCATCATCGGAGTATCTCCTTGATGAGGATGATCAAGGAGATAATACCGATGATGAAGACATTGAATCTAATGAGCAGCCACAACTTAAGGTGCTTCTTCTATCTTCACGGTAGTGAATGGGGCATACTTGGAGCATACAACTTGTTTACTACATTGTATTCATTATTAATATATAATCTAGGATTAAATGTTTCTACTCCGAAGTATGCTTTAGGACTTAGATTTCATTGGAATAAAATGTTTACTATATGGTACTTATTATTAATATAGTTGATTGCAATTTATCGTTTCCGATCTGCATTTTCATCTCTCGATTTATATGCAAATTCTTTCAAACTAAGATGATGTTGAATATATGGTTTTCATTATTAATGCACATGACTTACATGAGCTTTCTTTCCCCACAACTTCTCCAACCGCATAGTCGCAAAATCATCTCTCCAAAGATCAAGAAATCGTTGGCGAATGGCTCCTAGAGTTAGGAACAGGAAGAGAGTGAGGGCATCAACTCGGTCGGATGTCCGAAGATTCGAATCCGAAACAAGAGCATCAAAAAGGCTTCTTGTACGGGATCCTACGACCCCTTATGATGACAATCCGGTACTGGAGAGGAATCCAATGGACCAATTTGTAGATGAGAACACACCATCGGAGGATGGCAGTGTATCGGTGGTCATGACAATGCGAGGTTTTGAGGCACACATTGCGGTACCGCTAACGATGACAACACACTAGCTGAAGGCAAGCTCTTTTTTCATGCAGTTTTGACATCTATTTAGTTGATTTTGCATCAATAAAATAAAAAACTGAATCTAAATTCTATGATGTAGGTCCTCCACAGCGAGCTCCTAGGAGGCCCAAACCACCTCCGTTGGAAAGCGACTAGATAGGATGACCAAAGCTATGGGAAGGAGATTGCCCATAGTTGTTCAGGAAGGAAAAAAAGACCTCAAGATCCTGTTCAAGCCGCCAAATTAGCTTCGAGAGGCTGGCGTCATCATTCGGGAAAGTATTCCGTCCTCCCACATCGGAAAGATTACAAGAAATACGACGTACACTACAAAGCCTTTGAGGGACAGCTAGCTGTAAGTGCATTACTGTAGCCATATGAAACTATTGTTCATTAACCTTATTTGACTAACTAAATATCCAACTATCATATGCCTAGGGTCGCTTGGCCATTAACACAAATCATGCCCCAACAAGGGCAGCTATGACCGATCCGATGTGTGTTGCGATAAAGAACCAACCCTATCGACTCAAGAAGAGATACTTCAATGGTGTTCCTGCAAATCAGATTCGTACAACTTCTCCGATTCGCTACATGATCGATCTCAAATGGAGGGCACTTGTTGCAAGGTGGTCAGATCCAAAGAACATGGTATGAGCATCAATTCTTACATTCACTATCAGCTTACAAGTCCCTTATTTTAAACCTGTGATATCAACTAACATGTTCATCCTCTTTTAGCAAACATGTGAGAAGAACAAGGAAAACCGCAATAAAGTCAAGTATCATCAGGCTACGGGTTCTCGCTGCTATGTGGCACACTTACATGCATACGTAAGTAAAACATTACCTTGTTCACTTACCTGCACATTTGGACTCAACTAATAATTTTCCCTTTCATCTGTGCCTACTTTGCTGTCATTTTTCCATTACGCAGAAACAAACAAGAATCCTTGATGAACCAAACCTAGATCAGTCTGCAGAAGTAGACGCAGTGGAAGCCTTCCAGACGTGCCGCACTAGCTCCAAACGTGGCTTAAGTGACCCTGCAAGAGAGGCACTTGTAAGTGCACAGATTATATGCCTACTAGTTGCCATTTCACATAAATCATGTGTGGACTTTATGCATACATAGTAGTAGGTTTTCAATAATCGGTTCTTTTACTTGCCTCTACTTTATTGCATTTATTAAACATTGTCATGTTACTCTTCATCAAATACTTGTAACTCTTTTACCTTGATACTATTTCGGTCCCAAATGGAAGCTTTGAGGATCGAACACGTTTACGAAGGTGAGATGCCGGCATCCGGGTGTGCAAGTTGTGTCGAAGGTGCTCTCTCGAACAACTCCAACTTATTCCTGAAGAATGTTGGCTTCCAAACACCGCCATCCTCCAAGTCAGTATCATCAAATGAAAGTCAGCTTAGGAAGCAACTTGCGACCGAAGCGACGGCAACTGTTCAAGGTGAACTGGATGACCTCAGGAAGAAAATTCAAGATGCAGAGGAAGACCGGGCAAGGACACGAAGGAGCCGGAGGAGTACAAGAAGCTTACATAGAAGAACATCAAGGAGATGGCGGAGACTAATTTGCTCCTCAAGAAGCTCTTCTCCCTCCAGGGAAATGCTTCGTCATCGACTTCAACATAGCTGCTACTCAGCTTTCCTTTCTATTTTTTGTCACTTTTCCTATCTAGTAACTTGGTCGTGTGTGCAACTTTTTATGGTACTTGGTACTGTTTCAACAACATATTTACTGAATTTGCAATGTCTAGTGGTGTGCATCTGTTGTATATGCACACTGGAATACTTGATGCAAACCTAATGGAATTGTGTGCCCATTATAGTATCAATTGCAAATTCCTATTATATTATTATTTCCAAACCGGAGAGCAAATGCATGGTGTATCCGTGACCAAACTACTTTCAAATTTGTGACCAAAAGATGTTATATTTGTGACCAAAGTGCTAGCAAATTAGTGACCATATTATATCAAAGCGTGACAATGCCAAATACCAATCGTGACGATTTAAACATTACATTATGACGGTTGCAAGATGATGATCTCGGCAGCCACGTCATTGATGACGTCACAACCTCATCACTGCCCGGCGTGGCATACGGCATCCTATGACCAACACAAGACTACATTTGTGACGAAACCGGATCGTCACACTATTGCAACGACACCATCCGTTATCCGGGCGAACGGAAGATTATGACGAAAAAGTATCGTCACAAGATGCATTAACGGCGTTAACGGCGACGTCGATTAGCCCGGCAGACGTGAAATTATGACCAAAACATGGTATAATCTATGACCAAAAAAATTCGTCATAGAATGAATTCAAATCCATGACGACACAAAATTCGTCAAGATTGGAGACACATCTATGACGAAAAAACCAATTTCATCACGGATGAACAAATCGACGCCACCATATCGACCAAACCAAAATGATCACAAAAACGTCACAAAAGACTAATTGTGACCATTACGGCGTCTTCACCGACGATAATGCAACGTCATTGATGACAACATCCAAATACTAGTGGGTGACTCAAGATCAAGTGAGGGCAAGGCTTTTTCCGTTCTCACTACTTGGAAAAGCTTTGCGTTGGTTCCACACTTTACCGGCGGAATCAAAACAAGATTGGGAAGCGTTGATGAGGAGCTTTGTGAAGGAATTTTATTCACCGACCAAGACTCCGAGTTTGCGCAACAATGTTGATACATTTGTTCAATTGTCCATGGAGACGATTGCGGAAGCTTTGGAGTGCTTCAATGAATACATGTGAGCTGAATTCCTTGAGTGGCATATCGATTTACTTAAGAGGAGGATGGAGAAGATGGATATAGCGAGAGAAGTTCAAGACCTAATGGCTGCCGAGGCAAGATCCACATGCGAGGAGTGTGAGGAGTACGGCCATGTCCAAGGTAAACCCTGAATTAATGCTAGTTCGTCGATTCAAGATTTGGTTCCTCTTTGTACACAATTCAAGGACTTCATAGACGAGCAAGCTAAGATCAACACGGACATCGTCACTAAGTTCAATGCTATGTAGAAAATATTGGAGAATTTAGATGGCAAGGTGACGAAGGTCGAAGCTCTATGCGTGAAGTGTTCATCATGATGAAGATGCTAGAGACGCGAGTGGGACAACTTGTCGGGCGCCGATGGGTAGCAAAGGAATATTGTCGGTACAATCCCAAGGTCCCGAGAAGGTGAAGGCTACTCAAGCCGGTTCGGGATAGATGGAGGATCACACTAAGGAGACCACAAAGATCATGACCGAAGGACCGGATTTGAGATGCCGAGCCACTACATGAAGGAAGTTGTTGCATCCGTCAAGACCAAAGGACAAAGCCGACTGTGAAGACCAAAAATATGACTAAGCCGAAGAATAAGCTCGTGCCCAAGATGGTGCGAAAGTTGGTACCCAAGATTACAATGCCCGCAAAGAGTGTTGATCCGAAGTAATCAAGAAAAGAAGTGTAGCCATGGACTATAAACAAAGCGCTAGGCGGGAGGCAACCCGTTTTGTCGAGTCAAGAATAAGGTACCGGAAGGACAACCCGATTCAAGATTTTTCGAGTCTTTACAAGTAAGTTAGTTTTGAAATTTACTACGCAAGACATTAGACTTAGAGTGGTTGAATAATATTAGAGACATCATTCTTGGTTGAATATTTTGTTTGGATCATAAACCCTTTACATGAACCACCCTATGTGTTGTTTGCTTCGAGAAACCAAAACCAAATAAATTCAGAACCTAACTCAACCTTTCATCCTCTTTATGATGTTATGGTTGACTTGTTTTACATGCTAAAAACACACGAGTAGTGCCACGCCTTGTACCTAGATATTATTTAATTTCCAGCACGTGGTAGGACTCGCGTGAACCTAGAAACTTGACTTTTGGTTGGTTTAAAAATCTATATCCTTGGTTTCTCTAAGATTAGAATTTTTCTAAGACTCGTTTAATTTTATTTCATTCAAAATCTCTCTCATTTAGCAAAAATTAGAACCTAAACCTATGCCCCCATGATCATGTCGGGAAAAGCTTGCTCTCAACTAATGGAACCAAACTATACCGGTGAGACCGAAATAAAAGTAGTCGGAAATATTTTTTGACTTACATTTGTTTTTAATGCTTTAAAAACTTCTCTAAATTTATATTTGAACTCATTAATAGCTCTGAGTTTATTTTATTTTCGAAATTAGAGGAGTGCTTAGCATTAAAACTTGCTTAGAGAGAGGCAATCTAGTTAACCTAACCATGCATGCACCATGATGCATCACGGGATGCCCCTCCAACATCTTTCATCAAAACCACATGCAAAGGACAAGCATGGGGGGTAGCCAAGACCTTGTTTTGTAGGAATATCATGGAGGCATGTGAGGCAAAGGAGCATGGAAGTGACTCAAAGCAAAACAATCAAGTGGAAAGACCAATAATGCAAGCAAAGGAGTGGACGAGAACGTTTGGAAGGTGCAACCCCGTGGAGCACGTGGTCACGAAGCAACAAAACAAGCATGAGTGCACTAGGTAAGTCACTCATCCGGCTCTTTGTTCGTGTCTAGTCCAAAACCACCTTAGACATAGCCATCCACCCCATTTGTTTTGCCCAATAAATCACATCCTTAATCCACTCAAAGTCCATACTCCAAAATAATATTTGTGTACCTTGTTATTGGTTGAAAACCCCGGTATATATATTTGTGAGGAGAGTGCTACAACCATGGAAGAAAACCAAAAGTCTTTTCACCAAGAAGAAGGGATCATCGTCGTCCAAGCCATCATCGACAACCTCTTCGAGGAGGCACTCGGTTCCGAGTCTCCTCGGAGCATGGAGGACACGGCACCGCCGAGGAGGAACGATACTCATCTCCTCGGTGGGATGAGGGCCACACGAAGCTTATCTATGAGGTTCATCGAACCTCAAGGACTTACGGAGGAGCCGCCCGTCCGACCTCACCGCTCGACACGATCATCCGCTCCACCTTCACACGCTCTATGGTATTCCAATGGGTTTGTCATCATGACGGAGGAGGAGGAGAAGAAGCTCGCTCGCCTTGAGAGGTGGTTTTCATACGACCTAGCGAACGTTGACTTCGACGACCAAGCTCTCCACATATTGGGTTTTCATACGAAACACCGAGGTTGGGTGCAATTCTCTAACGGAGTGTCGGTAAACACCCACAAGGGATTCACCTTGGAAATTCTCATGACCATGGCGCGTATCCTTGATGAGGGAGTGTCGAGTCTCTCATTCCGTTTGGAGGGAGTTGAACAAGTGGATCCCTATGAGTATATTTGGGAATTACTCGGTTTTCAAAAGGGAGCCCCATCAACAAAGAAATACTAGCGGAACCCCATCATCCAAGTGTTTCACTCATGGATGTGCAAAAGGATTTTGGGGAGAATGAGAGAGACAAAGGTAACCAACACGGAGTTGAATTGGCTTTACTTGCCAAACGACCCAATCGACCCCACTCACCTTATGATTAACCGGTGGTGTTGTGAAGCAACATCGGGTCTTCGGAAGTTGGTTCGGGGTGTTACCTCTCCATGTTGGCTATCTCTTTGAGACCGGGTATTACGGAGAATCCGAAGCATCTCCTACCCAGGACTTCCCTAAGATTTGAATTATGAAGAAAGGCAAATACGTTAGTGGAGATGAGAGAAGAGGCTTCAAAGTGTCCAAAGTAAATTTGCCCCTATCGGATCGAAGATTAAGACTTTTTCTTGAGGGGAAAGAAGATTAGTTAGAGGAAGGACTTCTTTTGCCGACAAAGAAAAATAAAAGAGGAAGGATTATAGGAGAAGGTTCTTCCACGGCCCAAGAAGGAGGTGCGCAACAAAATTATGTGTCGCCATTTGGAGGAATTCGGAAACACCGAGTTACTACGGTGATGTACCAATGCAAGCATGGGGGAGAGGTGCAGCCATGCCCCCACCAAATTTTGCGGTGCCCAACGTAGCCTTTGTGGAGCCATATGCACACCTTCTTCAACCACAACAAAACATGGCCATCATTGGAGGATATGCTTTGCGAGAAACATGCAAATTATTGCAGCCATCCAAACCAATGCAAACCAAATGGGTGAAGGAAATGCAAACATCGCTTATGAGCTTGGACGCCTTCACTTAGCACCGTCGGGACAATTCATAGGAGGAGCAAGTGCAATCCTATTATGAGCAAGGGTACAACAACCAAGACTATCAACATCAACCACCGGCGGAAGATTAGAGAGAGGATGAGCTTTAGCTATCTTTCTTTTCCCCCTTTTCTTTAATTTTCAGCTTGTATGTGCCTATGTATGCGTAGTGTTTTCAGTTTTTATTTAAATTTTCAGCATGTGTGTTAGTTTTATTTTCATCATGAATAAAGTCACCACCTAGTTTTTACCTTTGCGGAAGGCGGGGAGCGACCGGCGGCGGCGCCGTACCGCGGGGGGGGGGGGAGGGGCTGGAGGTAGAAGGCAAGCGTGACGTGCTGGGCCGGCCTGGCAGCGAGAGGAAAGAGGGAGAAGGGAAAATGGGCCGGCGGCGGTGTTGGTGGGCTGGAAGAGAAGGTGGGCCGCGCGGGGAAAAGGAAAGGAGGGAGGAAGGGAGGTGGGTCGCGCGCCGCTGCCGGCCGCGAGGGGTTCTTTGGGCCACGGGCTGGAAAAGAAAGAAGGGGGGGAGAGAAGAGAGAGGAGGGGTTTGGGAAGTTTTCTTTTTTTTCAAACCTTTTCAAACTCACATTTCAAACTTTTGAAATTGAACTCTTTTCAAAACACTCCAAAATTTTCAAAACATTTTTAAAAGCTTTTAAAACTTCACACAAACAAATAATAAAACCATGCATTCAAATTATTTTGCATAAGCACTTATTGCTTCTAAATTATTAAAATGATATTTAAATATTTTAAAGGCCAAATTTATTTGATAATTTATTTAATCCTTAGAAAATAAAATCTAAACACCATGTTGCTTACATTAATTTGGTGATGGAATTTTAGGGTGTTACAAATCTACCCCCCTTAAAAAGAATCTCGTCCCGAGATTCGGAGAGATTGAAAAGAACTAAGGGTATTATTCGAGTCCATCTTGTACACCGAGTTCTTCCAACAAAGATAGCTCCTTCACCTACTTTCCTTAATCTTGATTCACTTTGCCTTCTTCTTTGGATGGGGCACTAGCGACAACCTCAATTCTATCTCCTGTGGGTTGGTTATGAGTACTGACTTCTTGGCACACATAATTATTCCGTCACATTCGCCTAACCAATCCATTCCAAGTATTACATCTAGTCCACTAGATGTAAGATCTACTAGATCGCCTTGAAAATCTATTCCCTTGATCTTAAGATTGACTCGTGGGCATACATGAGTGGACTTCAATTCACCATTCGGGAAACCAATCGGCAAATGTGTCTTCATAGGTATATTATGCTTTGCCACAAATTGTTCGGTAATGAATGAATGTGATGCTCCGGAATCAAATAAAATCGTTGCGAGCACGAGTTTGACAGAAACGTATACAAGACAATACCAGGAGCGTCTTGAACTTCTTCAGCTGTCACGTGGTTCAATCTGCCACACACGTAATTCCGTTGAGCCTTATTGATCTGAGAATTTGCACTTCGATGGTGTATCTGAGATGTTGGTTGTCCGAATCTTTGACAATTGTCTTTCTGGGGAATCTAGTTGTTACGATTTGTGCAGATGCTGGCATAATGTCCCAATCCTCCACAATTAAAACAACCATTAGGGTGAACTGGAGAGTTGTTTCGTCTTCGCCGCACCCGAGCGATCTCGATGATGATTTGGAACATTTGGTGTCCGTTGGTTAGAATGTTGGGACTCGTTGGGTTGAACGTTGCAACCGAGAATTTTGCAAATAATTTCCACTTGATCCACGAACTAAATTGAGATCTCTCGTGATGAGTTGAAGCGGGGACGTGTGTTGCCGATTGTCCACGAGATTGGAACTTGCGCTTCGTTCACCAAGTTCCACAAGTTTGTTCTCCGGACCTATGTTTTGCTTAGTAATGACGCGAAGTCCGGAAGCTGTGACTCGTAGTTGATAGTTGAGTGGCCCTATCGGACCATCCAGAAGCGTTCTTGCCTTTTTGGGCCGGTGTTAACTTCATCTGATGCATAGCGAGACAACTAAGTAAACTTGTCCAGATACTCGTTAACCGACATATCGCCTTGCTTTAGAGCGAGGAACTCCCTTTGCTTAAGCTTGATCACACCAGAAAGAATGTGGTGCACGCGAAAATTATCCCCGAACTCCCGCCGGGTGGTGGTGCTAGGTACAACATGTGCGACAGTGTACTCATTCCACCATTCAACTCGTTAATCCTTACAAACGTACTCGTTGTATACAAGACCATCTCTCGATCAGTGCATTGTGTCATCTCCAACTTCTTGGTGACAGTCTTTAACCAATCATCAACATCCAATGTATCGGTTGAGTAGGAGTATGTGGGAGGACGGTGACTCATGAATTCCTTATGCTTGTCCACCGGTGCTGGTGGTGCTGCTGGTGGTGACTGATTTTGCTGAGCTTGAATGTTTTGAATAGTGGTAGTCAGGTTTTGGATTAGCTGCATCTGAGCGGCAAGGATGTCACACCCGATTTTCCGAAGAAAACCAAGTGCTTAACTATATGTATGCCAGGATCAAGTTTCATACATATAGTGACATCATAGTGAATAACAGAAACAATATCACGTAAAGAAAGAGATTATCGAGATTTACAAAGTGGAATCCCGGGGAAGCAAAGGTTCCAAACTTCACGAGCAATCGACTGGGGGTTGCGTACGCCTAGCACCATCTTCTGGACTTCGTGCACCTTCTTCTTTTTCCCGAGCGGCGTTTAAGCAAGGATGAGTACACTTATGGTTGGTACTCGGCAAGGCCACGAAATAACCGGAAAGCAATATTAAATCCATCTTTAAGTTCATTAATCATGTGAGGGTCCAGGCCGCTCTTGACCGTGAGCACCGCTCGTTATAACAGTTTAACACTGCGAGAGGTTGTACACTTTCACCACAAATCGCGTAAAAGTTTCGAAGAACCTTGAACCCAACCATGTTGTGCAAAAGTAGGCACAATACCACACTTCCGAGGTGTGGTTGCATAGGGACACTACGAGGCCTTTACAAAGAGTCCTCCCATGTGTATTAGTCCATAGTGGCACGTCCTAGAGGCTATCTTTCGTACCCTCCTTCTACCCTCGGACAGGTTAGCCTAGAAGAGCACTTCCGTTCCAAAACCCGTCCCGCAGTAGAAGAGTCATAAAAGCATTCCTCCGTACCCCAAGCTACTAAGGCTAATAACCACACAAGACTTCCCTAATTAATTAGCCAAGACAGAGCCATATGTCTTGTGGTTGTACTGTTTTCCTGGGTGGTTCTCCATGTTCCGATTAATTTACAGTGTTCTTGTATTAAGGCATAGGTAGAAGGATGGTTAGGGTCACTTGCCTTTCTCAACAAAAATCTACTCTTGCTCTTCTGCTCTTGCTCTTTTGGTACTTTTGATCTTCAGGACTTTCAATCAGCAGCTCGATCTTCTACTCGAAGCAAACATCGAGCACAACATGCAGAGCAGACAAACAAGAACAACTAAGAACAATACACCAAGCATGAAAAGCTTTTAAAAGAGGACAAGGTTTGGCTCTAGGACCGCGAACGCAAAAACACTCAAAACTATCGGAAGATTTGGATTATATCACACAAGGCTATGTGCTTGGTAAATTTTAATTCAAAAAGATGTGCATAGGTTATTTCAGAGAAATACCTTATTTGATAATTAAGCAAGTTATATTTATATAAAAGGAACGGTGTATAACTTATTCCAATTTTATTTATAAATATTCAAGTATTATTTTATGCAAATTAAACATTTTAATTTAAAAGAAGCATGTAAAGCATTTAAACGAATATCTTTACATTTCGAATTATACTAAGTAATTTATAATTTAGAAACATATTTATGTTCATATTAATCAATTTAATATTTAATTATGAAAACTCGGGATAGACCTATGTTGCTTTTATTTAGAAAGCAAATTGAATGTATATTAATTAATTTAAGTTTGATTATGAAAACCGAGATATAACTCTAATTAGCTTTTAATTGGAAAGATTGTTTAAATAAATATTAATCAAATTATATTTCTTACGTGTTGATCTCTAATTAAATTTTAATTAGAAAAGCATGTATATTAGTATTTAACCATATTTAATATTTAAATAAATTATTAAGCAAGGAACAGGTTCAACATTGTCTCTATTGCGTACTTTGAGTTGTTATGAACCCGACGCAACTTGAATCGCTTGAAACGGAGCTAAAACGTGAAAACTACGCACTAAACAAGGTTTAGGGGCTAAACTCGTGAAAAAAAGCGGGGTTCCGGGGGCTAAAACATAATTATAGGTATAAACTAGAGGTCTTTGGTGCAAAAGAGTAGGCCTTGGACTGCGGGTGAATAAATTTGAAAGGTCAAGGGCTTGATTATAAGAACCAGGGGCTAAACTGCAAGGGTTTTGTATGGTGGAAGGACCGGCTTGTAAATAGCAAAAAGGTCAGGGATTCTTTAGCAAAAATGTCGGCGCATACCCTAGCTTTGACCGGTATGCTCTTGTTGACCGGCGGCTAGAGTTGATCTGGGCCGTTGGCTTAGATCCGATGGCCGCGGTTCACTGCATGCTAAAGAGCGGCGGCGGGGCTGAGCTACAAGCGGCGGCGGCGGCGCCGACCATGCGGCGGCGGGCTCGCCGGAGCAACGCCGGGAAAGAGCTCTGGGGCTCGGAAAAAGACGGGACTAGCACCAGAAGAAAGAGGAGAGGGTGGGGATCTCACCGGGGGCCTTAGAACCGCGAAAGTAGGGGCAGGGGAGGAGATCCACGGCGAGGTCGGGGCTCCGGCGGTGAGCTCCGGCGGCGGTGGAGCTCCGATCCCCGCGCGCACGAGTAGGGGCGGGGGAGGTAGTGCGGGTGGAGCGAGGGGGGTGGTGCCGCCCCTTTATAGGGCGGAGGGGGGAAGGGGAAGGGCGGCCGAGGCGGTGGCGGTGGCGTGGGAGCTCGCGCCGGCGGCGGCCATTAATGGCGGCGGCGGGCGGCTCGGTGCGGGACGGTTTCGGGGGAGGGGAAGAGGCCAAGGCGGCGGTGGGTGAGTGACGAGAGGTGCCTTAATGGCCGAGTGGTGGAGTCGGAGGGGCGCGGGGCGGCCGGGGGACGGCGGGACGGCCGGTGGGCGGCGCGGCCGTGGGGAAGGAAGGGGGCGGCCGGAGGTAGGGGACGGGGGCCGACGGGTGGGCCCCGTCCGTCGAGAGAGAAAAGGAGAGAGGAGGCCGGGCCGCGGGGGGCAAAGCCGGGCCGCGCGGTGATGGGCGGAGAAACCGGGCCGCGGCAGGGAAAAGATAAGAAAAGGAAAAAGAAAGAGGGGGAGGTGGGTTGGGCCGCGGGTGAAAGTGGGTTGGGTTAGATAGGTTTTGTTTTTTTTCTTTTCTTTCTTTTTCAACACACAACAACCAAAAACAAAAACAACCAAAATAAAAGCAACACACATACATTTATTTTTATTTAATTTATAAAAACAATCAATTGATTTTTCTTATTCTAAATTTCCTGTAAAGAAGATAAATCTTGGGCAAAATTTTAAAATTAGGAGAAATCATTGTTTAATTATTTTTCCTATTAACATCCTGAAACTTCAAAATTTCAGGGTGTTACAAAGGAACTTGTTGCGTCATTGGATCCATTCTTTGGGTTGAGGGGTGGGGGTTGTGCTTGATTCTGCCGATTAGCAATATGAGTACAATCAACGGGTAGAATGTCTTGACCTTCTCCCCGACCCGGTGCTTACCAACTCGATTGTTAGATGAAGGAATTTCAGATAGGAATAGTGAACTAATGCATGAAGAGATGAACTCAAAAAGATGAAGCAATTTGAACTTCCAATTTAAGACAGATTCTCATCCCGAGATTCACAAAGGCTAGCATGAAACAAGAGTTCGGGTGTTTAGCATCCAACACTCGCTTATCTTGCTTCCATATAATTCGTCTTACACGGGCTCCATAAACATAATTCTTTATTCTTCACAACTCACCTTATAAACATCGGTGGAATACTCAACCTAACTCGCTTGTGACTACCATTCCCTTCCTCAACTTCATTGACTTGCCTTGGTAGAATTTCCTTGTCGTCTTGATAAAGTGATTTGAATAGAGCTGGATTAACTCCATTTTTTTGACTATTTGGAATCACTCTTCGATTTTTTTTCTTTTGATCCAAAAGCTTCTTGGGGCACTGACTTATGAAATGTCCCTCTTTGTTACAATAGAAACATGCTTTTCTTGCTTTAGTATCCTGGCGATTGCATGTTTGACTAGAAGTAAGGGTATTGAGACTTTGATCCTGGGGTTGATTATCATCCTATTTTGCGCACCAACTAGCAAAATGTCCATTTTCTCCACACTTGAGGCAATCTAATCCATCATGACTAGGCAAAATCCTCTTACACTTTGTTGGGCAATTATTAACATAGTGGCCTTCTTTACCGCATCTGAAACACAGTCTTTTAATACTTTTGTCTTGGCTTTCTTCACTTGCATGCTTCTTGAGTTGTTTGATTCTATCAGGCTGAAATGCTTTGAAAGTTATACTCCAATCCTCAAGGTTGATAATCCGATTACTATCTACGGCTTGAGCAACTTCTTCTATGACTGGATTTTGGGTACATAACTTCCTCTTCTTATTGATGTCCAAATGGTAACATTGTCTAGCCTCATCTCTCATTAGGTCGGCTTCTTTTTGGAGACATGAACGACCATAATGCTCACAACATTGACATGTTTTTGTAGTCTTAATATGTTCATGTTGTTCATTCATCCGCAACTCTGGTGCTGCATGACTTCTCTTATTATTTTGGTGATTCCATGCTTCTAAAACTTGTTTCTTTACTGGTCCGGCAGGGACTCCAACTTTGGTTATCTCTCGTGTTATGAGGGGATGACGTGTTGGTCCGCTTTTCGTCCTTGTAAGACTTGAGCTTGCATGATTGATAGCTTTTCTTTGTCCAATGACAATGGAATAGATGGAATCGACGGTTATCACCCAAAACAAGATTGGGATTCTTAGGATTTGATGCTTGCTCTACAATATCCCGATGGATGTTAACCATGGTGTGAGTCATTGCTTGTAGAGTCCGAGTTTATGTTGCCATATAACTAGCATTTCGCGTTCAATTGCTGAGGTTGTAGATGGAATGTCGATGTTTCTTTTGTTGTCTTTATCTTCGTGATTTCCAATGGGACTCGCCATCCGGTTGTGTGATAAAGGTAAGCTCGAAGAGGTTGGAAATAAATTGAAGAGTAAGGTGAAATTATTGATATCATATCCATCTTTTGTGATTGTAATCACATTGTGGTAGAGAGGAGGATAATAGGGATGAAAGAAATTGACCACCTTTTTCTTTAACTTCTTTCATACGTTGATGTCCGTACATGCTTGTAGATTTCGGTTGTTGATGCTTAGGCTTTGATCTTCCGACATTCTCCAACCAACTTGAATGACGAGATAAGGATAAGCCGCATTTGAACCCAAACTATCTTTATTAACCTAACAATTTATTTCTTATTGCATTTGTGGCCATCACTCCACAATACAACTCACACAATCAAAACTCCAAATCAAACATGAGTTCAAACAATCAAGCATTTACATCGCACGTCCTCACAGGAACGATTCTATCGAAGTTGATAAGAGGGTAGGCCATCTAAGAACTTATACTAGGAAACACTGGTGGTAGATCCGGTTACGTAACAAGAACCGAACTCAGTATAGATCTAAAACAAATGATGGGTTTTATCAAAGAACAAAGGATAAATTAGATTTTTATGTGTAAATAAGATAATTTTGAAGGATGACATGGCTTTCTAGAACATGAATCCTTAATTTTCGACAATTTCTAGCTAAGGTTGCGTTCCTACAGTCAACACTGCTCTGATACCACTCTGTCACACCCGATTTCCGGAGGGAAACCAGATGCATCTCATATGTGTGCCAGGATCTAGTTCCACACATATGATAGACGAAATGAGTGTAATATCATAGACAGTAAAAACGTAACAAGGGGTTTAACAACTTACTACACTCATTCGGAAGACACGAAGGTCTTTAACATCGAGAAAATGATAACTACACGTCGAGTCTTCGTCTTCCGCTTCCATAGGCACTTGATCGGGGGAGACGCGTGCCTCGAACTCCTCAAAGTCGATGTAGAACTCTTCACCATTGTTCTCTTCGAACGGCGGTAAGCAAGGCCGAGTACACTTATGGTTGGTACTCAACAAGTGGGGGAAGATGCAAGGCTACCAAGGATAGGCTATGGTTTTGCGGCGGTTAGCATTTTAATGTTGGTCAAACTTTTAATTAAAGAACGCCTAGTTACTAGATGTAAGTATATACCAACCCACTTAAGAAAAACTTTAAATACAAAACCTTTCCAAGCTCATCGAGCTTCACCAAACCACGATTTATTCTCATCTTCAAGTTTATTAATCATGTGAGGGTCCAAGCCGCTCATGACCGTGAGCACGGCTGATCGATCGGTTTTACACTCGCGGAGAGGTTTGCACACTTTACCCACGGTTCGCGTAAAAGTTCCGAAGAACTTTGAACCCAACCATGCGATGCTGATCGGGCATCATACCACACTTCCGAGGTGTGATTGCGTAGGGACGCTACGAAGCCTTTACAAAGGTATACAAAAGACTAACGACCCGCACGATTCGGATCGGGCGGACCATAACCCTCCCTAGTGGTCTTCACCTTAGCAAAGGTTGCTACCCCAAAAGGACCGGGCTATACCCCCGCAACCCGGATCCCCCTCTCGCTCCTTTCGGAAAAGGGTCATCGGATCAATCGCACACCTAATTAATTGGCTAAGGTCGAGCCATGTAACACCGTGGTTGCGCATGTTTTCTTGGGTGGTTCTCCATGTTCCGATTAAATCACATGATCTTGTATTACCAAAAGCATCATCGTTAAACATACAACCCTTTATCTTGGAAAACCCTTTTTATCCAACCCAAGTTGAGCAACTAGCATATTCTACCCAAAAACATTTGTTAAACCGGGTTGATCCAAGGATTGTGGATAAAAACTCTAGGTAAGTCCTTGAAAAGGGTGTTCCCATCAATTTAATGCAATAACATAATAAATATAAACTTAGTTGTCATGTAATTACATAGGATAAAATAGAATCATGCGGGGGGAGAAGACCACTTGCCTTCCTTGCTTAAACACCGAGGTTCTTCATCAAACACTTGCTCTTGATCTACTTCAATTGGTCGCTCGCTTGAAACCGGCATGATGTCTACAAGCACACAAGAATACATTCAATAAACAAAACAACACACCAAGCATGAAAAGCTTAAAGGGAAAATAAGGCTTGGGTCTTAGGAAGCGAACACAAGGAACACTCGGAACTATCGGGAGATTTGGATGATCATGAACAAGAGCTAGCTATGCGTTTGGTATCTTTTAATTAAGTAAAATCATGTGTATAGGTTATTTCGGAGAAATACCCTATTTATAATTAAGCAAGTTATATTTGTATTTAAAATACGATGTAGGCCTAGTCCAATTTTACTTATAAATATTCAAGTATGATTTATGCAAATTAAACATTTAATTTTAAAAGAAGCATGTAAAAGCATAGGCGTTTGTCTTTATATTTCGAGTTATTCTAATCAAATTATAATTTTAAAACACATTTATATTCATTTTAATCAAATTAACATTTAATTAAGAAAACTCGGGATATAGCCTATGTTACATTTTAGTAGAAAGCAAATTGCATAATCATTAATCAAATTAAGTTTGATTATAGAAACCGAGATATACATCCAATTAACTTTTAATTAAAAGAAAATATTTAATTAGTATTAATCATATTAACTTTCTTATGAAAACACATGTTGAACTCTACTTAGATTTTAATTATAAAAGCATGTGCAATAGGATTTATTCATATTTAATATTTAAATAAATTATAAAACAAAGAACATGTACAACATTGGTCCTATCACGTAGTTTTAGTTGATATGATCCTAACGCAACTTGAAACGGTGAAATCAGAGCTACAACGCAAAAGATATGGAGAAAACAAGATTCTAGAACTGTCGGGCTTGAAAAGACGGTCGCGTGGACACCAAGAACGCTTGAAACGGATAAAAGACAGGAAAGATATGGCTAACACAAGATTCAGGGGCTTTTTTGTGAAGAAACGGGGCTTCGGGGGCTCATCCGCAAGAAATCGGGGACCTAAACGTAATTATGTGTATGAACTCAAGGGTTTTGGTGTAAAATAATAGGGCTTGGACCTTTGGTGGAAGAAACGAGAGAAGCTCGGGGGCTTCACCGTTAAAACACGGGCTAAATTGTAAGAATCTTTGGAGGTGGAAGGGCATATATGTGATATTAGAAAGGGCGGGGTTCTTTTTGTAAAATGGTCGCGGTTGACCGGTATGGGGTCCGATGACCCTTGGGCGGGCGGATCCGAGTCGCTAGAGCCGGATCGGACGGTTGGGAGCGGACGTGGACCGGGCGGTGGACTCGGTCCACCGGTCCACCGTGGACCGAAGCCAAGGGGGTAACCCCGATCTAATCGGGGACGTCCGCCGGCGATCGAGCGGCTAGGGTGGCGTACACGCAACGCGCGGTGGCGGGGGCAACGGCGCGCCGGCCGGGACGACGGCGCACGGCGGCGGCTCGCCGGAGCTCGCTTGATCTCGAGCTCCCGGCCACTATTTTAAGCGTGGTTTGCTCCTACGCGTAGCTGAGGACAAGGCAAACTCATCCGGAGGTTCGGGGAGGTGGCTTGGGCTACGGCGGGGCATCCCGTCCTTGGGGCGGACGGCGGCCGGGGGGCCGACGGCGAGGAGGTGCTACGGCTCGGGGAAAAATAGAAGGAAGCGAGGGAGAGCTTGCTCACCACCACGGCAACGGGTTGGAGACAACTTGGTCAATGGGGAAGTGGCAGTGGCGGAGATCGAGGCGGCGTCTGAGCTTCGGGCGGCGGTGGACCTCCAGTGCGGCGGCGCATGTGGGGGGCGAGGAGAAGGATGTGGGAGTGCGGGAGAGTGAAGGGGCAGCCACGGGGATCCTTGGGGCGGCTTTATAGAGCGAGAAAGGCGAGAGGGGACGACGGTCGGAGTAATGGCCATCAATGGCCATGGGGGCGGCCTTGATTGCATTAAGGGGAGCATTTAATTGGAGAGGAAACGGAAGGGGGGTTAAGGGAGAAGGCGGTGGCCGGTGCTTTTGATGCCCTTGATGGCGTCTTGAAGGGGGGAGAAGGCGCGGAAGGCGGGGAGCGACCGGCGGCGGCGCGCCGTACCGCAAAGCGGCGGAGGGGCCGGAGGTAGAAGGCAAGCCCGACGTGCGGGGCCGGCCCGGGCAGCCGAGAGGAGAGAGGGAGAAGGGGAAAGTGGGCCGGCGGCGGTGTTGGTGGGCCGGAAGAGAAGGTGGGCCGCACGGGGAAAAAGAAAGGAGGGAGGAAGGGAGGTGGGCCGCACAAGCTGCTGGGCCGAAGGGGTTGCTGGGCCACGGGCTGGAAAAGAAAGGAGGGAGAGAAGAGAGAGGAGGGGTTTGGGAAGTTTTCTTTTTCTTTTTTAAACCTTTTCAAACTTACATTTCAAACTTTTGAAATTGAACTCTTTTCAAAACACTCCAAGATTTTCAAAACATTTTTAAAAGCTTTTAAAACTTCACACAAACAAATAATAAAACCATGCATTCAAATCATGATGCACAAGCACTTATTGCTTCTAAATTATTAAAATGATATTTAAATATTTTAAAGGCCAAATTTATTTGATAATTTAATTAATCCTTAGAAAATAAAATCTAAACACCATGTTGCTTACATTAATTTGGTGATGGAATTTTAGGGTGTTACAAACGATGATATCCATCGAAGGCTTACTCGAGGACGAGCAAGGTTTAAGCATGGGGAGATGTTGACGGTGAATTTTCGTCAACCTAGCCATGAGTTTACTTTCGGTGTTGGCATGACTTTTATCTTAACCATTGGTACTAACCACCTTGGTATAACAAGCTCGTTTGTGCATGTCGGTTTTGGAGTTTAGTGTTTATGCAGGGTTTTAGTGTTAAAAGCAAGACTTTCGGGATAAGTTCATCAAGCACCTTGTGACAAGACCTTGAAGCCCGGTACAAGTCATGCAATGAAGCAAACATGACTCCAAGAAGCCCAGGGACCAAACCCGAGAAGATGACAAACTCCGAGGACCTAGCCAGAAAAGTGCCGAATCTTGCGAGACAAGGAGCTTCGTCCAACTCGGAGAGAAACTGACGACAAGGGCCCACATGCAGAAGGGGGAAGGATCTAGAAGACTCGGGAACCAACGCCGGGCGAAGGAGGCCGCGGACTGGGCCGAAATGGGCCCACATTTAGAGGCCCGGTCGCCCCCCCCCCCCTTTGACCTAGGTGCCTCTTGGGCTATTTATAGCCCCCACGACCGAGAGCCACGCATCAACCAATTCGTCATCCGCCGCTAAGGAGCAGAGAATCTTGAGGGACACCATCTCGGAGATGATGGTCGTGCTAGTTGTCTATGGTCTCCCTAGCCGACGTGGGAACCTTGCATGGAAGACCACGTCGGAGCTCTGCAGCAAGGATCAAGATCAAGGTAGGATTCCGGTGGTGATCTTGTTCATGTAATCATTCATGGTGAAGTCTTCAAGTGAATCCGATTTCTAACGATCAAGTGCCTTCTCGATGATTTTGTTTTCTTCTTGGTTTTGCTTCTTCCCCAATCTATGCTTAAGATAGATTGCTTAGGGTGCTCTTGTAGCCGCGGTGGCTAGAGGTGCATACCGAACCGACCAAGTGATTTCAACTTGTTCTTATCGAACTCGCCCTAGACTACCCGCATGAATAGGGGTGCGTTGTGACAGAACAGTGGCTCTCAAAGGCAGGCGTTTTCGGAATCAGACCGGAGGCCACAGTTTAAAGATGCTTTTAATGAGATTCGCTTTTCTATCTTCATCTATCTTGTTTGGAGCTACAACATATGCATGATCTAGACTCTCTAGATCGGTTATCTCTTGCTTTCTCTTGCTACCTCTTTAGTAGATTAGATTAGATGTGTTTTCTTCATGATCTCTTAGATTAGATGCAACTTGATTCTTCAAAAGATAGCTTTCCTTGCTTTACTAGATTGAATACTTGCGTTGCACATTTGTTCCACGGATTCGATACCTTGGGTTCACCACTCGAGGGAAGAAGGGTCCCTTGACTACGACGGGGGATTTGTCTCGCTTGCAAATCCATATGAAGTTTGATACGAATATACACCGTCAACAAGAGGGTGCTTGGATACTTTTTAGTTTCATGACTAAAACTATTCAGGCTAAAAGTTGCAAGTCTCACCTATGCTTGAATCCAAATCCTAAAAAGACTAAAATGTAATAAATGACCATTAATTACCTCTCTCCCTTTTCCCCCTCTCCCGTCAATAGATGAGGCATGCTACAAAATTCGGTTAAATGAAGAGAGAGCTAAAATGAAGTTCAGTAGGATTCTCCTTACTAAAAAGTTTTAATCTCGAGACTAGTTTTGACCCCTCTTTAGTTAGGGGTGCTTGAAACTTTAGCGAGAATAATTTTAGTCGGACTAAATTTAGTCTCATGGATCCAAGCACCGCATTAGAGATAGTGTAATGTGACTCTTAAGTCTACATCTCCAAACTAAGATATAAAGGGTCACCGAAAATGGATTCAACAACATTAAGCCAAGTTCCACATGACATTGTTCATTTGCCGAGTCTCTTGCACCGCAGTCTTCATGGCGACACAAACCTGTCGAATGGTGTTGGGCACTTGGAACTCTCCGAGATTGTGGGGCTTTGATCTCACAAACAACTCAACATACAATAATGTTATGAGACGACGAAACAAATAATTGCGCCGCACGATGAAAAATAGCGTTTATAGCGGTGCTATAGCCGCGCTATAGCGGCAGCTTTGCGCTATAGTAGCATCCGGCCCCTCGCCCTGCAGCACCACTATAATGTGCTATTTGTTTGAAATCAGAAACATAAAAATAAGTTTGTTTTGAACCTTATTTCTTCAATCACTTCGATAATCATATCACATATGACATATCAATATATTATAAATTCATAATTATAAGCTCATAATTGATAGAGTGATAACATCCACTGATTTTTTTTATGAATTAACGAGCCGCACTTGCTTTGTTTGGGCTAGCTACCAATAGAGGTAGCATAGTGGCTCTAAGGCGCTATTAGCATTTAGCGGTGCTTTAGCACCAAATAGCGCTAATAGTGCGCATAGCATGAAAAAGAGGAACAATAGTGTCGCGACAGTTGTTTCTGGCCGCTATAGCGGTGCTATAGCGTGAAGATAGCGTGCTATTTTTTCCATGGACGAAACAGATAATTACACCACATAATCTTAAGTATTTTATCTATAGTTATTTGGGTCATGTGAGGACATCTTCCTGCACTATTACCCGTTGGCAAAAACAAAAAAAGAAATGGGCCGAATGGCGCAGTTGTAGTCGGGCGGTGACCGTGTGAGCCTCATAATTCCATCTTGCTTAGCTTGGAAGGAGGAAGCCTCCTTAAAAGGGAGAGCCACCCTTCCCCATCGAATTAGTTTTTTTAGGCGATTGGCCTTTCCTCGAGGGGTGCGCAGATATGCAGTGCTAAGACTACTGAGGCACAACAAGATGCCCTAGTGGCGTTGTAGCCGGATCGGTGCGTCGTAATTTTGGTTGCTGGTGCTAATTTTGTGGGGGGCGAGGTCGTGCGTGGATTTGTATGGGCTTTCCGTCCAACCGCACTTGGGCCGGACACATCATTTGGTATCAGAGTTGGGTCCTTGTTAAGAAGGGGAGAATGATGAGGACATCTTCGTCTACTATTACCCGTCGGCAAATATGCAACAAAATAGGCCGAGTGGCCCAGTTGTAGTCGGGCGGCAACCGTGTGAGCCTCTTAATCCCACCATGCTTAGCTTGGGAGGAGGAAGCCACTTTAAATGGTAAGGTCACCCTTCACCATCGACTAGTCTTTGGAGTGTTTAGGCATTTTCCCGAGGGGTGCGCCGGAGTGGGGTGCTAAGATTGCTAAGGCGCAACAAGAGGCCCTATAGGCCTATAGTGGTGTTGTAGCAACGGGAGCCACATCATGTGTATGATCGGTGTGTCGGGCTTTCCGGCCAACCCCACTCGGGCCCGGCACATCATGTAATCCGGCTGTTGTTGTATTTGATGAGGTATATATAGTCTTGTAGAAAAAAAAGGTGGGCAACCTTTATTCTTATTAGTAGTTTCTATAAACGGTTCTTGTAGACAAAAAAAAGGTGGGCAACCTTTATTCTTATTATTAGTTTTTATACACGGTTTATCACACGCACGCACGCTGTTATTCCTACTTATTACACGCGCGCGGATATAACATAGATCGTTGGGTGCTAGGACGATGCCAAGTCTAAAGCTTTTCACACTGAGCCGGAACGAAGGATAGCTTGTCATCGGTGAGGTCGTAGAGCACGTGCATGTTCTGCTGCTGATAGTTGCCTATTATTGTCGTGCTGCCAGGACCAGCGTTGTTGATAGCAAGGCAGGTGGCGGAGCGACCCGCCTCCTCGATCTCAAACATGTAGTTCCCCCGCGGCAGGTCCAGCGTCGCGCCCTCGAAGTGGAACAGCAGCTTGGGCACGTCGGGCCTCGCCGACGACGACGGCGCCACGAAGCAGAGCTCTGAGAGCGACGGCGAGTGGTGCACGGGGAGCCTCACCTGGGCGACGAACGCCTCTCGCAGGAGCTTGTACACGTCCTCGGGCAGCGACGTCAAGCTGGTGCCGGAGTCGATGATCGTGCCGCCGTCCCCATCGTCTCTCAGCGCGAACGCGGACTTGGACACCGGCAGCCTCGTCGAGCCGACGGTGATGCCTCTCAGCGAGAGGTAGTAGTACGTGTTTGGAGACCTTGAGTTCCTGACGAGACGTGTTGTCTGCACGACGCCACGGGCACTGTTGTATAGGTTCGCCGGCAGGCCGAGCAGGACGGCGCTGGGTGCCGCACTCCCGATCGTGGTGAAGCAGTGAGAGAAGTTTCCCACCTTGAGCTGCGACGGCAGGGACAAGAAACCCCGGCCGAAGCCGGCGATGCCGGTCTCGTTGGACGTAAAAATGCCGCTGTTATTGTGGCCGCACCCGAAGGACACGCCGGTCACGGAGGAGGCGGCGGCGGCGGCGTGCCCGTCTTCGAACGTGACCGTGTCCGTCTCGATGCGCCCGATCGTCACCGAGTTGTCGCCGTAGGAGTAGGTGTAGCCGCAAGCCTGTTGCCCCCTCGTGGACCTCGCGCACGACGGCTCCGGCAGGCTCTGGCACGCCGTGGAGCCGCAGGGGACGCCGGCAAGCGTGGAGGAGAGGGACGGGTCGAAGTAAGGAAGGGCCTGCTTGAAGCAGACCTTGCACGGCCGGCACTGGGTCCAGACGAGGTCGCTGCCCGTGTCGAGCGTCAGCTGCACTGGCTGTGGCGGCGTGCCGATAGCAAAGTGCGCCAGGTACTCGGTGCCTGGGTCGTCGTCGCCGGGGACGATCGCACCCGGGGTCACCGGGGTGCTGGCCGCTTTGGCGAGCAAACTTGCGGCTCGGGCCTTGCTCCGCGACGACATGCGCTGGAGCAGCTCGCGGTTGGTTAGGCCGCGGCCGGCATCGACGTGCATGACCTTCATCCTGACAGCCGCGGCATGGCCCAAAGAGAAGGCCAGCGCCGCTGCGAGCAGCGCGAGCACGAGGGCTACCTGCTTGCGCATGGTTATCATCATCTCCTTGACTGATGCGAATGCTTATTCTTTGTTCTCTGTGTGCGCCATCCCCGACTTATATATACCCTATCGATCCTCCCGCACGAGCTAGTAATTTCTCGAGACCACACATAGCTCAGAATCCAAATTTCTGACCCCTTTCTCTTATTTGTTGAGTACTGATTCGAAATCCCTTTGAAGCCTCCACGTCAAGCCACGTGGGAATCCTCACTCTAAATAAGAAAAGCCTCCACATGAGGCCACCTAGCAACTCAAAGTGGACACTCTAAGCAATCATCATTGATTTTAATAACAGTTGGATGTATTTTATTTCAAAAATTACCCACCTATAGCATTACGAGGATTAACAAAAGCAACACTCCTATACCTTCATTTCAATTTTATCCACATGTGCCACTATAGAAAAGTTAAATATAAACCATCTCGATCCCTGCCATATCTAACATGATATACACAATATATCTCTTTTGTTCAAATAAAAAACTATCCAACTATCCTGTCATACTTGTCATATGTAATATGATTAGTCTTCTATCCTTTACCTCTTCCCATATTTAAATCATAAAAGAATCTATCCTAAGAGATGTCTAGCTAAATTACTAATTGGAGGCTTCTTTTAAAGCCTACTGCGTGAAACCACCAAGGGATACTATGTGGATGCTTAAAAAAAGAGAAGTCTTCTCATGAAGCCTCCTAGGAATACTAGGTACATGTTCTTATCTCGTCCCATATTTAAATCATAAAAAATCTATCGTAAAAGATGTCAAGCTAAATTACTAACTTGATGTCCATTTTGAAGCCTTCACGTTAAGCCACTTAGAAATCCTAGGTGGACGCTATAAAAAAATATCATTGATTTTAATAGCGGTTAGATGTTTGTTTCCAGAATTACCCATCTATGCCATATGAAGAATTAACGAAAAAATCCCTCATATATCTTTGTTTGAATTATATCCACATATTAAATCTAAACCATCTCCAGGCCACCCAACACAATACATCTCTTTGCTTCAAATAAAAAATTGTCCAACTATGATATTATGCCTGTAATTTGTAACATAACTAGTCTCCTGCCCTTTACGTCTTCCCGTATTTAAATCATAAAAGAATATATTTTAAAAGATGTCTAGATAATACAACTCATAAACTAGATATGTACGTGCATGGATGCTTGCCGATCGGATATCTCTTCTTTTTGAATTTCTCTTCCATATTTTAATCATAAAAACAATCTATCGCAAAGGATTCTTAACCTAATACAACAAATTATCTAGTCTTCACGTGCATATATAAAAAGGCAGTTGTCGCTTTGAAGAAACTTCTCTTTTGTATAGTGCTTCTATCAACTAGGGTGTGCTGCTACTTTCATCAATGAAACTAGGTGCCTTGCTGTTTTTCAACATAAAGGTACAATTAACCTAAGCATTCTTCTATGGGTGCATGGAACATATTAGACCTATTGGTTACACTAAAGATCAGTCCATGGAGACACATTGTTTTTGAATTTGTTTGATTTTCATTCTACAGTTAGATAATTTCTTATGCCATTTGTTACAACTATAAAATTATTTTTAGTGTTTGGTCGTTGTGTGCTACAATTAGATTAATTTATCATGGCATATGTTATCACTACCAAATTATATGTTTATTTTTCTGCTTGTTGCCTACAATGAGATTATTTTGTTCATAGAGTATGTTAAATTCTTTGTTTATTGTTTGGCCTACTGTGTGCTAGGTATATATGACTTGCCTCCCACTATTGTTGTCAAACATATGTGGAGAAAAAATTCATATTTGTATATGTGTTTTGTGTGAAAAATAACTCAATTAGATCCATCAACATCTTTTGCTAACGCAGTTGAATAAGTTGCAATGCTGAACAAAACCTTAAGTGAAATTAGAGGGAAAGTAATTGTGAAATATTAAGGTAAGGGTAACTAGATCGTGGAATGCAACCTTACTCTGTAGTGGTGAACAATTAAGTCTTAACATGATCCTTATTTTTTAAAAGGTAAGAAATACGTTAAGTTTGATTGTCTTTTTGTATTATTCATTATTCTCGATTTATAATGATCATGAAAATCTAGGGAATCATGATGCATGGTGTTATCAATAAGTCTCATATGGAGAGGTTAAGACCACTGATTGAAGAAGGGAATGTGCACCTAAATGCAAATGTCAGAGTCACACCGGTAGCATAGAAATACCGACTAATGAAAAATAACAGAATAGTATGTTAACTTCATACCCACAATTATACTCTAAAAAAAGTTCAAATAAAATGAAGGCACTCAACACTCAAAAGTATAGTATCAAGTTCCTGATCATGGATATGTTTTCAGCAAGAGTAAATGTGGACACATACCTATCAGGTAAAATATTAAAAGATCTGTTCGTCACCGCCGCCGAAGCCACTTCCCAATCGCCACCGGGCACCGGAGCCAATCTCCACAATGTGGAGGCCACAGAGGAGGGCTTACTTCTAGGCGAATCAGTTGAGTACACTACCTCCCAGGCGCATCTGCCAACTCCAATATCCATGACGCATCCTTCTATTCCATTGTCGGCAACCCGAGCAAAGCTCAGATTTTCACCAAAGATCATCTTCCTCGAGATTAATAGGGTCAACAACATCATCACCTGAAGAAGACGACGATGCACTGGCCCTCGACTCCTGAATTGTGACATCCCGGCCCAAAGCATAATAGGATTGGTAAGGATACTCATATCAACAAGTTGCAACTTCTTTTCCAGAAGCCCATCACTAAAAACTCCAAAGTTAAGCGGTGCGCATGAGTGAGGACAAAGTGCGCAGGAAAGACATGTGTTGGTCTGTGGGGATATTCTTGGGGTCCTAGAGAGCTGTCAGGTGTAGGCGGTCCCGGCCTCAGGGAGGCGGGTCGTTACAATTGGTATCAGAGCCGACTCTCGCGGTTTCACGGGCGCGTGCGGTCGCAGTTGCGCAGGCATGGTGTGCATGGCTGGTGTGGGCCCTGAGTGGTCACACAGCATGGCACATGCGCTGACACTAGACCCACGGACGTGGCCAAAAGAGGACGTTCCTGGCTTGGGGTTGATCGATGAGGACGTCGATCTTCTGAGGGGGTATATGTGACATCCCGACCCAAGGCTTAATAGGATTGATAAGGATACTCATATCAACAAGTTGCAACTTCTTTTACGGAAGCCCGTCACTAAAAACTCCAAAGTTAAGTGTGTTTGGCTTGGAGCGATGGGTGAGCGACCGGGAAGTCCTTCCCGGGTGCGCATGAGTGAGGACAAAGTGCGCAGGAAAGACATGTGTTGGTCTGTGGAGATATTCTTGGGGTCTTAGAGAGCTGCCAGGTGTAGGCGGGCCCGGCCTCGGGAAGGCGGGTCGTTACATGAATGGTCTCTCCAGCCTCTCTGTTGACGTCGGAGTAGGTTGCCATCGGAGAACAAAAGAAGCTGGGAGAAATTATTCCTCTGCAACACCGTCGCTTCCACATCACCGGTGTCGCCAGGAAAACCAAGACCTAGAGAAGCCACGCTTCACCGGCAAAATCTAACTCCACCGCCGAGCATCGGCGGCGAGCAAACCCTAAGTCTAGACAGACTCGATTGGTTCCGCCTGTGTCACCTTAGGAGGTGACGCAGGGGACGAAGCGATGCGTTTTTGGGATAATTCCTTATTTCTTCTTGCTTAACAAACATGACCAAAAACACACGAAGGTGACTACCTCGTATTTTCTTTGAAACTGACGCTGCTGAGGCCACACGTCTTTCCCTAACTTTCCAAAAGGGCCAAGAGAAAGGATATTTTCTATTGATTGTATTTACAAGCAAAAGCACCCTTAGCCAAAGGATGATCCAACATGATTTTTTCGATGCCAACAAGTCAAAGAAGTTGTCGAAATACTTGACGTTGGAGTTCTGCGTATCCGTTCTTCCATCTTTTCCCTTTTTATACTACGTATGTCTAATTAACTTTCTTACTTTAGTCACATATATATCTGGTCCTCCTCCTCCATCTTTGCTCCTTTTAGACTAGTCTAACACTTAGTCACTTGATCGGTTCTACGGGTTGCTAGCAAGATCAAGGGCTGGTGTCGCTATTTATCTTCATGTTCTTTGCGAGGAGGTATGTTTACAGGAACGACCAAAAGGCTGCTATACATTGCGATGGAGATAAAAAGACACCAATAGAAGATGCCACAGATGTGATTTGATCATCTGCAAGTACGTAATTATACTGAGAAAATGCCAAATGCTTATTTCACAACAATTACTATATCATTGGAATAAAAGGATAATAATCATGTACTCATGTAACTGTATTAGATTAGAAATTTCTGGCTTGTATTTTAACCTACAACTACGGGCCTATTACGGGCTTGTAATGTATAGGAAATCTAATCATACTGCGACAAACTAGCTGCTATACGTGTAATTTTGGACAACACGTATATTTGTTTCTTTATTTTACTGGAAGTTACTAGTAAGAGGATGTATGGTCAGATCGGCGGTACAGTGCACGATAGGCCCATTAAGGTTAGGTTCAGAGACATTGAGATAAGATTACACTGGTAGGGACCGGGCTTTAGTTCCGGTTGGCAAAGGCCTTAGGAACCTACAAGCCAACTGAGATTAATTTGGAGAGACAAAAGGTCTCCCCTTTAGTCCCAGATTCAACAACAGGGACTAAAGGGTTTTTGGGAAAAAAAATGGCCCAGCAGAAGTTGGCGCATGCTGCCAGCTCTGGATCCAACAACGACACCAACAAGAACAAAGTTCAATTCTACCAAGAACAAGTTCAATTTCACTGCACCACTCACATATCAAATCACACAAATCTAATCAAGTTCAAGTTCATCTCACAATTCATGACGCAAATTTATCTCACAAATTCACAAAATCCTTTTGTACATCATAACGTATGAATTTCTTAACACATGAATCATTCACAAATCAAATAAATCAGAACTCTTACCTCGACATATCTACGCCTAGATCTGTGCCTGCCGAGGGGCCGCCCGCGCCTGGCCGCACGCCCATCTGCGCCTGCGACATCGTGGCCTCCTATATGGCTTCCGGAAGGTGGATAAGGGTATGAACTTCCAGCCTATCAAAGCCCATCTAAATGCCCACCTCATAACTATTAAATAAAAAAATATTATAATATTTTTCGTTACAACAATTTACAAAATAATAAATGTTACAACAATTTACAAAATATTGAACCAACATTTTTCATAAAAAGTTGACTTTAACATTTTTTGGAAAAGTTGCACCAACATTTATGCAGACAAAAATGTTGAATCCAACATTTTTCAAAAAGTTTTCATCAACATTTTCTGAAAAATGTTGATCAACAGCATTTTTTCTCCTCCTTCAGCACCACCTCCGGCAGACATCAGGGGGCCGGCGATGCGGCGGCACGGGCAGCCGGCCGACCGGGTAGCCACGATGGCAGAGGCACTAGCCAGTCGCGGGCCCGCCGTGCACGGCGAAACGTGAGTACGGTGGCGGCGTGTGCCAACCAGTCGGGCAGTTGCGGCCACGAACGATGGTGCATGGGCAAGCTGCTCCCGACGGAGTCGGTAGCGGAGAACGCACGGCGAGGCTTGCCGGCTAGCAGGCCGCGACAGCGTGGCGTCCCGCGGTGCGGCAACGTGGTATCCCAAGTGCGGCGGTGGGCCGAGGCGGGAGGGAAGGTGGGGATGGATACTAGGATCCGATGCTTTTTTGGGTGAGGTGGACTGTTATTGGGCTAGTAGTGGGTTATTTGTTGATTAAGAAAAAAATCTTTTGGAAGGTATATAGGAATTCTGTTGTTACCAAGGTATGATTTTCAAATGGGTTGCACCTATTAGTTCCCTGAAATTTCGCTAACAACTCATCACATCAATCTTCCAAACACCAATTAGGGTATTAAATGTAGATTAATGACAAAATTCATTCCACACTAACTAGGTGTCCCATATAATATCTGTTCCTATTATATTTGTCAAGGTTTTATAAAGTTATTGAATTTGGTAAAAACTGATTTAAAATTAAGTGATATGGAAAATAATTTGGGCACGTCAGATTATATGCCGGCTTGGCTCGTTCTTTCTTGCATAAAGGGCCCGGGCAGCACCGCCCCCGCGGCCTCATCATCCAATCTCAGATCATTTTGCCCGTACCGCAGCTAGCCATGGCGAGCCGCCTCTCCCGCTTGCCCGCAGCCATGGCATGCAGCATCGCTTTTCTCCTGCTGCTTCTCCTGGTGGCGGTCCCGTCCACCACCACCGAGGTGCTGGAAGGAAGGGGGCGTGAGGTGCACGTCGAGCCCGCCGACGAGGCTGGGTACACATTCAGAGACGGATCTAGGAAAATTTTTAGGAGGGGCTGAACTAAAGCGTCTGCGCGCCCACCGACGCTTGCCTCTGTTGCTATGTGCCTCTATCTGTTGACTACCAGACGCAGGCCCGAAGGCCGGAGCTGGAGTACCGTGGTGCCGCCCCTAGGGCGCTACGGGACCGGTCGACCGGAGCAGAACCGGAAACGGGGGTCGCCGGGTCGGGGCCTTGCCGCCTCGGTGGAAATCGGGAGAGAGACGAGAGAGTATTGGGGGCAACGGGAGACGGCTGACGGCGCGACGATATGAGACGACGGGGGATATGTTTTTTCTGTTGTTGGGCTTTGGACTTTGATCGGAAAATATTGGTAGTTGGCCCAATAAATCGAAATACATCTTTTGTTTAACCTAGTATAATCTCAGCCCCTCTTACGGTTTTATTATACGCACATGTCAAATAACTTCTTTTTCACTTAAAAGCATTGCAAGTGCATCAAATCCTAGTGAACAAGGTTACCTCTCAGCTATGCAGATGGGAATAAAGAAAAAGATAGTCGGCTAGTTGAAAGATGAAAATCTCCTCAAATCAGAGAAGTGCTTGGTAATAAGAGATGTCCTAAAACTGTGAAGCTCACAAACGACTACAGTCTACAAGAGGAGTTCGCGCAGAGGAACGGCAGCAGTCTTTGGAGTTCCTATGCTAGGCAAGTCTGGCTCACTGCGTGATAGTGATTAGGCCCAAGTTACCAGGTAGCCCAAACGTGGTCGTTCCGGCCTCTGTATGAGAGAGTTTGTCCACGTGCTGGCGACCGGTAGGGGGGGCTCGCCCCCCCCCCCCCCCCGGTTGCCTCCGTCGCTGAAGACATTCATCGTCAAGCCACGCCACGACATGATGGAGGACGACGTCGCCTAGCGTGGCACCAGTCCTTCCTGCCGTCCACGACAACGGCCTGGCTTGGATCTATGGGCTGAGTTAGCTAGTTTGAGTTTAACTAGCCACAAAGTATCCAAACATGAGGGTTAGATTGAGCTAGTTTGCATCTAACCCACCCAAAAAAACTATCCCACCCAAGAGGTGTTTATTGGGCTAGTTCATGTTGGGTCCATAAAGCAGGACAATAATCAGTTACACAAGTGATAGAAATGTCAAATAAGGCCTTGTTTAATTTGCTAAAGTTTCTAATGTTTCTCCACTCTCTTTCCATCACATCACATTAAATGCACCAATAGTCATATGTTCGGAGCGGTAAATGTAGGTAAAAAAATTATTAATTACACAGTTTCGATGTACTTTGCGACACGAATCTTTTGAGCCTAGTTAGGCCACGGTAGGATAATATTTACCACAAACAAACGCTACAGTGTGCTACAGGAGTTCGAAATGTTGAAAAGTCAAATTTTTCTAACAACTAAATAAGGCCTAAGAGTAAAATTTCGAATTCAGCATCTCTAGAGATCTCACAGCTGTAGCAGTGGAGGCCGAGCACGCAGGTCACCCTTTGTGATCTCAATTTACTCGAACCATACCATTTTATATCAATCAACATTGTTACAAAATTCACCTGTTCTGATGCTACAACTATGCCCAGTTGAGAGGCATTCAAAAAAAATCACCTGTTCTCTTGAATTACAGTATGACAAACATTTTACCATCCACATCGAATTCCCCGGCCGGTTAACACAAGCTGGACACTGCTACTAGTAGTTAACAAGGATCAATCGAACCCCGTTCCAGCAACGTTACTTTATTTCTATGAAACGTTATACTTTATTTCTAGGCTGCGCTTTCGCATGGTTAGAATTTACAAAACAAACGACCAGCATATCTAAATGAACAGGGGCAAATAGGAAAGAAAAAGTTGGTCAATTTCGTGCATCCTGTGAGGTTACATAACACACAATCAGTGTATACCAAATTAATTGAAATGAAAAGACCAGTGGAAAGAAAACGATTGGTCGGTTGGTGCATCCTGTGTTTCCACATACTTCAATGCTCCAAGAACCGCACAATTTGGGGCTGCATTGTGTCTTATTACATGACATCCTGTACATTACTGGAGGAACCCTGTGAAACAACAATTGGTGGGGTGAGGCGGTGAGGCTGGAGGGAAAACAAGATACCATGCCCCAGCAGCAAATGAAATACCGTATCAATGTTCAAGTGGCTATTTTCCTAGCATTGAAATCTCGACGCAATTTTCTAGAGCTTATGAAACCAACATTACGCTTCTATGCCAGGTGTTTTGGGGAGTGATCGACCACACACTCCCCTTGGTTCTCTAATGTCTAGGCCTGGTTGTCCATGCAGACCAATGTTCTATTTGGGACGCTTGCGGTTTGGGTACATCACATCACCCAGAGTGTCTTTGATGTAGGTCCCAACTCTATTCAGGTTCTTAGCCACACCATTGGCAACAAGCCCGGCATTCCGCTGAAACCTGCAAGTTCAAAAGACATAGTGCGGTTTATTGATTCTGATGCAAAATTTGAGACCTTAAAATTCATATGAAGCAAGACTAACTTAGTTATGAAATCATCTCCTGCATGCCCTGGTTTGTACCGATGCGGTTGAGGAACTGCAGCATAATACAGATGAGTAAGTTTCAAAACAGGAAGTCCTGAATTATACAGGCACCTACTAGTGACAAACCAAAGAAAGAAACATGTTTTGAACATTCTTTCCAAAAAGCAAAACAGCAACACTGGAAAGATATATACACAAGCTACCAAGTAATCAGAGTTTTTCACAGTTTCACCACAAAAGCGTGTATCTTGAGGATCAATATCCACTGATCATACTTTCTACAGAAAATGAGCTCCACACAAAAACCAGTAACAGGTACAGTGGCAAAAACTCACATCCTTACAAACGGAAACAGTATATCACAAATGAATCAATCTGCAATTCTATTTTATCTATCAGGAAACATTTTTCAAGTACTAGTTGACTAATAGATAAAATTTGATATGTACGAAAATATACGGTAATCTCCACATAGGTTCAATAAGAGAATAGGGATTATCAAGGAGGTAGTTTAGTTTTTTTTTTTGCCCAAGTTTGGGAGTAATTTCTTAAGGTATCATACCTACCACACATGCATCATTCAACATCATAAATCAGGTCTCTTTCGAGGCTATGTGTGCAATCTACATAACCATACATTTCTCCATAAAGAGCTCAATTCTCCTTCCAATTAAAAATTGAAAGGCAACTTTTTTGGTGTGTTTCAGGTATATGAACGAGACAGTAGACTGAAACTAGAAATCAACATATTTGAACAAGCAAAGAAGTCCATCATATGGGAAGTAGTAGATCCATGGAAGAAACAAACTTTGTTAAAAAGTGGATCTTGAGTGTGTACACTGGCAGGCAAGTGTGAACTTCTTTCAGTGATCATTCCACTTTTCTAGCATACTGTGGTAGCTTTGCAGTTGCTAGCACACGTACTAATCCTGGAATGGAAGAAAAAAATTTCTTACCTTCTTTCGTATTGTGAGGTGGGCCTTTCTTCACTGGGGCTCTTCTATCTGCTAATAGCTGAAAACGGGGAAATATATTTGCTCTCAGTAAAAATAAATGTAATAAAGGATCATAGGACGCAGATTAACTACCAAACACTAGCTGCGTAGTTTCAACTGTGAATGCAGAATAGATTTGGAGAAATATCAAGAACAGAATTCCAAACAGAATAGCAAGCATTTATTTCTAAAGTGGTTGAGATAGAGAGAGATAAACATGCAAAACTATTAAAATAAGAATATATGCTATGCAGACAAACAAATTGGCACGACCAGCCATCCAACCATTCTGACATTCAGCATAACCAGTTTGATGTTTCTCATCAGATTCTGATTAGTCAGACCTATAATCACAGTATATCAGCTATCCTTGGATGATGTTCACACAATCACACTTAATACCTTCAAAGACTAACTGCTAAAATAATCATCATATTAAACTGCCACCATGGTTTGCAGATATTACCTCGATTCCAACACAAACAGGTAGATGTGCATGTGCTTTCTTCTCTCGTACCCCCATAGAAGTTTCCTTGTCATCTAGGTATACTGAATAGCCAACACATGCATATTTGAAATCGGAAAGGTTGCGACCTTCTTGGATAGCTTCCAGTTCAATTTCCCCAATCATACGCTCAGAAACTGGCACACAGTTAAGAAAGTCAATCATCAAAAAGAGTCAATTGTGTCAATTATATTTGTCAAGTCAGTGGAAGACATGATGCCCCTAATAGGACTAGTTTCCTACACCCTACACTAAAAGACATGAAATCAATACTTGGTGGAGAGTTTTCATGGGCCAGTCCTGATATCATACCATTCCTAGAAGCTAGCACAATCTGAGACCATAGAAATTACTGGGAAATGTTTCTGGCCGTGGAGTGTGTGCCGAGAGGCAACCAAGTGCAAATTGCTAACCAACAGACTACCCGCAGCGGCTCGGGGTACGGAGCCCAGAGAAAGATACAGAGCACTGTACGCTGTGGCAGGCTGGACCGACCAGTAGAACCCTAGCCCAGAGCCGAGCAGTAGAAGAGGAGGGCGAATATACCTTGGGGAAGGGCGCGGGTGACGCCGACGCAGACGGGGCCGCGCGCCCGCGACCGGAGCACCGACGAGTAGAAGAGGCAGCCCTTGCACGATCTCCCCTTCGCCACCCCTGCTCCCGCTGCCGCCCCCGCTGCCGCGGCCGGCGTCGGCGGCGGCGGAGCCGAGGCGCCCGTCTCGCCGCCGGCGCGCTCCATGCCCGCGGGCGCGCCGCGTCAGGGGCGCAGCGGCGGCGGAATGGGGCGGTTGGGCCAGCGCGCGGGGAGGCCAGGCGGTGGCTGCGTGAAACCGAAATGGGATGGAATGGCTGTGCTGGAGCGGAGGCGGCGGAGAGGAGAGGGGGAGAAGCCAGAAGCGTTTGCTGCCGACTCCGCTTGGGTTTACGCCGCGGTTTCGTAACCGATCCCTCCCCGTTTTCATTTTTGTTTCATTTTTTGTTCCTGCGATTTCCAGAGAGAGGAACATGACAGTGCTGCAACTGCAAAGCTACCACTATGCTAAAAAATTTCTCAACCACCGCCGCATCGAAATATAACTTGAATTACGCCCATAACTGAATTCATCCATCCATTTGGTGTGAACATTTCGTGTGGAGGTGTAGCAAGTTGTAACATCATTTCCTTTATTTTTACAAATATGCAATTTAAATCCACGAGAGAATTTAGTATCGAGTGATACAGTGGCTGAAAGCCTGAAACAAACACCAGGGACCAATAATCTTCTTGCAAGTCAAATTTCAGTACTCACATGAGGCCAATCACAACGTTACACCATCTGATCACATTGCAGTGTGTATGTACATTTCCCTTTTTTCAACAAATAAAGATCATTTATGTACAGAAGGTGAGGTTGCAGAATACAGTTAGTTCCTGGACAATGAGTGGTGTCTTCTACAGAACAAATTACATGTCATGGTGTTGGTCCACACAGACTGCAGGGCTGCAATTGCATTCCAATTCCATGAACCATCAGAGATGTTCCCCTCGAGCAGTGACATGAAAATGCTGTTGCAAATGAAGAACTGGTAAGTGCATACAAACCTTATTTCTGAAGGGTTCCATTTTGATGAAGTGTAGGTTAGCCAACCTTTCTAACCTATGCAGCCGAATTTGGAGCAGCACCCTGAGTAGCACACTGTTCAAATAGGCAATTTTCCGATTCAATTTAAAAAATTGTATTCAGCGGTGGCCACATACATATTATGGGCAACTGATACAGTAAATACCTCATGACTGGAAGAGAGTGACAGTTGCAATATATCCATTTTTCATCACCTGTTAATCAAAGAAGACAGAAAAACAAAATGTCATTTCTGACCTGGCAGTGTAGTATACACAAGGGGAAGAACAGATTCCGAATTCAATCGAGGACTAATATCCACCTCGAAGGCAATATTTTGATATCCATATACAAAAGTTGATCCAAATGGATTATTCATGGAGCCCTGTGTCTGGATCGCAGCTCGACCACAATCACCGAGAATCTCCTAATACAATACAAGGTGCCAAAAAAAAAACATATCAGAAAATAGCATCAGCACTCCAAGAATCGCTAGTTTAATACAGAACTACAGCCAGGATCAATGTATCATTTCTAAAAACCACAGCCTTCAAGAACAAGCGGGCGGAGTTGTAAGCATTAATACGTTAAAATAAGCTAGCAGCCCAGATGCTCAAAAGGAATCATCATTTATTTATACTCATGTTAAAAAAAGTTGGCACACACAACATTAAGAAGGATGAGATATCTCATAAGATAATCTAGAAAGTAACAAGCTGCAGAACAGAGTGCTCAAGATGTTAAGGAAATGGTAGATTAAGCACAGATGATAACTTCAAACCACATGGTCATATACTCATATGCAATCAGAACCTTAACAAGACATTCGAGACTGCCAATGGTAACTCGACCATGCAAATTAAGTCATCTTATACACCATACCTTAACTTGTTCCCACTTTGTACGAGGTGTAATGCAATTCTTAGAGAGATTACCGGGCTGATATGTCCCTTCAACTGGCAAAAAATATTGGTTATTGAATGGTATTGGTTCAAAGGCAAAGTAAATTATAATACTTAATACTAGTAGTTTTAACCTTCAGCATCATAGATGACGAAGTTGCATTTCTTGTAGGAATTGAAATCCGAATGTCCAGGGAAGTTTGTGTGCAAAACAAACTTCTTTATCCTGTGTGTCTGTAAGGGAGGGGGGGAAATCGGTCAGTGTGCTCTCTTTCCACAAGAAAAACCCTTCAGTACCCAATGATACAGTGAGGAGATTCTCCGTACCTGGCCGTCAAATAAGATATCAATTCCACGGGAGAAATAGTTGTAGAAGTAATCCCCACAAAGTGTTGTCCTCGAGCGGGTGTCTGATCCAGAGTGTATTACCATCTGATCAACCTGACAAGATGGCACAGCAAACTGTGTAAGCATTCCAGATGAGAACGTATGTTAAGTGATATTAGCAACTGAAAGGATTTCATAGCATATGAACTTTGAAACCTCTATTATGATGCCTCGACTAAAACTGACCTGCTTCTGATGAATACCACACGGACGACCCAACTCAGTCCAGACATCCTGCACACAAATACCAAGTAAAGGAGCAAATCAGGACCACTGTTTAAGTTATATTTTACTTCAGCAAACAGATGTATGATGTTTTGACCTGTGGTGATGCACCAAATGGAATATGTTGCCCCCCTATTGTGAACCATAGCTCTTCGCCAAGCTGAAAACAAAACCAAATATCCATGTATATGAAAATGCTTGCACCGGTGGTAAACTATTAATACATGGTAAAACAAAAACCATACAGAAACCCCCTCTTATTCATATATACAAACAATATACCCACTGATTTCTACGACTGACCCTCATGCAACAAAGAAAAAAATATAGTTTATTCAACAGTAAGAAATGAAATCCAAAACAAGAACAAGTTTTTCTCGCGACGAATCCTTTCTTCATTTTATTTTGCTCATTAGGTTCACAGATTTCCTTAGAGAAGAAGGTGACTTGATGGATGGGTGGGGACGGGTTTTGACAGTCAATAAGTCAAACTAGAAGCCTGGAAATCTGGATAACTGAATTATGAAACATCAAAATTTCAACTTTGACAAAATAAATAAGTTGAAAACATTGTCAATAAAACACAGCATACCTTCGCATGCACCTCCTCCATATATAGGTTGCCTGAAGGTAATGCAGGTACAGCCGCTTTGTCCATCAATGATCCAACCCCAACCTTGCTGTCTATTGAGCTATCATATATAGAAACCCTGCAAGTAACAGGGGTGGTTCCATCTGGGAACTCCAAGGGTAAATCTGCCACTGCCATAGCAGTTAAGAGGGATGAGGTAAGATGTACAGAAAATGTGGGTACCAGTAGAACATTCATAAATGAATGAGGTCTTCTAGTAGAATACCTTCTCCATTTGTGAAGAGATTTGTATATTGGCTGGGGATGGGGAATGCAAAGGATAAACCCTACAAAAGCTTGTGAGTAAGGCAAACCCACCAACAGACAGAGAGAATAAAAGAAACAAGATGATCTGATAAAGAGAAATAATAATAATAAGTCACTATTTGTCATGACGTACTGGGTAGAACAATGTATAAATTCCCCTCTCTTTGTCATATATACCGGGGAACGTTGGTCCAAAGAGTGCATAAACAGCTGCAAAAGTGGCTAATGTTGATGGACCGCTGAAGATAAAGAGAGAATGGTCAGTAACATCACACAACAATGTGCTGAATGGCTGATGTATATGAGTGGCAGTGTAATAACATGATTAGCTCAGAATTTATTTAACAGTACAGACTAAACAATAGAAAAATATTGATCACAAAAGATCCTCACCCAATTAAAGACGTCGTGTATCGCAATTGTAACCTCTTAACATCATAAATCTCGATGAGACGGAGCCTCTGCAAGGAAATAAGAGCCGTGGAACTTTAGTAATTAAAGATGAGATGGAACCCCATACATTACTAAATATGATGAATTATTTTTTTCAATAATCCAATTATACTTTCTAGTTTCTACAAAGCATAACACACTCAATAACAACGAAGCCTTTCAGTCAAGCAATTTGGAGTAACAGTCAATTTGATTTTTCAAAAATAACAACAATGGAAAAAGTCTATTTCACCCCCCAAACTATGAGAGGTGGAACACATCACCCCCCAACCTATGAAAATGGATCTTTTACCCCCTGAACTTTCTAAAACGGGACAAATCACCCCCTGAAGCAACTTCGAAAAATCATAGTAAATCACATAAAAATCATAAAATAGAAATTCAAATTGTGTTGGACTTCAAATTAGTAGTTCTACGCAGTGAACATATAATATGATATGTTTTAGTACATTTTTTTATAACTACGAAGAAAAGCATAGATCTAAAGTTACAGCGACAAAATTGTACCAAAGTATTCCATATTATATGTTCACTGCGTAAAACTACTAATTTGAAGTCTAACACAATTTGAATTTTCATTTTATGATTTTTCTATGATTTACTATGATTTTTCAAAGTTGCTTCAAGGGGTGATTTGTCCCGTTTTAGAAAGTTCAGGGGGTAAAAGATCCATTTTCATAGGTTGGGGGGTGATGTGTTCCACCTCTTATAGTTTGGGGGGTGAAGTAGACTTTTTCCTAACAACAATGCCACTAAAGTCTTTATTAACCTTCACAGCAATTTCAAGTTCGCTTAAAATGTAACAACAAATTAACCCGAACGTACCTGTGACCAAGGATCGAAGCGCAGATGAAATCCATGGTCCGGAAAGCTGATGACGAAGTCCAGCTTGAGCGGCTCCTAAACCAATAGCACCAATCAGTCAAGAACATTTTGGTAGCGCTGACGCCCAACGAACTTGTGCACCACAACTCACGAACCTCGTCAAAGTACTTCACGTGGACAACGTCGTATATGTTAGGCTGGTGCTCTATCTGCGCGAAGGCATCAGAAATCGGCATCCCTGCGCAGATTGCGAGCTCTCAAGTAAGAACTAACTTCAGCCAAAGTGTCGCTTAAAGAACAAGTCCCTTTCCCCCCTCCAGTGCAAACCGAGAGAGGAAAGCAACCGACGACCGCCGATCCCGATATGGGCGGCGGCGGGTGGATAGGGTTCGGGGGTGCTCACCGAGGGTGAAAGGGCCGACGCCGGCGCCGGGGCGGAGGTCGAGGGTGATGGCGCCCATGGCCGTGCCCTCGCACCGCCGCCGAACCGGCACCGCTGCCTGGGACGGCATCCCAACCGGCGCCGCCGCCGCCGTTGCCGCACCGCCGCCTCCCACCATCGCCGGGGACCTCTGCGCCTGCATCCCGGGGCCCACCCACCTGGCGCTCCCTTCCCTTCCTCCTCCCCGATGGTTTATTCCTCGCGTGCTCCTGCGCTTGATTCGACTCCGACTGGATTCGCGTGGGATTGCGTCTACTCCTCCATCTCCCCCGTCGCGGACTCCCGGTGCGGTTTAGCTTAACGAGAAAACTAACCCCGGAGGTTCGCTGCGCATGACGCGCGGGCCCTGTGGAGTCAGTGACTGTGCCCTAGAAGCGGGGCCCGGATGTTGGCGAGAGGAGCGCCGAGAGCATCTGCGCCGCTCCGGGCCTTTGCGGCCGGGTTACGTGCGGAGGAGGAGGACCGTCGCGCGGCGAGGTAGGTGGCCGGTGGGACACGTGGCGGGTTTGGAGTGGAGGAGGCTGCTGTTTGCTGCGTGGGGTGTTGCTTCTGCTTCTATGGTTGCTTCTTGTTTGGAGTTGGATTTTAGGACAACCGGCATAACGACGATGCGAACTCAATTTGAAGTATTTTACAATATTGACCACGTCCCCAAAATGCACCTCTCGATTCAAATTTTCACTTTCGAAAGAATGCTACCATTAGGAGACCACATATTTGTGTCGAATATATAAATAATACTTGAGTCAACGACAAGGATAAATCTCAACGTGTACGTACGAAAGGACACCAGCCATGTCACAATTGGATGAGAACTTGACCCGACTAGCTCAATTCAAAGACTTACAAGCTCACCACACAGATTTCAGATTCGAAAAATATATAAACTACACTGAAAATATCCGAGGAAAAAAAGAGGCATAACCAACCAGACCGCTAATAATAGGTCACAGATGATGACATGCGGCCCATCAGTTTGGGCATAACCACTTGACAAAGAAGGCAAAGTTCCATTGTGTCACGGCAAACATCACTTGACCATGCACTAGATGAAGAGCACAGGGTTATTAGAACAAGCATCCATGAAAAATGAGAAACGCAGATGAAGTCCAGTAATTTCATTCTTATTTCTCGTACAGCAACTCAGATTAAACAGGAAGTGATTTAGAACTCTGGATGAGGCGAGTTCTGCCCCCACTTTCAGGACTCTTGTTTACTGGTCCTCCTTGCCATAATTGTAGATGATCTCAATCTGCAATATGCAAAATGCCATTAGTTGAACAGTTTGGTGTACAGAATCTACTGTCACAAGACAATTCAGCTATGCGGGAAAAAACAGAAAAAAGTTAATCTGGACTTCAGATATGAATCATTTTGCAAACTGTTAGCAAGAAATATGATGCTATATTGCTATGGTCCAGAAAATATTTGACAATATTCTGTTACGAAGTAACTGCACAACCATGGAACTACCTATCCTTGTGAGTCCAATGATAAGATTTGTCCTAAGCACTCCAGCTAACTAATCCTATTAACAATAAACAATAAGTATAGCTCATCCATCCATTGACAAAATAACAGATGATATCCTAAGCCCTGTGAAGAAATATTGCATTCAGATTAAGTTAATTTAAACTTAAACTATGAATGTTGTGACTCCTTTAGGCAAAATAGAGAAACCCAAGCATAACATAATGAACTGTGAGCATTCTGGTGAACAAATTAATACAATCACACTACATTACAAAAACAAAGAGCAATATAAGTTATGATCTTACCCCTTGAGGTGGAGGAGGGTTTCTTGTGAATTTAGTACCGCCAGGTGCCCATGGAACTGCATGGTAAAGAAGAGAAATAAAAAGGGTGTACTTTGCATTCCAGTACAGAGACTTCAGCGCAACCATTGTAAGGGTTACTTTGACAGACACTATCAAGCCATCTGTAGCAAATTATCAATTGTTTGCCCAAACAACATTGACAACACAAGCAGTACAAAAGTTTCAGTTTTTTATTCAAACAACTTGGACACGTACAATATTTTATTTTCAGTTGTCTATCCAAACAAAATCCTATTATTTTCCAGCAAAATTTGCTGTGCAACAATCATTGACAAACAGGGGGCATCCATGTCAGTTGTCAGCAACAGAAGCAATTCATAAGTTGGTAACTTAGGCTGAAGGATTACATGCTCCAGTTGCATCATAAATCTTACTTTACAGATCCCCCGCAATAATACAAAAGGCTTCAGCTTGCACACTTATAGCAATTCATATTCAGCGGTATAACTACCGTGGGACTTCTATAAACTTCACCTAAAAATGCTAATACTGTCCTACATTATTTGATGTGAAGCAGACCACGGGAATAAAAAGACCCAGGAATCCAGGATCAACAGAAAGCTCACCAATGTAGGGATCGGGGTGCTGGAAATTCCTGTACCGAGCCTCTGCATCATCGATGAGCCTATCGATCACATCCAGGTTATCCTGCACCACCCCGCACACGAAATCCAACATTAGAACTCACAACACCGTACAGAAACCATAAGCATGTATAACTCGCGAATTCAGTCTCAGTCGCCTTACCACGTGCCGGTTGGCCTCGAACTTGTCCCGGAGATCCGACGCCTGCACGGGAGAAGAAAATGAGGTCAGATCCGTCCGGGAGCTGGGAGGAGGATCGGGATCGAGATCGAGAGGGACGGAGAGGGGGGAAATGGGGAACTGACATCCTGGTAAAAGAGGTGGCGGTGGACGGCCCAGTTGAGTGTGTCCTTGAGCGCGCGGCGGTAGAGCAGACGCACCCGCTCCTTCTGCGCCGCCCGCCGCGCCAGGTACCCCGCCGTCGACGCCATAGACCTCGCCGCCGCCGCCGCTGCTCCTCCCGTCTTCTCTCTCCTCTCGCTTCGGTGGTTGGGTTGGGGGATTGGGATCGGACGGATTCGGTCGGGCGAGGTCACGGCCTCGCAGATCTCTATGGGCTCTTTGGATTATTGGATCTTGCCACTTTTTTTTTTTGGGAACTGCCACACACTCACTCACTGCTCAAACTAACTGAAAGCCCAATAAGGCCCATTTTAATCCTAAATAGAAAAGGTCCTTTTGGCGTCCCCTACAACTCAAGTCTGACTTTCACCCTTCATCCGCAAAACAGGTATCTAAGGTCTCTCATCTATCTATCTAACCTGTTTATAATCGGAAAAATAAATTAGGTGCAGGAGTCCTGCAAACTGCCCTTCGTGCGGCCTCTTCCGATGCGCGTCGCATAGGATCGAACGGGGAAGATCGCTAGATTTGGGGAGCGCTCCTTGTGGCTCGGCTTGGCGGTCGTTCGGCTCCTCCTCACCTCATAGGAGCCGATTGATCCTATAAAATAGATGAGAGTTTTACCTGTATGCCATTAAAAAGATGGATCGACCGTGTGTCTTTATTAAAAAAGTTTCTCGCACTCGCGTGCCATCGTTCTAAACTTCTTTGCCCTCTCGTGCCATTCCGTCCATTCCGCAAGTAACGGTGTTAAATGGTTAGGGGAAATGACCATTGTACCCCTCCAACCATGAGCAACAAACTCAACTTTCTTTTTCCCGTATGCCACCTAATTTTCAAAATTACAACATGAACTTTCTTTTACATGTATGCCACTCATTTCTCAAATTAACAAGAGAGAGAGCGGACTCACTCGTTTTCATTTTGTATTTAGGAAAAAAACAAATTCATTTTTGTTTAGACAAAAAAATAAAGAACACCTCACTTGTACATGTAAATTAATTCTTGACAAAGTAACTAACATAACAAGTACATCACTTTGTTTCAAATCCATTCATCACATAATAATCAACGAGATACCCATCATATGTTCAAATTCATCTCATAATATCCAAGAGCATAATATAAAATAGGTTCGATCCATTCATCACATAAAAGTGACATGTTCTCGTCGGTACATAGCAACATGTTCGTTCATAACATAGCAAAAATCTGGAAAGCAACACTATATTTTAGGCTGAATAGGCAAAATACCGGAAAACAACATGTTCCGTTCATCCACACATCACCGCAAAGAACGCAAAGAAGGGTTGTTTAGGCTAGATGTCTTGGCCGCGGCAATTTGAAGCTTCTTTGGTGTAAGTTTCTTCTTAATCGTCATCTTCTTCTTTGGTGTAGAGCGAGGCAGCATGGTCTCCAATGGCTCTGTGTGAACCGGTCCTAAAGGTTGTAGAAGTCGATACTTGGATAGCCATAGGGTCATTGGAACCATGGCCGGATCCGTATATTAGTTCTATAAGTCATAATCGGCAATGTATGACAAGCAATGTATGACAAGATTATATTAAAAAATGACAAGTAGGTACCGCTAGATGTACCGACAAGTAGTAGAAGTTGTGGTAGTAGGCCTCTTGCTTTTCTTGGTAATTGAAGTACAAGATGATTTTCTCTTCCCTTTGTTGTGTGTAGCTTTGTCCACTACCTCATTGTGTGGGAATACCATCCGGGATGGAGCCACGGGTATAATGTTGTTCTCTGTACTACGGCTTTGTCGCTTGCTTCTTTTGCTTTTTCTTTTGAGGGCCCCCGCATAGATTCAAAAATGTGAACAAGTAAGCAATTCGCCAAATGTGAATAGTGTTTTGAATCATAAACGAGTAAGCATACCATCACTAACATCACTAATAATTGAATTACATAAACATCATGAAGCGTCATACCATGTTTGCAAAACAAAAAAATGCAAGCGATCTAGTTAAATGCAGCAGTTGAAAGAAACAAGCATGTATGTTAAAAGGCAAGTTATATGCAGCAAGTTTTATGCCCGAAATCACTCAAAACGAAAGCAAAAGAATAATATGCAGCAAGTTAGATGCAAGCAAGATTACCTCTCGGCCTCCATGGCGGCTATATCTTCCGGATTTCCATTCTTACATGTGTACCGGTGATGTCCAAAGGTATGGCAAATAGGACACTCATGTGACTTTCCCTTCTTCTTGTCGTTGCCCCCCTCGGCGGCCGATTTCATCCCGTTCTTTCTCCTACCTCCGGTGGACTTAAGCAAGGGAGGGTGCATGAAGAAACCATGAGTTGCTTTGGGCCACATGGACTTGTCGGGAATACTAGGAATAGAACCTTCATATGCAACTCTAAACTTGTTGACAGAGAAGTAGTCATCCACATGGTCTTCCAGTTTTGCACCCGGAATTGAAGTGATGTATGCAATTGCATGTTTGCGGGGGATTCCCGATCCTTGCCAAGCCCTACATGAACAAAGGTTCGGTCGGGTAAACTAACCACAAACCTAAAGCCGTATCCCCCTTCGCACAAACTTTCGCTACACCTTCGGGGGAGGCGTGATCACTTCAATGTCAAGATTGTAACTATTTTCCCTTAGCTTCTCGCATAATATGAGGTAGAATCTTTCCTTGAAACTCGTTTTGCTACCTTCTTCCTATTATTCCACTTGATCAATAGCTTCGCCTAAAGGTGTCCATCAAGTCATCCGGATTCTTCACCTTGTCACCCTTTATCCAATTATTAAATGACTCGACCAAATTATTAGTCACATAATCCACTTTAGATAGTGTCCCAAAGCGGCTCCTAGTCCAAAGTTTCTTGTGTTCTTGTTGGAGATATTTCATTGCCTCTCGGTTTGGCTTCGGACCATTGCTTGATAATGCTTCTCGAACATATATGGGCTCCATGAGTATGAAGAAGCCCACAAGTGATCTTCAAAAACCTTGCCACTATACCTTTTCTTGAAATTCGTACTAGGTGCCACATGCATTCTCTATGTTCAAGCATATGGAAAAGCTGTGCCGACCCCATGCATCAGCTACACCACAATCTGTGCTAAATGTGAGACCTTCTGGAGTGCCTATTGCTTCCTTCAATCTCTCCATGAACCACTCCCAACTCTCATTTGTTTCTGAGTCAATGACACCTACAGCAACCGGATACATCTAATTGTGTCCATCTACTGCACAAGCAACACACAGCTGTCCTCTGAACCTACCAGTCAAAAATGTACTGTCTACAGCAAGATATGGTCTGCAACCTCCAAGAAAACCATCAACACATGCTTTCAAGGCAAAGAATAACCTATTAAATCTTTTCTTTTCCTTCACGGTGTGGTGTTCAATGACAACAAATGATCCAGGACTAGTTTCCTCTATCCGAGCCTTGAATCGTACAAGTAATCAAAACTTTTGTCCCAAGGCCCATAAAGCCGATCCATGGCAAGATTTTTACCTTTGTACACCCTCCTATAAGACACTTCAATTTTGTGTGCATCCTTCAATCTCCTTTGTAGTTCGAAGCACCTAGAGTACCATCTTGCTTAAGCCGATCAACCACCTTCTCACACACCCAAAATTGAGTTACCCCAACACAAATTTCGGACCTTCTAGTGCTCGACAAAACAATTTATTATGAGGATGTGGGTTTCTCTTCACCTGCAAAACAGTCCAAAAATACACTTTGTTAGTCAAAAAAACGGGACCAAAACAGCCCCAAAACAGCCCAAAAACGAGCACCAAAACAGCCCCAAAACAGCCATAAACAAGACAAAAACAGCCCCAAAACAGCCCCGAATAGTGCAAAAATACAATGAATATATAGTAGAATTAGTTATTACCTTAACTCTAACACCATCCGGCAAAGTTGCAGCATGAATCCTCCACCTACGGCCCTCACTTTTGAATGAGCGACTCACCCTATACCTCCCTGGATCACTCTTTTCAATGTCATAGTTGAATCATATTTCACAGCATGAGAAGCTAATGCAATCTTAAAAGCATCCATATTTGGGTACATAGTTCCCTCTGTCATAGGAGGGTCATTCTTGTCATAATCAACATCATGCATAAGTTCATCCTCTCTATCTTTAACAATGTCATCTATGTCCTCTACTTCACTATCAGAGTCATCAGACAAGGAATCATCATCAGATTCAGAGCATGCATCGGGAACCCACAAACTCATTAGTATTACCACCTTGACACCGAGAACGCGGGAGGGGGTAGGGGATGTTGGAGACCAAGGTCAATGTACAACCCTTCCTCATCAATACCCACAAACTCATTCATTGGGTTTGGGTTTGCCAACAAATCAAGTTCTTCATGTTCAGTGTGTGTTGCATGACTTGGTTCTGCTAAGCTTGGACAAGCAAATGAAGGGGTCATTGGGGGTTGAACAGAAGGGGTAGATGTACTGGAATCCCAACCAGAATCTCGGGGGGTTCAACACTAGGACTATGATAAGATAGAGTCAACAAACAACACTTAGATGCCTTATGTTTTCCAAACATATCAACTAAATCATGGTCACCGCATACTTCGATGTTCGGCTTTGTATCCATACGGAAATAAAAGAGTCCGATTATGTCACCATAATCACAAGGATATTTGTCCACAACACCATCAACCAAGTCTGCGAAGTTAGTAACATCCGCATCCACAACTTTGTCCAATGAAAACCACCCAACATCACGACAACGGGGGAGAAACAATCCGGATTTCTAAATGGAAACTAGAGTCCGTGTCCATCCTACATATGAACAAGGAAGACAAACTAAGTACCAATCCATCAATCCTATAAGCACACAATGCAAAGGAGGGAGAAGTGAGTCACTCACCCCTGCGGAAGCCAATCCGGTCGGTCACCGTTCGCCGTCATGCTTGGGCGGGCACCACCGGCACGAACGGCGCCCCCTCTTGCGGAAGGGGCCGCGGCCGTGCTTGCGTGCGCTCGGGGGCCGAGCACGGCGGTGCACCGGCCGTCTCCGCCCTACCGCGCGCGGCCGGGGGCCGGGCACGGCGGCGCGCCGGCCGGCCGGGTCCGGGCGCGGCGGCGTCGAAGCCCGCCCGCCCGGCCCGCCGCCCGCGCCGCCTTGAGGCAAGCACGGCCCCCCGCGCGCCCACCCGCGTCCTCGAGCCGCGCCGCCCACCGGAAGGCACCGGAACCGCCGCCGCCGACCCTAGGGTTGCCGCGCCGGTTTTTTTAGAGACGAATCGATCTCAATCGGGTCACGCACGGGTGAGGCACGGGATGAATTGGAGAGTCAACCAGTCAAGCGGTGGGGGTAGGTTGGACATTTCACATGTCCGGTCCCACGTGTCAGGACATCCTAACGTTGAGTTTCTAACGGATCATGGACGGAATGGCACAGAGGGCAAAGAAGTTTAGCACGATGGCACATAGGTGCAAGAAACTTTTTTAATGGCACACAGGTCAGTACCATCTTTTTTTTAATGACATACAGGTAAAACTCTCAAAATAGATCAAGCCGCCACCACTTCCACCTCTTTCGTCGTCCTCCCTCGCGCCGCCGCCGCGCGGAGCTCCCTCTTGTCTCGCCGCATCAAGAACACACACGGTTGTCACACTCTATTTTCGGAGAGAAACCGGATGCATCTCATATGTGTGTTAGGATTTAGTTTCACACATATGATAGACAAAATGAGTGTAATATCATAGATAGTTAAAACGTAACATGAGGTTTAACATCTTATTACACTCATTCGAGAGACACAAAGGTCTTTTACATCGGAAAACGATAATTAAATGAAGAGTCTTCGTCTTCCGCTTCCACGGACACTTGACCGGGGGAGACGCATACCTCGAACTCCTCAAAGTCATTGTAGAACTCGTCAACATTGTTCTCTTCGAACGGCGGTGAGCAAGGATGGGTACACTTATGGTTGGTACTCAACGGGTGGGGAAAGATGCAAGGCTATCAAGGATAGGCTATGGTTTTACAGCGATTAGAATTTTAATGTTGGTCAAACTCTTAATTAAAGAACGCCTAATTACTAGTAGATGTAAGTATATACCAACCCACTTAAGAAACTTTTAAACAACTCATTTCAAAACTCATCGAACCACGATTTATTCTAATCTTTAAGTTTATTAATCATGTGAGGGTTCAAGCCGCTCTTGACCGTGAGCACGTACGATCGGTCGGTTTTACACTCTGCTGAGAGGTTTGCACACTTTACCCAATACCCACAGCTCGCGTAAAAGTTCCGAAGAACTTTGGACCCAACCATGCGATGCTAGCTAGGCATCGTACCACACTTCCGAGGTGTGATTGCATAGGGACGCTACGAAGCCTTTACAAAGGCATGCAAAAGACTAACGACCCGCATAGTTACGGATCAGGGCGGACCATAACCCTCCCTAGTGGTCAGCACCTTTGCAAAGGATCCTACCCCAAAAGGACCGGGCTACACCCCTGCAACCCGGACCCCCCTCTCGCTCCTTTCGGAAAAGGGCCATCGGATCGGTCGCACATCTAATTAATTGGCTAAGATCGGAGCCATATGACACCGTGGTTGCACATGTTTTCTTGGGTGGTTCTCCATGTTCCGATTAAATCATATGATCTTGTATTACCAAACGCATCGTCAACATTAAACATACAAGCCTTTATCATGAAAAAATATTTTATCGGACCCAAGTTGAACAACTAGCATATTCTACTAAAAACATTTATTAAATCGGATTGATCCAATGATTGTGGATAAAAAGTCTAGGTGAGTCCTTAAAAAGGGTGTTCCCGTCAATTTAATGCAATAACATAATAAACATAAACTTAGTTGTCATGCAATTACATAGAATAAAATAGAATCATGCGGGGGGAGAGGACCACTTGCCTTCCTTTCTTAAACACCGAGGTTCTTCTTCTTCAAACACTTGCTCTTGATCTACTCCAACCGGTCGCTCGCTTGAAACCGGCACGATGTCTACGAGCACACAAGAATACATTCAATAAACAAAACAATACACCAAGCATTAAAAGCAAAGGTTTGGCTCTAGGAACGCGAACACAAAAACACTCGAAGCTATCGGGAGATTTGGATGATTACATACAAGAGCTAGCTATGTGCTTGGTATCTTTTAATTAAGTAAAATCACGTGTATAGGTTATTTCGGAGAAATACCCTATTTATAATTAAGCAAGTTACATTTGTATTTAAAAAGACGATGTGAACCTAGTCCAATTTTATTTGAAACAAAGTCTTAGTTTAGATCCTAAGAACCACCGCAACCACATAGATGAGTTGGAAAGCAACCAAATGATAGATCGGACTAAAACAAGTTCTAGGGTTAGACAGAAACAAAGAATTCAAGTAAGAAAAGGAGACACAAAGATTTAATCCGAAGTTCACACCCACAAAGGATGCTACGTCTACATTGAGGATCCCACAAAGAGAGGGCTATCACCAAGAGCCTCTTTTCCTCTTCCAACCCCCACAAAGGAAGATTGGTGCTCACTAAGAATTTTCCACCAAGGAGAGGGTAATACAAATGATCTCGGGTGCACCACACAAAGAGGGCGTCGTGGGCAACGCCTAACTGTCTAGAAGCAAGCTTCAAGAGTAACAAATGCAAACCAAAATCCGGAGATGCTTCAAGTGCTCTTGAGAAGGTGAGAAATGATGGGGCTCTCAAAGCTTGTGCACACTTCACTAGAAATCACCTCTCTACTCAAACCCTAGCTCAAGGGGACCAAGGATTAGCTCTAGAGGAGAGGGGAGAGGTGGAGTGAATGCTTGGGGAAGTGTTTGTCTCGTGGTTGGTCGGCCTTGAGTGAGGAGGGAGAAAGGGGTTTAAATACTAAGGCTCAAAAACTAGTCGTTACTGTGCTGAGTCGTGCATCCTCGGTACTACCGACATGGTTTCGGTACTACCGAGGGGTGTTTCAGAACCCTAATAGTACTGGTTCATCGGTAGTACCGACACTGGGTCGGTAGTACCGACCCCCTGGCTAAAACTCGCCAGTGAAGCCATATCGGTATACCGACCCAAGGTCGGTACAACCGATGGGTTGCCGTAGTACCGACGTGGTGTCGGTACAACCGACAAAGGCCGAGAGTTTGGGAAAAGAACAACATTTGTGCACGTGCCAACTCTCAACTCTTCTCACTCACTTGGGTCACCTTCTAGAGCACTTTTAGCATCTCTTGGCTATCGCTTCGCATCCCCCTTTATAGTACGGTGTTTCCTATACTCAAATTCAAAATTAAAAATAAATTAAGCCTTGAATCGAGTTGAAAACGACGACTTGGAGTTGGGGGCCTTCCTTTGATCAAATCATAAATATTTCATTCACCTAAGACCTACACACATCTTGCTATTGTACTTGTCACTGTCACCAAAACAATTAGGGGCCAAGATGCACTTTCAATCTCCCCCTTTTTGGTGATTGATGACAACCACAATTTGTTTTTATAAAAGATGTCCGTATCTAATAATTTGAAAATGAAACTCCCCCTAAATGTGTGCTTTGACTTTCATGAAGGCCTCAAATGCCTATCACACACTTAGAGAACTTTTCACTCTCAAATTGTATACACAAGTGCATAAGTGTGATATATGAACCGTGATGCATATGACATGATACACAAATCAATAAAGTGAGAAATAACAAGCATTAAGCATCACAAGTAGATAGACAAGGTTCCTCACAAGCACAATTAGGTCTTACAAATTTAAAAAGAGTTCTAGATACTTCACCAACCATTACACCACACAAATAGTTCATACATGTCCACAACTCAAGGATAGATAGATAGATAGATATGGAGATACACACCACCCCCGCATGGATAAATTGTGAGCACACTCCCCCTTTGGCATCAAGTGCCAAAAAGAGGAGGCCCTTTAATCATCATAATCATGTGGAGAGTGGGCGGCGGGGAAGAGTCGTCGTCGTCGGTCTCACCACCACCAAAGTCCTCGTCGTCGATGTCGGCCGGGGAGCTCCATACATCATGGATGTGTCACCGTAGATCTCCCACGGGTTGTAGAAGGTTGGTGGAGGAGGAAAGTCCATAGGCTCGCGGACGGGAGAGTGCTCGATGTTGTGTTGAGCGAGTAAGGCCTTTTGACGAGTCTCCAACTTGATGAGCCGCTCATCAACTTGCCGCCGGTGAGCACAAATCTCCTGTGCATTGTGCTTTCCCACATTGAAGCAAGCAAAGAAGCCCCGAGATAGAAAGTTGAAAATATTATTCTTCTTGCCGGGGGAACGGTGCCTCTAGATGCGGATGGCCCACGAGAAGACGATGGTGGCTCATAGGAAGACGGTCCACCAGAGGAGGTGCCACCACCAGGAGCGGGACGAGGAGGGGCATGCTTGCCCAACTTGAGGAGGCGCTCAATGTTACCCTTGTTTGGCTTGTACCAAGAGTGACATTTATCGGTGAGAATATCAACTCCCGTCACCTCACAAATCATCTTGAAGATCCAAGGAGCATATTGGCAACTCTTGTTTGTGGACACGGAGCACACAATAATTTCCTCCCAAATAAAATCAAAGATGCTAAAGTCTTCTTTTCCGGTGCCATCCTCACAAGAATTTCCTTGGCCACATTGGAGATGTTGGTATTGTCACCGATCTTAGGAGTGAGAGTGTAGCAAAAAAGTTGGTTCAACATCCTATAGACCGATTTCATCCCATGAATGGTACCAAACTCCACCTTTCCATACATGGAATCGTACATGAAAGCCATCTCACTATCAAGCGGAAACTCCCCACCATGAAGCTTGGGGCGACCAAGATCCTCCTCACCAAAACCAAGAATTTGAGCAAATCGCTCATATGAGACGGAGAGGGGCTTGCCTTGAAGGAGCCAATGGAAGGTCCTTGTCTCGCGACGGATATAGAGATTGGCATAGAATTGAGCGACCACTTTTTCATTCCAATCATAGTTGATTGCCATCACATTGGTCATCCCCTTGGCATGACAAATATCAATAGCATCATTGACCGCCGGGATGTTGAGAGACCTAAGAAGCTCCCAATTGATAGACTTCATATCTACGGTCAAGTGATCCTTGCTAAGGATAACGGACTCATACCAATCGCATTGAACTTGAGCCAAAAACGGATGTCCGCATCAAATTCCTTTTGCCACATAGCTGGATCGGTGTACCTCTCCTTGTACACATTGTGAGACCCCCTTGTGTAGTCCACCATCTTGAAAATGCCCATTTGAGTAGCCGGACGAGGAGGTACGGATGGCCGAAGGATGAAGGATGAAAGGGTGTCCAAAGAGATGTCCTCATAATCATCATAATGATCATCGGGTTGGTGAGCTTGCTTCGTACGGGCACGATGACCTTGTCCCTTGGACCGACGAGGTGCGGCAGGTGGATTGGTACGTCCACGTCCACACGGACCTTGAGTGCTAGCTCCCACCTTTCTCTTTCGTTGAGCAAGAGGGACGTCATCCTCATCGGACCCTTCGCGAATGACTTGCTTGCCGGCACGACCCATCCGGAGGATAAGAAAGGTTTGCATAAGATGGAAGTGTTGAAAAGGGGAAAGGATGGTAGGATCCAAAGGATGAAGTGCTCTGTTAGCACCCCATCGGTACTACCGACACGGGATCGGTACTACCGATGGGGGCCGACCCAGGGCTCAAACCCTTGAATCCGGGAAATTTGTCCAACCAAAAGATATGAAATCATGGGTATGTGTTCTAGGATGGATAAAACGATGATTCCCTAAAGCATTCCCTCTAGAAACAACTACATTGAGAGATCGATCGACAAACATTTGAATGAGTACCTTGAGGGTTTCCCGCGTGAATCGATGAACTCCCGGCGAGGATCGGATGTTTCGGAGGGTGGAGAATCGAATGGAGTGGCTAGATTAACTTTTTCACGGTTGGATTTTGAATCCCCCACTCGGATTGAGCAAGAGGAGAGGGGGGGGGCGGCTCTAACGGTTGGAAAAGGAAGGGCGGGAACCCTAGGTCCGTCCACGGGCTATTTATAACCCGGAGCGAGTTATCGGTAGTACCGACATGGGGTCGGTACTACCGGGGGTCTAGATAAATTACGACGAGAGAGTCTTTATCGGTATACCGACCCCGCGTCGGTTCTATCGGAGGGGGCCGGTAGTACCAACACGGCGCCGGTCCCTACCGAGAAACGCCGAAAATTCCCCCGAGAGCTCTTATCGGTACTACCGATGTACTCGTCGGTTGTACCGGCAATTTAGCCGTAAATTGAGATGGATTGAGAATTTAGATTAAGTTTGTTGGAGAGAAGGAAGTATGGACATGTAGAGCACCCATAGGAGTTGGTGACTAGTCACAAACAATCAACCAAAGCTATAGTCACCAACCTCTATGCAAAAATCCAAAGTTTTGTAAGACACACACAAAGAGAGGAAAAATAAAACATTTTGCTTCCTATCTAGGCAACAGACAAGTTTATGTGCAAACGATCAAGCCAAGTTACGAGAATCTAAGATGTTTAGCTCACTCCTCAAAGCACAAAACCTATGCTCGTCGAGAGGCTTGGTGAAAATGTCGGCAAGTTGCCTTTCGATGCAAACATGTCATAAAGCAATGTCACCCTTAGACTCATGATCCTGTAAGAAGTGGTGTCTAATGTCTATGTGCTTTGTTCTAGAGTGTTGGACTGGATGTTCGCTAGTTTGATAGCACTCTCATTGTCACACAAGAGTGGAATCTTACTAAACTTGCAACCATAATCACTCAACATTTGCTTCATCCACAAGATTTGTGCACAACAAGCACCGGTCGCCACATATTCGGCTTCGGGCGTGGACAAAGCAGCCGAGTTTTGCTTCTTTGAGCTCCATGACACCAAAGACCTACCAAGAAATTGGCAAGTCCCGGTAGTGCTCTTTCGATCTACTTTGCAACCGGCATAGTCCGAATCGGAGTAGCCAAGTAGATCAAAAGTGGAGCCTTTGGGATACCACAAGCCTAGGTTAGGAGTATGAACCAAATATCTAAAGATTCTCTTAATGTCCATTAGATAACACTCCTTAGGATTAGCTTGAAATCTTGCACACATGCACACACTAAGCATTATATCGGGCCTAGATGCACAAAGGTAAAGGAGGGATCCAATCATGGAACGGAATACCTTTTGGTCGACCGACTTCCCTTCTTCATTGAGATCAAGATGTCCATTTAATGCCATGGGAGTTTTGATGGGCTTGGAATCGGCCATGTAAAACCTCTTGAGCATATCTTTCACATATTTGGTTTGACACAAGAAAGTCCCTTCCTTCATTTGCTTGATTTGAAACCCAAGAAAGAACTTCAATTCACCCATCATAGACACCTCAAATCTCTTGGTCATGATCCTACTAAATTCTTCACAAAATTTATCATTAGTAAACCCAAAGATGATGTCATCAACATAAATTTGACAAACAAATATATCCTTTTTCATTTCTTTGTATGAAGAGAGTAGAATCGACTTTGCCCATCTCAAATCCGTTCTTGAGAAGAAAATCCTTAAGGCATTCATACCATGCTCTAGGAGCTTGTTTGAGCCCGTAGAGCGCCTTATGGAGCTTGTACACATGGTTTGCAAATCTTGAGTCTTCAAAGCCCGGTGGTTGATCTACATAGACTTCTTCTTGGAGGGGTCCATTCAAGAAAGCACTCTTCACATCCATTTGATGAAGCTTGAAATCATGATGGGTAGCATAGGCCAAAAGAATACGAATTGACTCGAGCCTTGCTACCGGAGCATAAGTCTCTCCAAAGTCCAAACCTTCAACTTGAGTGTAACCCTTGCCGGCAAGCCTTGCCTTGTTCTTTGTGACGACACTAAATTCATCTTGCTTGTTCCTAAAAACCCATTTGGTGTCGATCACATTTTGCTTGGGTCTTGGTACCAACTCCCAAACCTCATTTCTCTTGAAGTTGTTCAATTCTTCCTCCATTGCAATAATCCAATCCGGATCCTCAAGAGCTTGTTCCACACTAAGAGGTTCCAAGGAGGAAACAAACGAGTAAAATGCACAAGAGTTTGACAATCTAGATCGAGTTGTTACCCCCCTTTGAATACTCCCAAGTATGTTGTCAACGGTATGATCTCGTTGAACCATTTGATGTACTCTTGGGTGTGGTGCTTGAGATTGACGTTGAATGGGTCCATCATAATCATCTTCACTTTGTGGGGTATCTCCTTGAGCTTCATCACTTAGTTCTCCCCCCTTGATCAAAGCCCCGTGCATGATCATCACCATGAACTTGGCGCTCATCTTGATGATCTTGAGAATTAGGTGGTTCCACTCTTGTCGATGATGATGGATCTTGAGTGCTTGTGTCAACCGGAGTTTGTACTTGAACCTCACGAGGCATCACTTCACCGGTCCCCATTCTCAAGATTGATATGCTTGGGGGCTCTTCATCATCTACAAGGTTTTCACTAACTTGCTCGATTGAGAGCCGTTGGATTCATCAAATTTCACATCTACCGTGGTCTCAACACAACCGGTGGTTTTGTTGAAAACACGATAGGCATGCTCGTTAGTTCCATAACCAAGAAGAAAACCTTCATCAACCTTGGATGCAAACTTTGAGGCTTTGGGTTTCTTGTTAAGTATGAAACACTTACACCCAAAGACCCTAAAGTAATGCACACTAGGCTTCTTACCGGTGATGATTTCGTAGGGTGTCTTGTTCAAGTACTTGTGGAGGTAGAGTCGGTTGGCGGCATGGCATGCGGTGTTGATGGCTTTCGGCCAAAATGAGTCCAAAGTCTTGTACGGTTCAATCAATGTACGATTCTTCCTCTCAACGATGCCATTTTGTTGAGGTGTATATGGAGCGAAGAGTTCATGCTTGATGCCTTCTTCATCTAGGAACTCTTCAACTTGAGTGTTCCTAAACTCCGAGCCGTTGTCACTTCTTATGTTCCCGACTTTGAGCTTGAACTCATTTTGAACTATTCTAATGAACTTCTTCACAATTCCCTTTGCTTCACTTTTATCTTGCAAAAAGAATACCCAAGTGAAATGGGAAAAGTCATCAACAATTACTAAACCGTATTTGTTACCACCGATGCTTATGTAGGCAATTGGTCCAAATAAATCCATGTGGAGTAGCTTCAATGGTCTTGATGAGGATAGGATGTTCTTGGCGGGATGATGAGCTCCAACTTGCTTCCCGGCTTGGCATGCACTACATAACCTATCTTTCTCAAAAATAACATTTGTTAGTCCTAGGACGTGCTCATCTTTTTGAAGTTTGGCCAAGTTCCTCATGCCAACATGGGCTAGTCGGCGATGCCATAGCCAACCTAAGTCGGATTTTGCCACTAAGCAAGCCTTAGGATCCACCTTTACTTTTGTGAAATCCACATAGTAAAGCTTTCCCCGTAAATGACCCGCAAAGACAATAGAGGAATCCTCCCTTCTAGAGACGGTCACACCCTCATGAGTAAAGAGACAATTGTGGCCTTTCTCACAAAGTTGTGAAACCGACAACAAGTTATACCCCAACCCTTGCACATGATAAACATCTTCAATTGAATTTGTTGTTGAGATAGCAATTTTACCTAAACCAATGACATCTCCTTGACCATTGTCTCCGTAGATGATAGTTTTCGTAGGATTGTCATAATGATCAAGGGATGCAAATAAGCCCTCATCTCCGGTCATATGATTAGTGGCACCAATATCAATCAACCATGCTCTTCCACCGGAGGAGTAGGCCTACAAAACAAGTTTAAGCTTTTGGTTTAGGTACCCAAAATGATTTGGGTCCTTGGAGGTTAGATGCATAAACTTTTGGAACCCACACACTCTTCCTCATGGCCTTCATGGCATAGGCCCCAACATACTTGACTACTATTTTACCATTGTGGTCCCAGGTTACGATGTAGTCACTCGTGTAGTTGGAAGAGGGCTTGTGCTCAACCACATTCTTCGATGCCTTTGGTGGAGAGTTAACTCCACCATTTCCTTTTGTGGTGTTCACCATCTTTGGCATGTCCTTGGTTGTGGTAGAGGTGGTGACTCCATGGGCAATGTCCATGGTTGTTTTGAGGTAGCCACCCTTGTTCCACAAGGGAATATCATGTCCTTTCACCACCACCCTACCATTGGCCTTGATGTTCTTGCGATGCCCAAGTCCTTGTTTGTCCACTACCTTGGGTATGGACTTTGCACCAATGTTGCCTTGTGTGATCAACATGTTCAATCGGGCAATTTCCTTGTCTTTGCTCTTAACTTTCTCTTCATGCCTTGCATGGTTAGTCTTGAGAGCATTTACATTAATGTTAGAGCAAGAAGAACAATTTTTGCTAGTGGAGGCGCTAGAGTCCAATCTTGCCGATGGAGTGGCTTTGGTGCTTTCCCAGACTACTAAAGTTGGCTTCAAGAGTTCTGTATTTCTCCGTCAAGCATGAGAGGCTTGATTGAAGCTCACTATGAGTAGCCTTTAGGGAAGCTAGAGATTCATTTGCCAAAGTGTAATCCTTTGACATCCTCTTGTAGGAATCATTGGCCAAGGACAAGTCCGTGGTCAACTTTTCAACCTTAGCCTTCTCCTCGGCAAGAGATTTTTCTAGAGCAAGGTTTCTTTCCTTTTCAAGGATAAGCAAGTCTTCTTGCTCATGAAGAATCTCCTTCTTTCTCTCTAGTTTGTCCAAAAGCCTCTTAATTTCCATATGACCCTTTTTACCAAATTTCTTTATCATGTTTTCCTCCATCTCCTTTTCCTCATCTATGTTCTCTATGTCACTACTAGGTGTGGATGAAGAGGAGATTGGGGAAGATGAGACGGTAGATTCTTGTACCTTGCTTTCCCTTGCCATGAGGCAAAAGTGAGAGTGGTCTTCATCATCGGAGAGGTTGTTGAAGAGGCGTGGCGAAGATGAGCCTTGTGCCATGGCAATGGTTGCCATGCCTTGCTTCTTTGGTTCCTCATCTTCATCACTTGAGTCCCATTGTTGACCCACGTGTGCACGCCCTTGATACTTGTTTTTGTACTCCTTGCTCCTCTCCTTGAACTTCTTCTCTTCCTCATTTTTGTTCTTGTTCTTGGGGCACTCGGCAATAAAGTGTCCATACTCTCCACACTCACAACACTTCCTTTGTGACTTCTTCCTTCTTTCTTCACCACCTTTTCTTGATGCTCTTGACTTCAAGAATTTCTCGTACTTCCTTATGGCAAAGGCAGTTTCTTCATCCGTGCTTCCTTCATCGCTTGAGTCTTCCTTCTTGCTTTTGGAGAACATGGGCTTTGCTTCCACCACTTCACTAGAGCTAGCATTGAGGGCTAAGCTCTTGCCCATCTTCAAGGTTAAGGACTTCTCCACATCTTCATCAACTAGTTCTTGATGCAAAATTTCTCCAAGAAGTTGAGTGGGTGTCATTGTTGGGTATCTTGGATCCCTTCTTATCATTGTCGTCAAGTTCTTGTCCTTAGGAGCAAAAGCTCTTAGCAACTTCTTGGTGACCTTTGAATCATCCCAATCTTTGCTTCCAAGGGCTCTAATGTCCGAGACAAGGACCATGAGCCTATCATATATTTCTTGTACGGTTTCTCCATCCTTCATGAAGAAAAGCTCAAGTTCCCCGTTGAGTAGGTCCATCTTTCCTTGTCTCACATGCTCGGTTCCCTCGTGTGCTTCCTTGAGTGTATCCCAAATTACTTTGGCAATTTGGATGTTCCGCCCCTTGTTGAACTCTTGTGCACACAAGGATCCTGTGATGATTGTTGTTGCTTGTACATTGCGGCGGAGGTCTTGCTCATGCTCGATAGTGAGGGCTTCTCCTTCGGCGGGTGTTGTAACACCTACAACCACAATCTTCCAAAGAGAAGGGTGAAGCCCGTAGAGGTGCATTTGCATATCATAAGCCCATTTGGGATAGTCTTTCCCATCAAAATGAGGAGGCTTTCCCAAATGCACGGAATAGAATTTGTCGTTAGAGTTGTTGCCCGGGAATTGCGCGTAATTGTGGGGCACTTCGTAGAAGCCAGAGTGAGTGTACTTGGCTTGCTCCTTCTTGATCATTTTCTTGAGGAGCTTCTTCGCCATCTTCTTGGCCTTCTTCTTCTTCTTAGCCTTTCTTCTCTTCTTTGCCGCCTTCTTTGCCGCATTGTCATCATCCTTGACATCTTCATCGCTCGAGTCGAAGTCCGAGTCGGAGTCGGAATCCGATGATGAATCGTCGGAGCTATCGACATTGGATGGTGTTCGGCTTGGAGCCTTGTCGATGAGGTCCCCGACTTGAGTAGCCTTGAGCTCTCTCTCTTGAGCTTCTCTTGCGGCGATTTCTTCGGCGGTTGGGTTGCTTCCAATCCCCGACATCTTGATCCCTTAGCGGCTAAACCTAAATCAAGTGATTAGACTCGATACCAATTCAAAGGACCTTGTGATGCCTAGAGGGGGGGGGGGGTGAATAGGATCACTTCAAATTTACGAAACAAAAGCGGCGGTTAAAGCACTGTCGGTACTACCGACGTGGTGCCGGTTCTACCGAGGGGTCTCGGTACTACGGTACCGGTCGGTACTACCGACGAGGGTAGAGTTGACTAAAACGAAAATTGAATTCTGCGGCGATTTTTGCAATTCTATTTGAAACAAAGTCTTAGTTTAGATCCTAAGAACCACCTGCAACCACAGAGATGAGTTGGAAAGCAACCAAATGATAGATCGGGCTAAAACAAGTTCTAGGGTTAGATATAAACAAAGAATTCAAGCAAGCAAAGGAGACACAAAGATTTAATCCAAAGTTCACACCAACAAAGGATGTTACGTCTCCGTTGAGGATCCCACAAAGGGAGGGCTATCACCAAGAGCCTCTTTTCCTCTTCCAACCCCCACAAAGGAAGATTGGTGCTCACTAAGAATTCTCCACCAAGGAGAGGGTAATACAAATGATCCCGGGTGCACCACACCAAGAGGGCACTCGTGGGCAACGCCCTAAGCGTGTAGAAGCAAGCTTCAAGAGTAACAAATGCAAACCAAAAGCCCGGAGATGCTTCAAGTGCTCTTGAGAAGGTGAGAAATGGTGGGGCTCTCAAAGCTTGTGCACACTTCACTAGAAATCACCCCTCTACTCAAGCCCTAGCTCAAGGGAACCAAGGATTAGGTCTAGAGGAGAGGGGAGAGGTGGAGTGAATGCTTGAGGAAGTGTTTGTCTCGTGGTTGGTCGGCCATGAGTGAGGAGGGAGAAAGGGGTTTAAATACTAAGGCTCAAAAACTAGCCGTTCTTGTCTTTGAGTCGTGCATCCTCGGTACTACCGACACGGTGTCGGTACTACCGACACGGTGTCGGTACTACCGAGGGGTGTTTCGAACCCTAATAGTACTTGGTTCATCGGTAGTACCGACACCGGGTCGGTAGTACCGACCCCCCGGCTAAAACTCGCCGGTGAAGCCATATCGGTATACCGACCCAAGGTCGGTACAACCGATGGGTTGCCGGTAGTGCCGACGTGGTGTCGGTACAACCGACAAAGGCCGAGAGTTTGGGAAAAGAACAACATTTGTGCACGTGCCAACTCTCAACTCTTCTCACTCACTTGGGTCACCTTCTAGAGCACTTTTAGCATCTCTTGTCTACCGCTTCGCATCCCCCTTTATAGTACGGTGTTTCCTATACTCAAATTCAAAATTAAAAATAAATTAAGCCTTGATTCGAGTTGAAAACGACGACTTGGAGTTGGGGGCCTTCCTTTGATCAAATCATAAACATTTCATTCACCTAAGACCCGCACACATCTTGCTAAAGCATTAAATACCACAAATTGTACTTGTCACTATCACCAAAACAATTAGGGGCCAAGATGCACTTTCAAATACGCGTATACACCGAAGGTTTATAACGCAAAAGATCAAGTCTAGGATCTCGGGTGGGATTTTCCGAAACATCGGGGGCTTAGATATAAAAGAAAGGACCTATTTGCGAGAAAACTTAAAGGTGGAAGGATCCGGTTGTGAAACTAAAGAAAGCGGGGAGCTCTTTAGAAAAAACGACCTAAGTTGACCATTACTGGGTCCGTTGACCCACGGTTGGAACGGATGCGGGCCGTAGATCTCTTGATAGATGGTTGGGGGAAAACTTAAAAGCTCAAGGGCCTATTCATAAAGAAAGGGACCCGAAAGATAGGATTTATGCTAGTGGAAGGGTATTTTTGTGATATTAGAAAATGCAAGGCTCTTTTTGCAAAACAGCCGGCGTGCCCCCGGGTTGACCCGTACCGTGTTCTTTTGACCGGGGCGGGGGCGCGATCTCGCGTCGTTGATCTTGGATCGTGCGGCAACGGTCGTGCGCACGCGAAAGGCGGCGGCGCACGGCCCGGCTTGCGGCGGCGCCGAGCGGCGGGCGGCCGGAAGTTCGCGGAGGAGAGCTAAAAGAGGCCCTCGTGCACCAAAATGAGCGGTGTCGGTGTTTTAACCGGCAACCTACCAAGGGGAGTACACGAGGTAGATGATTGTGGTGGGGATCGCCGGACACGGAACTCAAAGGTATGCGCAAGGACACGGGACACAAGATTTATACGGAGTTCGAGCCGACAAGGTGACGAACCCTACGTCCTGTTTGGGGGATCAAGTATGGCGCCCTGCGCTTGGTGTTGGGTTGAGATCGGGTGCACGGCTAGGTACCCGGCCCTCCTTTATATAGTCCGGGGGGCGGGTTCCTAATCGGTTACAAGGCGGGGAGTCCTAATAGGATTACACGGAACAAGTCCTAGTAGGATTACAAGGGAATTCTAATAGGAGTCCGTCTTCATCCTTCCTTGCATGAGTACCCGGGGAGTATGCCCGACAAGCCCTCGAGCACATTGTAATTGAGAGCGATAGTTCGAGTAGCCTTGAAGCCTCTTCGAGTAGTTCTTGAGCGTCCACGAGTACCGCTTGGAGAAGTCTTCAATAGTACTTGAACCGCCACGAGGCCGGAAGGTGGTCCGGCTCATCGGTCTTGAAGTCGAGATTATATGGAAGTGCGATTGCAAAATCGCACTCCATATGGAGCGAGACCTCGAGCCTTAGGCCGAGTTGCGGACTCTAGGCGAGGGTCAATTTTGATTCCGGATATTCCGTCTTGAAAAAATTGAATGATGGGTGTAGTATAGCGGTCCCCGAGCCTTGAAATGATTAGGTAATCAATCTAAGGGTCTTCGGTGTTCGGCGAAAGCCATCATCGGAGCACTCTTGCGGCGTGTAGCCCCCGAGATAAGAGAGTCGTATGAGCCACGTCGAGTAGTTGTTGGTGCGGAGCCCCCGAGCTTGAGAGTAAGCAAAGCCTCGCCGAAGTTATCTCGAGTAATAATTGAAGTGCGGCTCCCGAGCTGGGAGAGATTCCGAGTAGTAATTAAGCATCGAGCCATGTAGCTTGAAAAGTAGCCATGCCGTCGAGCGGACTTTAGATGCGACCGAAGTCGACTTTAGATGCGGCGGTGCGGACTTTAGAATGCGACTTAAAAACCGAAGTCGACTTTGTGCCGCGCGGAGCGGACTTTCGATGCGACTTGAAAACCGAAGTCAACTTTGTGCCGCGCGGAGCGGACTTTTGAGATGCGACATGAAAACCGAAGTCGACTTTAGTTGTCGCGCGAAGCGGACTTTAGATGCGATTACAATAGTCAACTTTGTGCCACACGGGGTGGACTTAAGATGAAAAGATGAAAAGCACTTTTCGGAAAGCCAAAGCAAATGAAAAATCAAAGAAAACGAATAGTTTCACCGCGGAGCGGCCTTAAAATTGCGCAATTGTCGGGTTGTGCCACCGGAGTGGGCTTAGGTGCGGCGTTAGCATCGACTTGTGCCACCGGACCGGGCTTAAGTACCCGAACCATGGATTTCGGACCCAAGGTACGATTGCCGCCGGAGCGGGCTTGAAGGTGCGACCGAAGTTGACTTGTGTACCACGGGTCATGGATTTTAGACCTAAGGTAGGGTTGCGCGGGAGCGAGGTTGAAGGTGCGACCGGAGTCGACTTGTGTACATGGGCCATGGATTTTAGACCCAAGGTACGGAGCGCGAGTACTTAGGGTACTTGGACCCATGGTACGGAGCGTGAAGACCACGTGCGGCCGGGGTTCCATCGTCGCTAGGACCCAAGGGCCACTTACGATTCTGACTAGGTTCCATCGAAGCTTACACACGTAGTATGCCACCGAAGCGGGCGAAGATGCGACCGGCGTCGACTTTAAGTTGCCGCACCGAGTGGACTTTAGAATGCGACTTTAGAAGTCGACTTTAGATCGCCGCGCCTAGCGAACTTTGGAAGCCGCCTCCTTGGGATAGCCCCCGAGGTGATGAAGTAGGCTCGTGGTGACTTGATTGATATACTCCAAGAGTAGTCGGCAAAGTGTAGCTCTCGTGAAAACCCGCCGAGAAGCGTACACGAGGGCATGTTGTCCCGCATGATGAGGAAAACATGCCAAAAAGGAAAAGGTAATCATTTAAATAAATGACATAGTGTTGCCGCCGGTGCGGACTTGTAGATGAAGCCGTGGCGGTCGGCTATGAAGCCACGGGCCGAGGGTCGAGCTTCATCTTCTTCATGGTTATCGGGATGAGAACCAACGGGGGGGGGGTGCGGAAATGGCGGCGCCTCTTCGCCGAGCCATAGCCGCAAAAAATGAAATATAAAGTCATACGTAAGTTCTAAGCATTTCCAAAGCATTTACGCAATTTCTAAAATATTTATAGGAATTTCCAAAGTATTTCTACATTTCTAAAGTATTTATATAGTATCTAAAGTATTTCTAGGAATTTCCAAAGTATTTATATAATTTCCAAAATATTTGTAAGTATTTCCAAAGTATTTCTACCATTCCTAATGTATTTCTAGAAGTTTCGAAGTATTTCTATAATTTTTAATGTATTTCTATAATTTGTAAAGTATCTCTAGGAATTTCCAAAGCATTTCTACAATTTTTATAGCTTTTTTAGGAATTTCCAAAATATTTCTACGATTTCCAAAATATTTCTTCAAATTCTAAAGTATTTCTATAGTTTCTAAAGTATTTCTATAATTTCGAAGTATTTATAGGAACTCCCAAAGTATCTCTACACTTTCTAAAGTATTTCTATAATTTCTAATGTATTCCTACGAATTTCTAAAGTATTTCTAGGAATTTCCAAAGAATTTCTACAATTTTCAAAGAATTTCTAAAGTATTTCTATAATTTCTAAAGGGGGCGGCCGCCGACGGCAAGGGCTGCGGCCCTTATATAGGCGCGGCCCGACCACATGTTGATTTGGCGGTAGGACCTACCGCCAAATCAAATGGCGGTATGTCCTCAACGGTCGGTCAACCGCCGTTTCAAACAGCAGTTGGACTCTGCCGCCGTTTCAAACCGGCTATTTGAGCCAATGTTGAATCTCATTTATTTTCGTAAAATGGAAGAAAAAATATTTTTTAAAAAATCGGATTCGGATGGGGGTCACGGCCTCGCAGATCTCTATGGGCTCTTTGGATCAGTTCTGGCCACCCACAACACTCACTGCTCAAACTAACTGAAAGCCCAATAAGGCCACACAGAGGGCTGCTTGATTGTAGTTAATTGTGCTTTTCCGGCCCATTTATGTTTTTTCCTTTCTCCTTTTTCTCAATCTTCCGGGCACACACACACATCTCATTTTGGACTATTTCAACGTCCGGTACACAAAAATCTTTAAAATAATTTTTTATGCAGTTAGCGTGTAGAAGATGGCGAAAAGATTGATAAAACTAACACTGGTTGAATATCGGCACCCACTAGCAGAGAAAACGGGCTATTTTAAAGTCCAGTATTTCACATCTAGTCAAGTTGACCTTGCTACATGAAAGCTTCTTTACGTGTTCTTCTCACTAGTCACTACCGGCCGGCTTGTCGGATACAGCTTCGGAAATGAAAATGAATATACTGAAATCTGATGCTAGGATTTGGAAGTTCAAGCTTCTCCACTTATAGTCAATGGCATCTCGGCCGCACTTCTAGAACGAAGTTTGCACTTGAAATAATATGATAAACAAAAGGTGGCGTTACTAGCTGCGGTTGACTTGGGACTCTGCGTCTCATACAAAACTGGACAAGAACCATACATAAGCCCATTTACATGATCATGTATGTTACCAACTCCGTCCATTTAGACTTTATAAGTTATATAAATTTCGGCTCAAGTTTTTTTTTCCGAAACATAGTGTAGAAACAGACGGTCATATACGCGCACACACGCAACCCTTTGAAGAAAGAAAAACATGTAGTGTGGTGTGCACCTCCTATTTCTTGCAATCTGTAGTGAGTAAGTAGTTGACAGCCAGTGGCTCTTTTGGTTTCTACTCATAGTACAACTGTACAAGGAGAGCGAAATTTGCTCATCCAGATCGCCTGCTAGTGCTAGGAGATGGGTGTACGGCCACACCGGAAGTTGTTAGGAGTTGACACATGGCCTGCCTGGTACACACAAGCCGCTGGTGGTTGGCGCACAGTAACTGTTTCTGAATAAATACTCCACTGCTCGTGCATAGGATATGCATGTGTACACACATACGTACCGGTACTGTGTGCTGCTGGCGTGACACGGTGCAGAGTACGCACGCACACAGTGCATAGTGCAGCTCATCATTCACCTAGCTTGATCCCTTCTCGTTGGACAGAAAGGGAGAAGCAAAAAAAAACGGGGTCCCTTCTCTTCTCCGATCAAGTTTTTTAGCTGGTACAATGAACTGTGTACCATTTACGTGAGGTGTAAACACTAGTAAGCTGGTACAATGAACTGGTATTATCCAAGGAAAATGAGATCAGGGTTAAGCTAATCTTCAGCTTCAGATTCAGATTCTGGCCTTTTGTCCGGGAGCCCAAGATGGGGGGAAGGAAGGAGAAGGATGGAAGGCCGTGTTGCTGCTCAGAGTGAGTTCAGGCATTGTCCGTTTGCATTTACGCCGCGCACGAGAAGAAGGGAGGGGTAGCGACAGCAGATTGGGTTGGGTGGGGCGTGAGCAAGATTTTAATAGCCCCTGCGTCAGTGACCGCGACCGCACTCACTCCCCTCCCTCTCTCTCAACTCTGAGCTCCAACAAGCTCTGAAACTCTGTAGAGAGAGAGAGAGAGAGAGACTGAGATGAAGAAAGAAGAAAATATGCAGGAACCCAGGCGGCTGTTGCGAAACTTGCCACCTGCAGGTTGAGGCATTGTTTAAAGGCTTGGAACCTTCATGTGTCAGTCGGTCAGTGAGCCACAGTCAGACCCCCCACCCTGCCGCTAATCAGACGCTAACCACGAGAGTATTTTACGGCGTCCGACGCCGTTTCTTTAATGAGGATGGATTGAGGAGGAGACACGAACAGTGTTTGTTTATGGAGACCCAGCAGATGCTGCTGCATTCTGCCCGGTTTCTTTAACTCTACTCTCAGGCTCTCGGCGCCTTGCGGTTCCTTCATGCTGGTTGGATCTTGCACAGCAAAACAGTTGTACATCCGCGTACGTACTTGCAGAGAGTTGTTCATGCTCCTGAATCCTGATTAATTCCGCCTCCGTGCTCTCCAGCTCCAGATCAAACATTCACAGCGCTTGCTGTCTGCTGGATCTCACCTCATCCAAAGCTTTCCAAATGTTGCTGCACGGTTTAATCACTTCCTTTTTTTTATTATATATGTTATATTACGTACTAATCAGGAGTAGTATGCAGTGAAATGGCAGCTGGATAGATTAGCTGGCTGCCACACATCGATGTGCTCTGCTGCTTGTGCAGCAAATGGAGCAACATTTGAATATATCTCTGAGACACGAACCATGCAATGGCTAGAAATCTGACGCTTTCACCGAGCTATCATCGTAATTTTACAGTTAGTGATGATGGGCCTCTGTTTAAAGAATGATGGCACGGTCATCCGGAAAGCTTCCCTTTCGGTGCATCAAGTAGCCAGGCATTACTTTCCACAACATAGGAATGGAGGTGATTAACCATGCATTAACTGATTGAGAAACCTGCCGTCTTTTCCTGCCGCGAGAAAAAAAATGTTCTACTACTGTACTAGTTTCTTGCTGCAACGGCAATGCAACTGCTACTGCTCCTGGCAAAAAAAGCTGTGGCTGCTGGATGGCACAACTGTCCTTCATAATTCTCCAACAATTAGGACATGCATCACGCAATAACTTCTCACAACCATGTAATACTGATTTGATCTGTGATTTTGTTAAGCAAAGCTGGTAGCCGATGGAATTGAATTTTCCTTGTGAAGCGGCCACTGATTAAGCTTGCCTAACACCACGTATAACCTAGATTTAATGTTTGATCATCAATGCTGACATGAAACTTAACCGTGCACGCGTGTCGGATCGCACGCAGGACTGCAACACATAAGAATTTTCTTGAGCCTCGGATGATTAAAAATGTGGCGGTTGTCGACGAATTTGCTGACACGACCCATGGTGAGGTGGGCATTACCTGTGAACGAAATCCTTTGAAGAATTTAGAAACCACACACAAGTTTGTTTTCGCAACGAAGGGGTACACATTTAGAAACCACACACAAGTTTGTTTTCGCAACGAAGGGGTACACACACACCGCGTATGAACCAACAAAGATCATAGTCGCATGCATAAATCATGGGATGAATTGCATCATGGATGACATTAATAGGTGCAAAGTAGTTAGTATAGTATAGTATGCGAGTGTTGAAGTGTCGCCGTCGGCCATCAACGGATCCACTCGAATTCACACGTGCTCGGAGCACGCTAGGGACTATGTGAAAAGTACTTGAGTTTGCCTAACGCATTACTCCTATATATGTTGCCTGTTGTTGTATGTTGTTCGTCACCGTGACGTCCTCGTTCTAAAAAAGATGTGGTCGGATCATACTCCTGTAGTCCTATAGATGGAAAGAATCAAAGAAATGAACACGTGCACGCAGCATTCATCAGTGAGTCGAAGAAGGTTTTTTTTAAAAGGAATATTTCCTCTCGCTGAAAAAAAAAAGTTCTCCCTCTAAATTTTGCTGAACTTTATCGTTTGGTCATGCACTCATCTCAAAATTCCACACGTGTCCAAGCAGTACTGCAAGGCAGCACCAGTTCACAGGAATTGATACCACTTTTCCCAAAATCTCTTGCTTGCATGTACAGTATCTATGGCCAGCGACGTGTAAAAGTTCCCTGTTTTGTCTAGGAAAAAAAACCCCGTAAAAGTCCTGTGAAAAAGCCTCATCATTCTGCCCTTTTCACATCACAAAGTCGACAGCAAAGAGGATGTGGAAAATCCAGTGGCTGCGAGGAGTAGTCAAGCTGCCGCCGTCCATCCATCAACGTACGGGGGAGCTTCGACCTTTCCACCCCAAAACCGCGACCGGGCGACCTGTTCTCGGAGCCTTGACGCATGGCCTTGCCCTTGCCGCGCGTGGACACCGTTGGATCGCAGCCGAAGCGGAGGAGAGCCTGTCATCCGGGCCGTTAGATCTCTGTCCTGCTCGCCGTTCTGCAGCGTCGAGCTATCACGTCAGAATTCAGACGCCATCCAGCTTCTGTGCTGATCTTACTTGCCCACATGCTTTTTTTTCTTTGTCAAAAGCTAGGTAGATTTCAGTAACTGCCTGATGGAACTTTGTCTGAAAATCACAGTATACCACGAAGCTTCCATTTTTTGAAATTTCACGAAATCATCTGGTCTTTTCTACGGCGAGGAGGTCATGGACATTTTCAAGAACGCGAAAAGGTCAGGTGGAACATGAAAGCTCCTACACTGTTAACATCAAAATTCAAGTCTTGCTTTGCCTATCAAAGCTGCAAGTCTGATTTGTCAAGAGGGTCGCACCATTAGCTAGTACTACCAGTCTATTTATCAAATGCTGCAGCTGTATTTGAAGCGAACGAGTCAAGAAATGACTTTTTTTCTTTTTGATGTGCTGGTCCTGGTGGTAAAGTACTAGCAGGCAGCATGCAGGCTGGAAAATGTCAACACGGTTGCATCGAAGCCACGACACAGTAGGAGCAGTGTGTCCCATGAACACCGAGACCAAAAAAGGTGACCAGTTGCAACTATACCGCGTCCAAACTCCAAGAGATGAACAACAATCGCATTCGCGGTCAGAACTTCGGAGCCAAATGCCACTTGAATTCGTGGTTAGCAAGAAGAGTAAAGTGTCAGTACTACAGAGCATCGGCATCAGAGAATTCCAATCATCAGAAAAGTATCACAGAAGATCAAAGACGACCAACTATTCAGGCAAAAAAAAAGGGATGAACAATCACATCAGCCAGTCAAATTCCGAGAGCAATTCCCTCTCTGAATTCATTTTTTTTAGAGTTGAGTTCCGTCCAGGTTATTACTGAAAATAAGAGGGGACTCCGATGATCCGTCCCATGATGAGAGAACGGGAGCACATCGCGTCTCCTAAAATTAGGAAGGCGGTAATGACCCAATTAAGAGAGCCAGCTTAGCGAAAGCTAACCACTCCCGGTACTGAAAAGGGGAAGTGGTATGTAATGAGGCCGAGGGGGCCGGTACAAGTGGACAAGGGAGGCGCCACCTGCCCCCGCCGGCCGGCCACCCGCCCGCCCGCCGTGTTTCTCTCTGGCGGTGGCGGTGGAGGAGGAGCTCCTGCTCCAGCTCCCCCCCACCCCAGCCAGCCAAAACCGAACCACCCCCACCAGCGCAGCGGCAGCGGCAGCACGGCCACCGAGGACGGGCTCGACACGGCCCACCAAACAGCCCCGCGCCACGTCACCGCTCTGGGCCCGCCTGTCGGCCACCGTGTGCGTGCAGTCCCCCCCGCGCTGACGTCACGCGCGCCGGATCCCAGGGGTCGATGCCATGCGGGCCCGCGGGGACCACGGATCAGAAAGGCAGTTTTTTCTTTCCGGGTGAAAAGGATAAAAGGGATTTCGTCGTACGCGCAGAGAAGAGAAGCGAGCGCGAGAGAGCAGAGAGAGATCTCGCTTTCTTCCTCTCTCCTTGTGTTTTTTTACACCCCGCCCCCCGGGGAGTGGGAGAATTCACGGTCGCCTCCCTGAGGTGAGAGACCCTTTCTCTCTCTCCTCGCAGCTGCTGTGCTGTAACCGAGGGGGGGAGGAGAGAGAAATAACGAACGCCTCTTTTCTCTCTCCTCTGTCCGTCCCGTCCTCCCTCCGCTTCTTCCCCCCCTTCTCTTCCATTTCCCAACGAGGCAGCGACCCGCCCCGCCTTCCTCCCGCAATCGCGGCCGCCGCGCGCGGAGGCCCGAGCCCAAACCCTAACCCTAGCGGCCCGGGCTCCCCCGGCGATGGGGCAGTGCTACGGGAAGGCGGGCGCGTCGTCGCGGGCCGGCGACCGCGACGACATCGACGGGGTGGTCGCGCCGCAGTCCCCGCTGCCGGCCAACGGCGCGCCGCAGACGCCCCCGCAGCAGGCGCAGGCCACGGCGCCCGGCACGCCCAGGCGCCGCAAGTCCGGATCGACCACGCCGGTGCACCAGACGCCCGGCCCAGCCTGGCCGAGCCCGTACCCCGCCGGCGGGGCCAGCCCGCTCCCCGCGGGGGTGTCGCCGTCGCCGGCGAGGTCGACGCCCAGGAGGTTCTTCAAGCGGCCCTTCCCGCCGCCTTCGCCGGCCAAGCACATAAAGGCCACCCTCGCCAAGCGACTCGGCGGGGGGAAGCCCAAGGAGGGGACCATACCGGAGGAGGGCGGCGTCGGGCCCGGTGGCGGCGGCGGAGTTGGCGGCGGTGCGGATGGGGCCGAGGCGGAGAGGCCATTGGACAAGACGTTTGGCTTCGGGAAGAACTTCGGGGCCAAGTACGAGCTGGGGAAGGAGGTGGGGAGGGGCCACTTCGGCCACACCTGCTCGGCCGTCGTCAAGAAGGGCGACTACAAGGGGCAGACCGTCGCCGTCAAGATCATCTCCAAAGCTAAGGTGAGGGCACGCTCCGGGATCATGCTTGCGCTATGCTGATGCTGAATTTCGCTTTTGGAAATTTTTGAAATTTCAAATAGCATTTGCTTCTGTTGGGGTAACCGGTACGTGTTCGCGCCAATTCCGCGCTAGTAACCGAAACCTAGGTGGTTAAATGGTCCAAAATTTACTTTAGGGATTTCCTTTTTCAAATTTGGAATTTTGCTCTTTACGTTGGTTGGCATTGTCGCATGAAGTAAGATATGGAATTTGGCGATGGTAGCTGACTAGTTGTATTTTAGCGATGTGTTTGCTACTGCAATATCTTGCCACCTTTTTTTTTTGACTTTGAGATGGCGAGGTCTTACCATGAAAGACATTTTACTCTTCCATTGTTCAGTCTTGTTAAAATGTCTGCAGTTCTATACTCAACTAGGTAGTTGGAATGGGCCGAAAATAAATTATCCCATTTTCTTGAATTGAATCTTGATCATGGTACTGATCACAACTTTTGACAGTTCCAGGCCGGTTTAGCTGATTCTGGAAATCATGCTGATCTAATGCTTTTGCTTAATGAGAATGGAATGTATTTAGAAACTTTAGGATGTTGAATAGTACAGTGACTGAAATTCTTGACGACGTACTCAATTCTTGTTGGTTAGACATAAACGACTGGACCTGTGTTTCATCCCCGTGTCTTGTTTCGTGAATTAAGGCATGTGCATATGGTACTTGGATTCAGTGGCAACTTTAGGAAAACTTTTTTTCTGCTGATAACTTTAGGAAAACTTAATCGATCATGCTGTCCTGATAATCAGTTGTTTGCAAGAGCTTATATCTGAGCCCCCATTGATTACTAAGCTCCGATCACAACTATGGAGGTATCATCTGTTGAAATATGTGTGTAACAACTTGAAACGAAGATAGGTTCAAGGATGTACATAGCCTAGATTTGATTTGGGAGGGCAACCTCTAGAGTATAGCATTGCTTGACTGAGACAATAATAATGTCTTGTGTGGCATTATTGTTATTAGCAGACATTTCTTGATGGAGGAGGGATGTGGGACTGGTTGGCTAGATAAATCATAAATTTAACAGTTCAGAATTTCAGAGACATAACTAGTTGCAGAAATTGGTTCTGAGATTTTTTTTTGTTTTACCTATTTTTGTGAGGTTATGAAAGTTCCCAGGATGCCACCATTAAATTCAATAGTCTCATTCAGATCTGCTTGGAAAGAGGAAATTGTTCATTTTTGGCAACAATTGCTCTGGCATAAGCCATTTACTAAGTAAATATCTGTTTCCTGGATCCTTATTTGGATATACTTTGTGATGCTTTCTTCTCATTAAGTTCTGACCATGTTGTTGTATATTACCTATATTTGCTTCTTTGTATGAATAGCGTAAACATTGCCTCTACTTTTGGTTGAAATGAAATACCATCTTCTGTTTTTGGTAGATGACGACGGCCATTTCCATCGAAGATGTTCGTAGGGAAGTCAAGATTTTGAAAGCTCTATCTGGGCACAATAATCTTGTCAAATTCTATGATGCATGTGAGGACGCCCTCAATGTCTACATTGTCATGGAGTATGTTTTTTTTGTGACCTTTTATATGTGTTTTTATCAACTTATATTTCAGAAATACTATATTAGCTTTCTCTAGATAAAAATTTGATCTCAGGCAGCTTCTAGCATGCTTTAAAAAAACAGCTCCTCCATACCTGTGCATGTCCTTAGATCATTCCCTGCTAATCGTATCACTTAATGCGTGCAGTATATCAGTATTTAACATACTGCATAAACTTTCTTCACTTCAACTAATGTAATACCCATCAGGTGGTAATTTTCTCATATTATTTCTTTTGGACAGATTATGTGAAGGTGGGGAGTTGCTAGATAGAATTTTGGCCAGGTAGTTTCTACAACTTATCCATCTCTTGTAGCCAAGTAGCAGTATCTCTTGTTAATGCTTACCAAGGGTGAAATTTGAATTATTGAAGAGGCGGGAGATACACAGAAGAAGATGCCAAAGCAATTGTTGTACAAATTTTGAGCGTGGTGGCCTTCTGTCATCTTCAGGGAGTAGTGCATCGCGATTTGAAGCCAGAGGTATGCTTTGAACCACTTTGTGTATAGTTTGTATATACATGCAGTACCATAGGTGTTTGACTGGGACACGGGTTACTTCTGCCATTTTATTTATCTGCCCTTGCTGTTATTTATGTTAAGTGCCAGCAATAATGTTGGTTGAACACTAGGCTGTACTTTGTGACACAGCTGCTATATTTCATTCGCACAGAATTTTCTTTTCACAACGAGAGATGAAAGTGCTCCGATGAAGTTGATTGACTTTGGTCTTTCTGATTTTATTAGACCAGGTAATGCACAAATTCATTGTTATTTATCTCTGTATATGGCCTATGAGTTTACGTTTATTTTTGCTCTTAATTATATGTTCATGTTCAAAGGTTCATTTTAATTTTCAAATATACACCTAGATAAACAACATATATTTCTCAGTAATAAGCTTAAATAAGAAAAATCTGAATAGGTGACAGAAACATTGATTATGACTGAAACATAATTTTAACTGTTTATAAGTGAACTTACAATAGGAGTTGGCTTGAGTGCTAATTTCAGAATTTGTATTGTTTGCTCAGGGTCAAGGATTTCATCACATAAGTTTGGACTGAATGTACATTATGTTACTGTTTTATTTTTATGTACCTTGCTCATAGTGTATGCCAGTTAGCTCTTGTTCTGAATACATTTTGTCCTATGCTGCTGTTCGATGAACGGCAGGTGCAAAGTAATTTGAAAAAAGTTTGAAATATCTGAACAAAAGGAACCCATTTAATTGCATGGTGTTTTCTTTATGCAGAAACAATTGTTTGTAGTATTGTATTTCAATTCTTAGTTTGTGCTTACATGCTAGGATCATGTGTGTCTATATTCTAGATAAACAGTGCCCACGTTCATACCTGACTGTTTATTTTTTGCATATTTCTTTGTGTTGGAAATTGGATAGACTTCATGCTATCAATATTCACAGTTAAATTTTTCTCCACTCAATTCATTAACTCATTGGATATTTGGTTCTGTGTGTTCTGTGCTACGTAATGCAGATGAAAGGCTCAATGATATTGTTGGAAGTGCATATTACGTCGCCCCAGAGGTTCTACACAGATCATACAGTATGGAAGCAGACATTTGGAGTATAGGTGTCATAACATACATTCTGCTCTGTGGCAGTCGACCATTTTGGGCAAGGACAGAATCTGGGATCTTCCGATCTGTGTTGAGGGCTGATCCCAACTTTGACGATTCACCATGGCCTTCAGTATCGGTTGAAGCTAAGGATTTTGTGAAGAGATTTCTGAACAAGGATTACCGCAAAAGAATGACTGCTGTCCAGGCACTGAGTAAGTTACCACTTACGTGTATTTAGCTCCTTGATTGTGATATCACAGTACCACACTTTATGTTTTATCATTCAAGCAGAGTTTATTACCATCTATGTTAGGTACTGCTAGTTAAAATGAAACTACAAATATGAAGATACTTTTCTTTACCTTTTTTTTGTTTGCAGCTCACCCTTGGTTACGAGATGAACAAAGGCAAATTCCATTGGACATACTCATCTTCAGATTACTTAAGCAATATCTCCGTGCCACTCCTCTTAAACGCTTGGCGTTAAAGGTACGGTGCAGTCTTCCATGGCCTTTTCTATATCTGTAAATGTTCTTTATTTTCTTCGTCGACCTTTGTTGATATAGCAATATGCAATTGATAAATGTAATGTACATGTGCTGGATGTGTTAAAAAGGTCACATAACTCCTCCCAACATGCTTTTGCTTAGCTTGTTTTAGGCATTTTACTTGTTTTGGTCATATAATTATTGCTCCAAAATTATTGTGGAATTCCCCTGAAGTCCTTGGTACAAATTTGTTCAAAGTGGCCAGGTTGGGCTGTATTTTGACAACCAGCAAAGTTTCAACCCTTGAGGTACTATAGTGACAGTTAATTTCTTACTTTCTTTGACACAGGCACTGTCTAAGGCTTTAAGGGAGGATGAACTTTTGTATCTTAGACTGCAATTTAAGCTGCTTGAACCTAGAGATGGATTTGTATCACTGGACAACTTTCGGACGGTAAGTTATGAAGACATGGCAAAAGCAGAACACTTGCTCAGGTTGTCATGTGCATATCATGTTGCATGCTCTAACTTGTGAACTCCATGGTGTACACAGGCTCTGACAAGATATTTAACTGATGCTATGAGGGAATCAAGGGTTCTTGAGTTTTTGCATGCGGTAAGGATTTTATCACTACGCAAACGATTATACAGTGATGCTTGTCATATCTGGCTCTAGTGAGATAGCTGGAAATTTTCCATTTGATTATCTTTAACTGTAATGTTGGAATGATACAATACGCCCAATTTTGAGCTGTGGTCTTGATGCTTTAAATGTGCTAATCTAATCCTTTCTTCTAGAATCCCTTTTGCATTTGTTGTCAGGTTTTTTTATTTGCTGATTTATTACATTGATGGTTGAAGTTACCGATCTTTATATTCAAACAGAAATGTTACTGATCTTTGCTCATGTTTCTATCACAGTTGGAACCACTTGCGTACAGAAGGATGGACTTTGAGGAATTCTGTGCTGCAGCAATCAGCCCTTACCAGCTCGAGGCGTTGGAAAGGTGGGAAGAAATTGCAGGAACAGCTTTTCAGCACTTTGAACAAGAGGGCAATCGAGTCATATCGGTTGAGGAGTTGGCACAGGTATTTATCAGATGTGCTTATCCTTTGGGTTAATATTTTCAGCACGTGCATTCAGATCCATGTGAAGATGGCCACCTTATTTTCTTCATCCTATATCTAGAGGGGTAATTGAGTACACTGACATCTTTCTTTATGTGTAGGAACTAAATCTCGCACCGACCCACTATTCTATCGTGCAAGACTGGATCAGAAAGACAGACGGCAAGCTAAACTTTCTTGGGTTTACCAAATTTTTGCATGGTGTCACGATACGGGGCTCAAATACAAGACGACACTAAACGGATGCAAATTGTATTCGCTTCTAATTTAAAGCCTCTCATTATATGGCCCTGATTGTTGTGACCCCTGCCTGCTTGCCCTGCCCCTTCTGGTCAATGATCATTCTTCCTGTTTGCGTTATCGCCGGTTGTTGTCATCATAGCTTTTGTAGAGTACATGTAAAGATCCTTGGTACTGAAGGCGAAATCATATGGTTTGCTCAAGAAATATAGTGTCATGTTTTCTTTTTTTGCTCACCTGTTTTGAACGGACAGATTTGGATATCAATGCGGCACTGAAGTTGGTATATCTGCTCAGCTTAATAACATTTCAAGCTCAATGTAACTCCCCACTGTACTAGGCCGCTAATAATGTTGGCTTGAGATTGTTCCTTAGGCCTTGTTTGGGAAATGGAGGAATCAAGTGGATGGAAGAGGATTGAAGGGGATTTTGGGAAATTTTGACTTATAATGGAAATTCCTCCACCCCAATATCCTTCATTCCCATTCATTACACTAATTCCCAAACAAGCCCTTAAGCGGCTCGGACATTCTTGGTGTAAGTTGTTGGTACAATACCAGCTTAGGGCAGTCCCAACGCGGCATTTACCGTGATTTCTATCTTCATTAACTCCGCTGCCACCTCAGCAAAAATTGAATGCGGCACTGTCATCAACGAAGAAAGAGAAGAAAAAAACGTAGAAATCGTTTCTTGAAGTAGAAACGAAGTCGACGCTGCCACCGATGCGCTAGGAAACCTCCAAAATCCCATTGGGAAGAAACGACCGCTTGCCAAGAGCATCCTCCGGATCCGGTGTCTTTGCAGTAGGGGCGCGTTTGGTTGCTTGATGAGAGGAGCTCGGCTCGGATCTGCCGGCCAGCCGAGTGGGGCCAGTGAAGACATGCACGATCCGATGTTTGGTTGATTGGATCAACACATACAAGATGAATACATCAAGTGTTTGGTTGGGTGCACTAGTATTGGTTGTATTGAATTATAGTGAAAAGATAAGTTTATAAGATTGATTTAATTTGCTTGAATTAATACTTATTTCATCATATTCAACCTTAATCTTCTTTGAAATGTACTAATATACCATAAAATATGCTAATCATTTGCTAATACTATCATTAGTTGACTAATACGTTGCATGCGGTGAACCTGGCTGAGGAGAAACGGAATTCATTCTCGTTTCCGGTGAGCCGGGCTCGCCGATCGCTTTTGCATGCAAGGAGACAGGCTCGTTCTTATATGCGAGGCAACCAATCGCTACGATCCCGCATTCATGCGGCTGGCCGAAGCATATGCGGGGAATCCAAACGCGTCCTAGAGCGCGGACCGTAGCGAGGGAGAACAAGCTCGGAGGACGGCGGCTTCGGGATGGTCCGCCTCGTCGACGGAGAGTAGGCGCGGGCGGGAGCTCCTTGCGCGCGGGCCGGGACGGGGGCCGGCCACACGGAGGATCCATGGCCGACGGCGGGGACGAGCTCGGGCGGCGGGTGCGCGAGCTCCGCGCCGGGCGGCCGGCTGCGCGTAACGAGATGTCCATCGGCCCTCTACCTCCGCCCCCGCCGTTGTCTCCCCTTTGGACCTCCGCGGGACAGCCGGCCGCACGCCGCACCTCCGGACCGGGCTACGTGCCCACGGCGGCGGCCGGCCGCCATTTTTGCCGAGCGGAGCGGCCGGGGAGTCGAGAGATCGAGAATTCGGGATGGGAGAGAGACGGAGAGGCCGAGAGGATCGAGAAAGTGGTAGAGATAAGGTTTGGAATTTTTTGTTTTTGCCTCTTTTCGTCTTTAATAATTATAAGTTAGCCCCTGGGATTTTCAAAGGAATTTCAAATGTGAACCGCGTTACAGAGGAATTTCAAATAATTCTGCTCCGTGATGGCACACGCCACAGCAGGTGGTAACTCGTAGGATTTTTTTGCTTTTCTTTTTTATAAAGAAAAGCTTTGCAGCTAAATGTGACAATCCGCAGTACGAAGCTGAAAATTATATGGCTTGTTCTGCAGTTTGATCGAGCTGCCTCCATTTCAGAATTCAGTTCGCGGACGAGGCCACATGTGTGATGAACTCATGAAATAAGAGCAGGAAAAAGGATCTCCCTTTAGCTGCCAAGAACCCAGACTAGGCAAGAGCGCCTTCATCAACAAATTAATAACAAAATTAAATACGAGGATGTGATTGACATTAGCAACAACATTGTCGGCAAATCTGCAAATTTATAAGCAGCAAACCAGCAAGTTTCTAACTCAGAGCAGGATGTGCCTCACATTAGTCTGATCGTTCTGTCTTCACAGTGCAACTGCTGAACTGCAGACACAAACATCATGTTCTATCATCATTCTTCAGAGGGAATACAAGAAGCACGCAGTGTAAAGCTGATGAGATCAAGATAATCACGTCTCGTGCTTACACTTGTATATACGTTAGTCATTTGGAACATTCAGTTCGGCGATACCGGAGTCATCTCCCTCCTCCATCGCAGGCAGTTGCTCCTGCTCTGCTCCGACAGAACACCGGACTCGGAACTGGCAGTGACAGCCAATTGTTCTGCTCCAAGAACCAGGTCTGCGTTCTGATTCACCTCCTGCATCGCTGCGCTGGGCCTGCGGACGGGAACAGGGGGGCGAAAAGCAGGGTCCCTGCATTGTTTACGTCGATTGGTTCATGTCGTCGACATCTTCCCTTCGTCCGAGTGGCCATGGCGGGGATGCTTCCGAATGGCGAATCGCCGAGAGGCAGCGGCGCTCGTGGGGGCCGCCGTCGCGGCCAATGGGAGCGCGTATGGTGACGCGAGATGTGCGGAGATGGGGTTCGCCGGCCGGTGGCGGCGCGTTCCCGGCGGCCGCCGTGTCGATTTTGCAGGGAGCCCCCGAATTTGGGGTTTTTGTGAAAAAACTAGTTTTCAGAAAAGCCCCTGATTTGTATCGCGATCAATAGTCGCGATCCAAACTGGGGGGTTTTGTGAAAATTAATTTTCAAAATGCCCCCTGATTTGGACCCCTATTTTTTGCAAATAACCCAGCGCGTCTGAGATCGCTGATCCTCCCCTCCGAGTCTCCGGCCAACGGCGCCGGCGTCGACGGCCGCCGCACCTCCCGTCCCGTCCGGCGCAAGCGCAAGGACCGTCCGACCATCCGGCTTCCCTCCTCAAACCCCAACATCAGTTTTTGGCTATTCCGGTCCGGCGCGATTCGCCAGCTCCGATGTACGGCTCCGTCGCCAACACGCTCTCCCGACGGGATGAGACGGAATTGCGTCGAGCTGGTGCCAAGGAAATTTGATGGGAAGCAGAAGCATGGAGACGGCCACGCCAATTGCATCTGAGAGGCGCCACTGTCGCCGACCTGTCCGGCGAGAAGGTCGTCAGCAATGGCCGGTGGGGGCTCTCCGACTCTTTTGTTAGAAATCTCACATTTCAGTAGCTCCAAAGAAGAGGCAGCAGCTCCGATCAAAGAAGCAGTAGCAGCAGCATTTCAACAAGCAGACGAAGAAGATCACTAGAAATCTACCCGACTACCCCTTGTATCACTAGAAGTTAGAAGAGTTCACAATCTGAATTTCTGTAATACAAACTATACACATCCAGATCAATCCATTTTGCATCGGTGGTCGTAGGAGGGGAACCATCAAGATCGATCCATATGCATTGCAGATATCTGCCATATATTCATGAAAATGCAGCTGCCATAGTTAGGCGTGTGACTGAATTCAGACTTCAGAGTTGAGAATTCAGACTTCAGCTGCGGAGCTGCCAGTATCAGTTGCTAAACATCTTCGCAGAACATGGACAAAGGAGGAGGGGGCAGTGTCGTCGCTGTCTAGTGCGAGAAAATATGAAATGGTAACAGAGAAGCAGAATTGCATGACATACACACCAAGTTCTTTTACACCTGCAGACCTGCTGGTTGTGCCTAACAACTATCAAATCTTGCACAAGCAATATGTGCCAAAAAATGATCTGGTCTTTCTGTGCCAAAACCATAGCTAAAGGTACAGTAACCGTGCCTAGCAGTGAATCAGATGAACTCAGGGTGGTCACTTCTGCCTCTTAGATTTCTTCGAGGGGTTCTTGACAAGTGCTTCGCCCTCGTCATCAGATCCGCCGTCAGGGACATCCTTTGGAGCATTTTGCTTGGTGATGTATTCCCTGAGAATCACCATGCTCTTGTCCTTCATTGTAGCCAGCTGCTTGGATATAGAGCTGATGGCAAACGATTCTGCTCCAAGGACCAGGTTTGCCTTCACTCTCGGAAGACTAGCCTGCACGGCGTTTTGGCTTTCCATCACTATAGTTCTGCATGCAAAAAGTAGGCAGGAAAGAGGTAAAAACAATAAATGACACGAGTGATCATATCAAGCAGGAACAAAACATAAAATGTATCATACTGCATGAAGTAGATGTCTTAACGAGTTTACAAGAACCACACACTGACACACAACACAAGGAGCTGAAATGGAATCACCGAGGCTGCTGAAATAGTAGTTCTTAGAGACTTCTGCGAGCGTTGTGGTCTGGTGGAGAGACAGCAGGGGTGGATGAATGGGCCTTCCAATTAATCGGGCCGAGTGTGTTGACAGACCGAAGTTAATGAAGGGGGAGCAAGTTAGTTGGGCCTGTGGACACAGTTGGGCGAGGGATCATATCTCCCTTCCGAAATGTGGATAATAATGCGAACTATAAAGCTCATAAGACCCATTAACTATTCATCTTCTTCCTCACCTTCTTTCTCCTCCACCGCCGCACCGTCCCCCCACCCTCCACCGCCGCCCCCTACCCCACCCTTCCTAACCCGAACCATCCACGCGCCCCCGTCGTCGGTCACCGGCCCACCGCTCGTCCCCGCCCCCGCCCGCCGAACCGCCGCCACCGCCGGTCCTCCGACTCCCGCCCCGACCCCTCTCCCTTCTTCTAAGTTCGGCGAACATTGGAGGCTCCCCGAACCCCCGAAACCCAAACCCCGAAACCCTAACCCTAACTCCGCCGACCTCGACCACCACCCTCGGCGGCGGACCGCCGCCGGCCGCCCCCGCCCACCTCCCGCCGTCCGGTGCGACGCGCTCTCGCGCTCTCCCGGGCGGCGGCGTGAGAGAGACAAGAGAGACGAGAGGAGGAAGAAGGCGATCCCGTGGTCGATAGTCGCCGCACGAATCTCAAAGCATCGGAAGTTCCAATTCATTCCTACCTTCCAGAAGATGTATAGGATTTCCGCAGTTGGGAAAAACCGTCACAGAGGCCTAAACAAGATTTGGGCCAGTTGTCTCCCGGAAATCCTATATGTATCTTCCCAAATAGCCAGCCCACACAGAGTAAAAAAACAGCCCACACAGCCCAAAAATAGTTAGCCTCTTCCTTGTATCTCCCTATCAATTCCCTCCATCAACAACTTCTTCTCTCTGTTAAAAAAAATCCTCTCTCAGAAAAAAAAAAAAAAAAACACTCTCTGCATCAACCGCAAAACTGACCAGATAGGAGGCTTGCTCCTAGACCGTCAGACGCCATTTTCTTCTCACCTTCAACTTGAAGAGGTTTTCAGTTTCGCCCTCGCTGTCAGAGTCGGACCTGCTGCCTGCTGCAGTTTTCTTGGTTCCTGGGATGGAGCACCGAAACCCAGCAGGCCCCCCGCCGGCGTCCTTATCACGGCGACATTCCCGCCCCTCCAAGAAAAAAGAAAACCACTAGCCAGGAGCCATTGTCATGGGATTCCGGAAATCGACCGCAACGTACCCCATCATCGCCGTAACCATTGTCCATTGATCAATCAATCCCAGCCGTCTCCAGCTGGACACCGTCGTCGTCCTCTGGAACCCTTCGTCCCTTTCAGCTCGTCGATCATCAGACCGGCCAGGCGGCGAAGCCGGGCGCTCCTGCATGCCCCGCGGCCGCGCCCGGGAATAATGGCGAGGGCATCGACGGGCGCATAGCCGCGCGCTTGGTGCTACTAGCTGGTAAACTGAAGCAAATTCCCTCCCGTTAATGGCGGCTTGCTTGTACGGTGGGTTCGCTTCCGTCCTCCTCTCGCTTTCGCCGAAAAGGATGTGGCATTTCGGATCGTGCCTTTCGGCATGCGAGAGGAGACACGCACATGTGCAAGTTGCTCTCCTTCCCCGCTTGGGGCCGTTTGGTTGGGGGGTTGGGCAGCCATTGCTGTCATCTCCTGCTCGCCTCATGACTTCTGCTCCACCGTCCTCACGGGCCCGGAACAGCCGTACGCCTTTGACCAAAAACTTTTTATAAAAAAGTTATACTCATGTTAGCGAAGATATGATTGCAATTTTATATACAGTGATACAGTGGTTAAAATATACATTTGGGAGAGGGGGGAAAAGACAAATAATGTTGTGTTTGCTTAACAAATGTCAAATTCTGAATGATGACTTTAGATGAAAATCACATACAACACACATTATTTGCATTCCTGCACCAATAAGGTGATCGATATATGCATGCGGATAATGCCATATGCTGTAGATAGTAGCTAGCACGTATGCATCTGGGCGATGCGGATACGAGTGCTGTCACTGTTGGAAGCAGGACTGAATCCAGGCGATGGGCCATCTGCATGTGAGCAGAGCTGGTGCTGGACAAGTACAGCAACGGAACGGAAGAGTACCTGCACCGCAACCATGCCTGTTCTGTTTCCAAATGTACACAGACAAGCGCCTTGCCAGAGACGCATTTCCGGCCGTGAATGTTTGAGGAGGAGCAGACGGAATGTGTTCCTGAACTGAGAGTCTGAAACGGGTTTGTTTTCATGGACAGAAAAAACCAACACAAGACTAGCTGCAAGAGTGTGTTCAGAACTTCAGATAAGGCAGCAGCTAGCTGCTGCTTCCTCACCACTTGGACGGACGGGGACGGGAGGGAGGAATCGAATATTTCGCGGTCTTTTTCGGAGAGCGAGAGCAACAAAGTCGGCACCAGAACAACATTTAGCGTGCAATGGTCCTGAAAAATTGTCAAATTTGAAAGCGAAAAGCATCGGTTTATTTCTTTACAGTTCTTTCTCAGTTGTTGTTCTGGTCTTCTGGAGATCAAGTTGTACTGATTCCAAACCACAAAGAAACTGGATCACGCGATTTGCGAAAGCTAGACTGAAGAGACGAGCAATTTGTTTTTTCACCAGAGTAATTTACTAGCAAGCTAGTAATTCTATGCAGACTACTGTATTAATCGAAAGTGTGGTGCAAGACCAGGGAAATCACAAGGAGAGCGAGCGCGGTATGCAAGAAATGCACACTAGCTCTGAGAAGAGGCAGGGATTCGCCTGAGCACAGCTCCACACACACGGCAACGCCATTGCGAGAGCTGCTGCTTGTGATCGAAATCACGAGTGATGGCACGGATGGTTTCATTTGTTTCAGCAATGCTTCGAGCGAAAGATCACATCGTTGCGACTGTTCCACATCCTACGAAGGATTATCAGGAGGCCATCGTTCCACACACCTTCAGGCAGAGGTCTGTCTGCCGGCGTCGCTCCGTCGTATGTGATCATCAGAGCGTCCACGGGTAGCAGAGGTAGCAGCAGAGCATTCGACGAAAAGATGTGTAGCTGATTCGACGGCAGCGCAGCCACGGGGACAGTAGGATTCTTCTTCCTTCAAGTTGCTCTTCTGGAGCAGATTGGCACGGATAGGCAGACTATGATTCCTTCAGAGTTTAGCCAGTTATTATAAGAGTGACGGAAACAAACTGCGCAAACCACCCTCTGAAGACATCGATCGGTGCCCTCCACGGTTCATTCGTGATTGCTAGTCTCTCTCCGTCACTCTCTTAGTCCTCACAGGCTCTCATCTAATTTCCTAATGCCTTCCAATCCCAACAACATACTTTCTTGTCTAAACTCTTTAGAATTTGAAAGACTTGTTGTTCCAACTCTTCTCCTTGCCCCGCGCGACTACATTATATATAGATAAAAGGCACACTGTGTAATAATTATTATGAAGCAAACAATAAACATAGTAGCAAATTGTTGTACTACCTATTGGCAGTGGCCACGGTCGTCAGCATAAATGCGGCTTGTGTTCAAAAGTACTTCAATTTGTGCAAGTAAAAAAAATATATCATATGCCTCCACAGTCAGTTTGAAAATTAGCCCATAAAAAGATGATAAAACGAGTATAGCCCCGCCGCTCCCGTCGCCCCCGCCTAGGGCGACTGGGGCGGCGCCCCCACCTCTAGCGAGCACCCCTCTCCCCCGACTTCTCCTCCCCGCCGCCGTCGAAGGGGCCGGTCGGGACCCGTGCGGGCCCCGGGGACGACGGCGGAGGGGCCTCCTCTCCGGGCGGCGAGAGCGGCGCGGCGTGCCCTCGTCGGCCCCGGCGGCAACGGCGGCGCGGCGGAGATCCGGCCCCCGCACCCGGATCCGGCTCCCCCCGGTCGAATCTACGGTGCGTGGCCGCGGGCCGGGTGGGGCATCGTTTGCCTTGCGGCGGCGCCGACGCGGGGGGCGGCGCTCCGTGCGGTGGCGCCCCCGGCTCGGGCCCCGGCCTCCCCCCACGGGCGGGCTGCGGTGGGCGACGGCGGGGGCGCCGGTTGCGGCGGCGACGGCTAGGCACGGCGGCGGCCCTAAGGCGATGGTGCGGCAAGCGACCTCCAAGGGCGTTCGACACTGTGGGCGAGGTGCTCGGCTTCTTGCGGCTCCTCGCGTCCCTCGGTGGGAGGAGCGGCGCCATGGTGGCGCGGCTTGGCTCCCGGCGTGGCACCGTGGTGGTGCGGCGGCCGTCGGTCCGTCACACGAAGCTCGGCACCGCGGGGGTGCTCACTTCTCCTGTGACTGGGTCGGGCGGTGGGATTAGGGTCACTGCCGACCCAAAGTTGTCTGGCCGCTCGGCGGCGGAGTTGGTGGCGGCGTGTCGCCCGGCCGCGTGGGGTGGCGACGGTGTGACGGTGCGACGACGGTGGCGGTGTGGTGCGACGACGGTGTCTTCTCCTCGGTCTTGGTGACTACGGTGGTGGTGCCGGCTTGCCGTGGCGTTCGGTCGCAACGGGAGCTTGCTACTCCGGCGAAAGCCTTACCGGGTTCGTCCTGGTGGCATGGCGGCGGCGCCTTTCGGGCGTCGATTTCCCTGCCGAGGGTGCCATGTTTGGGGTGGCAATCCCGCCGCATTGTCTCGGGGTGTAAACCCGGTCCAACCCCCCGGACGAGCGACGGCGGCGCGCCGTGGGCGTCGTAACCTTCTCGGGAAGGCGTTGACTTCGGAGACACCGTTCGTTCGAGGTCGGCTTACTGCTTGTGGGGTGCTGTGGACATTGGAGGCAGATCTGTCATAGGGCATGTGTATGGGGGTTGCATTCCTCTCGCCATGGCGCCCGCTTTCTTGTTGGTGGTCGTGGGTCTCCAATTGTCTGTCATTCGTCTGCTTGCAGCGTTCCGCGGTGCCTGGTGTTGCTGGGCATTCTCCAGTGTGGTGCGGGACATCATTGTTTTGATGGCGCTTGCGGCAACGACAACTTGTGACGACTTGGCCTGCAGCGGATCGCGGCGGGGCTTTCAGCACAGCTGAACTCCCTGGTGCGATGCATCGTCGGAAGACGGCGCGGGCGACATCTTTTGGTCTTCGGCTCGATGGCGGCTTTGTGCGGGGGCGAAGCAACGTGATGATTCCAACCTTGGTGTTGGTCGACGGCTCCGTTTGGTTCCCGAGAGGGCGGGGCACCTCCTCTTGCTACCATGGCGGCAATTCTTGGAACGAGTCGGGGTGTGGTGCCGTGCGGCCGGTTGGGTGGTCCCGCGCACGTGCAACGGGCGTGCCGAATGGCGGGTTGGAGGTACCCGCGCACGTGAGAGTACAACGACGGTTGCGGGGAGGCCCCCGTGCGTTGGTCGTTTCGGACTCGGTGTTTCGCATACCGTCGGGTGGTCGGCGGGGGTGCGGAAGATCGCGGCGGTGGGTCCTGCACGGCGGTGGCCCTCTTCGGTGCGGTGGTGCCGTCCCTCCGATCCTTACGGTGGCGGATCCCTCCGACGGTTTTGATACATACGGGTATGCGGGTGGAAGGCGTCGTCGTGCTTTGTCTTCTATGTCGACGTTGTGAGTAGTGTCCGGCCGCGTTGATGTCCCAATCCGACCGGCAAGTGTGTTTAGTCGTAGGATCACCCATGTTGAGGTCCCAATCCAACGGGGCAATTTGTTTTTTCCTTTTCTTTCTTTTTCCCGCCTATGATCCGCGTGGTCATAGTCTTGTAATTTTCTTCGCTATATCAATGAAACACGCACTATCTTGTGTGCTTCGTTCAAAAATAATTACTCCACAAAAAGAAAGGCATTTACAACGTAACACACAATTAGCTGCTCTGCTTTATCGGACACATTATTGTTAAAATGCCCCTCAGGCTATACATTTACCCTAATTAAGCTCCTAGAAGATATCTCACCATGCATGTAAAAGCAAGGAATTTAGTAGCAACCATGCATGTCCCAACAACCTTCGTACAATGTCATTGCAAACATTATACTGTAAATTAAGGAGCCCGAAGAGGCTATGAATTTGAAGTCCTATAGTGGGCGACGCATTGTTAGAAGATTTGAGCCTTGGCCCAAATATTCCTAGTGAAATCCCAAAGGCCCATCACACATGTATGCAATGGTGGGGGACTTTAGTCCCACCTTGCTTGGCTAGGAGGAGTGAGAGCAACTTAAATAGGTGAGCTCTCCCCCCCTTGTTGAGCTATTGGTAAGAGGAAAAAGGAGGAACACACGCGCGCTCGCTCGCCTCGCCGGGCGGGGCGAAGGGCGCACGACATGTGCGTGAATGGTCCAGCCATTTCCCCGCCCTCGTGCCTGCGTTCCTTCCAACGAGAGAAATCATTCTCTACCTGTTCCATAGTTTCCTGTGCTGTCGCTGTCTTCCCCATCCCGCCGCCGACGTGCCATCGGTGCCGGGAGAGCAGGCTCCGAAGCCCACGTCTCCTCGCGTCCCTGCACGGGGTAGGGGACGTATAAGGTTTTTGGGAAGCGCCGTCGCGACTGCTCGCCGATCGTCTACTTCTTTCGCGTTCGCCGGCGATCTTCACCGACGGTCTGCTTCGTCTACTCTTGCGCTGCCAAGCGGGCGCCGACAATCCCAACGTGAGAATGTCGCTCTTCTCCTTTCTGTTCGTTCTTTTGTTCTTGTTAATGCTAGCACTAGATTACCAGTGTTTCTCTAGTATCATAGTGCTAGTGTTAGATCTTATATGTCTGGTACATGCAGTAGATCTTTTTCTAATTGTCGGAATTATTTATTGTGTTACTGAATTGCTGTTGTTTCCAACACGCATTTCTTGCAGAAATTAAAAGATGAGCTGCAAAACTTCCCATCCACCTAACATGAGAGAATGAAAGTGAAAGATCAGTAGCCGGACAGGATTCAAGTTTAATTAATCTCTGAACGATGTTGGTTCCTTATGTTCAAGTCACACAAGACTTCTTCAATTTCTCAATTGTTCTGGAGATCAAGTTGCACTTCCCAATCATGTGGCAACTTGCTAGAGCTAGACTGAATGCGCCAATGTGTTACTTGGAGCATTGTGCACAGGTCTTGGACTCTTGGACATGCACACAAGCCAAAACGGCGACCCTAGCAAGTTGCCTCCTAGCACATCCAAACGATACCGCGTCTGAATATGTATCAGCCTGATCCTACATGTTGAGCGTGTAGATGTGGTCATGCTTTTGTCCGTGAAGATGACATTTGTTGCAAGTAGGAGGTCCCCTGCGACCGGTGAAAGTCGACGATGTGCACGCGTGGCGGCAACAGGAATCCAACTCCAACTGTGCATCTGCTCAACTCTATACCAAGGCAACGGAAACCCCTGTTCTTTCAGCAGCTTTCCCTGCCGACCTCATGAGCTTCTTTTCCATGCATGCCTGAGTGTGGTGTGGCTGCAAGAGCTATGTCAGTTTTGTAACTGCTGCAACTGCAATCACTTTTCATTGTCACTGGTAAATAAAGATTATCTTAATTTGCAACTGACTTGATCCCTAATTTGTCATCCAACTCTGCATGCATATCCTCTAGCTAGAGAGATTGTATATACAAACAATAAAAAGTAGCTATCACATACGAAAGGACAGAAGAAAAATTGAACGCGTACCAAAGGCCAAATTAAAATGCTTTAAAATTTTAGATGCAGTACAATCCGTGCAAACTGGATTGTCCTGCTGCCAGTGCCCCCCCTGACGAGGTGTAGTGTAAAAAAAATATCCAATCCATTCAGTTAGTCTTATGGTTGGTTGATAGACGACGACTCTGACGACGGACGGGTGCATAAAGTTTGTGTTAGAAAATATATAGCCTGATGTGGATCGAGTGAACCCAATCGTTGGACGACGGACTGATGGCAGGCCAGATCATCATGCAAAATGAAAGGACATTCCAGTCCTAATCACGCCCGCGTGGCAACGTTGACAGGGAGGGGTTAGTCCGTCGTCGGTCAGTTTCAGTTGTTTCCCTGTCCTCCTCCCACCAGGCCGGCTGCTGACGGATGATCTTTGCGCTATCATGTGACCATTGACATCGATCCCATTCATTCCCTCACGTTAATGAACAAAGCATGTTACCTCCATGCTGCATGCACAACCGAGACTGACAGCGCCCTCACGATTGCCATCCACCCATCAGCCTGTTGAAAAAAAACTCGGCCGGTGTCCCCGAGACATTTGTTCAGCGGATCTTCACTAAATTAGTACGACAGATTTGTTCTGAGAGGAAAATACTGCAGGAGAAGTCAAATAAGAGAAGCCGAACGGAGCCAATTGTGCTAATGAAGATGATCATCTCGCGAAGCCGAACCTTCGCCCCACGCTTATGTTGTTGTTTCCTCCATAGAACATTTTTTATGAAGATATATGCATGATGAAAGGCTGAGATCAGGTGTTGCCGCCATTGCCTGCTGGGTTCATGTCAGCATCTAGAAATTCGGGAGATGAGGACAGAGGAGGAGGAGGAGGATGGTGGCATGATATGCCAAGGGCAGCTAGCTAGAGAACAGAGGGAATAATAGAAGAGTCCAGACTTCATAGCAGAGCCGGCCGTTAGGTACGGTGTTAATTAGCTGAGCAAAGAGAAACGAGGATCACACATGCATACGTGAGACTCTCGTGCATTTGGCATGTTGCCCGGTGGAGCATTTGTAGCTACAGTGGATCCCCATCACCTGTCACAAAAAAAAAAAGAATAGGAAGGAAAAAAAAGAAAAGATGTGGTACCGGCCGTGCCCATCTGCACGGTGATATGAGCAGCCTGCCCGTACGGAAAAGGACGCGATCCGTATAGCATCATGTATCCTATCTCCTTATACGAAAGCTGCACCAAAAGGAGGGCAGGCAGCGTGGCCACGTCGCGCGCTCTGCTCGGCCATCCGATCGAGTGGACGGACGGCCCAGATCGGGCGTCTGCCGGTTACTTTGCAAAAAGGCCCTCGAACTATGGCAAAATAAAACCCGCCGTCCAGCAGCCTCTCATAGAAATTTTTGCGAAACGGCCCTCGATCTTTTTGGAAAATGAAGCGCGGTCCATCCTCCACTCAGCCCCATACATGGGCCGGTTTCATGGTCCGGCATTTGGGCCGAATTCGGCCTAACAACCTTTTATTTATTTCCAGTGAACTTATTATTTGTCTAAGTAGACTAAATCAATATAAAAAATTATAACAAGTCAAATAAAAAATAAAAAAACAAACCAAATTTATTAAACTCCAAATAAGTAGCACTACACTAAAACATATAACATAACATATTTTATTATAATATAATGTAATTGCTACAAATGCAGATCTACATTTCTCTAGAGTTTTCTAAAAACAATTAATAGAGATAGGTTATTTATTCAAATTTCTAAGAATTTTTTATCATACCACACCCATACCGCATATAAAATAAAACGACTCGTTATTATATACAAAAAACTTCCTCCCTCTTAATAAATACTCCTCAAATTTCTGCCTCCATAATAAATTTAGCCAAAAAAATAATTACTAAATTCACTTCACAAGAAATAATTATTTGCTATGCAAAAATATCACGGGTCCTAATGGCCACAAGCGGCAACGCCGCACATATTTCTAGTCTTTCTCGATATATGCATGCCGGGTGGTGACGATTTTTAGAGCCTAGCAAATGCTACCTGTTCCTCATCCCTTTCAGGCTTTCATCATCCGCAAAAAAAAAGAACAGATCATTCATCATGTTCATCATGCGTGGTTCGATATGATGCAGAGGCCGGATTTTTTCCCCCACAAAAATTTGTGTCCGTAGTTAATCAAGGTCGACACATTTTTGCCGGTTGCTTTATATGAGTAATAATTTTAGGCGATTAAATTAAAATCCGTGCTGCCGACTGCTTTAGCAGTTGATGAGCTAGCTCAATCGCCACGTGGCGGCTTGAAGAATCTCACGTGTCTGCCCAACCCGAACCCACCTCTGTTCAGCTTCTGCCACATTGCCTATGCTTTTCAAAAAGAACATTGTTCATATATGCCTTTCATATACTCCCTCGGTCCCAAGAAGAATGACGTTTTAGGACTCTTCTAAGTCAAACTTTCTCTACGCTGACCAAATTTATAGAGAAAAGTATCAATATTTTATGACATCAAATAGATATATTATAAAAATAAATCTCATGATGAATCTAATAATTTTCATTTTATATCATAGAATTTTTTTCTATAGTATTTGTCAAAGTTAAAATTTTTGACGTAGGACAATCCTAAAACGACATTCTTTTTTTGGACGGAGTGACCATATGAATATGGGAAACATGCAACAAGACTCTTACACGTCACAAACTCCTAGCTGATATTTTGGACTATATCATCACACATGGATAAACTTTCATGGCCAAGGGTGATGATCGGAAGAAGTCACCTGCAGGGATCAATCAATATACTACGGTGCACAATTAGAAAGAACTTAACCACAATGCTAGAAGGTTCTTTAATTTCTTGTTTCGAGAAAAGAAGGTTCTTCCATTTCTTATTATCTTTGATTTTGCAAGTGTAAAATAAATTAAATAGAGGGTAGTAAGTGCTACATGTCTTTTAAAAAATCAATTCTTTTTTATTTTCGAAAAGCTAAGTGCTACATGTCGAGCTCAAACATGCGTTTTCTATCCTCACCACACGTGAAACTTTTCACACTGTTAGTATTATATTGTATAGCTTGGAGATGTAAAGGTGAAGAGGATGATTCACTTTTGTCATGTTCCACAGGGAGGCAGCATCGTTTTCATCTACTCGGAAGGTTATACCAAGAGGCCGCAAGATCGAGCGATTCACCATGACAACCACTCCACTGATGAGCTAGTTGTGCTAAGGACAAGGACACACACACCAAATTTAGTTTACCGAGGAGATTAAAACTAACCCTATCTGATAACCTACCTACACGCCAGATGCCCGTTGCTTTCCTTGTTGTTCTTCTACATTATTTGTCCAGCGATATCAGTCTCCGTCTCCACCTTTTCTACTGCGCCGCCGCCCTAATCCCTAACACACCTGACCAACCTGCACCAGATTCCTCTCTCTAATCTCTCAGACCTGATGAGAGCCAGCAGGTCTCTCTGCTGGCACTAGAATCCTCTCTCTCTCTCTCTCTCTCTCTCTCTCTCTCTCTCTCTCTCTCTCTCTCTCTCTCTCTCTTCCTTCTGACCTTCTGAAACAGTGGCAGTACCAGGTCTCTCTTCCCCATGCACGCATATGTTCCTCGACTGGAGAAGAATGTAAGCATGCATATGACGGCATTATTTTTCACAAGGACGTTGTCGTCTTGCTCTTGCACACTACTATTGCATATATGCCACTAGCCGGCTGTTGGACGGCAAGTACTATACAAATGCTAGCTAGCTAGCTAGCTGCTCATTGATTAGCACTAGCTGTACTCCTATGTACTACCAGCGAGTCCAAAGAGAATCATGATCAGCGGCGCTAATGCATCACTAAACCCATGCTTGATTGGGAGAATGGAGAAGATGTGACAAAAGAAGGCAACACACACACGCCCAAAAAGAGCTTTAGTGATGGGCCGGGGCTTCCTTTCCATTCTATGTTTGTTGCTCAATTAGCTAGAAATACAATTTTAGTTATAAAAAAAACTAGCTAGGAAGGCAATCAGGTGAGCCTCCTGATGAAATTTAACTCCTTGTAATTAAATTTCTGACGGGTCGATTTTAATTTATACGCCTGAATTTTGATGAGGATTGAAGAGCCATTACTTTTCTCTTTTGAAAGAGAATACTACCAACCGGCCGGAATCTGAGAAATTAAACCGGAAAGATACATACACATGACAATATGCCAACAACTGGTATGCTAGCATTCACAAAAGAGAAACGAACAAGAAGGGAAAGGGAAAGCCAAAGAGAGAATAAAGTCCAAGCACTGAAACATGCACGATTCTTTGATTTTCCTTTTTCATCATCATCATCATCATCATCATCATCAGAAACCTAGAGAAAAACTCTAACGACGACCCATCGATCCATCCATATGTCCAAACCTGCAGATCCACGATTACTTACGCTAACTCATCAAGCGACGAAACCATGATCCTTTGATCATCCGCGGCCTGCATCTCTAAGTCCTAATAATCAAGAAAATTAAAAAAAAACCCTAAGATAGAATAGGTACTGGTATTATTGTTCTTAGATCCATCCGCTGGAGATGGACGAGAACCACCTGCAGGCTGCACTGCAAAGATCCATCTATCCATGGCCATGCATGTACACGGATCTCCCTTCCCGCGCATCGATTGATCAGGCGCGGAAGCACCCGGCGATGTGGAAGTGGTGGTGGTTGTTGTGGTGGTGGCCATGGTGTCCGGCGCCGCCGCCGCCGCCGGAGACGTTGTGCTTCTGGTGGTGGATGATGCCCTGGACGCGGCGGAAGTGGTCGACGCCGCAGGGGATGGTGATAGCGCCCTTCTGCTCGAAGCCGTACTCCTCCTCCGCCGCCTTGAGGAGCGCCACGAAAAGCGGGTGCTTAAGGTACCCAACCGGCACCACGAACCTCTCCTCCTCCTCCTCTCCGCCGCCCTCGCCGCCGCCGCCGCAGGGCCCCACCACGCGCACCGCCATGCACCCCTTGGGCGGCATCGGCGGCGACGACGACCCCCCGCCGCTCGAGCCGCTCCCCAGCGACGCCGACGAGTGCTGCTTCTTCAGAAGGTGAACCCCCATCGTCAAGATCGATCTGCTCGGGACGACGACGACGCGCTGCTCCGATCCTTCGACTTCGACAGGAGAGGAGACGATCTCGGCGGCGACGCACGTCGGTCACAGCGACGACGACGCGGCCGGGGACGCGCTGCGGCACGGCGGCTGCTGATGCATGGCGGCGAGCAGAGGTTGGTTGTTGGGGTGTTGGGGGAGGGGGAGGTGTGCTTGGTCCCCGGCGCGACACGGCCGGCTGGATTCTTGGCTTTTGTTCGGGTTGAGGCGTGCGTCTCCGTGGGGATGGAGGAGGCCGTGTATAAGAGGCGTCTCCGAATAGGGGACGAGGGCTGCAGCTGCGTCTGTTTGCGCCTGCGATTTCCTTCCCCAAATTTCTTGCTAAATATCCAAAATCGAATAAATGTCAATATTAAAGGAGAGATTACGTCATAAATTTCGGCGATGAGGACCATTTCTTTCCTTCCTTTTTTTGTTGATTTTTCTTTCCGAACTTATACTCCCTCCATACCAGAACATAGACACGTTTACACTTTTCTAAAGTCAAATCTTTTCAACTTTCACCAACAACAACTTTTAAAATAATTCATGTTGAATAAAAATATTTCATATTTTGATAGTTGGTTTCATGGTAAACACACCAATATCATTTTACATTATTGGTATTTATGATTATTTTGCTATTCACAGTTAAAATCAAAAATCTTGTACTTTGAAAAAATCTAAACATAGATACATTTCCAGAAAGAGAGAGAGAATTAATGTAAATAGTATTCTTTTCTACACGTAGAGAGATACCTTCTGAGCGTGTGGAGGGGACCGATATATAAATTCCATTTTGACTGGTATATGCCGCGTGTCAAATAGGCATATGCGCTTCGTTCACTTAGTTTATCAACCACCAATTAACAGTATTCTTCTCTTTGTACAAACCAACCATCAGCAACCAACCAGCAGTACTTTTCTCTCAGAATAAATCAGCACCAGCCACCAACCACCAGTCAAACGATTTACGTTCTTTTATGTATTTTGTGGGAAATTAAAGTATAATGAATAGAGAAAGCCATCCTAAAACCACATAGATTGGTAGGTGGGATCGAACTTATGAGCCCCTCATCTTATTATTGTGCCCCGTGTTACCTCTGTGTAGGCGATACATACACTGTTGCATGCATCCAAGTCAAATATGAGATTGCATCTACGCAGGATTATGTGTGTCACTGGTAGAGAAGGAGCATTTGGTACGCCCCTTTAGTTCCGGTTTAATTTTGGACCCGAGACTAAAGCCTTTTCGTCGATGTGTTCCGAAATGGCATTGGACACCTTCTACCCTTTAGTCTCGGTTGTGGTGCACAGGGGCGGAGCCAGGGGCGTGCAAGGGCCTGGCCCCCTTGTTTCAAGAACAAATGGAGAATTAGTTCAAAATTAGTGGAGAACAGTAAAAAATTAGTCTATTTTGAGTTGTTTGGCTCCTCTTATGGATGATTAGCCCCTATTGACATTGGGCTTTAGTGCACAACAACTACCAATCTTAATTATTGACATTGGGTTTTAGTCTTGGGTTGTGTTTCCACCCGCGTGGAGACTCCACCCGAGACTAAAGCGCCTTCCCCCTACCCCGACGCCTCCTTCCTCTCTCTTTTTATCTTCTTTTCTCCCACACCTATCCAGTCAACTATATCCTTCTTTCTTCTTCTCTGTCTCGCCTCTTCCTCTCCTCCTTGTGCAGGGGGAGGGGAGGCGAGGCGAGGCCCGGCCCCGGCAGCGCGTGCTTGCTTTCGATTTTTTCTTGTGATGAATGGAGTTGTACCATGATGAGATTTTTTTTGTGATGAATCGAGTTCTATGATGATAAATCGAGTTGTATGACGATGGATTATTGTATGATGATAATTTTTTTTCAAACAAGATGATGATGAGATTTCTTGTATCCAAGTCAAATACGAGATAGTGGCATTGTTTGATTCGATTTAGGTATGTGGTGATGAATCTGAGTTGTATGATGATGATTTTGTGAAGTGCGTGTTTATTGCTCTTTTGAACTCGAGCTCTAAAAGAATGGGGATGGGAGACGGAGGATGGGACGAGGATGGGGGACATAGGAGGAGGACAGAGCGCAGAGAGATATTTTATTTTTGAAAAACTCTTTAGTACCGACTAAAGGGAGTAAGTGTATGTATTGGCGTGTCACATTTAGTCTCGGTTGGTAATATCAATCTGGATTAAATGACCTCTTTAGTTCAGATTCGTTTACCCGGGATTAAACGGTGGATTTTTTTTCATCCCTTACATTTAGGGCGTGTTTGGGAGAGCTCCAGCTCTGAAAAAATAGCTCTGGAGCTGCAGATCCACAGATCTCCACCGTGGAGCAGCTCCACCGCGGATCTGAGATCTTCGAAAACGTTTGGCACAGCTCCTGATTCCTCATCATCTCTATGACACCTAGGGCCCACATGTCGGCAAATTAGGAAAAAAACATATTCTTCCTCCTTCGATTTCGCCGATGTAGCTTGATTCCGCTCGATTCGGGCGGCGGGCATGACGCGGCGCCGGGCGGCGCGGGCGGGCGCCCTCGCCTCCGCCGGGCGGGCCCTCGCCGCCGCTAGGGAGGGCGAGCACGGGCGGCCTCGCCTCTGCCGGGGCGAGGCCCTCGCCGCCGCCGGGGACGGCGGGCACGGGCGGCCTCGCCAACGCCGGGCGGGCGGGCCCTCGCGGCCTCGCCGCCGAGGCGGCGGGGCGCGGCCTCGTGCGGCGTGGAAGGCGGGGCGCGGCCTCGCCGGCGTGGAGGGCGGGCGCGGCGGCGCGAGCGAGGGCGAGGCGCGGGGAGTCGCGGGGATGAGTATTCGGAGAATAGAAGCAAACCGTTTTTCCCACTAATCGGTGGCGGTGGTGGGTAATTTTCCCCAACCCCACCAAATTTTGTTTTGTGGGGTGCCTCAAGAGGTACTCCACCAAATCCATGGATTTGAGGCCCGGCTCCACCTTTTTCTTGGAGCGAGATCCGCGGTGGAGCCGCCGGAGCCGGGTGGATTTGGCGGAGAAAAAGTTGGAGTGGAGTTGTTTTTTGGATGCGGAGTGTCCGGAGCTCTCCCAAACACGCCCTTAGTCTTGGTTGAAATTTAGAGCTCGTAACAATCGGGAGGCGGGGGGGGGGGGGCGGGGGGGGCGCGGGCACCCCCCAATGCTCTGCTAGTGTTACTATTATATACTTGATGTATGTATCGAATAGCTACTTAGCTCCTCCTAATCTAACCCAAACAATCATGTTTGAGGCCTAATTGGCTAGTTACGTGTATGTGTATGCTGCACATTTAGCTTTGAGCCCTGTGCTTGTGCCTGTTCGGCTACTCACAAAAGGAAGTACAAAATGCCAATTGTATGTTCATCTCGTACTGTCGCTGGTTTGTCCGTCTTCTTCGATTCATGGCTTGCGCAGTTGCGCTCCACCCTCCATAGCTCTGCATCTCTTTCAATTGTCTGCCTCCACACGATCTTGTCTCTGCTCTCCGCCTCTCCTCTTGCTCGGACTCGCTGGAAACCGAACGTGACCATGCATATATGATGAAAACTTGCACATAATCATCGTTTTTGGATTTTTTTGAAGCGACCGCACCTTTTACAGTGAATATGAATCTACCCATGAAAAAAGCATATGACTTTGCTATCGATCCTAAATCTACCCATGAAAAAAAGCATACGACTTTGCTTATCGATCCTACTTTCCTTTGTTCGTTGTCTACTTTGTTTTATCTATTGCCCCCTTGTACTCAAATCCTTACACAGTCGGATAGACGTAGTAGCATCTAACAAGTCATTCGGTGGAGCGTGAGGATTCCTCGGGCGGTTCGGTGTGGCGTCTTCTGATCCGTACGTACGTGTACCTCTTGGCCGGACCGTACGTACGTAACGGCTCCAAGCGGGAAACAATACTAGATAGTTGGGAGAGCCAGCGGTGGCCGGCCGGACGCGATGAGGTCACGGCCGAGACGCGTGGCGCCGCAGCCGAGAGCGTTCGATCGATCATCATCAAGAGGAAATGATGCGCCCCGGCCGGCCGCGATTCGAAGCGGGCGTGCGGGCGTGATTCGTTGCAGCTCCAACGGCCACGGCGCGCACGTCTCTCCCTGCGCCAACCGACATAGACGGATGGATCGTTCCCAAGTCATTTTTTGGACTTCTCCGCGTCTACAATTTTTTCTAGAGTAAAAAAATTATTCACATAAAGAGTCGATTATTCATCTGAAAAAACGCATGCATATTCTGATACTCATACAAACGCACATACACATTCCAAAGATTAACCACCAGATCCTCGAAATTGATGAAGTCGTTATTGTGCCTATCTCGTCAGTGGTGAAACCAGCTTAGAAGTCAATGAGCCGGCTCATCTACCTTTCTTCCTCTTCTTTACCCATGGCCAAAAATTGTTGGAGGGGCTTAATGGAGTCTCTAGCGGTAGGCGGGCTTGAGTCCCGATCACCCCACCGCTGGCTCCGCCGAGTAAGTTCCACCACAAGATACCTTGCCAGCTGAGCTACTAATCGCGCACATAGTGAGTGATATTGGTTAGTGCCAATTAATCTTGATTAGTCCAACCTTAGCTTATTGTGTTTAATCCCGTTAGCACATCTAGCTAGGATAGTTAAACTTTACTCCCCTGTTTTAGCCAATTCAAACACCGCACCCCTGTTTTGCTGACACATCATACTTATGACCACTGTAATATATTGTATATATAACCCAAAGCTACGCAGCTCCTGCAACGACCAATAATTGAAGACAAACAAACTGGAATTAGGCAGTTTACCTGCTGGTTGATTGAATACAAAAGTCAGTGACCCGGCGTTGCGTTTTTTTTAAAAGAAAAATATTTGGAGAAGCAAAGGAAGAACCTGATCTTGTCATTGCTACTCCGTACTAATGTATTATATTGGCACGAGGGAGAGAGGACAAGAAAGGACACACAGGGCAAATATACGGCACCGGCCGGCTTGTTTGCAGTACGTGTCCTGACGATGTCTTTTTGGCACCATTGGTTTTTCTTTATTTTGGTCCGTGCGCCACCAACTCCATGACTTGTGAACCACCTGCATGCGTGCCTATAAATATTTTCTCCCATAGCTTTAGACCGTTGCATCGGTGGTAGTAAGTCATTCTTAGTGGAAGCTTCATAGAAAATTTCGTCAGTATTGATTTTTGTGTTACATCAGCAATTTTGTTTAGCAAGGTTGTCGGCCAATGCATATAGTTGTTCATTATTACACGCTTAAATCTCAAAAAATTCACAAGAATAAGAACACACAAATTGTTGATTGGCATATAAATAAAACTCTCCATCTAACAAAAACAAAAACAAACACAAATTACTGTACTACATTGAGATTAGAGGCAGAGAGAGAGGGCGTGTTTGATTTCACGCCCCTAGCGAGCTCGACCGATGAGCCTGGCCGTGGCCGGCCGGAGCCCGCCTCCAACCATGCAAGTCTCATGTTTGATTTGTTTTCTCATTTGAGACAGGACAAGACAAGTATTTGTGTTTGATATGGGTCAAAGATAGATAGGGTAACCTTGCATCTAGCACATGGTGGCCTTACCACCCTCTCTCCCGCGGCGCGCGAGGTCTTCAGCATGCGCGTGGGGGAGCTCCGCCCCGGCTATCGCCGCCGCGGGCGACCTCCGCCGGCCGCCGCGAGCGCGGCGTCGGCGCGGGGGAGCTCCGCCCCCGGCCACCGCCGCCGCGGGCAACCTCGCCCCGACCGCCGCCGAGAGTGCGGGGAGCTCCGCCCCCGTCCACCGCCGCCGCGGGCGACCTCCACCCCCGGCCCGGCCGCCGCCGCGAGCGTGGGCATGGATGCGGGGGGCCTCGCCGCCGGCTTCTCCGGGAAGAAGGACTCCGCACCGGTGCCAAATGGAGGTACTTGGTCCTCGGCCGGGCCTGCTTCCACCTCGGATTAATGGAGGACGCCGCCGCGCTCGCAAACCGGCCGCCGCCTCGCCTCCGCGGCGTTCCGCCGCGAGAGCGTGTGCCGGTCGGAGGACGCCTTCTTCTCCTCCCCCCGTCCAACCACCGCTCGGCGCGCGGCGAGGCCGCGGAGTCCGTGTCGCGGCCGCTCGCGCACGCGAGGCTCCTCCTCCGGCGTCGCGCGGCGGCGGCGGCGGCGCTCGACGCCGGCCTCCCCGCCGAGGCCGTGCGCCACTTCAACAAGGCTCTCGACACGCGCCGCCGCGGCGCGCGTGCCGCCGCACACCTTCGCGACGGGCGCCCGGTCGGCCGCGCCGCCGCGTTCCGCGCGGCGGGGGCGGCCGGCGGACGCCATCGCCGACCGCAACCGCGCGCCGGCGCCGGGACCCGGCCTTCATCCCGGCGGGCGCGCGCGGGCCGACCCGCCGGAGTCCGTCGGCGCGCTCCCCGACCGCCTCGGGGACCTCGACCACCTCAAGCTCCTCTACGACGCCGCGCTCCGCGACGGCAAGTCGCCCGGCCGAGCCGGCGGCCGCGGGGGGCGGCGTCCGGTTCGGGGAGATCGCCGGCGCGCACCGCGCGCTCACCGGCCGCATCCGGCACTGCGTGGCCGCGTGGCCGGGGCCGGCGGCGTGGACTACCACGCGCTCCTCGGGGTGCGGCGCGGGTGCGCGCGGTTGGAGCGTGAGCGTCGGGACTGCCAAAACGAGAAGAGGTGAGGAGGTGACACGATCCGAACGAGACCTCGTGGGAGCTCGGCCACGAGCTGGCTCTGGAGAAACGAGAAAATTTTGCGTTGGATGGGAGCCAGGAGAGAGAGTGTCTTTTGCATCCCGTGAGCCTGGCTCGCGAGTGGGCTCAGGAAATCAAACACGGGAGCTTGCACCTAGGGAGCGAGGCCGGGGCTGTTTTTGGCCCAAATCAAACACGCCCGGAGAGGCTGGATGAGGCGCTGCTTTTTTATGTATGAATCTCGTGCAATTATAATCACTTTTGACAATCAAGACAACCACTCTGTTGTACTAACCATTAACCGTGACATCCCGGCCCAAGGCTTAATAGGATTGATAAGGATACTCATACCAATAAGTTGCAACTTCTTTTCCGGAAGTCCATCACTAAACACTTCAAAGTTAAGCGTGCTTGGCTTGGAGCGATGTGTGACCGACCGAGAAGTCCTTCCCGGTGCGCATGAGTGAGGACCAAGTGTGTAGGAAAGACATGTGTTGCTTCTGTGAGGATATTCTTAGTGTTCTAGAGAGCTGCCAGGCGTAGGCAGTCCCAGCCTCGGGGAGGCGGGTCGGTCCATTAACCAACCACTCTGGACAGAATTCCTGGACTGGATGGATGAACATGAACCAAAACTAGTGCCAAGATCAAGAACCAGGATTACACAAGCAGGATCAACGGTCAACCTCAAGTAAACTGAAAAAGAACCAGCTGCACACAATGCAAGGAAACCAAAGTAACTCGCACCTGCTGCAACTGAGCCCACCGGCCAAGAGTACATTTCTCCATCGGCAAAATCAGAAAAAGTTGTGGACAGTAACATCAAAAGACATTGCAGGAAACTAAATGGTTTTCCCATGACTGAAGAAACGAACAGCAGGAGTGGAGTAGTGTACCATGAAGGACGGTGTCCACCCGGTGCTCAAAAAAGAAGAAAGTCCAACGATGATTCCTAGGCTCACTCCACTGCCGGGCAAAGTGTGTGGGGGGCAACGATGATTCACGCGCAATCCATTCATTCCCTTTGCTTTTGCTTCCAATAATTCTGCCAAAGTGATGCATCGAAAAGGGTTTCTTTGGTTGGTGGGTGGCGGTCAAACGTCGAACACATAGCCCCCCTAGCTCCTCCTCCATTATTGTAAAGCTCCGGCTCCTAAGAAACGATCCACAGCACAAGTTATTCCCCCATGGATGGGGACTTTGGAGCTGTAGCTGGTGCTGCAGTGCACTGGAAAGGTGAGCACTCACTGAAGAGCGTGCAAGTGCGCGCGCGTGTGCAAGGTTTTTGTCTGAATTTTGTCGAATTTCGACGGGTACCGGGAGGACTGTACTGTGGTTATGGTTGCGGTGTTACTGACAGCTATGTCTCACCATACGCATGAGAAGGCCTGCAGATTGTTTGGTTTCTTTTTAACGGATTTGAATTTTGAATCATTCGATCAGTTTTGTGGGAGAGAATTCAGAGATGTCTCGCTCTGTGTTACCGACAGCCTGCAGTGCCAATGATTTAGATTCTACGGAGTAGTCATTTCAGAAATGATTTAGATTCTAGAGGCAGATCTCGACAGTTGTTGGGGTATCTTGGTCGGAGGAGGGGGAAAGAAACATGTTCTGAGGCATGCAATGGAACTGTCCATGCCTCCATGGGCTACCCTCGAAGCAAAGATGAGGGGTGTCTAGATACAGAGAGGGTCTGCACAAAGCATGGAAAAGAGTGAGACCGATCAGTGACAAAAAGGAGATGAATCCGTCCAATCCAATCCAATAATTCCGAAAGGCGGGCAGGGGTCGCTGCCATGATGAGCCGGACTAAGCATGGAACGGGAGTACGAGACCTGGCCACCGTGCTTGCTCCGCCGCCGTTGTTGTCGGCCTCCGATCCCCACCTCTGGTCTGCAACGACGGTGGCCCGGCGAGGAAAGCAGAAACCTCCCCAGCCATCCATCTGTTCGCCGACTGGTACTGGGATACTGGCAGCGGCAGCCGGTAGGAGAGAGTCGATCGACAGGGAGCGCCACTGTTGAAATCTGCATCATGGGATATGTCGACAGCGACGATTCCTCAGTGGTGGAATCGAGCCTTTGGTTGGGGGCCAGCCAGCATGGCCTGTGGATTGCATTGTGTGACTGTGCAAGGGAAAGTGCAGCTAGCTACTGACTGGTGGATGTGTCGCCGATGTGGATCGATCGATCGATCCGATCGACAGAGAGCTTGCTTTCACGTTCCTCTTTTCGATCGATCCTCCGTTCATTATTTCTGCCCTGCTGGGGCGTTGGGGATGAGACCATTGCATATTGGTGGGCTACTGATTGGAGGCACTTTGGGCGATCATCGTAGGTTTAGCAGGACAGGTCTCCGCTGCACTGTGCGTGCTAAGCATACATGTGGGTGTCAGTGTGCAATTCAGCTAGGTTTCGCAGCACAATTCTGCACTGTAGGTTGGTACTATGTAACACCCTGAAATTTGAAAATTTCAGGATGTTAATAGTAAAAACAATTAATCAACGATTTTCTCATAATTTAAAATTTTCCCAACTATTATTTTCTTTATTGGAAACTTAGTATAGGAAAAATCAATTGATTGTTTTTCTAAATTAAACAAAATGAATGTGTGCGTGTTGCATTCATATTGGTTGCATAGTTTTTGGTTGATGTGTGTTGTAGTTTTCAACATAAAAAAAAAAGAATCAAAATTCAAGTCCATAAAACCACCCTCAAACTTTTTCTGTCAAACTCTCCCCCTTTTATCCCAAACCGCAGACTTCTCTTTCGGCCAGTGCCACCTTTCCCCTCTTTTTTTTCAGCCCGTAACCGAGCAGGCCGCAGGCCCATCTCCAGTTCCGGCCTATTTCACCCTCCTGCCGGCCCACCTTCTTCCCCTCTCTCTCAGCCGCTGCCAGCCGGGACCCACATGTCGGCACCTCCTTCAACCTCCAGCCGCTCCTCTCCCCACCATGGCCGACCACACACCGCCGCCTCCCAGGCCTCCCAAGCTCATCCCCTCCCTCCACTGACCACGGCATTGAATGCCTAGTGACGCACTCATGCCGTCGCGCCCCTTTCCCTTCCGGAGCCGCCGCACCCAAAGCTCCACCGAGCTTTAATGGCCGACCGCCGCACCATCGAGCTCCACCGCCCTTGGTACCGCCTCGGCCCCCCCCCTCCGCCCTATAAAACGCACCCGAGCCCTACTCCTCTCACACCACCTCCCCACCCTTTCCTTGCGCGCGCGCGCAGCAGCGAGTTGTCGGTGTTTTAGACCGGCAACCCTACTTCGGGGGAGTACCCGAAGTAGATGAATGTGACTCGCCGAGATCGGTAACTCGAAGGAAGAGACACGTGGCACACAATTTAGACGAGGTTCGGGCCGCGAGGTGCGTAATACCCTACGTCCGTATGCCGCGTAGCTACGGATTGATAGGGCACAATTACAAGATGGTGCAATGGTGCGCCGTGAGTTGTATGAGAGGAGATTGGATGAGGGGATCGGTCCCTGCCTCGCCTTATATAGTCGGGAGGCGGGGTTACAAGTCGGAGTAGGGAGAGAGTACTAGTCGAGTACGTCTAGGAGTCCTCTATACAGTGCGGAACATGTACGGCTCCCTAACCGTGTACTACTCTGTGTAGTCCTTGTGCTCCACGCCTTCGTGTGCCGTGTAGCGCAAGCGCGGTAGTCCCGGGGGCCCACCGAGTAGCCGGTCCCGGTACCCACCGAGGTAGTGGGCCCGGGGAGGTCCATACGACGACGGCCGAGCCCGGCGCCGCCGCCGCCGCCGAGCGCCGCCGTCCCCGATCTCCTTCCTCACTCGTCTCTCGTATCGCCGGTGAGCACCTCCTCGTGATCCCCACGCCTCCCTCTCTCGGTTTTCTACCTCACCTTCATTCTCATCCCACCGAAATGCCATCGATTTGGCCGGCCAGGAGCTCTGCAGTCCGCCGGCCATGGCGTTCAGAAATAGACCGTGGTCCGCATCGTGACGGGAAGATAAGGTATGGCCGATTTACCTTTTGGTCCTCGATGAATATCCAAATCAAAATCTTATAGCTTGTCTCTTGCAACTTTACCCATAACCCCCTAGAATTATCCCACTTTTCGCACATAAATCCCACCCGGCTCTTTTACCTCGCTAGCCCCTATCCTTTAATCTTTTCGCGAGCACTTCGTTTTGTGTGTCTTGCGGATCTTCCAATCTAGCCCCCCTGCATCTATAGTTAATAGTGTTTAAACCCTTGCAACCTTGTTTAGTGCGTAGATTTCACGTTTTAGCTCCGTTTTTAGCGTTTCAAATTGTGTTAGGTTCGTAATAACTCAAAGAACGTAATATAGACAATGTTGAACCTGTTACTTACTTTATAATTTATTTAATATTTAAATATGATTAAATACTAATATATACATGCTTTTCAAATTAAAATTTGATTAGAGATCAACACATGTTTTTATAAGAAAGATAATTTGATTAATGTTTATTTAAACAATCTTTTCAATTAAAATCTAATTAGTGATACATCCCGGTTTTCATAATCAAACTTAAATTAATTAATATACATTCAATTTGCTTTCTAAATAAAAGTAACATAGGTCTATCCCGAGTTTTCAAAATTAAATATTAAATTGATTAATATGAACATAAATATGTTTCTAAATTATAAATTACTTAGTACAATTCGAAATGTAAAGATATTCGTTTAGATGCTTTACATGCTTCTTTTAAATTAAAATGTTTAATTTGCATAAAATAATACTTGAATATTTATAAATAAAATTGGAATAAGTTATACACCGTTCCTTTTATATAAATATAACTTGCTTAATTATTAAATAAGGTATTTCTCGAAATAACCTATGCACATCTTTTTGAATTAAAATTTACCAAGCACATAGCCTTGTGTGATATAATCCAAATCTTACGATAGTTCCGAGTCTTTTGCGTTCGCGGTCCTAGAACCAAACCTTGTCCTCTTTTAAAGCTTTTCATGCTTGGTGTATTGTTCTTAGTTGTTCTTGTTTGTCCGTTTCTGCATGTTTGTACTCGATGTTTGCTTCGAGTAGAAGATCGAGTTGTTGATTGAAAGTCCGAAGATCAAAAGTACCAAAAGAGCAAGAGTAGCTTTTTGTTGAGAAAGGCAAGTGACCCTAACCATCTTTCTACCTATGCTTTAATACAAGAACACTCGTAAATTAATTGGAACATGGAGAACCACCCAGGAAAACAAGACAACCACAAGACATATGGCTCTGTCTTGGCCAATTAATTAGGGAAGTCTTGTGTGGTTATTAGCCTTAGTAGCTTGGGGTACGGAGGAATGTTTTTATGACTCTTCTACTCCGGGACGGGTTTTGGAACGGAAGTGCTCTTCTAGGCTAACTCTGGTCCGAGGGTAGAAGGAGGGAACAAAAGATAGCCTCTAGGACGTGCTACTATGGACTAATACACATGGGAGGACTCTTTGTAAAGGCCTCGTAGCGTCCCTATGCAATCACACCTCGGAAGTGTGGTATTGTGCCTACTTTTGCACAAGCATGGTTGGGTTCAAAGTTCTTCGGAACTTTTACGCGACTTGTGGTGAAAGTGTACAACTTCGCAAAGTGTTAAACTGTTATAACAGCCCGTGCTCACGGTCAAGAGCGGCCTGGACCCTCACATGATTAATGAACTTGAAGATGGATTTAAAATTGATTTCCGGTTATTTTTTGTGGCCTTGCGAGTACCAACCATAAGTGTACTCATCGAAGCGTCCCCTCATCGGAGGTGACTAAATGTGACACAAATACCGAGTCCCGGGAGGCCGGTAGCACATTTATTACAACGAGGTGGAATCGAGTCTTTTACATTACGGTTACGTGAAAGGGCACGGTAGTGCCAACGCTACAATGAACAACACAAACGCTAGCGACCACACTACGATAGCAAAGGCTTCCATAGCCTCCTCGAGTACCACACCATGGAAGCTTTAGGTAGGGCCCCGGTACACGAGCACGGTTGGGTGTAGGGCAGTGACCTACTCGACGTCTTCTGGGATGTAATCGGGATCCTCCTCTGTAAAATAGTTAGTAGAACAAGGGTGAGCACATACGTACTCAGCAAATCCAACCCCACCCGCGGAGGGGCTTATAAGCAGAATCATGCATAGGGTATAACAAGGATCAGGTTAAGGTTCATTTAGCAAACTTACACATGCAGGGGTTCATTTCGAAAAGGTTTTCGCAAATCATTTTCATAACCCAAGTATCTCACTTGTTTTAAGCAAAACCACTGTGGACCTACCGGACTTCCCGTCCGTCGTAGCCCCTGTGCACACGACCACACACTTCACCCGGAAAACAACTCACGCCGAAGACATCCCATCCCAAACACTAGTTTTTGTGGCCACACCGTGACTCGTCCAATACCGTGGACACGGCTATTCGAATAGGTTTGACACTGCGAGAGGTTGTACATCTTTACCCACAAGTAGGGTACCGTCACACGGACACCTCAGCGCCGGTACGGATCCTATCAAAGCCATTACCCACCTTAGCTAACACTACGAGCCACCACGGAAGCACCCAAGGGGTTATCCCACATAACCGGGGCGTACCTCACACGAGTGTACCCCTACTCCTTGGTCTTCCGTCGCTCACCCGCACACCAGATGGCAAGTAGATTAACTAGTGGGGTTTATGCTAAGCCGTTGCCACATACAACGGTCGAGTGGTTGTACGATGATTTGGGTCAGGTGAGATGTCACGCAACCCGGTCCTTAACCGACAAGATGGACAACTCCCAACACGCTCAACCACACAGGTACGAGCTCACCCATACTCCTGACACACACGTCCATCCCGTCTACCCAGATCTGTACTCATTTTCCAAAAATATCCCATTCCCACTTTTAATGCACTCACACATTTTGAAAGCACTCACACATTTTTAAAGCACTCATTTAGGCCAAAATAAGGTTCAATCATAGCAATCATGGGTGGCTATCCTACCATGTTTTGCGGCAAAACAATATGCAATTTATAAAACGGGTATAAGGGTATATTTATAAAACTAGGACAGAAGCATGCATCAAAGGGGGAGGTTGAACTTGCCGTCTTCGAAGTCTTCGGGGAGTGCCGGCTCGGCGTCCGAACCTCGGGCCACTCGCTCGCGTAGTCGGCTTCGGTCTCCGGCTCGGGGTACCTCACTCCTTCTACTTCGTTGGCTATGGCATACACACAAGCAAGCAAGCAATGTTAGCATACATGTTTCCGACCGAGCTCGGGGAGTGGGAAGTGAGCGGGGGAGGGTGTATATATATAGGTGCGATAGGGTTCGGGAAGGGCGTGTATGAGAAGGGGCTAGGTTAAGGGAGAAGGGGTATAGATATCAAGGACCTTATTGGTAATTTCTATTAACAGTAAAAGGGTGTTTATGCTAATATACACAAAGTTAGGGTTATTTTGTAATTTATTCTAGGGTTAATTAGTGTTTAACCTTTGATTAACCATTAACTCAGGGGCTTATTTGGAAATAATAGGGTGATAGGGTAGGAGGCTCGGTTTTTGAAGCAATAAGGGAAAACAGGGGGGGGTTCTTGGCAAAACGCCATCTTCTTCCCCCTCCCCCCCTTCGAATTAGACAGAGAACAGGGGGAAGGGGGCGGACCGTGCGGGGGCCGGCGGTGGGGGGTGCTCGCCGGCGGCTCCCGGCCACGGCGACGGCCAGGGATGGGGGGAAAAGAGAGAGGAGGGCGAGGGGAGTCTATTCCCGTGCTCACCTCGCGCTATTGTATACGGTGGAGGCGGCTCCGCGAGGAGGCAGTGGCGCGGCGGCGGTGCAAGGGGGGCGGCGGGCTGTGGAGCTCGTGGGAGGGGAGGAGGTGGCTGTGTGAAGAGTATCTTGGCCCCCTAAGTGGGTTTTGGTGATATAATGACACACACCTAAGTGGCTAATGAGTTTATCTAGTCCATGAGCAGGTGTTAAAACTATGTATGGCATCAAGCACGGCTCGTTGACTACACAAAGAGGGAAGTGGTGCTCTAAAAGGATTCCAAAGACGGCTTATTTATTTTTACTTTTGAATTTGAGTCCTAGGAATGCCGTACTATTAAGAGGGACGGGAATTATGACTTCCAAGGGTCGAACAAGGTGCTCTAGTTGCTAAAACAAAACCTATGAGAGACACCTTTGCACCAACACTTTCACGGGAATCTTTTCTTGGGTCTTTGGCCTTGGAAGGCCGGAGTGTCGGGTTTTGCCCGGAGACTCCGGACTTCCCGGAGAGTCCGGGTTCAACCCGGATACTCCGGGTCATAAAGCCTCAACGGCTATATTCTGGGTGAGGGGGTATAAAAGCCCCCTCCACCCCTTCATTTACTCCCTCCCTGCCTTTTCGTCCTGAATAGCTTCATCCCTCATTTACTCCCCCTCTCTCCCCCTTTGGCTCAAAGTTGGTGAGATTTGTAGAGGGAGTTAAGAGGATTTAAGTGCAAGGGCTTGGAGAGTGCTAGTGAGCTGATTTCCATCTCTAGAGCACCTAGTTCTTCGCTTGGTTGGCAAAATTCGTGTTTGTTACTCTTGGAGCCTTGAGCTCCTAGCCGGCTAGGTGTTGCCTTGGAGCATCCAAAGGTTGTGGCTGCCCAAGGAGGTTTGTATTACCCCGAAATTGAGTAAGTAACTCTAGCTTGATCTTTGTGGTCGCTAGAGGGAGGAAAGTGACCTAGGTGAAAAGGTCCACCCTTTGTGGGTACCTCAACGGAGACGTAGACCTCAAGGTGTGAGGTTGAACTCCGGTAACAAATCCTGTGTACTCTTGTGCTTGTTCATCTTGTTGCATGCGTATATCTTGCTTGAACACTTATCTAGGGTTTGGTGCCGATCTACTTCGTGCTGAGGTTCCTACAGGTTCTAAGTGGATAAACAGGCTTATATCACCCCAGTGCATTACCTATTTTCACAGATTTACTTTTGAGCAAGTTTAAATCCTGTCGATTTAATCCCTCTCTAACAGGCCGGACTATCCGGACATTTTCCCGGATTCTCCGGATTTCCCGGAGTATCCGGAAAAATATCCGGAGTCTCCGGACCTGGTCTAACTGCTGCGAAAAAGTTTGTGATTTTCAGGTTCGACTATTCACCCCCCCCCTCTAGTCGACATCTTGATCCTTTCAATTGGTATCAGAGCCAAGTGCTCCGTGTTTGAAGCCTAACCGCTTGGAGTCAAGAAGATGTCGAATCCAAATGATCAAGCCACGCCTCTCACCGAAGGTGATCCCGTCAACAATGTTGTTGGCATGCCTCCTCCACCTCGAGGAGACAACACGCGTGGAGCAAGCACTAGTCATCAAGCGCCGGAAGAGGTGATGAATCCTCCGATAGTGAGGATGAAGAATTCGACGATGCAAGATCCACTCCGCTCCGCTCGTCGACCATCAAGGGATTACACTCGAACCTCTTTCGATTACTCTCGCTTATCTTTTAACCATCCATCGGGTTCTAGCCACATTGGGAAGATACCCCAATTTGATGGAACCGGCTATTCCAAGTGGAAGAACTCGATGGAGGAGTATTTGATGGCGGTGAATCCCGCACTTTGGACTATTGTGAACAGGGGAATTACATTTCCAAGTGGTGATGCGACACTAACTCAAGATCAAGCAAATGAGATACAAAGAAACTATCAAGCTATCCGCATCATCAAGAGTTCACTCACGGCCGAAGAATATGACAAGGTAGATGGATTGAAGTCCGCCAAAGAAGTGTGGGACACCTTGTTCATCAATCATGAAGGGACAAAGCAAGTAAGGGAAGGAAGAATCCGAGCCTTAGAAAGTGAGCTCAACCGGTTTGTCATCAAGGACGATGAATCACCACAAGACATGTATAACCGGTTGAACAAGATAATCAACAAGATCAAATCTCTTGGAAGTACAAGATGGGGAAGAAGAGAAGTGGTTGACAAGATCCTCTCCGCATACATGGCAAGGGATGTTCAACTTCCCACTCTCATAAGGGAGAAGAGAGGATTCAACAAGTTCACTCCGGCGGATGTGATTGGAAGAATGGAAGAACACCTCATCACCGTCAAGGAGTCCAAGCTTTCACAAGAGATGTCAAAGATGCATGAACAACTTGAGAAGAACAAGGGAGTGGCCCTCAAGGCATCTAGCAAGGAGAAAAGGTCAAGCTCATCAACCTCAAGAATCATGGCCGAGGAAGATGATGATGAAGATAGTGACATGGACATGACCCCCGAACAAATGGCTCTTTTTGTGAGGAAGTTTAACAAGATGTTCAAAAGAAGTGGGTTCCTCAACAAGAACAAGGACAAGGACAAGATCAAGACCAAGAGATCCTCAAAGAGACCATGCTTTGGATGTGGAAAGGAGGGACATTTCATTGCGGAATGTCCTAACATAAAAGTGAGAAGAAGAGACACCAACAAGTTTGACAAGAACAAGAGAAAGGAAATTGGTGAAGCTCATTTGGGTGAAGAGTGGGATTCAAATGATGATAGCTCCGACTCCGACATAGAAGCCGGTCTTGCTACCATAACCATCAAGGAACCAATCAACAAGTCATCATTATTTGAAGATCTCACCGATGATGAAGATGACTTCACCCACACTTGCCTTATGGCTAGGGGCTCCAAGGTTGACACTCCTACCCCTCCTCTAGATGATAATAGTGAAAATGATTTCGACTTTGAAAAAATGATCACTAGCTTTGGTAAAAAGGCAACTAAGAAAATTATGTTTTTAATGAAAGAAATTGAGAATAGAGATGGGACTCTTGAGGTGCAAGAAGAACTCTTTAGACTTGAGCGGGAGAAAACCATTGCCCTTGAGGATGCCCTTGTAATTGAAAAGAAGGGTTTCAAGGTGCAAGAGGACTTGCTCAAGGATAAGGAGAAAGAAATTCTTAGCCTCAATAAATCTCTAGCTAAGGATAAGTTGTTAGTAGATGAATTAACTAGGGAGTCTTTCCTAGCTAAGGATGCTTGCAAGAAACTTGAGAATGAAAAGCTTGAACTTCAAAAGAGCATTGATAGCTTAAAGACTAGTCACATAGCATTAGAAGTTCAACTTGACAACCTCAAGAACAATGCTACAACTTTATCTAATGACGCTCCCTCAAACTCTCAAACATCAACAAGCAAAGGTTGTTCTAGATGCTATAAATTTGATATAAATGCTTGTGCTACTAATGTTGCCGAGATGAATACCATGAGAAAGGAAATTGCTAGGTTATCAAACTCACTTATAGTTGAAAAGAAGAAAGAACCCAAAAGAGGTGAGTTTGAAAACCACACCAAAGGCTTTGGGTCAAGTTACATGAAGAAGTTTGGCTTTGAAGATGGGAAGGGGCTTGGTAAACAAGAACAAGGAACAAAAGACCCCATCCCATTCATCAAGAATCACCACACCAAAGGCATGGGAACAAGGAATGTGGTACACGGGATGAAGCAAATGGGTGTCAAGAAGCATGACAATCAAGTGAGATACAACACACCAATCAAGTTCAAGGGCACCCAAGTAACCTCCCAAGCATCACATACAAAGACAAACAAGTCAATGAAGAAGCCCAAACCTCATGCATCACAAGATAGTTTCTATGCCGATTATGTGTTGACTTGGAATCACAAGGGTAAGGTGGTTGCCAAGTATGTAGGGCCTCGCACAAAAGGAGCAATGATAAAAAGGAGTGTGTGGGTGCCCAAGATTCTTGTGACTAACACTCTAGGACCCAAATTCACTTGGGTACCTAAAACACAAGCATAACTTGTTTTGTAGGCATACTCCTCCGGTGGAACCAAATGGGTGATTGATAGTGGATGCACAAATCATATGACCGGAGAGAAGAAAATGTTTACATCATGTGATATGATTGAAAATCCTACGGAAAGCATTGCCTTTGGAGGCAATGGTGGAGGAACGGTTATTGGTCTTGGTAAAATTGCTATCTCAATCAATCATTCAATTTCCGATGTTTATTTGGTTGAATCCTTGGACTACAACTTGTTGTCCGTCTCACAACTTTGTGAGATGGGCTACAATTGTTTGTTCACTAATGAGGGTGTGACCGTCTTTAGAAGGGGCGATGACTCCGTTGCCTTTAAGGGTGAACTCAAGGGAAGGCTTTACTTGGTGGATTTTTCATCGGATAAAGCCCAACTTGATACATGCTTATTGGCAAAGTCTAGCTTGAGTTGGCTTTGGCATCGCCGACTAGCTCACGTTGGGATGAACAATCTCAATAAGCTTCTAAAGGGGGAACACATCCTAGGACTAACAAATGTTCATTTTGAGAAAAATAGAATTTGTAGTGCTTGTCAAGCCGGAAAGCAAGTTGGTGCCCCTCATCCCGCCAAGAATATTGTATCAACCAAGGCCATTAGAACTACTTCACATGGATATCTTTGGTCCGGTGGCCTATGTTAGCATTGGGGGAAACAAGTATGGTTTTGTCATTGTTGATGATTACTCTCGATACACTTGGGTATTCTTTATGAAAGACAAGAGCAAAGTTCATGAGATATTCAAGAAATTTGCAACAAGAGCCCAAAATGAGTTTGATGTGAAGATCAAAAGAGTGAGAAGCGACAATGGCACCGAGTTCAAGAACACCAACATTGAAGAGTATCTTGATGAAGAAGGCATTGGTCATGAGCTCTCCGTCCCATACACACCACAACAAAATGGGATAGTAGAGAGGAAAAATAGAACTCTTATCGAAGCCGCAAGAACCATGCTTGATGAGTACAAGACTTCGGATAGTTTTTGGGCGGAAGCAATCAACACGGCGTGTCATGCTATCAACCGTTTGTATCTTCACAAGCTCCGCCACAAAACCGCCTATGAGCTCCTAATTGGTAAAAAGCCTAATGTCTCTTACTTTAGAGTTTTTGGTTGTAAGTGCTTCATTCTCAACAAGAAGCCCAAAAGCTCTAAGTTTGCATCTAAAGTTGATGAAGGTATCTTTCTTGGTTATGCCTCAAACGCTCATGGCTATCGTGTCCTCAACAAAACCACCGGTTGTGTTGAAGTCACGTGTGACTTGACGTTTGATGAATCTAATGGCTCTCAAGAGGAGCAAGTTGATGAATTGTGTGTAGGCAAGGAAGTACCCGCGAAAAAGGCTATAAGGAGGATGGCCATTGGAGAAATCAAGCCTCAAGAAGATGATGATGAGGACTGCATAATTGAGGTTGCTGCAGATCTGCTCTCAACTGCGCAACCCGGAGTATCCGGACTGAAACCCGGAGAATCCGGATTCTCCGGAGATTCCGGAGAAAAGCCCGGAGACTCCGGACCTGCTGCTGAGTTGTCACAGTGCAGTCAAGGAGATGAGGACTTGATTCAACAAGAAGTGTCTGACCCACATCCAAGAGTTCGACAAAGTGTTCAACGGGACCATCCTGTTGATAACATTCTTGGAAGCATTCGTAGAGGGGTAACAACTCGCTCAAGATTAGCAAATTTTTGTGAACATTACTCGTTTGTTTCCATGTTGGAACCTCTTAGGGTCGAAGATGCTCTTGGAGATGCTGATTGGGTGATGGCTATGCAAGAAGAGCTCAATAACTTCACTAGGAATGAAGTCCGGTCCTTAGTGGAACGCCCCAAACAAAATGTGATTGGAACCAAGTGGGTGTTTCGCAACAAACAAGATGAAGATGGCGTAGTGACCAAGAACAAAGCTAGATTGGTTGCAAAGGGTTATACTCAAGTAGAAGGCTTAGACTTTGGAGAAACTTATGCACCCGTGGCAAGACTTGAAGCAATTCGAATACTCCTAGCCTTTGCCACTCATCACAACTTCAAGCTACATCAAATGGATGTCAAGAGTGCCTTTTTGAATGGTCCAATCTCAGAAGAAGTCTATGTTGAGCAACCACCGGGCTTTGAAGATCCACAACTCCCAAACCACGTCTACAAGCTCCATAAGGCGCTCTATGGGCTTAAGCAAGCTCCTAGAGCATGGTATGAATGCCTTAAGGATTTCCTCCTAAAGAAAGGCTTTGAAATAGGCAAAGCGAGATCCTACTCTCTTTACACGCAAACAAGGCAATGATTTGTTCGTTTGTCAAATATATGTTGATGATATCATATTTGGCTCTACTAATCAAATTTGGGTTGATGAGTTTAGTAGGATCATGACTAAGAGATTCGAGATGTCTATGATGGGAGAGTTGAAGTTCTTTCTCGGTTTTCAAATCAAGCAACTCAAGGATGGCACCTTCATAAGTCAAACCAAGTATACCCACGACATGCTTAAGAAGTTTGACATGAACAACGCCAAGCCCATTAAAACACCTATGCCATCGAATGGACACCTTGATCTAAATGAAGATGGTGAAAGCATCGATCAAAAGGTATATCGCTCCATGATTGGCTCGTTACTTTATCTTTGTGCATCTAGGCTCGATATTATGCTTAGTGTGTGCATGTGTGCAAGGTTTCAAGCTAATCCTAAGGAATGCCATCTAATGGCTGTTAAGAGAATTTTTAGATATTTGGTTCATACTCCTAACCTTGGTTTATGGTATCCTAAGGGCTCCACTTTCGATCTACTTGGCTACTCCGATTCGGATTACGCCGGTTGCAAAGTAGATAGGAAGAGTACATCCGGGACTTGCCAATTCCTTGGAAGGTCCTTGGTGTCCCGGAGTTCCAAGAAACAAAACTCCGTTGCCCTTTCCACCGCCGAGGCCGAGTATGTTGCAGCCGGTGCTTGTTGTGCTCAACTACTTTGGATGAGGCTCACCTTGAGAGACTTTGGTTGCATGTTTAGCAAGGTGCCACTCTTGTGTGATAACGAGAGTGCCATTAAGCTAGCAAACAACCCCGTAAACCACTCAAGAACAAAGCACATAGACATAAGACACCATTTCTTGAGAGACCACGAAGCCAAAGGAGATATCGCTCTAAGTCATGTGAGCACCGATAAGCAACTAGCCGATATCTTCACAAAGCCTCTTGATGAACTAAGGTTTTGTGCTTTGAGGAGTGAGCTAAATATCCCGGATTCTCGTAACTTGGCTTGAGATCATGCATATATTTGAGTGACCTAGTACGAGTATTTCAAAACAAAAGATTTGTGAAAAGGCTTGTCCCGCATTTGATTTTGAAAATTTTGGATCTTTAGGTACAACGCTTGGACTATTGTTCTCTTTGCTTGGTTGTGGCTAGTCCAAAGTGTTGATACTTGCTCGAGGCTCACATATATCACATAAGCAACCTACCAAATCCATTCTAAATCAAATTCCTTGAAAATCGTGCACCGAGTTCGGGGGGGAGCGGAGTATCCGGGGTCAAGGCCGGACACTCGGGTTTTCCGGATAATCCGGACCCGACCGGAGACTCGGGTTTTAACGGTATATAAGGGTTTGACCGCGGTGAAAACCTCCTTTTTAACCACGAGTTCATCTTTCAACCGTTCTCTTCCTCCCCCGTCGCCCCCCTCACATCCCCTTAGGCGATTTTGCCTCCCAACCATCAAAATCGTGTGAGAAGTGAGGTTTTGAAGTCTCCAAGGCGAGGAAAACCAAGATCTACTCAAGCTTCAAGGGATCCAAGCCCTCTTCCCTCTCTTCCCAAGGTATCCTCAAAGGAACTTTTCCCGATCTACTTCCCTAGCATAGTACTTGCAGTATCCTAGTAGGGAATAGGTAGGAAACACTCTTTAGGCTCTAGATCCGCGTTTCCTCTCGGTTTGGATGGACGAACAACTCGCATTGTGATTTAGGGTTTCGGCTGCGAAACCCGGACTCTCCGGGTCGAAGAACCGGAGTCTCCGGGACAATCCGAGTCTCCGGACTTTTTCCGGAGTATCCGGGATTCGTACCGCAACCCTAAAACACTAATGCGGCGTGTCTTCACCGTGACAATCTCTCATCTCCACATCTTTTTATCCATTCAGATGGTCAGGTTGAAGGTTAGCCGAGGAAATGAGGAGCCCTCCACTCAAAGAAGGACCAAGGCTAGGCATGACCCCACCGCCCTTCGGGCCGTGCAAGAAGTCTTGGGGCAAGAGAGCTCTCAACGCAGCTCAAGACCCAGACGGGGTGACCCTCCTCCCTCCTATGCCGAAGGAAGTGAAGAAGATATTGTAGAGGAGGAGGAGGAGCAAACGGAAAGCGATGATGACGAAGTTGAGGATGAAACCTATAAGCAATCCCCCGAGCCTCCTCGTCGTCATGGAAAGGGGCCGCCCAAAGAAAGCTCCCGCTTCAAGCCCCATCCCAAAAAGAGCCATCAAGCCCCCTACGTTCACCAAAGCCGCCCGATCACTCGAGTTCCTCCTAAACACAAGCGGGGAGTAGGCGCTCATATCCGTCCTAAAACTCCTCCTAGACTCATCCCTACCCTTCCACCAAATGTCCGTGTGGTTGAAACTCCTATCAAGCTAAGGGACCCGGGATCGATTCTTGGATTTGCCGAGCACATGATCGGGGACTACTCGAGGAACTCCCTAGGCGTCGGGGAGCAAAGGGAGGAAAATGTCTATCTCTATCTCAAGGGAGAGGGACTTGAGGCTAGGTTTTGGTGTGATTTCCATCGGGACTTCTATCAATCAGTGATCCGCAATCCCAAGTTGGCCTCCAAGAACATGGCACCCATTGTGCCTATGAAGTACATTGATTGGAAATATTATGAGGAGCTCAACAACACAGTGTTCAACTCAGTGATTGACAAGTGCAAGGAGGTCGGGCTCTACGACATCATGGGCTTTAGGTATAATTGGAACAAAGAAATCTTGGCTCAATTCCATTGCTCCTACTACTTCAATCCCCATGACAACACCATCACATGGACAACTCAAGGCCAAAAATGCACAATTGACTACATGACCTTCTCTCGGCTCTTGGGTCTTGGTTCTAAGGATGAAAGGCGCACCCCCGTGCACAATGAGAACAAATACAAGCCCAAGGAGCTCCCTTTCATGTTTCCTAGCCGAGATGCGGCCATTGAGGGCAAAGCGGACCAACTCAATCCTTACTACTACTATCTCAATCAATTCTTTCGTGCCACTATCGACCCTAAGATTGGAGATGTGACGACTTTGAGGTACTTTGCTCCCAATCTTCTCAATAGAATGGCACCGGATGAAGAAGGCTTTTGTGTCTTCGACTTTATTTGGAATGAGTTAAGGAGGGCCATGAATGATCCAATGAAGCACCTTCCATATGCCCCCTATCTCATGTACATGATTGAGAGAGTGACCAATGTCCGCTACCCCAAGGATGTTGTCCATGAGCCCCTCCGCCACCTCCGTGATCGTGCCAAGAGGCCTCCCAAAGGCCGTAAATATGTTGGTTCTTCAAGTGCGGCTCCGTCCCATGATGATGTGCCCGCCGCTCGTTCCTCTTCTCCACCTCCTCGTCGTCACCGTGGCTCCATGATCAAGAGAGTGCTCAAGAGCATTTTTAGCATGTGCAAGACCATCGCCACGGAGACCAATGAGAACCGGCGTGATATCATCGAGATCAAGTCTCACCTTGGCCTCCCCACCGACCCCTACCGCGAGCTTCCTGAGTTCGATGACCCATTTGCGGAGTGGGACGCCCAAGGTGCTCAAGAAGAAGAAGAGGAGGAGGGCAATGAAGAAGAAGAAGAAGAAGAGGAGGAGGATGACGACTCCGAGTGACTCCGCCGCTTCTCACTTCCTTTTTGGCGCTTGATGCCAAAGGGGGAGTGATATCATCTATTTATGAGTCGTCGAAACAATGAACTTGGCTTGTAATAATTTGAATTTGGAACTTGGTCTGTAATAACTTTAATTTTCGCTCGTGTGAGACGATGTGAGTCTGAGACATTTGCTTGTGTGCTTGATGTGTTTTTAACCGCCCTCTATATGTTAAGGACAAGTCTTTGCTAGATTGAAAACTGGTTGTTATCCGTTTTCCGTCGTTTCTTCGAAAGCCCGAGTCTCCGGACTTTTTCCGGAGTATCCGGATTTTCCGAACACTCCGGACTCCGGCCCGAGAATCCGGATCTCTCGGCAAGAAGAACTTTTTCCCTCTAGTTGAGTGCATAATCTGTCATGAGCATTTCACCTTGTATTTTGTCGCACATCACAAGCACCCCACTTAAGTAATACCCTCTTGCCTTTTCTTGTTGTGCAAAATATTGGCCCTAATAGGACCATTGATATTCAAAATCAAGAAAGCACACATTAAGGGGGAGTATTACAAAAGCTTTAGACATTCATTGTTTATCTCTTGTATGACTTAGTTGTGTTGTCATCAATCACCAAAAAGGGGGAGATTGAAGAGTATCTTGGCCCCCTAAGTGGGTTTTGGTGATATAATGACACACACCTAAGTGGCTAATGAGTTTATCTAGTCCATGAGCAGGTGTTAAAACTATGTATGGCATCAAGCACGGCTCGTTGACTACACAAAGAGGGAAGTGGTGCTCTAAAAGGATTCCAAAGACGGCTTATTTATTTTTACTTTTGAATTTGAGTCCTAGGAATGCCGTACTATTAAGAGGGACAGGAATTATGACTTCCAAGGGTCGAACGGGTGCTCTAGTTGCTAAAACAAAACCTATGAGAGACACCTTTGCACCAACACTTTCACGGGAATCTTTTCTTGGGTGTGGCCTTGGAAGGCCGGAGTGTCGGGTTTTGCCCGGAGACTCGGACTTCCCGGGGAGAGTCCGGGTTCAACCCGGATACTCCGGTCATAAAGCCTCAACGGCTATATTCGGGGTGAGGGGGTATAAAAGCCCCCCTCCACCCCTTCATTTACTCCCTCCCCGCCTTTTCGTCCCGAATAGCTTCATCCCTCATTTACTCCCCCTCTCTCCCCCTTTGGCTCAAAGTTGGTGAGATTTGTAGAGGGAGTTAAGAGGATTTAAGTGCAAGGGCTTGGAGAGTGCTAGTGAGCTGATTTCCATCTCTAGAGCACCTAGTTCTTCGCTTGGTTGGCAAAATTCGTGTTTGTTACTCTTGGAGCCTTGAGCTCCTAGCCGGCTAGGTGTTGCCTTGGAGCATCCAAAGGTTGTGGCTGCCCAAGGAGGTTTGTATTACCCCGAAATTGAGTAAGTAACTCTAGCTTGATCTTTGTGGTCGCTAGAGGGAGGAAAGTGACCTAGGTGAAAAGGTCCACCCTTTGTGGGTACCTCAACGGAGACGTAGACCTCAAGGTGTGAGGTTGAACTCCGGTAACAAATCCGTGTACTCTTGTGCTTGTTCATCTTGTTGCATGCGTATATCTTGCTTGAACACTTATCTAGGGTTTGGTGCCGATCTACTTCGTGCCGAGGTTCCTACGAGTTCTAAGTGGATAAACGAAGCTTATATCACCCCAAAGTGCATTACCTATTTTCACGAGATTTACTTTTGAGCAAGTTTAAATCCTGTCGATTTAATCCCTCTCCAACAAAGCCGACTATCCGGACATTTTCCCGGATTCTCCGGATTTCCGAGTATCCGGAAAAATATCCGGAGTCTCCGGACACGGTCTAACTTCTTTGCGAAAAAGTTTGTGATTTTCGGGTTCGACTATTCACCCCCCCCCCTCTAGTCGACATCTTGATCCTTTCACCGTGCGTCCGCTCGTGTCGAGGTGCGGCGGTCCGGGGAGCCGTCGGTCCCTTTTATAGGCGGCAAGAGGCGGTTCGGGAGGGGGATATTTTCTCCGGCGAGGTCGCCGGCGAGCTCGGGCGGCTTCGCGATGGCTCGGCCGGTCAACTTGAGCAGGGATTCGGCCGGGGATTAGACCCGTCGTGCAGGCGCGGGGCTGGCTTCGCCGGCCGGTGGTGGAATGGACAGCTCGGTAGGGGATTAATGGCGGCGCGGCGGGTTGGCCGGGAGGTGACGGCTCGGTCTGTCGCCGGCGCCAGGGAAAGGTCCCTTCGGCCTGCTTGGGCAGTGAGGAGAGGGGAAGACGGTGGCGTGTGCGGGTGGGCGGCGTGGTCGGCGTGCGGCCACGCGGGCCCGTGTCGCCGGCCCGGCCGCCCGCGCGGCGCGCGCGGCCGACGTGAGGAGAGAGGAAGGGAGGAGGAGAAGGGGTCCCCGGCGCGGTGGCGGGTCGCCGGCCGGGCGCGGGCCCGGCGTGCGGCCGTCCCGGCCGGCCCTCGGCGCCGTGGAGGAGGCGGGCCGGGGTCAACGTGTGCCGGGCGGGGGGGGGTCGGGGTGCGGGGGCGGCCGGCCGCGCGGGAGGGAGAAGGGGGAAGGGAGAAAGAGAGAGAGAGAAGAAGAAAGGAAGGGGGGAAAAAAGAAAAGAGGAAAAAGGAAAAAGGGGAGAAAAAAGGAAGAAAGGAAGGAAAAAGGAGGAAAAGAAAAGAAAGATAGGGAGGAAATTGGGAAAAGATTTTAGGAAATTAGGAAAATTGTTAGAGAAATTAAGGGAGGGTTTTGTGGGGTTTTTCCGTCTTTCGCGGCGTAGGCGTGCTTTTCGGGACGGCGGTGATGGCGAGGCGGACCGGCCGGCGGGACCGCGGCGTGCGCGGGATTCCGGCCGGTGGCCGACCGCGGCGTTGGGAAGGCGCGCAGGGGTGCTGGCCGAGGTGCGGTGCCGGCGGGATTCGCGGCACGCGCGTTGGGGAGAGACAGCGGCTAGGGTTTGAGTGGTAACTGAGCTCGGATCGGTTTTCGAAATTACGCGTGATTTAATAGGTGATTTATTTAGAGCTAAAAACGCGGGCGTTACAAACCTACCCCACTTAAAATGAATCTCATCCTCGAGATTCGGCTAAGTCTCGAATAGGTGGGGGAATTCTTTTCTCAGTGCATCTTCTCGCTCCCACGTAGCTTCTTCCACTCCGTGCCTACTCCATTGTACCCTGCATACCCGTACTTCGGTCGTTCTTGTCCGCTTAACCACAGTGTCCGGGATCTTGACGGGCACCTCTTGGTACCGAGGTCCGTCGTAGGTCGATGGTCTCCACTGGTACCCGCTTTTCTTCCAGAACCTTCAAACACCGTCGTAGCTGGGAGATGTGGAATACCGGGTGTATATCTGACATTTCCTCGGGTAGCTCCAGTCGATATGCTACAGCTCCAACTTTCTTGATCACTTTATACGGGCCGATGTACCGAGGGGCCAATTTCCCGTGTACTTGAAATCTTCGAGTCCCTCGGATGGGTGAAACCTTGAGGTAGACGAAGTCCCCTGGGTTGAAGCTCGCTTCACGCCTTTTCTTGTCTGCGTAGCTTTTCTGTCGGGACTGAGCGGCTTTCAACTTTTCTCGGATGTCAGCTACTCGCTCTTCGGCTTCCTTTATAAGTGCGGGCCCAACCAGGGCACGCTCTCCTACTTCTGACCACATCAGGGGTGTCCTGCACTTTCTCCCGTATAGTGCTTCGAATGGCGACATTCCCAGACTTGCTTGGTAGCCGTTGTTGTAGGAAAATTCTGCGTATGGCGGGGCTCTCGCTCCCAATCTTTGCCATAGGTGAGGACGCATGCTCGCAACATATCTTCCAGGATTTGATTCACCCTTTCGGTCTGTCCGTCGGTCTGTGGGTGGTATGCCGAGCTGAAGTCCAGCTTGGTGCCCATGGCTTTGTGCAGGCTTTTCCGGAACCTAGAGGTGAGGCGGGTCCCTCTATCCGAAACTATTCTCGCTGGGCACTCCATGCGGCTTTACTATATTCTCTATGTAGAGTTTTGCCAACTTTTCTCCTCCATAGGTGGTCCGTACGGGTAGAAAGTGAGCGACCTTAGTGAGTCGGTCCACGATCACCCATATGGAGTCATGTCCTTTACGAGTCCTTGGCAACCCTACTATGAAGTCCATACCTATCTCGTCCCACTTCCATAGCGGGATTGGCAAAGGTTGCAACGATCTGCGGGCTTCGATGTTCGGCTTTGATCCTCTGACAAGTGTCGCAGTGGGCGACGAACCGTGCAATGTCTGCCTTCATCCCATTCCACCAGTACTTCTGCTTTAAGTCCATGTACATCTTGGTGGATCCCGGGTGAATGGAATATGCTGAGTTGTGTGCCTCATCCATGATGGTCTGTCGGAAATCTCCACCTTCAGGCACGCATATCCTGTTTTTGTACCATAGGGTGCCTTGGTCATCTACCCTGAAGTCAGGGGCCTTGTTCTCTCCGGTATGCTTGCGGATCCTCATCAGATCCTCGTCGGCTTCTTGGGCCTCCCGGATCTTCTCTTCTAGGGTAGGCTGAACACTCAGCTGGCGGACGTAGCCTTGGGGAACGATGTGTACGTTGAGTCGTGCCATCTCCTCTTGCAGCTGGGCACTCTTGGGTGCCGCCTTCTCATGGGTCTTCCGGCTTAGAGCATCTGCTACCACGTTGGCTTTCCCGGGGTGGTAGTGAATTTCTAGGTTGTAGTCCTTGACTAGCTCCAGCCATCTTCTCTGCCTTAGGTTCAAATCGGGCTGGGTGAAGATATACTTTAGACTCTTGTGGTCTGTGTAGACTTCACACTTGTTCCCGATCAAGTAATGTCTCCATATCTTCAGGGCATGCACTACGGCTGCAAACTCCAGATCATGGGTGGGATAGTTCTGCTCATGGGGTTTGAGCTGACGGGAGGCGTATGCCACTACCTTCCCATCTTGCATGAGCACACATCCCAACCCCTGTCGGGAGGCGTCGCAATATACGACAAAGTCCCGTTGAATGTCTGGCAGGGTTAGCACTGGGGCTGTGGTCAACCTCTTCTTCAACTCTTGGAAGCTTCTTTCGCAGGCCTCGGTCCAGTTAAACTTCTTCTCTTTCTTAAGCGGCTACGTCATGGGCCGGGCGATCTTGGAGAATCCCTCGATAAACCTCCGGTAGTACCGGCTAAACCTAGGAAACTCCCGATCTCGCTCACGTTGGTTGGTTGCCGCCGGTTGGAGGCTCGTCTCAACTTTCCGGGGTCTACCGCTACTCCTTCTCGCAGTCAATATGTGCCCAAGGAAGGATATCTTCTCCGACCAAAATTCACACTTGCTGAACTTGGCGTATAACTTGTGTGCCCTCAATTTTCCCAGTACCACTCGAAGATGTTGTTCATGCTCCTCCACACTCTTGGAGTAGACAAGTATGTCGTCAATGAAGACCACGACAAACTTGTCCAGTTCCTCCATGAACACCTTATTCATGAGGTTCATGAAGTACGCTGGGGCATTGGTTAGTCCAAAGGACATCACCGTGAACTCATATTGCCCGTAGCGAGTGACAAAGGCAGTCTTGGGGATGTCACTCTCCCTGATCTTGAGCTGGTGGTACCACGATCTTAGATCCACCTTCGAGAAATACTTGGCTCCCTTCAGTTGGTCAAACAGGTCATCTATTCTGGGAAGAGGGTACTTGTTCTTAATAGTGACCTCGTTCAGCGAGCGATAGTCCACACACATCCTCATGCTCTTATCCTTCTTTTCCACGAAAAGCACTGGGGCTCCCCATGGTGATGAGCTTGGTCTGATGAACCCACTCCGCTGGAGCTCTGCTAGCTGCTTCTTCAATTCTGCCAACTCAGGGGCTGCCATCCTATAGGGTCTCTTGGCTATGGGAGAGGTTCCAGGGATAAGGTCGATTACGAACTCTATGTCCCTGTCGGGTGGCATTCCTGGGAGTTCTTCGGGGAACACATCTGGGTATTCTCGTACTACTGGGACGTCTTCTATGGACTTGGCTTCTATGTTGAAAACCATTATATCCGCCCGTGTCCCCGGGTGTGGCAGGTCACTTGTATCCCGTCCGGGTTGGTCGGGTGTACTACTTTATCGGCGCGGCTTATGAGGCCCCGGTGTTGGCTTAACCGGTCCATACCAAGGATCACATCTATCCCCTTGGATTTCGGTACTACCGAGTCCGCTAGGAACTCTACCCCACTTAAAATAATCCTTACCGGGGCATCCCGGTTGACACTTAATGTCACCTCCGGTGTTCGAGTTATTAGGGGTGCTTTGAGTAGTACCGTGGATATGCTATGCTTTTCCACAAAGCTCGAGGATATGAATGAGTGTGATGCTCCCGAATCGAACGAGTATGGTAGCCAAAGCGAGGCGACCAGGAACTCACCGAGTACCACTCCTTGTGCTTCTTGTGCCTCCCGCGCATTGATGTGATTCACCCGGCGCGTCCATAGGACCGCCGGGGGCCGCCTCATCCGCCGGTTGCTGGTGTTGTTGCCGAAGTTGTTGTTGCCTGCGCACCGGCATGCGGTTGGCTCTCGACGCAAGTGGCCTTGGCCCGTTCACCGAGTTGGAGTAGGTGGTGGTGGGCGGCTTTTTAGCATAGGGGCGGTTGGCGATGAAGTGCCCCGTTTCCGGCAGTTGAAACACACTCGGGAGCCGTTGTTGTTGTTGTTGGTAGTGAGCCGGGGTGGTGTTGTTCCGTGGGGGCTTCACGGCATTACGGTTGTAGGAGGGCTTGAACCGGGCTGCGGGGGCTTGTAAGCTTGTGGCTTGGGTTTGGGTTCGCATGCGCATCGGAGCTTGGAACCCGGACGGGGGGTGTCCAAAGTTTCTCGGCCTCCGGGACCGCTCTTCTTCGCTCGGCCTTGTGCTCCATGAATTTGCGCTTGTTCTCTTTCTTTTCTTCGGCCCTTGCTCTCTCCGTGAGGATCGCCATGTTCATGAGGGTATTAAAGTCCGGGTAAATGCGAGGAGTCGGCGGTGTCCTCGGTCCGGAGTCGCCCCTTCTTGAACATCTCTTGCTTTTTGGAGTCTTTATCCACCTCCTCGGGGGCATAGCGTGCCGGCTCTATGAACCGGTACGTGTACTCCTCTACGGACATGTTGCCTTGGCGGAGTTCGCGGAACTCATCCGCCTTCCGCTTCGGGGTAGCCTCTCGGGATGTGGTAGCGGCGGAACTCCTCCACGAATTCATCCCATGTGATGGCGGAGGGATCCTTGGGCGCGCGGCGCGGTAATTCTCCCACCAAGCTAGGGCCGTCCCGGTGAGTTGGTGAGGCCGCCGAGAGAACCTTGTCATGGTCCTCGCAGTGGAGGGGCTCCAGTTCCCTCAGGATGGCTCTCAGCCAATCGTCAGCATCCAGAGGATTCACCGACCCGCTGAAGGTGGGCGGCTTAGTCCTGAGGAACTCGATCAGCTTCTCGTTCATGCTCATGGCACGGGGTCTTGGACGATTGATGGCATTGAAGATAGCCTCCATCAAGACCGTCTGGTTGGCCAAGACTTGAGCCAAGTCAATAGGAGGGGGTGGTGGTGGCGGGGACCACGTTCTCTCCTCCATCTTCATTTTGGTTAACTTCTTGTTCGGGGGAGACGCTCCCTCCGATCGGCTTGCGATCCCTCGCATCCGATCGGTGGGTCCCGACGGGCGCCGGAAACCATCTCGTAAAGAAGCGGGTTTCTAAGAGATCTAGTTTTATGTGATGTTTAAGTGGATTATAACGGATTTCTTTTGAAAAGGCAGGGTTTATTCTGCCGGTAAGCACACAACAAGCATACAGCAAACAAACAAGCACAAACAAGTTTTTATTACAAAACAGCGAGGAGGATACATCCCGACTACGCGGACACACTACACGACTAAAGACTAAGGGCGCGACTTGGACCGGTACGGCTTCATTCCCTGGGTCTTGGGGCATACTACTCACGAGGGGAGCTGTCCTCTGGGGTCGAGTGTTCTTCCAGCGGAATGAGCAACTCGTCATCGTTTCCGCCTTCGGGGTCTCCGTTTTCCGGGGCCGTCTTTGCGGCTTCGGTGGTAGCTGTTGGGGGTTCGGTGACCGTTGGTGGTGCTGGTGGGACTTCTATGGCTCCTCCCCATCCTACCGGGGGTGTTCCCGGCGGGACTTGAGGTTCTCCAATGGCGGAACGGGCGTTCCGCCATGGGTCCATTCTTGCATGCGTTGGTCCCGGATCCTTCGAGGCTTTCCGGGCAACGGCTTCACTGCTATGGCTCGCGGCGGTCCTTGCTTCGGCCTGAGCCACTCGGACTTGGTGCATCCGCACCGTGACTTCGGCCTTGCTCGGCCCGCCGATCCGTTCCCTCAAGTGTCCGGCCCGGTCATCAAAGAGCTTGTCCGGGGAGACAAGGTAGGCGACTACGTGGTATAGCAGGTCTTCTTGGTGGCGGCGTCGCTCCAAGTTCCTCATGCGGGCCTGCCAAACTGGGGTCCTGATGGCGGGAGGGAAGTACCTCATCGGTGTGGGGACGAGGTGCTCTTCGTAGATTCGGCACAGGTAGCGGAGGGCTTTTCTGAGGGCCAAGGGATAGGTGTCCCGATGTCGGAACCCTGTGGCGGTCACGCGCCACGGCTCGATGTTGGTGTGGCGGTTGCTTCTAGCGACGGAGAGGACCACTCTACAGCGAAGAGTGCCGAGTTGCTCGTACTCTCTCGCCGTAGTACCTAGGGCGCTCGGTGACACCGAGGCGCTCCAGGGAGTGGATGAGCGGGCGAGCAAAACCAGGCTCCTCCCCGGCACACGCCTTGGGTCCATCCATCTTCCGCCATCTGAAAACAAAGATAGGGTTGAACAGGTTGTGGTGGGGTACAAGAGATGGATAACTTTATTTAGTAGGAAGGTTGGGGTACATCCTTCGGGGTACACTTATTATTACTAGGACTCAGTCTCTAGCCTAAACCCTAGTCTTATCCTCATGGTGACTCTCCCTCTAGCTGGATACGGCGCTTCTTTGGTGGGAGATCTTGCTCCAGTATCTCATCTTCAGTCTGGGTCCCTTTGTCCCAGTGGGTTTCTTCGGGTTCTTCTTCATCCAAGTCGGCTTCTCTTCTTCGCCTTCTACGTTCCTTTTGGAGCTCATCCCAAAACTTCTCCGAACGCTCTTTTTCCCTGAGGTAGTCTTGCGCCATGTTGTGTCGTTCAACTTCTGCTATGGTTGTCTTTACCCTTTCTAGTTCTATTCTCCGTCTCGCTCTTTCCGCTCCGTCGATCCGTCGCTTCGCTTCTGTTGGGCTTGCTCCCGATAAAGGTGGTCTAGGCCTCGCGAGGTATATGGATAGGTGGGAGCTCGCCTCTTCTAAGTCTTCTTCCTCTCGTTCCAAACCTCGCATGCGATCAATCCACGAGCGTCCTCTTCCTCCGGAGGGTGGAAAGAATCCCATTGGAGTCCTTCGGAGGTGTTGTCTATAGACCACTCGTAGCCGACGCAGGCCTTCCGAGCGGCCTTGGGGTAGGTGTCGGCAAAGCGAAAACCGGTGGCGTTGACGAACCATGGCTCAATGTCGGGGTAAAGCGTGCTTCTCCCCACAAAGATCGGCGACTTACACCGAAGGGTGCCGAAGCGTTCGTACTCCCGGTAGACGAACTCTGGCGGATCCCTTACTCCTACGCGCTCTAGGCTGAGTAGTAACAAGTTAGGGAGGCCAGGCTGGACGGGGCAAATTCCACCGTTCCACTCGGGGTTAGGCATCTGGAAACAAGCAAGAATCAAGGTAAGGATTTGGGAAAAGGTGAGCTTAGCAAAGGAAAGGTTAGAGAGGGCCAGAGGAGGTCTCGTATCCTAGGGGTCATGTCCTACGGCCAACCTACGGCTGCGATACCACCCGAAGCGTCCCCTCATCGGAGGTGACTAAATGTGACACAAATACCGGTCCCGGGGAGGCCGGTAGCACATTTATTACAACGGGTGGAATCGTCTTTTACATTACGGTTACGGTAAAGGGCACGGTAGTGCCAACGCTACAATGAACAACACAAACGCTAGCGACCACACTACGATAGCAAAGGCTTCCATAGCCTCCTCGGAGTACCACACCATGGAAGCTTTAGGTAGGGCCCCGGTACACGAGCACGGTTGGGTGTAGGGCGGTGACCTACTCGACGTCTTCCGGGATGTAATCGGGATCCTCCTCGTAAAATAGTTAGTAAAACAAGGGTGAGCACATACGTACTCGGCAAATCCAACCCCACCCGCGGAGGGGCTTATAAAGCGAGAATCATGCATAGGGTATAACAAGGATCGGGTTAAGGTTCATTTAGCAAACTTACACATGCGGGGGTTCATTTCGAAAAGGTTTTCGCAAATCATTTTCATAACCCAAGTATCTCACTTGTTTTAAGCAAAACCACCGTGGACCCTACCGGACTTCCCGTCCGTCGTAGCCCGTGCACACGGCCACACACTTCACCCGGAAAACAACTCACGCCGAGAAGACATCCCATCCCAAACACTAGTTTTTGTGGCCACACCGTGACTCGTCCAATACCGTGGACACGGCTATTCGAATAGGTTTGACACTGCAGAGGTTGTACATCTTTACCCACAAGTAGGGTACCGTCACACGGACACCTCGGCGCGGTACGGATCCTATCAAAGCCATTACCCACCTTAGCTAACACTACGAGCCACCACGGAAGCACCCAAGGGGTTATCCCACATAACCAGGGCGTACCTCACACGAGTGTACCCCTACTCCTTGGTCTTCCGCTCGCTCACCCGCACACCCGGATGGCAAGTAGATTAACTAGTGGGGTTTATGCTAAGCCGTTGCCACATACAACGGTCGAGTGGTTGTACGATGATTTGGGTCAGGTGAGATGTCACGCAACCCGGTCCTTAACCGACAAGATGGACAACTCCCAACACGCTCAACCACACAGGTACGAGCTCACCCATACTCCTGACACACACGTCCATCCCGTCTACCCAGATCTGTACTCATTTTCCAAAAATATCCCATTCCCACTTTTAATGCACTCACACATTTTGAAAGCACTCACACATTTTTAAAGCACTCATTTAGGCCAAAATAAGGTTCAATCATAGCAATCATGGGTGGCTATCCTACCATGTTTTGCGGCAAAACAATATGCAATTTATAAAACGGGTATAAGGGTATATTTATAAAACTAGGACGAGAAGCATGCATCAAAGGGGGAGGTTGAACTTGCCGTCTTCGAAGTCTTCGGGGAGTGCCGGCTCGGCGTCCGGAACCTCGGGCACCTGCTCGCGAGTAGTCGGCTTCGGTCTCCGGCTCGGGGTACCTCACTCCTTCTACTTCGTTGGCTATGGCATACACACAAGCAAGCAAGCAATGTTAGCATACATGTTTCCGACCGAGCTCGGGGAGTGGGAAGTGAGCGGGGGAGGGTGTATATATATAGGTGCGATAGGGTTCGGGAAGGGCGTGTATGAGAAGGGGCTAGGTTAAGGGGTATAGATATCAAGGACCTTATTGGTAATTTCTATTAACGGTAAAAGGGTGTTTATGCTAATATACACTAAGTTAGGATTATTTTGTAATTTATTCTAGGGTTTAATAGTGTTTAACCTTTGATTAACCATTAACTCGGGGGCTTATTTGGAAATAATAGGGTAATAGGGTAGGAGGCTCGGTTTTTGAAGCAATAAGGGAAAACGGGGGGGGGTTCTTGGCAAAACGCCATCTTCTTCCCCCCTCCCCCCCCTTCGAATTAGACGCAGAGAACGGGGGGGAAGGGGGGCGGACCGTGCGGGGGCCGGCCGGTGGGGGGTGCTCGCCGGCGGCTCCGGCCACGGCGACGGCCGGGGATGGGGGGGAAAAGAGAGAGGAGGGCGAGGGGGAGTCTATTCCCGTGCTCACCTCGCGCTATTGTATACGGTGGAGGCGGCTCCGCGAGGAGGCAGTGGCGCGGCGGCGGTGCAAGGGGGGGCGGCGGGCCGTGGAGCTCGTGGGAGGGGAGGAGGTGGGCCGTGCGTCCGCCGTGTCGAGGTGCGGCGGTCGGGGAGCCGTCGGTCCCTTTTATAGGCGGCAAGAGGCGGTTCGGGAGGGGGATATTTTCTCCGGCGAGGTCGCCGGCGAGCTCGGGCGGCTTCGCGATGGCTCGGCCGGTCAACCTGAGCGAGGGGATTCGACCGGGGATTAGACCCGTCGTGCGGGGCGCGGGGCGGCTTCGCCGGCCGGTGGTGGAATGGACAGCTCGGTAGGGGATTAATGGCGGCGCGGCGGGTTGGCCGGAGGTGACAGCTCGGTCTGTCGCCGGCGCCAGGGAAAGGTCCCTTCGGCCGCTTGGGCGGTGAGGAGGAGAGGGGAAGACGGTGGCGTGTGCGGGTGGGCGGCGTGGTCGGCGTGCGGCCACGCGGGCCCGTGCCGCCGGCCCGGCCGTCAACGCGCGCGGCGCGGCCGACGTGAGGAGAGAGGAAGGGAGGAGGAGAAGGGGTCACCGCGCGCGGTGGCGGTCGCCGGCCGGCGCGGGCCCGGCGTGCGGCCGCCCCGGCCGGCCCTCGCGCCGTGGAGGAGGCGGGCCGGGGGTCAACGTGTGCCGGGGGCGGGGGGGTCGGGGTGCGGGGCGGCCGCGCGGGGGAGGGAGAAGGGGAAGGGAGAAAGAGAAGAGAGAAGAAGAAAGGAAGGGGGGGAAAAAAGAAAAGAGGAAAAAGGAAAAAGGGGAGAAAAAAGGAAGAAAGGAAAGAAAAAGGAGGAAAAGAAAAGAAAGATAGGGAGGAAATTGGGAAAAGATTTTAGGAAATTAGGAAAATTGTTAGAGAAATTAAGGGAGGGTTTTGTGGGGTTTTTCCGTCTTTCCGGGCGTAGGCGTGCTTTTCGGGACGGCGGTGATGGCGAGGCGGACCCGGCCGGCGGGACCGCGGCGTGCGCGGGATTCCGGCCGGTGGCCGACCGCGGCGTTGGGAAGGCGCGCGGGGGGTGCCGGCCGAGGTGCGGTGCCGGCGGGGATTCGCGGCACGCGCGTTGGGGAGAGACGGCGGCTAGGGTTTGAGTGGTAACCGAGCTCGGATCGGTTTTCGAAATTACGCGTGATTTAATAGGTGATTTATTTAGAGCTAAAAACGCGGGGCGTTACATCATCCTTGCTAAACCGCCGTTCGAAGAAGAGGGTACATGATGTCCGGGAAGATGGTGCTAGGCGTACGCAACCCCCGTCGATTGCCCGTGGAGTTTGGAGCCTTTGCTTCCCGAGATTCTCGTTGTAAATCTCTCGATAATCTCCTTTTCTTTACGTGATATTGTTTCTGTTATTCACTAATGATGTCACTATATGTATGGAACTAGATCCTGGCATACATATAGGTAGCACTTGGTTTGTTTTGGAAACCGGGTGTGACAGGAGTGGTATCGGAGCTATATCGACTGTAGGACGTAAGCCTAGATAGAAATGGTTTGTTCTTGAAGATCTGTTTTACTTCAAAAACAACTCTAGCCTTATCCTTGACATCGCTGATGAATATTCTCATTCTTTGATCTTTTTCTTCTCTCAATCTTTCCTGGTAACTTATCTTTTCTCCCTACTCCACTCCTTGCTTCTCAAGCATTATTACTTTGGATTCTCTCCCTTGACCTTTTAATCCAAAAGTGTCATCCTTGATTAAAAAATGTTAAAAAAATCGTTATTGTCTTACTTGAAGTTTCCTCAAGTAATCTAAAGAATGGAGCTATCACGACATCGCTTGAAGTCAACATCAGTGACCAAAGACGCCAGCATGTGCGAAGGAAGTTGAAGTCTAACATCTCACCCAAGATTAGGAGGATCCCTCTAACCGTAATAACAACGTGTAGCATCGTTCCCTTGATCATGTGCTGTCTGGTGAAGCTTCATGTTTGCTTGATGATGCTTGACTTTATGGCCTTGGTTGAGTTGGTTCTTTGTATTGATTGTTGGTGTATTGCGGGTCTTCTACCTGCAATGACATCAGTTGCCTAGTTGGGTTCTTCTTTTGTATCTCCCACCTCCTTGTTCTCCTCTTTCTATCTACTTAACCCTATGGAGGATGTTAGAAGATCAAAATTCTAGAACCAACACCAACATCAATAACGAGAGATCTACAAGCATATGCAAACATCAACACATGAAAAAAATTGAAGAAAAAGATGATCAATTTTCTTTTGTTACCCCCGCTAATCTCCTCTCTACCACAATTTGAGTACAATTACAACAAACAAGAAATGATGGATATGATATCAAGAATTTTGCCTGCTCTTCAATTTATTCTCGTTCTCTTCTAATCTTGATCTTTGTCCACTAATCAGATGGAAAAAAGAAACCAAGACAAAAGCAATGACAGCAATTACAACCCTGGATACGACCAATATATGTCCCTATATCTAAACCCGGAGGATACACATACAAAGTTCTGGAATACTGAGCCACCCAGTTTCTCTAACACTACGGAGCACCTAGAAGCTGAAGAATGGATCACGACAATCGAGAAGAAATTAGATATGGCACAATGCAATGATAGAGAAAAGGTTCTATATGCATCAGGATTACTTCTAGGAGAAGCTTTAGAATGGTGGCATTTCTACATATACAAACATGATCAACCACAGAGTATTGCTTGGAAGGAATTTAAGGATAACTTTATATCACATTTCATTCCTGTAAGTGTGATGAAGCTCAAAAGGAAGGAGTTCATTAGCTTGAAACAAGGGCAAATGACAGTGACTGAATACAAAGATAAATTTATCCGGCCTATCTATGTACGCACCAAGATCATCTGGAAGTGATAAAAAGAAACGAGAACATTTCATCAAAGGGCTGAATGAAGATCTTCAGAGTATACTAAGTTTACATGACTATTCCAGTTTGCAACATGTCATCAACAAAGCTATTGAGTTAGAAAGCAAACTACAAGAAATCATAAGTAAGAAAAGGAAAAGGAATTTTCTAGAGCAACGTGATAACAGTTCCCACCTTTACCATTTGTCCCAAGCACCAGAACATCCTGAAGATGAGTATGAAGATCCACCACGTAACCGTAGAAACCTTAAAGAAAGTGGAGCTTGTTTCTCTCGCAAAGATCATGGACATTTTATTAACAGGTGCCCTAAGAAACGTGCTGATCGATATGAAAAGAAGACTCAGCAGAGACATAATAAGCAAACCAATGCCGAAGAAGCATTTGGATCAAATGGAGAAGAATTTTAAAGGTTAAGCAAAGATTATGGAGTCAATCCAGCTCTATTCAAATCACTTTATCAAGACGTCAAGAAAATTCTACAAAGGCGAGCCAATGAAGCTGAGGAAGGAAATGGACAGTTACAAGTAAAGTTAGATTGAGTATCTTATGAGGTGTTATGCTTATTATGTGAGCTTTGAAGAATAAAGAGTGTGTTGAGGAGCTTATATAATGTCAAACAATCAGTAAGAAAGTTAATAAGTGTTGGATGGTAACCACCCGAACCTTTGTTTCTGCTAGCCTTTGCGAATCTCGGGACGAGATTCCTTTTAAGGGGGTAGATTTGTAACACCCCGAAATTTGAAAATTTCGGGATGTTAATAGGAAAAACAATTAATCAACGATTTTCTCATAATTTAAATTTTTCCCAACTATTATTTTCTTTATTGGAAACTTAGTATAGGAAAAATCAATTGATTGTTTTTCTAAATTAAACAAAATGAATGTGTGCGTGTTGCATTCATATTCGTTGCATAGTTTTTGGTTGATGTGTGTTGTAGTTTTCAACATAAAAAAGAATCAAAATTCAAGTCCATAAAACCACCCTCAAACTTTTTCTCTCAAACTCTCCCCCCCTTTTATCCCAAACCGCGGCTTCTCTTTTAGCCCGGGCCACCTTTCCCCTCTTTTTTTTCGGCCGTAACCGAGCGGGCCGCGAGCCCATCTCCGGCCCGGCCTATTTCACCCTCCTGCCGGCCCACCTTCTTCCCCTCTCTCTCGGCCCGCCGCGCCCGGGACCCACATGTTGGCACCTCCTTCAACCTCCGGCCCGCTCCTCTCCCCACCATGGCCAACCACACACCGCCGCCTCCCTGGCCTCCCAAGCTCATCCCCTCCCTCCAATGACCACAGCATTGAATGCCTAGTGGCGCACTCATGCCGTCGCGCCCCTTTCCCTTCTGGAGCCGCCGCACCCAAAGCTCCACCGAGCTTTAATGGCCGGCCGCCGCACCATCGAGCTCCACCGCCCTTGGTACCGCCTCGGCTCCTCCCCTCCGCCCCTATAAAACGCACACCGAGCCCTACTCCTCTCACACCACCTCCCCACCCTTTCCTTGCGCGCGCGCGGCAGCCGTAGCCGAGCCCGGCGCCGCCACCGCCGCCGGAGCGCCGCCGTCCCCGATCTCCTTCCTCCTCGTCTCTCTATCGCCGGTGAGCACCTCCTCGTGATCCCCACGCCTCCCTCTCTCGGTTTTCTACCTCACCTTCATTCTCATCCCACCGAAATGCCATCGATTTGGCCGGCCGGGAGCTGCGGTCCGCCGGCCATGGCGTTCGAAATAGACCGTGGTCCGCATCGTGACGGGGAAGATAAGGTATGGCCGATTTACCTTTTGGTCCTCGATGAATATCCAAATCAAAATCTTATAGCTTGTCTCTTGCAACTTTACCCATAACCCCCTAGAATTATCCCACTTTTCGCACATAAATCCCACCCCGGCTCTTTTACCTGCTAGCCCCTATCCTTTAATCTTTTCGCGAGAAACCTTGTTTTGTGTGTCTTGCGGATCTTCCAATCTAGCCCTTGCGATCTATAGTTAATAGTGTTTAAACCCTTGCAACCTTGTTTAGTGCGTAGATTTCACGTTTTAGCTCCGTTTTTAGCGTTTCAAATTGTGTTAGGTTCGTAATAACTCAAAGAACGTAATAGAGACAATGTTGAACCTGTTACTTACTTTATAATTTATTTAATATTTAAATATGATTAAATACTAATATATACATGCTTTTCAAATTAAAATTTGATTAGAGATCAACACATGTTTTTATAAGAAAGATAATTTGATTAATGTTTATTTAAACAATCTTTTCAATTAAAATCTAATTAGTGATATATCCTGGTTTTCATAATCAAACTTAAATTAATTAATATACATTCAATTTGCTTTCTAAATAAAAGTAACATAGGTCTATCCCGAGTTTTCAAAATTAAATATTAAATTGATTAATATGAACATAAATATGTTTCTAAATTATAAATTACTTAGTACAATTCGAAATGTAAAGATATTCGTTTAGATGCTTTACATGCTTCTTTTAAATTAAAATGTTTAATTTGCATAAAATAATACTTGAATATTTATAAATAAAATTGGAATAAGTTATACACCGTTCCTTTTATATAAATATAACTTGCTTAATTATCAAATAAGGTATTTCTCTGAAATAACCTATGCACATCTTTTTGAATTAAAATTTACCAAGCACATAGCCTTGTGTGATATAATCCAAATCTTACGATAGTTCCGAGTCTTTTGCGTTCGCGATCCTAGAACCAAACCTTGTCCTCTTTTAAAGCTTTTCATGCTTGGTGTATTATTCTTAGTTGTTCTTGTTTGTACGCTTCGCATGTTTGTGCTTGATGTTTGCTTCGAGTAGAAGATCGAGCCGTTGATTAAAAGTCCCGAAGATCAAAAGTACCAAAAGAGCAAGAGCGAGAAGAGCAAGAGTAGCTTTTTGTTGAGAAAGGCAAGTGACCCTAACCATCTTTCTACCTATGCTTTAATACAAGAACACCGTAAATTAATTGGAACATGGAGAACCACCCGGAAAACAAGTACAACCACAAGACATATGGCTCTGTCTTGGACAATTAATTAGGGAAGTCTTGTGTGGTTATTAGCCTTAGTAGCTTGGGGTACGGAGGAATGCTTTTATGACTCTTCTACTGCGGACGGAGTTTTGGAACGGAAGTGCTCTTCTAGGCTAACTCGGTCCGAGGGTAGAAGGAGGGAACGAAAGATAGCCTCTAGGACGTGCTATTATGGACTAATACACATGGGAGGACTCTTTGTAAAGGCCTCGTAGCGTCCCTATGCAATCACACCTCGGAAGTGTGGTATTGTGCCTACTTTTGCACAAAGCATGGTTGGGTTCAAAGTTCTTCGAACTTTTACGCGACTTGTGGTGAAAGTGTACAACTTCGCAAAGTGTAAAACTGTTATAACAGCCGTGCTCACGGTCAAGAGCGGCCTGGACCCTCACATGATTAATGAACTTGAAGATGGATTTAAAATTGATTTCCGGTTATTTTTGTGGCCTTGCTGAGTACCAACCATAAGTGTACTCATCCTTGCTAAACCGCTGTTCAGAAGAAGAGGGTACATGATGTCCAGAAGATGGTGCTAGGCGTACGCAACCCCCAGTCGATTGCCTGTGGAGTTTGGAGCCTTTGCTTCCCAGGATTCTGCTGTAAATCTCTGATAATCTCCTTTTCTTTACGTGATATTATTTCGTTATTCACTAATGATGTCACTATATGTATGGAACTAGATCCCGACATACATATAGCTAGCACTTGGTTTGTTTTGGAAACCGGGTGCGACATACTAAGACAAGTGTCAAGTCAGTCAGTCAGTACATGTGTTTTCAGTGTGCGATTCAGCTGGTTCAGAAACCTGCCCGTAACGATCGTCGTCTCGACCGACCCTCTTTGTTTGTAGGCCCAAGTGTTGGGGGGTTACCCGAAAAATTCGGTTGATTCCCCTAACACGAGAGAGAGAGTTCTTAGCACGTTCAAGCACAACGTTAGAGCACAGAGAGACTGTAATTCCCTCTACAGATTGCACAAGTTCCCAAAAGTCTGAGTCCGTTTACACGTGCCCTCGTGCCCCCTTTTATAGGGAGGTGAAGGGACTTTTACATACCAAAAACGCCCTTAGGCTCAGAGAATATTCCTAGTGTGAACACATACAAGAATGTCTTTTTCGTCTAACACATTTACAAATCTGCCACTAGTTCACACTCTAAACCCGGACTTTTTGGGACAACAACTTTGACTTTGCTTCTCCGTCGGTTCGTGAATGTTTTCACACGTGACTCCCGAACCGGGTCCTCGACGAGTTCCCGAATCGGCCTTCGCTTCTTCGTCGGTTCGTGCATGTCTTCGCGCGTGACTCCCGAACTGGGTCCCCGACAGATTCCCGAATCGGCCGTCCTCCGAAGTTCGCGCCATTGCCAGCTCGAGGTTCCGGGCTTCCGCATGTTCGCGACCCCATTTCTTCACTGAATCAAGATTCCCGAACTTCACGCATTCGTGAATTCGAGGCTTCACGGGTTCCAGGCTTCCGAAAATCGTGAGTTTCCTGTTCCTGAAAAACATGTCTCGAGAACTTTGTCAAACTTAGCATTTCGAGGGTGACGGGTTTCCCCGAATTTCCCAACACCAAATTTTCGGCCCAAGTAGAGGAGAGGGTTAGTAACTACAAAACGGGCTCCCTCCCGCTCCAATCTACCTGTTGGGCCAAAAGCCCAAAAGTTTACATTTGGCTGCTTTGTCTTGAGTGTTTTTTTTTTCCAGTGTCATGTGTGTTTCAGTTTCTGAACGGTCTTATTGCATGTCCTGTCCAGCGCCGTGCGAAAAATGCAGCATTGGAAGCGGAAGCTGCAAGCACTTTTTATTTGTTTTTGCGCTCGGATTCCTCCTAGTACGCGGTACGCCTAGCCGACTCGTCAGCATGTGCAGAAAGAAAGAAGGAAGGAAGAAAGCGATGGAAGCGCAAAGGCAGAAGCGTAGGCAGGCGACTGCTCATTTCTTTTATTTGTGACGCGAAAGCAGAATCGAATTCGTGTCCGCATGGCTGGCTGGAGATACGGGAGAATTGAACTGAAGCTACGATACCTCTCCTGGCATGGCATGGCGTTCCTGCACTGCATCTGCGTTGTCCACGTCTCTGCATGCATGAGCCCTCACGTCAAGAGAGACGAGAGAGAAACTTGCCACTGCCACTGCCACTGCCAGTGCCAAGATGCTGACCGGACGGCCTGCCCCGCCGTATGGTCACTGCTCGTCATATATGCATATGGCTAGCTCTTGGCGGGCATGCCTCTGGTACGGTACGGTACGGTGTAGTACACACACGGATACGGGAAATATATACTCCGTATATGCGTGTAAAAAGGTCTCAGTGCGTGTGTCCGGCCGTGTGCTTACGTAAAAATGGAAAGCAAGTGGCAGTTTATTTGGCAGCTATATTACTTCAATGCTTGTGAAAGAGAAATTGCTGAACGATGACTCATGACTGTGATATCTCGCGCTTTCTGCATTCTTATTTCACCTGCAATCGTGCTACTGCTGCTAGCTGCACAGTTTGATTAGTCGCGCTAGGAAGTTCCTGTTTATTATTCTACTGTGTTTTGGGGGCATTTAATTTGTATATTTGCCATATATATAGGGGAACACGTACATTGACAAAGATATATGTTGTACGACTGAACATTTATTCTAGACTACTACTACACCCTAAGCTTTTTTATATATAGGGCGTGCACGGCATTTTTTGATTAATACTCCATAACTGTTAACCTACAATTAAGTTGTTTTATTAGATACATATTGAGAAAAAAATCCAGCGAGCTTCCTCAAAGATTCCCAGGGAACATGCATGTAGCCCAATGCCCCAACAACACGTTTACAAATTAAAGGGAAGAACTAATATAGAACATAAATAGAAGAGAGAAAATATAAAAAAAAAATAACCTCCAGTTGAGTTGCCATCCTTGGAGCCATCATTATTGGATTCTTATTTGAAAAGAATTTTCACTCGATGTGTGGATTGATTTATATATAGTTGATCATGAGCTATATATATCGATCACATTGTAGAAACCGATGTCCAAAATGTATCATTGTAGGCGGCATCGAACTAAAACACACATTATTTCATTCCGAAATGGAATTGGAGCTAGCTAGTACCAGAATCAGAATGCATCGTCCCTTGAAAAAAGTTATATTATGGAGAGAGGAAAAAACTTCAAGGTCTGACAAAGCAAGCAAGTGACCATGTCATGCTCATGCGACGAGAAGACATCGATTTTTTGAAGAAGAGGATCAGAGCAAAACTACAAGAACAGATGGAATCCTAACAAGACAATGTGTTCAACACATATATAGCAAGAGAATCTTTAGGGATTTGGATGCGTTGGAAACACCATTCCGCTAGCTCTAGTGCGCACCAACAGATAGCTATGTCTCCAAAGGTGTAAGCATCTCGACACAAAAAATAATAGGCATGGTACACCATGAATATTGGGGAAGGAAGAAGTAAGCTAGCTTTGCTAGAGTTCATCAAAGGCTTCAAACAGAAAGGATGTCAGGGCGAGCTGATTGAATAGCAACAAGGTTACACAAACGTCAATGCATCGGTGTCAATGCCTGAACTAATATAAACTTATATATCCCACTAATGACTCTTCAGGGTTCTGACACACAAATATTAAAAGAGTTCAAAGAAATCAGCCTGCTTCAAGTACTAGATTATACTATACCGCCCTTCATGTTTCCAAGGAATGGACAAGATCCGCAAGCATCTCTGGCTATTACGTCCTGGAGGAGCTATTAACATCTCCGTAATTTAAAATTATTGCTTCGTAAAAATACAAGGTAGGAAATTAGATATATATGCATGACAAGCTCTTTGTAGATTGTGTTCTACAAATTCATAGGAGGAAATAGCACACGAGATTATCAGCAGCAGATTATAATAGGGGGGGACTCGTCAAATGGTTGTTTTATCTTAAGCAAGAACTAGTGTTACTCTAACACATCTTTGTTGATTTAATTTCACTGGTTCTCTAAGATGATGCAAGAAATTGTTTCACTAGCTGCTATAATGCAAGGAAATACATAAGATGTATATTCACATGAAGCTGAACCTATGACCGCAATTCAATGCAACATTTGGTGAGGAAGTATCCTTCTAGATCTGCTTGTGTTGAGTGTATTATACATGCATGCCGATGTTGATTTGTTTCCTAGCGGTTCCATGCATGGTTATTTGGTACTGAAAATTCCATTGCTCTACAGAGAGAACACAATAGAGAAATGGTTCCTAATTAATAATTAAGCTACAAGGACACAGAATAAAAACATATACTACTATCGTTATGTTCTTATTCATTTATGCTAAAGCCACATACATGAACTGGAGAAACATATGGTGATGTACATATAGAGCAGAAGGAAGTTCTAGAGTATATTAGAAGTAAACAATAAATTTCTAAACAAAGAAATTAAACAGTTGGGTAAATATTCAGATCTTTGTTGTATATATGAATGAAAAGAGAGATGAAAACTGAAGAAAACAAGGATTTAAACCTGAATTAATACACGCCTCCGACCATCAGATTAAGAGGAAGGATTTGTATGCATGTGATGGGAGGGATCGATTAGGGAAGAAGATGTATGTATGTATGTATATATGGCCTTTAACCAGGTGGTGATGATGGCAACTTTTTTTCCTCACCTCCTCTCTCCAGCAGTCATCACAGGCTAATTATTGGCAAGGAAAGAGAGGGAGAGAAGATACCCACACACGCACAAACACACACACATGAGCTACTACTACTAACCATGGGTATGTGTGCAACTGGCCACTGGTCAGTCATGCAGTCATGCCCACCCATCATTACACCAATCTGCAACTCATGCAGCCTCTTCTTCACCATGCCTCACCCAGCCGCAAGATCTAAATTTCTTTCAACCCATACGCCCAAGACAACTGCAGAGAGATGGGGGGAAACAAGTGCATAATATGTTTCTTCAGCAGATTAGCTAGCTTACTCAGTTCAGATTTGCCCGAGAAAACCGCAGAGATCGAGGGACACGACGAGCTCTGACGGAGGCAGCGCAGAGAGAGCATGGGGAGCCCTTCCTTTTGGGGGGAATGAAGCCTGGTCCGAGATCTACACCCAACTCTTCTCGTTCCTGCCCCCCATCTCCTCCATTGATAGATCGATCCCCGAGAAATTAAGGAGCAGGTCAGAGAAAGAGCGGCGCCCCCGAGCCAGACAACATTCCCCTCAAAGACGAAAAGGCTCCCTGGTAGCCCGGCCACTTTTCCTTGATCTCGATCTTCCACGGCTTCTTGATCCTACCTGTACTCTCACTACTCCATCACTTTTCTCTCAGCTTTTCTGGCCTTTTTTGGGTATGAGCGAGACGAAGGGAGAAGAGAAGGAAAGGAGTATGGAATGCATATATGGAGGAGAGTGATTCCAATGGGGAGCTGTCCCTGCAGTAGTACTGCGCTGTGCTGGACTGGGGGAGAGAGAAGGGGAGGAGGAGGGCTGGAGGGGGAGGCTGGGAGTTATGGTGGACCTCTGCCCACAAGAATTGCTACCTTCACCTACCCACCCCGGCCTACTCTCCCAGCCTTTTCCTTCATCTGCAGTGTGTGTGACAACCTAGATGTGCCAAACTTATTGTACTAGCAATACTACTCCATGTTTTTTGCTTTGGTACTGGTAGTTTAAGACCTGGATATTTGTGTGTGTGTAGAAATATGTTCATTTCCATTTATAATCTATACATTTCTATATATAAAAATATAGAACAGGCAAAAGGTCTACCGTACATTCGATACATTGATTGATACAGAAGGGAAATTTCTAGAGATAGCCCTAACAACCATACTGAACTATGATGATATTTATGTTACCTTAGTATTTTACCATGCTTTGCAAGAAAAAGAGATGAGTTACGAGTGAGTTAGTTATAAGAGAGCATTCTCATGCGCATGCACATATTATTGTCTTTGATGTTACTATTTTTTAGGGAAAAATGCTCCAAGCATTCTTTGTTAGCATTGGTTTGGATATATTTGTATGTGTACTGATTAATACCATACAATATTTTTCTCTCCCTCAAAACCCTTGTAATGAAAATTTGGAATAGATGCAATGGTGAACATGTTCAATTTTTTTTAGTTTAAAGGAGCACGATTATATAATAGGGTCTTTCAGTCATAAACTTTGTAGTTTGAGGGGGTTTTTTGTTCCCCAAAGAAGTTAGTGCAACTATTCAATCCTTTTAAAATTACACCCACAATATTCCCTAAATCTAAGTAATTTTGCAGTCGATCAAGTGCACTTACCACTGCCCTAGTTAGTCAAGATTCAAAAGGCCATTCTTTTGGTCTTGTTTAGATGGTCAAGTTTCTACGATTCACCCGTCACATCGAATGTTTTCATGCTAATTAGGAGTACTACATGTAGTTAATGACAAAACTCATTTCATAACCCCCGGATAAATTCTCGAGACGAATCTATTGAGCCTAATTAGGCCATAATTAGACAATATGTTGCTATAGTAAACATCTTCTAATGATGACTTAATTAGGTTTAATAGATTCGTCTCATGATTTCTAGTCCATCTATGCAATTAGTTTTATAATTAGACCATGTTTAGTCCTCCTAATTAGCATGTGTAATTTTATGTGACAGGAATCAGTAGGGGGGCCCTACCCCTATTTTTGTATATACATATTAAAAAATCATGTACATGTTACAAGGCCCAATATCCAAAATTAAAAGGAAAAAATTATAGGAGCTGTCTCAACCAAATGTGGACCTTCTCTCCTAGCTGCGGTTTAACTCTTAATAAAGTCACCGCATAATTCATCCCCCTAACAAAATGAGCTCTCCACTTGGAAAAAGAGAGAGGTCCAACATCAAAGATAATGTCATTCCTATGACAATGACCAACACCCCAGGATGAAAATCTCTTTGAAGATAGCCAAACCAAATCTTAGTCTTGCGAACCATCAACTGAAAATCAAGGGAAGTATCCCATTGAATCCCCAAGTAAGTCCAGCAAGCATCACTAAAGGGGGCAGCGCAAAAGAGATGCCAAAAGTCCTCTTTAGTATTTTCTATGCACATTGACGTAACATTTTCGATTTAGTTCCCAAAAGTTTTCCTAACTACTCGTCACTTCAACATTCAAACACTAATTAGGAGTATTAAATGTAGATTAATGACAAAACTCATTTCATAACCCCCTAAAAATGCGAGAAGATTCTGTGAGTCTAATTATGCTATGATTAGACAACGTCGTGCTACTGTAAACAATATCTAATGTTGAATTAATTAGGCTTAATGGACCCATCTCGCGATTTTCCGTCCATTCGTGTAATTAGTTTTATAATTAGACCATGTTTAGTCCTCCTAGACTTTGAAAGGGGCTCCAAAAAAATTTTGCCCAAAAAATTTGGCCAACTGAATGGGCTAGATTCAAAAGAAGGCCTACCATAAGATTCAAAAAGTGCACCACTATGCTACCACCACACCTTTTGTCAGCCTAGAAAAAAGGGCCTCCGGTGCTACTACTGCGTCTGCATCTTTTTTGCTCAAACACCCATGCTGCATATGCCCCACATGTCAGGCTCAAAGCGAGCAATTATCAAGCTGCAGGGGAAGGAACATGCACCCACGACACACGAAACGCCTTTCCCCTTCCTCTGATCCTTTTCACCATCCTTTCCTTCCTGTTGAGACACGAGCTTAAACGCGCATGCATGATTGAGAGATGGAGAGAGAAAGAGAGAGAGAGAGACAGTCGACGAGGGCTTCAAGTCGCGTGGGGGCCTGGCCGGCGCTCTGCTGGCCCTCTGCTGGTTGGCAAGAAGACATGACGGATCAGAGTTTCAGAGCAGGGTTACGATGGACGCCATGGCCATTGGTGTGCGTGGAATGATCCAGAGCTTGGAATCCATGGATCGGAGCTTGCACTGCTCCAGACTCTAGTCTGATCAGATGCAGCTAGCGCGCGGCGCAATGAGTCCCTTACGTGTGCGATGGGTTGGATGTGACCACGACGTAGTCCTCCCTGGCCCCGGCCGGGTACGCAAGTCCGCACGCATACGCCTCCACTGAAGCTCACCTCACCGGCCGGGCGCTCATCACCCTGATGAAGCTCTGACGCGCCGCGCGCTAGGGCTGCTAGCTGATGGCGCGCGAGCTGAGCTGCCGGCCTGCAGCTGCAGCCTCTGCACTGCTGCTTGTGCTTTATGGGCTTTGTGGCTGCCGAGAGTTGACGACTCTTTCCGGTGATCTTGTTGATCGACGACAGCCAAAAATGTTTCTGATCAATCTGAAAAAAAAAACAAACAGGAAATAGAGAGAGAGAGAGAGAGAGAGAGAGAGAGAGAGAGAGAGAGAGAGAGAGAGAGAGAGAGAGAGAGAGAGAGAGAGAGAGAGGATGCCAAAGCACCAAGCAACATTCAGCAAAGGACCAACTAACCAACCCAACTCGTCAACATTTGTTGCAATCAACAACAGGATTAGGATGTACGCTTGTAGCTTAAGAAAGTAAAGTTTGTAGGTTAATTATACGAGATAGTGAAACTGACATGATCAGGCCATAATGAGAGCTGCTAGCTGTGATATAGACATACTTTTTTATAGAATTGTTATCTGCACATGCTGTTAGTGTTTTCGGCTTCAGAACGAAAGATGGGAGGAGGCCCATACCGCATACCGGAGAGAAGGACTAATCGGTGTCATGTGGCCGAACAGACAGACTCTCTGTCTTGTCTAACGTTATAGTACGATCGCTCACGAGCCTGATAACCAAAGGAAAATTACATAGAATCCAGCCTAATGGTTTCTTTTTATGCTAGTTTTGTATTAAAAAAAAAACAAGCGTGATCGGTGCTAATAGTGTTCACATGTTATCAAAACCTTTTGAGAACGTAGTGGGGTCATGCACTTGTGCTGTCGCATTGTTGCCTGCCCATTTGTATACCCTTTACCCTCTTTCACTTCTTCTTCTTCTTCTTTTTTTCTTGCTACGATAAAGGGGGGAATCTTGAGATTCCCCCGACCTCTCTCACTTCTTTTGCAGAAGTTCAATTCGATTTTCATCTCAATCAGTTAGGCCGCATTTCTGTTCCTCTCTGTCCAATCAAGTATGTTATGTCTGCAGCTGAGCTTGAGCATATCTATCACATAGTTCAACGACCAATAAGGTGCGAGTTAGTGCTATTGAGTTGCATGCACCAACCAATTTAACCCAAAAGCTTAAGCTGGTATTGAAAGGTGGGCAATTCACTTATACTCCAACAAGTGCTTCATTGATGGCGGCATCGGACATTCCCCACAAAGCAACGCGCTCTATCATCCTACTGGTTCTCTGAGAGCTATGGTTCGAGAGGAACCACCCTGAGTTTTTAATCGGCATGAATCGTCGGTGCCGACCATCATGGTTAAGATCAAGAATGAATCATCGGCTTGGATAGCAGTAGGAGCGAAGGGTCTTACAAGTTACAGCCCTCACCGCGAGTGTGTAAATACTCACAGTTTTGTACTTTTTTTGCCAGGTTCTGCTCGCAATTCTCTTGTATATCAATGAAATAGGCACACTCCGTGCCCGTTCGTTTTAAAAAAAATTATCAGTAAGGTACCACGTCAAAAAATAAAGTTGGTTACTAGGTCAGTAGAATTTTAAGGGTTTTTTTTGCAATTTTTATGTGAGAACTTCAATAACACTCCTAATAGTGAAATGATGTTAAGGCTGTATATTATTTCCGTAATAATAAACTATAGAAACGAAACAATTAGTGGGACTCATTAAAACCATGCTAGCTAGTTGACCACAATACACGGACGATACAGTACTGTTTGCTATAGCCACGGCCAGTTGACAACTTGAAGCATGCATGTTTCTTGTACCATTATATATGTCCACGATAGTGAGAAAGCTCGTGTGTCCATATATATTTTCTTTGTTTGTTTTTTGATCGGTTTTCAAGAGCGGGTAAGGCCGTGGCCCGCCCTTGAAAACGAATTTGCAGGGCCCAGCGCCCAGCCCGACCCCACAAATGCACATTTTTAGTTGCGTCCCATCTTGCAAACCCCGTTTCGGCCGCCTCTGAAAACTGTTTCTGTGACAACGATAATAATTTGAATCGACCTCGTTTGTTTGAGAGTGTAAGGACCCGTTTGGACAAAGATCATGAGCGACTTCACGCGGTTAGCTTTCACAACTTCAATAGCCAAACGATCATCTCGCTGGCTTTCTTTGGCGAACTTTTCTTCGAAAACTCTCTCTCACGCGAGTTAAGCACGTGGTGAAGTTCGCAAAAACATAGCTTTCCCTCACGAAGTTGTTTTCCAAAAAATTTCTACTTGGTGGAATTTGTGCCAAACAGGACCGTATTATCTGCCACGTGCTCCATACCGATATATAGGAATACTAGGTCTATGCCCGTGCGTTGCTACGGGCAAAACAAATATGCAGTCTTATCATGTAATAAAAAAACTTAAAATGCTGAAATGATAACAAGAAGGTATGCATGATGCATTAGTGATTTTGTGGAGATGATCAAGGAATAAGATATGATTTATCTCTTCAAATTTCATTCCACTTCCACGTAACTTACAATGGATAGTTCTCTTTCATTATTTGTTACAATCGCCATATTACCATATATTGTACTATAGAGCAAGGACAATAATCTGAAGTATCATATGATTGATCTACACGCAAAGCTAGTGCCTAATTAATTGATACCATTGCATTCTTGCTAATAAGTTGTAAATTTCAGCCTATTTTCATTAGTGAATTCTGATTTTCAATCATGAACTGATATAACCCAATGGCATATCAACATTACAACCTCATGCCTCAGAGCACCTATTTAAGAGAGCTTTAAAGGCAGACCTAGGGTGAAATTTGAGTTAGGAAGGGGAACCTAGGGTGAAATTTTGATTGATTAACTTAGCTTGAAGATTTGGAGTGTGTGCACTCAGTTGAGCGTGGTCCATCCAAGTGCATTATTGTGTGGTTATGACACTTTCCGACTCTATATAAATCTCATTGATGCCTGAAATAGTCAACAACAAGGGCACTGCAGTAAGATTCTGAAGATAGATTGACCTGACCATACATCATTCGTAGTGCAAACTTCTTCAGATTACCACAGGCTACGGAAGATTAAAAAAAAGCTAAGCATAAGTGTCTCAGATTCCCTTCTCATTTTTTTCAGAAGTGGATTGTCTAATTCAAAAAACTGATAAATCTGGAATACAGAATGTTGACAACACCTGTCATAACTGAAAGAGGGGGTATATGCCATCACCGGCGTTCAACTTGGGCAACCTGCATGATGTATAGAGGATGAGAAGAAAAATGGTTGTAGAGGTGTCCGTCCGTGTTATCCCCTCAGTTGTGGTATGTTTGACTGCCACATGGTTGAAGTGTCATAGACAAATCAGAGATGCAGGCTTACTAAGATCATGATATTCATAATCAAATAATAAAACTTAGTTGCAATAATCAAATTTTTGTATAAGTAGAAGATCAGTTGCCTTGATTTGTGTAGCCAATTAGAAGATCTGCTTAACTCCATTCAGGGATGCTTGAAAGCACACAATCTTACCGTCGTTCCTCATCTGAACCAGAAGAACAGAGTTCGCCTCCATCCATGACCATGATTGTCGCGGCAGGACAGGACGCGTAGCAGCCCACGCCTCCGCCTGCACGCGCGCTCACAGGTCCACCTCCGCATTCGCTTGCGCAGCCCTCGGGCCCTCTCCCTCTCGGTCAGCTGCTCGAGGCTCCGCTTGAGTACTCATTTTCGACCTCACGCATCTTCCCTCTCCCCATGGCCATGGCGGCTGGGCCCCATGCCGGCGGCCACGGCTCCCCGCATAGTTGGCTCCACACACGCCTGGCCGCTCCCCACGCGGGCGGCCGGTGGATGCCTTCACTGCCGACTGCGTCCCAGCTCCCTCTACAGCACGGCCAACACGCCCGCCGCCTCCCGTCCCCCGTCGCCCAACGCCGGCCGACCGTGTAAAGTCCGCTCGCGCGCGAGATCTCCATCCACATGCTCGACGACGACTGCGAGCTGCCCCGCCGGACGGCGTCCCCATCCATCCCTTGCCCGGCGCCACACCTCCTCCACCCCCCCGCGCCAAGGTGGAGGCCACTCGCGATTCACCCCAGAGGCGCGTGCTTCCTTCCCACCGGTGGCCTCCCCGGGGTCTTGTCCTACCCGCGGCGGCTGTCCGGCCTCCCCCCTACGGTGGCCTCCCCGGAGCCCCATCCTCCTCCCGAAGCTGCGGCTTGCCCGCTTGATTGCCGATGACCTAGCGGCCGCCAGGCAGTTGGGTGGGGGCGACATGTTCCTGGGGACTGAGACTCTGTGGGATAGGCCGATTGGGGAGGAGGTGCCGGGTGCGGCGCAGGGAGGAAGATGGAAGAGGAGGGAGCGGATGATGGGCCCACCTGTCGGCGCCCAATAAATGGGGAGGCAGGCTCGCGGGGGGAGTCGGCGTGGTTCTGCCGGCAGAACACGCCGAGGGCAGAACCACAAAGTGTGGCGACGTTGCCCTTACAGTTTTTTAGAGGTAGAGATAATAATAGGAGCTTCTGTTCAGAAGGTGGCTTTGCATTATATTGTCCTTAAAAAAGAACGATGGAATGATGGGCGCAGAGAATTAGAGAAACGCTGAAAAAACGCTGCACCAAGCCTCATCTGCCAGACGCATGCAGACATGCAGTAGTCAAGGTAGCTAAGCTACTTTTGATCGTGCAGTACGTACCCTTTTTTTTGACACGAAAGAAATTAAAGTGTGTGGTCTCACGGCATTCGTCGATGGATCAACTCTAACACGACCAAATTTCAATCGTGCCGACTGGCGACTGCATTGCCGACACACCGTACACCAAACACGCGAGGGGGGGAACTGGCCGGTGTGTGAGTCGGTGTACGTGAGGGAGGGATTTCTCATTTCTATGGTGATTTTTGACTTCTGACTTGAGCTATTCATCAGCACTCTTTGGATTTTTTAGAAATTGGATTAGAAGAAGAACCCGGCCTCTACATGGAATTCCATGGGGAATGTATGCAGCCCAAAACAATGTCCATACAAAATATAATAGTACTCAGACTGCCACCACGCAACACGCCAATAGGTCTACTAGACGACATAAACCAGACCGATAAAGATCAGATGCAACACATGTGCTACCACACACAACCAGCGGTAAGCGACGGCTAATTAGTAATCCTTCTCAACGAATTCCAGCCAAACTTGTTGAAGATTTCTAATGTCGTCGTCTCCAAACAGTGACCCCCAAACAGCAAGCACCTCCGATCTTCTTCCTTGGTCAGAATCGACCAACTCCTGATCCTGAAAGCACCTTTAAAAATTACCTGCAGAATCATTCCTGCTAAGCCATATAGCCCAGCAAACTGCCGCTACCCCGAGCAACACATGATTTCTCTGGTTAGCATTAAAGCTTTTAATCCATGTCCCAAAAACATCGCTTATACTTCTTGGTTTTTTAATATCAAAAGTTATACTAATTGTGCCCCAAACTTGCATAGCAATCGGGCAATCAAAAAAGAGATGTTGAATTGTTTCATATTGACCACACACACAACACTCTGTGCCCCCTTTCCAATTCCTCTTAGCCAAATTATCTTTAGTGAGAACCACCCCTTTTCTTAAATACCACAGGAAAATCTTAATTTTTAAAGGTACCTTAACTTTCCAAGAAGAAATATCAAAGGGACCCCCCTCCCTTGTCATAATATCATTGTACATAGCTCGCACGGAGAAAGTCTTGCTTCTATTCCAAACAAAAGTGTCTTTTCGCCAACTAACTTTAACCATTCAACCCAATTCTCTCCTACAACCACCCGCCTAAAAGAAATATTAAGTGGCACCGTGCTTAAAACTTGAGCCACTGTAACATTCTTTTTCCTAGAAATGTTATACAAGCTTGGGAAACTCTTCATCAGCGGTTCATTACCAACCCAAAGATCCTCCCAAGATCTAGTCTGGGTGCCATCTTGACCATAAACCGACCCTTTTCAAAAAACTTACTCTTAACATCCATCAACCCAGACCAAAATTGAGAGTCCCCCCTTTTCTTTTCTACTTGTGCAAGCGTTTTGTTTTTTTAGTATTTCTTCTTTAGAATTTCTTGCCATATGCCATCCTCATTTAACAGTTTAAACAACCATTTGCTAAACAGACACTTATTCTGTACCTCCAAATCGATTATACCAAGGCCCCCTACACTCTTGGGCATACGTAACATACTCCATTTAGCCAGTCTATATTTTTTCTTATGCTCATCACATTGCCAGAAGAAACAAGATATATAATAGTCAAGCTTTTCCAACACACCTTTCGGTAATTTGAAGGACATCATGAACATAGGCAAGCTCGAAAGCACCGAGTTAATAAGCACAAGCCTCCCTCCCGAGGAGAGAAACTTGCCCTTTCAACTACTCATTTTTTTCTGAGATCTCTCTTCAACTACATTCCAATCTTTATTTAAAAGCTTGCGATAGCTCATCGGGATGCCTAAGTACCTAAAAGGAATTTCCCCTTTCTTACAACCAAACAGGTCCACGTAATCGGCAATTCTATCTCTTGTTTCTCCAAAACCAAACAACTCGCTCTTATGGAAATTAATCTTCAGACCAAAAAGCTTTTCAAAGGTGCATAGCACGAGCTTCAAGTTCCTGGCTTCGACCAAATCATCCTCCAGAAAAAGGATTGTATCATATGCATACTGCAGTATGGAGAGGCCGCCATCAACTAAGTGAGAAACCAAACCATCAAACAAATCCTGCATTTCAGATCTCTCAATCAACACTGCCAACATGCGTGCCACCATGTTAAACAAGACGGGTGAAAGGGGGTCACCCTGCCTCAAACCCTTCTTAGTTTGAAAAAAAGTGGCCAGTCTCGTCATTAACCTTAACACTAACGTTGCCACCAGAAATAATGCTTTCCATCCACTAGCACCACTTACTAGAGAACCCCTTCATCCTTAACACTTGCTGCAAGAAAACCCAGTTTATTTTATCGCATGCCTTCTCAAAGTCAAGCTTTAAGATAATCCCCTTTTGCTTCTTCCTCCGCAACTCATGCAGAGTCTCATATAGGACCACCACCCCCTCTAAAATATTACGCCTCGGCAAGAAAGTCGATTGTGATGGACCAATCACTTTGCTAGCTACTAGTGAAAGTCCGTTTCCCATAACTTTTGTAAAAATCTTAAATCTAACATTGAGCATGCAAATAGGGCGATATTGCTAATTTTTTGTGACTTCCTGTGCCTTAGGCAACAAAGTTATGGTTCCAAAGTTTAGGCAAAACAAGGGGAGGCTACCACTGTGAAAGTCTCTAGATTGAGTTCGGCTGCCAAAGAGTTTCAGAAATCATACTATGCCAAAAGTAACTGAATAAAAGCTCCCAGCTATATATGCCAAAAAGTAGAAAGGTTTTATTAATCTGGTTGCAAGAAACGCAACCAAACTATATATTAGCACTTGAACAGAAATTTAACAATTCAGTACGCTTCGATTAGGCAGAATACCCTGACAAAATTAAGGGCACTAGCAGTCTTGCAGAGAAGGCTAATGTTCAGAAACATTTCCAGACTCTGAATTTGTCACGCCTCGTCCTTGCACATCCTGCTCCCAGCTGTCTTGCTACCAGTGCTTGTCCAAGTGCTGGTGAAAGTGAAACACAAACACAAACACTACTAGTTTCTCTACAAAATACTGACAATCTGGTGGCAAATATTAGAAACAGAAACAAACTATACAACACATGATGCATATTGTATTTTACAGAAAAACGAAAACACACCAGCTAATCCAGCCACCAATATCTTCCATTTTTTATCAAACTGCAATAACGAATTGAATAACTTTTTTAGCACAACGAATTCAATAACTGTGCAGTGTGCAGTGATCGAGTGGAAGTGTCCTGCAAGACTGCAACTGCAAGGGGTGTGAAATGGGCCTTAACCGTAAGGTTGTCAGGCCTTTGAGGCCCATTCGGCGAAAGCCATGTTGTCTTCTAAGCTGGGTTGGGCCTTGGACTGCAGATGCATTGTGGGATTTTTTTAAAAAAATTATTCATTTTGGAGAAATATACTATCGTTTCAAAATTTAGTAAATCTGACCATCAACCGTCGTGGCGCACGAAGATTGCAAGACAAACAGCTGTGGGCCACGGCGGTTGCAGGTGCTGGGCGGCGGCAGGCAGCGGCTATGCAACCCGCCTAACCGCCGTGGGCCACGACGGTTGGTTTTTTAATTTAGTAGATGATAAAACACACACTTTTGCAATGGCATGTAGGACGCTTCTACTACCCTAACAAAGCTCCTTACGTAGTCCTAACATGTCTTAGGCAATTGAGAAATTTGATTACAACATGCCTAATTAATCTAGTTGTACGAGAACTGCCCAGAGAGTATAGAGACGCCAGAGTGTTGCGCCGGCATGTAGTAGTACCCAGGTGGGGGTGGAGGTGAAGGTGAAGGGGACCAATCTTTCCGGGGGAGCTGATCTTCTTGTGGCATTCGCAAGTGCAGGTCGAACATTTGCAGCATCGACCGTCTCCTGCGCTAGACGTGGATCTGGGGAAGCAGTGCCTCTGACAACTCTTGCTTCAGGTTGTAGATGTCGACGTCCTCAAGGTAGTCGATGTACTCTTGATAGGGGTGAATAGCTGGTGGATCCACCCATTGCGAGAAATCACGGTTCTCTGCTTGGGTGAAGATGATGAACCAAAGAAAGATGATGAACCAATTTTATGGAAATTTCTTACCATGCATATGGGCGGTGCCAGAAGCGACGACTGGAGTTGTTCCATTCCTTGTAGACTTGCATCACACAAAACTCATTGTGTGAACATCGATGCCACAACACCGTTAGCTTGGGTGCGTATCTTCTTACTTCATGCATCGAACTGAAGTCACTCTTGTCATTCAGTGAAAAATTAGCTTTGAAATCTGGAGGTTGCTGATTCCACAACTCATGACCAAAATTGTGTTCATCTCCACTCCAAGAAGTCAATGTTGAATGTTGTGAGAAGAAGGCAACAGAGTGAATGGTGGTACATATAGGCAGAAAAAGGGTGGTGGGCCGTTCGATTTGTGGGAAGGGAAACATGCAGTGACTCAGAGAAAACACACCCTAATACTAGGGTACTGTCGCATTGTGGGCCAGTCGATCCGTGGGAGGGGAACGTGTCAGTGACTCGGAGGAAACACATCGACTCTGCATATGGCAGTCACTCTAACGAAACACACATAACGGAGAAAACACACTCTAATGCAGTTCGATTAAAGTTTTTAAGGATACAAACTGAGAACCCTAGTTGACGATGTCATGAAATCTGGAATTATTTGATACAGTCCGACAAATACTCTAGGTCTACCGAGCACAAGGAGAGTATTTCCCCTTCCGGATGGCATCCGGCCCAACTTCCTTGGCCCGGCGAGCCCCCTCCCTCTTCCTCTCTATATGCTTCTGAAGAGTATCTTGGCCCCCTAAGTGGGTTTTGGTGATTTAATGACACACACCTAAGTAGCTAATGATTTATCTAGTCCATGAGCAGGTATTAAAATTATGTATGGCATCAAGTGCAGTTCGTTGACTATGCAAAAAGAAAGTGGTGCCATAAAGGATTCCTAAGAAGGCTTATTTATTTTACACTTTTGACTTTGAGTCCTAGGAATGTCGTACTATCAAGAGGGACAGGAATTGTGTCTTCCAAGAGCCGAACAGGTGCTCTAGTTGCTAAAACAAAACCTATGAGAGACACCTTCGCACCAAAACGTTCACGGGGATCTTTTCTTGGGTGCTGACCTTGGAAGGCCGTGTCGGGCATACTCCCCGGGTACTAATGCAAGGAAGGAGGAAGAGTAGAAGACGGACTCCTACTAGAATTCCCCCGTACTCCTACTAGGACTCGCTCCGTGTAATCCTACTAGGACTCCTGCCTTGTAACCGACTAGGAACCCGCCCCTAGACTATATAAAGGAGGGCGGGTACCTAGGAGGACATCCCCAATCCCTCCGGGGACAACCCAACACCAAGCGCGGGGCGCCATACTTGATCCCCCAAACGGGACGTAGGGTTCGCCACCTTGGCAACCCGAACCGTATAAATCTTGTGTCCCGTGTCCTTGCGCATACCTTCGAGTTCTCGGTCTCCCGATCACGATCCCCACCGCACAATCTACTACCTCGGGTACCCCCTTGGTAGGTTTGCCGGTCTAAAACACCGAACGGTACCGACACGCCGGGTAGGGGTGATCATCACCACTCGGACGAATTCGAAGGACCTTAATCATCAAGATCAATGCGCTCGACGACACCGACGGTCACATGGACAACTATTCGACGACCGGCAACTCGCGAGCTCGGCGAAACTTTACACGGAATCGATTTCGTGTCACCCGATCAAGTTTGCTCTACGTCGACCTCGTCGTGCGCCGCGACTACTTGTCTCCGGCCGCACGTGCTCATCGTCGACTTCTCCGCCTCGCGGCCGGCTCGTCGTCGACCTCGCCGTGCGCGCGACTACTCGTCTCCCGGCCGCATGTGCTCTACGTCAACCACGCGGGTGCACCGCGACTACTCGTCTCCGGCCGCACGCGCTCGCATCAACCTTGCGCGTGCACCGCGACTACTCATCACCGGCCGCACGGGCTCTACCTCACCAACGCCGTGCACCATGACTACTTGTCTCCGGGCCGCACGCGCTCTCGTCAACCTTGCCGTGCGCCGCGACTACTCGTCGCCGGTCGCACGGGGCTGCGCCGACCTACTTCGCCTCCGTCGCGCGTCGGGGTGCCTCGGCACGTCGCGCGGCTCGTCACGCGGCTTGTCGCGCCGCTCGTCGTCGACTACTCGCCTCGACCGGGCTCGTCATCGACTACTTCGTCTTCGCCGCGCGTCGGGTGCCTCGGCACGTCGCGCGGCTCGTCACGCGGCTCGTCACGCCGCTCGTCGTCGACTACTCGTCGTCGACTACTTCTCCTTCGTCACGTGTCCGGGTTCTTCGGCACGTCGCGCGGCTCGTCACGCGGCTCGCGCGCCGCTCGTCGACTACTCGCCTCGCCCGGGCTCGTTGTCGACTACTTCGTCTTCGCCGCGCGTCGGGGTGCCTCGGCACGTCGCGCGGCTCGTCACGCGACTTGTCGCGCCGCTCGTCGTCGACTACTCGTCGTCGACTACTTCGACTACGCCGCGCGTCCGGGGTGCCTCGGCACGTCGCGCGGCTCATCATGCGGCTCGTCGCGCCGCTCGTCGTCGACTACTCCACCTCGCGCGGGCTCATCGTCGACTCGCCGACTACGCGCGCGTCGGGTGCCTCGGCACGTCGCGCGGCTCATCATGCGGCTCGTCGCGCCGCTTGTCGTCGACTACTCCGCCTCGCGCGGGGATCATCGTCGACTCTCCGACTACGCCGCGCGTCCGGGGTGCCTCGGCACGTCGCGCGGCTCATCATGCGGCTCGTCGCGCCGCTCGTCGTCGACTACTCCGGGCTCGTCGTCGACTCTCCGACTACGCGCGCGTCCCGGGGTGCCTCGGCACGTCGCGCGGCTCATCATGCGGCTCGTCGCGCGCTCGTCGTCGACTACTCCGGGCTCGTCGTCGACTCGCCGACTACGCGCGCGCGTCGGGGTGCCTCGGCACGTCGCGCGGCTCATCATGCGGCTCATCGCGCCGCTCGTCGCCGACTACTCGGTCTCGTCGTCGACTACTTCGTCTTCGCCGCGCGTCCGGGGTGCCTCGGCACGTCGCGCGGCTCGGGTCACGCGGCTTGTCGCGCCGCTCGTCGTCGACTACTCGTCGTCGACTACTTCGCCTTCGTCACGCGTCCGGGTGCTTCGGCACATCGCGCGGCTCGTCACGCGGCTCGCGGCGCGCGCTCGTCGACTACTCCCGCCTCGCCTAGGCTCGTCGTCGACTACTTCGTCTGCGCGCGCGTCCCGGGGTGCCTCGGCACGTCGCGCGCGCTCGTCACGCGGCTTGTCGCGCGCTCGTCGTCGACTACTTCGTCTCGCGCGCGCGCGTCCGGGTGCCTCGGCACGTCGCGCGGCTCGTCACGCGTCTCGCCACGCCGCTCGTCGACTACTCCGCCTCGCCCGGGCTCGTCGTCGACTACTTCGTCTTCGCCGCGCATCCGGGTGCCTCGGCACGTCGCGCGGCTCGTCACGCGGCTTGTCGCGCCGCTCGTCGTCGACCACTCGTCGTCGACTACTTCGTCTCCGCCGCGCGTCGGGGTGCCTCGGCACGTCGCGCGGCTCATCATGCGGCTCGTCGCGCGCGCTCGTCGCCGACTACTCCGGTCTCGTCGTTGACTACTTCATCTCCGCGCGCGTCCGGGGTGCCTCGGCACGTCGCGCGGCTCGTCCCCGGCTTGTCGCGCCGCTCGTCGTCGACTACTCCGCCTCGCGCGCGAGCTCATCGTCGACTACTTCGACTACGCCGCGCGTCCGGTGCCTCGACACGTCGCGCGGCTCATCATGCGGCTCGTCGCGCCGCTCGTCGTCGACTACTCCGATCTCGTCATCGACTACTTCGTCTCCGCCGCGCGTCCGGTGCCTCGGCACGTCGCGCGGCTCGTCCGCGGCTTGTCGCGCGCGCTCGTCGTCGGCCCTGCTCGTCGTCGACTACTTCGTCTCCGCCGCGCGTCCGGGTGCCTCGGCACGTCGCGCGGCTCGTCCGCGGCTTGTCGCGCGCGCTCGTCGTCGACTACTACGCCTCACGCGGGCTCATCGTCGACTACTCCGCCTACGGCGCGCGCGTCCGGGTGCCTCGGCACGTCGCGCGGCCCGTCACACGGCTCATCATCGACTACTCCGTGCGCGCGACTTCATCTTGCGGCCACACCGGCTTTACTTCGGCCACACCGTACGTGGTGACTACTTGTCTCGCGGCAACATCGTCTCTACGCCGAGTACGCCGCGCGCCGCCACGACGTCATCTTCCCCGGTCGCATCGCGTCGACCATTCATCTCGACTAGTTTTCCAAACTAGTCGAGAACGCGATCACGCCCCCAACAACTAGTCGGGATCAACTCGACTAGTCGACTTCAACAACAACCATCGCGGCTCCATCGCCGATCGCCACGGCTTCATCTACAAGTCCGCCTGGCGGCAACAGCTAAGTCATTTATCTAAATGATTCTTGTTTTCTTGGCTTGTTCTCCTCATCATGTAGGACTACTTGCCGACTACTCATTTGTGTATGCTTCTCGGCGGGTTTTCACGGGAGCTACACTCTGCTGACTACTCTTGGGGCATATCAATCAAGTCGCCGCGAGTCTACTTCATCAACTCGGGGGCTATCCCTAGGAGGCAGTTTCTAAAGTCCGCTACGCGCGGCAATCTAAAGTCGACTTCTAAAGTCGCATTCTAAAGTCCGCTCCGTGCGGCATCTTAAAGTCGACTGCGGTCGCATCTTCGCACGCTTCGGTGGCATACTACGTGTGTAAGCTTCGATGGAACCTAGGCGCAAGCGGCCCTCGGGTCTGCGGCGACGATGGAACCTAGGCGCACATGGTCTTCATGCTGCGTACCATGGGTCCAAGTGCCCTAAGTACTCGCGCTCCATACCTTGGGTGCGAAATCCATGGCCGGGTACGCAAGTCGACTCGGTCGCACCTTCAAGTCCACTACGGTGGCACCCGTACCTTGGGTGCGAAATCCATGGCCTAGGCACACAAGCCGACTCCGGTCGCACCATCAAGCCCGCTGCGGCGGCAGCCGTACCTTGGGTGCCGAAATCCATGGCTCGGTACTTAAGCCCACTCGGTGGCACAAGTCGACGCTAACGGTCGCATCCAAGCCCACTCTGGGTGGCACAAGCCCGTTCCGGCGGCAGCGTACCTTGGGTCCGAAATCCATGGCTCGGTACTTAAGCCCACTCCGGTGGCACAAGCGCGAGCTCCGGTCGCAATCTTACGCCCGCTCCGGCGGCAAAACTACTCGTTTTCTACGATTTTTCATTCGCTTTGGCTTTCGGAAAGTGCTTTTCGTTTTTTGCATCTTAAGTCCACCCGCGTGGCACAAAGTCGACTTCTTCGGTCGCATCTCAAAAGTCCGTTCGCGCGGCATTCTAAAGTCGACTTCTAAAGTCGCATATCAAAAGTTCGCTCGCGCGGCATCCTAAAGTCGACTTCTAAAGTCGCATATCAAAGTCCGCTCGCGCGGCAACTAAAGTTGACTTCGGTTTTCAAGTCGCAACTCAAAGTCCACCCGCATGGCACAAAGTCGACTTCGGTTTTTAAGTTGCATCTCAAAGTCCGCTCCGCGCGGCACAAAGTCGACTTCGGTTTTTAAGTCGCATTCTAAAGTCCGCTCTGCTTAGGCATCTAAAGTCGACTTCGGTCGCAACTAAAGTCCGCTGCGACGGCACGGCTACTTCTCAAGCTCCACGGCTCGACGCCATATCGCTACTTGGAATCTCTCCCGGCTCGGGGGCTACTTGAAGATAACTTCGGAGCATGCTTCGCTCGCTCTCAAGCTCGGGGGCTCCTCACCAATCACTACTCGACGTGGCTCATACGGCTCTCTTATCTCGGGGGCTACACGTCGCAAGAGTACTCGGATGATGGCCTCGCGAACAACGAAGACCCTTGGATTGATTACCTAATCATTTCAAGGCTCGGGCTGCTATGCTACACCCATCATTCAAAAATTTTCAAAGCGATGAGGGTGGACCACCTTCCGGCCTCGCGGCAATTCAAGTACCGTTGAAGACTTCTCCGAGCGAGTACTCGAGGACGATCAAGAACTACTCGAAGAGGCTTCAAGACTACTTGAACTACTTCTCTCAACTCCAACGTGCTCGGGGGCTTGTCGGGCATACACCCCGGGTACTCATGGAAGGAAGGAGGAAGAGTAGAAGACGGACTCCTACTAGAATTCCCCTGTACTCCTACTAGGACTCGCTCTGTGTAATCCTACTAGGACTCCTGCCTTGTAACCGACTAGGAACCCGCTCCCCTGAACTATATAAAGGAGGGTCGGGTACCTAGGAGGACATCCCCAATCCCTCCGGGGACAACCCAACACCAAGCGCAGGGCGCCATACTTGATCCCCAAACAGGACGTAGGGTTCGCCACCTTGGCAGCCCGAACCTGTATAAATCTTGTGTCCCGTGTCCTTGCGCATACCTTCGAGTTCTCGGTCTCCCGATCACGATCCTCACCGCACAATCTACTACCTCGGGTACCCCCTTGGTAGGTTTGCCGGTCTAAAACACCGATACCGACACGCCGGGTGGGGGTGATCATCACCACCGGACGAATTCGAAGGACCTTAATCATCAAGATCAATCTGCTCGACGACGCTGACAGAAACATGGACAACTATTCGACGACCAGCAACTCGCAGGCTCAGCGAAACTCTACACGGAATCGATTTCGTGTCACCCGATCAAGTTTGCTCTACGTCAACCTCGCCGTGCGCCGTGACTACTTGTCTCCGGCCGCACGTGCTCATCGTCGACTTCTCCGCCTCGCGCTGGCTCGTCGTCGACCTCGCCGTGCGCCGCGACTACTCATCTCCGGCCGCACGTGCTCTACGTCAACCACGCCGTGCACCGCGACTACTCGTCCCCGGCCGCACGCGCTGCGCATCAACCTTGCCGTGCACCGCGACTACTCATCACCGGCCGCACGGGCTCTACCTCACCAACGCCGTGCACCATGACTACTTGTCTCCGGTGCGCACGCGCTCTCCGTCAACCTTGCCGTGCGCGCGACTACTCGTCGCCGGTCGCATGGCCGGCCGGGCCGGCGACCTACTTCGCCTCCGTCGCGCGTCCGGTGCCTCGGCACGTCGCGCGGCTCGTCACGCGGCTTGTCGCGCCGCTCGTCGTCGACTACTCGCCTCGACCGGGCTCGTCATCGACTACTTCGTCTTCGCCACGCGTCGGGTGCCTCGGCACGTCGCGCGGCTCGTCACGCGGCTCGTCACGCCGCTCGTCGTCGACTACTCGTCGTCGACTACTTCTCCTTCGTCACGTGTCGGGTTCTTCGGCACGTCGCGCGCTCGTCACGCGGCTCGCCGCGCCGCTCGTCGACTACTCGCCTCGCCCGAGCTCGTCGTCGACTACTTCGTCTTCGCCGCGCGTCGGGGTGCCTCGGCACGTCGCGCGGCTCGTCCACGCGACTTGTCGCGCCGCTCGTCGTCGACTACTCGTCGTCGACTACTTCGACTACGCCGCGCGTCCCGGGTGCCTCGGCACGTCGCGCGGCTCATCATGCGGCTCGTCGCGCGCTCGTCGTCGACTACTCCGCCTCGCGCAGGCTCATCGTCGACTACTTCGACTACGCCGCGCGTCCGGGGTGCCTCGGCACGTCGCGCGGCTCATCATGCGGCTCGTCGCGCCGCTTGTCGTCGACTACTCCGCCTCGCGCGGGATCATCGTCGACTCTCCGACTACGCCGCGCGTCCCCGGGGTGCCTCGGCACGTCGCGCGGCTCATCATGCGGCTCGTCGCGCCGCTCGTCGTCGACTACTCCGGGCTCGTCGTCGACTACTTCGACTACGCCGCGCGTCGGGGTGCCTCGGCACGTCGCGCGGCTCATCATGCGGCTCGTCGCGCCGCTCGTCGTCGACTACTCCCGGGCTCGTCGTCGACTACTTCGACTACGCCCGCGCGTCGGGGTGCCCTCGGCACGTCGCGCGGCTCATCATGCGGCTCATCGCGCCGCTCGTCGCCGACTACTCCGGTCTCGTCGTCGACTACTTCGTCTTCGCCGCGCGTCGCCGGGTGCCTCGGCACGTCGCGCGGCTCGTCACGCGGCTTGTCGCGCCGCTCGTCGTCGACTACTCGTCGTCGACTACTTCGCCTTCGTCACGCGTCCGGGGTGCTTCGGCACATCGCGCGGCTCGTCACGCGGCTCGCCGCCGCGCTCGTCGACTGCTCCGCCTCGCCTGAGGCTCGTCGTCGACTCGCACTTCGTCTGCGCGCGCGCGTCCGGGGTGCCTCGGCACGTCGCGCGGCTCGTCACGCGGCTTGTCGCGCGCGCTCGTCGTCGACTACTTCGTCTCGCGCGCGCGTCGGGGTGCCTCGGCACGTCGAGGCGGCTCGTCACGCGTCTCGCCACGCCGCTCGTCGACTACTCCGCCTCGCCCGGGCTCGTCGTCGACTACTTCGTCTTCGCCGCGCATCCGGGTGCCTCGGCACGTCGCGCGGCTCGTCCGCGGCTTGTCGCGGCGCTCGTCGTCGACCACTCGTCGTCGACTACTTCGTCTCCCGCGCGCGCGCGTCCGGGGTGCCTCGGCACGTCGCGCGGCTCATCATGCGGCTCGTCGCGCGCGCTCGTCGCCGACTACCCGGTCTCGTCGTTGACTACTTCATCTCCGCCGCGCGTCCGGGGTGCCTCGGCACGTCGCGCGGCTCGTCCCCCCGGCTTGTCGCGCGCGCTCGTCGTCGACTACTCCGCCTCGCGCGAGGCTCATCGTCGACTACTTCGACTACGCCGCGCGTCCGGGTGCCTCGACACGTCGCGCGGCTCATCATGCGGCTCGTCGCGCCGCTCGTCGTCGACTACTCCGATCTCGTCATCGACTACTTCGTCTCCGCGCGCGCGTCGGGGTGCCTCGGCACGTCGCGCGGCTCGTCCCCGCGGCTTGTCGCGCCGCTCGTCGTCGGCCCGCTCGTCGTCGACTACTTCGTCTCCGCGCGCGTCCGGGGTGCCTCGGCACGTCGCGCGGCTCGTCCCCGCGGCTTGTCGCGCCGCTCTTCGTCGACTACTACGCCTCACGCGGGCTCATCGTCGACTACTCCGCCTACGCGCGCGCGTCGGGTGCCTCGGCACGTCGCGCGGCCGTCACACGGCTCATCATCGACTACTCGCGTGCGCCGCGACTTCATCTTGCGGCCACACCGGCTTTCCTGGGCGGCCACACCGTACGTGGTGACTACTTGTCTCGCGGCAACACTGTCTCTACTTCGAGTACGCCGCGCGCCGCCACGACGTCATCTTCCCCGGTCGCATCGCGTCGACCATTCATCTCGACTAGTTTTCCAAACTAGTCGAGAGCGGCGGTCACGCCCCCAACAACTAGTCGGGATCAACTGCGACTAGTCGACTTCAACAACAACCATCGCGGCTCCATCGCCGATCGCCACGGCTTCATCTACAAGTCCGCTGGCGGCTTGTGGCTAAGTCATTTATCTAAATGATTCTTGTTTTCTTGGCTTGTTCTCCTCATCATGTAGGACTACTTGCGACTACTCATTTGTGTATGCTTCTCGGCGGGTTTTCACGGGAGCTACACTCGCCGACTACTCTTGGGGCATATCAATCAAGTCGCCGCGAGTCTACTTCATCAACTCGGGGGGCTATCCCTAGGAGGCGGTTTCTAAAGTCCGCTACGCGCGGCAATCTAAAGTCGACTTCTAAAGTCGCATTCTAAAGTCCGCTCGGTGCGGCATCTTAAAGTCGACTGCGGTCGCATCTTCGCGCTTCGGTGGCATACTACGTGTGTAAGCTTCGATGGAACCTAGGTAAGCGGCCCTCGGGTCCCGGCGACGATGGAACCTAGGCGCACATGGTCTTCATGCTCTCGTACCATGGGTCCAAGTGCCCTAAGTACTCGCGCTCCGTACCTTGGGTGCGAAATCCATGGCCCGGTACGCAAGTCGACTCCGGTCGCACCTTCAAGTCCACTACGGTGGCACCCGTACCTTGGGTGCGAAATCCATGGCCTAGGCACACAAGCCGACTCCGGTCGCACCATCAAGCCCGCTGCGGCGGCAAGCGCGCCTTGGGTGCCGAAATCCATGGCTCGGGTACTTAAGCCCACTCCGGTGGCACAAGTCGACGCTAACGGTCGCATCCAAGCCCACTCCCGTGGCACAAGCCCGTTCGGCGGCAAGCGTACCTTGGGTCCGAAATCCATGGCTCGGGTACTTAAGCCCACCCGGTGGCACAAGCCGAGCTCGGTCGCAATCTTACGCCGCTCCCGGCGGCAAAACTACTCGTTTTCTGCGATTTTTCATTCGCTTTGGCTTTCGGAAAAGTGCTTTTCGTTTTTTGCATCTTAAGTCCACCCCGCGTGGCACAAAGTCGACTTCTTCGGTCGCATCTCAAAGTCCGTTCGCGCGGCATTCTAAAGTCGACTTCTAAAGTCGCATATCAAAGTTCGCTCCGCGCGGCATCCTAAAGTCGACTTCTAAAGTCGCATATCAAAAGTCCGCTCGCGCGGCAACTAAAGTTGACTTCGGTTTTCAAGTCGCAACTCAAAGTCCACCCCGCATGGCACAAAGTCGACTTCGGTTTTTAAGTTGCATCTCAAAGTCCGCTCCGCGCGGCACAAAGTCGACTTCGGTTTTAAGTCGCATTCTAAAGTCCGCTACTGTAGGCATCTAAAGTCGACTTCGGTCGCAACTAAAGTCCGCTCCGACGGCACGGCTACTTCTCAAGCTCCACGGCTCGACGCCAAAAGCGCTACTTGGAATCTCTCCGGCTCGGGGGCTACTTGAAGATAACTTCGGCATGCTTCGCTCGCTCTCAAGCTCGGGGGCTCCTCACCAATCACTACTCGACGTGGCTCATACGGCTCTCTTATCTCGGGGGCTACACGCCGCAAGAGTACTCGGATGATGGCCTCGCGAACACCGAAGACCCTTGGATTGATTACCTAATCATTTCAAGGCTCGGGGCTGCTATGCTACACCCATCATTCAAAAATTTTCAAAGCGATGAAAGTGGACCACCTTCCGGCCTCGCGGCGGTTCAAGTGCCGTTGAAGACTTCTCCGAGCGGTACTCGAGGACGATCAAGAACTACTCGAAGAGGCTTCAAGACTACTTGAACTACTTCTCTCAACTCCAATGTGCTCGGGGGCTTGTCGGGCATACTCCCCGGTACTCATGCAAGGAAGGAGGAAGAGTAGAAGACGGACTCCTACTAGAATTCCCCCTGTACTCCTACTAGGACTCGCTCGTGTAATCCTAATAGGACTCTGCCTTGTAACCGACTAGGAACCCGCTCCCCTGAACTATATAAAGGAGGGTCGGGTACCTAGGAGGACATCCCCAATCCCTCCGGGGACAACCCAACACCAAGCGCAGGGTGCCATACTTGATCCCCAAACAAGACGTAGGGTTCGCCACCTTGGCAGTCCGAACCTGTATAAATCTTGTGTCCCGTGTCCTTGCGCATACCTTCGAGTTCTCGGTCTCCCGATCACGATCCTCACCGCACAATCTACTACCTCGGGTATCCCCTTGGTAGGTTTGCCGGTCTAAAACACCGACACCGACACGCCGAGGTAGGGGTGATCATCACCACCGGACGAATTCGAAGGACCTTAATCATCAAGATCAATGCGCTCGACGACAACGACGGTCACATGGACAACTATTCGACGACCAGCAACTCGCAGGCTCAGCGAAACTCTACACGGAATCGATTTCGTGTCACCCGATCAAGTTTGCTCTACGTCGACCTCGCCGGTGCGCCGCGACTACTTGTCTCCGGCCGCACGTGCTCATCGTCGACTTCTCCGCCTCGCGCTGGCTCGTCGTCGACCTCGCCGTGCGCCGCGACTACTCGTCTCCCGCCGCACGTGCTCTACGTCAACCACGCGGGTGCACCGCGACTACTCGTCTCCGTGCACGCGCGCGCGCATCAACCTTGCCGTGCACCGCGACTACTCATCACCCCGTGGCGCACGGGCTCTACCTCACCAACGCCGTGCACCATGACTACTTGTCTCCGTGCCGCACGCGCTCTCGTCAACCTTGCGGTGCGCGCGCGACTACTCGTCGCCGGTCGCGTGCAGAGGCCGCGGCGACCTACTTCGCCTCCGTCGCGCGTCGGGTGCCTCGGCACGTCGCGCGGCTCGTCACGCGGCTTGTCGCGCGCTCGTCGTCGACTTCTCCGCCTCGACCGGGGCTCGTCATCGACTACTTCGTCTTCGCCGCGCGTCGGGGTGCCTCGGCACGTCGCGCGGCTCGTCACGCGGCTCGTCACACCGCTCGTCGTCGACTACTTCTCCTTCGTCACGTGTCGGGTTCTTCGGCACGTCGCGCGGCTCGTCACGCGGCTCGCCGCGCCGCTCGTCGACTACTCGCCTCGCCCCGGGCTCGTCGTCGACTACTTCGTCTTCGCGCGCGCGTCGGGGTGCCTCGGCACGTCGCGCGGCTCGTCACGCGACTTGTCGCGCCGCTCGTCGTCGACTACTCGTCGTCGACTACTTCGACTACGCGCGCGTCGGGGTGCCTCGGCCGTCGCGCGGCTCATCATGCGGCTCGTCGCGCCGCTCGTCGTCGACTACTCGCCTCGCGCGGGCTCACCGTCGACTACCCCGACTCGCGCGCGTCCCGGGTGCCTCGGCACGTCGCGCGGCTCATCATGCGGCTCGTCGCGCGCTTGTCGTCGACTACTCCGCCTCGCGCGGGGATCATCGTCGACTACTTCGACTACGCCGCGCGTGCGGGGTGCCTCGGCACGTCGCGCGGCTCATCATGCGGCTCGTCGCGCCGCTCGTCGTCGACTACTCCCGGGCTCGTCGTCGACTACTTCGACTACGCCGCGCGTCGGGGTGCCTCGGCACGTCGCGCGGCTCATCATGCGGCTCGTCGCGCCGCTCGTCGTCGACTACTCCGGGCTCGTCGTCGACTACTTCGACTACGGCCGCGCGTCCCGGGGTGCCTCGGCACGTCGCGCGGCTCATCATGCGGCTCATCGCGCGCTCGTCGCCGACTACTCCGGTCTCGTCGTCGACTACTTCGTCTTCGCCGCGCGTCGGGTGCCCTCGGCACGTCGCGCGGCTCGTCCACGCGGCTTGTCGCGGCCGCTCGTCGTCGACTACTCGTCGTCGACTACTTGTCGCCTTCGTCACGCGTCCGGTGCTTCGGCACATCGCGCGGCTCGTCACGCGGCTCGCCGCGCCGCTCGTCGACTACTCGCCTCGCCCTAGGCTCGTCGTCGACTACTTCGTCCGCGCCGCGCGTCCGGGGGTGCCTCGGCACGTCGCGCGGCTCGTCCACGCGGCTTGTCGCGCCGCTCGTCGTCGACTACTTCGTCTCCGCCGCGCGTCCGGGTGCCTCGGCACGTCGCGCGGCTCGTCACGCGTCTCGCCACGCCGCTCGTCGACTACTCCCGCCTCGCCCGGGCTCGTCGTCGACTACTTCGTCTTCGCCGCGCATCCGGGTGCCTCGGCACGTCGCGCGGCTCGTCCACGCGGCTTGTCGCGCCGCTCGTCGTCGACCACTCGTCGTCGACTACTTCGTCTCCGCCGCGCGTCCGGGGTGCCTCGGCACGTCGCGCGGCTCATCATGCGGCTCGTCGCGCCGCTCGTCGCCGACTACTCGGTCTCGTCGTTGACTACTTCATCTCCGCCGCGCGTCCGGGGTGCCTCGGCACGCTCGCGCGGCTCGTCCCCCGGCTTGTCGCGCCGCTCGTCGTCGACTACTCCGCCTCGCGCGAGCTCATCGTCGACTACTTCGACTACGCCGCGCGTCCCGGTGCCTCGACACGTCGCGCGGCTCATCATGCGGCTCGTCGCGCGCGCTCGTCGTCGACTACTCCGATCTCGTCATCGACTACTTCGTCTCGCGCCGCGCGTCGCGGTGCCTCGGCACGTCGCGCGGCTCGTCCCGCGGCTTGTCGCGCCGCTCGTCGTCGAGCGCTCGTCGTCGACTACTTCGTCTCCGCCGCGCGTCCGGGTGCCTCGGCACGTCGCGCGGCTCGTCCGCGGCTTGTCGCGCCGCTCGTCGTCGACTACTACGCCTCACGCGAGCTCATCGTCGACTACTCCGCCTACGCCGCGCGTCCGGGTGCCTCGGCACGTCGCGCGGCCCGTCACACGGCTCATCATCGACTACTCCGTGCGCCGCGACTTCATCTTGCGGCCACACCGGCTTTACTTCGCCCACACCGTACGTGGTGACTACTTGTCTCGCGGCAACACCGTCTCTACTTCGAGTACGCCGCGCGCGCCACGACGTCATCTTCCCCGGTCGCATCGCGTCGACCATTCATCTCGACTAGTTTTCCAAACTAGTCGAGAACGGCGATCACGCCCCCCAACAACTAGTCGGGATCAACTCGACTAGTCGACTTCAACAACAACCATCGCGGCTCCATCGCCGATCGCCACGGCTTCATCTACAAGTGCTGCGCTAGCGGCCATTCTAAGTCATTTATCTAAATGATTACTGTTTTCTTGGCTTGTTCTCCTCATCATGTAGGACTACTTGCCGACTACTCATTTGTGTATGCTTCTCGGCGGGTTTTCACGGGAGCTACACTCTGCTGACTACTCTTGGGGCATATCAATCAAGTCGCCGCGAGTCTACTTCATCAACTCGGGGGCTATCCCTAGGAGGCAGTTTCTAAAGTCCGCTACGCGCGGCAATCTAAAGTCGACTTCTAAAGTCGCATTCTAAAGTCCGCTCCGTGCGGCATCTTAAAGTCGACTCCGGTCGCATCTTCAGTGGCATACTACGTGTGTAAGCTTCAATGGAACCTAGGCGTAAGCGGCCCTCGGGTCTGGCGACGATGGAACCTAGCCGCACATGGTCTTCATGCTCGTACCATGGGTCCAAGTGCCCTAAGTACTCGCGCTCCGTACCTTGGGTCCGAAATCCATGGCCCGGTACGCAAGTCGACTCCGGTCGCACCTTCAAGTCCACTACGGTGGCACCCGTACCTTGGGTCCGAAATCCATGGCCTAGGCACACAAGCCGACTCCGGTCGCACCATCAAGCCCGCTGCGGCGGCAAGCGTACCTTGGGTCCGAAATCCATGGCTCGGTACTTAAGCCCACTCCGGTGGCACAAGTCGACGCTAATGGTCGCATCCAAGCCCACTCGGTGGCACAAGCCCGTTCGGCGGCAAGCGTACCTTGGGTCCGAAATCCATGGCTCGGTACTTAAGCCCACTCCGTGGCACAAGCCGACTCCGGTCGCAATCTTACGCCCGCTCCGCGGCAAAACTACTCGTTTTCTACGATTTTTCATTCGCTTTGGCTTTCCGGAAAGTGCTTTTCGTTTTTTGCATCTTAAGTCCACCCCGCGTGGCACAAAGTCGACTTCTTCGGTCGCATCTCAAAGTCCGTTCGCGCGGCATTCTAAAGTCGACTTCTAAAGTCGCATATCAAAGGATTCGCTCCGCGCGGCATCCTAAAGTCGACTTCTAAAGTCGCATATCAAAGTCCGCTCCGCGCGGCAACTAAAGTTGACTTCGGTTTTCAAGTCGCAACTCAAAGTCCACCCCGCATGGCACAAAGTCGACTTCGGTTTTCAAGTCGCATCTCAAAGTCCGCTCCGCGCGGCACAAAGTCGACTTCGGTTTTTAAGTCGCATTCTAAAGTCCGCTCTGCCGGCATCTAAAGTCGACTTCGGTCGCAACTAAAGTCCGCTCTGACGGCACGGCTACTTCTCAAGCTCCACGGCTCGACACCAAACTGCTACTTGGAATCTCTCCAGCTCGGGGGCTACTCGAAGATAACTTCAGCATGCTTCGCTCGCTCTCAAGCTCGGGGGCTCCTCACCAATCACTACTCGACGTGGCTCATACGGCTCTCTTATCTCGGGGGCTACACGTCGCAAGAGTACTCGGATGATGGCCTCGCGAACACCGAAGACCCTTGGATTGATTACCTAATCATTTCAAGGCTCGGGGGGTCGCTATGCTACACCCATCATTCAAAAATTTTCAAAAGCGATGAGCTGGACCACCTTCCGGCCTCGCGGCGGTTCAAGTACCGTTGAAGACTTCTCCGAGCGGTACTCGAGGACGATCAAGAACTACTCGAAGAGGCTTCAAGACTACTCGAACTACTTCTCTCGACTCCAATGTGCTCGGGGGCTTGTCGGGCATACTCCCCGGGTACTCATGCAAGGAAGGAGGAAGAGTAGAAGACGGACTCCTACTAGAATTCCCCTGTACTCCTACTAGGACTCGCTCTGTGTAATCCTACTAGGACTCCTGCCTTGTAACCGACTAGGAACCCGCCCCCTGGACTATATAAAGGAGGGTCGGGTACCTAGGAGGACATCCCAATCCCTCGGGGGACAACCCAACACCAAGCGCAGGGTGCCATACTTGATCCCCCAAACGGGACGTAGGGTTCGCCACCTTGGCAACCCGAACCTGTATAAATCTTGTGTCCCGTGTCCTTGCGCATACCTTCGAGTTCTCGGTCTCCCGATCACGATCCCCACCGCACAATCTACTACCTCGGGTACCCCCTTGGTAGGTTTGCCGGTCTAAAACACCGACAGGCCGGAGTATCCGGGTTTATCCCGGAGTCTCCGGACTTCCTGGAGTTTCCGGGTTTACCCCGGATACTCCGAGTCTTAAAGCCTCAACGGCTATATTCTGGGTGAGGGGGTATAAAAGCCCCCTCCACCCCTTCATTTACTCTTCTCTCCTACTATTTCGACCTGCATACTTCAGACCTCATTTACTCCCTCCTTTACTCCCTTTGGCTCAAGTTTGGTGAAGTTTGTTGTGGGGATTTAAGAGGGTTTGAGAGAAAGAGCTTGGAGAGTGCTAGTGAGCTGATTTCCCATCTCTAGAGCACCTCGTTCTTCGCTTGGTTGGCAAAATTCGTGTTTGTTACTCTTGGAGCTTTGAGCTCCTAGCCGGCTAGGCGTTGCCTTGGAGCATCCAAGGATTGTGGCTGCCCAAGGAAGTTTGTATCACCCCGACTTTGAGTAAGTAACTCTAGCTTGATCTTTGTGGTCGCTAGAGGGAGGAAAGTGACCTCGGTGTAAACGTCCACCCTTTGTGGCTACCTCAACGGAGACGTAGACCTCAAGGTGTGAGGTTGAACACCGGTAAAAAAATCCTTGTGTCTCTTGTGCTTGTTCATCTTGTTGTACGCTTGTTTCTATCTTGAGCACATATCTAGGGTTTGGTGCCGATCTACTTCGTGGTGAGGTTCCTACAAGATTGGAGTGGATAAACGGGCTTGTCTCATCTCGGTGCATAACCTATTTTCATAGATTTACATTTGAGCAAGTTTAATTTACGTCGAATTTGATTCCTCCACGACGGGCGGAATATCCGAACATTTTCCCGGATTCTCCGAATTTCCGGAGTATCCGGAAAAATATCCGGAAACTCCGAACCCCGTATTTGACACTGCGAAAAAGTTGTGTTTTTTCGGGTTCGACTACTCACCCCCCCTCTAGTCGACATCTTGATCCTTTTAAATGGTATTTGAGCCAAGTGCTCCACATTTGAAGCTTAACCGCTTGGAGTTAAGAAGATGTCGAATCCAAGTGATCAAGCCCCACCTCTCGCCGAAGGTGATCCCGTCAACAATGTTGTTGGCACACCTCTCGTTCTACCTCAAGGAGGCAACACCCATGGCGCAAGCACGAGTCATCAAGCACATGTACATGGTGATGAGTCCTCCGATAGTGAGGATGAAGAGTTCGATGATGCAAGGTCCAACCGCTCCGCTCGACGACAATCAAGGGACTATACTCGAACCTCTTTCGATTATTCTCGCTTATCCTTTAACCATCCATCGGGTTCTAGCCACATTGGGAAGATACCCCAATTTGATGGAACTGGCTATTCCAAGTGGAAGAACTCGATGGAGGAGTATTTGATGGCAGTGAATCCCGCACTTTGGACTATTGTGAACAGGGGTATTACCTTTCCTAGTGGTGATGCGACGCTAACTCAAGATCAAGCAAATGAGATACAAAGAAACTATCAAGCCATACGCATCATCAAGAGTTCACTCACGTCCGAAGAATATGACAAGGTGGATGGATTGAAGTCCGCTAAGGAAGTGTGGGACACATTGTTCATCAACCATGAAGGGACAAAGCAAGTAAGAGAAGGAAGGATTCGAGCCTTGGAAAGTGAGCTCAATCGGTTTGTCATCAAAGATGATGAGTCCCCTCAAGACATGTACAACCATTTGAACAAGATCATCAACAAAATAAAATCTCTTGGAAGTACAAGATGGGGAAGAAGAGAAGTGGTTGACAAGATTCTCTCTGCTTACATGGCAATGAATGTTCAACTCCCAACTCTCATAAGGGAGAAGAGAGGCTTCAACAAGTTCACTATGGCGGATGTGATCGGAAGAATGGAAGAACACCTCATCACCATCAAGGAGTCCAAGCTTTCGCAAGAAATGTTAAAGATGCATGAACAACTTGAGAAGAACAAGGGAGTGGCCCTCAAGACATCTAGCAAGGAGCAAAGGTCAAGCTCATCGACTTCAAAGATCGTGGTCGAGGAAGATAGTGATGAAGATAGTGACATGAACATGACTCCCGAGCAAATGGCTCTCTTTGTGAGGAAGTTCAACAAAATGTTCAAAAAGAGTGGCTTCTTCAACAAGAACAAGGACAAGGACAAGATCAAGACGAAGAGGACTTCCAAGAGACCATGCTTTGGGTGGGGCAAGGAGGGTCATTTCATTGCGGAATGCCCCAATATAAAAGTAAGGAGAAGAGACACCAACAAGTTTGACAAGAACAAGAAGAAGGAAGTTGGTGAAGCTCATTTGGGTGAAGAGTGGGATTCAAATGATGATAGCTCGACTCCGACATTGAAGCCGGTCTTGCTACCATATCTATTGGGGAACCAATCAACAAGTCATCACTCTTTGAAGATCTCACCGATGACGAAGATGACTTCACCCACACTTGCCTCATGGCTAGGGGCTCTAAGGTAGACATTTCCACCCCGCCCCTAGATGATGATAGTGAAAGTGATTTTGATTTTGAAAAAATGATAACTAGCTTTGGTAAAAAGGCAACAAAGAAAATCATGTTTTTAATGAAAGAAATTGAGAATAGAGATGGGACTCTAGAGGTGCAAGAAGAACTCTTTAGACTTGAGCGGGAGAAAACCATTGCCCTTGAGAATGCCCTTGTAATTGAAAAGAAGGGTTTCAAGGTGCAAGAGGACTCGCTCAAGGAAAAGAAGATAGAAATTCTTAGCCTCAAGAAATCCCTAGCTAAATATGAGTTGAGAGTGGATGAATTAACTAGGGAATCTTTCCTAGCTAAGGATGCTTGCAAGAAACTTGAGGGTGAAAAGCTTGAACTTCAAAAGAGCTTTGATAGCTTAAAGACTAGTCACATACATTAGAAGTTCAACTTGACAACCTCAAGAACAATGCTACAACTTCATCTAATGATGCTTCCTCTAACTCTCAAACATCAACAAGCAACGGTTGTTCTAGATGTTATAAAATTGATATAAATGCTTGTGCTACTAACGTTGCCGAGATGAATGCCATGAAGAAAGAAATTGCTAGGTTGTGAAACTCTCCGATGGTTGAGAAGAAGAAAGAACCCAAGAGAGGTGAGTTTGAAAACCACACCAAAGGCTTTGGGTCAAGCTACATGAAGAAGTTTGTCTTTGTGGATGGGAAGGGGCTTGGTAAGCAAGAACAAGGTACAAAAGACCCCATCCCATTCATCAAGAACCAAGGGTATGGGAACAAGAAATATGGTGCACGGCATGAAGCAAATGGGTGTCAAGAACTATGACAACCAAGTTAGATACAACACTCCTATCAAGTTCAAGAGCACCCAAGCTACGACACAAGCACCACAATCAAAGGCAAACAAGTCGAGCAAGAAGCCCAAACCACATGCATCACAAGATAGCTTTTATGCCGATTATGTGTTGACTTGGAACCACAAGGGTAAGGTGGTTGACAAGTATGTGGGACCCTGCACAAAAGGGACAATGATCAAAAGGAATGTGTGGGTGCCCAAGATACTTATGACTAACACTCTAGGACCCAAATCCACCTGGGTACCTAAAACACAAGCATAATTTGTTTTGTAGGCATACTCCTCCGGTGGAACAAAATGGGTGATTGATAGTGGATGCACAAATCATATGACCAGGGAGAAGAAAATGTTTACATCTTGTGATATGATTGAAAATCCTACGGAAAGAATTGCCTTTGGAGGCAATGGTGGAGGAACGGTTGTTGGTCTAGGTAAAATCACTATCTCAATCAATCATTCAATTTCGATGTTTATTTGGTTGAATCTTTGGACTACAACTTGTTGTCGGTTTCACAACTTTGTGAGATGGGCTACAATTGTTTGTTCACCAATGAGGGTGTGACCGTCTTTAGAAGGGGCGATGACTCCGGTTGCCTTTAAGGGTGAACTCAAGGGAAGGCTTTACTTGGTGGATTTTTCATCGAATAAAGCCCAACTTGATACATGCTTATTGGCAAAGTCTATCTTGAGTTGGCTTTGGCATCGCCGGCTAGCTCAAGTTGGGATGAACAATCTCAATAAGCTTCTAAAAGGGGAACACATTCTAGGACTAACAAACGTTCATTTTGAGAAAAATAGAATTTGTAGTGCTTGTCAAGCCGGAAAGCAAGTTGGTGCCCCTCATCCCGCCAAGAATGTGGTCACTACCACAAGGCCATTGGAACTACTTCACATGGATATTTTTAGTCCGGTGGCTTATGTTAGCATTGGAGGGAACAAGTAGGGATTTGTCATTGTTGATGATTATTCTCGGTATACTTGGGTATTCTTTATGAAGGAAAAGAGCAAAGTTCATGAAATATTCAAGAAGTTTGCCACAAGAGCCCAAAATGAATTTAATATGAAGATCAAGAGAGTGAGAAGTGACAATGGCACCGAGTTCAAGAACACCAACATTGAAGAGTATCTTGATGAAGAAGGCATTGGTCATGAGCTCTCCGTCCCATATACTCCACAACAAAATGGGATAGTAGAGAGGAAGAATAGAACTCTCATTGAAGCCGCAAGAACCATGCTTGATGAGTACAAGACTTCGGATAGTTTTTGGGCGGAAGCAATCAACACGACTTGTCATGCTATCAACCGTTTGTATCTTCACAAGCTTCGCCACAAAACCACCTATGAGCTCCTAACCGGTAAAAAGCCTAACGTTTCTAACTTTAGAGTTTTTGGTTGTAAGTGCTTTATTCTTAACAAGAAGCCCAAAAGCTCTAAGTTTGCCTCTAAAGTTGATGAACGTATCTTTCTTGGTTACGCCTCAAACGCTCATGGCTTGCCGTTTGATGAATCTTTGGTTACGCCTCAAACGCCCAAAAGTACCACGAGTTGTGTTGAAGTCACGTGTGACTTGACGTTTGATGAATCTAATGGTTCTCAAGAGGAGCAAGTTGATGAATTGTGTGTAGGCAAGGATGTACCTGCTGAAAAGGCTATAAGGAAGATGGCTATTGGAGAAATCAAGCCTCAAGAAGAAGATGATGAGGACTGCGAAATAGAAGAAGCAGCAGCTCTACCTCCCGCTGTGAACCCCGGAGTGTCCGGAGAAAATCCGGAGATTCTGGGTTTTCCGGAAACTCCGGAGGGAAGTCCGGATATTCCAGACCTGCTGCTGAAGCTTCGCAAGGCAGTCAAGAAACTGAGGATTTGATCCAGCAAGAAGATTCTAACCCACATCCAAGAGTTCGACAAATTGTTCAACGAGATCATCCCGTTGACAACATTCTTGGAAGCATTCGTAGAGGGGTAACAACTCGTTCAAGATTAGCAAATTTTTGTGAACATTACTCGTTTGTTTCCATGTTGGAACCTATTAGGGTTGAAGATGCTCTTGGAGATGCCGATTGGGTGATAGCTATGCAAGAAGAGCTCAACAACTTCACTAGGAATGAAGTCTGGTCCTTGCGGGAACACCCCAAACAAAATGTGATTGGAACCAAGTGGGTGTTTCGCAACAAGTAAGATGAAGATGGTGTGGTGACCAAGAACAAAGCTAGATTGGTGGCAAAGGGGTACACTCAAGTAGAAGGATTGGACTTTGGAGAAACATATGCACCCGTGGCAAGACTTGAAGCAATTCGCATACTCCTAGCTTTTGCCACCCATCACAACTTCAAGCTACATCAAATGGATGTCAAAAGTGTTGGGGATAGCCATAAGGGTCCCCTAAACACACGCGCGCAACACGATCCACACCGTGGTGGCCCCCACGACCCACCAAAGTAGCGCAGCGAAGCGCCCCCTCGAGCGAGGTCCGCCTCGCTCGAGGGCTCACGCCCACCCTCGAGCGGGGTCCGTCTCGCTCGAGGGTTCCCACGCGCGCCTGTTCCCACTCGCGCGTACTAGCATTCAATGCTCTGACGCCACAGGGTCGCACCAACTACTCTGACACGCCTGGGAATCATGCTCCGACGCTGTTCCGCCAACTCCCTAGGGGGAACCCATCCCCGCCGCTGTGGGACACTGTGCGACGAGGCCGGTGTCAGCTCCGTGACACTGTGCCGCCCACTCTGGTACGGCTGACACGCCAGGCCCTCGAAGGGGGCCGGTGGAACCCTCGAATCCCTTTTTCCGTGACTACACAGGGTCAAACCGTGATGTCAGGCCAGCGGGAGCGTCATCCCCGTCGCTGTCAACCCTGTGCGGCCATCCGCACCCCTGCAGCGTCACGCCGCGCACTGCTGCAACTACTTCAGCACTATTGAAGCGCAGGGACGGGACACCACCACGTCTGCCGCTGCACCTCGTACGGGCCTTCGTCAACGGCTCCCTCGAGCCCGTTCGCATACGAAGACTGGACGGTCAACCACTACGCCTCTACCCTTGAAGCCGCTCCTGTTCGAGCACAGGACACGCCATGACGCCAAGACTGGACCAAGACTCACCAGGACGGCTGTCATCTCCACGGCACTGCTCACCACACCCTCACACGTAGAAGAATAGTGTGGCACGCCTGTAAATCACCCTCTCCTTGGCCTATAAAAGGAGGGGTGATCCCCCAGTTGCGGGGGACGGGAGAACAGAACACAACACACTCACACGCATCTCACCTCCACCACGATATTGGCACTTGCCTCAGTCAGTACCTTTGGGACTTGGAGGCCAGGCCTCCTCTCCCTCCTTGCTTGTAGCCCCCCTCTTCGAGCACCCCGGTGCAACGCAATATAGTGCCACGAGCATATCACTGCTGGACGTACGGCCCCCGGCCGGAACAAGGATAAACCCCGTGTCATTAGTTGCAAGCACCGAACCATCGAGAGGTTGATCCCAACGCTCATTACTAGTTAGTGTCGGGACTACTTTCCGCACCGACAAAAAGTGCTTTCTTGAATGGTCCAATCTCCGAAAAAGTCTATGTTGAGCAACCATCGGGCTTTGAAGATCCTCAATTTCCCAACCACGTCTACAAGCTCCATAAGTGTAACGCCCGCGTTTTTAACTCTAAATAAATCACCTACTAAATCATGCGTAATTTCAAAAACCGACCCGCCGAGCGTTACCATTCGAACCCTAGCCACCGTTCTCTCTCTCCCTCTCTCTCTCTCTCCCCGACGCGCGTGCCGCGATTCCCGCCGGCACCGCACGTCGGCCGCACCCCCGCGCGCCTTCCCCAACGTCGCGGTCGGCCACCGGCCGGGAATCCCGCGCACGCCGCGGTCCGGTGACCGGTCCGCCTCGCCATCACCGCCGTTCCGGAAAATGCGCCGACGCCCGAAAAACCGGGAAAAACCCCGCAAAACCCTTCCCAAATTTTCCCCTAACAATTTCCTGGATTTCTCCAAAATCTCTTCCTATTTTTCCCTCCCTTTTCTTTTCTTTCTTCTCCTTCTTCCTTTTTCCTTTCTTTTCCTTTTCCCTTTTCTTTTTCCCTCCTTTTCTTTTTCCTTCCTCTTCTTCTCTTCTCCTCCTTTCCTTTCCTCCGCGCGGCCGGGACAAAGACACCGACCGGCGCCCGCCGCCGCCGACCGGGGCCCCATCCGCCGGCGCCCGGCCCTCCCGCCGCACGGGCCGGCAAGGACACCGCCTCCGCACGCCACCCCCGGCCCCGCTCGCCCCGCGCCCGCCGGTGACCGGCCGGCCACCCACCCGCCGACGCCATTAACTCCCTGCCCGAGCTCCACTGACCACCGCCGCCTGCACGCTAGGTCGCATCCACGGCCTAACCTTCCTGTGCACGTTGACCCGTACCGCCCCGAGCTGTCGCATCGCCGGTCGCCGCAAGGAGCCGGCCGGAGTTCGCGAAGCTCCCCGAGCTCGCCGGCGGCCTCGCCGGAAAAATCTTCCCCCTCCCCAAACCGACCTACGGCGCCTATTTAAGGCGGCACCGCCACCACCTCGCCGCACCGCACCGGAAGCAAGCCTCCCCGAGCCGGTTTCCCAAGCACCACCGCGCCGCCACCGAGCGCCGCCGCCGCCCTCTCGCCGCCGCCGAACCACCTCCACCGAAGCCCTATAGCCCAAGGTGAGTGCGAGATTAGGATCCCCTCTTCCCCCTCTCCGTTTTCCCCCGTTTCCGGGCCGCCGCCGCGGACGGGAGCCGCCGGCAGCACCCCGCCGGCCGGCCATGCCGCGCCCCCGAAGGTCCTTGTTTGGTTTTGGTAATTGAGTGACAACTTAAATGGACTAATGTTTGGTTGAGTGAAATACACGGTGATTAGTCCGAAGTAATTATGTGATGAAGAAGCTCATTGCATTTGAGACATGACATGAAGTCATGTGAGTAGATGGAGAAGATCAAGACAAGACTTGGCTTGACGGACCGGTTGCAAGTGTGAAGGGCAAGTCGAGGCTAAGCAACTTGGACCGCGTGGCGGGATGCTTGAGTAATGACTTGGTGCCAATGCAAGAGTGAAGAGCAAGTGAAGTCAAGATCGATGAACAAACACGTCGCATGATGATATGAAGTGGATCATATTATTTGTGATGGTGTTGATGGATATTGGAGAACATGGAATGGAACGCGCAAGGCAAAGGTATATCCAATAGGAATTTCATTTCACCGGTCATAGGTGTGTAGAGAAGTTTATGACCGGGTTTAGGATAGATGGCCGTACTATCAAGAGGGGCAAACTTGTTTGCATATCGGTCATCTAGTGCCACTTGAGTGATCTAACATTGCGATGTTGCTAGGATCGAGTGGCGTGGTGAAGAGAGTAAAAATCCCTTTGAAAAATGTTTGTGAAAATGCTAACTCACTCACTCTTAAGGTGGTACACTTATGGGGTTGGCACATTTGCAAAGGGGTTGAAGATTTGATTGATGGTTTTGGTATGTGGTGGATCTTGGTTAGAAATTCTGCTTTGATCCAAAGTGTTTTGGGTCTAGCATTCAGTTGGGATGGATATTTCTCTGAATAAGCTTTCCATAGAGTCCAAGATCACCTAATTCGGACATCGGAGCTAAAAGTTAGAGCCGTTTTACCGAGCCTCGGTTGTGCTGAAAATTGAAGGCTGCGGACGGTCCGCGAGTGATGGACGGACAGTCCGCGATTTGATCGAGTTTTAGACAGAGACGAGTTTTTGACCTTCTAGGGGTCGGACGGTCCGTACGTAGGTGACGGACGATGTCCGTCCTTTGACTTCGGACGGTCCGTCCGGGCCTCACGGACTGTCCGTGACGCACCAACGGCTATTTTTTGAATGACGGACGATCCGGAATGTATCGCGAACGGTCCCGAGAGAGCCGTTAGAGCTCGGAAAAAAGGGTATAACGGCTAGTTTTCTTCCTCCCTCTATAAATAGGAGGGTGCCGGGTCTTGGAGGCGATTGAGCACCTTGGGAATGTGTTTCCCATGGTAGTGCTTGGCTTGAGAGCTCATTGACTCACTTGTGCTTGCGATATTGCGAATCAATTGCGAGTGAGAGCGAATCTAGTGCGTTTCTTTGAGAGATTGCATCGAGTGGCACTAGGCGTTCGTGTTGCAAGCCGGTGTGCTTGTTACTCTTGGAGGTTGCCACCTCCTAGACGGCTTGGTGGATTGTGGCTCCGTTGAAGCACGCAAGGAGATTGTGCGTAGCTCCGGAGAAGGCTTTGTGAGGGGGGATTGTGCTCACCCCGCGGGGATCGCGAAGAGCAACTCTAGTGGAGTGTGTCATTGAGCTACCACACTTGTGAGTGGTGTCTTGGTGTGCCCGGAGTGGCCAGCGGCTTGAGAGCCTTGCCCAAGAACCATCGAGGTGTTGGTCGACACAACGAGGACTAGCTTTGTGGCAACCAAGTGAACCTCGGGATAAAAATCACCGTGTCAACATTGTCTACTCGTCTCGGTGGTTTGCACTTCTCAATCACAAGCTTTGTTTCACATCATTACATATCATTGTGTTTGTGTTGTTGCTCTTGTAATTAGAAGCTTGTGTAGCTTGCTAATTATCTTCTTGCTTGTGTAGCTAGAAGTAGTGATCTTGTGACTAACTAACTTGTGTAGCCTAATTAGTCTCTTTGCTTAGTTTGTGTAGCTAAGTAAATTGAGCTTTTGGATTAGACTTGTGTAGTCTTGTCCATTGTGCATCTAGTGAGCTTAGGTAGGCTTTGTGCTTTTGCTCATTAGAATTGTGTAGGAGCTCCACGGTGCTTAAAGTACTAGTGGCATAGGTTTGTGTGACCTTGCTCCTAAAACTGTTTAGGTGAGCTCATGCTAGGCCATCACCTTATTTGCTTGTTTAGGATCTTTTATAAGGTGCTAGTGAATATAGATAGAGGGGTGTGGTCTTGGCTAGACCGATAGTTTTTATTCTGCATTTGTTTCGGTTAGCGAGTGCGTTAATTTTTTAGAAAGGACTATTCACCCCCCCTCTAGTCCGCCATCTCGACCCTTCAAGTGGTATCAGAGCCAAGGTCTCTCATTTGTGGTCTTTACTGACCCGAGAGGATGGCGAACTATGGGCTAGATGTTGAGTGTCCACACATTTTTGATGGCACACACTTTGCACAGTGGAAAAATTGGATGCTATGCAATTTTAAGTTTATTTGCCCTCAAATGTGGTGGATTGTAGATGTGGGCTTCTCTCATGCTATTGATGAAAACAATGCAACTCAAGCGCAAGAGAAATGCCTACATCTCGATTGCCAAGCTACTAACATCATTTATAGATCTTTGGGTGATAGCATATTTGGGGAGATTATCAACAAGAAGAATGCTCATGAGATTTGGATTTATCTCAATGAGAAGTATGGGATGGTCTCCAATGATAAAGATGGTGAGCTTCGGGAGGAAGTGTACGAGGATGTTAAGCATGACCACAACTTGGTTATTGTGGAAGATTGCTCCTCCTCATGGTCAAGTGATGCGGATATTGATGAAAGATCAACTACTAGTTCACTTGACAAGATTGATGGCTCAATATCAAGTGATGCAAATCATTGTTATATTCCAAGAACAATTGATAATTGTGATTGTTCATGCTCGAATGATTATGCTACTGCAAGCTCTCCAACACCACTACATTGCCTCATGTCACAAGGTAACAAAAGGGTATCAAGTTGCAATGTGATCGGTCATGATTCATATGATGAGCTTGTTAGTAGACTTGCTAGCATGAACATTGCTTTAGAAAATGAGATGGCTAAAACAAGTAAATTGGAAAATGAAAACTCATTTCTAAAGAACACATGTGAACAACAAAAGCATCTACTTTATGTCATTACTTGTTCACATGAGGAACTTAAAATGGCTCATGAGGGACTTAGTGTTACTCATAATAATTTGGTACAAGATCATGCTTTTCTCACTAAGGAACTTCCAAATGAAAAGACTAAAACTAGTAAGAGCTCATCACTTGGGTCACATGACCAATCACATGATGTTGCTAACCTTTGTGATGTAGGCAAGAAGCATGCATCCACCTCTTGTGATGATTTATTATATATGCCATGTTCTTCACAAATAGATTCTTGTTCTACTTCTATATATTGTGAGACTAACATTTTGAAGGAGAACAATGAGCTCAAAAATGAAGTTAAGAATTTGAGCGACGGGTTAGAAAGCAAGGGCAAGGGCAAGAACAAGAATATGCAAGAAGAAAAGATTTCTCACTTCATGTGCTATCGATGCCATGACATGGGACATCTTGCAAAGTATTGCCCAACCAAGAGGCCTCAAGTTGAGCCAAAAGAAAAATCCCAAAATCGAGTTCAAGTCAACTATCAAGATGGTGATTTGGGGATGATGATGACGAAGAAGAAGACAAAAAGAGGTGGTAAAGCAAGAGTAAGGCATCACGCTCCTAATCAAGCTGCACAAAAGATGAGCAAGATTCAAGATGAAAAGAATGATCATGCTCACATCAAGTACTTCAAGTGAAAAGATATGAGACACTTTGCCTCGAGGTGTCCTACCAAGCTTGAGAAGAAAATTCAAGCAAAATTGAAGAGGCAAGGCAATGGGAAGCAACAAATAAGAAAGGAAGAAAAGGCCAAATTAAAGAGAGTTTGCTACTCATGCCGAGAAAGGGGACCCATGGCACATTCATGTCCCCTAGGTGAGAACTCTAAGCCTATTTCAATTGATGATGATATTGTGCTTAGAAAGGATGGCAATGGTACCTCATTGGTTGCAATTGCAAAACATCCTCGCTACTCATACTAAGGCTATGCCTAAGTATGTTGCTCCTAACTTGAGAGGACCCAAACTAGTTTGGGTACCATCAAAAAGTGTATGTTGATTGTAGGTACCATAGGCATTGGAGGCTTGACTCAAATTGGATTCATTTTGTTCATCGTATGATTGAGTAAAGTAATGAAGCTTAATGCTATTTCATCCCAATGCCAAGTTAAATAAGTGAAATCCAAATGTGCTACAACATACAAGTGCAATCTATCAAGTTGTGTGGTGATTCATTGGATATATTTGAAGGCTTGCAAAATATTTGAGTGAAGATTGCTAAGGGTTGATCATGATCCATGAAGGTATATCTCAAAGTGATCAAATTCGTTTAAATGCATATGAGTTGATTGAATTGGATATATATGCATATTGCTTGCTATGAGATGACATTTAGAATCAAGTTTGAGATTTGGCTTTGAGGCCCAAGAGTTATAATGTTACTTGTCATGAGAAACAAATCAAGGTTAATTGCTCAAGGCCACACTCAAGATGGATGAAATTTGAGATTCCTAGAATCAAATTGAGGGAAGGCAAATTTAATTGTCAATCTGAATATGAGAATGACTTATTGAAGAACTTTGGTATGGAAAATGCATAATCAATTCGGACACATATGCCCAAAAATGGACATCTTGATCTTGATGAGGAACAATTATGGTTTAAGACATTTTTACTAGGGTTATGATTGATTCAGTGGTATTAAGGATAATCATGAGCTGTGATCCCAAAAGATTCAAATTCAAATCATTATCTCAAAGAATCTAAAGCCGAAAAGAAAGAGGAGCTCGGACCGTCGGTGGCGGACGGGCGACCGTCCCGGCCTTACTAGGCGGACCGTCCGCGGGTCCCCCACGGACTGTCCGCGCGAGTCACAGAGGCGTGGAGAGCTACTGGATACTCGGGTGGTAATTTCGGACCATCCGCACCGGGGTGCCGGACCGTCCGCGCGCCTAGCGAACTGTCCGCAAGTGCGTTGCAGACTGTCCGCGCGTGCCACACGTAGGAGGGGCCAAGGCCGCAGGTTGCTAAGTCAAGTAGGCGGTCCCTTTCTTCTCAAACCCGACCATAGCCTTATCTATCTCCCTCTCTCTTGCTCTCTCTCAAGAAAGGAACCCTCTTGGGGATTTTGATTGGAGCTCTCCTCGAACCGACCGAGCACATTCACGAAATCACCACCATGTCATCCGGGTATTTTATCGAATCTCTCACTTGTTTACTCGGATTTTGAGCAAGAAGGTGGTTAAGGTTTGAGGTTGTGATCTGAAATTATTCCATAAATTTGAGATTTTGGTTTGGCGAATGTGTTGATCATACTCTTGTGATGCTATGGCTAATTTTTGGTGGCAAGAAACATGGTATTCATGGATTTACGAGGGATTGAAAGTTGCGGACGCTCTTTTCTGTAGCATCCGGTTGCTTGCAGCTTGGACTAGGGACTTCACGAATTATCTCAAAAGATATATGTCTTATATTGGTACTCAAACAAGTTGACTTCAAGTTTGGATTGATTTGGATGGATAAGTTCATAAGATATCTTCTAGTAGGTAAACTGAATGGATATGTATCATGAGAAAGTATTAAATCAATTTAATATCATGCTTGATGCAATTTGAAGAAGTATAGCTCAAGTTTAGAAATCTGCCCTACATTGCAAAAGCGAGCTAAGCGTGATAATAGTCATGGTTGAGTGATCAAATCTATTTGGATTGGCTTTAAAAATTGGTAAACATGCCCTACTCTTATGATATGAGCTGCTGTAAAAATTTCATAAGTATTGGATAAGAGATACTTCGGTTTTGAAGTGGATCTTCTCACACATGTGCAGCAGTTTTCAGCATGCAACAGTGGGAAAGATGTGAAATCTGGCAGTAATTGAGAAGTCAAATGAAGCTCAAATTTTTATGGCTCGAAGATGACTTAGTGAAGCACATCTCCACCAAATTTCATGATCATTGGAGTTGTACATTGGGAGTTATGGACTATTCTTTTAATTGTACAACTGTCAGAAAAGTGACAATTTTTGGATTGATCAAAAGTCACCTTGATTGAAAGGTCATTAAGTTGGAATCATGTTTATAAGTGCTTGAGGCACCTAAGTTTGGTTTTGAGAGGAGCTAGAAGCATGAAAAGAAATGAGTACAAGGTCATTGGATTGAGGAGTGCATTTGGTACTCAAGTTGAAGATCAAGACCAAGCTCAAGATGATGGAGTTAAATTCTAGTTATTATTAGAAGTTATTTTGTAAAAAAAAGGACCTACATAAGTTTTTGGGATTACTCATCATGATAAGATCATCAAGAGGATCAGCCAAGCAAATTCATTTCAAGTAAGTGTCCAAAATGGTTCTTGGAGAGAGGTCACTTCTCCCTTGTGTAGGGACATGACGCGCAATGCATGTGTAACCCAAGTATGGGGTTTGGAAGGCTAAAATGGAAGTGGTCATCTATGGAAAATTTAAGATGCTTAGTTGAAGCAATCAAAAGGGTTCATCAAGAAAGCAAGCAACATCCAAAAGAGAGAATGAGATTTCAAGTAGTATTATTCTAAAAGGTTCTCTCATGCAATCATTGATCAAAAGAAGAAGCAAGCCAATCACAACAAGAAGAGTGCACTTGATCTTTAGTGGTTGTCAATTCATATAGGTGAAGGATGGAATTCATATTGGTATTTATTGATCTTCACCAAGCTTTTAGTTGGACTTCATGTTGCTATTTTGGAGCTAATTTGGAATCTTAATGACTATCCTCTACTCCAATATAGCAAAGGTATCATTGTAATGTGCATTAATCATTTTCATCCCTTACTAGTATGTGGTTATTGCATATAATACATGCTTATAGGATCATGCCTTGAAAATTAAAGTTTTTAGATTCATATCCAACCACTATTGTTTGAATGATTATGTGATCTAGTGGTTAGTATATGAGTTTGTTCATGAGCTAGTAAACCCAAGTACTTGATGTATTTTGGATTGCCAACAAGTGACAAGTACAACCTTGATAAGATAACCGCTTCATGCGTGTGAAGAAGCTTATAAAGGGTTTAAACCGAACTTGGAAGCTTAGGCAAATCATTGTATTCAAGTCAAATTTGAGAAGCTCATGAAGAGAATATAGTTCAACAACAAAACAACAATCCAAATGGCTATAGAGTTTCATCCGTAAGTGGTTTTCATCATACAAGAGGTACATGATCTATAAATTGGTATCTCTTCAAATGGTATATTTTCAATTGGTATTCAAGTGATGTCTATATCAAGATTACAAATGATATCTCACAAGTGATCCTCAACTTTAAGTGATCAATTCAAATCAAGAAAGCTACCCTCATCGACAAGAGTTCAAAAAGATTAAGTGGTATGACATATGCCTTGACATAGGGGGAGGAGCCCCACTACATGGAATCAAGGTCAAGGATCCTACAAGTGGCCTACATGTGGCATTTCAAGATGGTCTTCATGCTTCCACATGTGATAGTTACAAGTAGTGTCATTCCGACATATGGTGGTGTCCATCAAAAATGAAGATTTAAGAATCAATCGTCTACTCCTAGAACCACCCTTTGTATCAAAAGAGGCATATCTTTTATGGTTATTGATGACAAAGGGGGAGAGATGGACAAAGATATGAAATTGTCTTTGGATATGTGATGACAAAGGGGGTGAGAGAGTATGAACATAATCAAGAGGGAGCAAAAATGAGAGGAGTGAGATTCTTGACAAAAAGAAGCACACAAGTAGGGGGAGCAAGCTCATGAATTTGATTGATTGCATTTGATATGTGCATATTCATGTGCTTGATTGCATATTGCATAAGCCTTAAAATTCAATATGCATACTTGTGTGGTGTGTGCTAGTTATAGGATTCGAATGATGAAATGATAACTAGCATGCATATGTTGGTAGGTAGATATGTTCCTTTGTAAAACTAGAACCTTGCCTATAATATTGATCTCATGAGGTATCTAGTGTGTTTCTTGTGGCATCTAGCTAATGATGGTGCTAAGGATGGACTTCAATGTGCGACATCAATTGGTATCACGCTACAAAGGTTTATCCTATATACCTTAGCATCACTAGTAGTGATAACATTCCCAAATTTTCATATTTATGCATATGTAGGGGGAATTATCACTACCTAGTTGGATTTTATGGTGCTTATCTGAATTCTAACATAGAGTTGAAATGTTGGATGAGGATCATAAACTCCAAACAAACTTAATTTCCATATCTTTGTAGAGTTGTCATCAATTACCAAAAAGGGGGAGATTGAAGGTCCTTGTTTGGTTTTGGTAATTGAGTGACAACTTAAATGGACTAATGTTTGGTTGAGTGAAATACACAGGTGATTAGTCCACAAGTAATTATGTGATGAAGAAGCTCATTGCATTTGAGACATGACATGAAGTCATGTGAGTAGATGGAGAAGATCAAGACAAGACTTGGCTTGACGGACGGTTGCAAGTGTGAAGGGCAAGTCGGAGGCTAAGCACCGGACCGCGTGGCGGGATGCTTGAGTAATGACTTGGTGCCAATGCAAGAGTGAAGAGCAAGTGAAGTCAAGATCGATGAACAAACACGTCGCATGATGATATGAAGTGGATCATATTATTTGTGATGGTGTTGATGGATATTGGAGAAGATGGAATGGAACGCGCAAGGCAAAGGTATATCCAATAGGAATTTCATTTCACCGGTCATAGGAGTGTAGAGAAGTTTATGACCGGGTTTAGGATAGATGGCCGTACTATCAAGAGGGGCAAACTTGTTTGCATATCGGTCATCTAGTGCCACTTGAGTGATCTAACATTGCGATGTTGCTAGGATCGAGTGGCGTGGTGAAGAGAGTAAAAATCCCTTTGAAAAATGTTTGTGAAAATGCTAACTCACTCACTCTTAAGGTGGTACACTTATGGGGTTGGCACATTTGCAAAGGGGTTGAAGATTTGATTGATGGTTTTGGTATGTGGTGGATCTTGGTTAGAAATTCTGCTTTGATCCAAAGTGTTTTGGGTTAAGCATTCATTTGGGATGGATATTCCTCTGAATAAGCTTTCCATAGAGTCCAAGATCACCTAATTCGGACATCGGAGCTAAAAGTTAGAGCCGTTTTACCGAGCCTCGGTTGTGCTGAAAATTGAAGGCCGCGGACAGTCCGCGAGTGATGGATGAACAGTCCGCGATTTGATCGAGTTTTAGAAAGAAACGAGTTTTTGACCTTCCAGGGGTCGGACGGTCCGTCCGTAGGTGACGGACAGTCCGTCCTTTGACTTCGGACGGTCCGTCCGGGCCTCACGGACCGTCCGTGACGCACCAACGGCTATTTTTTGAATGACGGACGGTCCGGGAATGTATCGCGAACGGTCGAGAGAGCCGTTAGAGCTCGGAAAAAGGGTATAACGGCTAGTTTTCTTCCTCCCTCTATAAATAGGAGGGTGCCGGGTCTTGGAGGCGATTGAGCACCTTGGGAATGTGTTTCCCATGGTAGTGCTTGGCTTGAGAGCTCATTGACTCACTTGTGCTTGCGATATTGCGAATCAATTGCGAGTGAGAGCGAATCTAGTGCGTTTCTTTGAGAGATTGCATCGAGTGGCACTAGGCGTTCGTGTTGCAAGCCGGTGTGCTTGTTACTCTTGGAGGTTGCCACCTCCTAGACGGCTTGGTGGATTGTGGCTCGTTGAAGCACGCAAGGAGATTGTGCGTAGCTCCGGAGAAGGCTTTGTGAGGGGGATTGTGCTCACCCCGCGGGGGATCGCGAAGAGCAACTCTAGTGGAGTGTGTCATTGAGCTACCACACTTGTGAGTGGTGTCTTGGTGTGCCCGGAGTGGCCAGCGGCTTGAGAGCCTTGCCCAAGAACCATCGAGGTGTTGGTCGACACAACGAGGACTAGCTTTGTGGCAACCAAGTGAACCTCGGGATAAAAATCACCGTGTCAACATTGTCTACTCGTCTCGGTGGTTTGCACTTCTCAATCACAAGCTTTGTTTTACATCATTACATATCATTGTGTTTGTGTTGTTGCTCTTGTAATTAGAAGCTTGTGTAGCTTGCTAATTATCTTCTTGCTTGTGTAGCTAGAAGTAGTGATCTTGTGACTAACTAACTTGTGTAGCCTAATTAGTCTCTTTGCTTAGTTTGTGTAGCTAAGTAAATTGAGCTTTTGGATTAGACTTGTGTAGTCTTGTCCATTGTGCATCTAGTGAGCTTAGGTAGGCTTTGTGCTTTTGCTCATTAGAATTGTGTAGGAGCTCCACGGTGCTTAAAGTACTAGTGGCATAGGTTTGTGTGACCTTGATCCTAAAAGCTGTTTAGGTGAGCTCATGCTAGGCCATCACCTTATTTGCTTGTTTAGGATCTTTTATAAGGTGCTAGTGAATATAGATAGAGGGGTGTAGTCTTGGCTAGACCGATAGTTTTTATTCCGCATTTGTTTCGGTTAGCCGGTGCGTTAATTTTTTAGAAAGGACTATTCACCCCCCCCCTCTAGTCCGCCATCTCGACCCTACACCCCCCTCTCTCGTTACGTATCGAGTGGGGGAAGAAGAAAGCTATTTTGCTAATAGGCCCCTGGCCTTTTCCTTTAACCGAGCCCTCCCCCCTTATCCTATTTTATTCCTTCCTTTTTCCTTCCAAATAGCCCCTGAGGCTAGTAATTAATTACTGTTGAGCCCTAAATAAATTACAAACAGACCCTAACCCAAATTATGTGGTCATAAACACACTCTCTCTCATTAGTAGAAAATTACCAATAGGTCCTTAATACCTATAACCCCTCCTTGACCCAGCCTTTCATACACGCCCTTCCTTCCCGGTTAAGACCAAACATTACCGTACCCCCCCGCCGAACCAACCCCTTTCCTAGGGCCTATATATACCCCTCCTCCGCTCACTTCCCCCTCCCCGAGCTCGGCCGGAAACGTGTGTGCTAATATTGCTTGCCTGCTTGTGTGTATGCCATAGCCGACGGAGTAGACGGAGGAAGGTACCCCGAGCCGGAGATCGAAGCCGACTACTGCGAGCAGGAGCCCGAGGTCCCGAACGCCGAGCCGGCACTCCCCGAAGACTTCGAAGACGGCAAGTTCAACCTCCCCCTTTGATGCATGCTTCTGTCCTAGTTTTATAAATATACCCTATACCCGTTTTATAAATTGCATATTGTTTTACTGCAAAACATGGTAGGATAGCCACCCTTGATTGCTATGATTGAACCTTGTTTTGGCCTAAATGAGTGCTTTAAAAATGTGTGTGTGCTTTCAAAATGTGTGAGTGCTTTGAAAATGGAAATGGGATATTTTTGAAAATGAGTAAAGAAGCGGGTAGACGGGATGGACGTGTGTGTCGGGAGTATGGGTGAGCTCGTACTGTGTGGTTGAGCGTGTTGGGAGTTGTCCATCTTGTCGGTTAAGGACCGGGTTGCGTGACATCTCACCCGACCCAAATCATCGTACAACCACTCGACCGTTGTATGTGGCAACGGCTTAGCATAAATCCCACTAGTTAATCTACTTGCCATCCGGGTGTGCGGGTGAGCGACGGGAGACCAAGGAGTAGGGGTACGCTCCGTGTGAGGTACGCCCGGGTTATGTGGGATAACCCCTTGGGTGCTTCCGTGGTGGCTCGTAGTGTTAGCTAAGGTGGGTAATGGCTATGATAGGATCCGTCACGCACCGGGGTGTCCGTGTGACGGTACCCTACTTGTGGGTAAAGATGTACAACCTCGCAGAGTGTCAAACCTATTCGAATAGCCGTGTCCACGGTATTGGACGAGTCACGATGTGGTCACAAAAACTAGTGTTTGGGATGGGATGTTTCCTGGCATGAGTTGTTTTCCGGTGATGTGTGTGTGGCCGTGTGCCCGGGCTACGACGGACGGGAAGTCCGGTAGATCCACGATGGTTTTCCTAAAACAAGTGAGTTACTTGGGTTATGAAAATGATTTGCGAAAACCTTTTTGAAATGAACCCCCTGCATGTGTAAGTTTGCTAAATGAACCTTAACCCGATCCTTGTTATACCTTATGCATGATTCGTTTATAAGCCCCTCTCGTGGGTGGGGTTGGATTTCTTCGAGTACGTATGTGCTCACCCTTGTTTCACTAACTATTTTACGAGAGGAGGATCCCGATTACATTCCCGAAGACGTTGAGTAGGTCGTGCCCTACACCCAACCGTGTACTCGTGTACTCGGGGCCCTACCGAAAGCTTCCATGGTGTGGTACTCCGAGGAGGCTATGGAAGCCTTTGCTATTGTAGTGTGGTCGTTAGCGTTTGTCTTGTTCCTTGTAGCGTTGGCACTACCGTGCCCTCCGTGTCGCCGTGATGTAAAAGGCGATTTCCACTGTTGTAATAAATGTGCTACCAGCCTCCTGGGACTGGTATTTGTGTCACATTTAGTCACCTCTGATGAGGGGACGCTTCAGGTGGTATCAGAGCCGTAGGTTGGCCGTAGGACATGACCCCTAGGATACGAGACCTCCTCTGGCCCTCTCTAACCTTTCCTTTGCTAAGCTCACCTTTTTCCAAATCCTTACCTTGATTCTTGCTCGTTTCCGGATGCCTAACCCCGAATGGAACGGAGGAATTTGCCCCCGTCCGGGCTCGGCCTCCCCTAACCCTGTTGCTACTCGGCCCTAGAGCGCGTCGGAGTAAGGGATCCGCCGGAGTTCGTCTACGGGAGTACGAACGCTTCGGCACCCTTCGGTGTAAGCTGCCGATCTTTGTGGGAAGGAGCACGCTTTACCCCGACATAGAGCCATGGTTCGTCTCGCCACCGGTTTCGCTTTGCCGACACCTACCCCAAGGTGCTCGGAAGGCCCCGCGTAAGCTACGAGTGGTTTATAGACGGCACCTCCGAAGGACTCCAATGGGATTCTTTCCGCCCTCCCGGAGGAAGAGGACGCTCGTGGATTGATCGCATGAGAGGTTTGGAACGAGAGGAAGAAGACTTAGAAGAGGCGAGTTTCCCACCTATCCATATACCTCGGAGGCCTAGACCACCTTTATCGGGGAGCAAGCCCAAGAAGCGAAGCAACGGATCGACGGAGCGGAAAGAGCGAGAACGAGAGGATAGAACTAGAAAGGGTGAAGACAACCATAGCGAGAAGTTGAACTACACAACACAAAGCAAGAATACCTCGGGGAAAGAGAGCGCACGCCGTTGGCCCATAAAGCCCTATGGGATGAACTAAAGGAGCGAAAAAGCGAGAGATGAAGGAGCCAGAGCGAGAAGAGGATGAACCCGAAGAAACCCACCGGGACAAAGGGACCCGGAGGCGAAGATGAGATGCGGAGCAAGATCTTCCACCGAAGAAGCGCCGTATCCGGCTAGAGGCGAGAATCACCATGAGACTAGGGTGTTTAGGCTAGAAATCGAGTCCTAGCAAGTAATAAGTGTACCCCGAAGGATGTACCCCAACCTTCCTACTAAATAAAGTTATCCATCTCTTGTACCCCACTACAACCCGTTCAACCCTATCTTTGTTTTCGGATGGCGGAAGATGGATGGACCCAAGGCGTGTGTCGGGGAGGAGCCTGGTTTTGCTCGCCTGCTCATCCACTCCCGGAGCGCCTCGGTACCACTAAGCGCCCTAGGTACTACGGCAGAGAGTACGAGCAACTCGGCACTCTTCGCCGTAGAGTGGTCCTCTCCGTCGCTAGAAGCAAGCGCCACACCAACATCGAGCCGTGGCGCGTGACCGCCACGGGGTTCCGACACGGGATACCTATCCTTTGGCCCTCGAAAAGCCCTCCGCTACCCGTGCCGAATCTACGAAGAGCACCTCGTCCCCACACCGATGAGGTACTTCCCTCCCGCCATCGGGACCCCGGTTTGGCGTGCCCGCATGAGGAACTTGGAGCGACGCCGCCACCAAGAAGACCCGCTGTACCACGTAGTCGCCTACCTTGTCTCACTTGGACAAGCTCTTTGATGACCAAGCCGACACTTGAGGGAACGGATCGGCCGGCCGAGCAAGCGAAGTCACGGTGCGGATGCACCAAGTCCGAGTGGCTCAAGCCGAAGCGAGGACCGCAGCAGCCATAGCGGTGAAGAAGCCGTTGCCCAGGAAAGCCTCAGAAGGATCCAGGACCAACGCATGCAAGAATGGACCCACGGCGGAACACCCGTTCCAGCCATTGGGGAAGCTCAAGTCCTGCTGGGAACACCCCTTGTAGGATGGGGAGGAACCATAGAAGTCCCACCAGCACCACTAGCAGTCACCGAACCCCCAACAGCTACCACTGAAGCCGCAGCACAGCCTCAGGAAAACGGAGACCCCGAAGGCGGAAACGATGACGAGTTGCTCATTCCGCTGGAAGAACACTCGACCCCAGAAGACAGCTCCCCTCACGAGTAGTGTGCCCCAAGACCCAGGGAATGAAGCCGTACCGGTCCAAGTCACGCCCTTAGCCTTTAGTTGTGTAATGTGTCCGCGTAGTCGGGATGTATCCTCCTCGCTGGTTTGTAATAAAAACTTGTTTGTGCTTGTTTGCTATGTGCTTGTTGTGTACTTCATCGCCAACCGCCCCTATGCTAAGAAGCCACCACCACCACCTACTACAACTGTTTGTGCTTGCTTGGTTGCTATGTGTTTGTTGTGTGCTTACCGGCAGAATAAACCCTGCCTTTTCAAAAAGAAATCCGTTATAATCCACTTAAACATCACATAAAACTAGATCTCTTAGAAACCCGCTTCTTTACAGATGGTTTCCAGGCGCCCTGTCAGGACCCACCGGTCGGACGGCCGAGGGATCGCAAGCCGATCGGAGGGAGCGCCTCCACGACCAGGAGGTTAACCAAAATGAAGATGGAGGAGAGAACGTGGTCCTACCGCCGCCACCCCCTCCTATTGACTTGGCTCAAGTCTTAGCCAACCGGATCGTCCCGATGGAGGCTATCTTCAATGCCATCAACCGCCCAAGACCCCGTGCTATGAGCATGAATGAGAAGCCGATCGAGTTCCTCGGGACTAAGCCGCCCACCTTTAGCGGGTCGGTGAATCCTTTGGACGCCGACGATTGGCCGAGAGCCATCCCGAGGGAACCGGAGCCCCTCCACTCGCGAAGACCATGACAAGGTTCTCTGGCGGCTCACCGACTCACGGGACAGCCCCTAGCTCGGTGGGAAAATTACCTTGCGCCGCCGCCAAGGATCCCTCCGCCATCACATGGGATGAGTTCGTGGAGGAGTTCCGCCGCTACCACATCCCGGAGGCCACATGAAGCGTCCCCTCATCAGAGGTGACTAAATGTGCCACAAATACCAGTCCCAGGAGGCTGGTAACACAACAGGTGGAAATCAGTCTTTTACATCACGGCGACACAAAGGGCACGGTAGAGCCAACGCTACAAGGAACAACACAAACGCTAACGACCACACTACGATAGCAAAGGCTTCCATAGCCTCCTCAGAGTACCACACCATGGAAGCTTTCGGTAGGGCCCTGGTACACAGGCACGGTTGGGTGTAGGGCACAACCTACTCAACGTCTTCGGGAATGTAGTCGGGATCCTCCTCTGTAAAATAGTTAGTAAAACAAGGGTGAGCACATACGTACTCAACAAATCTAACCTCACCCGCGGAGGGGCTTATAAGCAGAATCATGCATAAGATATAACAAGGATCAGGTTAAGGTTCATTTAGCAAACTTACACATGCGGGGGGTTATTTCAAAAAAAGGTTCGCAAATCATTTTTATAACCCAAGTAACTCAATTGTTTTAGGGAAAAACCACGGAGGGTCTACCGGACTTCCCGTCCGTCGTAGCCCGGGCACACGGCCACACACACACATCACCGAAAACTACTCGCACCGGAAAACATCCCATCCCAAACACTAGTTTTTGTGACCACACCGTGACTCGTCCAATACCGTGGACACGGCTATTCGAATAGGTTTGACACTGCAGAGGTTGTACATCTTTACCCACAAGTAGGGTACCGTCACACGGACACCTCGGTGCGGTACGGATCCTATCAAAGCCATTACCCACCTTAGCTAACACTACGAGCCACTACGAAGCACCCAAGGGGTTATCCCATATAACCGGGGCGTACCTCACACAGAGCATACCCCTACTCCTTGGTCTCCCGCCGCTCACCCGCACACCAGATGGCAAGTAGATTAACTAGTGGGGCTTATGCTAAGCCGTTGCCACATACAACGGTCGAGTGGTTGTACGATGATTTGGGTCAGGTGAGATGTCACGCAACCCGGTCCTTAATTGACAAGATGGACAACTCCCAACACGCTCAACCACACAGGTACGAGCTCACCCATACTCCTGACACACACGTCCATCCCGTCTACCCAGTTCTTTACTCATTTTCCAAACATATCCCATTTCCATTTTTAAAGCACTCACACATTTTGAAAGCACTCACACATTTTTAAAGCACTCATTTCGGCCAAAACAAGGTTCAATCATGGCAATCATGGGTGGCTATCCTACCATGTTTTTGCAGTAAATCAATATGCAATTTATAAAACGGGTATAGGGTTATATTTATAAAACTAGGACAGAAGCATGCATCAAAGGATGAGATTGGACTTGCCGTCTTCGAAGTCTTCGGGGAGTGCCGTCTCGGCGTTCGGGACCTCGGGCTCCTCGCTCGCGGTAGTCGGCTTCGATCTCTGCTCGGGGTACCTTCCTCCGTCTACTCCGTCGGCTAAAGCACTCACACAAGCAAGCAAGCAGTATTAGCACACATGTTTCCGGCCGAGCTCGGGGAGTGGGAAGTGGGCGGAGGAGGGGTATATATATAGGTGCGGTAGGGTTTGGTATTAACCGAGAAGGAAGGGCATGTATGAGAAGGGGCTAGGTTAAGGGGGGTTATAGATATTAAGGACCTTATTGGTAATTTCCATTAACAGTAAAAAGGGTGTTTATGCTAATGTCAACTAAGTTAGGGTCATTTTGTAATTTATTTTAGGGTATAACAGTGATTAATCTTTCATTAGTCATTGATCTAGGGGCTTATTTGGAAAGAATAAAGAGGAATAAGAAAAGAGGGCTCGGTTTGAAGGAGAAAAGGGAAAACGGGGGGGGGTTTTGGCAAAGCGCCATCTCCTTCCTCCCCCACCCGTTACGAACGGGGAGAGGAGGATGGGGGGCGCGGTGTGGCCGGCCGACGGGGGTGCTGTCGGTGGCTCCCGTCGCGGCGGCGGCCGGAAACGGGGGGAATAGGGAGAGGAGGGCGAGGGGAACCTATTCCCGTGCTCACCTCGAGCTATTGCGCACGGTGGAGGCGGCTCCTCGGGGAGGCGAGAGGGCGGCGGCGGCGCTGCGGGTGGCGGCGGCGCGGTGCTCGAAGGGCGGCTCGGAGATGCTCGGTTTTGGTTCGGTGCGGCGAGAGGGTGGTGGTGTCGTCCTTAAATAGGCGGCGGAGGTCGGTTCGGGGAAGGGGAGATATTTTCCCGGCGAGACCGCCGGCGAGCTCGGGGAGCTTCGCGAGCTCCGGCCGGCGATGCGACAGCTCGGTCGGGTCGGCTTGTGCGGGGGGTTAGGCCGGGGATTAGACCCGTCGTGCAGGCGCGGGGCAAGGCTGCGTTGGCCGGTGGGGGAAAGGACGGCTCGAGCGGGGGCATTAATGGTGGCCGCGGCCCGGCGGCCGGCCGTTCCCACCGGCGGGCGCGGGGCGGGCGGGGCCACGGTGGCGTGCGAGGCGGCGTCCCCGGCCGGCCGGTGGCGTGCGGAGGTGGGGGAGGTGGCCGGCGCGCGCGGGGCCTTGGCCGGCGGCGGTCGGGCGCCGGTCGGGCGGCTGCTCGCGCGGGGAGGCGAGGGGAAAGGAGGAGAAGAGAGGAAGAAGAGAGGGAAGAGAAAAGAGGGAAAAAGAAAAAGGAAAGGAGAAAAGAAGGAAAAGGAAAAAGGAAAAGAAAGGAAAGGAAGAAATTGGAAAGAAAAATAGGAAAAAGAGGAAAAGAAATTGGAAAAAATCTAGAGAATTTTGGAAAATCGGTAGGGAAAATTAGGGAAGGGTTTCGCGGGGGTTTCCCGTTCTCCGGTGTCGGCGTGATTTTTGGGCCGGCGATGATGGCGAGGCGGACCGGCCGGCGGGGCCGCGGCGTGCGCGGGATTCCCGGCCGGTGGCCGACCGCGGCGTTGGGAAGGCGCGCGGGGGCGCGGCCGAGGTGCGCGTGCGGGCGGAAATCGCGGCACGCGCATTGGGGGGGGGGAGAGAGAGAGAGAGAGAGAGAGAGAGAGAGAGAGAGAGAGAGAACGGCGGCTAGGGTTTGAATGGTAACTGAGCTCGGCGGATCGGTTTTTTGAAATTACGCATGATTTAGTAGGTGATTTATTTAGAGCTAAAAACGCGGGCGTTACAAACTACCCCACTTAAAATGAATCTCGTCCTCGAGATTCGGCTAAGTCTCGAATAGGTGGGGGAATTCTTTCCTCGGTGCGTCCTCCCGTTCCCACGTAGCTTCTTCCACCCCGTGTCTACTCCATTGGACTCTGCACACTCGTACTTCGGTCGTCCTTGTCCGCTTGACCACAGTGTCTAAGATCTTGACGGGCACCTCCTGGTACCTAAGGTCTGGCTATAGATCGATGGTCTCCGCTGGTACTCGCTTTTCTTCCAGAACCTTCAAACATCGGCGTAGCTGAGAGATGTGGAATACTGGGTGTATGTCTGACATTTCCTCGGGTAGCTCCAACCGATATGCTACTGCTCCGACTCTCTTGAGCACTTTATACGGGCCGATGTACCGAGGGGCCAACTTCCCGTGCACTTGAAATCTTCGAGTCCCTCGGATAGGTGAGACCTTGAGGTAGACGAAGTCTCCTGGGTTGAAGCTCGCTTCACGCCTTTTCTTGTCCGCGTAGCTCTTCTCGTTGGGACCGAGCGGCTTTCAACTTTTCTCGGATATCGCCTACTCGCTCCTCGGCTTCCTTTATAAGTGCGGGCCCAACCGAGGCACGCTCTCCTACTTCCGACCACATCGGGGGTGTCCCGCATTTTCTCCCGTATAGTGCTTCGAATGGCGACATTCCCAGACTTGCTTGGTAGCCGTTGTTGTAGGAAAATTCTGCGTATGGCAGGCTCTGCTCCCAATCCTTGCCGTAGGTGAGGACGCATGCTCTCAACATATCTTCCAAAATTTGATTCACCCTTTCGGTCTGTCCGTCGGTCTGTGGGTGGTACGCTGAGCTGAAGTCTAGCTTGGTGCCCATGGCTTTGTGCAGGCTTTTCCAGAACCTAGAGGTGAATTGGGTCCCTCTATCTGAGACTATTCTGCTAGGCACTCCATGCAGCTTCACTATATTTTCTATGTAGAGTTTCGCCAATTTCTCTCCACCATAAGTGGTCCGTACGGGTAGAAAGTGAGCGACTTTGGTGAGTCGGTCCACGATCACCCATATGGAGTCATGTCCCTTCTGAGTCCTTGGCAACCCTACTATGAAGTCCATACCTATCTCGTCCCACTTCCATACTGGGACTGGCAAAGGTTGCAACGATCTCCCGCGGGCTTCGATGTTCGGCTTTGATCCTCGACAAGTGTCGCAAAGAGGCGACGAACCGTGCAATGTCCGCCTTCATCCCATTCCACCCGCACTTTCGCTTTAAGTCCATGTACATCTTGGTGGATCCCGGGTGAATGGAGTATGCTGAGTTGTGTGCCTCATCCATGATGGTCTCGTCGGAAATCTCCACCTTCGGGCACGCATATCCTGTTCTTGTACCATAGGGTGCCTTGGTCATCTACCCTGAAGTCAGGGGCCTTGTTCTCTCCGTATGCTTGCGGATCCTCATCGATCCTCGTTGGCTTCTTGGGCCTTCCGGATCTTCTCTTCTAGGGTAGGCCGAACACTCACCGGCGGACGTAGCCTTGGGGGACGATGTGCACGTTGAGTTGGGCCATCTCCTCTTGCAACCGGGCACTCTTGGGTGCCGCCTTCTCGTAGGTTTTCCGCTTAGGGCATCTGCTACCACATTGGCCTTTCCCGGGTGGTAGTGAATCTCTAGATTATAGTCCTTGACCAGCTCTAGCCACCTTCTCTGCCTTAGGTTTAGGTCGGGCTAGGTAAAGATATACTTTAGACTCTTGTGGTCTGTGTAGATTTCACACTTGTTCCCGATCAGATAGTGTCTCCAGATCTTCAGGGCATGTACTACGGCTGCAAACTCTAGATCGTGGGTGGGATAGTTCTGCTCATGGGGTTTGAGCTGACGGGAGGCATATGCCACTACCTTCCCATCTTGCATGAGAACACATCCCAACCCTTGTCGGGAGGCGTCGCAATACACGACAAAGTCTCGTTGAATGTCCGGCGGGGGTTAGCACCGGGGCCGTGGTCAACCTCTTCTTCAACTCTTGGAAACTTCTTTCACGGGCCTCGGTCCGCTTAAACTTCTTCTCTTTCTTAAGTAGCTCGTCATGGGTCGGGCGATCTTGGAGAATCCCTCGATAAATCTCCGTAGTACCCCGCTAAACCTAGGAAACTCCCGATTTCACTCACGTTGGTTGGTTGCCGCCGGTTGGAGACCTCTCAACTTTCCGGGGTCTACGCCTACTCCTTCTCGCAGTAAGTATGTGCCCAAGGAAGGATATTTTCTCTAGCCAAAATTCACACTTGCCGAACTTGGCGTATAGCTTGTGTGCCCTCAATTTTCCCGAAGACTACTCGAAGATGTTGCTCATGCTCCTCCACGCTCTTGGAATAAACAAGTATGTCGTCAATGAAAACCACAACAAACTTGTCCAGCTCTTCCATGAACACCTTATTCATGAGGTTCATGAAGTATGCTGGTGCATTGGTTAGTCCAAAGGACATCACCGTGAACTCGTATTGCCCGTAGCGAGTGACAAAGGCAGTCTTGGGGATGTCACTTTCCCTGATCTTGAGCTGGTGGTACCCTGATCTTAGATCCACCTTCGAGAAATACTTGGCTCCCTTCAGTTGGTCAAACAGGTCATCTATTCTGGGAAGAGGGTACTTGTTCTTAATAGTGACCTCGTTCAGCGAGCGATAGTCCACACACATCCTCATGCTCTTATCCTTCTTCTCTACGAAAAGCACCGGGGGCTCCCCATGGTGATGAGCTCGGCTCGATGAACCCGCTTCGCCGGAGCTCGCTAGCCGCTTCTTCAATTCGCCAACTCGGGGCTGCCATCCTATAGGGTCTCTTGGCTATGGGAGAGGTTCCGGGGATAAGGTCGATTACGAACTCTATGTCCCCGTCGGGTGGCATTCCGGGGAGTTCTTCGGGGAACACATCCGGGTATTCTCGTACTCATCGGGACATCTTCTAGGGACTTGGCTTCTATGTTGAAAACCATTATATCCGCCTGTGTCCTCCGGTGTGGGAGTCACTTGTATCCCGTCCGGGTTGGTCGGGTGAACTACTTTATCGGCGCAACTTATGAGGCCATGGTGTTGGCTTAACCGGTCCATACCAAGGATCACATCTATCCCCTTGGATTTCAAGTACTACCAGTCTGCTAGGAACTCTACCCCACTTAAAATAATCCTTACTCGGGGGCATCCCGGTTGACACTTAATGTCACCTCCGGCGTTCGAGTTATTAGGGGTGCTTTTAGTAGTACCGTGGGTATGCTATGCTTTTCCACAAAGCTTGAGGATATGAATGAGTGTGATGCTCCCGAATCGAACAAGATGGTAGCCAAAAGCGAGCCGACCAGAACTCACCGAGTACTACGCCTTGTGCTTCCCGTGCCTCCCGCGCATTGATGTGGTTAACCCGAGCGCGTCCATATGACCGCCGGGGCCGCCTCATCCGCCGGTTGCCGGTGTTGTTGCCGAAGTTGTTGTTGCTTCGCGCACCGGCATGCGGTTGGCTCTCGACGCAAGTGGCCTTGGCCCGTTCACCGAGTTGGAGTAGGTGGTGGTGGTCGGCTTCTTAGCATAGGGGCGGTTGGCGATGAAGTGCCGGTTTCTCGGCGGTTGAAACACACTCGGGAGCCGTTGTTGTTGTTGTTGGTAGTGATCCGGGCCGGTGTTGTTCTCGTGGGGGCTTCATGGCATTCGGTTGTAGGAGGGCTTGAACCGGGCTGCGGGGGCTTGTGAGCTCGTGGCTTGGGATTGGGTTCTCGCATCGCATAGGAGCTTGGAACCTGGACATGGGGTGTCCAAAGTTTCTCGGCCTCTGGGACCGCTCTTGCTGCTTGGCCTTGTGTTCCATGAACTTACGCTTGTTTTCCTTCTTCTCTTCGGCCTTTGCTCTCTCCGTGAGTATTGCCATGTTCATAAGGGTGTTGAAGTCCGGGTAAATCTGAGGAGTCAGCAGTGTCCTCAGTTCCGGAGTCAGCCCCTTCTTGAACATTTCTTGCTTTTTGGAGTCTTTATCCACCTCCTCGGGGGCATAGCGTGCCAGCTCTATGAACTGGTACGTGTATTCCTCCACAGACATGTTGCCTTGGCGGAGTTCGCGGAACTCGTCTGCCTTCCGCTTCAGTGTGGCCTCCGGGATGTGGTAGCGGCGGAACTCCTCCACGAATTCATCCCATGTGATGGCGGAGGGATCCTTGGCTGCGGCGCAGTAATTCTCCCACCAAGCTAGGGCTGTCCCGGTGAGCTGGTGAGCTGCCAAGAGAACCTTGTCATGGTCCTCGCAGTGGAGGGGCTCCAGTTCCCTCAGGATGGCTCTCAGCCAATCGTCAGCGTCCAAAGGATTCACCGACCCGCTAAAGGTGGGCGGCTTAGTCCTGAGGAACTCGATCAGCTTCTCATTCATGCTCATGGCGCGGGGTCTTGGGCGGTTGATGGCGTTGAAGATAGCCTCCATCGGGACGTCTGGTTGGCTAAGACTTGAGCCAAGTCAATAGGAGGGGGTGGTGGTGGCGGGACCACGTTTTCTCCTCCATCTTCATTTTGGTTAACCTCTTGGTCGTGGAGGCGCTCTCTCCAATCGGCTTGCGATCCCTCGCCGTCCGACCGGTGGGTCCCGACAGGCGCCCGGAAACCATCCGTAAAGAAGCGGGTTTCTAAGAGATCTAGTTTTATGTGATGTTTAAGTGGATTATAACGGATTTCTTTTGAAAAGGCAGGGTTTATTCTGCCGGTAAGCACACATCAAGCACACAGCAAACAAGCACAAACAAGTTTTTATCACAAACCAGCGAGGAGGATACATCCCGACTACACGGACACATTACACAACTAAAGGCTAAGGGCGCGACTTGGACCGGTACGGCTTCATTCCCTGGGTCTTGGGGCACACTACTCGCGAGGGGAGCTGTCTTCTGGGGTCGAGTGTTCTTCCAGCAGAATGAGCAACTCGTCATCGTTTCCGCCTTCGGGGTCTCCGTTTTCCCGTGGCCGTGTCTTGCGGCTTCGGTGGTAGCCGTTGGGGGTTCCGGTGACCGCCGGTGGTGCTGGTGGGACTTCTATGGTTCCTCCCCATCCTACAAGGGGTGTTCCCGGCGAGACTTGAGGTTCTCCAATGGCCGGAACGGGCGTTCCGCCGTGGGTCCATTCTTGCATGCGTTGGTCCCGGATCCTTCCGAGGCTTTCATGGGCAACGGCTTCACCGCTATGGCGGCTGCGGTCCTCGCTTCAGCTTGAGCCACTCGGACTTGGTGCATCCGCACTGTGACTTCAGCTTGCTCGGCCCGGCCGCCGATCCGTTCCCTCAAGTGTCTGGCCTGGTCATCAAAGAGCTTGTCCAGGGAGACAAGGTAGGCGACTACGTGGTATAGCAGGTCTTCTTGGTGGCGGCGTCGCTCCAAGTTCCTCATGCGGGCCTGCCAAACTGGGGTCCTGATGGCGGGAGGGAAGTACCTCATCGGTGTGGGGACGAGGTGCTCTTCGTAGATTCGGCACAGGTAGCGGAGGGCTTTTCGAGGGCCAAAGGATAGGTATCCCGGTGTCGGAACCCCGTGGCGGTCACGCGCCACGGCTCGATGTTGGTGTGGCGGTTGCTTCTAGCGACGGAGAGGACCACTCTACGGCCGAAGAGTGCCGAGTTGCTCGTACTCTCTGCCGTAGTACCTAGGGCGCTCGGTGATACCGAGGCGCTCCGGGGAGTGGATGAGCAGGCGAGCAAAACCAGGCTCCTCCCGGCACACGCCTTGGGTCCATCCATCTTCCGCCATCCGAAAACAAAGATAGGGTTGAACAGGGTTGCGGTGGGGTACAAGAGATGGATAACTTTATTTAGTAGGAAGGTTGGGGGTACATCCTTCGGGGGTACACTTATTATTGCTAGGACTCGATTTCTAGCCTAAGCACTCTAGTCTCATGGTGATTCTCGCCTCTAGCCGAATACGGCGCTTCTTCGGTGGAAGATCTTGCTCCGCATATCTCGTCTTCGGTCCGGGTCCCTTTGTCCCGGTGGGTTTCTTCGGGTTCATCCTCTTCTCGCTCCGGCTCCTTCATCTCTCGCTTCTTCGCTCCTTTAGTTCATCCCTTAGGGCTTTATGGGCCAACGGCGTGCGTTCTCTTTCCTTGAGGTATTCTTGCTTTGTGTTGTGTAGTTCAACTCTCGCTATGGTCGTCTTCACCCTTTCTAGTTCTATCCTCTCGTTCTCGCTCTTTCCGCTCCGTCGATCCGTCGCTTCGATTCTTGCCGGGCTTGCTCCTGATAAAGGTGGTCTAGGCCTCTGAGGTATGTGGATAGGTGGGAGACTGCCTCTTCTAAGTCTTCTTCCTCTCGTTCCAAACCTCTCATGCGATCAATCCACGAGCGTCCTCTTCCTCCGGAGGGTGGAAAGAATCCCATTGGAGTCCTTCGGAGGTGATGTCTATAAACCACTCGTAGCTGTCGCAGAGCCTTCCGAGCAGCCTTGGGGTAGGTGTCGGCAAAGCGAAAACCAGTGGCGAGACGAACCATGGCTCTATGTCGGGGTAAACCGTGCTCCTTCCCACAAAGATCGGCGGCTTACACCGAAGGGTGCCGAAGCGTTCGTACTCCCGTAGGCGAACTCGGCGGATCCCTTACTCCGACGCGCTCTAGGCCGAGTAGCAACAAAGTTAGGGAGGCCGAGCCGGACGGGGCAAATTCCACCGTTCCACTCGGGGTTAGGCATCCGGAAACAAGCAAGAATCAAGGTAAGGATTTGGGAAAAGGTGAGCTTAGCAAAGGAAAGGTTAGAGAGGGCCGAGGAGGTCTCGTATCCTAGGGGTCATGTCCTACGGCCAACCTACGGCTCGATACCACCCGAAGCGTCCCCTCATCGAGGTGACTAAATGTGCCACAAATACCGGTCCCGGGAGGTCGGTAACACATTTATTACAACAGGTGGAAATCGATCTTTTACATCGCGGCGACACAAAGGGCACGGTAGAGCCAACGCTACAAGGAACAACACAAACGCTAACGACCACACTACGATAGCAAAGGCTTCCATAGCCTCCTCAGAGTACCACACCATGGAAGCTTTCGGTAGGGCCCTGGTACACAGGCACGGTTGGGTGTAGGGCACAACCTACTCAACGTCTTCGGGAATGTAGTCGGGATCCTCCTCCGTAAAATAGTTAGTAAGACAAGGGTGAGCACATACGTACTCGAAGCAAATCCAACCCCACCCACGGAGGGGCTTATAAGCGGGTAATCATGCATAAGGTATAACAAGGATCGGGTTAGGGTTCATTTTGCAAACTTACACATGCGGGGGTTATTTCAAAAAAAGGTTTTCGCAAATCATTTTTATAACCCAAGTAACTCAATTGTTTTAGGGAAAAACCACGGAGGGTCTACCGGACTTCCCGTCCGTCGTAGCCCGTGCACACGACCACACACACACATCACCGGAAAACTACTCACACCAGAAAACATCCCATCCCAAACACTAGTTTTTGTGACCACACCGTGACTCGTCCAATACCGTGGACACGGCTATTCGAATAGGTTTGACACTCTGCAGAGGTTGTACATCTTTACCCACAAGTAGGGTACCGTCACACGGACACCTCAGTGCCGGTACGGATCCTATCAAAGCCATTACCCACCTTAGCTAACACTACGAGCCACCACGGAAGCACCCAAGGGGTTATCCCACATAACCAGGGCGTACCTCACACAGAGCGTACCCCTACTCCTTGGTCTCCCCGCCGCTCACCCGCACACCGGATGGCAAGTAGTTTAACTAGTGGGGCTTATGCTAAGCCGTTGCCACATACAACGGTCGAGTGGTTGTACGATGATTTGGGTCGTGTGAGATGTCACGCAACCCGGTCCTTAATTGACAAGATGGACAACTCCCAACACGCTCAACCACACAGTACGAGCTCACCCATACTCCTGACACACACGTCCATCCCGTCTACCCAGTTCTTTACTCATTTTCCAAACATATCCCATTTCCATTTTTAAAGCACTCACACATTTTGAAAGCACTCACACATTTTTAAAGCACTCATTTCGGCCAAAACAAGGTTCAATCATAGCAATCATGGGTGGCTATCCTACCATGTTTTTGCAGTAGAACAATATGCAATTTCTAAAACGGGTATAGGGTTATATTTATAAAACTAGGACAGAAGCATGCATCAAAGGATGAGATTGTACTTGCCGTCTTCGAAGTCTTCGGGGAGTGCCGGCTCGGCGTTCGGGACCTCGGGCTCCTGCTCGCAGTAGTCGGCTTCGATCTCCTGCTCGGGGTACCTTCCTCCGTCTACTCCGTCGACTAAAGCACTCGCACAAGCAAGCAAGCAAGCGGTATTAGCACACATGTTTCCCGCCGAGCTCGGGGAGTGGGAAGTGAGCGGAGGAGGGGTATATATAGGTGCAGTAGGGTTTGGTATTAACCGAGAAGGAAGGGCGTGTATGAAAAGGGGCTAGGTTAAGGGGGTTATAGATATTAAGGACCTTATTGGTAATTTCTATTAACAGTAAAAAGGGTGTTTACGCTAATGTCAACTAAGTTAGGGTTATTTTGTAATTTATTTTAGGGTATAACAGTGATTAATCTTTCATTAGTCATTGATCTAGGGGCTTATTTGGAAAGAATAAAGAGGAATAAGAAAAGAGGGCTCGGTTTGAAGGAGAAAAGGGAAAACGGGGGGGGGTTTTGGCAAAGCGCCATCTCCTTCCTCCCCCACCCGTTACGAACGAGAGAGGAGGATGGGGGGGCGCGGTGTGGCCGGCGGCGGGGTGCCCGCCGGCGGCTCCCGTCGCGGCGGCGGCCGGAAACAAGGGGGAATAGGGAGAGGAGGGCGAGGGGAACCTATTCCCGTGCTCACCTCGAGCTATTGCGCACGGTGGAGGCGGCTCCTCGGGGAGGCGAGAGGGAGGCGGCGGCGCTGCGGGTGGCGGCGGCGCGGTGCTCGAAGGGCGGCTCGGAGATGCTCGGTTTTGGTTCGGTGCGGCGAGAGGGTGGTGGTGTCGTCCTTAAATAGGCGGCGGAGGTCGGTTCGGGGGAAGGGGAGATATTTTCCCCGGCGAGACCGCCGGCGAGCTCGGGGAGCTTCGCGAGCTCCGCCGGCGATGCGACAGCTCGGTCGGGTCAGCTTGTGCAGGGGTTAGGCCGGGGATTAGACCCGTCGTGCGGGGCGTGGGGGCAAGCTGCGTCGGCGGGTGGGGGAAAGGACAGCTCGAGCAGGGGCATTAATGGTGGCCGCGGCCTGGCGGCCGGCCGTTCACCGGCGGGCGCGGGGGCGGCGGGGCCACGGTAGCGTGCGAGGCGGCGTCCCTACCGGCCGGTGGCGTGCGGGAGGTGGGGGAGGTGGCCGGCGCGCGCGGGGCCTTGGCCGGCGGCGGTCGGGCGCCGGTCGGGCCGGCTTGCTCGCGCGGGAGGGCGGGGGGGAAAGGAGGAGAAGAGAGGAAGAAGAGAGGGAAGAGAAAAGAGGGAAAAAGAAAAAGGAAAGGAGAAAAGAAGGAAAAGGAAAAAGGAAAAGAAAGGAAAGGAAGAAATTGGAAAGAAAAATAGGAAAAAGAGGAAAAGAAATTGGGAAAAATCTAGAGAATTTTGGAAAATCGGTAGGGAAAATTAGGGAAGGGTTTCGCGGGGGTTTCCCGTTCTCGGGGTGTCGGCGTGATTTTTGGGCCGGCGATGATGGCGAGGCGGACCGGCCGGCGGGGCCGCGGCGTGCGCGGGGATTCCCGGTCGGTGGCCGACCGCGGCGTTGGGAAGGCGCGCAGGGGCGCGGCCGAGGTGCGGTGCCGGCGGAAATCGCGGCACGCGCATTGGGGGAGAGAGAGAGAGAGAGAACAAAGTGGCTAGGGTTTGAATGGTAACTGAGCTCGGCGGATCGGTTTTTTTGAAATTACGCATGATTTAGTAGGTGATTTATTTAGAGCTAAAAACGCGGGCGTTACACCACACCGAAGCGAGTATGCGACGAGTTCCGCGAACTCCGCCAAGGCAACATGTCTGTGGAGGAGTACACGTACCAGTTCATAGAGCTGGCACGCTATGCCCCCGAGGAGGTGGATAAAGACTCCAAAAAGCAAGAGATGTTCAAGAAGGGGCTGACTCCGGAACTGAGGACACTGCTGACTCCTCAGATTTACCCGGACTTTAACACCCTTATGAACATGGCAATACTCACGGAGAGAGCAAAGGCCGAAGAGAAGAAGGAAAACAAGCGTAAGTTCATGGAACACAAGGCCAAGCAGCAAGAGCGGTCCCAGAGGCCGAGAAACTTTGGACACCCCATGTCCAGGTTCCAAGCTCCCATGCAATACAGAACCCAATCCCAAGCCACAAGCTCGCAAGCCCCCAGGGCCCAGTTCAAGCCCTCCTACAACCAGAGTGCCATGAAGCCCCCACAGAACAACACCGGCCCGGATCACTACCAACAACAACAACAACGGCTCCCGAGTGTGTTTCAACCGCCGAGAAACCGGGCACTTCATCGCCAACTCGCCCCTATGCTAAAAAGCCGCCCACCACCACCTACTCCAACTCGGTGAACGGGCCAAGGCCACTTGCGTCGGGAGCCAACCGCATGCCGGTGCGCGCAGCAACAACAACTTCGGCAACAACACCAACAACCAGCAGATGAGGCAGCCCCAGCAGTCATATGGACGCGCTCGGGTGAATCACATCAATGCGCAGGAGGCACAGGAAGCACAAGGAGTAGTACTCGGTGAGTTCCCCGGTCGGCTCGGTTTTGGCCGCCATCTTTGTTCGATTCGGGAGCATCACACTCATTCATATCCTCAAGCTTTGTGGAAAAGCATAGCATACCCACAAGTACTACTAAAAGCACCCCTAATAACTCGAACGCCCGGAGGTGACATTAAGTGTCAATCGGGATGCCCCCGGTAAGGATTATTTTAAGTGGGGTAGAGTTCCTAGCAGACCTAGTGGTACTGAAATCCAAAGGGATAGATGTGATCCTTGGTATGGACTGGTTAAGCCAGCACCATGGCCTCATAAGTTGCGCCGATAAAGTAGTACACCTGACCAATCCAGACGGGATACAAGTGACCTGCCACACCCGGGGACACAGGCCGGATATAATGGTTTTCAACATAGAAGCCAAGTCCATAGAAGATGTCCCAGTAGTACGAGAATACCCAGATGTGTTCCCCGAAGAACTCCCTGGGATGCCACCCGACAGGGACATAGAGTTCGTAATCGACCTTATCCCTGGAACCTCTCCCATAGCCAAGAGACCCTATAGGATGGCAGCCCCTGAGTTGGCAGAATTGAAGAAGCAGCTAGCAGAGCTCCAGCGAAGTGGGTTCATCAGACCAAGTTCATCACCATGGGGAGCCCGGTGCTTTTCGTGGAGAAGAAGGATAAGAGCATGAGGATGTGCGTGGACTATCGCTCGCTGAACGAGGTCACTATTAAAAACAAGTACCCTCTTCCCAGAATAGATGACCTGTTTGACCAACTGAAGGGAGCCAGATATTTCTCGAAGGTGGATCTAAGATCAGGGTACCACCAGCTTAAGATCAGGGAAAGTGACATTCCCAAGACTGCCTTTGTCACTCGCTACGGGCAATATGAGTTCACGGTGATGTCCTTTGGACTAACCAATGCACCAGCCTACTTCATGAACCTAATGAATAAGGTGTTCATGGAGGAATTGGACAAGTTTGTCGTGGTCTTCATTGACGACATACTTGTTTACTCCAAGAGCGTGGAGGAGCATGAACAACATCTTCGAGTAGTGCTTCGGGAAAGTTGAGGGCACACAAGCTATACGCCAAGTTCGGCAAGTGTGAATTTTGGCTAGAGAAAATATCTTTCCTTGGGCACATTCGACCTGCAAGGAGTAGCCGTAGACCCCGGGAAAGTTGAGACAAGTCTCCAACCGGCGGCAACCAACCAACGTGAGTGAGATCGGGAGTTTCCTAGGTTTAGCAGGGTACTACCGGAGATTTATCGAAGGATTCTCCAAGATCGCCCGCCCATGACGAGCCGCTTAAGAAAGAGAAGAAGTTTAATCGGACCGAGGCCCGTGAAAGAAGTTTCCGGGGAGTTGAAGAAGAGGTTGACCACGGCCCCGGTGCTAACCCCCGCCGGATATTCAACGAGACTTTGTCGTGTATTGCGACGCCTCCCGACAAGGGTTGGGATGTGTTCTCATGCAAGATGGGAAGGTAGTGGCATATGCCTCCCGTCAACTCAAACCCCATGAGCGGAATTACCCCACCCACGATCCGGAGTTTGCGGCCGTAGTGCATGCCCCGAAGATCCGGAGACACTATCGATCGGGAACAAGTGTGAAATCTACACGGACCACAAGAGTCTAAAGTATATCTTCACCCGGCCCCGACCTAAACCTAAGGCAGAGAAGGTGGCTAGAGCTAGTCAAGGACTATAATCTAGAGATTCACTACCACCCGGGAAAGGCCAATGTGATAGCAGATGCCCTAAGCCGGAAAACCTACAAAAAGGCAGCACCCAAGAGTGCCCAGTTGCAAGAGGAGATGGCCCGACTCAACGTACACATCGTCCCCCAAGGCTACGTCTGCCAGCTGAGTGTTCAGCCTACCCTAGAAAAAAGATCCGGAAGGCCCAAGAGGCCGACGAGGATCCGAGGAGGATCCGCAAGCATACCGGAGAAAACAAGGCCCCCGACTTCGGGGTAGATGACCAAGGCACCCCGTGGTACAAAAACGAGGATGTGCGTGCCCAAAGGTGGAGATTTCCGACAAACCATCATGGATGAGGCACACAACTCAAGCATACTCCATTCACCGGGATCCACCAAGATGTACATGGACTTAAAACGAAGTATTGGTGGAATGGGATGAAAGCGGACATTGCACGGTTCGTCGCCCACTTTGTGACACTTGTCGAGGATCAAAGCCGAACATCGAAGCACTCGCAGGACTATTGCAACCTTTACCAATCCCGGTATGGAAGTGGGATGAGATAGGTATGGACTTCGTAGTAGGGTTGCCAAGGACTCAGAAGGGACATGACTCCATATGGGTGATCGTGGACCGACTCACTAAAGTCGCTCACTTTCTACCCGTACGGACCACTTATGGTGGAGAGAAGTTGGCAAAACTCTACATAGAAAATATAGTGAAGCTGCATGGAGTGCCTAGCAGAATAGTCTCAGATAGAGGGACCCAGTTCACCTCTAGGTTCTGGAAAAGCCTGCACAAAGCCATGGGCACCAAGCTAGACTTCAGCTCAGCGTACCACCCACAGACAGACGGACAGACCGAAAGGGTGAATCAAATCCGGAAGATATGTTGAGAGCTCGCGTCCTCACCTACGGCAAGGATTGGGAGCGAGCTCGCCCTATGCAGAATTTTCCTACAACAACGGGTACCAAGCAAGTCCGGGAATGTCGCCATTCGAAGCACTATACGGGAGAAAATGCGGGACACCCCCGATGTGGTCGAAGTAGGAGAGCGTGCCCCGGTTGGGCCCGCACTTATAAAGGAAGCCGAGGAGCGAGTAGGCGATATTCGAGAAAAGTTGAAAGCCGCCCGGTCCCGACGGAAGAGCTACGCGGACAAGAAAAGGCGTGAAGCAAGCTTCAACCCAGGAGACTTCGTCTACCTCAAGGTTTCACCCATCCGGGGGACTCGGAGGTTCCAAGTACACGGGAAGTTGGCCCCTCGGTACATCGGCCCGTATAAAGTGATCAAGAAAGTCGGAGCAGTAGCATATCGGTTGGAGCTACCCGAGGAAATGGCAGATATACACCCAGTATTCCACATCTCTCAGCTACGCCGATGTTTGAAGGTTCTGGAAGAAAAGCGAGTACCAGTAGAGTCCATCGATCTACAGCCAGACCTTAGGTACCAGGAGGTGCCCGTCAAGATCTTAGACACTGTGGTCAAGCGGACAAGAACGACCGAAGTACGGGTGTGCAGAGTCCAATGGAGTAGACACGGGGTGGAAGAAGCTACGTGGGAACGAGAGGATACACCGAGGAAAGAATTCCCCCACCTATTCGAGACTTAGCCGAATCTCGAGGACGAGATTCATTTTAAGTGGGGTAGGTTTGTAACGCCCGCGTTTTTAACTCTAAATAAATCACCTACTAAATCATGCGTAATTTCAAAAACCGACCCGCCGAGCTCAGTTACCATTCAAACCCTAGCCATTGTTCTCTCTCTCCCCCCCTCTCTCTCTCTCTCTCTCTCTCCCCGATGCGCGTGCCGCGATTCCCCGCCGCACCGCACCTCGGCCGCACCCCCGCGCGCCTTCCCAACATCGCGGTCGGCCACCGGCCGGGAATCCCGCGCACGCCGCGGTCCCGTGACCGGTCCGCCTCGCCATCACCGCCGTCCCGAAAATGCGCCGACGCCCGAAAAACCGGAAAAACCCCGCAAAACCCTTCCCAAATTTTCCCCTAACAATTTCCGGAATTCTCCAAAATCTCTTCCTATTTTTCCCTCCCTTTTCTTTTTCTTTCTTCTCCTTCTTCCTTTTTCCTTTCTTTTCCTTTTCCCTTTTCTTTTTCCCTCTTTTTCTTTTTCCTTCCTCTTCTTCTCTTCTCCTCCTTTCCTTTCCTCCCGCGCGACCGGACAAACGACACCGACCGGCGCCCCGGCCGCCGCCGACCGGGCCCCATCCGCCGCCGCCGGGCCCTCCCGCCGCACGGGCCGGCAAGGACACCGCCTCCGCACGCCACCCCCGGCCCCGCCCCGCCCCGCGCCCGCCGGCGGACCGGCCGGCCACCCACCCGCCGACGCCATTAACTCCCCGCCCGAGCACCACCGACCACCGCCGCCTGCACGCTAGGTCGCATCCACGGCCTAACCTTCCCCGTACACGTTGACCCGTACCGCTCCGAGCCGTCGCATCGCCGGCCGCCGCAAGGAGCCGGCCGGAGTTCGCGAAGCTCCCCGAGCTCGCCGGCGGCCCTCGCCGGGAAAAATCTTCCCCCTCCCCAAACCGACCTACGGCGCCTATTTAAGGCCGGCACCGCCACCACCTCGCCGCACCGCACCGAAGCAAGCCTCCCTGAGCCGGTTTCCCAAGCACCACCGCGCCGCCACCAGTAGCGCCGCCGCCGCCCTCTGCCTGCCGCCGAACCACCTCCACCGAAGCCCTATAGCCCAAGGTGAGTGCGGGATTAGGATCCCCCTCTTCCCCCTCTCCGTTTTCCCCCCGTTTCCGGGCCGCCGCCGCGGACGGGAGCCGCCGGCAGGCACCCCCGCCGGCCGGCCATGCCGCGCCCCCCCCCCTCGTTCGTATCGAGTGGGGGAAGAAGAAAGTTGTTTTTCTAATAGGCCCCTGGCCTTTTCCTTTAACCGAGCCCTCCCCCCTTATCCTATTTTATTCCTTCCTTTTTCCTTCCAAATAGCCCCTGAGGCTAGTAATTAATTACTGTTGAGCCCTAAATAAATTACAAACAGACCCTAACCCAAATTATGTGGTCATAAACACACTCTCTCTCATTAGTAGAAAATTACCAATAGGTCCTTAATACCTATAACCCCTCCTTGACCTAGCCTTTCATACACGCCCTTCCTTCCTAGGTTAAGACCAAACATTACCGTACCCCCCCGCCGAACCAACCCCTTTCCTAGGGCCTATATATACCCCTCCTCCGCTCACTTCCCCCTCCCCGAGCTCGGCCGGAAACGTGTGTGCTAATATTGCTTGCCTGCTTGTGTGTATGCCATAGCCGACGGAGTAGACGGAGGAAGGTACCCCGAGGCGGAGATCGAAGCCGACTACCGCGAGCGGGAGCCCGAGGTCCCGAACGCCGAGCCGCACTCCCCGAAGACTTCGAAGACGGCAAGTTCAACCTCCCCCTTTGATGCATGCTTCTCGTCCTAGTTTTATAAATATACCCTATACCCGTTTTATAAATTGCATATTGTTTTACTGCAAAACATGGTAGGATAGCCACCCTTGATTGCTATGATTGAACCTTGTTTTGGCCTAAATGAGTGCTTTAAAAATGTGTGTGTGCTTTCAAAATGTGTGAGTGCTTTGAAAATGGAAATGGGATATTTTTGAAAATGAGTAAAGAACTGGGTAGACGGGATGGACGTGTGTGTCAGGAGAATGGGTGAGCTCGTACCGTGTGGTTGAGCGTGTTGGGAGTTGTCCATCTTGTCGGTTAAGGATCGGGTTGCGTGACATCTCACACGACCCAAATCATCGTACAACCACTCGACCGTTGTATGTGGCAACGGCTTAGCATAAATCCCACTAGTTAATCTACTTGCCATCTGGTGTGCGGGTGAGCGAGCGGGGAGACCAAGGAGTAGGGGTACGCTCTGTGTGAGGTACGCCCTGGTTATGTGGGATAACCCCTTGGGTGCTTCCGTGGTGGCTCGTAGTGTTAGCTAAGGTGGGTAATGGCTATGATAGGATCCGTACCGGCACTGAGGTGTCCGTGTGACGGTACCCTACTTGTGGGTAAAGATGTACAACCTCTGCAGAGTGTCAAACCTATTCGAATAGCCGTGTCCACGGTATTGGACGAGTCACGGTGTGGTCACAAAAACTAGTGTTTGGGATGGGATGTTTTCTGGCATGAGTTGTTTTCCGGTGAAGTGTGTGTGGCTGTGTGCCTGGGCTACGACGGACGGGAAGTCCGGTAGATCCACAGTGGTTTTCCTAAAACAAGTGAGTTACTTGGGTTATGAAAATGATTTGCGAAAACCTTTTTGAAATGAACCCCTGCATGTGTAAGTTTGCTAAATGAACCTTAACCTGATCCTTGTTATACCTTATGCATGATTCTGTTTATAAGCCCCTCCGTGGGTGGGGTTGGATTTGCTGAGTACGTATGTGCTCACCCTTGTTTCACTAACTATTTTACAGAGGAGGATCCCGATTACATTCCCGAAGACGTTGAGTAGGTCGTGCCCTACACCCAACCGTGCCTGTGTACCCAGGGCCCTACCGAAAGCTTCCATGGTGTGGTACTCTGAGGAGGCTATGGAAGCCTTTGCTATTGTAGTGTGGTCGTTAGCGTTTGTCTTGTTCCTTGTAGCGTTGGCACTACCGTGCCCTCTCGTGTCGCCGTGATGTAAAAGATCGATTTCCACCGTTGTAATAAATGTGCTACCGGCCTCCGGGGACCGGTATTTGTGTCACATTTAGTCACCTCCGATGAGGGGACGCTTCAATAAGGCGCTCTATGGGCTCAAGCAAGCCCCTAGAGCATGGTATGAATGCCTTAAGGAATTTCTCGTAAAGAAAGGCTTTGAAATAGGCAAAGTCGATCCTACTCTCTTCACTCGTAAACAAGGCAATGATTTGTTTGTATGTCAAATATATGTTGATGACATCATATTTGGGTCTACTAATCAAACTTGGGTTGATGAGTTTAGTAGGATCATGACCAAAAGATTTGAGATGTCTATGATGGGCGAGTTGAAATTCTTTCTCGGTTTTCAAATCAAGTAACTCAAGGATGGCACATTCATAAGTCAAACCAAGTACACCAATGATATGCTCAAGAAGTTTGACATGAACAATGCCAAGTCCATCAAAACACCTATGCCATCCAATGGACATCTTGATCTAAATGAAGAAGGCAAAAGCATCGACCAAAAGGTATATCGCTCCATGATTGGTTCTTTGCTTTACCTTTGTGCATCTAGGCCCGATATTATGCTTAGTGTGTGCATGTGTGCAAGGTTTCAAGCTAATCCTAAGGAGTGCCATCTAATGGCCGTTAAGAGAATTTTTAGATACTTGGGTCATACTCCTAACCTTGGTTTATGGTATCCTAAGGGCTCCACTTTCAATCTACTTGGCTACTCCGATTCGGACTATGCCGGTTGCAAGATAGATAGAAAGAGTACATCCGGGACTTGCCAATTTCTTGGGAGGTCCTTGGTGTCTTGGAGTTCCAAGAAACAAAACTCCGTTGCCCTTTCCACCGCTGAGGCCGAGTATGTTGCAGCCGATGCTTGTTGTGCTCAACTACTTTGGATGAGGCTCACCTTGAGAGACTTTGGTTGCAAGTTTAGCAAGGTGACACTCTTGTGTGACAACGAGAGTGCCATTAAACTAGCTAACAACCCCGTAAAACACTCAAGAACAAAGCACATAGACATAAGACACCGTTTCTTGAGAGACCACGAAGCCAAAGGAGATATCGCTTTAAGCCATGTGAGCACCGATAAGCAACTAGCCGATATCTTCACAAAGCCTCTTGATGAACTAAGGTTTTGTGCTTTGAGGAGTGAGCTAAATATCTTGGATTCTCGTAACTTGGCTTGAGATCATGCACATGTTTGAATGACCTAGTGTAGAATTTTGAAAGCAAAAGATTTGTGAAAAACTTGTGTTGAATTTGTTTTGAAAAATTTGGATCTTTAGAGTACAACACTTGGACTATTGTTCCGATTGCTTGTTTGTGGCTAGTCCAAAGTGTTGATACTGCTCAGGCTCACATATTTTTACATATACAATCTTCCAAATCTATCAAGAATCAAATTCCTTGAAAATCTGCTCGCTGGTCTCAGGGGGAGCAGAGTCTCCGGGTTTTTCCCGGAAAGTCCAGGTTTCCGGGATATTCCAGACCTGGTCCGGAGACTCCGGGTTGTAAAGGTCTAAATACCTTCTACCGCGGTCAAAAGGTCCCATTCACCCTTTTTACAGTTTGACCGCGCCCCTCCTTTCCCCGTCGCCTCCCTTCTTCGCCATCCAAGCCCTTGGGCGATTTTCACCTTCCACCGTCTAAATCGAGTGAGAGTAAGGGATTAAGGGCTCCAAGGTGTGGAGATCGAAGATCTACTCAAGACTTGAAGGATTGAAGTCTCTCCCCCTCTCTCTCCCAAGGTATATCTAAAGGAGCTTTTCCCGATCTACTTTCCTAGAGTAGCTCTTGTTGTATCCTCTTAGGGAATAGGTAGGGAATACTCAATAGGCTCTAGATCTGCAATATCTCTCAGTTTGGATGGATGATTTGTGCTACATTGTGAGTTAGGGTTTAGGCTGCGAATCCCGGAAACTCTAGGGTTGAAAGACCCGGACTCTCCGAACTTTCCAGAGTATCCGGACTTTTTCCCGGAGTCTCCAGGGTTCACACTGAAAACCCTAATTCACAAGTGTTGTGCGTCTCTTCTATTGATCATCTCTCACTTCCATATTCTTTTACCTATCTAGAAAATGAGAGTGAAGATCCGTCGCAAAACCGAGGAGCCCTCCACCCAAAGGAGGACCAAGGCTAGGCATGATCCCGCCGCCTTGCGGGTCGTGCAAGAGACCTTGGCACAAGAAGGATCTCAGCGCAGTTCAAGGCCAAGAAGAGGTGACCCTCCTCCCTCCTATGTCGAAGGGAGTGAAGAAGAGATAGAGGAAGAGGAGGAGGAGAGGACCGAGAGTGATGGTGGTGATGAGGAAGATGAAACCTATGAGTAATCCCCTGAACCTCCTCGTCACCATGGGAAGGGGCCGGGAAAAGAGAAAACTCGCTACAAGCCTCACCCCAAAAAGTGCCACCAAGCCCCCTATGTTCATCAAAGCTGTGCCGCTACTCGCGTCCCTCCCAAACACAAGCAAGGAGCGGCAGCCCACATTTGCACAAAAACACCTCCTAGACTCATCCCTACCCTTCCACTAAACGTTCGGGTGGTTGACACTCCCATCAAGCTTAGGGATCCCGGATCTGTACTTGGTTTTGCAGAGCACATGATAAGGGATTATTCCAAGAATTCTGTAGCTGTGAGGGAGCAAAGGGAGGAGAATGTGTATTTGTATCTCAAAGGAGAAGGGCTAGAATCAAGGTTTTGGTGTGACTTTCATAGAGACTTCTATCAATCCGTCATCCGGAATCCTAAGCTAGCTGCAAAGAACATGACTCCAATTGTGCAAATGAGGTACATTGATTGGAAGTACTATGAAGAACTCAACAACACCGTGTTCAACTCCGTGATTGAGAAGTGCAAGGAGGTTGGTCTCTATGATCTCATGGGGTTTATGTATAATTGGAACAAAGAAATTCTTGCACAATTCCATTGCTCCTACTATTACAACCCCCATGACAACACCATCACTTGGACAACTCAAGGGAACAAGTGCACCATAGATTACATGACTTTCTCTAGGCTCTTGGGACTTGGATCTAAGGATGAGCAATGCACTCCCGTGCACAATGAGAACAAGTACAAGCCTAGGGAGCTCACCTTCATGTTCCCTAGTCGTGATTTGGCTATAGAGGGCAAGGCGGATCAACTCAATCCTTACTATTCTACCTCAATCAATTCTTTCGTGCCACCATTGATCCCAAGCAAGGAGATGCCACCGCTTTGAGGTACTATGCTCCTAATCTCCTAAATAGGATGGCACCGAATGAGGAAGGTTTTTGCATATTCGACTTCATTTGGAATGAGTTGAGAAGGGCCGTGAATGATCCCATGAAGTATCTCCCCTATACCCCCTACCTTATGTACATGGTTGAGAGAGTCACAAATGTTCGCTATCCCAAGGATGTTGTGCATGAGCCATTCCGTCACCTCCGTGATCGAGCCAAAAAAGCCACCAAAGGGTCGCAAGTATGTTGGCTCTTCTAGTGCAGCTCCTCGCCATGATGACATGCCCGCTGCACGCTCTCCTCCTAGGCCTCCCCGTCGGCACCGTGGCTCCATGATCAAGCGGGTTCTCAAAAGCATCTTTAGCATGTGCAAGACCATAGCCACAGAGACAAATAAGAACCCGCCGGGACATCATCGAGATCAAGTCCCATCTTGGCCTTCCCACCGATCCCTACCGTGAGCTTCCCGAGTTTGATGATCTGTTTGCGGAGTGGGACGCCCAAGATGCCCAAGAGGAAGGAGCGGAGGAGGGAAATGATGAAGAAGAAGAGAAGGAGGACGACAACTCCGAGTGATCCAGCTGCTCCACACTTCCTTTTTGGCGCTTGATGCCAAAGGGGGAGTGAACTTATCTATTTAGGTGTGTGGACAATGAACTTGAACTTCATGTATTTGAATTTGGAACCTTGGTTTGTGATAACTCTAAATTCGTGTGTGTAAGACTATGTGAGCTTGATACATTTGGTTGTGTGCTTGTGATGATCTACTCTGTTTTTACGTTCTAAGGATGTTTTATGCTAGATTGAAAAACTGTGTGAAGTCTGTTTTTTCACTGGTGTGTTGAAAGCCCGGAGAGTCCGGAGATTTTCCCGAAGTTTCCGGATTTCCCGGACATTCCGGATTCTCCCCGGACAATCCAGACTTTTCAGCATCAGATCTTTTTTCTTCCTTGTTAAGTGCATATTATGTCATGAGCATCTCACTTTTATCTGTTGCACGTCACAAGCACCCCACTGGTGTAATACTCTCATGTTTCTCTCTTTGTGCAAAATTTGGCCCTAATAGAACCATTGATATTCAAGATCAAAATGCACATATTAAGGGGGAGTATTACAAAAGCTTTTAATATTCATTGTTTATCTCTTATATGACTTAAGTGTGTTGTCATCAATCACCAAAAAGGGGGAGATTGAAGAGTATCTTGGCCCACTAAGTGGGTTTTGGTGATTTAATGACACACACCTAAGTAGCTAATGATTTATCTAGTCCATGAGCAGGTATTAAAATTATGTATGGCATCAAGTGCAGTTCGTTGACTATGCAAAAAGAAAGTGGTGCCATAAAGGATTCCTAAGAAGGCTTATTTATTTTACACTTTTGAATTTGAGTCCTAGGAATGTCGTACTATCAAGAGGGACATGAATTGTGTCTTCCAAGAGTCGAACAGGTGCTCTAGTTGCTAAAACAAAACCTATGAGAGACACCTTCGCACCAACACGTTCACAGGGATCTTTTCTTGGGTGCTGACCTTGGAAGGCCGGAGTATCTGGGTTTACCTTGGAGTCTCCGGACTTCCCGGAGTTTCCGGGTTTACCCCGAATACTCTGGGTCTTAAAGTCTCAACGGCTATATTCTGGGTGAGGAGGTATAAAAGCCCCCTCCACCCCTTCCTTTACTCTTCTCTCCTGCTATTTCGACCTGCATACTTCCGACCTCATTTACTCCCTCCTTTACTCCCTTTGGCTCAAGTTTGGTGAAATTTGTTGTGGGGATTTAAGAGGGTTTGAGAGCAAGAGCTTGGAGAGTGCTAGTGAGCTGATTTCCCATCTCTAGAGCACCTCGTTCTTCGCTTGGTTGGAAAAATTCGTGTTTGTTACTCTTGGAGCTTTGAGCTCCTAGCCGGCTAGGCGTTGCCTTGGAGCATCCAAGGATTGTGGCTGCCCAAGGAAGTTTGTATCACCCCGACTTTGAGTAAGTAACTCTAGCTTGATCTTTGTGGTCGCTAGAGGGAGGAAAGTGACCTAGGTGTAAAGGTCGACCCTTTGTGGGTACCTCAACGGAGACGTAGACCTCAAGGTGTGAGGTTGAACTCCGGTAACAAATCCTTGTGTCTCTTGTGCTTGTTCATCTTGTTGTATGCTTGTTTCTATCTTGAGCACATATCTAGGGTTTGGTGCCGATCTACTTCGTGGTGAGGTTCCTACAAGATTGGAGTGGATAAACAGGCTTGTCTCATCTCAGTGCATAACCTATTTTCATAGATTTACATTTGAGCAAGTTTAATTTCTGTCGAATTTGATTCCTCCCTGACAGGCCGGAATATCCGGACATTTTCCCGGATTCTCCGGATTTCCCGGCGTATCCGAAAAAATATCCGGAAACTCTGGACCTGTATTTGACAGCTGCGAAAAAGTTGTGTTTTTTCAGGTTCGACTATTCACCCCTCTCTAGTCGACATCTTGATCCTTTCAGCTTCACGGGCCTGGGCCGCATCACTTTCTCTCATCTCCTGGCGATTGCGCATTTATTTCTTCTCCTCCTCCTCACTTTTTCCCTCTCTTTTTTCCCACTCAACCATGCAAAACCACCTCTCCGTTGCATCACGGCCCGCCCTGTCAACGTACATGTTGTGGAGCTTTTTCATCACCTTCCCTCTCGTGCACATCCTCGGCTTCCTCATGCACTTCTGGTAGACCCACCCTTCTAGAGAAACAAAATCACGAGCAAAACATCTCGGCATGCATTTCTGATAAAACTCCTTCATTGTGGAGTCCCTTGAAGGGGCATGAGCTCCCAACACATATTCACTTCTGTTGATTAGTGCCATTACCGACAGACATTGGTGCTCTAAATCTAATGCAAATGCCTTGACCAGCCAGTTGGTTATACTGTCCCAAGTTTTTTCTACTGGTCTTTTAACATTTTTCTTAACTAGAACTAAAATTTGACAAGTCAGCAATAACAACTATCAAATACTACATCCTAAACTAAAATTACAACTAATCCGCCGAAATCTACATAGTCAACAGTAACTATGTTATCTAAAATAATCTAATGAGTGTCGAACATGTATACTAACATCTAAACTGCGACCACAAATCTATACTCCAGAAATCTATACCATCCAGAAATCTACATAAATCTAGTGAATAAATATTAATTACGTTTTCATTATATTTAAATAAAATTACTAAAAGAGTTGACATCAGTGAAATACCTGCAATGAAGCGAAGAACCAGCAGAGCTTCGCTACTCCGCTCCCTCCACCTCACTCACTTCTCCTTCTGAACCCTAAACCCTACAAATAGGAACTATTTCATACTACAGATCTAAAGAAATCTAGTGAATCTAAAAGGTATAGGTACCAAATGGGTTGAAATCAGCGAAATACCTACAATGAAGTGAAGAACCAGCACAACTTCGCTACTCCCCTCCCTCCACCTCACTCTCTTCTCCTTCCCAATCCTCACTTTCTTTTTTCTGAATTATTGCAACAATTTCGAGCTAATTTTTGGCTTTGATAGGGCTGAGGCCCTGTCGCTATGGCCACGACGGCCGCATAGCTTACTGTCGTGCCCCACGGCGATTTGGCGGTCAACCGACGTGGCCCACGGCGGCTGGGATTCCCTCCCTTAGCCCCCGCGGTGGTTGCCCAAACTGCCGTAACGCACGACGGTTGGTCTTGCAACCGTCGTGGGCCACGGCGCGCGCCGTGCGCCACGGCGGTTGATGGTCATATTTGCTAAATTTTAAACCGGTCGTATATTTCGCCACGGCGGTTGATGGTAATATTTGCTAAATTTTAAAACGGTCATATATTTCTCCAAAATGAATAAAAACATAAAAATAAAAATCCACATCGCGGCTTCTACAAAAATTTGGCCTGCTTGCACAGAGGAAAAACTGGGCTATCCTAAATCGGAAATCCTACGTACCTTTCAGAAGTTTTTTTTCTTATGCAACTATACTGCCAGAAGCTCACATAACGACCCACAAAGGCCAACATTGTGAAACCCTAACCACCGCCGCACATGTATAGGTCGCGCCGGCACGCTAGACCAACTGGTGTGCCTCTCCATGCGCTCCGCCACACCGGCTCGGCCCCGCCGCCGTCTTCGCCGCCGCTGTGGATGACCGCGCGCTTCGGCCCACACGTCGCCGTGCGCCGATGCGAGCTCGCACGCGTGTCGGTGTGTCGTGGGTGGCCGTCGGGTGCCATGACCGCCGGTTTATGATGTTGGTCGTCGGGTGCCATGGTCGCTGCCCGACCCGCGCGCATGCCCGCCGGTGTGCCGGGTGAAGAAATGTTGGTAAAAAGACTAAAAATATTGATGAAAAAGACTAAAAATGTTGGAACGGTTATGATGTGGGATGGTTGGAAAATAAAAAACATACATTTAGATGGGCTTTGGTAGGTTGGAAGTTCATACTCTTATCCACCTTCATGTACGCATATATGAGCTCCCATTATGCATACCAGAAGGTGGATAATCATTGGAACTTCCAGCCCAACAAAACCCATCAGTTATTATTTCTCAACCATCATACCTTATAATTATTAATTACAAAATGTTGCAATTTTTTTCAAAAAACGTACAACATTTTTTTTACAAATGTTGAAACAACATTTTTCATAAAAAGTGGAACCAACATTCTTTGAAAGAAAGTTGTTCCAGCATTTATTTAGAGAGTGCATTGAATCTAATTTTTTTTCAAACTAGTTGCTCCAACATTTTTCTAGAAATGTTGATCAACATTGTCTAGAATTGTTGGGAAAACACATTACATCTCCTTCCTCAGATTCGGCTGGCGAGCACAGAGGTAGCTGCCGGTGCAGTGCTCGGCTGAAGGCGCACTAGCAGGGGCCGCCCGGGCCGCGTGAGGCGGCGACTGGCAGAGGTCGATAGGAGGTGGTAGCGGACCGACGACCTCTAAGAGGAGGCGGAGCTAGGTCTGGCGCGGCCGCACCAGCTGGCGTTGGACTGACAACGTTCGAGGGGAGGCGGAGTGGGCTCTGACGGGGGTGGAGGGGCACTGTGGTGACGCGATGCAGGGATGTCGTCGACGATGGGTGGTCGGGGGCCGGGTCGCCCAAGACGGCGACACAGTATCATGATGGAGATGAGTGGGAGTTAGGGTTCGAGACAAAGATCCAAGGGTAGAACCACGAATCACAAACAATGGAAGATTCATCGTCATCCCACCTTCCGGACGATATATAGGATTTCCAAAAAACTGGGGAGCTTCTTGGGAGCTCCTATATGGCTATGGAAGGTGGACAAAGTATGAAGTAGAGCCCACCAAAGCCCATTTAAATGTATATTTTTTATTTTCCCACCCGCCTACCTCATGATTCTTAGATAACAAAATGTTCCAGCATTTTAAAAAATACATTTTTAAGAAAATGTTGGTTTCGTTAACCTTTTTTGTTAACATTTTGCAAAATATTGCAACATTTTTTAGAAATGTTGGAATTTTTTTACATTTTCCACCTCCAAAGGTCGGCACGCAACAATAGGGGCGGCGCGCGAAGGTCTGGGCCCTCGCTCGGGTTTGGCGGCGGCGGGTGGGAGGCGGGAGTGGAGGAGAGAGAGGGGGGGTGAGATTAGCCTTAGTGCATGGGATCAAGGGTTGCAGTCAATCGCACAAATCTCAAACAGTAGAAGTTCCCATCCCTTTCCACCTTCATGAACTTATATAGGAGCCTAGTTTAGATGGCTAAAGTTTCTAACTTTTTTCCACACTCTCTCCATCACATCACATTAAATATGCCAAAATACATATTTCAGAGTATTAAATATAGGTAAAAAATAACTAATTACACAGTTTGGATACCCTTTGCGACACGAATCTTTGGAGCCTAGTTAGGCCATGATAGGATAATATTTAAGCCCCACGGCGATTTGGCGGTCAACTGACGTGGCCCACGGCGGCAGGGCTTCCCGCCCTTAGCCCCCGCGGCGGTTGCCCAAACCGCCGTAGTGCACGACGGTTGCTCTTGTAACGGTCGTGCGCCACGATGGTCGTCGTGCGCCACGGCAGTTGATGGTCATATTTGCTAAATTTTAAAATGGTCGTATATTTCTCCAAAATGAATAAAAACATATAAATAAAAAATTTGCATCGTGGCTTCTTCTAAAATTTGGCCTTCTTGCATGGAGGAAAAAACTGGGCTATCCTAAATAAAAAATCCTATGTACCTTTCAGAAGTTTTATTCTTATGCAACTATACTACCAGAAGCTCACATAACGACCCACAAAGCCCAACATCGTGAAACCCTAACCACCATCGCCCATGTATAGGTCGCGTTGGCACGATAGACCGGCTGGTGTGCCTCTCCACGTGCTCCGCCACGCCGGCCCGGCCCCGCCGCCGTCTTCGCCACCGCAATGGATGACCGCGCGCTTCGGCCCGCACACCGCCGTGCGCCGACGCGCCATGGCCGCACTGGCACGAGCTCGCATGTGTGTCAGTGTGTCGTGGGTGGCCGCCAGTTTATGCTGTTGGTCGTCGGGTGCCGTGGTCGCTGCCGACCCGTGCGCACATTTGCCGGTTTTCCGAGTGAAGAAATGTTAGTAAAAACAAAATGTTAACTCTAAAAATGTTGCAACATTTTGCAAAATATTGACGAAAAAGACTAAAAATGTTGGAGGTGGGATGGTTGGAAAATAAAAAACATACATTTAGATGGGCTTTGGTAGGTTGGAAGTGCATACTCTTATCCTTCATGTAGGCACATATGAGCACCAATTATGCATACCGGAAGGTGGATAATCATTCAAACTTCCAGCCCAACAAAACCCATCTAAATTTGCTAGTTATTATTTTTCAACCATCATACCTTATAATTATTAATCATAAAATGTTGCATTTCCTTTTTCTAAAAACGTCACAACATTTTCTTTAAAAAATGTTGAAACAACATTTTTCATAAAAAGTTGAACCAACATTCTTCGAAAGAAAGTTGTTGGTACATTGAATCTATTTTTTTTCAAACTAGTTGCTCCAACATTTTCTAGAAATGTTGAACAATATTGTCTAGAATTGTTGGGAAAACACATTACATCTCCTTCCTCAGATTCGACCGGCGAGCACAGAGGTAGCAGCCGGCGCCATGCTCGGCTGAAGGCGCACCAGCAGGGGCCGGCCAGGGCGCGTGTGGCGGCGACTGGCAGAGGTCGATGGGAGGTGGTAGCAGACCGACGACCTCTGAGAGGAGGCGGAGCTAGGTCTGGCGCGGCCATACCGGCTGGCGCTGGATTGACAACGTTCGAAGGGAGGCGGAGCGGGCTCCGGTGGGGGTGGAGGGCACTATGGTAACGCGTTGCAGGGATGTCGTCGACGACGGGTGGTCAGGGGCCGGGTCACCCAAGACGGCGACACAGTATCACGATGGAGATGAGTGGGAGTTAGGGTTCGAGACAAAGATCAAGGGTAGAACCACTAATCACAAACAATGGAAGATTCATCGTCATCCCACCTTCCGGACGATATATAGGATTTCCAAAAAAACTGTGGAGCTTCTTGGGAGCTCCTATATGGCTATGGAAGGTGGACAAAGTATGAAGTAGAGCCCACCAAAGCCCATTTAAATGTATATTTTTTATTTTCCCACCTGCCTACCTCATGATTCTTAGATAACAAAATGTTCCAACATTTTAAAAAAATACATTTTTAAGAAAATGTTGGTTTCGTTAACCTTTTTTGTTAACATTTTGCAAAATATTGCAACATTTTCAGAAATGTTGGATTTTTTTTACATCTTCCACCTCCAAAGGTCGGCACACAACAACAGGGGTGACACGCGAAGGTCTGGGGCCTCGCTCGGGTCTGGCGGCGGCGGGGGTGGAGGAGAGAGAGGGGTGAGATTAGGCTTAGTGCATGGGATCAAGAGTTGTAGTCAATCGCACGAATCTCAAACAGTAGAAGTTCCCTTCCCTATCCACCTTCGTGAACTTATATAAGATTTCCCGAGCTTCTTTAGAAATGGGCCTGGTCTGAACATCCTTCCCATTCCCTTCTTTTTTTAACGAACGAACCGCACAAGATTGTGTGTTTCGTTGATATAGCATGAAAAAAAAGACTACAATCCTGAGAGATTATAAGTAGGAAAACAAAAGAAAAAAGAACTATACTCGCCCGGTTGGATTGAGACATCAACACGGTTGCCACTTAACACTCGTAGATTGGATTGAGACATCAACACAGTTGCACCATCCCATTCTTCCTTCACTTCCATATTAATTTGTTTTTTTTGCAAGGGGGTATCTCCAAACGAAATCACCGACAGCAATGAGGAATTTCGAAATTTGACCATATGTTCGCAAGCCTCACACGATATAACTCTAAGTTCGTGAGCCTTTCAAAATATAACCCCGGGGCATACGAAATCTTCGATTCAGGGGTTTCTCACCCTTTTCTATAGATTTCTTGATTTTCTTTTCCTCTTACTTCTCCAAACAACGTGAATGGACATTTTTACCCCTGCTGCTATCCCTCCCTCCACCACTGACGTGTGGGGCCCACTTTTCGGGTCTTCTTGAACCTCCAGACACAGCGAGGTGCTACTTGTCGGGTCGTCAATTCTGGTCCCCGCAGCGCCCTTGGCCGAGCTCGCGGCCCCCCGTGGCCGAGCTCGCCGGCGCCCGTGGCCGAGCTCGCGGCACCCGTGGCCGAGCTCCGCGCACAGGGGTCCGGCTCCGTGCGACGTCGAGCCGAAGCGGCGGGGAGGGTGGCAGCGAGGGGATTGGAGGCGAGGCGGCGGGGACGGCGGCGCCTCTTCCGCCATCTTGCGGCATGGGACCGGCGGCGACGCTCTCCTGGTGGGCACCATGGGGCCGGCGGAGCCCTTCAAGTCGAGCTCCATGGGGACGGGGTGGAGCGCGACCTCGTCCTGGAGGCACGGCGGCCATGGCATGGCGCGGCGGAGCCAAGGCGCGACCTGGCAGGCCAGCACCTCTTCCGGTGGCCACGGATATGACCGGAGGTTGAAGAAGACCCGAAAAGTGGGCCCCACACGTCAGTGGTGGAGGAGGGGATAAGAGCAGGGGTAAAAATGTCTGTTCACATTGTTTGGAGAAAAAAAGCAAATCAAAATCCCGAAATGCATAGAAAATGGTGAGAAACCCCCAAATCGAAGAGTTCGTGTGCCCCGGGTTATATTTTGAAAGGCTCGCGAACTTAGGGTTATATCGTGTGAAGCGTACAAACATATGGTCAAATTTCGAAATTCCTCGACAACAACAATCCTCCTACTCAAACCTCTCCCAATCCTCCTCCGGCTGGCCTCTCTCTCTTGCAGCGACGGCCAGAAGCAGCATCCACCGTCCAAAAAGGCAGGGGAACCCAACCCAAACCCCTCCTCCAAGCACGAGTGCCCCGAGAGCAATCGCGTCGCGCCGCCCCCCTCTCTAATCCATCCATCCAGCGCCTCCTCTCCCCCCACACTTTCCCCTCCACGAATCGATCGGTCCCCCTCTCGAGCCCTCGCGAATCAATCCGATTGGGTTCCTCGGCCGCCTCCCGTTCCGGCGACGATGAAGTCGTCGGAGTCGTCGTCGCGGTTCGTGCAGGAGCTCGTGCTCTACGCCGCCAGCGCCGCCTTCAGCTGCCTCGTCCTCTTCGCCGGCCTCTGCCACCTCGACCCCAACCGCGTCGTCTCCCAGAAGGCCGCGCAACAGAAGGAGATCGCCAGGTGCCTTGGCCGGCCGGCCACTCGTCTCCACCACTCCCTACGAGGTTCGTTCCCCTTGCCTTTTTCTGGTTTGTTTGCTTGCTGCCTCCGATCCAAATCCAATTTGACGTAGCCCCCGAACCCAATCCCCCCCTGAATCGATCGCAGGATGTGATTGCGTGCGACGTCATCAACCCCGACAGCATCGACGTTGAGTTCGACTCCATCGGGGGGCTCGACCACGTCAAGCAGGCGCTCTACGAGCTCGTCATCCTGCCTCTGCGCCGCCCGGAGCTGTTCACCTTCGGCAAGCTACTCAGCCCCCAGAAGGGCGTGCTCCTCTACGGCCCCCCCGGCACCGGGAAGACCATGCTCGCCAAGGCCATCGCCAGGGAGTCCGGAGCCGTCTTCATCAATGTCAGGATCTCCAATCTCATGAGCAAGTGGTTTGGGGATGCACAGAAGCTCGGTATGGCAACAGTTTTTGTCATGTTAACTAACCCCAATTGTTTGTTTTAGCTGTCCACTGCAAACTTGCTGTACTAGCTTAGAAACATTGCTAATTGTAGTGTGTGATATTTTTTGGTGGGGGTGTGATGTGCTGATGTCAGTATGTTATTGCTGTGGCAGTGGCGGCCGTGTTTAGCCTTGCCCACAAGCTCCAGCCTGCTATTATCTTCATCGACGAGGTTGATAGTTTCTTGGGGCAGCGGCGGACAACAGACCATGAAGCTATGACTAATATGAAGACGGAGTTCATGTCCCTCTGGGACGGCTTCACCACTGACCGTGAGTACTCTTGTTTACTGCCTTCTCCCATGAAAGCATTGCATAGAATAAATGTGCCTACAAAGTTGCATTGAATCTAGGGGCAGACTTGTATTATGTTGACCGGGGGCACATGTCCCCTAATGCTTCAAGTTTAGAATACACTACATGCACTGCCACCTAATGTTGTTCCTGATTGGTCGACATCAAAGATGAAGATGAGCGGTGGTGTAATGTCAGGATCTAAGGAGTTCAACAACTATCCGTGATGGTGCTCGGGGCCTCTGTCTTGAACAGGAGTTCTGATTTTGTTTCAGTGTTAGTAGACCTTTTGTACTACATACTGAAAAACTCCACTCTCAATGACGGAATCAGTAGCGGGATTGGCAGGGTTTATGCCCCCCCTAAGATGCTTAGTTTTTTTTCTATTGAAGCTAGCTCTCAAGAATTTCAATGCATGATAGTGTTTGATCATCTTTGAATTAGCATAGCTGCCTGGTGCACCCTCCTCTGTTCATCATTACCTAGCTCCGTCACTATTTGCCCTTAATTGAATCCAGTATGTTCGAAAACAAATGCTTTAGCAGCAATGTTTCAGAAAAGGATAGGCGGTCAGGCTCTGCCTAGCGTCTAGATATCCCTAGGTGATCTTTTTTTTTCTTGATGCCTCTAGTAGTGTCATGATGAATAGTGGAATTTGGCATATTAAAACAAAGGATTTAACATTATAATCCATCCATGAGTTCTGTTACCATAATTCATCATCCTCCATCTTTAATTCTCCCCCTTTTAACATATATAAATCAAGGCTTAAATGCTCCAGGTGGGAAAAACACCTAGGTTCTAGGCAAAGCATTGGTGCTCGGCCTAGCAGCGGTGCCACCTAGGTGGAGTTAGGTATCACCTTTTTACATAGAAGTTTGGCAGCCAATATCAATAACTCACAATGGCACACCGGTTACTGAGTAAATATGTTTTTACGCAAGATTGGCTTATTCTATTCTGTTTATCTGAATGAAACTCTTTTAGCTTTTGACTTTCAGCATATAATATATATAATATATCTTGTTAAAATTATACATACCAAAAGTGGCTTTGTGTTTTTTTGGGAAATCAACGATAGAAGTTGCATAAACATGGGATGACTTTGCGAAGAATTAAGGATAATATAGTGTGATAGTAATATACATATTTGTAAGCATTGATCCCGGGGGAAATGGTAGCCTATGTCATCTTTTTAATTTTGGCATTTTGTTTCCTGTAAGATGTTCGATTGCAAGTTTATTTCTGCTTAAGCAACCTAATGTATGTGATACCTATGCGGTTATGCCCTTGCTCTAGGACTTATGTTGATGGTCATTGTGGATAGTCATGGGATGCTTTCAATTTACAGGGAGCAACTAACTGATCATCAGTGAGCTAGCTTACATGAGAACATGCACAAAATTTGCTCCCTTTCACTATTGGGAACTCTATTGGTGAAATTAGTATTATTACTGATATTGTGAATTCCTTCTGTCACGCATGCATGTGATCAATCATGACCAATGCCGGCCTTCATAGTAGGTGTGTTTTCAAAAGTTCAATGCTAAACAGATAGCCTTTGCCATAATTTCTATGTTTTATTTGTACATGAACTTATGGCATGCCTGAGGCAGACATCAGAACACTTACAGCTACACTTATTCGGCATGATGTAATTTTCCTTGCAAGCTGTTGCTATTTTGGGAAAAGGATTGTTGCTGCATATGGATACTGAAACATTTACTGTAAAATAGTTACTTCTGTAGATATTAACAAGCAATATTTTACTGTTAATATATGCCTATGCAGAGAATGCTCGTGTGATGGTCCTTGCTGCCACGAACAGGCCTTCTGAGTTAGATGAGGCCATCCTCAGGCGCTTTACTCAGATATTTGAAATTGGAATTCCTGTACAGAGTGAAAGGAGCAAGATACTTCAGGTTGTATTGAAGGGTGAAAACGTTGAACCTAATATTGATTATGATCATGTTGCAAGATTGTGTGAGGGCTTTACTGGATCAGATATCCTAGAACTGTGCAAGCAGGCAGCATTCTACCCTATCAGGGAGCTGTTGGATAGTGAGAAAAATGGGAGGAAATTAGATGTGAGTATTTATTTTATTAAATTCAGCATACAAGATCTCTTGCTGTTGCTAATATTCATTTCCACTTCTGATAATTCAATAAGTTACAAACTTAGTGCTAAAATAGATCACAAATTGACTTCTGATAATTCAATAGTATTTTCTATAATCACATTAGCATCTCTTCTGCAGTGTTTTTCTTGAACTCTTACTACTAACATTTTGGAAAAAGGTTGTTGATTACTGTTTTGCGACTTCAAAAATATGTTGATGAAGTATCTTGAATGCATAGATAAAATTCAGATAGTATGGCTATTTGGACTTGTCATTATCTGCTTCTGTAATCAGAACCTTGCTGTCTATTTCTCTGAATACTGGTGAAGTTGATTTAGAGTTAACTTAGAACGGCTTCAACCATCTCACATGGGTTTTGATTCTTGACTTCCTACTTCTGTTTCAGAAACCTAGACCATTGAGGCAATCAGACCTGGAGAGGGCCCTGTCAACATCTAGAAAGGGCAAGAAGGCTGCGACCTCAGGGCTGCAGTCACCCTTGTGGGTTCGGCCATCGGATTCAGAAGATGATCAGGTACAGAGCGCGATCTTTGAGATATCTAAGCTGATGTCTCGAATAGTTCAGAACAGTCAGTCAGAACCACAAGAGCCTTCTTCACCCTAATCTAATCCTTTTGCTAGATCTCATGAAAATCTGCAGTGGAGTAGACGCAAGCATTACCTCGATTTCGTTAGGTTTTCTTTGCTGCTTGCGAAGGTTCAGCACATGTATTAGAGTTCCATTTTGTGTGGCGGGGCTGCTCCTGTTTTTGAAGCTAATTGCAGCTGGCAAGTGGCAAGCTTGCACTGATGTTTCAAAGTTCTGTGTCTGGGCAAAAATTATCTGAACTCCATGGTTGTCTGGCTGAGTCTGCTTGCCTTGTACTTTTAAACAATTTTAGGGTAGACAATATACATAACGAGGATCGGGGCTGTTCGCCTGTTCCATTCCAGGTTAACAGATGTACTTCAATTTTTTCTCTTCTGGGCTAACGAACTTTCCTTTCGGAGCACAAACTGTTGACACCTGAAACCAGTCACTACTACGAGGAATCATGTTGGCTCGAGAAATAGTTGGATCATTTGATGATCCATTCTATATAGCACAAGCAGAATGCTGTGAGACTTGCATGTCGAAACTCCAAACAACTTTGCCTGTGAATCAGCTATGCACTAGCATCACGGTTGGTTATTACAAGCAGGAGCAGCTGCTTGCTCTCCTCAAGGCGCTCGTCTCCATGATGGACATCTCTTCGGCCAGCGACAGCTTAGCGCCCTTGAGCATCAGCACGTCAGCTTCGCCGTGTCCACTGCCGTTGTTGTCGCCGGCAGCCTCGCCCTCCAGCGCGGGCCTCCTGGCCACGTTGGCGTGGATCTCCTCGAGCAGCCTGAGGAAGGCGCGCTCGACGTTCTCCCCGCTGAGCGCGGACGCCTCGTAGAAGAAGAGCCCCTGCTCCTCGGCGAAGGCTGCGGCCTCGTCGGCCGCCACGGCGCGGCCGCCGCCGGCGGCGGCGAGGTCGGTCTTGTTGCCGACGAGCATGACGACGATGGACTTGTCGGCGTGGGCGCGGAGCTCGTCGACCCAGCGCGCGGCGTGGTCGAAGGTGCGGCGCCTGGTGACGTCGTAGACGAGCACGGCGCCGAGGGCTCCCCGGTAGTAGGCGGTCGTGACCGCCCGGTACCTCTCCTGGCCGGCGGTGTCCCAAATCTGGGCCTTGACGCGGCGGCGGGCGATGTCGACGGTGCGCGACTGGAACTCGATGCCGATGGTGGACTTGGAGTCGAGGAAGAACTCGTCCCGCGTGAAGCGGCCCAGCAGCTGCGTCTTCCCCACCGCCGAGTCGCCGATCACCACGATCTTGAACACGTAGTCCTCCTCCATTGCTCGAGCTCGATCTCCACGACGATGCAGCAATGGCAATGTGTCTCTGCTTGTTAAAGTGTGACCTCACGTACGTGTCTCGTACGACATTGTGCGTGCATAAATATTTGTGGTGGTGACAAGGAGCTGAGCCTAGCAGAGTGGTTGAGATCGAGGGAGAGGTCAATTAGTTCGTTGCTCTCGCGCTCCAGCCATTGGAGGTGCTCATCAGTGTCTTTCATAATGGGGGACTGATGCTAGCTGACAGAGACTAAAAGGGTTATTGGCGTTGTTAACCTATTGCTAATTACTGCTGCCACTGATGCTGTGTACGTTTGTACCAGTCCTACGCAACGAGTTTGGTACCGATGCCACTTTTCTCTTTCGGCATTCATTTTATTATTTCTGACGCAATATTCCAATTCTAACAGCAGTCATTAAGTTTATTGGAGAGGGGAAAAAACCCCTCATCCTCTTCATCTGAATATAATACAAATTCAATTGTAACGTCGTGAGAACCACTCACTCTATCTCCATACAATTCAATTTTGCCAGAGATATAAATGACGGTGAAGATAATGCAAATCACATAGAGATATAGAACAGGAAGATATTTCTCTAGTCATATACAAACGCGAGTAATCCGACATGAAGCAGGCGAACATCATGTCTCACGCAATTGTTAACCTAATCGCTAGTGTGACGCTAGCCTAGCGCCCGGTGGTTAGGTTTGCAACAAGTGGACCAGAAGGATAAATAAAGCCGATTTGTGGAGAGAAGGATTATTAAGTGCGCGATCACGTCGATCTCTCACACTGATTCTTCCCGTCGATTTTCGCGGTTCGTTGCTGTCCTGATGACTTCCAAGTATTTTCGTATTCAGCATCAGCATGATGAGATTGTCACTACGCATAATGTATGGCTAGCTCAGCACAGTGTTCATCACTATTTAATTTGTTAGTTGCAGGCAGTTGATCTGACCTCATTTAGAAAATTTGGGTCCAGGGTGTCATTTTATTTGGTTGCTTTCTTCTTTTCATCAGGGATTTAGCAGCAAAGGCAATCACCCGAGCTTCAGTGTTTGCTTTCCTGTTAATCTCGTTTGTGTTGTTTCTCAATTGTCGTCATCGGTCTGTCTCATTTGCGTTGTTTATCACTGGTCGTGACTCTAGTAACTGCATAATGGAGATAAAGGTGTTATGATGTCTTAATTTTTTTTTTCGTTTGCTACATAATACTACGTGTTGATGCTAGTTGCCATGCTCATCGCAGTTGTGCAGGCGATCAATCGATCGTGTGGCGCATTAGCAGAAATGCCACAATATCTGTAGTAGGAAAGGCAAGAATTTCCATAGAAGTGACCAATAGCAACTATATATATACAAAGCGTAGAGTAGAGTGAACTCCGAAGAACACGCGTGCTGTTCATATTGCAGAAATGTTGAGTCGACGAGATACACAGCTGCAGAGTTGCAGAAAGAAAGGAATGAACTAGTAGGCGTGGCGGGCGCGCGCCGGTGGCGGCAGCAGGTGGTCGCAGATGGCGGCGAACTCGGCGAGGACCTCGGGCACCATCCCGGCCTTGCCCTTGCCGACGAGCATCCTCACCAGCGCCACCACCCGCGCGTCCAGCTCCTCCTCATTTTCCTCGGACCGGCGCCGGCGAACGAGGAGCGCGCGCGCGTGGCGCGCAGCCCGGCGCAGCGTCCCCGCGCGGGCGCACGCGTCGGCCAGCGCGGCGGCGTACCCCGTGGCGGCGCGGCTGGAGGAGCGGGCGGCCGCGGCGTGCGGGGCAGCGGCGAGCGCGGGGGACGACGAGGAGCGCGCGGGCGACCGCGACCGCGCGGCGAGGGTCAGGAGCGGCGCGGGGGACGCCGCCTTGGGTGGCGCGGCGGCGGCGACAACGGAGGAGGAGGAGGTGTGGTGGCGCCTGAGGGGGACCGCGTGCACCAGGTGGTGGTGGTGGTGGGGCGGCGGGAGGGTGGCGGGGAGCGGGAGCGCCCCCGGCGCCGCGCCGAGGTGGTGGTGGTGGTGGTGCAGGGAGAGCGAGACGGCCGCGTCCATTGCTGCGTGCTGCGCCGAGTCGAGGAGGTGACGAGAGGAACGAGTGGGTGGCTACGCCTTTTTTGTTCGTTCTCCACGGGAAAGGATAGGGACGGTGCGGTGGACGAGGCGGACACGCACACGGCGCCCCCGCCCGGCGATGGCGAGGTGCGGGTGGAACTGGACGGGAGACGTGGACGACGACGGCTGGGTGGGCCGCGGCAGGCTCATCTGCGTGTCGTCGTCGCGACGGGCGGCAAGCGCAATGCCGTGGGCTGGTTTTCATGGGCCTTCGAGAGGGCTTGAAATGCGCGCGCGCTATGGGAATTTTATATATTTTTTATTCATTTTGCAAAAATATACGACCGTTTAAAAATGTAGCAAATCTAACCACAATAGGTTGCATGCCTGGGTGAACCAACCGCCGTAGCCCACAGCGTTTAGCCTAACCGCCATGGGCGACGACGGTTGGGGACGGTGGTAGCAGGCGCTTTTTAATTTAAAACAAAACACACACCTTTACAATGGCATGTACGACGCTACTACAACCCTAACAAAGCACCTTAATAACATGTCTTTGGGAATTTAGAAATTAGATTACAACATACCTACTAAATCTAGTTGTAGGAGAACTGCCCGGAGTGTGTGACGGTTGTTCACCCAGGCATGCAACCGTCGTAGCGCACGGCGGCCGCTGTGCGCCATATCGGTTGGTAGGTAGATTTGCTAAATTTTAAAACGGTCTTATATTCTTGCAAAATAAAGAAGAAAATTTATAAAAAATTTGCGCCCTGGGCTCCCTCTGCGACTCTGCGAGAGAGGATAGCCCACCAGAACCTTCACTGCCGACCCCAATTGATCCCTCCCCTGATCCTATCACATGCTCAGGACTGAGATGGTCGTCTGGCTCGGCAGGTCAATTACAAACTTTGCACAATTGTAAACAATAGAAAAGGAAGCTGCATGACCCAGAACTGCATCACAAATTCACAATCAGTTACCCGTTTTGCAGTGGCGGCGTGGCGCTATGCCCTCACGGCAAAAACGTGCTAAGAGTGAGTGATCGTCGTCCGATTGCGTCCAACAGGACAACTTAGGTTGTGTGTTTAGCGAGTAATTAGCTATGTATCTTCCCTGTTGTCTTCATCGTGTAAATCTAATTGATGAGATCGGTGTGTATAAATTTTTAATTAACTTCTTCTCGATACAATGATGCGTAGCTTTCGTGTTCGAGAAGAGAAAAAAGCTATGCATGCTACAGTTTAACCTCTTGCATGTTCATTGAAAGTTTCCAAAAGACAAGCAGCTAGAGCCTAGAGCTTTGTAGCTGCAAATGGCTGGGGAATCTGTACTGTACCGGCAACGGCAAGGCATGGCCAGACTGACACGGAGGCAAGTACTATACTAACAAGGAAATTTTTATTCGCGTGACTCATATCTCTTGATGCTTCCCAAAGGATCCCTGGATGGATCGTTTGATTCATCTTTTCAAAAAAAAAAGATGGATCGTTTGATTCAGAACTCGAGCTATTTTTCTGTCAGGCATATCGATCCACCAACCCGTCGCTCAGATTACTCCCCCCACGCACACGCCGCCAACAGGTTCAGTGACACTGCCCATGCTCCCCTACCCTACCACCCATGGTTTTGCGACACGGACCTCTCCGTCCCACGCAAACCAGCATGGCGGGGGCACCGCGCGCGCGCGTGCAGACAAAGCCGGGCACGCGCACGGCGCACGGCGCACGTATAAAACCTCCTCCTGGGACAGCTCCGCCTACCAAACCAAAGTGCCTGGCTGCTTTCTCACATCACGTAGAGAAGAGCAACACGCTTCTGGGCATGGAGAGGGCAGTGTAACCAGCAAGCTAAGTCACCATCAAGATCCAAGGCCACGTTCTCCACGACGGCGGCGCGCGGCGGCGGTGAAGCCAGTGCCGGAGACGACGATGGAGGAGGAGCGCTACGTGCAGGTGGCGTCGAGGTTCTTCCGGGTGAAGCCCGGCGACGGCGGCGACGGTGCCGTGGCGAGTCTCCACTACCTCGGGTCGTGCTTCCTCTGCAAGGAGACCATCGCCTGCAACCGCGACGTCTTCATGTACAAGTACGCGCGCGAACATATATAGCATCATCGCACCCCCCCAATCCCTTCCTTGAGTTACCATGGTGTTGATCTGCGTGCGCATGCATGGCACGGTGGTGCTGCTGCTGCAGGGGGGACGCCGCGTTCTGCAGCGACGACTGCAGGCAGGAGCAGATGGACATGGACGAGGCGCTCGACGCGGTGGCGCGCCGCCACCGCCTCCTGCGCGCGCCGCCGTCCTCGTGGGCAGGTGAGGCGTCGTCGTCGGTGTCGTCACGGCCGCCGGTGATGCGCCGCCGCCCGACCATCGCCAACCTCGCGGCGCGCAACCACCCCGTGGCCGCCAGCTAATAGGTAGCTGCTAGTGTCAGTCAGCAATCGTGGCCGTACCCGCAGCTAGCACGCGCATCGACCGGAGGCCAGTAGGGGTGATTGTTGTTTTCCGCCGCGATCGTCGATCGATCGGTTGCAGTCAAGCTCAGGATCAGCACGGGTTGATTGTCCTTGTAGGCATGTTGTTCTTACCTGCCCTGGGGATCCTACAACACCGAGTTCATCCTTGGATGAGTGACTGCCTCTGTATGATATCGTGTGTAGAGGAGAGAATGGAGCTAATGAGCAGCAGCTCAACACTAGGTAGAGAGATCCAAGAGAGCAGGGAGGAATAACCAAACTATGGATTGCTTATGAAATCTTTGTGATGACCTATCTACATGTACTGATGTACAAATTAAAATATTGGTACCAGGATACCAGCACAAGATTATATTGCTTGCTGCCCTGTGCAGGGACCATGTTCATTATTCCTCTTCGTTCTTGAGCTTCCTCCTCGTCGTTCCTGCACCTTTGCCCCCTTGAGATGTGACTTCAGAAATGGACAGCTGAGAAAAATTCAGAGCGAGCAGGATCGAGGTGCCACGGCCCACGGCATGCACACCAGCCCTTCAATTAGTAGTCCTGCAGGGAAACCCTAACCTTTAATCCTTTATCCTAAATCACCTCTGCTTCCTGCCTAACCTTGTCTAGGAACAAGGCCTGATCTTTTCAGCCTTCACTTCTGGCTTCTGATGGTGCTCTGCGTGTAGAGGCCGTTTGTTTCTGTGATCAAAAAGAGCCTCAAACAATTCCCTTTTGCCTGCTCAAGTGGCTGCAATACGAAGCCTGTGTAGTATATGGGCATCATGTTCCTTTGGTCTGCAGCAATGACATGCGCAGAGAAAGATGAGCTAGCCAGTCATTTTTGTCCTTGGATAAGAAAAGCAACAGTTCACAGGGACAATCACAGATGTTACAATTCACAAACGGAACTGATGAACTAATGCACTTTTCACTTTTGACCAGGATGATCCATAGGTTGGATATCGTGAGCAAATGAGCAAGTGGGAGTAGCTATCATAGACGACAGCCAAAGCACACCCATTGGCAAAACTTTTCTGGGGACACAAATAAGTCACAAGAAATCCAAAATTCAGTCACTATACCCCAAAGATATAATTCTAGTGACTCATTAGTGGAGCCAATGACTGCTCAACACAAGTGCAGAGAAAAACCAAAACAACAACTACAATAGGCCTTCAAATCAAGTTGATGCAATGTACGAGAATCCGTCGTGTTCGATCATGGATGCTTCAGGCCTGGACTAGAAATTTAATGTGACGTTAACAACTTAATACTATACAGATAATGCAATTATATGATTCCACTGAAGATATTCCAACCTCCAAGAGCTTCTGGACAGTGAAAGCAAGATATAGGGTGAGTCATGTACCCTTTTTCTTCGTGACATTGCTCACCACCATGAGAACGACAAGAGGGCCTATCAAGCTTGGGACAGGTGCTTACAAATTAAGGGGAGGAGTGAAGAGTGCACATCACGAGATGGAGAGGAAGACAGATGGAAAGGCTAGGGATTCTCTACATGATTCTCAAGAGAGGGACATATAAGAGAGGTCTCAGGTCTGGTACCAGTCCCATTCTGCAATTCTACTGGTGCTCTATGGAGGAACTGCAGGTTTTATATACTCATTAGCCCTTCCCTACAGCAGAAAATTCATTCGGGAACTGTAGAAAATTAAACCTCTAGCTACATGGCTCATAAATCATAACTCTTCGCAGAGTACTTGACAAAATAAACACGAGGAGATGCTCACATTATCTGCAAGGTTATCCAAGTTACGAGGTACTAATATGTTAAAAATGGTCGAGTAAAACATATTCTTACCCCTACTTTGAAGTGTAATTGTGATTTTTCTCTCGTTTTTCAACTTTGTGATTTTACCCTCGATTATTCACAATTCAATGCAATTTTGCCCCTAACTAACAGTCAAAACAGGGGCAAATATGTAAAAGACCAGGGGCAAAATCACAATGACTTATGAATAGTTGAAGGCAAAAGCACAAAGTTAGAAAATTGAGGGTAAAAACACAATTGCACTTTAATGTAGAGGTAAAATTACCAAAAATCCATATTCATAACCTAGGAAGGAAAGAAGAACAAAAGAAGATCCATAAAAAGAACAGATGAATTGGGAAGAATTCGATAATATCAATTGGTATGTTACATGCAACTCTACACCCAAGACCAGGATAGGACATGCTAGAAACAAAAGGAGCCATGTTCGTTTGGCTTATCACGCCCGTGCACAAATAGGGTATTTTCTCTCACAACAAACCAACACCAAAGAATCGGCCCAAGAAGATTTTTCTCTCGAACAACTCAAAGACTACCATCAACCACCAGCCAAACGAACAGACTGAAAGTTTTAAAAAGTGGAAGACAGATCGTTATACTCTGTAGCAACCTGATCCTATCATAACCCTATTTTGAGTCCTGTCCACCAACCCAGTGAAAAATGGTAAATGAGCACAGAGTGGTAGCTTTCAGGCAAGTCAAAGGTGTCTGCTTTTGTTATTATCCTGACTAAGAAACACAAAGCAGGCCGGGATTCTCTAGTCAGGATAACTCAAAATGGCTCTCTTTTCATTAAAATGTTGATACGAGTGTTGGGGAATTCAGGAAAACCCGTCACCCTCGAAATGTCAAGCTTAACAAAGTTCTCAAAGTATGTTTTTCAGGAACAGGGGATACGCGATTCTCGGAAACCTGGAACCTGCGCAGTCACGAATTCGCGGATGTGCGGAATTCGGGAATCTGGATTCGGTGAAAAGGCGGAGTCACGAACATGCGGGAGCCCGAATCTCAAGCGCCGATGGTCCGAACTTTGGGGAACCGCCGATTCGGGAATCCGATGAAGACTCTGTTCGGGACTCGGACGCATGGACACGCACGAACCTCGTCGGGAAGCAAGAGCCAATTCGGGAATCCGTTGAAGACCTAGTTTGGGGATTTTGGGCGAAGACATTCACGAATTACGGGAGAAGCAAAGTCAAAGTTGTAGTCCCAAAAAGTCCAGGTTTAGAGTGTGAACTGGTGGCAGACTTGTAAATATGTTGGGTGGGAAAAGACATTCTTGTGTGTGTTCACATTAGGAATATTCTCCGAGCCCGAGGGTGTTATCGGCATGTAAGAGTCCCTTCGTCTCCCTATAAAAGGGGGCGCAAGGGCACGTGTAAACGGATTCAGACTTTTTTGGGACTTGTGCTACTTGCAGAGAGCTTCACAGTCTCTTTGCACCCTAATCTTAT